>CM060937.1:603423033-604710176 GCA_030765085.1 Allium cepa
AGAAAGAGGGGCGGCTTCATGGATTCGAAGAGGAGGTGGGTTCGGAGCATGGATTCGAAGGAAGTGGGTTCGAAGGATGGATTCGAACCGGACAGAACACACGGAACTTTGAATCTTGAATCGATCATATCTTCCAAACCGTTGATCCAAATGCAATGAAATTTTTACAGGTGCTTACATACATGTTGAAGAATGTTCTCACCAAATTTCAGCTCAGTTGGATGATTTCTTGATCGATTCGAACCTTACTTCGAATTGATCCCAAGGTGGGCCCGGACCTCCAGATTTCGGGCGTGTGGGCCCCCTCACGTGCCTGAAGCGGTCTTCCCGGATTTTAGGAGAAATATCAGCCTCCTACGCTTATAAATAGAGCCCCTGGTCATTCAGAAAAGGGGTCGGAGATTCTAGAGAGAGAAAACACGCTTGGACGTCACCAGAATCATTCCATATCATCATTGCAGCTATTTATTTCAAGTTTTGGACTTTGTAACTGCGGTAATCATCTGTAATCATCAAGGATAATCAATAAAAGGATAAAAACTTTGGAGTGGACGTAGGCCGGAGATAGCCGAACCACTATAAAACTTGTGTCTCTGTTCTTTATTTTGGGATTACTGTTTAATATTTACTGAGACCTGAGATTTGTGTTTGAATATTATTGATTTGTATTCATACTTTGGTGCTTTCGCGGTATTCGGGGTTTGTGACCAATTTTGGCACAAACAAGTCTACCTTCGAAGAAATCGATCTTCAAATGTTTTCAAAATTGAATTTCAATTTTCAAATCTGAGGGGTGGATTCTGATTGAAATTAAACAAATAAAACTAAGTTTGAAGCTTACGTATTAGTTTGCTGGTAATTTTGATTTCTGGAAATAAGATGAAAATTTAGAGATCTTTGGAATACTTTTACTTGTATTTAAAATTTTATTTGCAGGAAGAATGGAATAGGAAGAAGAAGGAAAGCGTATTATATAAGAAAAGCCTCCTAGAATTGTTAGCCTTTGGATCAGATATGAATGAACGTCCCAGATCAACGCGGGAAGGCTAGGAGGCGGGAAAGTTTAGCATTCGACAAAGATGACTTGAAAATTCAAGAACATCCCTTCGAATGGTGGGGGGCAAATGTTACTCCAAAAAATCCACATTTTAACTAAGTTGAAAGGTCCTTCAACCAAGACTAAGGAAAAGGATTTTGGACTAAACCTTTGAAGGAGTCGAACGGATGCAGCCATCAAAGTCTAACAGCCTCAAAACCTTTCGATGGGATAAAAGGTTCCTTCTCACAGTATCCAGGGAGTTTTTACCTTTCGAAGAAGATGAAGAAGTCAAAGAAAGTATTAGCAGCCCTATAGTGACCTTTTCAAAAGCATAACAAACCTTTCTAATCGGTTAAGACACATCCATGATACCTTTTGACAACGTCGAAAGGTTCTATGAAAAAAGCAACACTCAAAAGTCAACAAAGAATGAAAGACAACCTTTCGATAGCATTGAAGGGAAGCATAGATCTCGACAACATTCAAGTGAAGTACATTCCTTTCGTCAAGGTCGAAGGGTTCGTGACAACAAGTAAAGACAAACCTTTCGTCAAGGTCGAAGGGTTCACAACAGTCTATGAAAGGCATACATGTTGACAAAGTCGAAAGGTTCATGAAGGCATAAAGAAAGGCAAATCATTCAACAATGTCGAAAGGTTCATAATGGCATATTGGGGGCAAACCTTTCGACAAGGTTGAAAGGTTCATAGTTGCATATAAATGGGTTACCTTCCAACCTGGTCAAGAGTATAGAGTTAAAAGGGGGCCGCCTGCACCTATAAATAACACCCAATGGGTCACGTTCTGGGGATCGGTTCTCTCTCATTCAAAACTTGTACTCTTCTTAAACAAAACATTGTAACCCTAATTGGGTGATTTGGGAATTTGATAAAATAAATTTTTTCTTCGATAAAGAGGGAAGTCTTGAGCTTTATGAATTACTTTGCTGTTTACTAAAACCTTTGTTGGATTAACCTCTATTTTCTAGTTTTAACTTCACTGAAAGGTTCATATCGACAAGGTTGACAATACGTTTGATCCAAGCATCTTTTTTAACGTTTCGAAGTCATCAACTTTGTGGACTAAACCTTCCGATAAGGTTTGACAACTCAATTAGCCCGAAATTCACTGCCACCTACCGAAGCCAATAGCTCTATGGTCTAAACCTTTCGACAAGGTCGACTGCTCTTATGCACTAACAACACCTGTAACCTTTCGAAGCTATAAACTTGATGGTCTAACCTTTCAACAAGGTCAAAATCTACTTCATATCCACAAAAGCATATTGATTCCTGCTTAAACTCAAGGAAAGCTATCACCTTGGCCTTCGATAAGATTGAAACCTACCTTTTAAGGACTGAATTCAGGGAATTTCAACCCTAACCCTTGCAGAAGACTTCTTGCTAGCTGAACAAAGTCAAAAGGTTACTTAATCCATCGCATATACCTTTCGACGATGTCGAAAGGTCTAGCCTATGAATTATCAACAAATAAAGTCAAGTAAAAAGGCAATTCCTAAGGGAATTTCACCCACCGTTTGTGCAAAGGGTTATTCATCCTACTTAATACAACTTCAGGGTATTGACAAGAAATCTTGTTAACAACTATTGACAGTCCAAATAGGTTCTCTAGGCATATAAACTCCAATTCAACAGCCACTTCCTTTAATTGACTTGGCTCCACTATGACACTTGTGTCATGTACATACTTCATAAGTGTGAAACATGAAACACATTATGCACTTTGGACATCTTTTTTAGGGAAGATGAACACTGTATGCAAGCTTTCCAATCCATTCCACAGTTGCAAATTGTTCAACAAATCAAGGTGCAAGTTTTCCTGAATTGCAAAATCTCATAAATCTTTTAGTGGTGATGTCTTCACAAATATCAAATCATCAAATTTAAATTCTAGATCGACGTTGGCATAAAAAAATTGTCGATCTTGAAATGCCTTTTTTGTTATCAACTCAACCTTCATCAAAGTTTTAGGGACATATCTGATCTAAGTATTACCTTATCAGTTATCTCCCATTATCACATAAGCAACTTATAAGGTCTTCCATACAATGCTTCAAACGGTGCCATGCATATACTAAATTTATGGATTTTTTAGTATGTGAACTCAATAAGAGGCAAGTGATCCTCCCATGATACTTTAAAATCAAGAATAGAAGCTCTCAAAAAGTCCTAAGCACATGATTCACCCCTTTGATTTGGCTATCGATTTGGGGATGATAGGTCGTACATGAGTTCAATTATGTTCCTAATAAGAGGCTCGGGAGAAAATATAATATCAAATAACAATATACAACATATAATTCCCAAAATAATATATCCCAACATGGAAAAAACAATATAATAACGCTATAAAACCATAATCTGAGAACTATTTGTCGGGAAATTTACGCTTAATTATGAAACCAAAAGCGGTAGTAATTGCTTCCATAACCTGTATTTCACTTATATAATCCAAAAAGAGTTAATAACAATTATATAAATGAAATATTTTAAAAAAATCAATCACTAACAAACAAATCCATATAAACAACAGTCATTTTCAACCAACAACGTACACATCATACACAAATCAACCATTCAAGCAAAACAAAGCAATTGATTTGTTCGGGTTAATACACTTTAAATCACGTAGAATGACAAATAACTATGAAGTATTCCACTTACTCAACAGTCTTAGATAAACTCAATAGATTATTCATACATCTAAGCAATTAGAAGTATCTTTTACCCAAACAACTCATAAACCAAAACAAACAACAATTCCAAACAATAGATCAAGTTAATTTTTTTTATCAATTTCATTTCATAACATTTGTTGTTTGATTTCTTTTTCATTCATATAATGATTTATCCTTTTAATTTACATTTATTTCTTGCAAATTTTCATTTATCTATAATACTTACCTTTCTATTATATTAAATTAGTAGCCTTTCAATTATTTTTAAGCTTATAACAACTACAACATCAAATTCTTATTTATTAAAGAATTTTATTGAATACTTTCATTACTTCAAGTTTTATACTTGTATAATATTTTTTACCTTTTCTTATTAAACATTAGAACTTTTAATATTTGGTAAGTTATATATATGCTTGAAGAATGTAGTTGAAAATTATACAAGTTTTTCTCATTTCTTTTAATTAATTCAATGTTCAGTAATCACGTCATTTGTTTTATAGGTTACCAATTTTAACTTCCTTGTAATTTCACTTATAGCCTAGCACTTAATCTCTTATTTTAATTACGGGTTCCAATTATTAATTAGTTACATTTCATTTCACTACAATAATTGAAACTATTAATTAACGGAAATTTAAGAACTAATACTGGGTTAAGTTTCAAATCATTTTAAAATAATAGATAGATGTATACAATTACAATTTATATATCTAATAATATTTAAAACAATTTGAAATTTATATTTGTTTACCAAAATAAATCTGTAATAAAACTCCTACCATGGCCTTCCTACTTCGAAACTCGAAAATGAATGTCGATGATGCATGCACTCATCATCGAAATTATTTTCCAGCGACACAGAGGGAAGTACAGAACTTATTTCCTTTATAAATTTATTTAAAGCAATTATTTCAAATTATTATGAAATATTTATATCAAAAAGTATCTCTAAATAATATTATTATTATACTTCAAAATCATTCAAAAGAAATTTTCAAAACCCCGAAACTTAGATTCTAAATTTCCAATTTTCATTCATTTAGTTTTAAATCTTATTTTCGACCAAGATTTATAAATTTCACTACCTAACATCCAATATATTACAACCAAATATAACTTTTATAAAAAAAATATTTTATATATATAAAATATAATAGGAAAAATTATTCATTCACCTATATTCAAAATAAATATTGTGTCGGTCTGTCCTATTAAGTATTTAGAAATCCATATTTATGCCATAGCGTCCTATGCACCAACCAGAATTTATAAATACAAAACGGAACAAACTAACACAATATCAAAACCTTTTATAACACTAACAAATACGCTCTCTCATGTATACACTCAGCAACTCATCATAGGGTATTACTACCCAATTAGTAAAGAGTCAGACCCCACAAAGCTAAGATTTATCGTTAAACCAAAGCTCTAGCACTAGATATAACATCCCGCCTTTTTGTACGCTTTGAATCGACGATAAACCACACACGTCAGACCCAAACCATACAAAAGGGCGGATTGTTATGGGGTAAATAAGAAAAGCAGAGAAAGAAATAAAACAAAATAGAATCTTGCAGCGGAGGATGAAATATAATAATTAAATAAATAGTTCATGAAGTTGTTTACAAAACATTTGATTATACTAATACACTATAAAATCAGAGTTACACATACCAGAGAATATTAATTACAATGCAGCGGAACAGTATGAATGCAGTCGAATAATATAATAAATAATAGTAATAAAATCTTCGTCTTCGTCCTCTAAAAATAAAGTCTTCATATCCTGTAATGCTCAGACTGACCCTAGCGAATTGAAAAGACAAAAGACTCGAATCAGAACTAAAAGATCTTATGTAAGTTAAATCAACTAAAATAAATATGAGTTGAACGGCGTCAGATGTTTACGGGTTTTAACATCTCCTATCCAGCGTCAAACGTGAGTGCAGTAACTTAAAAGATGCTCGAGATTCACATCTCCTAAGGATTCATTAAACTATTTACTATGTAGTAATATTTCGCTACTATAATAATGTATATAGTAAAATAAACTTACTTATAAATAGCGTTAAGGAGTGACCCAATATTCCACTTAACACGTAATAGTCCCAGTAAACCATCTAGTAGCAGCACATCTCTAGATCGGGAGACTACCCTAAATACTCCACGGGCTATGGGAGAAAACCAAACTCGTACAAGGCGCGCTAGGGTAGGTGACATGGCACAACTAGGCAATGTCAGGGTAGATATACCAATTACGCTCCCGGGTCGGTGGTAACGCATAGCCGCAGCTACCGCCCACCTCGAACCACACCCCCAAATCAAAATTCAAAAATGGTCATCGAATCAATCCAAAAGTCAAAGTATAATATCGAAGGGATGTGTCCGATCAAAGGTGCTACCTCATTATCCCGTCAAACACTCCTGTTTTAGCCACCTTATGCCAACTCAAAGGAGTCGGGTCCACGTTCATACCACAAAGAAACGTCGACACCATCCTACTTCATTCTGAAATCTCCAACGCGTACACGGTTGTTAAAGTGGTTTTCGGAGTTGGCAGAGAGAATGACAACTTTCGATCCCGGTCACTTTAACAACCAAACATTATTATAACACCGCGGTCATTTCAGAATAATTATACTTCAAAACTAGAACATAATATTCATTTCAAACCCATATAAATACGATATCATTCCCATTTCAAAACCCAAACCAATATGATATCATTTTATTAAAACCCAAATCAATATAATATCATTTTTATACAAATATATCCTTTTTCCCAAAATGATAGCACTTTAAAGTTATAACACTTCGAAAACAAAACACTTGAAATATAACTTCCATCACTCAAATGGTTTAAATATTAGAATACTTTATATAGTAAAATGGCTTCTTAGATTTCACAAATCAATTTCAAAACAGCTCGAATTTCTAAATTTTAAATTTAACCAAATCCCAAATCATACATTTCAATACGATTCAGTTTCCAAATAAACTATTCCAATTTATATCGATTTCAAAACTAAGTTTGGTGATTACGATTCAACAATTCAATTTTCTATTATTTAGTTTTGAAATAGTTTTACATAAAATCCATTACCATTAAAATAAAACTCAATTTACCAATAACTAAATATTTCCTTCAATTTATTTATACTTGGAATATCCGTTTAATTCATCTTAAACCAAACTCCCGTACAAATAAAATCATGCTTTTAAAATCTCAATTTTATTAAGTTTCAAACCCATTTCACATTTATCTTCCCACATTATTCTCATTTTAGTCACTATAAACTCCAGAGATATAATTTAAATAAATACTTAACCGTATTATATCTTAATAAAATTAAACTTTATTATTACTTATTTTATACTTTAAACTAATTTTATACATAGCTTAAAACCAAGAATTTAACTATATATAAAATAACATTTATAAAATATCCAAATCAATATCTCATAAAATCATATATTCTTTACCAAACCATAGAAATCATTTCAAAATACTTCTATATATAGACCGCGGTGTCTGTATATAATTTTCTATCCTATGGTCAAGTGATACGGACATTTATTATTTCAATCTGTAATTTAAAATAAAAATACGGTTATATATCGTTTCAAACCGCAATCCTGAATGAAATAAAAATGCATAACAACTTGAAGTTTATAACAATATAAAATACAACATCCATTCATCCAATATCAATCATCAACCATTTATCACAATCATCATTCAATTCAAACACTAACATCAATATAGAACAGATAATAAATAACAGGTATTTACTGGTAGTTTATATTCAATAATATATTAAATAGCAATTTAACTGGCAGGTTATATGCAACAATAAATTAAATAATAATTTAATTCAATAAATTCAATTTAGTTGAGATGATGATTAAAATATGCTAAACAGTCACAAATAAATTTCAAATCACATCAGAAATTAATTTAACGTACATAAGAAATTTTAGAAGTTGTGAGTGCGTTAAAACACTCACCTTTTGAATTTAAACTGAATTTAAATCGAATTTAAACCCAAAAATTGAACAGTCTCATAATCCATCCAAACTAGCTTCAGAATGTTCGGAATTTTGATACGATTCCAGCGGAACGAACCACGTCCAGATCCGAGCTCGTATGAAAAAGTTATCTCGTTTAGAAGTTATGCGATTTAATTTTAAAACAAATAAAATAAAATTTGATTCACACGTCACTACCTCATCTGACCACGTGCAACACACGCATCTAGGAAATTGAAGCCGAAACCCTAGCATCCAAATCAACAGTTCGCGCTCGACCTCAACCACAGCCGCCGCCTCGACGCCGTGTCGCGCGCCTCCAGACCCCACCGGAACCCTCGCCTACGACCCCAAGACCCCACGACTACGAACGCCATCACCTCGCGGCAACGCAATCGCTCGCGTAGGTGCAGCCGCCACATACCACTTCCAACCCTAGTTGAATTTTCGTGAGAAATCCAACTGTCAAATCGACGAGCTACCTATGTCGGTATACTCCGCTCGAGAATCTCTTCGACCTAGTAACCTTGATTCGTCGATCAGGCAAAGATGATTTCGACGCAATGGATGGACGAAAATAGATCATCAATTTCTGGGCAAACCGAGCTTCAAATCGAAAAATGAAGTACGGATTTGACTTGCGCTCGTCGAGAGCTTCAAATCAATATATAATTTGATGTAGTTTGTGAAGAGTGAATTTTTGGCTTTGAATTTTATTTGAAATTGCAATTGAAATTTTGGTTTTTGTCTGCCATTAAGAAAGATGAGCAATTGGAATTATACATACAGAAAAAATGAACATAAGAAATATGCTAGGGTTTATAACAGGATATATATAGATAGAGCTGAAATTAGAATGGACCGGGTTGATTTGAATCGAAAGTTGAACGATAAGTGGCCCAAAAAGCACATTCTGACTCTGGAACGAAATTGGGTCAACCCATATATCAAAATAGATGTTTTTAAGTATTATAAAATCAATGGAACAGGTTTCAAGTCCATATTCCATCGTATGAAGAAGTTATGCTAAAATCAAGTTATTTCAAATTAATGTCAATTTATTTGATTTTAAGGCGTTTCAAGCTCGTACGATCAAAGGACAAGCCCGATCGTAATGAAACTTGAAATCCTACAATAATTCACCATCACAGATCCGATGAAACCGGTTTCGTCGAAATCCAAGTCAGTGGCCAAAATGGCTATTTTCTAGTTAATTAAATAAATTAATAATTAATTAATCAAATCAAATTTTCGATTTCAATTCTATAGTCTACAAATTTTATCAGTTGATTTATTTAGCCATTTATAACAATTTAAAACAAATTTTCATGTTGATTCAATGTTAATTATTTCAATAATTACTATCTTTGCTTTCAAATTCAATAATTCGGAAATTACCAATTTTATTTTCAATAATTCCATTTAATTGACTGTTCATTCTATTATTCAATCTATCATCATCAAATGGATGAAATTTACATTGGTTCGTAGTTATTGCATTAATATTCTCAAATTTCATCCTAATTTCCATTAACGTAACATTTTAATAATTAATTCCACTTATTTGCGATTAATCCAGTTATTTAACTTTAAATTCCAATAAATTAATAAATCCTGACTTCCATTTTCTTAATTCAACAAATTATCGTAACATGAATAAAATTAACACTATTCCCAATAATTCCCTAAATTTGCAATAACATAACATTAGATTTGGGTTTATTACCCGTTTTAATTTAATAGACTAAATAAATGGTTAGCTTATAATAATTGTTATCATTAACGTTTAATTACACTTATAAGTTATCACTAACAAACAAGTGTCACAATTGATTACATACACTGCTCTCATCCAATTATCATAATTTTTTTACTAATTCATCAATAAGTTTAATATCTACACTTGTTTCCTTATATTCAATTCATAGTCAAGCATAACATATTTTCATTAATTGGCATTTCATTCAATTCATTAATTATTAACTTTAATTAGCATTGTTTATCTTGCATTCTCGTTATTATTTCACAAATATGATTTCCAATTTTATTTCTTTCAATATTAATTACATAATCATATTAAATTAATAAATTTCAAATTTTTATTTATTCTAGATTTAATTACCAAAATCTTATTAAATTAACCAATTTAATTATCGAAATTTACGGGTCGTTATAGAAGAGACCTAAAAATAATAACAAAATATAATATCAAAGAATGGACCTAAAAATGAAAACTATTTTTTTTTTTTAAAGAGAAGAATTGGAAAGAAACTTAACTAAACAAAATAAATAAAACTTGAACAAATTCAAATCCACCGACCCAAACAAAATAAAATCCACCAACCCAACTAAAATCAACTCAAACCCTGGCCCAATTAAATTAAACAAGCAAAACTATTTTCCACTTTCTCAATCAAACAAAACACAGTGCAATATCTTGCAATTAATTTCTCAAATTAAAATCTGGAACCAAAAAATTCAATTTGCTGGTTCGCCATTTTGGCTCGAATTGGCTTGAATTTAGGTTCGCTGTTTTAGGTCTTCGCGAAATGGTCTCGACGCGGTTCTGTTGTTGTGAAGAAGTGGTTGGAGTGGTTTGGCAATGGATGAAAGGGACTGCGGCGATTGTCGTTTGAGGAGTGGAGGAGAGGTTCGTGGTTGTGGGTTTTGAAACGTGGAAAACGTTCACGGCAGAGGTGATGGTCGCGATGTGGTTTTTGATCGAGGGTTGTATTTTCTGGAATCGCGGTTGTGGTTGTCGAAGTCGCGGTTTGGAGACTGATTGATCCAGGGTGTAGCAGTCGCGGTTGTTGTCTGGAGTTGCTGATGGAAGAGGGAGATGGTCGTATGTTGCTTGTTTGACAGTTCTGTAGTGACAGGGGTGGGCAAATGTTTTGGCAGTGGTTTGATAGTGTAGTTGCAGAGAGGAGTTGGGGCAGTTTTGTAGGGGCTGTTTGTAGACAGTTGTGGCGAATGTGTGAGTGGTGAAGGGTTGATGAACACTGGAGATGGTGAACGGCAGATGATTTGAAGTCGTGAAGCAATGAGGATTGAATATGTACTGGAAGGTCAGACGTCACAGCAGTGATCGGGCAGAGGGGAGTTAGAAGCTGCTGTGGTCGTTGATGTAAGTGACTGTAGTGAAGTAATGGTAGCAGTTTGGAATGGTGGTGACTGGTTGGCAGAAAAAAAGTGGTGGTGATGTGCTATGGGTAGTCTTTGAACTTATGTGATGAAGTATGTCAGGGCAAGATGGGTTTGTGGTTGATTGGTAAAAAGGTTGTGTAGTTGGATATGTGGTATGACAGTTGTTGTTTTTAAATTTGTTGCACACTGGAAGGAGGTATGGTGATGTTTGATGAATACGTGCACACTGCAGTAGGGACAGAATATGTTTGATGAATAGTCGATAGGTGTTGTAGCCAATGACAGTGGTGAAGAATATGTAGATGGCTGGTTGATGTTATGTAGTTGGTCTGATGGCGGATGTGAATGTTTGGTTGTAGGCTATGGTGGTTTGATGACTGAAGTTGTAGCCTTGGTCGAAGCAGAAGTGTATTGATGGGTTGAAAGCAGAAGCGAATTGATGTTGCAGTTGGGTTGTTATATGACTATGGGCAGTGGTAGTGAGTTGGATTTTTTGTTGATGTAAGAAGTGTTGTGTTGTTGAATGAATGGTTTGACTGTTGGCGAAGATGGTGAACTGGGGTAAAAAGCAGGCAGTGTTTGGTGGTTGAAGCAGTGGAAATAGGAGTGTGATGGTGAATGAAGTTTGATAGATATGGTTGTGAGGGTGAAGTGTTGACAGAAATTATGGATGTAGTGATGGGTCTGTGCACTGTTACATGCACAGAATAGATCAGGTGGAGTTGTAGTTGAAGAAGATAGCAGTTTGAAGGTTATGGAGTTGCAGTTTGGCAGTGAAGTGGAAATGGTAAGAATTGGGGACAGAGGAATGTTGTTGTTTGATGATGTAGATAGAATTTTGAAGGGTGATGACTGCTACTTGGTTGATAGAAGTATGGAGTGATGGTGTGAGGATACTTGCACTGTATGATGGTGTTATATGTCGGGCAGGAAAAAGGTTGGCAGGGTTTGTGATCAGTTGGTTAATGCAAAAATGAAATGGGGAAGTATAAGTAGTTGTGATAAGCAGAAGAACTATCTTGTAATGAAGTATTTAAATTGTGAATATGGTGGACAGAGCAGTAAACAGAGAGGCCGTATTGGCAATGCAATGTTGTTTTTTTGTTCTTTTTTTTAATGTAAATTGTAAAATGAAATGTAAATTGTAAACAAAATGGAAATAAAAAATATATTTTTTAATATGCAAATGCAAAATAGACTGACAACTAGAAAACAATAACATACAAGCAAAAATGCAAACAAAAGTCACACAAATACACAAAAAAAAATTAAATTAAATGCAAACACGCACAAAATTCAAACGAAAAATAATCCGAAAAATAGAAAATAAAAATCAAAACTATTCTCCGGCAATGGCGCCAAAAACTTGTTTAACAACGGAATTTCTATCCAATTAGAAAACCGTCGAAAAATTTATAATAAAATTTATACCGCAAGCGCATGGCATACAAAAGTTAGTACGTGGCGAGTACGGGTCAATCTGTGGGAAATTGTTGATTTTAAGTCTCTGTTCAATCAAATTAACCAAGATTTGAGATGTTTAAGCTAACTACTAAAAAATTGCAAAAACTAACAAATACAAAAGTGAATGAGAATAAATGACAATTTAGAGATAATTCCACTCTCTGGATCATATAGTTCTATAAAACATGAAATTATAATCTCTTTTTTTTTTATCATTAATGAATTTAAATGATGTTTTTATCATAAGTATGGCTTATTTGTGCTATTAATTAGCTCAACATAAGCCATCAAACTATAATACACTCCTTCAATCACTTACTAACTCTCATGAAAATGACAATAAAGTTGAAAATGAAATCTATTTTAAGTATGGCCTACTAACTATTAATTAGAAATATAGACCATCAAATTTTAATTTCAACATTCACTTTACCATCATCATATGTAGATGAAGAGGTAATTATTGTGTAAACAATATAGGCTATCAAATTCAAAACAAAAACAACAAGTTAAACCACTTCAAGCATTGTCATTAAGCACAAAAAGATAGCTATAATTATCAAAATGTTGAAGCTACATGATTAAAGGCTTCATTACCCCTAAATTGAAGGGATTAGCTTCTCATTTGTGTTACCATATCAACACTTGTAGCTTGCAACGTAAAATAAAATAAGAGGAAAAAGAGAGCAAAATGAAAAGAAAAGCTAAGTAAAAAGAAGTAAACACTAATCTACTTGCATGAATAATAAACTACACTACTAACATAAGAAGAGAAGCATGTAAATGAAAAGAACACTAACTAACATTGCATAAAAAAATTACATGAAATAAAAATGGCCGAGTAGACATGAAAAGAGAATGAAGGCTTTCTTTTATTTTTAATCTAACGAAGACTAAAGAGAAGAGGGCCTAAAAGAGAATAAAGAAAAAGAAGGTTACATGAAATATAAGGAGTATCTATACAGGTATGAAACCCTAATTCATATTTTTTGAGAATGCTCAAGTAATGTGACCACCAAGTAATCATTAGCATATGTTAATTCTCTACTTAAATGTGCATGAAGCTTTAATGGCTTTTTAGCATGTGCATTAGCTCCTAATAGAAAACCAAGGCAAGTGGGTAGGTGGGGTCCTCCATGTTCATGAGTTTGAATTATTTTCATCTTCATTTGTTTTGTTTCCTTTTGTGCATGCATATCTTCATGAAACCACTTGTAATTTCGATCCAATTCTCTTACAACATAATATAGAACTTTCCAATTAAATTTTCTCAAATTAATGTATGCACAAAAATGATCATCTTGTCCCTATATGAAGATGAATATGTGACGTTTTGAAATAATTTGAATTTTGCTTTAAACAAGTTAAAATACCAAATATGATCGTTTATTTAATTTAAATAGATTAAATATAGTGGTAAACATATGCATATTTACGTGCATATCAATAATCATTTGGTGAAAGCTTATGCTCTTAATGTTATTCCAACATCGTTGAATGCTCTTTTGGAGAAGAAAAATGGGATGGTCAATAATATCCATGGTAAGCTTCTCGTCTATGGTATATGTAGTCGTGTTTTGTTTAATACCAGGGCATCATAATCATTTTATCTGGTGACGTGGTAAATAGACTAAGACTGCGACCTAATCTAGTAGATAAACCTTTGGCAGTATTGAATCCGATGGACGGTTTAGCTAGTTTGAGTATGGTTTGTCATTATGTTATTCTATTGAGTCATTGATGCATGTTTACTTATGATTTGTTTGTGCTTGTTTTTTTAGAGTTTTGTATTATTTTAGGAATGTACTAGCTTCAAATTATGGAGTTTTGATCGATTATAAGACATTATTGATGATGATAGGGACATATGATGAGCGTAGGCTAGAGTTGAGGATGTAGTTATGGTTAGCGTTTTTTCTTATGATCATACACGATGAGTTGTCACCGGTACCTTTTGCTAGAGAGTATCTAGACATATTCAAGGAGGTGATTGAATTATCACCAGATAGGGATATTGAGTTCCATCTCGAGTTAGTGAAGGATGTCAGGCTTATTTTGTTGCCTTTAAGACAAGTGGAACCCGAAGTGCAGAGGGAACTAGACGTACTAGTGAATGACCTATTTAGGAGAGGGTTAGTATTTTTAATGGGGAGCACCTATAGTATTAGCCATGAATACAAAAGGCTCTTTAAAACTTCTATTGATTATCGTGAGCTGAATAAAGAGATGAGAAAGAACAAGCATCATCTTCCGTGCATATATGACTTATTCGATCGGCCTCATTGTGCGAAGGTATTTTGTTGGTTGGATTTAGCGTTGGGTTTTCACCAACTGAGAGTGGCAAGAGACGGTGTGATAATAAACTTATTCCATATGCCATCTGGATTTTATGAGTGTTTGGTTATGTCGTTCGAGCTAACAAATGCACCAGCATACTTCATTGATCTTACTAATTGGGTTTTCAGGGATCAATCAAGTTATTTCATGTTTATGTTCGTTAATGATATTCTTGTCCATTCATGGATGAGGAAAGAACACAAGGCACATTTGAGAGAAGTACTTGAGATGTTGAGAAAGCACCAGCTGAAAGCAAAAGTTTTGAAGTTTTACTTCTAAATGAAGGAAGTAAGGTTATCACGTCATGTTGTTTTAGAGCGGGGCATTGCTACAGATGTGATAAGTTTCTATTGATTGGCGAGATATTATAGAAGATTCATAAAGGTTTTATCAAATATTGTAGCATGGTTGACTCGGTTGACAAAGAGGAATCAGACTTTAAGTTAGGACATATGGAGTGAGCATGCTTTCGTTTGTCTGAAGGAGAGTTTGATGAATACACTAGTGTTAGTCATCTGAATGGGAATAAAGAGTTGACTGTATATAGAGAAAGGTTTAGGTTCTTTATCGACCACAAATCATTAAAATGCCTTTTCTTACAAAAGGACTTTAACCTACAATAGCATTGAGTATGAGACATGCCAGCTTAGGAGTAATGTTCTTTTAGTGAACGTAGTTAGATTATATAGGTGGATATGGTTTCCAACTTAGAGGTGGGCTAGAGCTAGAGACGATGGCGAGCCTAACTATTAAACCTAATCTAATAGAGTGGATTCGTATTAGCCAAAGGCATGATGATAGACTAGCGGAGATTATTTCTAAGCTTGAAGATTCTTAGGATTTAAAGTGGTATGGATTAGACCGAGATGGTTGGCCTCATAATGATGGGAGGTTGTACGTACGCAAATTAGATGGACTTGGAGATGAGGTTCTATGTAAGTGCCATCATTGGAGCTGAATATTCACCCGAAGTAAATAAAATGTATTGAGATATGAAGCAGACAATTTATTTGGAGGGAATGAAGAAGTCCTCGAAGTGTATGAATCGTTAGCCAGTGAAAGCTAAGCAGAAGAAACCGAGTGGTTGGCTATAATTGTTTAAAGTTCCCTAGTGGAAGTGGGAACAAATAATGATGAATTTGGTCGACGTATTGCCGAGGACAAAAGAAGCGTACGTTAGGGTCATAGTCAATAAACTTACGTAGAGCTCCCAACATACATTTAATGTGTGATAAAATGGCATCGACATTGTCTAAGTTGTATGTAAAATGGATTGTATGTTCCATAGTGCAATGAGGAGTATTGTGAGTGATTGATATCCATTATTCAAGAGTGAGTTTTTGGAAGAAGCAATGGGGACAGATCTTTATTTGTGTACAGCTTATCACCCATAAACCGGTGGTCGGACCGAAAGAGAGAAGCGTATATTAGAGTATCTTTTACAATATTGCATACTTGACTTTGGAGTCCCCTGGGATGATCATTTTCACTTAATATAGTTCCCATACAACAATGGTGCATTGATATGATACCGTTCGAGGCAATATACGGTTGATCATGTAAAACCCCTTTATGTTAGTGGGACGCTAGCGAGAAACTGGTACTTAGGCCATATATGATTAAAGAGACCTTGGAGAAGATTAAGATCATTCGACAATAAATGAAAGCCATATATGATAGACAGAAGTGCTACACTGATAAAAAGAAGATGCGACTGAGAGTTCTCTGTTGATGATAAGTTATTTTTCAAGATTTCTCCATTAAAGAATACAGTGTGATTCGGTAATTACGGACTAATTAGCACAAGATTTGTAGGATCTCCTCCAATACTCGAGAAGATTAGGAAACTTGTACGTAGGGTCGATTTTTCTCAGAAGATGGTGGGTGTGTACAATGCATTCAATGTTTTGCATCTTCGTAAGTTTGTGCATAACTCAAGCATGATTGTAGCATTAGATCAATTGGATTTCCATTATTGAATTTGTATTTTTATAGTTTTGTCAACTTGAATATTCATTGAAAAATGATTTTCATATAAATATTTTTCTACTGTGATGAATTTTGAATTTTACTTTCAATTTTCAATTTATGTAACTATTGAAGTTTTACTTAATTAGTTTATAATTTTATAGATATTTTAAGAAGATTTTTCTTTAAAAGATTAAGCAGTAAGTGGTCTTTATTGAAATTATTTGACTTTTTCAAATATTTTCTTAAAATAATTTATTAAATATCTTGTTATTTAATATTACCTTTGTAACATTCCTGAAAATCAACCAAGATTAATTTGACAATTAATTTAATTTTGGAATTAAATTGTGAATTTATTCATGAACTGATTAGAAAATTTCTAGAATAAATAAAAAAATTAGATTATAAGTAGAATTTGGTTTAAAATTTAAAGATAAGTTATTTTATAAATAAAATTGGATTTAAAAATAAATATTGATTTAAAGATAAATAGCAATTTGATTTAAAATTTAGGAATAAGTATTTCATAAACAAATATTGAATTTAAAAATAAAATGTATTAAAAAAGAAGTAGGATTTTTTTTAAAAAGCTTTAAAAAGCTAATAATAGTTTGTTTTCTAGATTTTTTATTTTATTAGTATTTGGAAGATGTAACAAATTTTCAAAAGACTTATTTTTAAGATTTAATCTTCTTATATATATAAAAAAAATGATCATTTGTTAATATGTAATCAAAAATTTTAAAATCATTCTTTCTTTTTAAAAATTGTACAAAAATAAGTGATAAGAAATGCATGAATGAAAGATGTATAAATTATATATATATAAATATAGTGAACTAAATATTAAAAAATTGAATGTGAAAAACAATAGGAATTTTATTTGTGTAAATATAAATATAAAAGAAAACATAAACATTTTAAAAATGTAAACATAGGTTGTACATGAAAATATATTTACATGAAGGATTAAAACAAAAATTTACAAAATAATTTAAAGTAAGGGTATAAACACAATTTTCTCTACATGAAACAAGTGTAAAACATGCAAGGGGATAATAGTACAAGTGTTAGTAAAATGGACAAATGACATTCAACTTTTTTTAAAAAAAAAGAAAAAAAATACTAACCAGGACATTCAACTTCTCAACCTGAAATAAGAAACCAGAAGAAAAAAAATAGGTTAAAAGTCAGGTTGTGTTCATTCCTCTCAAACCTGAAAAGAAGAAGGAAATCACCCCAACACTAAAACAAAACAAATATGTAAATCCTCCTCAAAACCAAAAGAAAAAAAAGAGCTTCAGTTCATTTCTGAAATACGAATCAAAGTCTGGAATCAAAAACAAATGCAAGTTTTTAAAAGTCTGTAAATCATCTCAAGATCAAAGCCTGAGAAGCGGATTTGGAAAGAAACAAAAGAAGCTGGAAAACAAATTCTGAAGCAAAAGCAAATCCAATTCAAAAAACCTATAAAATCAACTGTTCTTCAAAAGAATCTGGAAATATAAACAGCAAAGCATCAAGCAGGTTCAGGAAAAATCAAAAGGAAAGAAAAAAACAGGAACAAGCAAAGCATAAAAAACAACCACTGTTCTGCTCTGTTCAAAGTTTCAGGTGAGCAACTCTCTTTAAAACCCAATTTTCTATCTTGATTGTGCTCAGTGATGATGAATAAGATGAATAATGTTGAAACTTGTTTGTATGTATACATATGTGTACAGATTTGATGATGCATGTCTATAACCTACAGGCTCTAAAATAACTTCAAAAATAAATTCCCATTCCTCTGATTCTTTTCAGGTCCAGGGATCTAAACAAAATATATTTGTATGATCAAGATTCAAGTAGAAAAAATATGTTTAAGTAAAATAAGTTAAATTATTTTCTGGAATTTAGAAAATACAGTGGGTCTTTAAGAATATCAAAATTTTGAATATCTTAATTTTAAGATCTGATTATACAACCAAGTTTGTATCACGAAATGATGATTTTTGATATGAGTCTCGTGATTTTTAAGCAAGTAGGTATAGTGAAATCTCAAGATGAACGGAAAATGCTTTTTTGTCATTTGCCATCGATCGAGGTCAAACTGGGGCTTGGGATTTATTTCAGAGGATGCTCATAGATCGAGGATGATGGGAAAAATACTAATTGAATTTATCAATAATCATGGTGAAGGAACAGCGAGGTTATAGGGTTGAGTGAACCATTTTGAATAACATTGTAATCTTGGCTGCTGCGGCATCTAAGGGGTATCTGGTTCCATCGCAGGTTAGGGAATGGAAAGGTGGAGCTTCAGCGAAGTTGAAGTCAGAGATCCATGATCTCCGGTGGTTAGGTTCATCGTGGCGAGAAGGATATTGGTCGGGCTCTGATGCTCCAAATTCGATCATGTAACTAGATTTTTATTTCGAGTTCAATTCAACGTTCTGGGCGATTGTGGTGATCGAGGGGATGGTTGTTGGCGTGTGGAAGGTGACGGCGTCGATCATCGTTGCTCCGATGACTTGTAGATGTGCACGAGCGTATCAATGTATTAGGTGGATTGCGTGTTTGGGGAAGAAAGGTTCGACTCGAACCAAGACTCGGGATAAACATGTTATAGCTCGAGTTTCAACTCGCGTAGAATGTGGGTGCGAGGGTAAAAGTACTTAGAAAATTTTAAGTTGAAAATTTGGGGCGCTCGGGTTGATTTGTGACACAACTCGAAGGAGGGTGGTGATATTCTCGGGTGTGACTCGAAGCGGGTCTCGAGTTAGTATGTAAAACAGTTTTACTTAAAAAAAAATCAAACTTTCCAACGTTTTTAAAACTCATGTTTTCAAAATGATGATTTGATTATATTTTGAATCAATTAAAGGTTTAAGTAAGATGCTTTTCAAAGAAATTAAAATTTATTAAATTTTGATACATTATTTTATAAAGTTATTTATATTAAATAAATAATATTAAAAGGGTAAGTAAGATAAAAAGTTTTTTTTAACTACCTTAACCTTTTAAAGCAACTAATATATGAGAATGATGATTAAACAAGATTTGTAAAATATCTAAAGTGATTAATAAAGATAAAAAGATTTATCTTTTCAATTTATCAAATAATTAATGGTTTGTTAATATAATTACATAAAGTGTAATTACTTAAATAATTACTTGATATTAAAGATTTAATTAATCAAGGAAAATTAATGTGAAATTAATTATTAATTAATTAAGAAGTAATTAATTAATAAAAGTAATTAAGAGTTAATTAATTAACAATTAAGGATAAATTAATTTAGATAATTAGTTAAGAAATGATTAATTAATGAAGGTGATTAAGACTTAATCAATTGTAGTTAATGATAATTAATCATTGATTAAAGATTACTAATGAAAGTGATTATGTGGTTGATAAATTTAAAAACCACACAATTTATTCATGTTAATTGAAGATGTTTGATTGTTATTGAATGCTTTATGATGGATTGATATATTTGATATGTGATGCGACGCTATGAAATGCTTTGTGCTGAGCTGTTATATCTGTGATGAATATACTGTTGTATGAATATAAAAACCCTTGACCCGTATAACGACATTTGAATTTCGATGCGACAGGGAGTCGGATTCCAGTTGGTTATCTGAGACCCACATCGAATCGTAATGATGAATATTTATGATTGATAAATTTATTTTATCTATGAATCTGTTAATGAAGATAAGCGTTATGAGTTATACCGCTTATCGATATTGATATATCTGTAATGATTGATGTTGTGCACTATTGTGTAAAAACCCCTGGATTACACCATACACACACAAATATGGATTGCACGTGGAAGTCGGTTAAGTCACAGATTTTTAAAATAGTTTTGAATTTGAATTTTAAATCCAAGTGGTTTTGGAAATGGATTGGGTTTAAAGTGAAGAGCTTTTGAAAAGGTGTTTTAAAAATGAAAATTATTTTGAATAACTTAATAAAGTTTTGAAATTTCATAATTTATTTAAATTTGAATTCAAAAATATGAAACTGAATTCTATGTTGAGAATTTATGATTTTAAAAAAGGGTGTACAAGTTTATATGAGTTTTAAACCATTTTAGAAGCCTTGTTTTGGGAATTTGAATTAACCCAAGATTTTTAACTTGTATAAACGAAATCAGATTTTTCCGAAATAAAAACTATTTTTTTTAAATAATAAAGGCTTTCATATAAGAAATGAATATTCATTTTGTATTAAAGGAAGCTCAAGTTAAAATGGTTTTTAAGTTATGAATGAATATTTGGAAACGGGTTTTGAAAGCTATGAGTTAAATCTTTGATTTAAAGATTAAATGAGTTAATCCAAAAAGAATGGAAATTGTTTTGAATCCGTGAATGGATCTTTGTGAAACTGGGTAAACTTTATGAAACAAATCTTTTTGTTTAAAGATTTGAAATGGTAATTTGTTTAAACCGTTTGAAATAGTTTTGAAATTTAAAGTTGTGGCTTAACTGAAATCCCATATCCATATGTTTTTAATTTTTACGCTCATCATTCGGTTTAACCGGGAGAGGACCTTATGTCATATAACTCATTCCGAATAATGATACGACGTTATGGATTGCATTTGAAGACCGGTGGTGAAGACCGAGTATTTGCGAGAATGATAGGATAACATATCGATTATCTCTGCACTGAGTAGCTACGGTATAGAGATTCCCTAAGTGATGGGAAATCTGATCGGGATTGTGAATATCCAGATTGTAAGGGCTTCTTCGGAAGTGCCTTCGGTTCTGTTCGAACCCGGAACAAACTTGTATGGATGTGTGTCTGACATTACACTTTGAGATGTAAAATCGATTTCTATCAAATACATTTCTGTTTGGTGGCGGAGATTTATTCTCTTAGCTTAACACCCTTCTCTGAGACGTACGAGCTTAGAGGTTATGTAGTTGATGGTTACTAGTGATACATTCCCAATTTGGTAATGTGGCACATGAAGTGCTGCAGATCATTTGTTGATCAAAGCATGGCTTTGTGAAAAAGCGTAGCTTTGTGGACGAAACCTCATCGAGCCTCACAAACCGGTAATGATCGAAACAGGAAAGATGCGGCAAGGTTTCAGGGGTAGCTCCCCTAGGGTATGTCCATTCCTTCTAGAAAAGGATGGTATCATGGTAAGAAGCCCAGATACTTACTCAGGTGGACACTGTAGTATATTTATTACTGTGTGATGTTGTTGGTGTAGAGGATCCTCGGATAAAGGTTGCAAACGACCGAGGGTGGCACATCTTAGGTTTTACTCCCCAGGAAGGGGGTAACCGTCCTTGTGGTGGCAGAGAGCCGGGTAGATTCTCAGGGCATCCCTCCAGAGGCGTTCCCATGAGGAAGTTGCTTTGTCTGACCATTTGTTGGAAATCCAATCATCCAATACGCGCCTTGTACGGTTTTAGTTGTAGAACCTGCCATTTAAAATGGCAGCTATAGTAGGCATAGTATAATGGTACCTATGCTGGCTAGGATTAATATTATATTTTCGAAAGGTTTTCCACTATGCACTAATAATAATATCGAAAAGAATTTTGCGTAGTAAGCATATTTGACTATCATAAGGAGAAATCTCCCCCATGTGTGTGATTGCATGGTGTGCGTGCCGGGAGGCCTTATGGTAGTTTCATTTTCCAAAAAGCATTGCGGATTTCAAAACTTAAATTCTTTTGTTTGTTTTAAGAAACCAAATGTTTTTTTTTTCTCACAATAGTCCCACGACTGACCTGGAGTTTATTGTTCCCTTCCTAAACTCTAGGTGCCCACAATTTTCCATACGAGCAGTCTAGAGTTTTCAGATAGTCAGGTAGTAGATATCGTTTTGGTATCCTTCAGCTTTCTGTTAGATACATTTTGGAGTCTTTGGAGTCCATGGACTACACTTTCTTAGCTTTGTGCAACCTTGATGGCGGATCGAGCTTGAAGTTTTGGAGCTTTGTCTTTGGAGTTTTGGATTGGAGTTGCAGGATTGGATTCTGTGAAGACTTATCTCATATTGTGTCGATTTCTGATGTATTTTGTGTTGTATATTCTCTAATGTTGATGATTATCGTTGTATCAAATTGATGTAGTGGATATTGTATTCATGTTGTATCAATGATATCATCTTTTATTTTCTCTATGTTATTTATCATCTAATGTTGTTGCATGCTCCGGCGATATGGATTCGATGTTTTTTGTCGGACATCGAGTTCGGTTCGTCACAAGTGGTATCAGAGCTAAAGGTTGACTAAGAACTTTAGCTACGGAGTGTAACACATTAGATGACTCATTAGAGATAGGGTGAAGTATACCCTGGAATGAGTACAACCGGTGAAACTAAAACCCAAATTTCTCAATCTATTTTCTTTATCTGTTGTTATTCTCTAAGATATTTCGTCTGAATGCCTAAATCGGTTTTCTTACTATTCACAGATAGTAAGAATGAGTGGAAGAAGAGGACGAGATTGGGACAGGGAAGTGAAAATGTGTACGTGCTAATATAGTACACACGGATCGTGTAATATGATGTATAACACACAAAAATATGACTAATCACAGATAATAGAAAATTCAGTAAAATAGAAAAAGCACACCAGAATGTTAAATAAATTTCAGGATTCAAAAACGATATATGATAGAATATGAGCAATTTGAGCGCTTGAGAGTATAAGATTGAGATCAATAGAATAGAGATTAGAATAATAGACTTAGTTAATTGGAATAATGATTTCATGATGTTTATATAAGAAATAAACAGTTGTAACCCTTTGTGAAAAGGTACAAACAAAGGTCATGATCATTGGTGAAGAGAAAGAGAAGCAACCGTTAAAGAAAAGGAAGTGTCTATACGAAAGGTTGCTTTCTGTTTGAAAACGGTCGACAGGTCAAAAAGGACCAGTAGAAAGGAATTTGAATATATATATACGTTATGTACACTTGTGCACGTTAACTGAGCATTTTGGGCAGAAACGGTCGACTGCCTTGTTTTAACCGGTCGACCGGTTTAGCCCAGATTGCACAGTTAATGTGCACTCATTCATATATATATATATATATATATATATATATTCAAAGATTGAAGGTATAAGATTATTTGAGGATAGATTTTAACATAAATAACATTACTAACATACCAAATAATCAACCTCTAACATATGGAGCTCTTTGTGACTCTTTAATGAATAACTTCTTTTTGTCGATCACGGCCTATCCCTTTGTCTTGTCGATCACGGCTTATCCCTTTGTCAGAAATCAAAACTCTATAAAAATCTTGACTCAACATTCTCCCCCTTTTTGATTGATGACAACATAGTTATGAATCACCCCCTGTATATGATATCCCCCTGAGATTGTGTCCTGCATATATACTGTTAGCACAATTTTCTCCCCCTTTGTCATCAACGAAAAGGAGTTGTTAAATGGAGGATGTAAATGAGATTATAAGCAATATAAAACTACTACCATAGGTCAAGAGTAACATTCACACAAGATGATAATACACACAAGTCTAGTACGAATTAAAACACGACACTATTTAGTACAAGTGCCAGATAATGTCTTTAAAGCAAAATCTAAAGTCATAAGAACGCAAAAAAATAAACTAAAAGAGACTTAATCTGACTCCGTCTCACCCTCTTCTTCTTCTCCTTCTTCTTCAACAAGCTGAGATTTTCCGTGTCCACGTTCATGACTAGTTCCATGCTTGTACCCTCCTCCGAAGATGTCCAAGCAAAAGTAGGAGGAGCTGGACGCTTGCCAAGGTCTGGAGCTTGCATTGATGAAGATGATGCACCACATGATATTGCTTCCCATATAGAAACGAAGAAAGACTTAAGTTTGTTAAAGCGTTAATCCATTTTTGTATTCAGGCGCTTAAGTCATGCTTCGAGAAGGAATTGATTTCGAGAAATAGTGTCAAGTGATTCTTTTGTTGAGGAAGATGGTCGTAAAAGTTTAACTTCCTCAGTTTAGGGCGGGATGATCGTGATGAAGCTTCTTTATGTCCTTGTTCTTTCCATTGTTCGAAAGGCATAATATTAAAGTATGGAGCGGGAAGCTTCTTTCTTTTAATCGATGCTTTGTTGATGACTTTTGGTTTGGAAATTGAAGACTTGGGAGGTTCAATGCCACAATCAAGCAAGAGACGCATAATATGCTCGTTATAGAACAAGTGTGGCCTAGAGCAATCATTTACTTTCAAGATCTCATCAAAGATCATACCAATCCAATTTATACGAATACCCTCATAGATTGAGTATATTACCTTGAAATTTTCTTTATAGACGGCATCAAAATTTCCTATTCTCGGTAATAGAGAGTGCATAAGAGTATGATGAAGAATTCTTGCAAAAGGCCGTAAACCAATAGACTTAGTGCTATCCTTGTCATCTTCAATAAATTGATGGCTAATTTGATTACGGACATGAACATTGCAAAAATTACTTGAGAATTTTTCACCGATAAACGAAGAACCAAGAACGGTTGCCATCCTATCACATGAGATAAACACTTCTTTGCCACAAACAACAGACCAAAAACAATAATTAGGATTCTCTGGCTTGTTTTTCTCTAAATTTAGGTTAGCATAGAATAATTTGATCATTACATGGTTAATTTCCACATTGTTTTGATCAAAGTCAATTAGGTTTTCAATGTCGGCATCCTTTGCTAAGCCAAGAATACGATAACTAGAGAAATATGAAAATTTAACAAAAGAACCTGGATGGATTGTAAAATCCTTCATCTCATTCCACCTTTTGACTGCGATTGGATCCACAAGCCACTTCCTGACAGAGAGATCGATTGGTTGAGTTTCGGAGGTAGAAGCTTGCTTTAATTTCTTTTGTGGAGGAGCCATTTGGGTGAGATTGGTAGAAGAATTTAGTTCTAGGGTTATGAGAGTTAGTTGAAAAAAAATGAAGAGATAGAGTGAAAAAAAATAACCGTATGTGCCTTTTTAAAAAAAACAAAACTGCTCGAAACCGGTCGACTGCCCTGAAATCATCGGTCGACCGTTTTCATACAGAAGCAAAAACGGTCGACCGGTGGTATCTGGCCGGTCGACTGGTTTGCCTATGAGTTGTCTTTCCTTCTTCTTGCCTGTATTTCTGAGTGTTAACGGTCCATATAATATTGAGTTTATTCAAAACATGATATATATACATATATATATATCAGTTCATAAAAACAAATACGAGAATACAATCATAATATTGAAACAAATTTAATGAGAGGTAGAGGAATTATGGTCGGAAGTCTCTTCTTTGACATTGGTAATGCGTGGTTTCCATGGTGACCATTTTTCTTTCGCTCCTTCATTCTGAGCATAGTTTTTATCCCATGAATTTGGGCTTCTAGAGGATGAAGGTGCATGGGGCATTGGCTCGTATACGCCATGTTTGTTTGAACCACAAAAGAATGATGCCATTCTTTCTAGAAGAGATAGTCGTTCCGAAGTCAGTTGTTGCTCATAATGCAGCTGTCTTTGAAGATCGATTTGATGTTTTTGATAATGATGAATCTCATTGATCTTCTCTCTGGTACGGGGTGAACAAAACAACACCTTCTTTGCTCGTTTCGAAGTTGGCGTATTGCCAGGAGTATGAATGCATTGGTGATGACACTTTGATTTGTGTTTTGGAGTTTCAGGAGAGTAATATTCTTCTGGCTCAGAACTTGTGACCGAAATATGGGACTTTTGAGCACACTCATCACAAATATGTGCCATAATGAACTATATGTATAAACTTTTAGGCTTAGATAGGAATTGATAAAAACAATTTTTTTTCTTATTTTTTTTGTCAAGCTTATATAAAAAAAATTCCTATATATAAGCTTGTGGATGAGAATTGTCATGCAAACTTGGCCGTAGAAAAAATTAGAAGCTCATATTCAATTTCCTAATATAGCAATAGCAAAAATAATCCGAAAAGAACTTAAGAATATAACATTAGAGATTACTTATCAAGTTCTTTTCTAGAAATTAAACCAAGTTCTCTACGAAATTTAATGAAACTAGACTCAAGTAGAGGCTTAGTAAAAATGTCCGCTAGTTGACTATCAGTTTGGACATATTCGAGACATATATTTCCTTTTTCAATATTGTCTCTAAGGAAATGATGACGGATATCAATGTGTTTGGTTCTGGAGTGATTCACTGGATTCTTAGAAAGATTTATAGCACTTGTGTTATCACAGTATATAATAGAATTTGATAAAAACGAACATCAAAATCTTGAAGTGTTTGTTGCATGTATATTACTTGAGTACAAGCGAGAGCCGCTGATATATATTCATCTTCACATGTTGATAGTGAAACACAATTTTGTTTCTTACTAAACCAAGAGACAAGTGATTTTCCAATAAAATGGCACGTACCACTTGTACTCTTTCTATCCGTTCGAGAGCCTCCAAAATCAGCATCACTATATGATACTAATTCAAATGGACATTCTTTTGGATAAAAAAGACCAAAATCTTTGGTATTATTAAGATAACAAATTATACGTTTCACTGCTCGTAGATGTGATTCCTTTAGATCTGCTTGAAAGCGTGCACATAGACAAACACTCATCATTATATCTGGACGACTTGCTGTAACATAAAGAAGAGAACAATCATGCTTCGATATAGTTTCTGGTCAATATTCCTACCATTTTTATCTTTTTCAAGAGTGAGTTGTACTCATAGGAGTAGGTTTACCAGATGTGTTATTTAACCCGAAGCGTTTGATAAGATTTCCGCAGTATTTTTCTTGATTAATAAAGATACCATTCGGAAGTTGTTTGATTTGAAGTTCAAGAAAATATGACAGTTCTCCCATATGAGACAATTCGGATTCTTTGGTCATAATATCTGCAAATTCCTTGCAGAGTTTATCGTTTGTTGAACCAAAGATGATATCGTCTACATATATCTGAATAACTAGAATATCCTTTTGAGAATGTTTGATAAACAAAGTTTGATCGACTTTGCCTATTTGAAATCCTGAGTTAATAAGATAGCTACGTAGTCGTTCATACCAAGCATGAGGTGCTTGTTTTAAACCATACAGATCTTTCTTAAGTTTGAACACATGATCAGGATATTTTTCATGTACGAACAAAGGAGGTTGTTCGACATATACATTCTCTTTGATAAATCCATTGAGAAAAGCACTTTTGACATCCATCTGATAAAGTTTGAAATTATGGTGACAAGCAAAAGATAATAGGATTCTAATAGCTTCTAATCGAGCAACTGGTGCAAAAGTTTCTTCATAATCGATACCTTCTTTCTGATTATACCCTTGTGCTACTAATCTTGCTTTATTTCTGGTGATATTTCCTTGTTTGTCAGCCTTATTTTTATAGACCCATTTAGTACCAATAACAGACTAATCAGTTGGTCTTGGAACAAGTTCCCAAACGTCATTGCTCTCGAACTGATTTAGTTCTTCCTGCATGGCAATTATCCAGTAATCGTCTGCAGCAGCTTCTTTTGGATTCTTAGGTTCGATATTTGAGAGAAAAGCGACATGACCCATTTGGTTGAGTTGACTCCTTGTTCTGACATGTGATGTTACTTCACCGATTATATTTTGGGCCGGATGGTCTCTTAATATCCTTGGTGGTGATTGTAACTCACATATTTGAGGAATATTCTCAATAATTATTTCCGAGTTAGAATCAACATTTGTGATGATTAGATTATCAGTGACTATTGTTTCGTCATCATCTGATATATTTTGAGGATGCTGATAGAATTCATCGAAAGAGACATGAAGTGATTCTTCAATAGTTTTGGTTTGTTTATTAAATATACGATAGGCCTTGCTTCGTTTCGAATAACCGACAAATATTCCTTCATCGGCTTTTGGATCGAATTTGCCAAGCTGGTCTTTCGTATTTAAAATAAAGAACTTGGAACCAAAAACTTTGAAGTATGAGATTTTAGGCTTTCTTTTGTTAAATAATTCATAAGAAGTATTCTTGGTAAGAGGTCTTATGGACACACGATTTAAAACATAACAGGCAGTTGCGACGGCTTCTGCCCAGAAATGTTTTGGTAAGGTGGTTCCATTCAATAATGTTCTTGCACATTCTTGTAAAGTTCGATTCTTCCGTTCTACAACTCCATTTTGTTGTGGAGTTCTAGGAAACGAAAAATTATGATATATACCTTTCTTTGTACAAAAATGTTCAAATTCATTATTTTCAAACTCTCCGCCATGATCACTTCTTATATTTTTAACTTTAATCCCTTTTGATTTTTGAATTCTTTTGACGAAAGATTTGAAATGATCGAAAGTGCCACTTTTGTTTTTTAAGAAAATTGTCCATGTGTAACGGGAGAAATCATCAACAATTACAAGCACATATGGACTGTGATTTATTGACTGAACCCTAGTAGGTCCAAATAAATCCATATGCAGTAACTCAAGTGGTTGTAATGTTGATATGACTTTCTTGGATTTAAAAGATGATTTGGTCAATTTTCCTAATTGACATGCGTCACAGATGTTGTTAACCTTAAAACTTATTTTGGGTAGTCCCCTAACTAGATCGTTTTTGGCTAGTTGTCAATAGTTCTGAAGTTTATATGACAAAAGCGTTTGTGCCATAACCATGGATCATTATCATTAGCCACAAGACACATATTTGAATTATGATTAATATTCATATTCAGAATATATATATTTCTGTCTTTATAACCTTCGAAAGCTAAAATATGGTCTTTATCTAAAATACTACACTTATTATCCGAAAAGGAAATTGTAAAACCCTTGTCACATAACTGACTAATACTAAGTAAATTGTGTTTCAAATTTCTTACTAGCATGACATTAGTAATGAGAGGTAAGTTAGATGTACCGCAATTGCTCACATCGCCTTTGCCGATGATATAGCCTTTTGAATTATCTCCAAAAGTGACGGAGCCACCATCTGAGTATGTAATATTTGTCAATAAGCTCTTGTCTCCAGTCATATGCTTCGAGCAACCACTGTCCAATATCCACTTTCCTCTTTTCTTAATTGGAACCTGCAAAAAATAAAATTAGGTCCATGGTACCCACTTTTTATAGGGTCCTAAGAGTTAGGTCTTAGGAGTCCAAACCCATACGGGTCCGGTATCCCCTTTATATATATAATTTGTATTAAGATGCACAGTATTCATGAAATTCAAAATATATTTGTTCCTAATCAAATTGTTATTTGTTTTAGGAACCCATATTTTGATAGTCTTGACATTTTTCTTCTGAAATTTCACAACTAGTTTTGGTTTGGAATATAATAAACTAAGATTTTTCTTAGCTTCAATCTTTTGTACTTTCTTCTTCCTTTCATTACCAAGATGTTTCTTGGTTTCTTGCTTCTTATATCCCAAACCTTGTTTATTTGAAACAGATTGTGAACTTCCACTGATTTTTGTCAAATTTTCTCGTCCTTTGTTAAAGTTAGAAACATTTTGAGTAATGTTATCTAACTTAGTTTGTAAACTAGCCTTTTCTAGGTCCAGAATTTTGACTTTTGCCTTAAGCTCATGATTTTTAGTAGTGAGAGCATCATTTTTCTCTTTTTGAGTTTCAATTTCTTGACTCAAAAGAGATAATTGAGAGTCAATATTAGATGATGATTCTTGAAATTTTTCAAGTTCTTCTTCTAATATTTTCTTCTCGTCTTTTAACATATCTCGTTCAAATTCTGCTCTACTCAAATATGCTTTGGCTTCTTTTAGCTGTCGTTTTATGTCTTTATATTTGACTATCAATTAAGCATTAATATCAAGTACTTCATCAAATGTAGGAATTTGTACCTCATCTTCTGTTGCCATGAAACAGACATTTGCTTGTTCATTTTCCGTATCATTATCACTTTCTGATGAGTCTGTATCATCCCACGTTACTGAGAATGCTCGTTTCTTTGATTTGTCCTTCTTATATTTTAATTTGTCATTTTCTGACTTCTTTTGCTCCGGACAGTCCTTGTGCATGTGCCCCTTTTTGTGACAGTTGAAACATTCTATAGCGGGTGATGTTGGTTTATTTGATTCAGATTTCTTTCTGTTATAACGACTGGCTTTTCATTGTTTTGGGAATTTTTTGAAACCTTTTGCTATGAATGTCAGATCTTCATCTTCAGACTCTGATTCATTTTCGTATTTTTCAGCATGGAATGCCACGTTCTTCTTTTCTTCTTTTTGTTCCTTCCTAGTCTGCAAGTTAGCTTCATAGGACATTAGATTTCCTATCAATTCATCTGGCTTCATGACGGAAAGGTCATTAGCTTCTTCAATTGCTAATACTTTTCCTTCCTATTCACTAGTCAGAGAATGTAGGACTGTTGAAACAACATCAAAATCAGAATACTTTTGTCCTAAGCCAATAAGTGCAAGGTGGATAGTTTGAAAACGTGAATACATATCATTGATTGTCTCATTTGGTTTCATTTTGAAATTTTGAAATTGACTTTTCAGCATGGCTATTTTGGCAAGTACCTTCATGAGTGGTTTTCAGCGTTTGCCAAATTTGATATGCAGTAGTGTAGATACTAACACGGTTATATTCATTTTGGTCTAATGCACAAAACAACATATTTATTGCTTTTGCATTTACGGCTGCTGCCGTTTTCTCAGCCGCTGTCCATTCTGAATAATCAGTTCTTGGATTCACTATTTCTTTTTGAGTAGCATTCCAGGCATCATAACTATTTGATTGCATAAAGAATGACATATGTGTTGCCCAATAGCTATAGTTAAGACCATTGAAAAATTGAGGTCTTTGTGTCGATTGACCTTCCGTGTAAGTGGTGTTTTGAGTGCTAGTACTTGCGTTATTTGCCATATTACAAGAATATACCAAATAACTGTGTTACGGTTATATGATGACCGTGCTCTGATACCAAATGAAAATGTGTACGTGCTAATATAGTACACACGGATCGTGTAATATGATGTATAACACACAAAAATATGACTAATCACAGATAATAGAAAATTCAGTAAAATAGAAAAAGCACACCAGAGATTTTTATACTGGTTCGGAGCACCGTCCTACGTCCAGTCCCAGACTTCTATCTGGATTTTCACTACCAACTACCTTGCTTCACCCGGAGGAACAGGTTTACAACACCCGAGCAGACGAACGGGATTTCACGCCTCTAATACACCAAGGACTTCAACACTTGCCTCTTACAACACCAAGGACTTCAACACTTGCCTCTTACAACACCAAGGACTTCAACAAAGATGAAAATAATTGTTTGTTGATGGTATGTGTTCTTGCTAACACTATTTTGTCACTTGTAGTACAAACTTCCTATAATCTTATCCTCAAATAGAATATTTGTATATATGAAGATTTGGAAGTGGATATCGTATTGAATCAAAAGAATGTTAAATAAATTTCAGGATTCAAAAACGATATATGATAGAATATGAGCAATTTGAGCGCTTGAGAGTATAAGATTAAGATCAATAGAATAGAGATTAGAATAATAGAATTAGTTAATTGGAATAATGATTTCATGATGTTTATATAAGAAATAAACAGTTGTAACCCTTTATGAAAAGGTACAAACAAAGGTCATGATCATTGGTGAAGAGAAAGAGAAGAAACCGTTGAAGAAAAGGAAGTGTCTATACGAAAGGTTGCTTTCTGTTTGAAAACGGTCGACAGGTCAAAAAGGACCAGTAGAAAGGAATTTGAATATATATACGTTATGTACACTTGTGCACGTTAACTGAGCATTCTGGGCAGAAACGGTCGACTGTTAACCGGTCGACCGGTTTAGCCCAGATTGCACAGTTAATGTGCACTCATTCATATATATATATATATATATATATATATATTCAAAGATTGAAGGTATAAGATTATTTGAGGATAGATTTTAACATAAATAACATTACTAACATACTAAATAATCAACCTCTAACATATGGAGCTCTTTGTGACTCTTTAATGAATAACTTCTTTTTGTTGATCACGGCTTATCCCTTTGTCTTGTCGATCACGGCTTATCCCTTTGTCAGAAATCAAAACTCTATAAAAATCTTGACTCAACAGGAAGTACCACTTCAACTGGTCAAGTCCCTGCAACGATAGATATTCCTACTGAATCTCAACCAAATCTGGCTGATTTATATCGAAGCTTTTCTAGCTTGGTGGAAAACCATTCACGGGCAAGGAAACCGTTATCGAAGCACAAGCCTGGATCCGATCTTGTGAAAGGATTTTCAAGGGACTAAAGTTGGAAGATGATCAGAGGCGATTGATAGCTTCCTCGCAACTCCAGGAAGAGGCTTTAGCTTGGTGGGAAACAGTTACATTGGATGAGCCGGCGGATGAATTTACTTGGAGACATTTCAAGGAAGTGTTCGAGCAGCGATATATGTCGTCTGCTGGTATCTCCAGAATGTACCAGGAGTTTATGGATTTGAAGCAAGGAAGTTTATCATTTGAGGAATACTTGAACAAATTCAATGAATTATCTCGATTTGGTCCAGAATTGGTGAATACACCGTTAAAGAAGAATGAAAAGTTTATTCGAGGAATGAATAAGGAGTTTCAGGAGAGAATGACTACTCACGTAAAGGAATCTTTTTCTGAACTAATTGATGTGGGTTATAGATATGATACTCTAGATAAGCAGGAAGTTCCAAAGGAGGTTGGAAATACAAGCAATCTAAATTGGAGGAAAAGAAAGTTTGGTGGAAAGAAATCAAGAAAGATAAGGGAAAGAAGAATATACATAGTAAAAGGTGAAGCATGTTACTTGTCTCAATTGCTTGGAGAAAGGCCATTACTAGGATAAATGTAAGAACTCATGGAATCCAGGAATGAGAATGCCATTTATGAGGCCAGATCAGGAATCTACGGGATGTTATTATTGCCGCAAGCCGGGACATAGGATCAAGGACTGTCCAGCAAAGAAGCAAGCCCTAGTAGCAAGGGTGTATGCAATCAGAGACGATTCTTCAACCTCAAAAGCTGATGAAGGAAAAGAAATTTTATAAGGTAACCTTCTCGTTTACGATTAAATTTTTTAAATTTATTCGACATGAGAGCTACACATGATTTTATTTCTTAGCAAATCGTAAATCAGTTAAATCTTGAATCTGAGATCATAGTCGAATCTATTTCTGTCCGTTTCATTGGGTTTCGATATAATCTACGAATGGTTAGTTATCCCTTCGAACGAACCAATACCGCTGTATACTTCGTAGATCAGATAACCCAATTATTTCGTAATTGAATGAGCTGATTCTCATATTTGTTAATATTCTGATTCGGTAAACCGAATGCATAATAAATATTTTGATCTGATCTGATCTGATCAATCATTTCGTTATCTATCATCTATTCTTTCTCGTCTCCCAAGCAAATTTCGGGGACGAAATTTTTGTTAAGGGGGGAACCTATAACATTCCTGAAAATCAACCAAGATTAATTTGACAATTAATTTAATTTTGGAATTAAATTGTGAATTTATTCATCAACTGATTAGAAAATTTCTAGAATAAATAAAAAATTTAGATTATAAGTAGAATTTGGTTAAAAATTAAAGATAAGTAATTTTATAAATAAAAATGGATATAAAAATAAATATTGATTTAAAGATAAATAGAAATTTGATTTGAAATTTAAGAATAAGTATTTCATAAACAACTATTGAATTTAAAAATAAAATGTATTAAAAATAAAGTAGGATTTTTTTTTAAAAAAAAGCTTTAAAAAGCTAATGATAGTTTGTTTTCTTAATTTTTTATTTTATTAGTATTTGGAAGATGTAACAATTTTTGAAAAGACTTATTTTTAAGATTTAATCTTCTCATTATATAAAAATAATGATCATTTGTTAATATGTAATCAAAATTTTTAAAATCATTCTTTTCTTTTTAAAAATTGTACAAAAATAAATGATAAGAAATGCATGAATGAAAGATGTATAAATTATATGTATATAAATATAGTGAACTAAATATAAAAATTGAATGTGAAAAAAATAGGAACTTTATTTGTGCAAATATAAATATAAAAGAAAACATAAACATTTTAAAAATGTAAACATAGGTTGTACATGTAAATGTATTTACATGAAGGATTAGAACAAAAATTTACAAAATAATTTAGAGTAAGGGTATAAACAAAATTTTCTCTACATGAAACAAGTGTAAAACATGCAAGGGGATAATAGTACAAGTGTAAGTAAAATGGACAAATGGCATTCAACTTTTGAAAAAGAAAAAAGAAAAAAAATACTAGCCGGGCCATTCAAATTCTCAACCTGAAATAAGAAACCAAAAAAAAGAAGTTGAAAGTCAGGTTGTGTTCATTCCTCTTAAACCTGAAAAGAAGAAGGAAATCACCCCAACACTAAAAAAACAAATCCGTAAATCCTCCTCAAAACCAAAAGAAAAAAAAAGAGCTTCAATTCATTTCTGAAATAGGAATCAAAGTCTGGAATCAGAAACAAATGCAAGTTTTAAAAGTCTGTAAATCATCTTAAGATCAAAGCCTGAGAAGCAGATTTGGAAAGAAACAAAAGAAGCTGGAAAACAAATTCTGAAGCAAATCCAATTCAAAAAACCTATAAAATCAACTATTCTTCAAAAGAATCTGGAAATATAAACAGCAAAGCATCAAGCAGGTTCAGGAAAAATCAAAAGGAAAGAAAAAAACAGGAATAAGCAAAGCATAAAAAACAACCACTGTTCTGCTCTGTTCAAAGTTTCAGGTGAGCAACTCTCTTTAAAAACCCAATTTTCTATCTTGATTGTGCTCAGTGATGATGAATGAGATGAATAATGTTGTAACTTGTTTGTATGTATACATATGTGTACAGATTTGATGATGCATGTCTGCATGAAGGTATGTGTATACCTCTGTTAAAACCTATATGCTCTAAAATAACTCCAAAAATAAATCCCCATTCCTCTGATTCTTGTCAGGTCCAAGGATCTATACAAAATATACTTGTATGATCAAGATTCAAGTAGAAAAAATATTGTTAAGTAAAATAAGTTAAATTATTTCTGGAATTTATAAAATACAGTGGGTCTTTAAGAATATCAAAATTTTGAATATCTTAATTTTAAGATCTGATTATACAACCAAGTTTGTATCACGAAATGATGATTTTTGATATGAGTCTCGTGATTTTTAAGCAAGTAGGTATAGTGAAATCTCAAGATGAACGGAAAATGCTTTTCTGTCATTTGCCGTCGATCGGGGCCTAACTGGGGAATTGGGATTTATTTCAGAGGAAGCTCATAGATCGAGGATGATGGGAAAAATACTAATTGAATTTATCAATAACCATGGTGGAGGAACGGCGAGGTTATAGGGTTTAGTGAAGCATTTTGAATGACATTGCAATCTTGGCTGCTGCTGCATCTATGGGGTATCTGGTTCCATCGCAGGCAGGGAAATGGAAAGGTGGAGCTTCGACGAAGTTGAGGTCAGAGATCCATGATCTCTGGTGGTTAGGTTCGTCGTGGCGAGAAGGATATTGGTCGGGCTTTGATGCTCTAAATTCGATCATGTAACTCGATTTTGATTTCGAGTTCAATTCAACGTTCTGGGCGATTGTGGTGGTCGAGGGGATGGTTATTGGCGTGTGCAAGGTGACGGCGTCGATCACCGTTGCTCCGATGACTTGTAGTTGTGCACGCGTGTATCAATGTATCAGGTGGATTGCATGTTTGGGGAAGAAAGGTTCGACTCGAAGCAAGACTCGGGATGAACGTTTTGTAGCTTGAGTGTCAACTCGAGTAGAATATGGGTGCGAGGGTAAAAAAACTTAGAAAAATTTAATTTGAAAATTTGGGGCACTCGGGTTGATTTGTGACAAAACTCGAACGAGGGTGGCGATATTCTCGAGTGTGACTCGAAGCGGGTCTCGAGTTAGTATGTAAAACAGTTTTACTTAAAAAAATTCAAACTTTCCAACATTTTTAAAACTCATGTTTTCAAAATGATGATTTGATTATAGTTTGAGTCAATTAAAGGTTTAAGTAAGATGATTTACAAAGAAATTAACATTTATTAAATTTTGATACATTATTTTATAAAGTTATTTATATTAAATAAATAATATTAAAAGGGTAAGTAAGATAAAAAGTTATTTTAACTATCTTAGTCTTTTAAAGCAACTAATATATGAGAATAATTATTAAACAAGATTTGTAAAATATCTAAAGCGATTAATAAAGATAAAAATATTTATCTCTTAAATTTATCAAATAATTAGTGGTTTGTTAATATAATTACATAATGGGTAATTAGTTAAATTAATTACTTAATATTAAAGATTTAATTAATCAAGGAAAATTAATGTGAAATTAATTATTAATTAATTAAAAAGTAATTAATTAATAAAAGTAATTAAGAGTTAATTAATTAACAATTAAGGATAAATTAATTTAGATAATTAGTTAAGAAATGATTAATTAATGAAGGTGATTAAGACTTAATCAATTGTAGTTAATGATAATTAATCATTGATTAAAGATTACTAATGGAAGTGATTATGTGGTTGATAAATTTAAAAACCACACAATTTATTCATCTTAATTGAAGATGTTTGATTGTTATTGAATGCTTTATGATGGATTGGTATATTTGATATGTGATGCGATGCTATGAAATGCTTTGTGCTGAGCTGTTATATCTGTGATGAATATACTGTTGTATGAATATAAAAACCCTTGACTCGTAAAACGACATTGGAATTTCGATGCGACAGGGAGTCGTATTCCAATTGGTTATCCGAGACCAACATCGAATCGTAATGATGAATCTTTGTAATTGTGTAAAACCCCCTAGACTACACTATACACACACAAATATGGATTTCACGTGGAAGTCGGTTAAGTCACAGATTTTTAAAATAGTTTTGAATTTGAATTTTAAATCCAAATGGTTTCGGAAATGGATTGGGTCTAAAGTGAAGAGCTTTTGAAAAGGTGTTTTAAAAATGAAAGTTATTTTGAATAACTTAATAAAGTTTTGAAATTTAGTAATTTGATTTAAATTTGAATTCAGAATTTTGAAATTGAATTCTATGTTGAGAACTTATGATTTCAAAAAAGGGTGTACAAGTTAATATGGGTTTTAAACCATTTTAGAACCGTTGTTTTGGGAATTTGAATTAACCAAGGGTTTTTAACTTGTATAAACGAAATCGGATTTTTTCAAAATAAAAACTATTTGTTTTTAAATAATAAAGGCTTTCATATAAGAAATGAATTTCCAATTTGTATTAAAGGAAGTTCAAGATGAATTGAAAATGGTTTTTAAGTTATGAATGAATATTTGGAAACGGATTTTGAAAGCTATGAGTTAAATCTTTGATTTAAAGATTAAATGAGTTAATCCAACAAAAATAGAAATTGTTTTGAAATCCGTGAATCGATCTTTGTGAAACTGGGTGAACTTTGTGAAACGAATCTTTTTGTTTAAAGATTTAAAATAGTAATTTGTTTAAACCATTTGAAATAGTTTTGAAACTTAAAGTTGTGACTTAACTGAAATCCCATATCCATATCTTTTTAAATTTTATGCCCATTATTCGGTTTAGCCGGGAGAGGACCTTATGTCATATAACCCATTCCGAATAATGATACGACGTTATGGATTGCATTTGAAGACCGGTGGTGAAGACCGGTATTTGCGAGAACGATAGGATAACCTATCGATTGTCTCTGCACTGAGTAGCTACCGTATAGAGGTTGCCTAAGTGATGGGAAGTCCGATCGATATTGTGAATACCTGGATTGCAAGGGCTTCTTCGGAAGTGCCTTCGCTTCTGTTCGAACCCGAAACAGACTTGTATGGATGTGTGTCTGACATTACACTTTGAGATGTAAAATCGGTTTCTATCAAATACATTTCTGTTTGGTGGCGGAGATTTAATCTCTTAGCTTAACACCCTTCTCTGAGACATACGAGCTTAGAGGTTATGTAGTTGATGGTTACTAGTGATACATTCCCAATTTGGTAATGTGGCACATGAAGTGCTGCAGATCATTTGTTGATCAAAGCATGGCTTTGTGAAAAAGCATAGCTTTGTGGACGAATCCTCATCGAGCCTCACAAACCGGTAATGATCGAAACAGGAAAGATGCGGCAAGGTTTCAAGGGTAGCTCCCCTAGGGTATGTCCATTCCTTCTAAAAAAGGATGGTATCATGGTAAGGAGCCCAGATACTTACTCAGGTGGACACTGTAGTATATTTATTACTGTGTGATGTTGTTGGTGTAGAGGATCCTCGGATAAAGGTCGCAAACGACCGAGGGTGGCATTAGGTTTTACTCCCCGGGAAGGGGGTAACCGGCCTTGTGTTGGCAGAGAGCCGGGTAGGTTCTCAGGGCGTCCCTCTATAGGCGTTCCCATGTGGCAATAGGAAGTTCCTTTGCCTGACCATTTGTTGGAAATCCAATCATCCAATACGCGCCATGTACGGTTTTAGTTGTAGAACCTGCCATTTAAAATGGCAGCTATAGTAGGCATAGTATAATGGTACCTATGCTGGCTAGGATTAATATTATATTTTCGAAAGGTTTTCCACTATGCACTAATAATAATATCGAAAAGACTTTTGCGTAGTAAGCATATTTGACTATCATAAGGAGAAATCTCCTTCATGTGTGCAATTGCATGGTGTGTGTGCTGGGAGGCCTTATGGTAGTTTCATTTTCCAAAAAGCATTGCGGATTTCAAATCTTAAATTCTTTTGTTTGTTTTAAGAAACCAAATGTTTTTGTTTGCTCACACCAGTCACACGACTGACCTGGAGTTTATTGTTCCCTTCCTAAACTCTGGGTGCCTACAATTTTCTACACGGGCTGTCTAGAGTTTGGTTTTTCAGATAGTCGGGTAGTAGATATCATTTTGGTGGCCTTAAGCTTTCTGTTTGATACATTTTAGAGTCTTTGGAGTCCATGGACTGCACTTACTTAGCTTTGTGCAATCTTGATGGTGGACCGTGCTTGAAGTTTTGGAGCTTTGTCTTTGGAGTTTTGGATTGGAGTTGCAGTATTGGATTCTGTGAAGACTTATCTCATATTGTGTCGATTTCCGCTGTATTTTGTGTTGTATATTCTCTGATGTTGATGATTATCATTGTATCAAATTGATGTAGTGGATATTGTATTCATGTTGTATCAATGATATCATTTTTTATTTCCACTGTGTTATTTATCATCTAAAGTTGTTGCAAGCTCCGGCGATACGGATTCGATGTTGTTTGTCGGACATCGAATTTAGGTCGTCACAATCTTTTTCCTGATAAATTATATATATTTGGTTTTTTCATTTATCTGTTGAAAATTCATAAAACATATGATTCAGGTGATTAGAGTTTTTTCAAAATATTTTGTTGTTCACTAAATGGAAAACTTTTGAATAGTTTCTATAACCATTTTCAAAAAATACTGAAATTTTCTCAAATTGGTTTTTTTTTAATTTTTATAAATATATAGGTTCTCTCTAAATTACCTTACTTTAAGAAGTCCATACCATTAAAAAATGACTTATGGAAATAATTGATTTTTTGTTCACTGAGGGTGAATCTAATAATGCCACGGTCAATATTTTTGCATATTTAAAATCATCACAAAATTTATAACTTTATTACTTTGATCGTATGTAAAGCAATGGCATGATGATGTATGACATGATGTAATATGTGGTGTAATACTTGGAAAATTTTAGTATAACTTTAATAAAATATTTAAATTCTGAAATCAAAAAAATAATATTGGATTTATATGATTGATTAAATAAATAAACTATAAGGAGGGGCAAATGGTAATTTACAAATAGTTGAATTTGATGACGAAACCAACACCATTGCGATCGTCTCATTCTTCCGAGTTGCATGGTATTTTTTAAATTCCATTTGGAGTCTGTATGTAGGAGTTACGGATGAAGAGATGGTCGAGTCGAATGGGTGCCAAAATGATATTTGAAATTTTGAATTAAAAGTTAGAAGGTTTCCTTCCTTGGTTATAACAGAGAAATACGTACCCATTTCTCATTTCATAAAGGCTTCATCTATTAATACCCCACTAATTGTTTTACACCCTCCATTTCTAATATTAAAAAAAATTATACAATTTTTACCCATAGTAATAATTAGATATTATGGCTACTTCATTAAGCTTCATTTCCTAGATTGATGTTTGAGAAAAAAAGCTTGAAATTTTCACGAGAACTGATGATTTCGACACGAATCCTTGGTAGATAAGGTAAAGTTTGTAAACTTTTACATGGACCCGAAAAAATGAAAACAATACAACGTGAAATGAGAAGTAAGAAAGAAGAAGATAAAAATGATAATGGCGATCTTGGAATATACGGGGTGAGAAAAGAAAATATTTGGGTGCTAAGTTTTTTTAAAGATCACGGGGTGTGAAAGGAAAATGTAGGGGTGAAATAGACCAAGCCACTACTCCGTGCTTCTTCTTCCTTCTCCAATAAATTTTACATAAAAAACCACTTCACCGAGATTCAAATAGCTCACTCAATTCATAATCAAATTGAATGACATAGGCGGCGTTGTGAATCTATCGAAGAGAGCTACAACCCAGCAGCAAATTAGAGGTGAAATTTTGAATGTAGGAAGAGCAACAAGTTTGAACAACGTTGAATGGGGATGCAATTTTTATGTCAATTTTATGTCAATCTTAAGGAAGTCATATCTTCATCGTTTTATAATGGATTTGCATGAAACCAGCGGCAAATCGAAGCATGAAGAGAGAACTACATGTAAATATGAGTTTGGTGGAATAACTCGAAGGTGTGTTGGTGCGACAGGGTCGGATAGTAGGGTAATGGTGCAAAACTCCTAACTTATTTTCTATCAACAACATCAACCTCCAAATCAAAATATCTCCTTCATTTCTTAAAAAAATTCGATGATCCACCCTCTTGAAATCACCATTAATGAGTATTATGATCCAGAATAGGAGATTAGATGAAATATCAAGAACCCTAGTCAGAAATCCGAAGAACAGGGAAGATAGGAGCAACTTTGGAGTAATGGTGAGTGATTCTTGCTCTCCTCCTCATATAACATGGTTTTGATCCTTTAATCATGATATTTGGCCTATATTGGAGTAGTTAATTTATAAATGATTGGATTTCAAAATCCAGAGGGTTTGGCAGAGATTTCGTTGACATGAATACTTAAAAACTTGATTTAGATATAACTTGAAAATCTGAAAGTTTTGCATTATCATTCATGAAACAGATGACCAAGTTTGACATAGGGACTTAGGGCTAGGGTCTATATACATTTCCCAATGATCTAAGACGAATCAGCGGCGGCTAAAGGCGAGAATGACAACGAAAATCACATGATCCTGAAACTGAAATCCAAAACGAATACGCTCACTGGTGAACCGGTGGCTATAAATTGGTATACCCATGCACAAAAAATCTATCAATATGAACATTGGCCTTAAAGGCATATACAAATAATAAACAATCAATTCGACTCCTGTTTTCTCTTGCGTTATGGAAAGTGATATGAGATGTGACGAAACAGATGATGGTGATATATAAAAAGTGAATATATAAGATTATTTAGTTAATATTCAAAGTGGTATTTGATTTATGATATGTGATACAATGTACAATATACGTTATGATATCGATATGATGGTGAATGCAGATGGGAACGAGACTGGGACGCTAGTTTAGACGCCCCAGAATGTATATGCAGACATGGATACGAATCTATAACATAAGTAGGTGTGTCAGGTAATGTGATACTCCCTTGAAAGCTTTGGCGGAGCAGTGTGGATGTGGATGTTAAGCGACCCTATATGGATAAGGTTAGTCTTGGTGTGAGTCTTATAAATGATTTACATGACGACAGACGATAAATACCCTGTAGCGCATGAGGCTAGTCCAATGGTGCGAGTCTGCATGAATACGATGTGATATAGCTTATATACGATAGTTAGTTATCATGTAGCAAGGGAACGTGTGGTGGCTGGACGATAAACTCATGTAATGTTAAATTATTGTTTTTGTAGTATATGCAGAGTAGAGTATTTCTCACTCTTCAAACTTATGTCTGACACACTCCTATTTTTCCTTTTTGTATATCACATGGTAATGGAGTTCAGTTATGAAATGATATCAGAGATTAAGGTTTATTGATGTGTTTTATATACGAAGTTGGTCCATATTGCATTTGGAGATGATCTGTATTTGTGGGATTATGTTGTATATATAATTCTTAAACATGTGTATATGACATTTCAGACATGTTATGGTGATGTGATTATAACATTGATTATGTATTATATTTTACTCATTTCGCAATTGAAAGTAGTCAGAGTTAGTTAGAATTTATATCTGATATATGTATGTATCTATGACTATATATATTTCTTATATTACCCCCAACTGCTCGTCTTTTTAGTTCCCAGGTACTGACATCAGTATAGATATTAGATCCTAGGGTCAAAAAGGTAGGTTGTTACATGCAGTATGTGCCAAATTTATAAAAATATTAAATTAACTAAAGTGTATTGACACTTAGGAAGACAGTTAATATGATATGATAAAATACTAGACTGAATTCAATAAATAAATAATAAGGAAAAGCTAATTAAGGTAGTTAATATATATAAGAAATAAGAAATAGCTTTTCAAACACATTAAACACATACAAATATAAAATTTGTGGAAAATTTTAATCGATTGTAGTTGATGTGTTTGTAGCTATGAGTAATCAATCGTGTCAATAAATGTTTATCATTAAATGTTTGTAGTCAAAATGTGGTGCTAACGGGATATCAATATGTACATTTGTGAAGACCAATGTACAAAACACTCTTCATACGATGGACGGTGAATTACTTATGACTCTTAAGGGCACCAAGAAAATATGTACGTGTGATTTTTTGAAACAATTACATAACGACTCAAAGAGAGTCTTATATAAGTTAAGTATAAAGTCAAATAGAAGTTCTCATGCGATGATATGTGTAGTCATTTGACTTGAGAAAATTGTAAATCTTAAGTGTCAAACTATTGATTATGGTCAACCATGTGATGATGATGATCATGTTAAGGCCATAGATGAGTATAAGTCGAATTACTATAAGAGAAACAATATTCAAGGGATGGTTCATATTCTTCGAATAGAAACTTAATATCATCGTAATCGTTAGTCGACCCAAAGTCAAAGACTTTTACCAAACCGAATAGGTTAATGGATAAACATTATTAGAATAAACCATGGCTTTAATTTTGTACTTTTCAATTAACTATGAATGTTATTGGAGTTCCGACTATTGGACGAGCTTTGTATATTTGTATAATGCAGTGATGACAAAGAGAAAACATGCATAATATATCATTGTTTAGGTTGTAACTTAAATGATTAGAAATATGATTTCACCCGGATGATCTATAAGCAACTACTCATGTCCACTATGGTATTTCAACAAAGTCTGTACAAGTTTTAATATTTAAAAACATTTAAATATAACTGCTGGCTAAATTCACAACAGGGAGTTACATAATAGTATTCGTTACCGTATCACCCAAATTAACCTAATCGAATTATAAACTACAATAGTATGTTAACTTATTATGGGTTTTATATATTTAGTTGAAATCTTAAAATTAATCAGAATAATATATAAATGATATATTTGTTTGTTTGTTTGTTTATTTGAACAAATTCGTTAAAATAAATATTAAAAAGTTAATATTTGTTATTTAGTTAGGGCCATACATATTAAAAGGGGCTAACCACAATAAGAATTATAGGAACTTAGGTTCATTTGACAAAGATATTTCGATGAGTAGTTTATCAACAAGAAGAAGGTAGAAATATATTAGATATTTTATAGCCTTTTGGAGACTATAGTTTATACCTTATTCCTTCATTCTTTTCATATGATTCCAAACAAAAGCTCTAACCTCCATCGGAGTAAGTTGCAGCTGGTAGCTAAATCTTTTAAGCAAGGTTAGGAGGAGGAGAAAGAGTACTCCAATGAGAAAATAGCTCGTCATAATGTGTAATATATACGTTAGTACTTATTATTTAAGTAATTAGGCATATATTTTCGCCCAAAAGTAGTTCAAGGGCTCACTGCTAGGTTAGAGAGAGAATCATGTTAAAATTTTGCACTAGATTATAAGTACACATTCTATGCACCATATTTCACAAGCTTAAGTGATGTTTCTATTGGATCAAGTGCGTTGACAAGAGGGTTAAAATGGTGAATTTTTTATAATATTAATTTGCATAAGATCGTTATTTCATGTTTATGTAAATAAATTTCCATTTATCCTAAATCAAAATTGGTATATTGATTGATAGATAGGTTCATAATATTTTAATTTAATTTTATTAGTTTATTTATTTATTTATTATTAATGTTTAAAATAAATGTATTAATATTTCAGTTAAAGACTAATTTATTTTTAATATGTTATGACATTCATAATCACAATAAGAATATCGCAATTACACACACACATACACATGTGTGTGTGTGTCATACTTAGTCATCTTATTAACCGCAGGACGAAGAAAAAGCTTTGTCCTACGCTCAACAAGACAACTAAGTGTGACATACATACATACATATATGAAGGAACTAGGTCAGTCCGCAACGAAAGAAATAGGTGAATTTTATTTTTTTTACCATTTTGGATCTTTAATAGGCGTACAACGTTTAAATTTCATTTAGAATTTTTCTAAATTTGATTGAAATAAAATCTTGTACTGTATTTAAAATAGTTAAAGGGAAGTTTAAATAAATTTAATTTTAAATGTATAGAGTATCAAATACACCTAACATATATTTATAAGTGTTAATGTATGAGAAATGAAATCTTTCATTTCTTTCCCTAAAATAAGAATTAATTGAGAATATTAATTGTATTAAATGGAGACAGAAAACTTTTATTTTCTCCCTTTAATCTGAATTGATTGATTCATTAAATGTCATTATTAATAATTTGTTCATGACTATATTTATTACTATGCCCATATGTAATCTAACTGTACAAAATTTGTAGTTTGAGATTTATCTAGTTTAAATTTTATTTATCTATACAAGCATATGCATATATGTATTATGTACATATATATACACATACATATATGTATGTGCATGTGTAACATCATAATCCGTGAAGGGTATAATGTGTTCATATATAGATGTTAGGATTTACATTGCAACAGACACATTAGTTCATTTTGTGAATGCTATATTTATCTAAATATTTGCTTGCATAATATGTCAAAACAAAATAATAGTGTGTGTGTGTGTATACATATATACATACATACAATTTGTTGAATAAAGCAGTTTCTGCCGTAATAAATTAATGTAAAAGAATTATGTGTTAATAATAGATGTTTTTAAAATTTTAGAAAATATTGAATCATATTTTGGACTTAATATTAATTTATGGAAATTTTTACAATTAAATAACATTTATTATTAAATAATAGATAAGAGCCCGTAATCAAATTAATTCTTAGAAATAGGAAATAAAGTTGAAAAATTATAAAAAAATCTGAAAGTATCTAAGATATTTTGGGTTTACAAAAATTTCTAGAATTTCCTTAATTGAAATTGTATTTGTCGTTAAAAAATTAATTGCATTTCGAAAACAAATTAATTCAAAAAATTATTAATTTAAGTTATTAAAATCTAAAACCTTTTCTAAAGGTTTCATATACATATTTAAGGCTTACAAAAAATATCTAGAATTCCTATTTTGAAATTACATTTTAATTAAATAATTGATTGTCGGCCAAAAGAAAATTAAGTTTTTAAAATAATAAATCAAGTTTAAAAAATTTGAAAATTTTATTGTGATCTTAATACGTGGTAAAGAAAATATAAAAATATAAAATTGAAATTTTAAACCATTAATTATTTTATTCATAATAAAAAGTTCACAAATCATTAAATAATAATAAAATATGTATGTATATATTTAGTAAAAATTTATATTTTATGATTCATTATAGGTACAAGTCACCGTAAGAAAATATTAAGACTGAATATATATGACATATATAAACACGTATACAATTATACATATTCATAATTTGCAGATCTGTACGCATTTAATCTCTATATACATACATATATATATATCAAAATTAAAACCTTCTTTTTTTTAGAAAAGTAATTTAATAATAAATCAATAAACAAAATATTATAATTAGCACATAACCAATCTAGTTGCAACAAACACATGTACCTATAAATATCTCACCTAATCTAAACAATAAACGGATCTGAACACAAACAGAGGATTTGGATGTAAATCAACTTTTATATGATAAATTTAAAATAAAAAAATGATAATAAATAATTATGCACCTCCTAATGAAGTCTTTGAGTCCATATTGAACAATAATCTCTCTTCTAAGAATAATTCACAATCCGTTAGGTTGCTAACCCAGCATTGGAGAACTTCTATTGCAAACTGGTATTTTAAATTTTGAATTAGATTTGAGAATTTTAGGGATGATCTTAGAGGAAAATTGCTGCCATTAAAATGAGGAAGAGGAAGAAGAAAGTGGCAGCTCAAAAATAAATTAGCTTGTATTTAGGGTTTTGAGGTTGACTTTTTTTATAGATAGAACAAGAGAGCAAACAATGATCTCAATCACACATGTCAAAACCTAATCACACATGTTGTAGGCACCTCCTATCTTTCTCCAACCCAACACCTATCCTTTTCAAATCTCATGGGTTGTGAGCCCATTTAATCCAAAATAATTATGTACAATCATATTTAACATATTTTGTTATCGATATCTCATATTGATCAATATATTCATAACTTTTACAAATATATACAACAATTTTATTTCTCAAATCACATTCAAAATTCATAATTAATATTTCATAAATAATAATTTAATTAACTAATTTATCACAATCATAAACTAACTAAATTGTTTGGTCTAAGGAGAATTTATCATTTCGATTCTGTGACTCCTGGATGTAAATTCAATCAGAGATTAACGCCGAACTATTCAAACATTAACGTTCACACTTCACTTAGCATGTGGTGTGATATTATGGCCAATTGCGACAATTATTTACACCAATTCTCTTCGTCAAAACTATATCACTTTGGACTTGCTGAATTTGGTAACGGTCAAAGTTCCAACATCATATACATTCAACTCTATAATTCAAACACAAAATCCTTAGTTCAATAATAACAATTATCATCAACCGAACTGCTCTAGCCAGAGATTTTGACTTTGGGTTGACTTGCATTGACCGTGATACTAAACCCATATAATCGAGGAGACAAATCTTCTTTAGAATAGCGCTTCACTTCCAATAATTCCACTCAACCCAACTATAGTTAGTTACTCAACGGACGCTATGACATGATTTAACTATAATCAAAGCGGAGCTTTCATATTGTAGATTCACAGTATTCTCAAGTCGAAAGAACTACGTAAATTAGTCACATCGATATTTTCTGTTTGACCTTAGTCATATCAACCAATATAAAACTACCAAGTGAGTCGATCCATGGCTATCCAATAACTATTAGTACGTAACTCCTAGGTGCTCCCAACAGTCATCAGTAATATACTACCCAACATTTGGAGAGCGTTACATACTCTAATCTCAACGGATTCATTGATATCCAGTCTCGATGCACCTTGAATAGGAACAGTTAAAATGATATGTTTGTTTCATTGTGATAACTACTCACGGTTATAATACTTTGTAACTACTATCACAATAAATACCATTTATGAATTTTCTGTTACATGTACTTTAATTAAATTAATTAATTAATATAAGCACATTATATTAAATATATAATAGAAAGAAAACACCTTTATTTCAAACAAGATTGGCCAACGAGTTAGTAACAAAATACATAATTGCCCCCTAGGGCATTCCTCTAACTCTATCAATCTCCCACATGCACTTAGGGTCAATTATGGAATCTTATTCCAACATATCTAATCGATTTTCTCAAAATCAATTGGTTCAGTCCCTTTGTGAACGGATATGCTATTTTGTTTCAATTATCTACTCTATCAGTCAACTTTCTTCGACGGTGATAAACTGTTTTACCATGTGGAAAAATTCAGAGTATATCTCTTGACTTCTATTAAGCTTTAAGCTCTACAAAAAACTATATCATGACATTGTTATCATATAACAATGTTATGAGATTCTCAACATTTGGAATCGACTTAGTAATAAATTTGTGCATTTATATATTTATATACATTGTTTTTATTATGAAGCTATTCAAGACAGTGTACTTCGTCTTCATTGAACCAGTCATGATCTTTCATTTAGAACATTTCCAACTTAAAGATCCTTAACTTGAATTTATTATTGACATATTATACTCGGTGTCACTTATGGTGTTTGAGTCCGAACACTCCTTCATAATGATTTTTTGGTTTTGTAAACAATTCCATAGTATTTCACAAATAAATGAGAGTACTTCAAACAACTGTTTAGTGATATCAATTTGGATTTGATATTTGCTTCATGTATCAAATACGTAAACAAACCATGACATCGTAACCAACTTAACATGTATGATAATTCCTATTTCCAATGCATAAGGAACTCATATATTCCATATTAAAAAATTTAACAAGGTGTATTTACATATCAATTTGGGACATTTCCAGTATCTTTTATACTCACTACAAAAGACATAATTTACAATCCAAAATTGAGTATTAAGACAACTAAGGTTGATTTCAACATAACCAAACCATTAAAATCAATAATGTGTTGTTTACTTATAGTTTAGAAATATCAATGCACCTTTTAACATTTTTTCTTATGAACACAAGCTTCCTCTACACTTTGATTGCAAATCAAACTATATGATTTCTATAAAAACTTATTCAACCTTGATGCTTATAAAATGATACTTTTGTATCATTTCTTGGATCATATCCAAAGACTCATAAACTCGATCTCGCTCCCACTGACTTTGAGACATTTTTGGTTAATATGTGTAAACAATTTATTCTAAATCATTATTTAGAATTTGTTTCAACACCTATGTAACAAACACTAAGTCTTATCAAGCGATAATTTTGTAAGTAAATATGAATCACTACAAGAATAGCTTAAAATACCGACGATCCTTGGTGACAGCAGTTTTCGACGGCTTTCGACAGGCCGTCGGCAACTGTTGAAAGCCGTTGGAAATTCGCGTTATCCAGGTCTCGGCCGAGACCTTTCTTTCTCAATCCAACTGAACAAAAAAAATTATAAAATCCCTAAAACTCATTTTCAAGCTTCCATACCTCAAATTCAAGCTTCCGGATCTTGCACGGCTCCTTGATCACTCTCTATTGCTTCCAATCTCAGATATAATCTCTAATTTTTGCAAAAAACCTAACTTTTAACCTAAATCTGATTTGCCTAATTTGATAAATTAGGGATAATTAGTGATTTTAATTGTTTCTAACAGCCTAATGATCGTTTATAGTAGCCCATGGTATACCTATTTCATTTGTTGGCTTTGAATTGTGAAAAGTAGGTACAAATTATGAGTTTGTGTATATGTGTAAACCATTATATATGTGTTATTTTTAGCATTGTCTTGTGTTAATTGGGTTGTTTATGTATTCGTATATTTGTGTGCGTATATGTTAATTGTTATATATATATATATAGACACACATGTATACAAATAATTAGATAAATTGTTTTATATTGAAAATATCGTATAATTTTATAATAGACTAAATTAACCTAGTTCGATAAAATACGCGGAATGTGTTAAATTAATAATTTTTTGAAACATACAAAATTAGTAAATTTTCAACAGTTTACAAACAATAATATATTATATAATAAATAAGAAGTCAAACTATAAAACTTTAAACTTTTGTATAAACTTCTTTTTTATTACGTCCCTTAGAGAGTTTTTGGCCCCTTCCGATAAGTGTTGTACATGATCGTTATATAGATATTCGTTTTTGTCATAAAATGGATATTATGTTCATCTGGTACAATACTTGCTGGATTTGTCCATGTATTGGACGAGTTACAAACAAATTATACAATTACATCCCATACATTATTTGAATCGTGTAAAATGAATATTTACCATGTTTGTAGTGGGAAGTAGGATGACTGACCATCAAAATAGAAAACCATAAACCAACATTTCAATATTGTATTCTTAAGTTGGGTTAAATCGACGCGTATAAGGTTATGTATCAATAAATTGAAATTAAAATGTCGATTCATAAACGTATTTATTGAATTTCCTTTAAGTAATAATGGAAACAATGTAGAAATTCATTATCCGTGTAGTAGGTGTAAACATTTGAAGTATTTGTTACCAGATGTTGGTTTACCATATCAAAAAATAGATACATGTTTAAATGGCTGCATGTTGTTTTGGAAAGAGGACATCACTCTTAGGAAGTGTAGAATATGTAACGAGGAAAGGTATATGCAAGATTTGAAATCTTCAACTTTTCTTGTACTATCACCGCACGAGTCAACCTACCACTGCACTACTATTCTCCAACATTGATTTTTGAAAGTTAATTGACAACTGGTTTATTTTTCTTTGTTAAGTAAGTTTTGGTCGCTTGTATTAAAGCATATCAGCACGCATAGGAAGCTTGCAATGATGACACTGGAGTTTCTCTGTCATATTTTTCGACATAAAGACATCTACATGAAAAGTAGATTTTTTTCAGAATGCACTGAAAACTTTTCAACTATCTCTAATCCAATTATTAAAAGTTTTAATCAAACATCAGCCAAAGCATGCATCTGAAGCCATGGATGCAAACTCCATGAATGATGAAAATGGAAATCAAAATTCTCCCTCATTACTCAAACTAAAAGCCATAGAAGATAAATACATGAGTCTCAAAGAGAAATTGACTGCATTGGAAAATGACAACAATCTACTCAAGGAAAAGGAGCTAAAAAGTCAAAAAACCATAAAGCACTTGGTAAAGAAGACTAAAAGAGTTGATTATAAATATGGCTTTGAGAGTCAGAAATTATTTTAATTATTAAAGTATAATGAATTAAGATATTATGCTATTAATTTCAAATTCATATTATTTGTTCATGCAGACACGGTTTGTGGAAAAAAGGAAGAATCTCCTAGAGGAAATAAATCGAAAGCAGCTGACTACGGACGAGGAAGATGTCATTTTTAAGTCAGTCATGGATCCCCTTCATGGAACAGCTGTTATGGTTTTGGCAATCAAGTGGCAATGAATAATATGTTTAGATATAACATTTTAGTAATCTTTTAGCTCTAAAGAACTTCACACCGCTTTAGTTTCAATAATAAGTTTATAGATATAACGACTAAAATATTATGTTGTAGCTTCGATGGAAAGATTACAGTAACTGAACTTTTACTAAATTAAATAAGTATTGCAGGGTAGACAGAGGAGAGCCAGCCAAAGCAAAGCTCGGATCGATCTAGCAAAGCTTGAGGAATTGAGAGCTAGGGTGGTGCAGTTGGAGGAGCAGAACCGTTGGCAGGCCATTGAGTTAATACAACTGCTTGACCACCGTATTGTTCAGTACATGCAGCAATATGGTGGCCGCTTTCCATCTTCAGCTAGTTTCGGAGGTTCTGGATGTGATTGAAAGGAGTAATAGGTATGTTTTTTGTTATGCGACATTGTGTAGTATTGTTTGATGATACGTTGAGATGGTGCGGTTAAATACCTTAAGATGTTTTGTACATTACTTGATGGTACATTTGGTGGTGGCAGTTTGACATTTGTGAGTTGATGGTGGTGAGTTGTTGATGATGACGTTTAAGTTGTTGATGGTGTGAGATTTGTTGGTGTTTTACGGTGTATATATTATATGATGACATGTATGTATACTATATTAATGAAGTGTTGGTTGGTTTAATTTTCTTTATGTGATTTGAGTATATTTGTATGATTTGAGATTATATTGCATACCTGAATTCGATATGTACTTGTGTGTGACTATATTATATTTCTGAATTGTGTATGTGAGGCTAGCATGTAGCAGAAATCTGGAAAAATGCTCCAGGTATCCCGACGAATTCCAACGGCTGGCGATAGCTTACAGCTCAACATTTTCCTACGGCTTCCGCTAGCTAGTGGCGGTCTTGTTGCTTCCTCTTGATCGGCCACGTGTCTTCAATGGCCATTTAAATCCATCGGGTTTTTTTATTGACTGTTGGGCAATCCTCACCACCGATCCAAGGTCCCACCGAACCAGGCCTCGCCTCGCTACTTGCCGAATCGGCCCTAAAACCAACCCTGCCGAACCAAAAGCGCTCACCAACAACTGCCGAACCAAGCCAAGACCGGACCAACCCTCACCACAACTACTGAACCAAACCAAGACCGGACCAAACCTCTACACACCACCGAATCAAACTCCACCAAGCTACGACCGAACCAAGCTTCGCCGAACCAAGTTCCGCCGAACCAGATGTGCCAGGCCAGATTGCTTCAGCCCAGGACCACCAGCAGCTATATACATCCAAGACCCCTGCCCCCAGCCTCACTCTATAAATAGAGGGGCAGGGGTACAACAATGGGGGACAAGTTTGAGAGCTTAAGCACGGAAGGAACTTTCAAACAACTTTCATATACCTGTATATAAAGCTTTGTACTTGTAATCTGAAAGAAAAAGGAGAATAACATATAGAGTGGACGTAGGCACGTTCTGGCCGAACCACTATAAATCTGTGTGTCTTTTACAGTTTAGTCCCTGCTTTTTATATATTTGCATAAATCACCCAAACCACTAGAAACAACATAAAATCAACTAATTCATACGACTTGGAGGTGTTTGTCCATTTTTTGTGCAAACATTTTTGGTGCTTTCACTGAGAACCGAGCTAGAAGCTACAGCTTCTCCAACTCAACCTTCTTCCTCACAGCATTGTTCCTTGCTCCGACAACATAACTTCCAGGCAGAGGAGAGATGTTAACAAAGGAAAGAACGTCGCAACTAGCAATATCCCAGATCCAGTGGCCCCAAATCAAGAGAATCATCTCGTTTTGACAGCAGTACCAGATGAAAATCAGGCAAATCCAACAGCCCCCGCCGCGGAACAACCAATTACCAGGACGGACCTAGACAGGGTTGTGGCTGAAGTAACTAACCGCTTCGCATCTCAACAAGAAGCCTTGGTAGACCAACTCATGTCATGCCTAAGGGATGCTGAAGAATCCAACCACAACACCGAATCATGGGGTGAGTCCCGATCTGGAGGATCTGGGAGGCGACAAAGACCTTTCTTCTTCGAAGAGGTTAACAACAGAAATAGCCATGGTAGGAGCCGAGCCCGGACTCAGCCCGAATCCCGACCCGAGGAAACACTTGGAACCGAACCCAACGGGGGAGGTGCCAGGCAGGGGTCGGATGTAGCTGAGCCTGTCATGCTACCTAACCATGGGAACACCAGTAGACAAGTCCGAGCTGGAGTCCAGCCCGAAGTTGGACCCGAGGAAGTGCTAAGAACAGAACCCAGCAGGGGAAGATCAAGGCAAGGGCCAACTGTGGCTGACCCCAGCATGCCTCCGGAAGACCAGAGGCAGCCATTGGAGAATGTCAGGAGTGATAAACGATACCATCCCTATAGGTCATCTGGACGGAGTCAATCCCGCAGGGAAGAACCAAACTCATTTTTATCCACTCCAAGTTCTGATGAAAGGATGGCGTGATTATTCAGAGAGTGCGTCCAACGGGAGCAAAGGGATCGGGGGATAGGTGCTAGAGTAACCAGCCCCTTCACCTGCAATATCGAGACTGCCATCACCCCCCGGGAATGGAAAATGCCGACGATGGAACCTTACAAGGGAACCTCTGACCCCATCGTACACTTACAAAGATACACCCAGCATATGCTCATGAGCGGAGCAACAGAGGGAGTGTTGTGTAAATGCTTCCCACTATTCTTGGCAGATCTAGCTACCTTCTGGTTCTGCCACCTACCCCAAGGGTCCATCAGCTCATGGGAAATGTTGAAAGAAAAGTTTATCAGCCACTTCCGCATTCATGTGGAACAACCCAAGGACGCTTATTCCTTATCTAATATCAAACAGAAACCCGGAGAGACAGTGCAACAATATCTAACCCGATTCAACGCCGCGGCGACCGCAGTCCAAGATACCGATGAGAAACTTATCCTCATGGCTCTCTGCAGTGGTGTACATCCGAACACTAAATTCGCTAGAAGACTAACCAAGGAAAAGCCAGCTACTTTACCTGATTTCTTCCATGAAGCTGGAAAGTATATGAGACTTGAGGACGCTGCCACTGAGAGGCAATCAGGGCAACAGGCTAAGACGGCTACAGACAGGGTCCCCGCTGCAGCAAAGGATGTTCGAAGAAATGACTCTAGAGACAATGCTGGGGGCAAGAAGGGAGAAAAGCGCTTATATCGACCAGGACCAAGATTTGACTCTTACACTCCTTTGAACGAAACAATCGAGAACATCTTCCTAGCCACTCAAGACGAAGTTAGATACAAGCGCCCCCCGCACAAGAGGGAGTCAGATAACGCACTCAAGTCTGGAAAGTTCTGCCACTTCCACGAATCCCATGGACATGACACCAATGAATGCCACCATCTCCGGGACTTGATTGAAGAACACATCAGAAGGAAGAGACTGGAACGCTATGTGAAAAGCCAGAACAGGACTTCGACTCCTGCCAATGAGAATCCTAGGCTACCCCTCCCAGAAGTAAGTGGAGGGAATCGCAACACCAGCGGCTCTAGTCAAGAGAAGATAGTGGTCCATACCGTCTCAGGAGGACCACACGTCGCCGACAGAAGCTGGGCAGAGATGGAAAGATACGGTAAGTCACTCAGAAACGATGAAGGTTACGTTAACTTTGTTATGGAAGAACGCCACCCGAAACGGAAAGAGAGTGACGACATCACATTCAGTAGACGTGATCTAGAGGGCAGACAGTACCCACACATGGATCCCATGATCATCTCTGCTTGGTTCGGTCCGGCCAAAGTTTTTCGAATTTTAATAGACACTGGAAGCTCAGTAAATATCCTATTCAAGCATGCTTTCGACAAAATGAAGCTGTCAATGAAGGATGTGTCTCCCTGCAACAAACCACTACATGGTTTTGCTGGAGAGGAAAAGATGCCCCTCGGGCAACTGGATCTCTTTGTCGAAATAGGAAGTCATCCCCGCTCCGCTGTGCGAAAACAAACGTTTGTGCTAATAGAGAACCATTCGGCCTACAACGCCTTTTTGGGAAGACCAGCCTTGTCTGACTTCCAAATTGTCCTAGCCCCATGGTGCCTGAAGATGAAATTTCCAACAGATAACGGAATAGGAGAAATAGAGGGAGATCAAGACGCTGCTCGAGACTGCTATGTAACTGAACTTCGCAATAACCGTAGAAAAGATAAAGGGAAAATGCAGAGACTACTCTCTGCATGAAAAACTTGGAAGCATAGCAACTAAAGAAAGCCCCTCCTCTTCGATATACCAGTGACCCTTTCAATGAATTAGACCCCAGGGACAAAGAGGAGGAGGCCACCACCGAGCCTGCAGAGGCTATGGAATTCGTAGCGGTAGACAAACATGACTCAAGTAGACTATTGAAAATCGGATCTCAACTAAAAGAAGAGTTAAAGGATCAACTCATCGATTTTCTTCGCCACAACATGGATGTATTTGCATGGACACATGCTGATATGACAGGAATCTCCCCAGATGTAGCATGCCACGTACTGAACATCGATCCCACGAAGGCGCCAGTAAAGCAGAAAAAGAGAAGCATGGGGGCAGAACGATCCGCAGCCCTAGAGGAATAAGTAAAGAACCTACTTGCCAATGACTTCATACGAGAAGCCATCTACCCAGAATGGATCGCCAATCCGGTACTGGTAAAGAAAGCTAACGGGAAGTGGCGAACATGCATCGATTTCTCCAACTTAAATGACGCTTGCCCGAAAGACTGCTTCCTACTCCCCCGAATCGACCAACTCGTGGACAGCACTGCCGGACACGAACTCTTATCCTTTATGGACGCATACTCAGGATATAACCAGATCCCTATGCACGCCCCCGATCAAGACCACACTAGTTTCATCACTGACCGGGGACTGTACTGTTACAAAGTAATGCCTTTTGGACTTAAAAACGCCGGAGCTACTTATCAACGCCTTGTCAACAAGATGTTTGCGGAACTAATAGGACGAACTATGGAAGTTTATGTGGATGACATGCTGGTAAAATCGAGGAAATCCAACAATCATATAAACCACCTGGATGAGATGTTTCAAGTACTTCGCCGATATGGAATGAAGCTGAACCCTCTAAAGTGCTCCTTCGGAGTATCGTCGGGAAAGTTCTTGGGATTCATCGTTCATGCCAGAGGGATTGAAGCAAACCCCGAACAAGTTCGAGCTTTGAAAGATATCAAGATACCATCCACTCGAAGAGAGATGCAAAGCCTAAATGGAAAAGTGGCCGCCCTAAGTAGATTCATCTCTAAAGCAACCGACAAATGCATCCCTTTCTTCGAAGCTCTAAAGAAAGACAAAGGAAAGTTCGAATGGACTGATGAATGCTCGACAGCCTTCCTTAACTTAATCGGACACCTCCAGAGACCACCGGTACTCTCAACTCCAGATGAAGGCGAGGAACTGTACTTATACCTTGCTGTATCATCCCACGCTTTAAGCGCCGCTTTGGTGAGAGAAGACAACCACGCACAGCGGCCCGTGTACTTTGTAAGCAAGAAATTTACAGGGGCAGAAGCCAGATACCCTAAACTTGAGAAGCAAGCATACTGTCTGCTAATCACGTCATGGAAACTGCGACACTATTTCCAATCTCATTCCATCAGAGTTTTAACCGATCAACCACTAAGGCAGGTACTTCATCGCCCCGACACTTCTGGGCGATTACTTAAGTGGTGCATTGAACTAAGTCAATATGATATCACCTACCATCCTCGCACCGCTATCAAGGGGCAAGACATAGCTGATTTCATTGCCGAATTCACTACTAACGAAGGTAAGGAGCAATCTGAAATAGCAGAAGATATCAAGTGGAATCTCTTCGTGGATGGAGCATCAAATGAACATGGCTCGGAGGCAGGTGTTGTGATAATCACCCCCAGGGGGAGGAAGCTGCACTACGCCCTAAGGATGGAATTCGCTGCCACCAACAATGACGCAGAATATGAAGCGGTAATAGCTGGATTAGAACTGGCCTTGGAGATTGGAGTCAGTTCTTTATGTCTCCATAGTGATTCTCAACTCATTATAAACCAAATACTGGGAGACTTCCAGACTCGAGGAAAACGACTCACAGCATATCTAAAAAAGACCAAGCTGCTGCTCAATCAATTGGATCACTATCTAATCAAACACATTCCTCGAGAAGAGAATCAAGAGGCCAACGAACTAGCAAAGCAAGCTAGTATGAAGAACATCACTATTTTCGGAGCATTAACCATCTCAAAACAGCTAGCACCAAGTTTCGAGCAAGTGAATCTGATAGCTGCGATCGACGAAGAAACTTGGATGACTCCTATCCGGAAATATTTACAAGATGGCACACTGCCCGACAGGCGTAACGAAGTCAAGAAAATCTTGAGGAAATCTTCCCGCTATACATTACAAGAAGGCGTCCTCTATCGGTGCGGCTTCTCTAATCCCTTATTAAGGTGTATCGCTGCAAGGGAAGCCAGGGAAGTCTTATCCAACATCCATCAAGGAAGTTGCGGGGATCACACTGGAGGGCAGACTCTGGCAAAGAAGATACTCCGATATGGATATTACTGGCCCACTTTAAACAAAGATGCCTTGGACTTCGTCAAGAGATGCGACAGATGTCAAAAATTTGCTAAGATTCCTCGACTACCCACAAATGAGATTACTCAAATGACCATCCCTTGGCCCTTTGCAATATGGGGAATTGACTTGATTGGCGAACTGCCAATGGGCCGAGGCGGAGCCAAATATGCCATAGTGGCAGTCGACTATTTCACCAAATGGGTGGAAGCCGAACCTCTAAATAAAATATCTTCGGCAAAAGTTATTAACTTCTTGATCAAAAATATTTTATGCAGGTATGGGGTTCCACTCAAAATCATATCAGACAACGGACTTCAATTTGACAGCGAAGAATTCGCCGATTGGTGCCAAGAGCACGGAATTCACAAAAGCTTCTCATCTGTAGCTTATCCTCAAGCAAACGGACAAGTCGAAGCTGTCAACAAAATTCTCAAAACCTTAATCAAGAAGAAACTTGAAAAGTCGAAAGGCGCTTGGGTGGACGAACTTCCTACGGCACTTTGGGCCTATCGCACATCTTACAGAACTTCAACAGGGCATACTCCTTTCTCTTTGGCATACGGATCGGAGGCCATGCTCCCAGTTGAAACTATAGTGCCCTCTCACCGCAGGATCTACTACAACCCGGAAGAGAACGAAGAACTCCTCCTCATGTCTTTGGATCTAATTGAGGAGAGAAGAAACGATGCAGCACTCAAAGCAGTAGCTCATAAGCAAAAAGTTGCAGCACAATACAACTCCAAAGTCAAGCACCGCAGCTTGCAAGAAGGAGATCTTGTCCTCAAGCGGATCTTCCCGCGCCCCGGAGCGCTAGATCCAATCTGGGACGGACCCTACGTAATTCATAAAGATCTCCGCAACGGAGCCTATATTTTGTCAACAGTGGACGGAGAGGTGTTCCAGAGGGCATGGAACATCCAACACCTCCGTCGATACTTTTCTTAACTTGTACTGCCCATATGAAGTGAATTAACAAAGATAATCAGTGGATGTAGGCATTTTCGTGCCGAACCACTTTAAAAATCTTGTCTCTTTTTAACTTGTTCCTTTATATCTTGGCTGCTCGTTAAGCTTTATCCTTTTCTGTTGAACAAAATCATGTATAACGACATTTCCATACTGGAACTTCATGGCACAACCTCACCTGGACAAGACTCAACAGGTACTATGCGATTCTATGCACTCGCCAATGAGACACTTTTGCTCCAGCATCCCTCTGCTGCGGGTTAACTCATTACTCGCGACTGCCCTCAAAGCCAACTGTAATGAGCCGATTATAAGCCATCAAGAAGGCCGACTATAGCCGATGGCAGCTCATTACGGCGTTCGGCTCGCCGGCAACTGTGAACCTACTTTAAGCCCCAACATAAGGTGTGGCCAGCCAGGGGTAGTTCACGGTTGACGATCGGCACCCACGCTAGCCGGCCACAGTAAATCGAATAATACCCACGATTACGGGCCATAATGGCTCGGGTAGTTACTGTGCGCGATCTCGGCTCTGATATGTCTTAAGTGCGGCTGTGATAAAAAAGATAAACTCCCCGCGGAGGCGTAAGATGGGTGACAAATGTCTCCAAGACCCACGGCTAGGGAAAGTGACTACAAAACCCGTTTGCCACGAACTTAAGCATATCGACGGCCTTCCGTGACTGGAAGTTTTACTTTTCCTGAATTTCCATTCCATTTAAATATTTTTCTTGTATCCTGCATAACGGTCCCCAAAGTACAGGACACTAAATAGGAGGCATTCGCTCACGAGAATCTGAGCCCGCAAACTGGGTGACAAGGCACTCAGCCGCATACATGGTCAATTACACAAGATGTCCAAAGCTACCCCCTGCAACCAGAACATGAAGGGCGGTACTCATTTCTCTTGTACATAATCATGTAGCTATGACTTATTCATAACATTGCAAAACATGAGATTATATTTCAAGCAAAAGCTTAACATCGAACACAATCAAATCACAGGCATATGCATAACTATGTTTTTTATACAGCACTTCAAAATAATAACAGCATTCAAAATATAACAGAATCAACTTATGCTATAAACTTACATAAAGACATTCGGTAACATAATTACAACTTAAGAGTACATTAATGTTTTGAACTAGTATGTACAGGAATGTCAAGCAGACCAAATAAAATAACCAACTACACCAGTGCTCCACCCTCGTCCTACCAGCTCTTCGAATCCACTTGACTGCAGGATCGGAGCTCCCAGCATGATGACCAGAGGTTCCGCCTGCCCAATTCAAAAGAAAATCCATCAATAATCATGAAAGATAAGCAATTAAATCATAAAAAGATTAAAAGGGAAGACTTACCAGCGTCTGCTCCCTGGTCTTCATCCTCCAGTTGCACACCCACTTCCTCGGCGGCGAGCAGCCTCATGCCTTCCTTCACCGCCGCCTTCTCCTCCTTGGTAAACTGTGCGGTAACCACATCCATTCTGAAGGCCGTGCCACCCTCTTTATCTGCTTCAGCCTTGGCTTTCTCCAAAGCCCGGAGATATATCCTAGCCATAACCCGGGGATAATCGTCCATCTAGGACAGGTTGCCCTGCCTCCAAGTACGGAAATACATGTCCTGGAGCATCTCGTCCATCATCCCCTCGTTCTCCTCAAACTCTTTCATCCGGGCCTCAGAAGCCGACAGCCGTGCGACAGCAGCATCTCTCTCCAATCTGTATCTCGAGAAGTCAGCCTGAAGGGATTTCCGCATCACTTCCATCTCCTCCTTCAGCCTGGCCTGAGCAAGCTCAGCAGATTCAAGCCTCCCAGATAGTTCCTCTGCCTGCTCGAGATCCGCATTCCGAATCTCGTCCACCATTGCAATGGCCATGTCAATCCGTTCCTTGCAGGCAGCCTCCATCTTTCGTAGCTCTGCCTTACTAGCCTCTTCCATAGTCTTCTTCAACTGCCTGGAGGCTGCCTCGTGCTGAGAAATCTGAATGGCTTGATCGGCAAGCTGTTTGGCCTGATCAGCAACCTTTAGCCGCAACCAAATATTAGCACTCCCAATCTCCTCTCCAGCCTTGACCAGACGGGCATGATGCCCCATCAACTTCCTGGTCTCCTCTGCGACCCGATCAATATTAGCCTTGGCTTCGTCCCCCATGGTAACTATCCGAGTAGTAAGCAAATCGAGGTCTAAGGACTTAGCCTCATCAAGCACCCGTACCATGGGATTGCGGGGAAGAAGATGCTCACCCATGGCCTCGTCAAAAGAGATATCCTGAAAACCCGGATCCAGATCCGTATGGCCAGCAAATGGGTTGCGAACCAAACAAGGATGGTCTATCGGGGTGACGGTTGGATTTTCGGACGGATGTGGGGAAGACATAAGCTCAGTATCCTCTTCAGTAATATCGTGGATAGGCTGGGCTGGAGGCTGAGGGCCAGGTGAAGGTTCAAACGAAGATCGGCCCCTTTTTCTCTTTTGCATATCTTCTTCAATAACTCCGAGAAGAGGGCGATATCTGACCACATCTCCAGGACGGCTAGCTGACGGCTTTGGTTTGGCGGAAGTTTTGAGTAACTTATACTGTTCAAGGCGGTGCCGAATATCTGATGTTTTGGCCACTTACCCATTCCTGAAATAAAAACAAAGTATTACAAGCATGCATGAAGCTATGACTCAAGAAAAGTGTGAAGTTAAAAGAAGGAGTTAAGAATTCGCCTTGAACCGCCGGAGTTGCCTTGGCTGAAATACTCTCAGAAGATAGGCCGGCACCGGACCCGGCCTTATCAGACCACTTCGATTTCTCCACCAAGGCTGATCCTTCCTCCAACCCCTCAAAAGCCTGGCGGAAGGCATCATCCGTCCACTCTTGAATCTCGCCTGCTTTCCCAAGAGGCAAAGCCCCGGCGCCATCACCACCACCATTACCGTCTCTGTCGTCTCCGCTCTCTGCCTCTCCTCCTACATCGCCTCCTTCGCCTTCACCTCTATCCACCTCTACATCTTCCTCCCCCGGAGTCATTGGGCACGTGCTAGGGGAAGGGCCGTCGGACTTCTTGAGCTTCTTACCTCCGACAACTGGAGGTTTTGTAAAAGGCCTCCTCTTGCTGCTCTTCGCAGTAGCCCCATCTTTAGCTTTAGCAGCCCTTTCCTCGGTTGTATCTCTCTGCTTAACCACGGATTGACGTGGCAGAATCAGGTTGTGCTCCAGGAGAGTGGCATTCCTGATTAGGTAAGAAGCCGACCTGTCCCTTCCAGAGATAGCCTCTATCTCCGTGGCCATCTGTACCAGGCGATCATTCTCCACGACCGCAAAGCCACCTGTCGCTAGCAAGAAATAAAAGCATATAAGAAGAAGCATTGCAGTCGGGACAAAGAAATTACAAGTGGAATTCAACTTACAGCCAGAAGTGAAAAGGTGAAAAGAAACGGAGTCGTCCTTGACGAAGAACCATTCCTTCTTAAACATGGTAAACTTCGAGTATAAGTCCAAGACTGGCTTGAAGGACACGGCCGACTCTAAACTAATGTACGGAGACCCCTTCTTGTAGCCCCTCAGATTATATAGATATCGGATTTCCCGGTTAGAAGGGGGGCGCCCATATCTCCTCTGGAAGATAACGAATAGACATACTAAGATGGCGTAGGAGTTGGGCTGAAGCTGAAAAGGAGCCACTTTCAGGTAAGTAATGAAGCTGACTATCCATGCATTGATCGGAGGAATGGCCCCGCACATGCAATGGTATCGGCTATACGCGAAATATCCTTCAGGAGGATTGTACGGCATCACTCCGTCCCCCGGTAGCAGCATAAGTGATCTATCAATCCCAAAAGAGCGGGATATAACATCAAGCTGCTCCTCTCTGAGAGAGCTAGGAAAGCAGTCAGGAGGAGAATTCAAGAGCTCCTGAGGACCATATCCGTCCACTAATGACCTCGGGACAGGTCCCTGTCGAGCTGGTCCTGGCTGGGCAGGGGGCACAATGGGAGGCTCACTTCGGTCCGTGGATTTTCTCTTTTCTGATCGAGTTTCCACTTTGCGAGACATTTATCTGCAACACGAGAAAGTACGTCGTTAAAACACATAAACTATGTAATCTAGAGTTTCACTAATAGTTCAAGTATAAAAGTCCATTCAGTAAGGGACTCATTCAGCACTCGGAATTCCCAAGCACATTCGGTAGTACAGCCCAGAGCTCATTCGGTAGTACACATTCGGCATTAAACGTCTCTTAACCCATCGGGTATTAGGTTCATTCGGTAATCAGCATCACCAAGGTCATTCGGCGTTCACACTCCCAATACCATTCGGTAGTTTAAAAACACAGGGATCATCCGGCAATTAACTGGTCCGTTTGTCAAAAGGTTTCAGCAATATAAGTTGATTCGGCAGAAATCTGGTTCGGTTCTCTCGATTCAGTAAGGAATAATGTAGGGGTGTAGCCCCTACTTATAGGCAGATATAGGATACCGAACCAAATGGATCGGCACTCAGGGACCGAATGGAAACATCCTAGCTAAAACAAAGCGCGACACATACAGGCATGTGCCTCACTTTGGGGGGCAAATGTTGGGCGAATCCTCACCACCAATCCAAGGTCCCAACGAACCAGGCCTCGCCTCGCTACTTGCCGAATCGGCCCTAAGACCAACCCTGCCGAACCAAAAGCGCTCACCAACAACTGCCGAACCAAGCCAAGACCGGACCAACCCTCACCACAACTACCGAACCAAACCAAGACCGGACCAACCCTCTACACACCACCGAATCAAACTCCACCAAGCTACGACCGAACCAAGCTTCGCCAAACCAAGCTCCGCCGAACCAGATGTGCCAGGCCAGATTGCTTCAGCCCAGGACCACCAGCAGCTATATACATCCAAGACCCCTTCCCCCAGCCTCACTCTATAAATAGAGGGGCAGGGGTACAACAATGGGGGACAAGTTTGAGAGCTCAAGCACGGAAGGAACTTTCAAACAACTTTCATATACCTGTATACAAAGCTTTGTACTTGTAATCTGAAAGAAAAAGGAGAATAACATATAGAGTGGACGTAGGCACGTTCTGGCCGAACCACTATAAATCTGTGTGTCTTTTACAGTTTAGTCCCTACTTTTTATATATTTGCATAAATCACCCAAACCACTAGAAACAACATAAAATCAACTAATTCATACGACTTGGAGGTGTTTGTCCATTTTTTGGCACGTTCTGGCCGAACCACTATAAATCTGTGTCTTTTACAGTTTAATCCCTGCTTTTTATATATTTGCATAAATCACCCAAACCACTAGAAACAACATAAAATCAACTAATTCATACAACTTGGAGATGTTTGTCCATTTTTTGTGCAAACATTGACAGCCGTCGGAAAGTTTATGACGGAGGCTATTGGAAGACGTAGGAAAAACTGTGCGGCGACGGAACAAATTGCGATGGTTTTTTGCATCGATTTTCGACGACTACCGACGGTCACCAACGGTTTTCAGCCTTCGAAAATCATATGTTTTCCTGTAGTGAATTAACTTGAGCATGTTGAATGTAGAATCTATCATGCTAATTTCAACAATTGAAATTTTCGATATTATTCTTATCAACATTGCTCATTTAATTCCAACTGCATTAGTTTTTCTCGTAGAGACACAATCTCGGCCGATGGATCCTCCAGTTACGACCACCAAAATCATATTTTGCTTATGTAGTTGTGATTCTTTCGGATTTGCGCATCATACCATATAGAGTCAACACTCTTAATGGTTTAATTAAACAACTGAGCATTGTATAATTTTGACATTAATAAAAAAACTCATAGTTTGTCTTCTATGTACGAGAATACTTATTAAACATTTGTTATGTGTTCATTCAGGTTAGTTAATTTCATTTCATCTCATATAATCAGTTCTATCTATGGATCGTATCCAATTCCATTTAACTATCAATAATTCCTCAAAGAAATTCCTTCACAATAAAGTTGGTATATCTTGAAACAATAATTGTTTCTCAGTGTAAATGGAATAAGGATTCATAAACACTTTATGAATTTCTTTATTTATAAAACTGATTTGGTTTTAGTTCACAAAAATTATGTTCAAAACATAAATATGTCATTCAATGATAGTCCTTTCTAAAATCCTTTTGGGGGAGACTCATACAAGATCCCTCATAAACAATTATTATGTGCAATCTTTCGATTCGCATAACCTGCCAACTCCATGACCAGGGATATGTTGGAGTTTCTAATAAACCCTTATCTTGTACGATTTTGTAACTATTATTCAGATGAAATAATATTAACCTAGTGTAATATTCTTAAGTACATTGCATTATAGAAAGAAAATAACTCATCTTCACTCATAATTAATTACAATGTCCAACAAAGTTCAATTACTCCATATCGATGCATCATTATGTATCACATGGAGGAGTTATTTTGAGATTGGATCTTTATTCATTTTAGGTACGTCAGAAACCTTTTCCAATACATCCACTTGATCAAATTGAATCAATTATGTCGCATGTTATTTTTACTTCTGTTTTATATTCAATGAGTTTACCATAGACATACTGCATGTGTATCAAATGCATATGTCTATGTCATTGATGACTCATCGGTGAATATGACAAAGTATGTGGAACCTTTTCGATATTTATAGTATTATGATTGCATATATCCATATGTATCAATTTGAAGAGTTCATCAACTCTTATAATGCTCCCACTAAAGGGGTGCATAGCCATTTATTGTTTGAGAAATAATTAACAAGTATCAAGTGATTCAAAATCATATAATAAAACTACTTTTTCAAAACTACGGCTTAGTTTATAATTCCAAATTCACTGTAAATAATATTTGATACTTTTGTATTTTCTAATGCATCACTTTTGTTATGGAAACAAACACCACATTGTAGTTTTATTTCATAACAAACATTCATAATATTCGTAGAAATATAGCAATGTCTATTTTTTCAGTCGATAACCAAAATAGTCATTATTTTATAAATAATGTTCGGTACGTTTTACAAATTCAATTTTCGTAATTTGATGCAGTCAACAAGTGCTATATGACATGCTTCCACCATTTCCGCCATTACTTTAATAGTGTACTAAATTCGAAGGTCCATCATTCACTTAATATTGATTTTCTTTTATTTCATACACTGCAAGTAGTTTACCATGGAGAGTTCTTTGATCAAACATCTTGAACTCAAAGAAACAAATCTCATAGAAACCAATTTTCTATATGAAACTACATTTCGGAATAGAAATCATATTTCTCATTCCAATGTTAAGTATCAATCACTATTATTTCTCATTTTCATTGTTTCTTTACGAAGAAGAAATGACTATTCACCCCCACCATCCCAACTATATCTTAAGTCACATTTACTGTTATATATTCATTTTCCTTTCGAATTGGTCAAACCATTCAAAAAAAATCTCTTGCTACAATATCATAACGAACTCTTTATGAAAGCGCATTTGACATCCTTAACATTTAAGGACATAAAAAATGTTGCCCTTTGTATAACCTAATTAAATTGACATATCAACGATCGAGTTCTAAGATATATCTTGTAGTTTTGGTTTTGTGCTACAATTAACACAATATGATCATTTATGTAATCAATCAAACCGAATACTCGATCGGATAGTACAATTTATTAGCTTTTCCGAATGAACTATATTCATTGAAGTATTGTACATTACGAACTGTGATCTTCAACCGTATAACATTCTATGTGATAGTATATGGATCAAATATCCATTCACGGTCTTGTGTTGCTTTTGGAGTTCGTAACTCATAAAATGCAATACACTGTTTAAACCAAATAAACACGTAATTGATCATTTTACGAATATATTAAGTAGCTGTAAAAATTAGGCACTTGCATGGGTATAGAAAATCATTGACATGCAAAAGGCATTCAATAGTGGGTATTATATTTTTATTTGGCAATTTTTAATTTAGTTCATTTGTATGTGTTAATTGATAAACGTTTTATCAATCATATTAAATGAACAAATTTATCATTGTATATAATTATAACATTATTTAGCATATTTTATTACAATATTAGAAGGTTAAACGTTACCAATTCGTTTTTCCAATAAAGCTCCCAGTAGTATTTTACGTTTCACCAAACTCTAAGCGAAACATAGAAGCCTTTCGACTTCACTAGTCGATGTTAAGACTCGTATGTCTTGGGATTATGACTTTGAGGAAAGATCAACAAATCATAGACCTACGTACGATGAATAACTCTTTTTCAGTTGTATCATATACAACTCCAAACCTTTGGTACCTTGTCCTAATCTCGCCTTGAGGAAAGCTCAACAAGTATAGTATGACTATTCACTCGAACCTACCATTTCGCAACGGCCTAAGTATAATACACGTACCTTGAGGAAAGCTCAACAAATACGTCTTGTTATCTTACCTCGTCTTTTCAACATACACATAACATCCCTAACTTAAGGAAAGCTCACCAACTAAGGAGTATGCAAGTAATGTATTAATATATAAATGATAGAGGACGACTTTATATTAAAGACTCATAATCTTCAATATATTATATCGAATGATATCGAATTATGGAATAATGTATTTCTTATGAAATACTCTCATGATTCAAGTGTCGGACACATCAGAAATTATGGAATACATACATTTACGTATGTATATATTCCTTAAGTCTATTTATGGTTTCTTTAAAGTTCCACCTTTTTTTATACATTCATATTACATAAGCTAAATTATTATATAATTTAATTAAATTATATAATGTCTTATGTATAATATTATTTTAATTAAATCTCATTTAATTAATTTCAACCGATTAACTCTTTAATTAATTTAATCAACACTTTAATTAATTTTATATTATAGTTCTAATACAACATTTATATTGGACATATCTACTTTAACCTTTGTAGTGCATAATATAACCATTATAGTATAACACACATACATATCTTATATATGTGTATTTTATTTAATTAATTTACTTTTAATTAATTTAGTCAACTGAACAATTTTGATTAAATTTTATTAATTTCAAATTTTATCTTACATACATACATGTAAACTTATGTTATCCTAAATATTTTAAAATAGCATAACATATATCAACATATATAATGTATGCGTATATGTACAAATTAATTAACATATTTAATTAATTCATTTTATTAATCTTATTAATAAATTTTAAAATTTTAAAATAGTACATAAATATTTTCAAACATTTTTGAAAATATAGTTATCCCATCAAACATTTTGAAAACTTTTATTGTATTATGACTTTTATAATAAAAATGTTTTATTTTACTTTTCAAAACAATTTCGAAAATTAGCCTAAGGCCCAATAAAAATTGGGCCTTTTCTACTAGAGGTAACCTTTGCACTCACTCACCTTTCAGGCCGGGCTGTAACCAAGTTGGACAAGGTACTTGATTACCCAATTCCATGTCTAGACATTACCTTTCTAGATACCGTACTTAGTATGAAAGTTTAACTAGTTAACCCTAACATGACTAATTTAGACCACATAAGCTATTGGGCTCTGATACCATTGAAGGAATTGGGTTAGCCTGCAGTAGAAGAGATAAGTGAATTTTAATTTTTTTTTTAACCATTTTGAATCTTTAATGGGCTTACGAAGTCTAAATTTCATTTAGAACTTTTCTAAATTTGGTTTAAACAAAATCTTGTATTTTATTTAAATAGTTAAGAGAAGTTTAAATAAATTTAATTTCAAATGTATCGTGTGTCAAATACACAAAGCATTTATTTATAAGTGTTAATGTATAGGGAATGAAATCTTTCATTTTTTCCCAAAAACAAGAATTAATTGAGATCATTAATTGTATTAAACGTAGAGACAAACCTTTCATTTTCTCTCTTTAATTTGAATTGATTGATTCATTAAATGTCACTATTAATAATTTATTCACGGCAATATTTATTACTATGTTCATATGTATTCTAACTGTACAATTTGTAGTTTGAGATTTTTTTTAATTTTATTTTTATTTATTTATACAAGTATACATATACATATATATGTATGTATGTATCATATACATACATACATACATACATATATGTGTGTGTGTGTGCGTATGTGAAACATCATAATCCGTGAAGGTTATAATGTGCCCGTATGATGTTGGGATTTACATTGCAAAGGATACATTAGCTCATTTCGTGTATACTATAAGTTGTCTAGATATGTGCTTATACAATATGTCAAAACAAAATACTAATATATATATATATATATATATATATATATATATATATAAGAGGGAATTAGGAAGAAGGACAAACATTGGAAAAAAAATTAGGCTGAAAAACAACAGGTTTCATTTTTGGACTGAAGGACAAACTCTGAAAAAATATTAGGTTAAAGGACAATGCTAGTTATAACTAGCATTATATTTAATTTTTATGCTATACAAATGCTAGTAATAGCTAGCATTATATTCAGTTTTACACTGCACAAAATGTTAACAGTAATTAGCATTGTCTTTCGGCCCAGTTTTTTTTCAAAGTTTGTCATGCAGCCCAAAAATGAAACTTGTTGTCCTTCGACATAATTTTTTTTTCAAAGTTTGTCATTATGCCAATTTTCCACTATACACAATTTATTGAATAAAATAGTTTCTTTCATAACAAACTAATGTAAAATAATTATAAGATAACAATTTAAAATTTTAAAATTTTAGAAAATATGGAAATAGATTTTGGGCTTAAAATTAATGTATGGAATTTTTACAATTAAAATAATATTTATTATTAAATAATTGAGAATATCCCTTAATTAAATTAATTCTTAAAATAGAAAATCAAGTTGAAAATTTCTAAAAGTACATGAGGCATATTTTAGGCTTGGGAAAAATTTCTAAAATTTTCTCAACTAAAATTGCATTGTTAAATAATTAATTAATTACATTTCAAAAATAAATCAATTCAATAAATTAAGTTATAAAATTCTAAAACTTTTGTTGAAGATTACATATACATACTTAAGCCTTGATTTTTTTTAGAATTTCTCAGTTGAAATTGTATTTTTAATTAAATAATTGATTGCGTACCAAAGTAAATTAATTTTGAAAAATAATAATTAAGTTTAAAAAATATAAAAAAATTATGGTAATATTACTTCGTGGTCTAGAAAATATAAAAATATAAAATTGAAGTTTTGAACCATTGATTATTTTATTCATAATAAACAATTCTCAAAATCATTAAATAATAATAAAATATGTATATACATATTTGATAAAATATTTTTATATTTTGTGATTCATAATATGTATAAACAATTATAAATTTTTTTTAAGATTAAATTTGTGTGGTATATGTAAACACGTATACAAATATACATATTCATAATTTGCATATTTGTACACATTTAATATATATATTAATATAAATCAAAATTAATTTTTTTAGAAAATTAATTTAATAATAATTCAATAAACAAAATATTATAACAAGCGCACAACCAATCTAGTTGTAACAAACACATGTACGCACAAAAATTTCACATAATCTAAACAATAAACATATCTGAATATAAACAAGGATTTGTATGTAAATCAACCTTTATATGATAAACTTAAAATCAAAAAACGATAATAAATAAAAGTCACCTTTTAATGAATTCTTCGAGTCCATGTTGAACAATGATTTCTCTTTTAAGAACAATTCACAATCCGTCAGGTTGCTGATCTGGGTTTGGAGACCTTCTACTACAAATTAGTATTTATAATTTTGGATTGCATTTGAAAATTTTAGGGATGATTTTAGAAAAAAGTTGCTGCCATTAAAATGATAAAGAGGAAGAAGAAAGTGGTGCCTCAAAAATAAATTAGCTTGTAATTAGGGTTTTGAGATTGGCTTTTATATGGATAAGACAAGAGAGCAAACAATGATCTCAACCACACATCTCAAACCTCATCACACATATTGTAGCCACCTCCTATCATTCTCCAACCCAATGCCTACCCTCTTCAAATCTCATGGGTTGTGAGCCCATTTAACCCAAATTAAATATGCACAATCATATTTAACATATTTTGTTATCGATATCTCATATCGATCAATAAATTCATAACTTTTATAAATATATATATAGCAATTTTATTTATCAAATCACATTCAAAATTCATAATTAATATTTCATAAATATTAATTTATTTAATTAATTTATAGTAGTTACAAACTAATTAAATTGTTTGCTCTAAAAGAATTCATCATTTCGGTTGTGTGCCTTTTGGGTGAAAATTTGATCAGCGATTAACGTCAAACTATTTGAACATGAACGTTCACACTTCACTAGCAGGTGATATGATATTAAGGCCAAATTTATTGCTTACTCATTTTCGAAAAAAAATCTCATTTTAATTTTGTAAGCCTTATCCAGTTGTGACAATTATTTACAATAATTCTCCTCGTCAAAACTATACATTTTGGACTTACTGAATTTGGTAATGGTCAAAATTCCAACATCATCCTCATTCAATGCTATAATCTAAACACAAAGTCTTTGGTTCAATAATAACAATTATTATCAATCAAACTACTCTGGCTAGAGATTTTGAATTTGGGTTGACCTGAGTTGACCGTGATACTAACCTCATATATCCGAGGAGATGAATCCTCTCTAGAATAGTTGTTCGCTTCCAATACTTCCATTTGACCTAACTATAGTTTGACCTAACTATAGTCACTTATTGGATGTTATGCTTGATGAGACTCAAGTCCCCCTACCGGACATGATTTGACTACAATCAAAGGAAAGCTTTCATATTTATGATTCACAATATTCTCAAGTCGAAAGAACTGTGTAAATTAGTCAGATCAATATTTTCTATTTGACCTAAGTTATATTAACCAACAGAAAACTGCCGAATGAGTCATTTCATAGTTATGCAATAATTACTAGTATGTAACTCCTAAGTGCCCTCAATAGTCATGAGTAATACACTGTCCAACATTTGGAGAGCGTTACGTACTCTGTTCTCAACTGATACATCGATATCTAATCTCGATCCACCTTGACTAGGAACATTTAAACTGGTATATTTGTTTCATTGTGATAAATTACTTACGGTCACAACACTTTGTAACCATTCTCACAAAGCATATAATTTATGAATTTTCTATTAAATATACTTTTAATTAAATTAAATAATTAATCAATATAAAAATATTATATCAAGTATATAATGGAAAGAAAATACTTTAATTTCAAATAAGATTGGTCAACGAGTTAGATATATGTAGCAAAATACATAATTGCCCCCAGGGCATACCTTTAGCTCTATCAATATATACATAGATACGCACACACACGCACTCATATATATAATTATTATTTGATATTATTATTCTAGATGTGCATAAAATAAATGATAATTAATTCTTTTAGCTATTGTTAAATCGACCATTTAAGAATTTAATAATAAACAAATATATATAGTATATATATTTATATTTCCAAAAAATACATATGACATTTATAAATTATCAAAATAATTTTAATTACTGTAAAATTATTAAGTAAATAATATATACATACATGTGACCAATTTTATATTGGTGTTTCATTTTGATCGAAAAAAAGAAATGAAAATGGATTAAGAATTAAATTAATGCATTTTATATTTTTATTTTTATAATACAAAATGAATTAGAAAATATTGTTATACTGATACAATTTCTTACATTATAATTAGTCTTATTTATTAGTGTTCTAATTATATTATTTATTTTATTTAATTGAATTGCTTTTTACAAAGAGAATTCGAGATAATGTAAGAGTGTTTCCTTTGGTTGGGAACGTCTTATAGCATACCATATCAAAATGGAATAAAAAATGGTAACTTGGATTCCATTGTATGAATCTTTAAATTAAAAACTTTGAAAATACTCAAATATAAATTTAAAGGCACACGGATTCTTTGCATATTCTTTAGGTGGGAAAATCTTTAACCAAGATAAAGTAGGGGAGCTATATCGGTTCCGGCGGTGTAGGGCACTCGTCACAGGATGTAAAACAAAGTCGTTTATACATGTGATTTGTTTGATTCTAGTGAGCATATCAGAAATAGTTATAATAGAAAGTAAAGTGAAGAAATGTTAAAGACTCACAGATTTATAGTGTTTCGGCTGAATAATGCCTACATCTACTCTCTATAGTTATTAATTTCTTATAAATCTCGAGTATAATGTTGAAAATACATTATAAATGATCTGTTATTAAAATAAACGTAGAAATATGCTCCAGCCGGTTCAACAGGTTATTCAACTCAGTAGAATATTGTTCCCTTCAGTAGTAACTTGTCCGGTAGGTGGTTGCTCTCTAGTTTGTCTGCCTTAATATTCATACCATGAAGCATTCATAGTTGTGAGAATATATAATAGCTAACTTGGTGATCCCGCAAATATAAGCAATTTCCATATATAAACAGCATGGTTCGGCATACCTGGTTTTCAGTAAGGAATCATGGGTCTGGTAGAAGTTTGATTTGATTGTTGTCTGTGCAATTAAAGCGCTTGGCAGATTCAATGCAGGGGATGTGCAAAAAGTCATAGCGGGGATACAGCGGGGATATATCGGGATATAGCGAGATATAGCGGATGACTCTAAATAGCATATAAAACTCATACTTAATGTTTTTACAAATATATAAATGGTAATTAAATGAAAAATTAACATCCAATTGAATTATAATTAGCTCATAAATAATTTTAAATAAAAACATGTGCGAATATACTATAAACAAACGTAAAACTATTATATAACATAATTGAATTTAGTAGAATATTAGACTATTTTCATTTCGGAAAATATATTAAAATTTAATTAAATAAATTAATTTCATAATTTTTATAATTTATAAATGTCATTTTTCATCATTTTTTTAAAGAAGATATAGCGGAAATAGCGGAATATAGCGGGGAATAATGGTATTTATCAACCAAACAGAGTGTTCTATTTAGTAGTAGGCGACAGTTGAACCATTTAATTTCTTAACTGCCGAACCATGCATTGTCCTTTTATCGAATGGATACTTAGTTATCTCAAAACTTGCATTTTTCTTTTGACTTTTCTCAAGCTACCCCCATTACCTTTTATGTTGATGCCTTGCCCTTGTGAACAAGTGATGACTCCCGGAGTATAGATTCCCAAGCCATTTATATGCACTTAAACATCTTTCGCATTCGACATGTTGTGGGCGAAAATGCCCACGAAATTTGTAGAGAATCTCTTAACTTGAATTTAGAAGTTTAATATGAATTTTTAGAGAAGAGGTGAAGAAATTATGAGAATTTAAGTTTGAATCCACCGCTTCTTAAGTAAGAAAGATGGGGCAAAAGAAAAAAAAGAATAATGGAAGAGATAGCTTCACATTCCAGAGTTAATAAGGTCAATTTGGGCAAAATTACCATTTTGCTCTTATCTTCTCTATTCTTCTCATTTTAGCAACTTTACTCGATTTTTTGAAAAACTTCATATCTTTTTCATACATACGCGATTTAACAAACGCAATGGAATAGGTCTCGAGTCCTAATTCATTTTATCTTTTAAAGTAATAAAAAATATAGGTTGTTACATTCTTCTCCCCTCTTAAAAGGACTTCTCCCTTGAAATCTTCAATGGCGGAATAATGTATCACTTCTACTTCAACGTACCCACATTAAAAACAATTAACATCAAAATAATAGGAATAGTAAACCAAGTAAAGAAATACAAGGCAAGTTCTATACTAGCATGCAATTATAATCAACTATTTGGAAACAAAATACAAAAAATAGATTGAACCATAGAGTCAGATTGGAAGCATGATTCTACTCTTTTGGTTCCCAAGTGTTATTCCATAATTTTCACCCTATTAGACCCAAGCAAGATTCACAACATTGTTCCGAAGTCAATTAGAAATACCATTGTTACTCCAAAAAATCCACCTTTTGACTAAGTTGAAAGGTCCTTCAACAAAGACTAAGGAAAAGGAGTTCAGACCAAACCTTCGAAGGACTCAAAGGGATGCATCTGTCAAAGCTTAATAGCCTCAAAATGTAACAGCCCTGGTTTTGGTGATTACCTAATATTAAATTATAACGGAATTATAATTTAAAATTATGAATTGAAATAAATTGGGGATTTAAATTGTTTATTTTAAATAAATAATGAAGTTTGAAAATAAAATGTGGAAATAAAGTTTTAGAAAACTTTATCATGTTTATTTGTGAGAATAATGAGTGGAGAATGACTTTATTTGATGAAAATGCAATAATTTTATTAACAATTGCCAATTATTTCTTTTAATAATTTTTAAAAAGAAGTATGAGAATTTTAAAGGTTGTTTATTTCAATAAAAAGATGGAAATTGGTTTTAAAAAATGAGTTTTGGCTATAAATAAGATATAGTTGGAAATATTTTCAAAGTAAGGAAATGATTTTTTGTTGAATTTTTGAAGTTAAAAATAGGGTTTTATGTATTTATTTATGTAAAATTGGTTATTTATGAAAAATAAGAGTTTTTAATAATAAAAATGTTTTATGACATAAATTATATTTTTATTAAGTGTAAAATCTTTTATTTAACTTGTAGATATGTTACATTATTTATTGTGTCAAAACTTGGTGGAAACTGTTGTTTTATTAAGTAACGTATGTGTATATATTTTGTTTAAGTGATGAATTAATTAACTTAGGCTATTGATTTTCTTTTGTTTGGGTCCAAAGCCCATTTATTAACATAGCCTGAATACAGAAAGAAATGATTTCTTCTTTCTTTCCCTGTACGTACACAATTCATTTACAGTAAACCAAACAGAAAGAAAAAGAACTATCTCCTCTTTTCAAATCTAAACCAAATTTCTATCTTTCTTCAATCTTAATTGCTATTTTTATCAAATCAAAAGAGAAATCAGAAGGTTAGTGGAAGCTTTCTTCTTCTCAAAACTTTCTTCTCTCAGCAAAAAACTGTGGTTGGATCATCTCAAATTTAAGGTGAGCATCAAAACTCACATTTTCTAGATTTGATTGAGATTTCAAGGTAAGAAATCTCAACTTTGGTTATTGCATGTTCATTTATGGATCGCTGTCAGTAAATTAGGCATATCTCTTTCATTTTAAATTGGAATTTAATAATTTCAGATTGATTTGGAAAGCTTGGACATAGTGCTACAGGTTTCATGTTTTAAGTTTTCTAAAATTCTGATATTTGCTTGAACAAAATCGTACTTGTTTGTTGTTATCCCGAGAGCAAATCGACAGCAACAACAATCACGGACCTAAGAATTTTTTTAACCATAAATTACTCATTTCTTATCCAACTTTAATAATTTTGAATGTTCTGCAAAGCGTGAAAATAGTGATACAAGTTTCATGTTTTGAGTTTTATAAAATTATGATGTTTGTTTGATCAAAATCGTGCTTGTTTGTTGCTGTCCCGAGAGCAAATCGACAGCAACGACAATCACAAGCTTAAGAATTATTTCTGCCATAAGTTACTTGTTTCTTATCCAAATTTAATAATATTGGATGTTCTGAAAAGGATGGACATAGAGCTACAAGTTTGTTGTTTTGAATTTTCTAGAATTTTGAAGTTGTCTAGGACAAAATTGAGTGTTTCTATTACTATCCTGGGAGCAAAACTAACATTTGCTCTGTGTTTGAATCTGAAACAGAATTAACCATAACTCTTTCGTTTCTGAACAAAATTCAATAATTTTATATGTTCTAGAAAGCTTTGATCATGTACTAAAATTTTATGTTTTGAATTTTTTGAAATTTTGAAGTTTTCTTGGTCGAAATTATATTTGTATGTTGCTGTCTTGAGTACAAAATGACAACAATAACAAGCATTAATCTTAGATTTATATTAGCCCATTTTTGCTCTCATTCTCGTTCGGTTTTGATGTTCTTTTTAAGATGTTTTGAGAGCTATGATGCCTATCAGTAGGCTAGCTATATTTGGAAAACTAGAAATTTAAATAGAATTTGAATTGATTTTGGTTAAATTTGAATTGAATTCGTATTGAATTCAAGTTATCGGTCTTGTGTTATCTTTCTTGTTTTTCATTTTTTGCGAGTACGGTTTTCATAAAACCATTTTTGGAGTGACTTTTGAAATAAATGGGCAGTTCAAATTATTATTATATAGCATTTTAAAATTATTTTTCTAATATAAAATATATTTATTTCATATAGTTAAGGAATTTCAAGTATTGGTTTTGTTAATCTTTTCGGGAAAAAGTTTTAAAAGCCTGTTTCCTTTAGCAAACTATTTTAAATATAAAATATAAAATATACACTTTTACACTATTCGAACGTATAAGAAAGAGAATTAAACGATTTAGTAAAACACATGGTACGGGACATGTGCATTTACTATTTCAGTTAATTCCGGATTTGTACGATCGAAGTATTTGATATTATTGATTCTGAGATGTTTTGCCATTTTATGGCGTATTTTAAGTTTTATAATTTCTATTTTTTGGAATTATTTAGGATAGCCAATATTTGTCAAGTATTATGGTTTGAGATCTCCTATGTAGGAGTATGGTCGATGAAAACCTTCATGATGTTTTGTTTACTTGCCAATGATATAAGGCAAGTCTGGAGTATATGATTTCATATTTTGAGATTTATGCTTTATAAGGAATCATCACGATGTTTTCACTTGTCGATGAGATGAGACAAGTTACGATGCCATTTAATACTTGTTGATGAGATGAGACGAATATGGTATCTCTTTATCACTCGCCAATGAGACGATGCGAGACATGATTTTATGAGTTTTATGATGTTTCTAGTGTGGCATCGACTAGCGACTAGTAAACCGCTAAGTGCGAACGTGTGGTATGGGACACTCGTTAATACTTTTCGGGTTTCTATCCATGAGTTTGTACACATTCACGATGTTTACCTAACAGAACTGCTTTCAGAGGTGTTGGCGACCTAGTCATGAGGATGAACTGGTTTGAGAGGTGTTAGCGACCTTGTTAGGGCTGACAAAATGGCTTGGAGAGGTGTCAACAACCTTGTCATGAGGACAAACTACTTTGGAAGGTGTCAGCGACCTTGTCTGAGGCTTCGGCTGTCTGAGTTTAGCACGTGCAGCATTGCTTCGGCATTACAATTGAGGATTTGGCCAATCCACGTTTTCTGAGTTTTCTGTTTTGTTGTGATTTCACCATTTTAAGATGTTTAAATATATTGATATCCTAGTGCTATATGATATGTTATATATATGGTGATTTCATTTATGATGTTTTGAACTCTTATCAAGTTCCTTAAGTTATGAGTTTGGATGATTTCATGATTTTATAGGATGATGCAGCAAGGCATATAGGAATTCAGAAGTTAAACCATATTAAATCGTGCACGAGTCAAGGAGCTTTGGATTTAACTCGTGAGTCGTACACAAGCTTAAAACGTGCATGCTTGATAAGTCGGTCACGAGATGGAGGACGCATGAGTCGGTTCCGGTTTAACAAAGCCTGGAGGAGTTCGAGTTGGATGAGTCGTTACCGACTTAAGAGATTACAAGGGGGAGATAGCATAGGTCGAATGGAGGCAACTTTAGAAGTAAGTCGTCCACGACTTAACTTGAGTCGTCTACGACTCAACATGAGTCGTCCGCGACTTAACAATCCAAGAGGAAAAAGACTGCGACCTAATGAGGCTGAAGGAAAAATGACCGACCTAAGGAAGCCGGAGTGGGAAAGGTGCGAGCTGGTGAAGAGGGCTGAGTCGGAACCGAGCTAATGGGCTACGACCTAAGATGAGTCGGCAAGGAGATAAGCTGTGGATCTTGAGTCGGTCGTGTTGAGTTGAGTCATGTATATATGAGTCGGTATTGTATGAGTCGTGAGTCGTCTTGTTCTTGAGTCGGAGGAGTTGTATTGGCAGGGTTGTTAAGTCGCTGGATTTGATGAGTCGGTTACCTTTGAGTCGGACCTGTATGTAATGTGTTGAGTCGTATTAACTGCTGTGTCTATAAGTCGTGCCTTGTTGAGTCGGCAGCGACTTATGTTGAGTCGGCCGAGATGAGTCGTGTTTGTTGAGTCGGTGCCGACCTAGGAGTTGAGTGTTGTATGTTGTGTTGAGTTGTAATGCCTATAAATAGCGGGTGTGTTGTAAATTTTTGGGTTGTTGATTTTTGAATAAAACTCTCTTTTGTTAGCTTTGTGCTTTCATACCAATTGGTAGTTGAGTGTAATCTCCTATCTCCACTTACGTCGTTCGAGTGCGCTCGAATCCACGTTTGTTGAAGCCGATTCACGGAATCTAGTGCGCTAGATCAACGTGCGAAGAATCGTAGATCTTTGAACACGGTATAGTGCGCTATCAACGTGTTTGAGATAGCTAGAGTTCGGTATCTTTGGATCAACGAACTTGGGCATTTTTGGTATCTTCAACTCACCGATTGCTACAATCCATCGATTGAAGTTTATTTCGAATTATCCGCTGCGTCATTATTGGTATCAAAGCCATACTTAGCCAATCATAGCTAAGTTTGATTCTTGGAGCCAAGTTTTTGAAGTTTTTGAAGTTGGAAGGAGTTCATCGTGTTCATATTGAAGTTGCATCAAGTTTGGAGAGTTTGATCCATTTCATTTTGGATCGAGGAGTTGGATTTTGTTTGGATTTTGAATTGGTGATTTGCGCGCCAAAGTTTTGAAGGTTTTGGAGTGAGCCGAGGCAAGTCTTGACCGAGCCAAGCAAAGTTGTGAAGAGTCAAGGCCGAGACAAGCATTGCCGAGACAGTTGAGCCTAGATTGCCTTATCGTGTGAAATTTTGAAGTATTGTGTTCAATTTGTTGAAGTTTGTGAAAATTTTAACCATGCCACCAAGGAGAGCTAATCGTCATCAAAACGTTGAAGCTTTGTATCGTAGAGAAGAAGCCGAGCTTATGGAACAACGTATTAATGAGAAATTTGATGAAGGCATCGGTAAATTGGAGAGATTGATGAATGATTTGAATCAAAGGAGGAGATCACCAGACTCGAACCATGGAGGAAACCGAGTTTCGCCATTGGTTACGGAAGCGAGGAGGGTATCACCACATTCTTGTAGAGATAGAAGAGAAACATCAATTTCATCACGAAGAGATCATCATGACTATGCACATGAAGAGAGAAGAAGTCAACGTGAATTTGACCATGAAGCATATAGAGATGAGGAGAGACATAGTCAAAGAAGCATGCATGAACAAAGGGATGACATTGGTCGAGATCGATGTAGGCGTACTTTTGATTTTGTTGAAGAGGGTGATAGAGCAAGTATTCATTATCGAGATCGAGACCAAGTTCGAAATTCTTACCGTGATGTGGAGGATGACCGTCGTTGGGAGTCGGGTATGAAAATGGAGATTCCGGAGTTTAAAGGCGGGATGGTTGCTGAGGAATTCTTAGATTGGTTGTCTAATGTGGAGGAAATCTTTGATTTCAAGGAGGTGCCGGAGAATAGAAGGGTGAAGTTAGTTGCTACAAGGCTGAGGGGAAGAGCATTGGCATGGTGGCAGCAAACTAAACTTACTCGAGAACGAATGGGGAAGTCAAAGATAGAATCTTGGGAGAAGATGAAAAAGTTGATGAGATCTACTTTCTTACCTTACAACTACCAGTCACTTATGTACCAAAGGTTGCAGAATCTGAGGCAGGGGACAAAGTCTGTTAGTGATTATGCTGATGAATTTTACCAACTCATTGCCAGGAATGATATCATGGAGACAGAAGAGCAGTTAACTGCTAGATTCGTTGGGGGTTTGAGAATGCAGATCCAGGATATGGTTAATATGTTTGATCCTAGATCCGTTGCAGAGGCACATCAAAAAGCGTTAGCTTGGGAGAAACAAGGAAGGCGTGGAGGTGGTGTGTTTACTAATTCCAATAATCAAGCAAGGGGTGTTGGCGGAAGTTCTAATGTTCCTAAACCTGTTACAAAGCCAGTGGTCAAGGAGGTTGAGAAGGCGAAGGCTAGTAGTGTTTTCAAATGTTATAATTGTCAGGAGTTGGGTCACAAAAGCAACGAATGTCCGAAGCCGAAGAAGAGAACCATGGTTGCAGAGGTTGAAGCAGATGATGGTGAGGAGGCAGAGTATTCAAATGTACCTTATGTTGAGGAGGAAGAAAAAGTGTCGGGTGATGAAGGTTGTAATCTTATGATGAGGAGAAGTTGTTTGACACCTAAGCAAGAGGAGGATTGTAGTTGGCTGAGAAGCAATATTTTTCAATCGACATGTACTATTCTGGGGAAAGTTTGCAAGTTCGTTATTGATGCGGGGAGTTGTGATAATATTATTTCTACAGAGGCAGTTAGGAAGTTGAATTTGAAGACCGAGAAGCATCCTAAACCATACAAGCTAGCATGGTTAAGGAAAGGAGGTGAAGTGAAAGTGTGTCGAAGAGCTTGTGTGAATTTTTCAATCGGAAAGAAGTACAAAGATGAAATCTGGTGTGATGTCGTAGATATGGATGTTTGTCACTTATTGTTGGGCAGACCATGGCAGTTTGATAGAGCAGTTCAGCATGACGGTCGTGCCAACAGTTACAGTTTCATGTTCGAGGGTACTAAAATCACTTTAGTTCCTAAGAGACAGCAGCAGAAGGAGAGCAAGCTAGAAGAGATTGAAGAATTGAAAACTCTGTTGACTTTGAAGGAGTTTGTTAAAGAAGTGGAGGAAGAACCGGAAGTGTTTTTGTTGATTGGGAGAGAGAGTAGTGAAGAAGTTGAGATTCCCGAAGAAGCAAAGCCAGTTTTGGAAGAGTTTGAAGATGTCTTTCCAGAGGAGTTGCCAAAGGAGTTACCACCACTTAGAGACATTCAGCATCAGATTGATCTTGTTCCGGGGGCAGTGTTACCACATCGACCACATTATCGTATGAGTCCGAAGGAACATGAGGAATTGAGAAGGCAGGTGGAAGAGTTGCTTGAACAGGGTCGTATTCAGGAAAGTTTGAGTCCATGTGCTGTGCCAGCATTGTTAGTACCAAAGAAGGACGGAACTTGGAGAATGTGCACTGATAGTAGAGCTTTGAATAAGATCACTGTTCGTTACAGATTTCCTATGCCGAGGTTGGATGATTTGTTGGATCAGTTGAGTGGGGCAACTATATTCTCGAAAATTGATTTGAAGAGTGGTTATCATCAAATTCGTATCAGACCTGGAGATGAATGGAAGACAGCTTTCAAAACTAGAGAGGGGTTGTACGAATGGTTGGTTATGCCATTTGGTTTGTCTAATGCACCTAGTACATTCATGCGGGTGATGAATCAAATTTTTAGACCATTCATTGGAAAGTTCGTCGTGGTGTATTTCGATGATATTTTGATTTATAGCAGGAGTACGGAGGAGCATGTTCTACATCTGAGGGAAGTGTTGCTTATTCTTCGTGAAGAACAATTTTATGCTGCTACAAAGAAATGTGTGTTTATGACACCTACTGTTTTATTCCTGGGTTATGTTGTTTCAGGGAAAGGTATTCAAGTTGACCAGAGCAAAGTTGAAGCAGTCAAGAATTGGCCACAGCCAAAGACAATTACAGAAGTGAGAAGTTTTCATGGGCTAGCGTCATTCTACCGAAGGTTCATACCACACTTCAGTAGCGTGATGGCTCCAGTGACTGATTGCATGAAGGGTAAACAGTTTGTGTGGTCAGAGGAAGCGGGGGTTGCCTTTGAAAGGATCAAGGAATTGTTGACGTCTGCACCAATTCTTGTTCTACCTAATTTTCAGTTGTTGTTTGAATTGCATACTGATGCTTCGAAGGTTGGTATTGGAGGAGTTCTGAGCCAGAATGGGAAGCCAGTTGCTTATTTCAGCGAAAAATTGTCAGGGGCAAAGATGAGATACAGTACATATGACGTTGAATTTTATGCTGTTGTTCAGGCTGTTAAGCATTGGAGACATTACTTATTTCAGAAGGAATTTGTTCTGTACACTGATCACGAAGCTTTGAAACATTTACAGGGGCAAGATAAAATTTCTGCGAGACATGCATCATGGATTACTTATCTGCAGCAGTTTACTTTTGTCGTTAAGCACAAATCAGGGGTGACAAATCGAGTAGCTGATGCTTTGAGTAGGAGGAGTCATTTACTAACGACAATGAAGGTTGAAGTAACGGGGTTTGAATTACTACCAGAGATGATTGAAAAGGATCCTTACTTTGTGAAATATGTTGAGAAAGTGAAGGATGGAAGTGCGGATGAATTTATGTTTGTTGATGGTTTTCTGTTTAAAGGAAATCGTTTATGTATTCCGGATTGTAGTTTGAGGATGAAAATTGTGAAGGAATTGCACGAGGAAGGACATGTGGGCCGTGATCGTACTTTGCAGTTGATTTCACAGTCTTACTTTTGGCCGTCGATGAGAAAAGAGGTTGAAAGGTTCGTGGAGCGATGTCATATTTGCCAAGTTTCAAAGGGGACAGCAACGAATGCAGGGTTGTATATGCCGTTACCAGTACCATCTAAGCCATGGGTTGATATCAGCATGGATTTCGTTTTGGGTTTGCCGAGAACTCAAAGGGGAAATGATTCGATATTTGTTGTGGTGGACAGGTTTTCAAAGATGGCACATTTTGTTGCTTGCAAGAAGACAGCAGATGCAGTTCGAGTCGCACAGCTATTTTTCAAGGAGATTTATCGACTTCATGGTTTACCAGAATCTATTGTTTCTGACCGAGATACTCGTTTTCTGAGTCACTTTTGGTTGAGTTTGTGGAAGATGGTGGGAACGAAACTGAAGTTTAGCAGTGCTTATCATCCACAAACCGATGGGCAGACAGAAGTTGTTAACAGGTCATTGGGAAATTTGTTGCGATGTCTTGTACAGGATAATTTGAGAAGTTGGGACATGAAACTATGCCAGGCAGAATTTGCTCATAATCATGCAGTAAATCGAAGCACAGGATTCAGTCCGTTTCAGATTGTTTATTCAAATTTACCCAGGGGGCCATTGGATTTAGCAGTTGTACCACAGTCAAAGAGAACAGTTAAACGAGCTACTGATTTTGTTGATGAGCTGACTGAATGTCATAGAACCGTTCAGGAACGATTGGAGAAATCGAATGAGAAATATAAGAAGTTTGCAGATTTGAAACGTCGAAATGTTGAATTTAAGGAAGGTGATTTGGTTTATGCCGTATTGACAAAGGATCGTTTTCCGGTGGGTGCTTATAACAAGTTGAAGGCGCGAAAAATTGGTCCAGTTGAAGTGTTGAAGAAAATCAATGAGAATGCTTATCGATTAAAGTTACCAGATGATGTTTATACTTCTGATGTTTTTAACGTCAAACATTTAATTCCATATCATGGGGGTGAGATTGTTGAGGAAGAATTTACAAATTCGAGGTCGAATTTTTCTCAACCAGGGGAGGATGATGCAGCAAGGCATATAGGAATTCAGAAGTTAAACCATATTAAATCGTGCACGAGTCAAGGAGCTTTGGATTTAACTCGTGAGTCGTACACAAGCTTAAAACGTGCATGCTTGATAAGTCGGTCACGAGATGGAGGACGCATGAGTCGGTTCCGGTTTAACAAAGCCTGGAGGAGTTCGAGTTGGATGAGTCGTTACCGACTTAAGAGATTACAAGGGGGAGATAGCATAGGTCGAATGGAGGCAACTTTAGAAGTAAGTCGTCCACGACTTAACTTGAGTCGTCTACGACTCAACATGAGTCGTCCGCGACTTAACAATCCAAGAGGAAAAAGACTGCGACCTAATGAGGCTGAAGGAAAAATGACCGACCTAAGGAAGCCGGAGTGGGAAAGGTGCGAGCTGGTGAAGAGGGCTGAGTCGGAACCGAGCTAATGGGCTACGACCTAAGATGAGTCGGCAAGGAGATAAGCTGTGGATCTTGAGTCGGTCGTGTTGAGTTGAGTCATGTATATATGAGTCGGTATTGTATGAGTCGTGAGTCGTCTTGTTCTTGAGTCGGAGGAGTTGTATTGGCAGGGTTGTTAAGTCGCTGGATTTGATGAGTCGGTTACCTTTGAGTCGGACCTGTATGTAATGTGTTGAGTCGTATTAACTGCTGTGTCTATAAGTCGTGCCTTGTTGAGTCGGCAGCGACTTATGTTGAGTCGGCCGAGATGAGTCGTGTTTGTTGAGTCGGTGCCGACCTAGGAGTTGAGTGTTGTATGTTGTGTTGAGTTGTAATGCCTATAAATAGCGGGTGTGTTGTAAATTTTTGGGTTGTTGATTTTTGAATAAAACTCTCTTTTGTTAGCTTTGTGCTTTCATACCAATTGGTAGTTGAGTGTAATCTCCTATCTCCACTTACGTCGTTCGAGTGCGCTCGAATCCACGTTTGTTGAAGCCGATTCACGGAATCTAGTGCGCTAGATCAACGTGCGAAGAATCGTAGATCTTTGAACACGGTATAGTGCGCTATCAACGTGTTTGAGATAGCTAGAGTTCGGTATCTTTGGATCAACGAACTTGGGCATTTTTGGTATCTTCAACTCACCGATTGCTACAATCCATCGATTGAAGTTTATTTCGAATTATCCGCTGCGTCATAGGATTTTTTGGTTTTTCCATTTTGGCGAGTTGAGACTGAGAATTATATACATTTATATTGATGAGAAGAGGTATAACTGAATTTGGAGATTCTTCTATATTTGAGTTTTGGATCATCCTATTTGAGAATGTTTTATGTTTTCCATTTTGGCGAGAGTTTGTATTAATATTTCTCCTTTTGAGGAGATATGGTTCATGGAAACCATATAGACATTTTTGGATGTCGCCAATAATATAAGGCGAATGTTTATAATATTTGAGTATTATTATCGAATTTACCTCTTTTGAGGTCTTTTTATACTTAAGTGACATTAGTTCACTTAAGTCATGGGTTGTATTCTTTATGTTGCCTCTTTTCATCCGAAAAGAATTGTCACGTTGTATCTTATGCTTCATTTTATCATCTATCCTCATTAACTGATTATTTTATCTAGACTGACCCGGGTATTTTGTACTCGGGTCAGACCGAGTTGTTTCAGGTTAGCTGTCAGTTACGGGACTTGGCTTTGATGCATCTGCTTGGATATCATCCTAGCACTTTTGTGTAGTTTATATTTCTTTCTGGTTGACTCTGATATGTATTTGATTAGATGTATATAGTGTGGTCTTTGCACCACTTTTGTGTATCGGTTTGTATCATACTAGGATGTGTCTATGCATATGAATTTATATATATGATGATTGTTGTTCAGTGATGTAATATGCATTCTGTTATTGTATTTTGTTCTGATAGGTCCATTATCCACCTATAGTTTTGTATTAAGCATTTATTGGATATGTCGATCCACTTGAAATAGAAAAAAATATAGAGCATTTATCAATGTATGCGATAGATGTTTAAGACAAGATTATAGATGGTCGCTCCTAACCAGCCCTATTCTCTGCATCAGCAGACAGAATTACCCAGTAATTCTCTTTGTTAATGTGGGTCTCAGGGTGGGGCGTCACATAAAACCTTTCAAAAGGGACAAAAGGTTCCATCTCACAGTATCCAGGGAGTTCTTACCTTTCGAAAAAGATGAAGAAGTCAAAGAAAGCATTAGCATCCCTATGGTGAACTTTTCGAGAAAGCATATCAAGCCTTTCAACCGGTTAAGACACATCCAATATGCCTTTCGACAATGTCGAAAGGTTCTATGAAGAAAGCAACACTTAAAAGTTAGCAAAGAATGAAAGGTAACTTTTCGACAACATTGAAGAGAAGCACAACTCTCGACAACATTCAAGTGAAGTGCAAACCTTTCGTCAAGGTCGAAGAGTTTGCGATAACAAGTAAAGATAAACCTTTGGTCAAAGTCGAAGTTTTCACAACAGTCTATGAAAGCCATACCTTTCGACAAAGTCGAAAGGTTCATGAAGGCATAACGAAAGGAAAACCTTTCGACAATGTCGAAAGGTTCATAATGGCGTATGGAGAGGCAAACCTTTCGATAAGGTCAAAAGGTTCATAGTTTCATACAAAAGGGGGACCTTACGACCCGATCGAGAGCATGAAGTTGAAAGGTAGGCCGCCTGCATCTATAAATAAGACCCAAGGGGTCACATTTTGGGGATCGGTTCCCTCTCATTCAAAAATTGTACTCTTCTTAAACAAAGCATTGTGACCCTAATTGGGTGAATTGGGAATTTAATAAAATAAAGTTTTTCTTGGATAAAGAGGGAAGTTCTTGAGCTTTGTGAATTACTTTGCTGTTTACTAAAACCTTTTTTGGATTAACCTCTGTTTTCTAGGTTTAACTTCATCGAAAGGTACTTATCGAAAAGGTTGACAACATGTTTGATCCAAGCATCTTTATAACTTTTTGAAGTTATCAGCTTTGTGGACTAAACCTTCCTACAAGGTCGATAAGTCAACTAGCCCGAACATTCACTGCAACCTTCCGAAGCCTATAGCTCTGTGGTCCGTACCTTTCGACAAGGTCGACAGCTCTTATGCACTAACAACACCGATAACCTTTCAAAGCTATAAACTTGATGGTCTAACCTTTCTACAAGGTCGAAATATACTTCATATCCGTAAAAGCGTATGATTTCCAGCTTAAACTCATGGAAATCTACCACCTTGGCCTTCGACAAGATTGAAACCTACCTTTTAAGGAATTAATTCAGGAAATTTCGACCCTTACCCTTGTAGAAGACTTCTTGCTAGCTCAATAAAGTCAAAAGGTAACTTAATCCATAACATGTACCTTTAGACGACGTCGAAAGGTCTGGTCTAAGAATTATCAACAAATAAAGTCAAGTGAAAGGGCAATTCCTTAGGGAATTTCACCTACCGTTTGTGCAAAGGTTTATTCATCCTACTTAGTATAACTTCGGGGTGTTGACAAGAAATCTTGTTAACATTTTTTTATGCTAAAAGGAGGGCTCTAACCTTCGACTTGGTTAACCTCTAATGCTACTATTCTCTAACCCTACTTAAGTTGATTCCACTTCAAGTTTATCTGCATTGGTGAATCATTTCTACAAGAATTAAGAGATCAAAACAAGGGTCCTCTGAACCACATCTGACAAGGTTCCCCTAAATAATCATCAAGAATTCCAATCAAGATGAAGAACAAAGGCTAAGACTTGAATCCCTAAGAATTATACACAAGAAGAAAGCAGAATCTTATGATCTGGAGAAATGGAGTCTAAATCTTTTTCGTATTGGCCATACCCCTATCTTTGCACTTGAAAAAAGGACCAATGGAAGTGACAATATCTTTAATCAAATGATAAGAACCATTCAACACTATTTGAAAGGCACAATATTTGAGAAAGAAATAATGGTTGATTACAACGCCTTTGCAAATAAATGGCAACAAGCAATTGTAAAGAGAACACTTCCTACACAAGATGTACAAAGAGTGCTAAAAACAAATGCAATTGAGGGCATGAGAACACAGAGCCAAGGAACAAAAAGTCAAGAAGCTATCCGAAAGAATCAAACTTCAAGTTTAGACTTCCAAAGGAATGTAACTTAACTACATCAATTGAGAATGTCTACTATTTGCAAAGGATGAGCTCAACTATTGGCCATTACAGAAAAAGAAGCCAAAACATGAAAGGAATTTGGGAGGATCCTATGGTCACTATCATATGATGAATGGTCATGAAACCAACCATTGTAGAGCCTTAGAGGGAATGATCATAAACTTCTTTCTTCAAGGAAAAATACATGAGTTTGTAAAAAGAATTTGAGATAGTCAATTAAGAGCAACTTTTTATGAAGAGAAAATCCGCACGATTGGGAGTGAAATGCACTTTATACTTGGATACTACCTAAGATGGTAGTCAACCAAAGATGGTACAAAAGCCTCTGTCCATGCCAAGATAGCCAGGGCAGAGCACCTCATGGAGGGAAGACGGGTAAGCCTATAGCTGTGCCATAAGATGGCCAGGTCAAAGAACTGGACAAGCCCTTCGCCGTGCCTCTGGTCAGGTCAAGGCTTCTCTTGGAGGGAGGACGGAGTAAGCCTTTAGCAACTTCATAAGATGGTCATGATAAAGCACCGAACAACCCCTTATCTGCGCCATGCTATGGCCTGGTTAAGGAACCTCTTGGAGGGAGGATGGAGTAAGCCTCTATCTGTGCCATGAGATAGCCAGGGTGGAGCATCTAACAATCTCATGTCCGCGCCGCAAAGGGGCTGGGACAGGTAGCCTCCTGGAGGGAGCTCGGGTAAGTCTTTGGTTCCAGCCACTAAAATGAGATAACCAAGATCATCGAACAATAATGGGCTAAGATATCCAGGCCCAAGAAAAGGCTCATCAAATAATGGACTAAGATGTCCAATCCTGAGAAGAGGCTCATCAAATCATGAACTAATATGTTGAAACACAAGAAAAAGCATATCTTGTTATGGACTAAGACGTCCTAGCTCAAAGAGGTAGGCAATTAGGTTATTTCTATATATATTCAAAACCTAAAGGGATCATATATGTCAAAGAGGACAAGAGCAAAGGAGTGGGACAGAACTCTGCCTATTATTACCCGAATATGGGTTTCGAGACTTCCATTTCTAAACATTAGCTGTCTAAAGCCCGAATCTAGGCTTCAGGTCTTCATCAATCATTGGCTTATTATACCCGAATTTGGGTATCAAAATTGTTGCTTATGTAAACCCTAATCTGGGTGAAAGGTAATTGGATTTTTATTCATCCCAAATGCTCGAATCTAGGCCAAAGAATATCATCATAAAGACCTTGTTAAGAGTTTCCAAATGGGAACTTCGGATTTCTAACTTTTTTAAATCCTATTAATGTCGAGGAATATGTCAAAGAGTTACTACTTTAAAATTTCAAACAATGATTTTTGAGTCAGGTTCTTTTATATATACTCCTATGGTAAAGTGGAATTTTCTATCAGCAAATTTCAAACTTTCCACCCAAGTGGAAGGAGTTATATTCTTGATCATCGCTCGTCGAGGTTAAAGATAAGATTTTAACATTTAATACAAGCTATTTGTCATAAACTAATAGAATGATTTGTTAATCTAAGAAAATGACATACATAGACAAATATGTCGATTTCAAGCTAACAAATAGAAATATTTTTTGCTACATGCTTTTCACGAAAATCAAAATAGTGAGGAATAGCTAAAGATCCATCAAGTTCAAAAAATTAATGAGTGAGTGGCTCAAAAGCATTTCAAAAAGTGACATTACAGAAAAAGATTATGAATCAGGTGATATATATATATTTACAAAGTTTATGTGATTTACATAACTTATGAAATTATTTACAAAACAACAAAATTATCTACATGACAGATTTACATAGTCCAAACATATAAATGAGTTACAAATCTTAGGTGGCTCTATCGAGAGTTTCTACAACTATATGATCAACTATGTGTCTGATGGTCGTGCTAACAACTTCCTTAAGCTTCTTTTCTCCTTATTTTGTTTTCATCATCAATTGCATAGATGTTGGTCTTGGGGTGATTAAAAGCTCTGTTCGCAGCCCTAACTGTTTTATTTTCTCTTTCTAACTCTGTGACATGCTTGTCAAGCAAGTAATTGTCATGCTCCAAGCTTCTGGTTCTTGGCAGCGTATTCATTAATGGTTTGAGAGTACTTCACTTTCCGCTGCTCATCAAAACATTTGGCTATTCCGAATTTGACCCTTGAACACTAGTTCCCCACTACATTATCATCTAAATCTAGAGGAGAGTTGAGCATAGATGGAAATTTTTGAGTGGCGAAAAGCTTTGACCAAGTAGGCTTGACAACTGAAGGGGTAGCTTAAGAGACTGGAAGATCAATCTTTGAAGTTTTATCACCCAAAATGAACTCCAAAGAGGCGCATTGCGCTTGGCTATCTTTTAAATTTAAGTCCAAATCATTTATTCGCTGAATGAGTTCAGACATTTTTTGGTCGAAATCGGTTATGGGATTGGTCTTTACCTTAAGTTTATGCATAGTAATCATCTCATCTTTTTTCTTATTACCAGCCTCGAGATAGGAAATATGGTTTCTATGACCACTGGTAATGGTCTTTTGGAGAAGATATCCCTTATGCCATTTCATGGCTTCGGTGTTGCCACCAAAACACTCAAGTAGGATGCTCACTGTCAAAAGTCTTTCTCTAATAGCATCGATGCGTGACAGCAAGTTTTGAGAAAGAGGAGTCGTAGATGACTGTAGCTCTTATTTAAACAAAAGAAATGGAATAAAAGTCAAGATAGAGACAAAAATATTTTTATTATTATCACAACGGATTAACTAAAACAACGATGAAGTTAAAGGATATAACATGCAATTTGATTACATTTAAAGTTTAGACACTACTTTTCTAACTTTGTCAAGGGAATTAGCTGAAAGCGTAACTGCCAAATCAAAGGGTATAGTCACTCCTTCAGGGGTTATTACCGGTGGGCATTGACTATAGTCCCATTTCCCAGTTGGGGGACTATCACGACCACAAATTAATTTAGCATAAAATGTTCTGATTTCTCTAAGGAATTTTTCCTTTTCTTCACCAAGGAAGTCGAAATGAAGGTGAGGGTATTCCAGGTATAATTTTTATAAGTCCCAAAGAAAGCAATGTCATTCTAACTTCGAAGTCTATAAAATTGATTTTCAGAGTAAAATATTCTTAGTTTAACATATTGGCTTAAGTGATCTCTAGGGACAAGTCATCCTAAAGAGCTATTATTTTCAAATAGTACGGTAAAAAGAAACTAAACATAGCCAAAACATGTATTCATAAATCAAGTAGTTGTTACATATTTACAATCATTCATATGGTTCATACAAAATAGATTTAGAGAAAAATTCCAAAACAAATTTATTTTTATAGTATTTAAGCTTTTCAGGGAAAAGATCTTGAGGAATCGACCTGACCCGCGGTAAGTTCCAACAAGCCGCAGGCTGCGGATCATATCCAAATTCATCTAAGTATCTTTTATAAAAACGTCTAAGTAGACCCACATCGAACTCACCTAAATACGAAAAATCTATAGTAGAATGTCTATAATAAGATTTATGCAAGAAATTAACTAAAATATCTCTCTCCTCGATAATCATCCAGAGCAAAGTTAATAACTCTCGATTTTCCTTCAAGAGAGCGTCATACTAGGGGCGTGCTCTCTTTAGTAAAGGAGCAGCCCTCTAATATTTAAAAGATGCTAATACGGTAGTCTCCTATCAAGATTATGGTATTTCTCAGACAAAAATTGTGCTCCTTTATCAATTTGTCTTACTCTCTATATAACTTGTTAATTTCTGCCTGTTTTTTTGTCAAGTTTTGTTCTATAGGGAAAAGCAGACTTCTTTATCTAAAACACATGATTCTACACTAACTATTATCTTTGAAGTTTAAAACATTTAAACTGGGAATTCCGTACTTGATAAATTGCGACGGAAGCCTGAGGGGCCTGCTCCTTTTCTTTTTGATCCTTAGTATGAGTAAGAGTAGTTTCTTCCTTATGAGGAGCAAAAGGCCCGAGAGATGTGGGTGGCATGTCTTTCTAGGGAGATGGTTCTTTTTCAAGAAATCCAGCTTGGTCATCCCCATCCTTTTCTGAGAATCTAGAAGGACTCCTTTGTCTCCACCAAGGCCTTGGTCTCCAACAGGACCATCATCATCGTCGCCACTATCATCATCATTATCACTACCTAAATCATCGTCGTCATCTCCTCCATTGACATCATCATCTTTGTCACCCTCTTTTTTGGAATTAGATTCGATTTCAAATGAGGGGATATCAGAGGAAAGCACTTCAGTTGCATTAACTTTTTCCTCACCGTAGGTTCAATGCCCCACTTCAATTGGTTAATTTTGCCCATCACTCTTTCGTCTAAGGAAGGATCAAGTGAAGGGAAGCCGAAGTCAGGAAATTTCTTGTAATCGTTGGCGTATGCAAGCATAAGGACATCTACATAATTTTTTAGCATCATGGGCCCTAGGGTGACATCGAAAAACTGAGAGACTTGCTTCTTGATGTCGAAGAGGGTACGAACATCCAGTTTGAGCGAAGTCCTGGTCTTTTTGAATTTATCCTTTAAGGAAGTATTCTTGGTGACCAGGCGAGCTTTTTCATCTTTTGATTCCTTCAGAGTTATCTCCATGGCAAGTTTTTCATCAATGGTAAGTTGATGGGCTGTCTTCTCTAGTTTTAGCTCAGCCTTGACCTAGGAAAGGGAAGCCATTACTCCCTACAACTCATCGGAAGTGTCATTTTGGATGGCAGTTAAGGAAGATATTTGATTCCTAAGCTTAGAATTTTCCATCCGCAGCCTAGTGTATTCGATCGAAGACTTCGAAACATGATCATTTAGAGCTATCCTGTTCCTAGAAATCTACAACAAGAAGTGAAACACAAGTTAGCAATTAGGGAAATTCAATAACGATAAATGGTGATAGGATCAGTTGGGTGAGAGCTTACCAAAAGTTGTTGCCAAGGTTTTAAATCACGGATTTCAATCATGTCTCATCTTGAAGAATTTAGAGTGCTTATCTCATATCAGGTGAGATCTCGAACGAGATGAGTGCATCTCGGCCGTACATCTCGATTTATATCTTTGCTTCTAAAATTCATTTCGAAGTTATCTCGGAGTATATATCATGCCGAAGATTAGTTTTCAAACGTCTAAATTTATAATACTAGTCACTACCTTAAGGAAAACACTATGCATTTACCTTGAATATATCACACACTTATCATTAGTCATTTAGTATGGAAATATATCACTTGTATCATGTGAAATAAACAAATAACTAGATTTCATGAATAATGTTCAATATTATATCATATGAGATAAAGTAGACAAAAAACAAACCATAACATATGCATATTTACTTTGTTTCATCATTCACTTAACTTTCCTACACAATATAATGTCTCATTTCTATCTTTTATGATTTATAGTATTGCAAGGGAAATCTTAGTTTTATAACTACAAATACAAAAGTCTACAAGTAGAATTAAGATATTCTATGTCAGATTACAGTATTGAATTATTAGCAAACAAAATCTCATTAAGCAATTAATAACATAGATATTTCAAATAAACGTAGAAAATAGCATACATAGTACAAATAATTTTCAAACATTTAGTAATATTATAAGAAAAGCAAAAAATGGTGTACGAATGAATATGTAATCATCAAATGAAATTAATAGATGAAAGAGAATTCATTTAGTGCTTAAAATAAGCCTTGTAGGAAAAAAAATATAGCAGCAAAAACTAAATGAAATCAAATTGGGAATCCATTTAGAACATAAAGTTAAATAAGTCAAGCCCAAAATTTATAGCCGCAAAAAAATGCGGTTAGGGAAAAAACTCAAGAAAGTATCAAAAAAAAGAAAAATGAAATTGGACATAAATTAATTTGGAACGGAAAACTAAATGAAAAATTACGTGAAATACTTACCATAATCGATGTAGATTTTATCATTTTCTTACATTCGTCACTGTCGTAAAATAATAGACGAAGATTGAATGAGATTTATATAAGAAATATGGGTTAAAAGGTAAAATTAAGAGGGCTTAAATTAAGTTAAAGGATGAGCCAGCCCAATCCAAAAAAGAGTTGATTTTTTCCAAAATTCAATAACTCGGCCGATATCTCCCTATTAAATCTTGTCCGAGATATAGGACGAGATACTGAAATATCGTTCGAGATTTGGGTCAGATAAGATTCAAACTAAATAGCTGGTTTCGAATCGTCGGGGCTTAAAACTGAGATCTCGGCCGAGATGAGCGAGATTTAAAACCTCGTTTGTTGCACCATCAGAGAGCGATAATTTTTTGCCAAGTCTGGAGTGAATGACGGCAAAGAAGAAGTAAAAGATTCAAAATGAAGGATGAACTCAAAAATTCTTCAAAATTAGTAGGTGGAGGAGCAGAAGATGATGACTCTGGAAGAGTTTGCTTTACGGAAGGAGTCGTCAACAAGGCTAGTTGCATCTGCTTGAGTGCCCTCGGAGAGTCGTAGATCGAGATGTATGGAAAAGGATCAGAAATAAGCAAAGATTGTGCTGGTTTATCCTTAGAGGCCTCGATGATGGGGGCTCTTTGAAACTTTTTCAAGAGATAAACGATCCTCCTCTTACTCCACATTGATGATTTTAGCCACTTTTACCAGAGAAGTGTCTTCAGAAGGCTTCATTAATTTTCTTTTAAAAGATCTTTTGGATTTAGCGAAAGCCTTCAAGATTGATGTTACTCTAGAAGATGATGGAGGAGGAGGAGCACCATCGGAAGATATAATGACCTGGGAAGAAGCTGAAACAAATTTAAGCGGATATAAAGTCAGTCAAAATAATTCAAAGAATGTCAAGGACAAAAAAAGGAAAATTCTAAACATTCAATATACCTGAAGGGTAAGCGCAAATAGGTGACATTGAAGTGAAGTGTTCTGCATCGCTTAAGTAGAGAAAGTGCTTGCCACGCGAGGTGTGCATGATAGTGGGATGAGTTCCTAGGATCCTCCGGCCAGATAGCAGTAAAGAATGTTTTCTCCAGTTTGAAGAGGATAGGAGCGTCAAACTACTCCCCATTTGTTTTGAAACTGCAATTAAAGAATCAACGGTTTTCTTGTCAACATCATTAAGTTGCTTGGAAGATTCAGCTGAAAAAAGCAAGAGATTTGTTAGTGGAAATATGACGTAAAGCAAAGACAACACTAGAGCAGACTTACGGAGAAAGGTAAAAGTCCTGCAAACATCAGCAAAGCACTTAACAAAGAAATACTGGTTCTCCCAGTCCTTGAATTTGTTGATACTATCTGATATTAACTTCTTATAAACATTGACTCTGTATATCTTCTTATTGAGATTACTCAATCTTGCCAACTTGGTCAAGGAATTTAGAACTTCAGCGGTTAAGCGAAGGAAGTACATATTCCAACGCCAACATCTCTTGGGATAGTAGATGAGTGTAGACATTTGGAGATAGTTGAATCGAAGTAACTCCAACATGAGATAAGTATAAACTCAAGGACTCTGGAAAAGTAAGAAATCCATTGTGCCATATGTAGATGGCAGTATAAGAAAAGTACCCTTTCAGGAGGGTTGTCGATGGTATTAGTTGGCTGATGAGGGATAGCTTCAATCCCAGTGGTACCAAAGTCCTTAAGAATGGCATTGACTTCTTTTTGTGGTACAATGGAAGAATGGTTAAAAATGGCATCAACTTTAGGAGAGCTCATGATTTTGCCAGGTGTAAACAATTAAGTCAAAAATTTAATGACTCAATCTTTCTACAATGTCGAATGGTCAATAGCTCAAGCTTTTGACAATGTCGAAAGGTCAACAATTCAAGCTTTTGACAATGTCAGAAGGACAATGAAATTAACCTAAAACATCATACTTCAACTTTATCGAAAGCCTAAAAGGAAAAAAATAGTAATATAATTTCTTAAAGCCATCAACAAAGTCGAAAGGAAGAGATGAAACATTAATCCATTCATTACCTTTAGATAACGTCGAAAACTCTATGGAAGCTTGTATACACTTTGAAAGTAACATGAAGCTAAGTAACAAAACCTTTCGACATGGTTGAAACCAATAACTCAAAATTCCAAAGTAAAAAATGTTGATGGCATCGTCGAAAGGTCTGGTCAATGTTGTCAAAACACATCCTACCCATTGAAGTTGAAAGATTTCAGATTCAACTCATATGTGCTCCAAACGTTTCGACAAAGATGGCATACATAACTCTAAGGTCAAAGAATTTCAACCTTATCAAAAGCTAATAGTCAAAGGGTTTAAAGGTCTTCGACCTCGTCGAAAGCTCTTTATTAAAAGGTTAGATCCACTCCACTCAACTACCAATACTTTCGACAATGTTGGTAAGATTGGAATCACAACACCTTTCGACCCCATCGAAAGATGCTGAGAAGGAAAATTAATCATTGCTGCCTCAATCTCTTCCAAAGGGGTAGGAAGGTTATTTTATGCCGTCAAATTATACGCATGAGGGTTTCAAGTAATTAAATTGGGTTTAACTAACCCCAAACCCGATTGTAATAACAGATTTCAAAATTTTCCTAACAAACAAGTAAATCAAATTTGATAACAAATGGATTCAAACTGAAACTAATCCTATTCAATTTCAAAAATTTCCAAAATAATTAATAAATTAAAAGACTGATGGATAAGAATTAAAAATTTGGAGTAAAATCCAAACCCTATGAGGGAATGGGTGTAAACATCTTCTATTGTCAATTTCAAAATCAAAAATAGTAGATAAAACATAAAAATTCCTGAAACTGGGTTAAGAAAGCTTTCAATGATCCAATTAGAGTCTACCTTCGAAGAAATCGATCTTCAAATGTTTTCAAAATTGAATTTCAATTTTCAAATCTGAGGAGTGGATTCTGATTGAAATTAAACAAATAAAACTAAGTTTGAAGCTTACGTATTAGTTTGCTGGTAATTTTGATTTCTGGAAATAAGATGAAAATTTAGAGATCTTTGGAATACTTTTACTTGTATTTAAAATTTTATTTGCAGGAAGAATGGAATAGGAAGAAGAAGGAAAGCGTATTATATAAGAAAAGCCTCCTAGAATTGTTAGCCTTTGGATCAGATATGAATGAACGTCCCAGATCAACGCGGGAAGGCTAGGAGGCGGGAAAGTTTAGCATTCGACAAAGATGACTTGAAAATTCAAGAACATCCCTTCGAATGGTGGGGGGCAAATGTTACTCCAAAAAATCCACATTTTAACTAAGTTGAAAGGTCCTTCAACCAAGACTAAGGAAAAGGATTTTGGACTAAACCTTTGAAGGAGTCGAACGGATGCAGCCATCAAAGTCTAACAGCCTCAAAACCTTTCGAAGGGATAAAAGGTTCCTTCTCATAGTATCCAGGGAGTTTTTACCTTTCGAAGAAGATGAAGAAGTCAAAGAAAGTATTAGCAGCCCTATAGTGACCTTTTCAAAAGCATAACAAACCTTTCTAATCGGTTAAGACACATCCATGTTACCTTTTGACAACGTCGAAAGGTTCTATGAAAAAAGCAACACTCAAAAGTCAACAAAGAATGAAAGACAACCTTTCGATAGCATTGAAGGGAAGCATAGATCTCGACAACATTCAAGTGAAGTACATTCCTTTCCTCAAGGTCGAAGGGTTCGTGACAACAAGTAAAGACAAACCTTTCGTCAAGGTCGAAGGGTTCACAACAGTCTATGAAAGGCATACATGTTGACAAAGTCGAAAGGTTCATGAAGGCATAAAGAAAGGCAAATCATTCAACAATGTCGAAAGGTTCATAATGGCATATTGGGGGCAAACCTTTCGACAAGGTTGAAAGGTTCATAGTTGCATATAAATGGGTTACCTTCCAACCTGGTCAAGAGTATAGAGTTGAAAAGGGGCCGCCTGCACCTATAAATAACACCCAATGGGTCACGTTCTGGGGATCGGTTCTCTCTCATTCAAAACTTGTACTCTTCTTAAACAAAACATTGTAACCCTAATTGGGTGATTTGGGAATTTGATAAAATAAATTTTTTCTTCGATAAAGAGGGAAGTCTTGAGCTTTATGAATTACTTTGCTGTTTACTAAAACCTTTGTTGGATTAACCTCTATTTTCTAGTTTTAACTTCACTGAAAGGTTCATATCGACAAGGTTGACAATACGTTTGATCCAAGCATCTTTTTTAACGTTTCGAAGTCATCAACTTTGTGGACTAAACCTTCCGATAAGGTTTGACAACTCAATTAGCCCGAAATTCACTGCCACCTACCGAAGCCAATAGCTCTATGGTCTAAACCTTTCGACAAGGTCGACTGCTCTTATGCACTAACAACACCTGTAACCTTTCGAAGCTATAAACTTGATGGTCTAACCTTTCAACAAGGTCAAAATCTACTTCATATCCACAAAAGCATATTGATTCCTGCTTAAACTCAAGGAAAGCTATCACCTTGGCCTTCGATAAGATTGAAACCTACCTTTTAAGGACTGAATTCAGGGAATTTCAACCCTAACCCTTACAGAAGACTTCTTGCTAGCTGAACAAAGTCAAAAGGTTACTTAATCCATCGCATATACCTTTCGACGATGTCGAAAGGTCTAGCCTATGAATTATCAACAAATAAAGTCAAGTAAAAAGGCAATTCCTAAGGGAATTTCACCCACCGTTTGTGCAAAGGGTTATTCATCCTACTTAATACAACTTCAGGGTATTGACAAGAAATCTTATTAACAACTATTGACAGTCCAAATAGGTTCTCTAGGCATATAAACTCCAATTCAACAGCCACTTCCTTTAATTGACTTGGCTCCACTATGACACTTGTGTCATGTACATACTTCATAAGTGTGAAACATGAAACACATTATGCACTTTGGACATCTTTTTTAGGGAAGATGAACACTGTATGCAAGCTTTCCAATCCATTCCACAGTTGCAAATTGTTCAACAAATCAAGGTGCAAGTTTTCCTGAATTGCAAAATCTCATAAATCTTTTAGTGGTGATGTCTTCACAAATATCAAATCATCAAATTTAAATTCTAGATCGACGTTGGCATAAAAAAATTGTCGATCTTGAAATGCCTTTTTTGTTATCAACTCAACCTTCATCAAAGTTTTAGGGACATATCTGATCTAAGTATTACCTTATCGGTTATCTCCCATTATCACATAAGCAACTTATAAGGTCTTCCATACAATGCTTCAAACGGTGCCATGCATATACTAAATTTATGGATTTTTTAGTATGTGAACTCAATAAGAGGCAAGTGATCCTCCCATGATACTTTAAAATCAAGAATAGAAGCTCTCAAAAAGTCCTAAGCACATGATTCACCCCTTTGATTTGGCTATCGATTTGGGGATGATAGGTCGTACATGAGTTCAATTATGTTCCTAATAAGAGGCTCGGGAGAAAATATAATATCAAATAACAATATACAACATATAATTCCCAAAATAATATATCCCAACATGGAAAAAACAATATAATAACGCTATAAAACCATAATCTGAGAACTATTTGTCGGGAAATTTACGCTTAATTATGAAACCAAAAGCGGTAGTAATTGCTTCCATAACCTGTATTTCACTTATATAATCCAAAAAGAGTTAATAACAATTATATAAATGAAATATTTTAAAAAAATCAATCACTAACAAACAAATCCATATAAAAAACAGTCATTTTCAACCAACAACGTACACATCATACACAAATCAACCATTCAAGCAAAACAAAGCAATTGATTTGTTCGGGTTAAGACACTTTAAATCACGTAGAATGACAAATAACTATGAAGTATTCCACTTACTCAAAAGTCTTAGATAAACTCAATAGATTATTCATACATCTAAGCAATTAGAAGTATCTTTTACCCAAACAACTCATAAACCAAAACAAACAACAATTCCAAACAATAGATCAAGTTAATTTTTTTTATCAATTTCATTTCATAACATTTGTTGTTTGATTTCTTTTTCATTCATATAATGATTTATCCTTTTAATTTACATTTATTTCTTGCAAATTTTCATTTATCTATAATACTTACCTTTCTATTATATTAAATTAGTAGCCTTTCAATTATTTTTAAGCTTATAACAACTACAACATCAAATTCTTATTTATTAAAGAATTTTATTGAATACTTTCATTACTTCAAGTTTTATACTTGTATAATATTCTTTACCTTTTCTTATTAAACATTAGAACTTTTAATATTTGGTAAGTTATATATATGCTTGAAGAATGTAGTTGAAAATTATACAAGTTTTTCTCATTTCTTTTAATTAATTCAATGTTCATTAATCACGTCATTTGTTTTATAGGTTACCAATTTTAACTTCCTTGTAATTTCACTTATAGCCTAGCACTTAATCTCTTATTTTAATTACGGGTTCCAATTATTAATTAGTTACATTTCATTTCACTACAATAATTGAAACTATTAATTAACGGAAATTTAAGAACTAATACTGGGTTAAGTTTCAAATCATTTTAAAATAATAGATAGATGTATATAATTACAATTTATATATCCAATAATATTTAAAACAATTTGAAATTTATATTTGTTTACCAAAATAAATCTGTAATAAAACTCCTACCATGGCCTTCCTACTTCGAAACTCGAAAATGAATGTCGATGATGCATGCACTCATCATCGAAATTATTTTCCAGCGACACAGAGGGAAGTACAGAACTTATTTCCTTTATAAATTTATTTAAAGCAATTATTTCAAATTATTATGAAATATTTATATCAAAAAGTATCTCTAAATAATATTATTATTATACTTCAAAATCATTCAAAAGAAATTTTCAAAACCCCGAAACTTAGATTCTAAATTTCCAATTTTCATTCATTTAGTTTTAAATCTTATTTTCGACTAAGATTTATAAATTTCACTACCTAACATCCAATATATTACAACCAAATATAACTTTTATAAAAAAAATATTTTATATATATAAAATATAATAGGAAAAATTATTCATTCACCTATATTCAAAATAAATATTGTGTCGGTCTGTCCTATTAAGTATTTAGAAATCCATATTTATGCCATAGCGTCCTATGCACCAACCAGAATTTATAAATACAAAACGGAACAAACTAACACAATATCAAAACCTTTTATAACACTAACAAATACGCTCTCTCATGTATACACTCAGCAACTCATCATAGGGTATTACTACCCAATTAGTAAAGAGTCAGACCCCACAAAGCTAAGATTTATCGTTAAACCAAAGCTCTAGCACTAGATATAACATCCCGCCTTTTTGTACGCTTTGAATCGACGATAAACCACACACGTCAGACCCAAACCATACAAAAGGGCGGATTGTTATGGGGTAAATAAGAAAAGCAGAGAAAGAAATAAAACAAAATAGAATCTTGCAGCGGAACGATGAAATATAATAATTAAATAAATAGTTCATGAAGTTGTTTACAAAACATTTGATTATACTAATACACTATAAAATCAGAGTTACACATACCAGAGAATATTAATTACAATGCAGCGGAACAGTATGAATGCAGTCGAATAATATAATAAATAATAGTAATAAAATCTTCGTCTTCGTCCTCTAAAAATAAAGTCTTCATATCCTGTAATGCTCAGACTGACCCTAGCGAATTGAAAAGACAAAAGACTCGAATCAGAACTAAAAGATCTTATGTAAGTTAAATCAACTAAAATAAATATGAGTTGAACGGCGTCAGATGTTTACGGGTTTTAACATCTTCTATCCAGCGTCAAACGTGAGTGCAGTAACTTAAAAGATGCTCGAGATTCACATCTCCTAAGGATTCATTAAACTATTTACTATGTAGTAATATTTCGCTATTATAATAATGTATATAGTAAAATAAACTTACTTATAAATAGCGTTAAGGAGTGACCCAATATTCCACTTAACACGTAATAGTCCCAGTAAACCATCTAGTAGCAGCACATCTCTAGATCGGGAGACTACCCTAAATACTCCACGGGCTACGGGAGAAAACCAAACTCGTACAAGGCGCGCTAGGGTAGGTGACATGGCACAACTAGGCAATGTCAGGGTAGATATACCAATTACGCTCCCGAGTCGGTGGTAACGCATAGCCGCAGCTACCGCCCACCTCGAACCACACCCCCAAATCAAAAATCAAAAATGGTCATCGAATCAATCCAAAAGTCAAAGTATAATATCGAAGGGATGTGTCCGATCAAAGGTGCTACCTCATTATCTCGTCAAACACTCCTGTTTTAGCCACCTTATGCCAACTCAAAGGAGTCGGGTCCACGTTCATACCACAAAGAAACGTCGACACCATCCTACTTCATTCTGGAATCTCCAACGCGTACACGGTTGTTAAAGTGGTTTTCGGAGTTGGCAGAGAGAATGACAACTTTCGATCCCGGTCACTTTAACAACCAAACATTATTATAACACCGCGGTCATTTCAGAATAATTATACTTCAAAACTAGAACATAATATTCATTTCAAACCCATATAAATACGATATCATTCCCATTTCAAAACCCAAACCAATATGATATCATTTTATTAAAACCCAAATCAATATAATATCATTTTTATACAAATATATCCTTTTTCCCAAAATGATAGCACTTTAAAGTTATAACACTTCGAAAACAAAACACTTGAAATATAACTTCCATCACTCAAATGGTTTAAATATTAGAATACTTTATATAGTAAAATGGCTTCTTAGATTTCACAAATCAATTTCAAAACAGCTCGAATTTCTAAATTTTAAATTTAACCAAATCCCAAATCATACATTTCAATACGATTCAGTTTCCAAATAAACTATTCCAATTTATATCGATTTCAAAACTAAGTTTGGTGATTACGATTCAACAATTCAATTTTCTATTATTTAGTTTTGAAATAGTTTTACATAAAATCCATTACCATTGAAATAAAACTCAATTTACCAATAACTAAATATTTCCTTCAATTTATTTATACTTGGAATATCCGTTTAATTCATCTTAAACCAAACTCCCGTACAAATAAAATCATGCTTTTAAAATCTCAATTTTATTAAGTTTCAAACCCATTTCACATTTATCTTCCCACATTATTCTCATTTTAGTCACTATAAACTCCAGAGATATAATTTAAATAAATACTTAACCATATTATATCTTAATAAAATTAAACTTTATTATTACATATTTTATACTTTAAACTAATTTTATACATAGCTTAAAACCAAGAATTTAACTATATATAAAATAACATTTATAAAATATCCAAATCAATATCTCATAAAATCATATATTTTTTACCAAACCATAGAAATCATTTCAAAATACTTCTATATATAGACCGCGGTGTCTGTATATAATTTTCTATCCTATGGTCAAGTGATACGGATATTTATTATTTCAATCTGTAATTTAAAATAAAAATACGGTTATATATCATTTCAAACCGCAATCCTGAATGAAATAAAAATGCATAACAACTTGAAGTTTATAACAATATAAAATACAACATCCATTCATCCAATATCAATCATCAACCATTTATCACAATCATCATTCAATTCAAACACTAACATCAGTATAGAACAGATAATAAATAACAGGTATTTACTGGTAGTTTATATTCAATAATATATTAAATAGCAATTTAACTGGCAGGTTATATGCAATAATAAATTAAATAATAATTTAATTCAATAAATTCAATTTAATTGAGATGGTGATTAAAATATGCTAAACAATCACAAATAAATTTAAAATCACATCAGAAATTAATTTAACGTACATAAGAAATTTTAGAAGTTGTGAGTGCGTTAAAACACTCACCTTTTGAATTTAAACTGAATTTAAATCCAATTTAAACCCAAAAATTGAAAAGTCTCATAATCCATCCAAACTAGCTTCAGAATGTTCGGAATTTTGATACGATTCCAGCGGAACGAACCACGTCCAGATCCGAGCTCGTATGAAAAAGTTATCTCGTTTAGAAGTTATGCGATTTAATTTTAAAACAAATAAAATAAAATTTGATTCACACGTCACTACCTCATCTGACCACGTGCAACACACGCATCTAGGAAATTGAAGCTGAAACCCTAGCATCCAAATCAACAGTTCGCGCTCGACCTCAACCACAGCCGCCGCCTCGACGCCGTGCCGCGCGCCTCCAGACCCCACCGGAACCCTCGCCTACGACCCCAAGACCCCACGACTACGAACGCCATCACCTCGCGGCAACGCAATCGCTCGCGTAGGTGCAGCCGCCACATACCACTTCCAACCCTAGTTGAATTTTGGTGAGAAATCCAACTGTCAAATCGACGAGCTACCTATGTCGGTATACTCCGCTCGAGAATCTCTTCGACCTAGTAACCTTGATTCGTCGATCAGGCAAAGATGATTTCGACGCAATGGATGGACGAAAATAGATCATCAATTTCTGGGCAAACCGAGCTTCAAATCGAAAAATGAAGTACGGATTTGACTTGCGCTCGTCGAGAGCTTCAAATCAATATATAATTTGATGTAGTTTGTGGAGAGTGAATTTTTGGCTTTGAATTTTATTTGAAATTGCAATTGAAATTTTGGTTTTTGTCTGCCATTGAGAAAGATGAGCAATTGGAATTATACATACAGAAAAAATAAACATAAGAAATATGCTAGGGTTTATAACAGGATATATATAGATAGAGCTGAAATTAGAATGGACCGGGTTGATTTGAATCGAAAGCTGAACGATAAGTGGCCCAAAAAGCACATTCTGACTCTGAAACGAAATTGGGTCAACCCATATATCAAAATAGATGTTTTTAAGTATTATAAAATCAATGGAACAGGTTTCAAGTCCATATTCCATCGTATGAAGAAGTTATGCTAAAATCAAGTTATTTCAAATTAATGTCAATTTATTTGATTTTAAGGCGTTTCAAGCTCGTACGATCAAATGACAAGCCCGATCGTAATGAAACTTGAAATCCTACAATAATTCACCATCACAGATCCGATGAAACCGGTTTCGTCGAAATCCAAGTCAGTGGCCAAAATGGCTATTTTCTAGTTAATTAAATAAATTAATAATTAATTAATCAAATCAAATTTTCGATTTCAATTCTATAGTCTACAAATTTTATCAGTTGATTTATTTAGCCATTTATAACAGTTTAAAACAAATTTTCATGTTGATTCAATGTTAATTATTTCAATAATTACTATCTTTGCTTTCAAATTCAATAATTCGGAAATTACCAATTTTATTTTCAATAATTCCATTTAATTGACTGTTCATTCTATTATTCAATCTATCATCATCAAATGGATGAAATTTACATTGGTTCGTAGTTATTGCATTAATATTCTCAAATTTCATCCTAATTTCCATTAACGTAACATTTTAATAATTAATTCCACTTATTTGCGATTAATCCAGTTATTTAACTTTAAATTCCAATAAATTAATAAATCCTGACTTCCATTTTCTTAATTCAACAAATTATCGTAACATGAATAAAATTAACACTATTCCCAATAATTCCCTAAATTTGCAATAACATAACATTAGATTTGGGTTTATTACCCGTTTTAATTTAATAGACTAAATAAATGGTTAGCTTATAATAATTGTTATCATTAACGTTTAATTACACTTATAAGTTATCACTAACAAACAAGTGTCACAATTGATTACATACACTGTTCTCATCCAATTATCATAATTTTTTTACTAATTCATCAATAAGTTTAATATCTACACTTGTTTCCTTATATTCAATTCATAGTCAAGCATAACATATTTTCATTAATTGGCATTTCATTCAATTCATTAATTATTAACTTTAATTAGCATTGTTTATCTTGCATTCTCGTTATTATTTCACAAATATGATTCCCAATTTTATTTCTTTCAATATTAATTACATAATCATATTAAATTAAAAAATTTCAAATTTTTATTTATTTCAGATTTAATTACCAAAATCTTATTAAATTAACCAATTTAATTATCGAAATTTACGGGTCGTTATAGAAGAGACCTAAAAAAAATAACAAAAAAAATATCAAAGAAGAGACCTAAAAATGAAAACTAGATTTATTTTTTTATTTTTTTTAAGAGAAGAATTAGAAAGAAACTTAACTAAACAAAATAAATAAAAGTTGAACAAATTCAAACCCACCGACCCAAACAAAATAAAATCCGCGAACCCAACTAAAATCAACTCAAACTCCGGCCCAATTAAATTAAACAAGCAAACTTATTTTCCACTTTCTCAATCAAACGAAACACAGTGCAACATCTCGCAATTAATTTCTAGAATTAAAACCTGGAACCGAAAAATTCAATTTGCTGGTTCGCGATTTTGGCTCGAATTGGCTTGAATTTAGGTTCGCTGTTTTAGGTCTTCGCGAAATGGTCTCGACGTGGTTCTGTTGTTGTGAAGAAGTGGTTGGAGTGGTTTGGCAGTGGATGAAAGGGACTGTAGCGATTGTCATTTGAGGAGGGGAAGAGAGGTTCGCGGTTGTGGGTTTTGAAGCATGGAAAACGTTCACGGCAGAGGCGATGGTCGCGATGTGGTTTTTGATCGAGGGTTGTATTTTCTGGAATCGCGGTTGTGGCTGTCGAAGTCGCAGTTTGGAGACTGATTGATCCAGGGTGTAGCAATCGCGGTTGTTGTCTGGAGTTGCTGATGGAAGAGGGAGATGGTCGTATGTTGCTTATTTGACAGTTCTGTAGTGACAGGGGTGGGCAAATGTTTTGGCAGTGGTTTGATAGTGTAGTTGCAGAGAGGAGTTGGGGCAGTTTTGTAGGGGCTGTTTGTAGGCAGTTGTGGCAAATGTGTGAGTGGTGAAGGGTTGATGAACTCTGGAGATGGTGAACGGCAGATGCTTTGAGGTCGTGAAGCAATGAGGATTGAATATGTACTGGAAGGTCAGACGTCACAGCAGTGATCGGGCAGAGGGGAGTTAGAAGCTGCTGTGGTCGTTAATGCAAGTGACTGTAATGAAGTAATGGTAGCAGTTTGGAATGGTGGTGACTGGTTGGTAGAAATAAAGTGGTGGTGATGTGCTATGGGTAGTCTTTGAACTTATGTGATGAAGTATGTCAGGGCAAGATGGGTTTGTGGTTGATTGGTAAAAAGGTTGCGTAGTTGGATATGTGGTATGACAGTTGTTGTTGTTTTTAAATTTGTTGCACACTGGAAGAAGGTATGGTGATGTTTGATGAATACGTGCACACTGCAGTAGGGACAGAATATGTTTGATGAATAGTCGATAGGTGTTGTAGCTAATGACAGTAGTGAAGAATATGTAGATGGCTAGTTGATGTCATGTAGTTGGTCTGATGGCGGATGTGAATGTTTGGTCGTAGGCTATGGTGGTTTGAAGACTGAAGTTGTAGCCTTGGTCGAAGCAGAAGTGTATTGATGGGTTGAAAGCAGAAGCGTATTGAATGAATGGTTTGACTGTTGGCGAAGATGGTGAACGGGGGGTGAAAAACAGGAGGTGTTTGGTGATTGAAGCAGTGGAAATAGGAGTGTGATGGTGAATGAAGTTTGATAGATATGGTTGAGAGGGTGAAGTGTTGACAGAAATTATGGATGTGGTGATGGGTCTGTGCACTGTTACATGCACAGAATAGATCAGGTGGAGTTGTAGTTGAAGAAGATAGCAGTTTGAAGGTTATGGAGTTGCAGTTTGGCAGTGAAGTGGAAATGGTAAGAATTGGGGACAGAGGAATGTTGTTGTTTGATGATGTGGATGGAATTTTGAAGGGTGATGGCTGCTACTGGGTTGATAGAAGTATGGTGTGATGGTGTGAGGATGCTTGCACTGTATGATGGTGGTAGATGTCGGGCAGGAAAATGGTTGTCAGGGTTTGTGATCAGTTGGATAATGCAAAAATGAAATGGGGAAATATAAGCAGTTGTGATAAGCAGAAGAACTGTCTTGTAATGAAGTATGTAAATTGTGAATATGGTGGACAGAGCAGTAAACAGAGAGGCAGAGAAAAAAAAATGGCCAATGCAATGTTGTTGATTTTTCTTTTTTCTTTTTAATGTAAATTGTAAAATGAAATTTAATTTGTAAAATGAAATGTAAATTGTAAACAAAATGGGAGTAAAATATATATTTTTTAATATGCAAATGCAAAATAGACTAACTAGAAAACAATAAAACACAAACAAAAATGCAAATAAAAGTCACACACAAAAAAAAAAAAAAAAAATGCGAGCACACACAAAAATCAAGTGAAAAATAATACGAAGAACATTAAAATCAAAACTATTCCCGAGCAAAGGCGCCAAAAACTTGTTTAATGATGGAATTTCTATCGAATTAAAAAACCGTCGAAAAATTTATATCGCAAGCGCACGGTATATAAAAGTTAGTACGTGGCGAGTACGGATCAATCCGCAGGAAATTGTTAATTTTAAATGTCTATTCAATCAAATTAACCAATATTTGAAATGTTTAAGCTAACTACTAAAAATTAAAAACTAACAACTACAAAGTGGATGAAAACTATGAGAATAAATGACAATTTAGAGATAAATCCACTCTCTGGATCATATAATTCAACAAAACATGAAATTATAATCTTTTTTGGTCATTAGTGAATTTAAATGATGTATTTATCATAAGTATGGCTTATTAGTACTATTAATTAGCTCAACATAAGCCATCAAACTATAACACACTTATTCAATCACTTACTAACTCTCATGAAAATGACAACAAAATTGAAAATGAAATCTATTTTAAATATGGCCTATTAACTATTAATTAGAAAGATAGACCGTCAAATTTTAATTTCAACATTCACTTCGTTACCATCGTATGTAGATGAAGAGGTAATTATTGTTTGGGATTGTTTAAGCATAGCTTATTTGGTGTCAATAATATAGGCTATCAAATTCAAAACAAAAACAAGTTAAACTATTTCAAGCATTGTCATTATGTACAAAAGGAAAGCTATAATTATCAAAATGTTGAAACTACATGATTAGAGGCATCATTACCCCTAAATTGAGGGGATTAGCCTGTAACAGTCTGCAAATCCGTACTCCTTGAGTCGACATTATTCTTCATCAATCAACTCAAGACGAACGGAAATACGAACCATTTGGGTTAAAGAAGAAGAGATAGAAGAAGAAAATAGAAAACAACATCAAAATCTAACCATCGCAGCGGAATAAAAAATAATAGATAGTAAATGATCTTTATACAAAAACAAATACATCTGTTTATACATTACATCATCAGAGTACAACATCAGAGTTCAATACAAACAACTACGCAACTTGGGACGGTTATAATATCTCGTCCTTTCCAAAACTGAATACACAACGGAATATATAAATACGGAAGTACGTATCGCCATCCAGCTCCACAGCATCATTTCCTGTAATCTATAATACTCGATCTGACCCGAGCATTATAGTGAAATAACACCCGAGTCAGTCTGGAATACCAGCGTGAGAAAACCACACTCAAATTGATTATTAAAGTTTTAAAATCCTTTTGGAGACAAAAGCATCTCGTAAGACCACGCCACAAATAAACATGTCGGGTTTTTACCTTACGATAGCCAAAACACTTTTTATCAAAATTCTCTGATATTATAATAGTGTCTACAGAACGTAAAATAGAATCTAGCTGAAATGTTTGCATCTCACGTTTCAGCAATAGTTGGGCACAATCAAAACCCTACAGGCGCGTAGGGAGAATGGATTTCCAACTAATGACTAGGGACTGGGGTACCACCTGTCACACAGTACATGGCCCAGATCACTGTACCGAGGATTACTCCCAATCCCCTGCAACACAAGACTGGGACCACCCCTTACTGGATAATCCCGAGTAAGATCAGCCCACAGTTGGGATCAGCATCCGCACCACTAAGCCGAATAAAAGGGACGTCTAGACAGGGATGACCTCACCCTAATGGGCGCTATCCACCTAGTCTTGCTGCATAACCCCTGATTTTCAGTCATTCTCGGTTGTTGAGGCTCAAGGCTAAGCGTTACCTTTTTAGAACATATAACTTAGATGCTCACCTTCCACCTGATAATGTTCTGAAAGCATTATTCCATACAAGTCCGTCCCAGGTTCGAACGGACCCGAAGGCACTACTCCTACTACACCCATTTTGGAATCATCCTCCGGATTAGTAGCGACTAGCCCTTGCACTTCACTGCTCCATCTTCGAATCCAAACTCTTGTTTTCCACACGAAAACGTTCAAACCAGATTGAAGTGGTTTTCAGGAAATAATGCCGATCCCGGTCTCTTCGAAACGATCAGCGCATTGGCCAATATTGATAATCGGTAATTTAACTATCAATTAACATTCACAAACAACCATCCAATATAAATAATTTCACAAAATTATTTATTAATCTCAAAATATCTTCACAAGATATATTTCCACTTTCAAACCCTTTTGAAAACAGTTTTCCAACCACACTTTTCTCATGAAATAAATTTTCAAATATTTATTTCCATTGAAAACACCAAGCACAAAAACTTTATATTTTTAAAATAATGTAAAACACTTTATTATAAAATATCCTTTAAAACATTTAAATTAAAAATTACTTTAATACTTATTCAAAATATATACTTTAAGAATATTTAAAATAACACTACTTCGTACAATGTAAAAATGAATTTCTAACTTTTAAAACATAATACCAAGCCACTTTTTAAATAATTACTGTTATAATAAATTAAAAGAAAATACTTACTCTAGAATTTAAACATTTAGAAATAATAAGTTTTCTAAACATACTTTTTAAACAACTTAAAACTTTTTACTTATACTTAAAGATTTGTTATGAAAACGTACTTGGCTATACAGGGAAATACGCTTCTTTTCCACATCTTTTAAAAATAAATCACTATTTATTTTTAAACAAATTTACCCGTTCCTTAAATAAATTTCCATCGTGAATTTATTCTTTCAAATATCCACTGATATATTGCTTCACTTTTATAAACCCAGTTTATAAATTTCTTAGTCTCACTTCTCTTTTTCTTTTTTTAAATCCCAGTTTTAAACACTTAATAAATTTTCAAATTGATTTACAAATTACTCCCATTTTGAAATAAATTCCTTTTCTTACTCGATTATATTTCAAAACCCATAGACTTCAGATTTTATTTCTTAATTATGATTTAAAATCTTTTAACTGAAAATACCAATTTCGTATTTTCCAAATTTCTACTTTATTCTTTCAAATAAATTTTAAACCGTGAATTTAAAGCAAATTCTTTTATTCCTTTAAAAAACATCACTTAAATTTTAAAATTCATTATTACTCTGTTTATTCAAATCTTTTTTTCCTACTCGGAATTGAAAGTGGTGGTGCGGATCGTGATATAAGGAATTATAATATACTAGTGCGGAAATAAAAAAAAGTTACTGTAGCAGAGTAAATAAGAAAAAAAAAACAAGCACACCAAGAATTTTTATACTGCTTCGAACTTCCCGTTCTACGTCCAGTCCCAGACTCCTTCTGGAATTTCACTAACAACAATCCTCACTTAATACGGAGGAACAGGTTTAAAACAACCCTTGAACAGCCGAACAAGGGACCTGAGCAGTAGAATAGGATTTCGCCTCAATAGCCGAAGAGGACTTCACTTGCCTGAACAGCAGAACAGGACTTCAACTTATACAGAAAGTATATGACACAGTGTGTTCTCAATAACACGAATTTGTCTCTTGATAGTACAATCTTCCTATAAGCTTCTCCTTTTGATATATGTGTGTGTGTGTGAAGAATATGGAAGTAAATGAATGATTATGTGTAAATTTGAATGCTCAAAATGTTAGAATTGGTGTAGTATAGAAAAAGAAAGCTTTTGATCAATTCGGTGAATTAAACAAATGATTCTAATATGTTTACATAGAGTATAAAGAGTTGTAATCATTCGTGAAAAGTTATCATGAAAGAGTACGGATGCATCTCTTAGTAAAAGGTTGTAACTCTTCATGAAAATGAAATGTCTTTTCAAAAATATAGCAGTTGAAGAAGTTCAGCCGTCTGAAAATAAATTTCAGACTTCTGAAATTTGAAACGTGCAAACCAGAAAAGAAATAGGCTATTTTTGCCTAGATTCAGACGTCTGAAATTACGAATTCAGACGTCTGAATATTGTATGAAATTTCAGTTTTGATTACAAATTCAGACGTCTGAAATGGTCAATGCAGACGTCTGAATTTGACCTGTAATTAAAAATTACCATAACACAAATGGTTAGAGAATTTGCCTTCTGAACTAGTGGCCCGGGTTTGAGTCCTGCTCCATGCAATTTTTGAAAACTTGATTTTTCATTTAAAATATGAATGTATATGTGTGTATACCATTTGGACAAGATTTTAACATTTGTAAACTCTAGACACGACACTCTATGACTAATAATACTTTGTTTGTCACCTTTGTCTTGTATCTATCGTATATATCTCTTCTTGTATCTCCATATACATTTTTGTATTCTTTTGTACTGTGTATCTTCATTTTGAATGTATTTGGTTATCTCTTTTTGATGCCCATGTACCTGCAAATTATCTTAGAGATTCTTTGACATAATTGTATAGTTGTTGCCATTAAAATCCAACAATTGAGGTTCTAACATTCTCCCCCTTTTTTATGATGACAACTATACAATTTTTAAAAAATATCCATTCTATATAAAAAATAATAATAATATGTTTAAAGCTCCCCCTAAGTATAACATCTCTCCCTAAGTATAATATCTCCCTCTATTAATATGCATATGAATTTCTCCCCCTTTGTCATTATCAAAAAGAATGAGGGAATATATAAAATTATACAAAATATCTTGTATATAACGAGATAAACTCATTATTAATTATGAAGGAAAAATAAAATAAATTTTACCATATTTACTAAAGTCCATATTTTATTGTAAGCACGTAATTCTATTAAACGTATGGAACATTCTTTAAAATTTCAAAATCTATCCTTTTCCTTTTGTTTCTCTGAGCACCTGCAAAAAATAATAATAATTTTCGGTACCCACTTACTATGTTAGGGTCCGGGGGGTTAGGTCTTTGGAAACCATACCCATTTGGGTGTGGCTGAACCTTTATAAATATAATTGTCATTACAAATTACATTCTTATAATAGTTGCTAATATAAAGTTGTTTATCATGATCAATCATATTAGCTGGAATCCATATCTTAATACCATTAGCCATTACCTTTGTACTTGAAGAATAATTTCTATCATTTCTAAACAAAGTACTATTATGACTATAACTGGTTTTAAAACTATCTTGATTACTAGCACTAGCACTAAAGTTAGTATACATGAATGTATATCTAAACTATTTTTACTTTTAGCTTGTTTATAGCCTAAACCGCTTTTATCATTGTGAGCTTTTGAATTCTTAACATAACCTATTACCTTCTTATTTGAAGCAGGTTGAGAATTTTCAATAATTCTGGATAAATTTTCTCTCCCTTTATTAAAATTGGAAATATTTTTAGTAATGTCATCAAGCTTAGTTTTGAGACTAGTGTTATCTAACTCAACAATTTTAATTTTTGATTTTAACTCATGATTTTCAGAAGCTAGAGCATTATTCTTTTCTTTTTGAGCTTCTATATCTTGACTTAATAGAGCGAGTTGAGAATTGTCTGAATCTTGAATTTTCTCAAGTTCTTCTTCTAATATTCTCTTCTCGTCTTTAAGCATTTCTTTTTCGAAATCTGCTTTCTTCTGATTTTCCAGAGCTTTCTTATTTTCTTTTGAGACTTTTTAAAGTGTCTAGAAGTTCTGAATTTATTTCTATCATATCATCAAAAGTTAGATCACTAACCTCATTATATTTTGCCATGAAGCATTTGTTTGTTTGGTCCTTTGATTTTTCTTTATTGCTCTTCCTCTTCTTATTGCCTTGACTAGATCTCTTTGTAGCCATTTATTCTAGGATGTTGTTACGATCTCTAGAAAACCAAGCTCTTATACCAAATGAAAGTGGTGGTGCGGATCGTGCTATAAGGAATTATAATATACTAGTGCGGAAATAAAACAAAGTTACTGTAGCAGAGTAAATAAGAAAAAAAAAACAAGCACACCAGGAATTTTTATACTGGTTCGAACTTCCCGTTCTACGTGCAGTCCCAGACTCCTTCTGGAATTTCACTAACACTAACAACAATCCTCACTTAACCCGGAGGAGAAGGTTTAAAACAACCCTTGAACAGCCGAACAAGGGACCTGAGCAGCAGAACAGGATTTCGCCTCAACAGGCGAAGAGGACTTCACTTGCCTGAACAGCAGAACGGGACTTCAACTTATACAGAAAGTATATGACACAGTGTGTTCTCAGTAACATGAATTTGTCTCTTGATAGTACAATCTTCCTCTAATCTTCTCCTTTTGATATATATATGTGTGTGTATGTGAAGAATATGGAAGTAAATGAATGATTATGTAGAAATTTGAATGCTCAAAATGTTAGAATCAGTGTAGTATAGAAATAGAAAGCTTTTGATCAATTCGGTGAATTAAACAAATGATTCTAATATGTTTATATAGAGTATAAAGAGTTGTAATCATTCATGAAAAGTTATCATGAAAGAGTATGGATGCATCTCTTAGTAAAAGGTTGTAACTCTTCATGAAAATGAAATGTCTTTTCAAAAATATAGCAGTTGAAGAAGTTCAGCCGTCTGAAAATAAATTTCAGACTTCTGAAATTTGAAACGTGCAAACCAGAAAAGAAATAGGCTATTTTTGCCTAGATTCAGACGTCTGAAATTACGAATTCAGACGTCTGAATAATGTATGAAATTTCAGTTTTGATTACAAATTCAGACGTCTGAAATGGTCAATTCAGACGTCTGAATTTGACCTGTAACTAAAAATTACCATAGCTCAAATGGTTAGAGCACTTGCCTTCTGAACTAGTGACTCGGGTTTGAGTCCCGCTCCATGTAATTTTTGAAAACTTGATTTTTCATTTAAAATATGAATGTATATGTGTGTATACCATTTGGAGAAGATTTTAACATTTGTAAACTCTAGACACGACACTCTATGACTAATAATACTTTGTTTGTCACCTTTGTCTTGTCTCTATCATATATATCTCTTCTTGTATCTCCATATACATTCTTTTATTCTTTTGTACTGTGTGTCTTCATTTTGAATGTATTTGTTATCTCTTTTTTATGCCCATGTACCTGCAAATTAGCTTAGAGATTCTTTTACATAATTGTATAGTTGTTGTCATTAAAATCCAACAGTTGAGGTTCTAGCAGGAATTTATTTATTGAAATTTAAAATCCACTTTTATTCTTTCCAATCATTCTTAAACTTATTCAACTTTTCTATAATTATTTTACTTACAAATTCTCTTCTTTTATTTTCTTTACAAAAATCCAATTTATATATTTTGATAACTCAGTGTACCGAAATATATTCAAGCAAACCATAGCATTCAATATTCCAATTATCAATATAATTTATCACAGAATATCAAATATTCACAACACAGAATATTAAACAATCTAAATAATTTTGAGGAATCCAGTTGGATCCCTCCAACCTGTTTCCCTGCATCCACAGATGTTAGCACAATACCAATTCCACTTCGAGGTGGAATATCGCGGTATATGGGATTAATATAATATCATCCGCTATTATGAGGCGCATAGGGTCTCATCCGCTATATAATACGGGAAATCAATCACTCCAATATATGCTATATACTACTATATATAATATAGCACATCAAATTACTTCAATCATTCAACCAATTATTTAAATTTAACCATTTAAATTTAAATTAAACCCAGATGAGTGAGATTAACTCACCTTTCATTTTTGTTTGCAAATCCAATCCATCTCGACTTGTTACTCCATGATTTTAGACCTTGAAAAAACAATTCAAGATTTTTTTATGTTTTAATTAACCAAAACAATTTATTTCCATTTAACAAATTTAATTTACTAATAATCAAATTCTAACTAGTAGTTTTAAAACCAATTTTCTTTTAATAAATATTTTTAGGAACAAAATAATTAAACAAGTTAATTAGATAGGTTAATCACCCTAATACTTTTAAAAAAAATAAACTAATCGATTTAAAACGTGCATATGTATATTTATTTTATTTTGAAACTATATATATACTTATAAAAATAAGCTATATGGATTTCATAAAAATCCAATTTATATAAATTCTTCCAACCTTTAAAAAAATTCTACTTTTTGTTTTCTTTTCAAGACCTTATCCACAAATATTTTTTCTTTTTTTTTAATTTTTATCCAGACAATTTGAAAATAAATTGGCTAAGATAACTTACTGAAATAAACTAAGGAATTACCTTCCTCACGAACAACCCCAGACATCAACAACTCGCCGTCGACCCTAGCTGATACCCAAACCCGCGTTCGTCTCAAAACCACCTTCCCCTAGAGGCGAATCCAAAATCGTCGAAACCCTAAGGCTCGAACGCACCATCCCCTCCATTCGCCTTGCTCCACTGCCACGAGAACTCCTTCAAGTGTCGTGACTTCGAGTCGCGATGTCGTCTCACCCCCGCTCACTCGTACCACGCCTCGAGCCTCCCCTTCCAAAGCACCGGACATGGCCGCCACAAGTTCAAACGAATCGAATTTGTCCCACCCCATTCCTGTTGTTTCCGATTTGAGGACAGAGGATTGAGGAAAGGAAAATGCGGTTAGATTTGAAAGGGAATTCTGTTTGAACGAAAAAATTTAAAGAGGCCGCCATTCTTTCTTTTTTTTCGAAACATCGAACTTGATTCGATCGAGCGAAAGAGGGTAACTGTAACGTCCCGCCTTTTCGCACACTTTAAACCGACACTCGTGCCAATTCAAAGCATACGCAAGGGCGGATTGTTATGGGGTAAATAAGAAAAATAGAGAAGAAATAAAACGAAAATAGAATCTCACAGCGGAAGGATAAAATATAATAACAAATATACAATTCATAAACAATTTACAAAAGCTTGACTCTTCTTTTACAATAAATATCAGAGTTACACATACCAATACAAGCAATGCAGCGGAATAGAAAGAGTGTGGTACAATACTATATATAAAATAATACTGATTCTTCGTCTTCGTCCTCCAAAGCTAAAATCTGCTATCCTGAAACGCTCGGACTGACCCGAGCGAATTTGAAAAGACAAAAACACTCGAGTCAGACTAGAAAATCTTATGTGAGTTAAATAAACAGAAATAAATATGAGTACAGTAACTCAAGAGATGTTCGGGATTTACATCTCCTAAGGATCCGTTAAACTATTTACTATGTAGTATATTGCGCTATTATAATAGTGTCTATTTATAAAATAAACTTACTTTTAAATAGCGTTAAGGCTTTACATTTTCCACCTTAACACGTAAAATGCCAATAGTCTATACAGTACCGTAATACCTCCTGATCGGGAGGCTACCAGAGGATACTCCATAGGTACGACACAAATAGAAACTCGTAGTAAAGGCTCGATATGGTAGGTGACACGGCACAACTAGGCAATGCCAGGGTAGATATACCAATTGCTATCCAGGCTGGTGGAAACGCGTAGCCGCAGTTACCGCCCACCTCGGACTAACTCCCCAAAATCAAAATATAGAAGTGGCCACTGAATCAATCCAAGTCAAAGTATAATATCGAAGAGGAGCGTCCGATCAGAGGAATGACCTCATTGGCCTGAGAATCGCTCCTGTTTTAGCCACCTTATGCCAACTCACGGGAGTTGGGTCCACGTATTTACCTTACAGGAAACGTCGCCACCACCTACTTCATTCTGGAATCTCCACCGCGTACACGGTTAGTCAAAGTGGTTTTCGGTATCGACAGAGAGTATGTCCATATCCGATCCCGGTCTCTTTGCCAACCCATCGTTATTATAACACCGCGGTTATTATTTAAAAATAGTTTATACTTTAAAACCAGAATATAATCCATTTCAAACCATAATATTACGATATCATTTCTTCTTTAAAACCACAAAAAGATTCATTTTGATATTATTTTTATAAAACCCAAATCAATGATATCATTTCCCAAATATAAATCTTTTCAAAAAAATTATGCCACTTTTAAAATTTATAATTCCTTGTAACCAAATATTTGAATATTAACTTTCAACATAATACTTCGAAATCCATAGTTTTTAAAACCATTACTTTCAAACTAAATGGTTTGGATATTCAACAGTATATAAAATAAGTGGTTTAACTTAAATGTTACTTTGAAAAGAAATATTTCTCGTGGCTTTACAATACATTTCTTTATTTAAAGTTAAAACCAAAATTTAATATCGCTTCAAGTTCCAAAACCATTTCAATAAATTCATATATATACGTATATCCATTTTGAGTATAAATATTTCAACTAAAGTTGGATTTTATTCTTTCAAACCAAATGTTCTATTAATTAGCCTTGAATATTCACATAGAATCCATAATTAATAAGACTTCAATTTCTAGTAAAATATATATATATTTCCAAATTCAAATTTTACTAGAATATTCATTTCAATTTATTTTGGGAAAAATCCAATTATAAATATCAAATCTTAAAATTTCCAACTTAACATTTAAACATAGGATATAAATTTATCAAACTCCATTTTCTAAATTTTCTTCCGTTTTACTAAGGGAATTTATACACCTTTTAATTTCAAAAATTTCAACTTCATATGTATATAAATATGGAAGAAAAATATTATACATTATAAAATTTAAGATTATTATAAACCGTATTCCATCCAAACCATAGAAATCACATTAAAAATAGTTATATAGACCGCGGTGCCTGTATATAGTTTTCTATCCTATGGTCAAGTGATACGGATATTTATCATTTCAATCCGCAATTTAAAAAAAATAAAACTGCGGTTGTATATCATTTCAAACCGCAATCCCGAATGAAATGTAAATGCATACTAACTTGCAGTTTAATGATATCCAAATAAAACATTCATTCAACAACACATCCATCATCCAATCACAACATCGATCAATATCAATCAATAACAATTATATATATGATCATATATAACAGGTGATAACTGGCAGTTTATTCAAATTAAATTTTATCAATTATTAATCTAACAATTTATATTCAGTGATAATTGACATAACTGTTAACTAGCAGTTCATATGCAAACAATAATTTCTAACAGCCAATTTACACGCAATAAATCAATTAAATTAACAGTTACATTCAAAAAAATGCAATTCAACAGATATGAATGAAATAACATGCCAAAAGCTCATAAATAAATTTCTATTCATTTCTAAAATTTATTTAACAAACATAAAAGCTTCTAGTAGTTGTGAGTGGGTTAAAACACTCACCTTTTGAATTTAAATCGAATTTAAATTCGATTTAAACCCAAAAATTCGCCCGTCTCAGAATTCGTCCAAACCAGCGTCATCAAGTCCGGAATTTAAAAACGAACCTAACAAAAAAAATCTCGCTTGAAACGGAATTCGTATGTAAAAGTTATGCATTAAAACGATGATTGAAATCGAAATTAAATTTAAAACAAAAGTTACAAACTCACACCTAAACTTAACCACGTCAGCAAATCTCCCTCTCCCACAATAGACAAACGCAACCTTCACTCCAGGAAACGTGAAACCCATTTCGACACCTTTGACCGGCCTTCCATGCCTCCACGCGCCGTCGTTGACCATGCCGACGCCACCGGTGAAACCCCCTCCTCCGACCGCTCCTATGGCCAAACTCCGGCCTCCTCTGGTGCAAGCCGCCGCCGCTGTTACATAAGGGTTTCGAAACCCTAACTGAAATTCTGCGACGATCCAACCATCAACTCGCCTCAATACCCATATGGATGCGATCCCCATCGTCCACTCTACAATACCCAGAAACCGTTTCTCGATCCGATGAAGTTTTGTGCGACGATGATGAACGGTTTTGGGGCTGTTTGAATTTATTCTGGATGAACGACAGCTCCAATTGAAAAACGAATTTCACCAGTAATTTACGCGTATCGAATACTTCAACATATATTTTTTCTGGAATTTTCTGAAATTTTTGAGTTTTGACTTTTGATTTTGAACCGTGGATAGATCTGAATTGGATCTGAGATGTATACATTTGGGGAAGAGAAAAGAGTGAAGAAATGAACGTACAGCAAATGAAAAAGAAAGGAGCTAGGGTTTATAGCTGTATACTTATAGATAGGCTAGAGGTAGGGTAGCTAGACTGAATACGCGAACGTGCGTGACAAACCATGGTCCAAAAAGCCCGCTATGCCTCCGGAGTCGAATTTGTTAAAACTATATATCCAAATAGGTGTTTTAAAATATTCTGAACGCGATGGAAAAAGTTTCGCGACCAAATTCGATCGTATGAAGAAGTTATGCTAAAAAACAAAAATTTCACATTGATTTCAAAATGCGTAAATTTCAAGGCGTTTCAAGTCCGTACGATCAAACGACAAGTCCGATCGCTACGAAACTTGAAACATTATTATAATTCACCGTTACGGATCCGATGAAACTGGTTTCGTCGAAATCCGAGTCCGTGACAAAAATGGCTATTTTTAATATTTATTAAATAAATTAAAATAAATCATAAAAACCAATTTTATTTTTCAGCTTCTATTATTAGCCAAATTTCATTACTAAAATAATTCAATCAGTTCCTATTGATTTAACACGCTTGGATTTGAATGAAAATGTATAAGTATATTAATTTGCAGCGTTAATATCCGCACTTTCTTATTATTAGGAAATTAAAATTTTATTCTAAAACCCAATTATTAAAACTTATACCCTTATACTCTCAACAAAATCTAACTAAATAAATAATTGGATTTCCATTTCAACTCATTATCTTGATTGCAATTAGCCTTTTTACCATAGTTAAATTCCAAATTATTAATAACCCTTGTTTTTCTTAACTATTTATTAATCCCAATCCAATTGAATTCAACACTATAAATTTGATTAATTTATTATATTCACTTCCTTTCTATTATTCAAGTTATTGTTGTAAATACGACGAATACTAACATTAGTTTAAGATTTCACTCAATGTTTACAAATTCCATTTCCATTTAATAACGTAATATTTTACGTTCAATTCTATTTCATTTGTCGTAAATACCACTTGTTGAATTAAATACTCAAATCATAAATAAATCTTGCTTCTAAAGTTATACCAATAATGGTCCAGTTAAATTTGAATTAGCTTTACCTTTATTTTATGAAATTAACTATTGCAATAAATCCAAATTTATAAAGAAGGTTAGATTCCTATACTACTTCTTTGGTCTCAATTAACCTTTTATGGCGAGTATGAATTTCCATGTATAATTGAAACTTTTATATCCATTAATTTTTTATTTTTTTTTACTATCATTCAATATCTACACATTCTAGCTAATTTCAACTAACATATAAATTAGCTATTCCAACTTCCATTAATGTCGATTATCATACTATAGAAATTAAATTCCCTTGACCACATAAATAAAAGTTGATCCCCATCTATTTACATTATATCACATTTACATAAATTTATTCAATGGTCACTTTTAATTAATAACTATCAAATTTCCAATCCAAATGTAAATCTTCCACCTTTGAATTCTCATATTAAATGGAATTTAATATTTACTGATTCAACATTTATATGTTTCTAAAAATTAGCTCCAACCAAATGTGACAATTTACATTTCATTTTTATGCAATATATACTCATCTTATTCCATTTATTTGGTTACTGCATTGGAATCTATTTATTAACCAATACTAACGTTATTATCATTAAAAAAATTGATTCCCAATTTTATTCAATACTTAGAACAAAAATTTTCACATTAAATCAAATCCTTCTATTCAAACCAAGTATCATGCTATGATAATATTTTACGTTGGTTACACTGAAAAAAAATCAACTTTTTATCGTTATCAATTAAACATACATTAATTGCACAAATTAAAGGAATTAATTGCCATTTATCCAATTAAATTTCATACATCAATCTATTTCATCTAAATCCTTACCTATGAATATTGCAACCTTTAATTCCATTAAATACCAATTAACCCAAATTATTTCATTTATTCTAAGTCATATCACTAAAATAATTCATCATAATAAACTTAAAATATATACGTTTATTGATTTATTTCTATTTGTCTTATGTTAAATTCTAAATTTAGTAAGACAACCTAAAGTACTCCATTCAATCGACAGTCCCTTTCAATTTGTTAATACGTATTTAAATTTCTACAGTTGCCTTCCATCTGCACTTCCGTTACTATGATAAAAATTAGTAACGTTTATGCCATCATAATTACTTACCCTTAATTGAGTTTGATTTCCAAATAAATTTGCTGACCCTTAATTAGCCAATTTATAAAAGTTTGTCATCATACCTATAGTTCTACGCTTATGCTATGTCTTAAATTTCAATAAATTTATAAATTTTGAGATGTTCATTAGGGTTTACAAATTTATTGACTTGCAATAACAGGGTTTCTTAATCTATTCAATTTATCGTTCACAATCTTTTATTGCATTAAATTGGTTTAATATTCCCATATTAAATTTTATGTCCAGGTAAGAATTTTTCTTTCTTTCTCTACTTAATTCATTTGAATTTTATTCAAATGTCTTTAAATAGGTTTCTAAGTCACTTCTATATAATTTATTCTAGCCTTCATTTTAATATTTATCTACCACCTTTATTCTTTCAACTAAAATAAATTACAAAAAGCCTATTAAACAAACAATTTTAAATGGTCGAACTTAACGGGTCGTTACACTCTCCCCCACTCAAAACTTTTCGTCCCCGAAAAGGAAAAGGAAGGGAGAAGGAAGAATAAAACAGTACATTTTATTTCAAATATTAATTTATAAACAGTATTTTACTGGATTAATTTCCTTTAATGAAATATACTTGTTTTATAATCATTCTATTCTTTAATACTTGAATTATTAAAGTTGGAAAAATATCTTTAACAAAATTCTAAGTCCAAAATTTACGAAAAATTTTGGCAGAGTCTCCTTTGTACGGAGGGACTCTGGAGAAAATATAATATCCAAATATACAAATATATTACACATATATCCAAAATAAAATATCCCAACTCGGGAAAAATATATAAATAGCGCTTTAATCGTAATCCGAAAACGTACCTATTTTTCGGGCAATACGCTTATTATTTTGGAACCAAAAGCAGTAGCAGTTGCTTCCAACCCCTGTATTCACTTATATAATCTAAAAGTTAAATATCTATATTACAGTGAAATGTTTGGGTAGATTCAATCATTCATATCCAAATCAAATGCAACAACCATACATTTTAACAAACAGCACACACCACAAACAACAATCATTCAATCAACAACCATTAGTTGTTCGGGTTCAAATTCTGAAATTTTACGGAGTGAGAAATAACTATCGAGTGCATCCGTTACTCAACAGTCTTAGATGGAATAGAGATAGATTATTGTTCCTCCAACGACTCCAAAATTCCTTACCCAACAACCATACATCAACCAAACAATTCAAATCAACACCACAATAGCTTATTATATATTTATTTCATAATTCAGTGGTTTGATTTTCTTTCCTTCATTTATGGAGGAATTTCTTTTTTTTCTTTTTTTCTTTTTTTTTTTTCCTTACAAGTTTTATTTTCCAATTATCCCAAAATTCATTATACTTGTATTTCCTTTATTACTTAAGTTTATAGAATAAATTCTCATTAATAACAACAAAGATTTTGAATATCTTCATTTCCTTACTCTTCACTTGTAAGATTTCCCTTAAATTCTTAATCTGCTAACATTCATTCTTATAAGTGGAAGTTTTTATTTATTCATCAACTATTAATTGTAGTCATTTCAATTTTTCCTATTTTCCATTATATTAGAATAGGGAAGATTAAAACATACTTAAGTCACTAATCATACAATCAATTCTTATTTTGAATTTCATTTTATATACTTAGGTTCATATCATCTATTAATAATTCTTAACCTTTTTCAGTAAAATTTCAATTATAACCTAAGTTTATACCATTAAATTCTTATTATAACAGTAATTTATTGAATACTTCACTTTTCCTACATTCCTACTTGTAAAATATTCAATTCCAGTTTCTCATTTAACACTTCAACTTTTATATTTGGGTAAGTTATTTATGTTAAGGAAATTGCAATTGAACTTATACAAGTTTAATCTCCATTCTTTTAATTAAATTAAATGTTTATCCATATTTCTCTTTGTCTCATATGTATGCAAATTCCTCTTTATAGCTTTGCAGTTATTCTCTTATTTCAATTAGAGGTTTCAATTCATTTATTACTTAACTTTTATTTCACTACAATTTAACAATTGATTAATTAATGGAGAATTTTAGAATTGGATTCCGGGTCAGATTTCAATTTATTTCAAAATAATAGATAAATAAGTTCTTACAACTCAAAATCTCTAATTATAGTTAGAACAATAAAAGAATTTTTTTTTTTAGAAAATTTCATAATAAATCTGCAGTAGAATTTACTACAGTGGCATTTCCCCTTCGAAACTCGAAAATGAAAGTCGATGATGCGGCCGTCATCACCGAATTTATTTTCCAGTGACAGAGAGGAAAGTACAGAATTTAAATTTTTTTTTTTTTAAATCTTCTTTAAAACAATTCTTTCAAATTATACGAAATATTTATATAAGAAATTACTTATAAACCAAATCAATAAATTTCACAAATTCTTTGAAAGCAGATTTGGAAAAAAAATCCCGGACTTAAGTTCTAAAATCTCCAATTTGATTTATCATAATTTCAACTTAACTTCAGTTATTATAAATATTTTATTTTCTAACACCCAATCTATAGCAACCAAATATATATATATCTTTATAAAAATATTTTTATATATAGAAAATATAATAGGCAAAATTCTTTCATTTACCTATATTAAAACAAATATTATGTCGGTCTGTCCTATTAAGTGTTTAGAAATCCCTATTGATGACATAGCGTCCCATGCATCAACCAGAATTTATAAATACAAAGCGGAACAGATTAACACAATATAAAAATCTTTTCATTAATACTAACAAATACGCTCTCTCATATATATACACTCAGCGACTCCCATAGGATATTTCTACCCTATTAACAAAGAGTCAAACCCCACAAAGCCAAGGTTTATCGCTAAACCAAAGCTCTGATACCAACTGTAACGTCCCGCCTTTTCGCACACTTTAAACCGACACTCGTGCTAATTCAAAGCATACGCAAGGGCGGATTGTTATGGGGTAAATAAGAAAAATAGAGAAGAAATAAAACGAAAATAGAATCTCACAGCGGAAGGATAAAATATAATAACAAATATACAATTCATAAACAATTTACAAAAGCTTGACTCTTCTTTTACAATAAATATCAGAGTTACACATACCAATACAAGCAATGCAGCGGAATAGAAAGAGTGTGGTACAATACTATATATAAAATAATACTGATTCTTCGTCTTCGTCCTCCAAAGCTAAAATCTGCTATCCTGAAACGCTCGGACTGACCCGAGCGAATTTGAAAAGACAAAAACACTCGAGTCAGACTAGAAAATCTTATGTGAGTTAAATAAACAAAAATAAATATGAGTACAGTAACTCAAGAGATGTTCGGGATTTACATCTCCTAAGGATCCGTTAAACTATTTACTATGTAGTATATTGCGCTATTATAATAGTGTCTATTTATAAAATAAACTTACTTTTAAATAGCGTTAAGGCTTTACATTTTCCACCTTAACACGTAAAATGCCAATAGTCTATATAGTACCGTAATACCTCCTGATCGGGAGGCTACCAGAGGATACTCCATAGGTACGACACAAATAGAAACTCGTAGTAAAGGCTCGATATGGTAGGTGACACGGCACAACTAGGCAATGCCAGGGTAGATATACCAATTGCTATCCAGGCTGGTGGAAACGCATAGCCGCAGTTACCGCCCACCTCGGACTAACTCCCCAAAATCAAAATATAGAAGTGGCCACTGAATCAATCCAAGTCAAAGTATAATATCGAAGAGGAGCGTCCGATCAGAGGAATGACCTCATTGGCCTGAGAATCGCTCCTGTTTTAGCCACCTTATGCCAACTCACGGGAGTTGGGTCCACGTATTTACCTTACAGGAAACGTCGCCACCACCTACTTCATTCTGGAATCTCCACCGCGTACACGGTTAGTCAAAGTGGTTTTCGGTATCGACAGAGAGTATGTCCATATCCGATCCCGGTCTCTTTGCCAACCCATCGTTATTATAACACCGCGGTTATTATTTAAAAATAGTTTATACTTTAAAACCAGAATATAATCCATTTCAAACCATAATATTACGATATCATTTCTTCTTTAAAACCACAAAAAGATTCATTTTGATATTATTTTTATAAAACCCAAATCAATGATATCATTTCCCAAATATAAATCTTTTCAAAAAAATTATGCCACTTTTAAAATTTATAATTCCTTGTAACCAAATATTTGAATATTAACTTTCAACATAATACTTCGAAATCCATAGTTTTTAAAACCATTACTTTCAAACTAAATGGTTTGGATATTCAACAGTATATAAAATAAGTGGTTTAACTTAAATGTTACTTTGAAAAGAAATATTTCTCGTGGCTTTACAATACATTTCTTTATTTAAAGTTAAAACCAAAATTTAATATCGCTTCAAGTTCCAAAACCATTTCAATAAATTCATATATATACGTATATCCATTTTGAGTATAAATATTTCAACTAAAGTTGGATTTTATTCTTTCAAACCAAATGTTCTATTAATTAGCCTTGAATATTCACATAGAATCCATAATTAATAAGACTTCAATTTCTAGTAAAATATATATATATTTCCAAATTCAAATTTTACTAGAATATTCATTTCAATTTATTTTGGGAAAAATCCAATTATAAATATCAAATCTTAAAATTTCCAACTTAACATTTAAACATAGGATATAAATTTATCAAACTCCATTTTCTAAATTTTCTTCCATTTTACTAAGGGAATTTATACACCTTTTAATTTCAAAAATTTCAACTTCATATGTATATAAATATGGAAGAAAAATATTATACATTATAAAATTTAAGATTATTATAAACCGTATTCCATCCAAACCATAGAAATCACATTAAAAATAGTTATATAGACCGCGGTGCCTGTATATAGTTTTCTATCCTATGGTCAAGTGATACGGATATTTATCATTTCAATCCGCAATTTAAAAAAAAATAAAACTGCGGTTGTATATCATTTCAAACCGCAATCCCGAATGAAATGTAAATGCATACTAACTTGCAGTTTAATGATATCCAAATAAAACATTCATTCAACAACACATCCATCATCCAATCACAACATCGATCAATATCAATCAATAACAATTATATATATGATCATATATAACAGGTGATAACTGGCAGTTTATTCAAATTAAATTTTATCAATTATTAATCTAACAATTTATATTCAGTGATAATTGACATAACTGTTAACTAGCAGTTCATATGCAAACAATAATTTCTAACAGCCAATTTACACGCAATAAATCAATTAAATTAACAGTTACATTCAAAAAAATGCAATTCAACAGATATGAATGAAATAACATGCCAAAAGCTCATAAATAAATTTCTATTCATTTCTAAAATTTATTTAACAAACATAAAAGCTTCTAGTAGTTGTGAGTGGGTTAAAACACTCACCTTTTGAATTTAAATCGAATTTAAATTCGATTTAAACCCAAAAATTCGCCCGTCTCAGAATTCGTCCAAACCAGCGTCATCAAGTCCGGAATTTAAAAACGAACCTAACAAAAAAAATCTCGCTTGAAACGGAATTCGTATGTAAAAGTTATGCATTAAAACGATGATTGAAATCGAAATTAAATTTAAAACAAAAGTTACAAACTCACACCTAAACTTAACCACGTCAGCAAATCTCCCTCTCCCACAATAGACAAACGCAACCTTCACTCCAGGAAACGTGAAACCCATTTCGACACCTTTGACCGGCCTTCCATGCCTCCACGCGCCGTCGTTGACCATGCCGACGCCACCGGTGAAACCCCCTCCTCCGACCGCTCCTATGGCCAAACTCCGGCCTCCTCTGGTGCAAGCCGCCGCCGTTGTTACATAAGGGTTTCGAAACCCTAACTGAAATTCTGCGACGATCCAACCATCAACTCGCCTCAATACCCATATGGATGCGATCCCCATCGTCCACTCTACAATACCCAGAAACCGTTTCTCGATCCGATGAAGTTTTGTGCGACGATGATGAACGGTTTTGGGGCTGTTTGAATTTATTCTGGATGAACGACAGCTCCAATTGAAAAACGAATTTCACCAGTAATTTACGCGTATCGAATACTTCAACATATATTTTTTCTGGAATTTTCTAAAATTTTTGAGTTTTGACTTTTGATTTTGAACTGTGGATAGATCTGAATTGGATCTGAGATGTATACATTTGGGGAAGAGAAAAGAGTGAAGAAATGAACGTACAGCAAATGAAAAAGAAAGGAGCTAGGGTTTATAGCTGTATACTTATAGATAGGCTAGAGGTAGGGTAGCTAGACTGGATACGCGAACGTGCGTGACAAACCATGGTCCAAAAAGCCCGCTATGCCTCCGGAGTCGAATTTGTTAAAACTATATATCCAAATAGGTGTTTTAAAATATTCTGAACGCGATGGAAAAAGTTTCGCGACCAAATTCGATCGTATGAAGAAGTTATGCTAAAAAACAAAATTTTCACATTGATTTCAAAATGCGTAAATTTCAAGGCGTTTCGAGTCCGTACGATCAAACGACAAGTCCGATCGCTACGAAACTTGAAACATTATTATAATTCACCGTTACGGATCCGATGAAACTGGTTTCGTCGAAATCCGAGTTCGTGACAAAAATGGCTATTTTTAATATTTATTAAATAAATTAAAATAAATCATAAAAACCAATTTTATTTTTCAACTTCTATTATTAGCCAAATTTCATTACTAAAATAATTCAATCAGTTCCTATTGATTTAACACGCTTGGATTTGAATTAAAATGTATAAGTATATTAATTTGCAGCGTTAATATCCGCACTTTCTTATTATTAGGAAATTAAAATTTTATTCTAAAACCCAATTATTAAAACTTATACCCTTATACTCTCAACAAAATCTAACTAAATAAATAATTGGATTTCCATTTCAACTCATTATCTTGATTGCAATTAGCCTTTTTACCATAATTAAATTCCAAATTATTAATAACCCTTGTTTTTCTTAACTATTTATTAATCCCAATCCAATTGAATTCAACACTATAAATTTGATTAATTTATTATATTCACTTCCTTTCTATTATTCAAGTTATTGTTGTAAATACGACGAATACTAACATTAGTTTAAGATTTCACTCAATGTTTACAAATTCCATTTCCATTTAATAACGTAATATTTTACGTTCAATTCTATTTCATTTGTCGTAAATACCACTTGTTGAATTAAATACTCAAATCATAAATAAATCTTGCTTCTAAAGTTATACCAATAATGGTCCAGTTAAATTTGAATTAGCTTTACCTTTATTTTATGAAATTAACTATTGCAATAAATCCAAATTTATAAAGAAGGTTAGATTCCTATACTACTTCTTTGGTCTCAATTAACCTTTTATGGCGAGTATGAATTTCCATGTATAATTGAAACTTTTATATCCATTAATTTTTTTTTTTTTTTACTATCATTCAATATCTACACATTCTAGCTAATTTCAACTAACATATAAATTAGCTATTCCAACTTCCATTAATGTCGATTATCATACTATAGAAATTAAATTCCCTTGACCACATAAATAAAAGTTGATCCCCATCTATTTACATTATATCACATTTACATAAATTTATTCAATGGTCACTTTTAATTAATAACTATCAAATTTCCAATCCAAATGTAAATCTTCCACCTTTGAATTCTCATATTAAATGGAATTTAATATTTACTGATTCAACATTTATATGTTTCTAAAAATTAGCTCCAACCAAATGTGACAATTTACATTTCATTTCTATGCAATATATACTCATCTTATTCCATTTATTTGGTTACTGCATTGGAATCTATTTATTAACCAATACTAACGTTATTATCATTAAAAAAATTGATTCCCAATTTTATTCAATACTTAGAACAAAAAAATTCACATTAAATCAAATCCTTCTATTCAAACCAAGTATCATGCTATGATAATATTTTACGTTGGTTACACTGAAAAAAAATCAACTTTTTATCGTTATCAATTAAACATACATTAATTGCACAAATTAAAGGAATTAATTGCCATTTATCCAATTAAATTTCATACATCAATCTATTTCATCTAAATCCTTACCTATGAATATTGCAACCTTTAATTCCATTAAATACCAATTAACCCAAATTATTTCATTTATTCTAAGTCATATCACTAAAATAATTCATCATAATAAACTTAAAATATATACGTTTATTGATTTATTTCTATTTGTCTTATGTTAAATTCTAAATTTAGTAAGACAACCTAAAGTACTCCATTCAATCGACAGTCCCTTTCAATTTGTTAATACGTATTTAAATTTCTACAGTTGCCTTCCATCTGCACTTCCGTTACTATGATAAAAATTAGTAACGTTTATGCCATCATAATTACTTACCCTTAATTGAGTTTGATTTCCAAATAAATTTGCTGACCCTTAATTAGCCAATTTATAAAAGTTTGTCATCATACCTATAGTTCTACGCTTATGCTATGTCTTAAATTTCAATAAATTTATAAATTTTGAGATGTTCATTAGGGTTTACAAATTTATTGACTTGCAATAACAGGGTTTCTTAATCTATTCAATTTATCGTTCACAATCTTTTATTGCATTAAATTGGTTTAATATTCCCATATTAAATTTTATGTCCAGGTAAGAATTTTTCTTTCTTTCTCTACTTAATTCATTTGAATTTTATTCAAATGTCTTTAAATAGGTTTCTAAGTCACTTCTATATAATTTATTCTAGCCTTCATTTTAATATTTATCTACCACCTTTATTCTTTCAACTAAAATAAATTACAAAAAGCCTATTAAACAAACAATTTTAAATGGTCGAACTTAACGGGTCGTTACACTCTCCCCCACTCAAAACTTTTCGTCCCCGAAAAGGAAAAGGAAGGGAGAAGGAAGAATAAAACAGTACATTTTATTTCAAATATTAATTTATAAACAGTATTTTACTGGATTAATTTCCTTTAATGAAATATACTTGTTTTATAATCATTCTATTCTTTAATACTTGAATTATTAAAGTTGGAAAAATATCTTTAACAAAATTCTAAGTCCAAAATTTACGAAAAATTTTGGCAGAGTCTCCTTTGTACGGAGGGACTCTGGAGAAAATATAATATCCAAATATACAAATATATTACACATATATCCAAAATAAAATATCCCAACTCGGGAAAAATATATAAATAGCGCTTTAATCGTAATCCGAAAACGTACCTATTTGTCGGGCAATACGCTTATTATTTTGGAACCAAAAGCAGTAGCAGTTGCTTCCAACCCCTGTATTCACTTATATAATCTAAAAGTTAAATATCTATATTACAGTGAAATGTTTGGGTAGATTCAATCATTCATATCCAAATCAAATGCAACAACCATACATTTTAACAAACAGCACACACCACAAACAACAATCATTCAATCAACAACCATTAGTTGTTCGGGTTCAAATTCTGAAATTTTACGGAGTGAGAAATAACTATCGAGTGCATCCGTTACTCAACAGTCTTAGATGGAATAGAGATAGATTATTGTTCCTCCAACAACTCCAAAATTCCTTACCCAACAACCATACATCAACCAAACAATTCAAATCAACACCACAATAGCTTATTATATATTTATTTCATAATTCAGTGGTTTGATTTTCTTTCCTTCATTTATGGAGGAATTTCTTTTTTTTCTTTTTTTTTCTTTTTTTTTTTCCTTACAAGTTTTATTTTCCAATTATCCCAAAATTCATTATACTTGTATTTCCTTTATTACTTAAGTTTATAGAATAAATTCTCATTAATAACAACAAAGATTTTGAATATCTTCATTTCCTTACTCTTCACTTGTAAGATTTCCCTTAAATTCTTAATCTGCTAACATTCATTCTTATAAGTGGAAGTTTTTATTTATTCATCAACTATTAATTGTAGTCATTTCAATTTTTCCTATTTTCCATTATATTAGAATAGGGAAGATTAAAACATACTTAAGTCACTAATCATACAATCAATTCTTATTTTGAATTTCATTTTATATACTTAGGTTCATATCATCTATTAATAATTCTTAACCCTTTTTCAGTAAAATTTCAATTATAACCTAAGTTTATACCATTAAATTCTTATTATAACAGTAATTTATTGAATACTTCATTTTTCCTAAATTCCTACTTGTAAAATATTCAATTCCAGTTTCTCATTTAACACTTCAACTTTTATATTTGGGTAAGTTATTTATGTTAAGGAAATTGCAATTGAACTTATACAAGTTTAATCTCCATTCTTTTAATTAAGTTAAATGTTTATCCATATTTCTCTTTGTCTCATGTGTATGCAAATTCCTCTTTATAGCTTTGCAGTTATTCTCTTATTTCAATTAGAGGTTTCAATTCATTTATTACTTAACTTTTATTTCACTACAATTTAACAATTGATTAATTAATGGAGAATTTTAGAATTGGATTCCGGGTCAGATTTCAATTTATTTCAAAATAATAGATAAATAAGTTCTTACAACTCAAAATCTCTAATTATAGTTAGAACAATAAAAGAATTTTTTTTTTTAGAAAATTTCATAATAAATCTGCAGTAGAATTTACTACAGTGGCATTTCCCCTTCGAAACTCGAAAATGAAAGTCGATGATGCGGCCATCATCACCGAATTTATTTTCCAGTGACAGAGAGGAAAGTACAGAATTTAAATTTTTTTTTTTTTTTAAAATCTTCTTTAAAACAATTCTTTCAAATTATACGAAATATTTATATAAGAAATTACTTATAAACCAAATCAATAAATTTCACAAATTCTTTGAAAGCAGATTTGGAAAAAAAATACCGGACTTAAGTTCTAAAATCTCCAATTTGATTTATCATAATTTCAACTTAACTTCAGTTGTTATAAATATTTTATTTCCTAACACCCAATCTATAGCAACCAAATATATATATATCTTTATAAAAATATTTTTATATATAGAAAATATAATAGGCAAAATTCTTTCATTTACCTATATTAAAACAAATATTATGTCGGTCTGTCCTATTAAGTGTTTAGAAATCCCTATTGATGACATAGCGTCCCATGCATCAACCAGAATTTATAAATACAAAGCGGAACAGATTAACACAATATAAAAATCTTTTCATTAATACTAACAAATACGCTCTCTCATATATATACACTCAGCGACTCCCATAGGATATTTCTACCCTATTAACAAAGAGTCAAACCCCACAAAGCCAAGGTTTATCGCTAAACCAAAGCTCTGATACCAACTGTAACGTCCCGCCTTTTCGCACACTTTAAACCGACACTCGTGCCAATTCAAAGCATACGCAAGGGCGGATTGTTATGGGGTAAATAAGAAAAATAGAGAAGAAATAAAACGAAAATAGAATCTCACAGCGGAAGGATAAAATATAATAACAAATATACAATTCATAAACAATTTACAAAAGCTTGACTCTTCTTTTACAATAAATATCAGAGTTACACATACCAATACAAGCAATGCAGCGGAATAGAAAGAGTGTGGTACAATACTATATATAAAATAATACTGATTCTTCGTCTTCGTCCTCCAAAGCTAAAATCTGCTATCCTGAAACGCTCGGACTGACCCGAGCGAATTTGAAAAGACAAAAACACTCGAGTCAGACTAGAAAATCTTATGTGAGTTAAATAAACAGAAATAAATATGAGTACAGTAACTCAAGAGATGTTCGGGATTTACATCTCCTAAGGATCCGTTAAACTATTTACTATGTAGTATATTGCGCTATTATAATAGTGTCTATTTATAAAATAAACTTACTTTTAAATAGCGTTAAGGCTTTACATTTTCCACCTTAACACGTAAAATGCCAATAGTCTATATAGTACCGTAATACCTCCTGATCGGGAGGCTACCAGAGGATACTCCATAGGTACGACACAAATAGAAACTCGTAGTAAAGGCTCGATATGGTAGGTGACACGGCACAACTAGGCAATGCCAGGGTAGATATACCAATTGCTATCCAGGCTGGTGGAAACGCGTAGCCGCAGTTACCGCCCACCTCGGACTAACTCCCCAAAATCAAAATATAGAAGTGGCCACTGAATCAATCCAAGTCAAAGTATAATATCGAAGAGGAGCGTCCGATCAGAGGAATGACCTCATTGGCCTGAGAATCGCTCCTGTTTTAGCCACCTTATGCCAACTCACGGGAGTTGGGTCCACGTATTTACCTTACAGGAAACGTCGCCACCACCTACTTCATTCTGGAATCTCCACCGCGTACACGGTTAGTCAAAGTGGTTTTCGGTATCGACAGAGAGTATGTCCATATCCGATCCCGGTCTCTTTGCCAACCCATCGTTATTATAACACCGCGGTTATTATTTAAAAATAGTTTATACTTTAAAACCAGAATATAATCCATTTCAAACCATAATATTACGATATCATTTCTTCTTTAAAACCACAAAAAGATTCATTTTGATATTATTTTTATAAAACCCAAATCAATGATATCATTTCCCAAATATAAATCTTTTCAAAAAAATTATGCCACTTTTAAAATTTATAATTCCTTGTAACCAAATATTTGAATATTAACTTTCAACATAATACTTCGAAATCCATAGTTTTTAAAACCATTACTTTCAAACTAAATGGTTTGGATATTCAACAGTATATAAAATAAGTGGTTTAACTTAAATGTTACTTTGAAAAGAAATATTTCTCGTGGCTTTACAATACATTTCTTTATTTAAAGTTAAAACCAAAATTTAATATCGCTTCAAGTTCCAAAACCATTTCAATAAATTCATATATATACGTATATCCATTTTGAGTATAAATATTTCAACTAAAGTTGGATTTTATTCTTTCAAACCAAATGTTCTATTAATTAGCCTTGAATATTCACATAGAATCCATAATTAATAAGACTTCAATTTCTAGTAAAATATATATATATTTCCAAATTCAAATTTTACTAGAATATTCATTTCAATTTATTTTGGGAAAAATCCAATTATAAATATCAAATCTTAAAATTTCCAACTTAACATTTAAACATAGGATATAAATTTATCAAACTCCATTTTCTAAATTTTCTTCCGTTTTACTAAGGGAATTTATACACCTTTTAATTTCAAAAATTTCAACTTCATATGTATATAAATATGGAAGAAAAATATTATACATTATAAAATTTAAGATTATTATAAACCGTATTCCATCCAAACCATAGAAATCACATTAAAAATAGTTATATAGACCGCGGTGCCTGTATATAGTTTTCTATCCTATGGTCAAGTGATACGGATATTTATCATTTCAATCCGCAATTTAAAAAAAAATAAAACTGCGGTTGTATATCATTTCAAACCGCAATCCCGAATGAATTGTAAATGCATACTAACTTGCAGTTTAATGATATCCAAATAAAACATTCATTCAACAACACATCCATCATCCAATCACAACATCGATCAATATCAATCAATAACAATTATATATATGATCATATATAACAGGTGATAACTGGCAGTTTATTCAAATTAAATTTTATCAATTATTAATCTAACAATTTATATTCAGTGATAATTGACATAACTGTTAACTAGCAGTTCATATGCAAACAATAATTTCTAACAGCCAATTTACACGCAATAAATCAATTAAATTAACAGTTACATTCAAAAAAATGCAATTCAACAGATATGAATGAAATAACATGCCAAAAGCTCATAAATAAATTTCTATTCATTTCTAAAATTTATTTAACAAACATAAAAGCTTCTAGTAGTTGTGAGTGGGTTAAAACACTCACCTTTTGAATTTAAATCGAATTTAAATTCGATTTAAACCCAAAAATTCGCCCGTCTCAGAACTCGTCCAAACCAGCGTCATCAAGTCCGGAATTTAAAAACGAACCTAACAAAAAAAATCTCGCTTGAAACGGAATTCGTATGTAAAAGTTATGCATTAAAACGATGATTGAAATCGAAATTAAATTTAAAACAAAAGTTACAAACTCACACCTAAACTTAACCACGTCAGCAAATCTCCCTCTCCCACAATAGACAAACGCAACCTTCACTCCAGGAAACGTGAAACCCATTTCGACACCTTTGACCGGCCTTCCATGCCTCCACGCGCCGTCGTTGACCATGCCGACGCCACCGGTGAAACCCCCTCCTCCGACCGCTCCTATGGCCAAACTCCGGCCTCCTCTGGTGCAAGCCGCCGCCGCTGTTACATAAGGGTTTCGAAACCCTAACTGAAATTCTGCGACGATCCAACCATCAACTCGCCTCAATACCCATATGGATGCGATCCCCATCGTCCACTCTACAATACCCAGAAACCGTTTCTCGATCCGATGAAGTTTTGTGCGACGATGATGAACGGTTTTGGGGCTGTTTGAATTTATTCTGGATGAACGACAGCTCCAATTGAAAAACGAATTTCACCAGTAATTTACGCGTATCGAATACTTCAACATATATTTTTTCTGGAATTTTCTAAAATTTTTGAGTTTTGACTTTTGATTTTGAACTGTGGATAGATCTGAATTGGATCTGAGATGTATACATTTGGGGAAGAGAAAAGAGTGAAGAAATGAACGTACAGCAAATGAAAAAGAAAGGAGCTAGGGTTTATAGCTGTATACTTATAGATAGGCTAGAGGTAGGGTAGCTAGACTGGATACGCGAACGTGCGTGACAAACCATGGTCCAAAAAGCCCGCTATGCCTCCGGAGTCGAATTTGTTAAAACTATATATCCAAATAGGTGTTTTAAAATATTCTAAACGCGATGGAAAAAGTTTCGCGACCAAATTCGATCGTATGAAGAAGTTATGCTAAAAAACAAAAATTTCACATTGATTTCAAAATGCGTAAATTTCAAGGCGTTTCGAGTCCGTACGATCAAACGACAAGTCCGATCGCTACGAAACTTGAAACATTATTATAATTCACCGTTACGGATCCGATGAAACTGGTTTCGTCGAAATCCGAGTCCGTGACAAAAATGGCTATTTTTAATATTTATTAAATAAATTAAAATAAATCATAAAAACCAATTTTATTTTTCAACTTCTATTATTAGCCAAATTTCATTACTAAAATAATTCAATCAGTTCCTATTGATTTAACACGCTTGGATTTGAATTAAAATGTATAAGTATATTAATTTGCAGCGTTAATATCCGCACTTTCTTATTATTAGGAAATTAAAATTTTATTCTAAAACCCAATTATTAAAACTTATACCCTTATACTCTCAACAAAATCTAACTAAATAAATAATTGGATTTCCATTTCAACTCATTATCTTGATTGCAATTAGCCTTTTTACCATAATTAAATTCCAAATTATTAATAACCCTTGTTTTTCTTAACTATTTATTAATCCCAATCCAATTGAATTCAACACTATAAATTTGATTAATTTATTATATTCACTTCCTTTCTATTATTCAAGTTATTGTTGTAAATACGACGAATACTAACATTAGTTTAAGATTTCACTCAATGTTTACAAATTCCATTTCCATTTAATAACGTAATATTTTACGTTCAATTCTATTTCATTTGTCGTAAATACCACTTGTTGAATTAAATACTCAAATCATAAATAAATCTTGCTTCTAAAGTTATACCAATAATGGTCCAGTTAAATTTGAATTAGCTTTACCTTTATTTTATGAAATTAACTATTGCAATAAATCCAAATTTATAAAGAAGGTTAGATTCCTATACTACTTCTTTGGTCTCAATTAACCTTTTATGGCGAGTATGAATTTCCATGTATAATTGAAACTTTTATATCCATTAATTTTTTTTTTTTTTTTTACTATCATTCAATATCTACACATTCTAGCTAATTTCAACTAACATATAAATTAGCTATTCCAACTTCCATTAATGTCGATTATCATACTATAGAAATTAAATTCCCTTGACCACATAAATAAAAGTTGATCCCCATCTATTTACATTATATCACATTTACATAAATTTATTCAATGGTCACTTTTAATTAATAACTATCAAATTTCCAATCCAAATGTAAATCTTCCACCTTTGAATTCTCATATTAAATGGAATTTAATATTTACTGATTCAACATTTATATGTTTCTAAAAATTAGCTCCAACCAAATGTGACAATTTACATTTCATTTCTATGCAATATATACTCATCTTATTCCATTTATTTGGTTACTGCATTGGAATCTATTTATTAACCAATACTAACGTTATTATCATTAAAAAAATTGATTCCCAATTTTATTCAATACTTAGAACAAAAATTTTCACATTAAATCAAATCCTTCTATTCAAACCAAGTATCATGCTATGATAATATTTTACGTTGGTTACACTGAAAAAAAATCAACTTTTTATCGTTATCAATTAAACATACATTAATTGCACAAATTAAAGGAATTAATTGCCATTTATCCAATTAAATTTCATACATCAATCTATTTCATCTAAATCCTTACCTATGAATATTGCAACCTTTAATTCCATTAAATACCAATTAACCCAAATTATTTCATTTATTCTAAGTCATATCACTAAAATAATTCATCATAATAAACTTAAAATATATACGTTTATTGATTTATTTCTATTTGTCTTATGTTAAATTCTAAATTTAGTAAGACAACCTAAAGTACTCCATTCAATCGACAGTCCCTTTCAATTTGTTAATACGTATTTAAATTTCTACAGTTGCCTTCCATCTGCACTTCCGTTAGTATGATAAAAATTAGTAACGTTTATGCCATCAATCCATCATAATTACTTACCCTTAATTGAGTTTGATTTCCAAATAAATTTGCTGACCCTTAATTAGCCAATTTATAAAAGTTTGTCATCATACCTATAGTTCTACGCTTATGCTATGTCTTAAATTTCAATAAATTTATAAATTTTGAGATGTTCATTAGGGTTTACAAATTTATTGACTTGCAATAACAGGGTTTCTTAATCTATTCAATTTATCGTTCACAATCTTTTATTGCATTAAATTGGTTTAATATTCCCATATTAAATTTTATGTCCAGGTAAGAATTTTTCTTTCTTTCTCTACTTAATTCATTTGAATTTTATTCAAATGTCTTTAAATAGGTTTCTAAGTCACTTCTATATAATTTATTCTAGCCTTCATTTTAATATTTATCTACCACCTTTATTCTTTCAACTAAAATAAATTACAAAAAGCCTATTAAACAAACAATTTTAAATGGTCGAACTTAACGGGTCGTTACAGTAACTTGATTTGAACGGGTAGGGGAAGAAAGGAGGTAGTATTTTGAAAAGCTCAGCCATTGATTTTTTTCTTTTTGAACTGACGAATTGATTTCGAAAGGAAGCAGCACGATTTTAAAAAGAACAAAGGCGACTTCGATTTTATTTTAGCTTCTGAGGGAAGACAAAGAGTGCGTGATTGAGCAGAGAGGAGTAGGTCGGCTTGCTCTGGAATAGGATGGCTGCTGATTTAACATTTATATTTTTATATTTAAAAATATCTCGTTTAGGTACCTCAAAATCCTGAATCCTTAATGAGGCGCGCCGCCTGGTGTTTATAATGTTATACCCCTATTCCGAAAGCAATGTTTCAGGTTTCGAGTCCAAATTCAATCGTATGGAGAAGATAGCTTTTTGGATCAGTTATTATATTGAATTTCGATATAAATTTTAGCGTGTTTATATGTCGTACGCTCACACAACAACTCCAAACACTACGAAAATTGAAATCCGATAATAATACAATATTACGGATCCAATAGAGCTGGTTTCGCCGAAATCCGAGATTGTGCCTCGGAGGTCTATTTTTAACTATCAATTTAAACGACATAATTTCAAAACTGAACAAATCACTGTTAAATTCAATTTTAAAACTTCTATTATACTCAGCACTATCAATATAAATTTTACAAGCCTTCAAATTATTTTTAATAAGCTTAAAAACCGAGATTCAACATTTTACCCAACTTCAAATTATTTAATTTAGTTATTTAATTATCAAATAAATAGTGATATTTGAATTCACGTTAAAAATTAACTTTTAAATATTTAAAATTAATTAAATATTCCGATTTCAAATATTCAAAATTTCCGGGTCGTCACATTCCTCCCTCTTAAAAGAATTTCGTCCCCGAAATTGCTGGTTAAGAAGAATGGTCCAATACCCGTTTACTTTTCCCCAAAACCAACAATTCAACATCCTACCAACTATCTTTTTATAAAAGACCCATTATCATTCTTACTGACTTCCCAAACTCTCCCATAGTGTTCAAAGAATATTATTTGCTCAATCATTCAAATTTCATTTTAAAACCAAATTTTGAATTATCAAAATTTTCTCAAAAATTTTCTAACTCCCTAAATTTTCGAAAAATTTCGCCAGCGTCTCCTTTCTCGGTACAACTACAAAATGCCTCTACGGGCTCCCAAATTCCAAAAGAAAACAAAAGGCCAAGTGGCTAGACCAAAAACCCAATCAAATTTCATACAGAAATTTAAACACATACCTTTTTGTCAAGCAATTCAAAATTATCTTCTGGAATCAAAACCAATTTTCCTTTTCCTTTATAACACCTGTATATCCTACTTGGCAAAAATATCCAATCACAACATTCAAAATAATTTTATTGACTTCCTTACAAAAATTTCAATATCTATTTATTCAAGCCCGTACGACGTACATATATCATCCGTATGCAATATCAAATTTGATCACTCGCTTGAACACACAATTTCACTTTCGAACTATTATCGTCCATCCGACTTCCTAGTGCGGACTCAGATCTGGTTTCTTGATCAGAAACCGTTATTCCCCTTGCATAGTCATAACTATGATAGAGAATTTTCAGAATCAATCAAAATCCATATCCAGGGTTCGCCGTCGAAAATCAAGTGAAAAATCCTAACTCGGATCGATATAACTATCTCAAAATTCTGTGCTCGAATCTGGATCAAATCGTTATGCAAATAAAATAATATACGTACATCCTACGTATTTATATCCATTCTCTTTTATTCACGTTCGTTTTGATTTCTGTTCACTTATCAACGCTTATCATTTCACATATTTTATTAAATCTTCACTCAAATGCTTATTCAATATATTTCCCGACACCCATATTACTTAAGAATTTCACCATTTCTTCTTAAGTTCATTATAAGTATTTTATACGCTTCTTATATTTATTTTAACTTCACCACCTAATTTTCATCTACATTTAATCAATTTGGATTCCAATTCCATATAGATTCGGTTTATCTTTAACTCTGAATATTGAATTTTATTGACTATCTTCCATTTATAACTGATTCAATTCATTATCTTAAATTAGTTCCATCCACTAATTTATTTCAATTTCCAATTTGAAATCGTTTTGTCGCTAACAAAAAATTTTCTAGCACCCAAAATTTTTGAAAAATTTTGACAGAGTCTCATTTGTACGGAGGAGCTTCTGCAATTTGACAAGAGATATAAATATATATACATCGACCCACACGGTCGGAAAAACAAAAACAGTTCATATTTCCTATTTTTATTACGTAGGCGTACCTTTCTTTAGCATTTTTAAGCAAGCGGTTTATTATTTTAGCAATTTGCACGACCAAAATCCAGCCAAACGGTCATCCGGTACCTGTGCTTACTCGATTTAAATATGTAAGTGCTATATATAGGAAATTTATTTACATTTCACTCGTTTCCAATAGCTAACACATGGATTTCATAAGCCATATCTGCCAAACAGCATTTAAAAGTAATTAATAAGGTATCACTCACCAATTCAATTGCTTTCACTCGCTTTTCTTACCCTTGCATTCACTTTAAGTGATGTACAACTCACTTACCTTCAGTTCATTTATAATTCCAAACAAACTCATATTCATGTCAATTGATTCAAAAATTCAATTATATTCACTTAATGGCATATCCATTTTAGTTTTTAACTACTTCCAATCGATACCAACTCAATTTGCATTTAATTCATTTTCATTTTAACTTACATTGTATTTTATTTCGTATTTGCATAAGTTCCATTCGAACCCATTTTATCTAGTTCGACACATTCCATGCTTGTATATTACTAACCATTTCCAAATTAATTCAACCCAAACTTTATTTAACGGACTTTCACTTTTATCGAAGCCAAACTTCTATTAACTTTAAACTTAAGTTAATTTACTTTCTTCAAATTATCTCAACCTTCATAACTTAAGATCACTTCTATTTAATTTGATTCTCATCAAATTCAATTACCCCACTCTTTATCCATTTTAATTTTAATCCCATTCTTAGTTTGTTAAAATAATATTCTTGTTTATATCTAACTCATTTACACTTGAATTGGATTTATTTGCAACCCAAATCATTTCGATTTTAATCCAATTCCATTCCATTTGACAACATTTCCACTTAAATTTAATTCATTCTCAATCCAAGTTGAATTTTATTCATAACCCGAGTTTATTTCACAATTCAACTTCTAATTTACCAAATTAGGTTCCATTCCCATATCTCACCAACATATTCAATTTACTAATTTATTCCATAAACATTTTTAGTTAAACCTCTAGAGCTTAAGCCATTACTTAGACACTCAAAACATTTAAACCAATTCCAGAGTCTTCAATAATCACTTAAGTATTTCAAAAAAATCATTTGAAATCAATTATATCCAAAACTCTTTTGGTAAATTCAATTACCTCTTTGAATTTCAAAACCAAACCAATATTTTTTTGCAAACATCTCCCATTTAAAACATTCAAGCGGCAATTCCTCCTTCGAAAACTCGAAAATGAACATCGATGATGTTGCAGTCATCACCGGTGTTATTTTCTAGCGACCGAAAAGAGTTTAGTGCTTTTATCCATCCAAAACATTTCAAATATTTTTAAATTCCAAATCTCACTAGATTTCATACCCAATTCAAAAATATTTGCGAAATAAAATCTCTATTATTATTATTTTTCCAAAACCTTTGAAAACCATTTTCAAACACAAAGGAATTTAACTTTTCCCAAAATTCCAAATTCTAGATTCTTTCAATTCATATTCAAATACTACTTTGAAATGTTATTTTAATAAATTATAAATTACATTTATAATTCTCGCTTACAATTTAATTATGCAATATGAATTTACTTTCTTAGCTTTGGTTATGATTTTCAATTTATTATTTAATTTCTACAAAATAATGATAATAATTTAATATTATCATTCCCTAACAACCAAGTAACCATATATAACTATAATAATTTACGAAAAATTATTTCATTTATATACAAAAATAATTTGGATAAAATTATTTCATTTACCTTATTTAAAACAATGCAGTGTCGGTTTATCTTGTTTAAGAGTTTAGAATTTCCTATCGATAACATGGCATCCCACATATCGACCAGAATCCATAAACACTCAACCGATAAGTCAACGCAATATAAAACAATTTTATATTCACTAACAAATACGCGCTCATATCTATTAATACACTCAAGCTCATTCTAGAGTACTATAGACTCTATTCTATGAGTAATTCCCACCAGAGCCAAGGTTATCACCAACCTAAGCTGTGATACCACTGTAACAGCCCGCAAATCTGTACCCCTTGAATCGATACTATTCTCCATCAATCAACTCAAGATGAACGGAAATACGAACCATTTGGGTTAAAGAAGAAGAGATAGAAGAAGAAAATAGAAAACAACATCAGAATCTAACAATCGTAGCGGAATAAAATATAATAGATAGTAAATGATCTTTACACAAAAACAAATACATCTGTTATACATTACAACATCAGAGTACAGCATCAGAATTCAATACAAACAACTACACAAATCAGGACGGTTATAATATCTCGTCCTTCCTAAAACTGAATACACAACGTAATATACAAACACGGAAGTACGTATCGTCATCCAGCCCCACAGCATCATTTCCTGTAATCTATAATACTCGGTCTGACCCGAGCATTATAGTGAAATAACACCCGAGTCAATCTGGAATACCAGCGTGAGAAAACCACACTCAAATTGATTATTAAAGTTTCAAAATCCTTTTGGAAACAAAAGCATCTCGTAAGACCACGCCACAAATAAACATGTCGGGTTTTTACCTTACGATAGCCAAAACATTTTTTATCAAAATTCTCTGATATTATAACAGTGTCTATAGAAGTAAAATAGAATCTAGCTGAAATGCTTGCATCTCACGTTTCAGCAGTAGTTGGACACAATCAAAACCGTACAGGCGCGTAGGGAGAATGGATTTCCAACTAATGACTAGGCATTGGGGTACCACCTGTCACAGTACGTGGACTGGATCACTGTACCGAAGATTACTCCCAATCCTCTACAACACAAGACCGGGACTACCCCTTACTGGATAATCCCGAGTAAGATCACCCCACGGTTGGGATCAGCAACTACACCAATAATCCGAATAAAAGGGACATCTAGACAGGGATGACCTCACCCTAATGGATGCTACCCACCTAGCCTTGCTGCATAACCCCTGATTTTCAGTCATTCCCGGTTGTTGAGGGTCGAGGCTAAGCATTACCTTTTTAGAACATATCACTTAGAATGTTCACCGTCTACCTGACGATGTTCTGAAAGCATTCATCCATACAAGTCCGTCCCGAGTCCGAACCGAACCGAAGGCACAACTCCTACTACATCCATTTTGGAATCATCCTCAGGATTAGTAGCGACTAGCCCTTGCACTTCACTGCTCCATATTCGAATCCAAACTCTTGTTTTCCACACGAAAACGTTCAAACCGAAAAGAAGTGGTTTTCAGGAAATAATCCTGATCCCAGTCTCTTCGAAACAATCAGCGCATTGGCCAGTATTGATTGTCGGTTATTTAACTATCAATTAACATTCACAAACAACCATCCAATATTAATAATTTCACCAAATTATTTATTAATCTCAAAATATCTTCACAAGATATATTTCCACTTTCAAACCCTTTTGAAAATAGTTTTCCAACCACACTTTTCTCATGAAATAAATTTCCAAATATTTATTTCCATTGAAAACACTAAGCACAAAAACTTTAGATTTTTAAAATAATTTAAAATACTTTATTATAAAATATTCTTTAAAACATTTAAATTAAAAATTACTTTAATACTTATTCAAAATATATACTTTAAGAATATTTAAAATAAAACTACTTCGTACAATGTAAAACTGAATTTCTAACTTTTAAAACATAATACCAAGCCACCTTTTAAATAATTACTGCTATAATAGATTAAAAGAAAATACTTACTTTAGAATTTAAACATTTAGAAATAATAAGTTTTCTAAACATACTTTTTAAACAACTTAAAACTTTTTACTTATACTTAAAAATTTGTTATGAAAATGTACTTGGCTATTCAGGGAAATACGCTTCTTTTCCACATCTTTTAAAAATAAATCACTATTTATTTTTAAACAAATTTACCCATTCCTTAAATAAATTCCCACCGTGAATTTATTCTTCCAAATATCCACTGATATATTGCTTCATTTTTATAAACCCATTTTATAAATTTCTTCGTCTCACTTCTCTTTTTTTAAAAAAAAAAAAAATCCCAGTTTTAAACACTTAATAAATTTCCAAATTACTCTTATTTTGAAATAAATTCCTTTCCTTACTCGATTTTATTTCAAAACCCATAGACTTCGGATTTTATTTCTTAATTATGATTTAAAATCTTTTAACTGAAAATACCAGTTTCGTATTTTCCAAATTTCTACTTTATTCTTTCAAATAAATTTTAAACCGTGAATTTAAAGTAAATTCTTTTACTCCTTTAAAAAACATCACTTAAGTTTTAAAATTCATTATTACTCTGTTTATTCAAATCTTCTTTTCCTACTCGGAATTTATTTATTAAAATTCAAAATCCACTTTTATTCTTTCCAATTCATTCTTAAATTTATTCAACTTCTCTATAATTATTTTACTTACAAATTCTCTTCTTTTATTTTCTTTACAAAAATCCAATTTATATATTTTGATAACTCGGTGTACCGAAATATATTCAAGCAAACCATAGCATTCAATATTCCAATTATCGATATAATTCATCACAGAATATCAAATATTCATAACACAGAATATTAAACAATCTAAATAATTTTGAGGAATCCAGTTAGATCCCTCTAATCTGTTTCCCTGCATCCACAGATGTTAGAACAGTACCAATTCCACTTCGATATGGAATATCGTGGTATGTAGGATTAGTATAATATCATCCGCTATTACGCGGCGCATAGGTTCTCATCCGCTATATAATGCGGAAAATCAATCACTCCAATATATGCTATATACTACTATATATAACATAGCACATCAAATTAGTTTAATCATTCAACCAATTATTTAAATTTAACCATTTAAATTTAAATTTAACCCAGATGAGTGAGATTAAATCACCTTTGATTTTTTTTGCAAATCCAATCCATCTCGACTTGTTATTCCATAATTTTAGACCTTGAACAAACAATTCAAGATTTATTTATATTTTAATTAACCAAAACAATTTATTTCCATTTAACAAATTTAATTTACTAATAATTAATTCTAACTAGTAGTTTTAAAACCAATTTTCTTTTAATAACTATTTTTAGGAACAAAATAATTAAATAAGTTAATTAGATAGGTTAATCACCCTAATACTTTTTTTTAAAATAAACTAATCGGTTTAAAACGTGCATATGTATATTTATTTTATTTTGAAACTATATATGTAAACTTATAAAAATAATCTATATGGATTTCATAAAAATCCAATTTATATAAATTCTTCCAACCTTTAAAAATTTCTACTTTTTGTTTTCTTTTCAAGACCTTATCCACAAATATTTTTTCTGTTTTTTTTAACCAGACAATTTGAAAATAAATTGGCTAAGATAACTTATAGAAATAAACTAAGGAATTACCTTCCTCGCGAACAACCCCAGACATCCACAACTCGCCACCGACCCTAGTTGAGACCCAAACCCGCGTTCGTCTCGAAACCACCTTCCCCTATAGACGAATCCAAAATCGTTGAAACCTTAAGGCTCGAACGCGTCGTCCCCTTCATTCGCCTTGCTCCATTGCCCCGAGAACTCCTTCAAGTGTTGTGACTTCGAGTCGCGATGTCGTCTCACCCCCGCTCACTCGTACCACGCCTCGAGCCTCCCCTTCCAAAGCCCCGGACATGGCCGCCACAAGTTCAAACGAATTGAATTCGTCCCACCCCATTCCTATTGTTTCCGATCTGAGGAAAGAGGATTGAGGAAAGGAAAATGCAGTTAGATTTGAAACGGAATTCTATTTGAACGAAAAATTTCAAAGAGGCCGCCATTCTTTCTTTTTTTCGAAACATCGAACTCGATTCGATCGAGCGAAAGAGGGTAACTTGATTTGAACAGGTAGGGGAAGAAAGGAGGTAGTATTTTGAAAAGCTCGGCCATTGATTTTTTTCTTTTTGAATTGACGAATTGATTTCGAAAGGAAGCAGCACGATTTTAAAAAGAACGAAGGCGACTTTGATTTGATTTTAGCTTCTGAAGGAAGACAAAGAGTACGTGATTGAGCAGAGAGGAGTTGGTCGGCTTGCTCTAGAATAGGATGGCTGCTGATTTAACATTTATATTTTTATATTTAAAAACATCTCGTTTAGGTACATCAAAATTCTGAATCCTTAACGAGGCGCGTCGCCTGGTGTTTTAATGTTATACCCCTATTCTAAACGCAATGGTAAAGATTTCGAGTCCAAATTCAATCGTATGGAGAAGATAGCTTTTTGGATCAGTTATTATATTGAATTTCGATATAAATTTCAGCGTGTTTATATGGCATACGCTCACACAACAACTCCAAACACTACGAAAATTTAAATCCAATAATAATACAATATTACGGATCCAATGGAACTGATTTCGTCGAAATCCGAGACTGTGCCTCGGAGGGCTATTTTTAAATATTAATTTAAACAACATAATTTCAAAACTGAAAAAATCACTGTTAAATTCAATTTTAAAACTTCTATTATCCTCAGCACTATCAATATAAATTCTACAAGCCTTCAAATTATTTTTAACAGGCTTAAAACTCCAGATTCAACATTTTACCCAACTTCAAATTATTTAATTCAATAATTTAATTATCAAATAAATAGTGCTATTTTAATTCAAGTTAAAAATTAACTTTTAAATATTTAAAATTAATTAAATGTTCCAATTTCAAATATTCAAAATTTTCGGGTTGTCACATAGCCTCTTATTTATGTTGTCATATCAACACTTGTAGCTTGCAACGTGAAATAATACAAAAGGAAAAAGAAAGCAAAATGAAAAGAAAAGCTTAGTAAAAAGAAGTAACACTAATCTACTTGCATGAATAATAAACTACACTACTAACATAAGAAGAGAATCATGTAAGTAAAAAAACACTAATTAACATTGCATAAAAAAATTACATGAAATAAAAATGACTAAATAGCCATGAAAAGAGAAAGAGAGCTTTCTTTTATTTTAAATCTAACTAAAACTAAAGAGAAGAGAGACTAAAGAAGAAGAAGATTACATGAAACATAAAGGATATTTATACATATATGAAACCCTAATCCATATTTTTGGAGAATGCCCAAATTTCCCTTGAGGTAGTGTGGCCACCAAGTAATCATTATCATATATTAATTCTCCACTTAAATGTACATGAAGCTTTAATGGCCTTTTAGCATGTGCATTAGCTCCTAATTGAAAACCAAGGTAAGTGGGTCAGTGTGGTCCTTTATGTTTATGAGTTTGAATTATTTTCATCTTTATTTGCTTTGTTTCCTTTTTTGCATGCATATCTTCATGAAACCACTTGTAATTTCCATCTAATTCTCTTACAAAATAATATGAAAATTTCCAATTAAATTTTCTCAAATTAATATATGCACAAAAATGACCATCTTATCCCTATATGAAAATGAATATGTGACGTTTTGAAATAATTTGAATTTTGGTTTAAATAAGTTAAAATACCCAATATGATCATTTATTTAATTTAAACAGATTAAATATTGTGGTAAACATATGCAAATTTACATGCACATCAATAATCATTTGGTGAAATCTTATGCTCTTAATGCTATTCCAACATCGTTGAATGCTCTATTGCAGAAGGAAAATGGGAAGGTCATTAATATCTATGGTAAACTTCCCGTTTATGGTATATGTAGTCGTGTTTTGTTTAATATCAGGGCATCATAATCATTTAATCTGGTGACGTGGTAAATAGACTAAGATTGAGACCCGATCTAGTAGATAAACCTTTGGTAGTATTGAATCCGGTGGAAGGTTTAGCTGGTTTGAGTATGGTTTGTCATTATGTTATTCTATTGAGTATTGCTGCATGTTTAATTATGATTTGTTTGTGCTTATTTTTGTAGAGTTTGGTATTATTTTAGGAATGGACTTACTTCAAATTATTGAATTTTGGTCGATTATGAGACATTATTGGTGATGATAGGGACATATGATGAGCGTAGGCTAGAGTTGAGCTGCGTTGAGGATGCAGTTATGGTTAGCGTATTTTCTCATGATCATACACGATGAGTTGTCAGCGGCACCTTTTGCTAAAGAGTATCTGGACATATTTAAGGAGGTGGTTGGATTATCACCACATAGGGAGATTGAGTTCCATCTCGAGTTGGTAAAGGATGTCGGGCTTATTTTGTTGCCTTTAAGACATATGGAACCCGAAGTGCAGAGGGAACTGGACGTACTAGTGAATGACCTATTTAGGAGAGGGTTAGTATTTTAAGTGGGGAGCACCTATTGTATTAGCCATGAAGACGAAAGGCTCTTCAAAACATCTACTGATTATCGTGAGCTGAATAAAGAGATGACAAAGAACAAGTATCATCTTCCATGCATATATAACTTATTTGATCGGCTTCATTGTGTGAAGGTGTTTTGTTGGTTGGATTTAGCATCGGGTTTTCACTAACTGAGAGTGGCAAGAGATGGTGTGCCAAAAACCTTATTCCATATTCCATCGGGATTTCATGAGTGTTTTGTTATGTAGTTCGAGTTAACTAATGCACCAGCATACTTCGTTGATCTTACTAATTGGGTTTTTAGGGATCAATCAAATTATTTCGTGTTTATGTTTGTTAATGATATTCTTGTCTACTCACGAATGAGAAAAGAACACAAGGAAAATTTGAGAGAAGTACTTGAGATGTTGAGAAAGCACCAGCAGAAAGCAAAAATTTTGAAGTTTCGCTTCAAAATGAAGGAAGTAAGGTTATCAGGTCATGTTGTTTTAGAGCAGGGCGTTGCTACAAATGTGATAAGTTTCTGTTGATTAGCGAGATACTATAGAAGATTCATAAAGGTTTTATTAAATATTGTAGCATCATTGACTCAGTTGACAAAGAAGAATCGGACTTTTAGTTAGAACATATGGAGTGAGCATGCTTTCGTTTGTCTGAAGGAGAGGTTGATGAATGCACTAGTATTAGTCATTCTGAATGGGAATGAGGAGTTGACTGCATATAGAGAAAGGTTTAAGTTCTTTATCGACCATAAATCATTAAAATGGCTTTTCTTACAAATGGACCTTAACCTACAATAACATAGATAGTTAGAGTTTTTTAGCCTCCTACGAGTTCAACATTTCCTGTATGCATAGTAAGGGAAATGCACTCACAGATGCATTGAGTATGAGACATGCCAACTTAGGAGTAATGTTCTTTTAGTGAACGTAGTTAGATTATATAGGTGGATATGGTTTCCAACTTGGAGGTGGGCTAGAGCTAGAGATGATGGTGAGCCTGACTATTAAACCTAATCTAATATAGTGGATTAGTGTTATCCAAAGGCGTGATGATAGACTAGCGGAGATTATTTCTAAGCTTGAGACGAGAGTGGATTCTGAGGATTTGAAGTGGTATGGATTAGACCGAGATGGTTGGCTTCGTAAGGATGGGAGGTTGTACGTACCCAAATTAGATGGATTTAGAGATGAGGTTCTATGTGAATGTTATCATTAGAGCTGAATATCCACCTGAAGTAAATAAAATGTATAGAGATATGAAGCAGACAATTTATTGGGAAGGGATGAAGAAGTCCTCGAGGTGTATCAATTGTTAGCCGGTGAAAGCTAAGCAGAAGAAACCGAGTGGTTGGCTATAATTGTTTAAAGTTCCCAAGTGGAAGTGGGAACAAATAATAGTGGATTTGGTCAACGAATTGCCGAGGACTAAAGGAGTGTACGTTAGCAACTGGGTCATAATCGATAAACTGACATAGAGCTCCCAATTCATACCTTTAATGTGCAATAAAATGGCATCAACATTGTCTAAGTTGTATGTAAAATGGATTGTATGATTCCATAGTTTAATGAAGAGCATTGTGAGTGATTGATACTCATTATTCAAGAGTGGATTTTTGGAAGAAGCGATAGGGACAGAGCTTTATTTGAGTACAGCTTATCACCCATAAACCGACGGTCGGACCGAAGAGAGAATCGTATATTAGAGGATCTTCTACGATATTGCATACTTGACTTTGGAGTCTCATGGGATGATCATTTTTATTTAATAGATTTCGCATACAACAATGGTGCATTGATATGATACCATTCGAGGCAATATACAGCTGACCATGCAAAACCCCTTTATGTTAGTGGGAAGCTAGCGAGAAACTGGTACTTAGGCCATATTCGATTAAAGAGACCTTGGAAAAGATTAAGATCATTCGACAGTGAATGAAAGCCACATAGGATAGATAGAAGAGCAACACTTGATAAAAAGATGATGCGATTGAGAGTTCTCTGTTGATGATAAGTTATTTTTCAAGATTTCTCCATTAAAGAATACAATGTGATTTGGTAATTACGGAATAGTTAGCACAAGATTTTTAGGACCTCCTCCTATACTTGAGAAGATTAGGAAACTTGTACATAGGGTCGATTTTTCTCAGAAGATGGTAGGTGTGTACAATGCATTCAATGTTTTGCATCTTCATAAGTTTGTGCATGACTCAAGCTTGAATGTAGCACTAGATCAATTGGATTATACTGAAGTTGAACTCGAAGCATCAAGACCTTATAGGCCTATTCGTATAGTTGAGCAGACTACGGAGTAGCTTAGAAGAATGTCGATAAATTTGGTAAAGATTCGATGAAGTGAATGTGAAGGCGATGGCACTTGGGAGACTGAGGAGAGCATAAGAACTGCTTATTTGGAGCTCTCTACTTAGTGAGATTCCATTTATCACATTTACTTCCACGTTTACTTTTTATATTCTTAGATAGTACCTCGCATGTTAGGGTGTTAACATAAGTTTATTGCTTGCTTATTTGCATGATTAATTGTTGCTATGGTCGTTTGGTTGTTAGGCAAGCTTAGTATCGATATTTTTTTTATTATGTTTTTTTAGGTGGAAATTCGGTGGCGATATTCTTAAAGGGAGGAGAAGGTAACGATCCATGTTTTTACATATGGAAAATTGTAAAGATATTATTTTCATAACCAAATGTGTTCCAAATAGACTATAACATTTGATGGAGATCCCAAATGGGTCCTAAAACCACTTCCAAATGAAAGATTTAATGGTTTATCTTTCTAAAGAGTGGTGATAATAAATTTTTGGCCTTACACTTTGGGAAATATTGTAATTTTGATTTTGATAGTTTTTACGCAGCTTTAGTGGATGATTGGCCTAAGCCCAAATTTAGGCGTGCTAATGACCTCAAGATTTGTGCCTAGTTATAGGAGTAAAGGCATTCCCAAATCACCTTTCCACTACTTAAAACATATCTAATCTTCCAGTGAACTGTCCCCAATCAAAACCATCTCAAATCCATATTAATTAAAACTAAATTAGAAGATTAAGGGTAGATTAACAAGAGGATGAGTACGGAATCTTCAAATTGTGGTTTTGGAAAATTGAGTTTTGTGCCTTTTACTAATCATCTCTGATCTATCTCGACTATGTTTTTGATCGATTCCACGTTGATAGGTGATGATATATTATCTCACAACCCTTTATATACTTATATATGTTATAAACATGCTCTGGATCCATTTTAAGTTAAAAAAATGATCGTGGACTGATTTGATTTCATAGATGATTTATGAACTAATTTAAATGATTTTAAATTTATTTTAACATGTGTATCCATGATTTAATTTATCATGTGAATGGTATATTAGAATATGCATGTTATATTCATTGTATTGTATGGATATGGTGCTTGTTTGTTAGTTTGAATGTATGTTTGCATATTTGAATTGGATGAAAATGCTTATTGATAGGGAATTTGGGGATTAGATTGTTCTACTGATAAGGATCTTTATGCAGACGCATTAGCGATACCGAGTGCTCATCGATTTGATTACACAAGATAGAAGATTCATAGTGATAAAACAACTTTGATGGATCGACTCTAGAGTATTTGGAGTCATATCGATGCAATGGAGATTGCATGCTGATCAAAGTGACAATTCAAAGTGGGATTGATGTGGAAGAAGGTATAAAATCTCAAAAAATGACTAGGTGTCAAGCATAACCATTCAGCACTGACACACATGGGTTGGAAGCAATCGATCAACTGTGCCATGCTTGTGTATTTAGGAGGCTGGACCAAAGTGAAATGTAAGAGGAATGGTGACGTTGGTTAATTTAAGGTTTTTAGTAATAAATGCAAAGCTGATTTTGGGCATCATGCAAAGTAAATCAAATAAAGGTGTGCAAGCCTCAAGACTCAAAATTTTGGCTAAGGACTAAGCTAAATGGATCGGTACCTGCCCATATGAGTCAGTACTGATCGATATGACATTATGGGAAAATGTTAAGCAAGTATCATGGAGTTACTATAATCGATCGCATTTGAACTTGGTGCATTGTTTGCGAGATGTAAGAAAATATCGATCGATTTGATGTGAAGACTATAGCATGAGGCAAACGTAGTGTTAATCTAGGCAAACATGAGGCGGCTTTGGGGTATATGCGAGTTACTTAGGGTGTATACAAGAGTAACTTCGGGATTTTCATGGGGTAACCAAGAATAGTCTAGAATCTCAATGACTCGATGACATGAGTAACTTGTATCAAATACTGCAAGAAGAAAGTGTTCACGGTATCTAATTATCGTCTGAGCAACCAAATTTGGTACGGAATGAATTTATGGAGTAGAACAAGTGGTTCTACAATCGGGACATATGCTAAGAGAGCGTTGATAACTCAGAGATCTTGATGTACAATCGAGAAGAGGGAGTTGGTGAGGGCACTCGCTGTAGATCGTATAAGGTCATCTATTTAATGTTGGACCTTTATGGGGTGGTTTAGTTTCCTGACCTTTTGGAATAGCATGGATCCTAGCATCGATGTGACCATGATGTTGAGTAATTATTGATCAATAAGGGGTGATCATATGAGTTATCTTATATCCAACATCATTTGAGTTGAGAGATGTATGATTGTTTGGTGGTTGTTATGTTTGCAATGATTGCTATATTAGATATGGATGTCACACGATGTAGATATTATTGAATAGTATACCTAGGCACCCCATACTGTATTTTGAATAGCAGCACACACATATGATAATAATATATCATATACCGTTATGTGTGCTAACTTGTTGGATATGGGGATGGGTCGGGTATAATTCTCCATACCATATATTCCTCTTTATAGTTTTCACTACTTATATATGTTTGGAGATTACAAATCATCTATACCATATGACTCACACCATATTGTAGTTTTCACTACTTAAATGAGTAGATTGAGTGACAGATGAAGCTGCCATGGAGTTGTGTAGAGGACAAGTAAGAGGATACACTTTTCATATATCAACATATTTAGAGCCATTACCGTTTATATTCCATTGTGCGTTGCTATGGAGCTATATCAGTAATTAATTATTGTTAGATGGTTTTCTATTTAGAGTTTATTTGATTTAGATGTATAAACTCTATTACATCTTTTTGGTATATGATCAAATGAACCTGTTGCACTCTGATATGATGTTCTATTTTGATTTGCTTGATTATATTGTTGTCTCATCTGCTTTATATCAATGTTGGTTTTTATATTGTCTACACGTTATGAGATATACGATAAGTTCTAGATTGCTTATCGTTACTTTACCCTTGATTGTATCCTTCCATCGGTCAGGTATCGACGCAACACGCCTACGGTATCATATATTTTTGTAATGGGTGCCGAATATGGGGGTGGTATTACAATAGTGGTATGAAACAACAATTTCTTATCCTCTACAGTTGTGTATGTCTCATGCATAGCATGAACATAATAGACATGGCGACAAGTGCCAATATCTACCCACTGCCCTTTTGATCCACCAACAATGTCGATCTTAGAAATCATGGTCGCTAAAGGCTATTTAGTTGGATTAGCCTACAAAGAAGGACGTGGCATGTTTCGACATTTGTGTACCATACGACGTGGTATGTTTAAGTAATAACAAAAACTTTCTAGAAGCATTCTTTATGGGTGGTTATTGCTTATTTTGGTTCCTTGGATGTTTCCAATTCTAGTTGTTATTACGCTTTGTATTCTACTTGCGGATCTGATTCTTGAAGTTTAGCATCGTATTTTAGCGGTGTTATTTGAGACAATAAGCACTTCATCTCTCTAGTCTTGTTTTCGAGCATCCTCCTCAATATGAACGTGGGTGTTCAAACTTTCTATGGAAAATACCTTAGTTTTATGCCTGAAAATATTTTTAAAATCTTTCTAACTATGGGTGAGTCATATCTTCAAAAATGATTCCATTATCAATTTTTTAAAACCCATACGATTATGCTTAAACAGGTCTGTCATCATTCATCTGGTATTTATGATAATGGCTAACTACATACTTCTCTGCTCCAACTTTCTTGATATGATACTTCTTTTGCAATGTCTCCTCGATCTCCTTTGCTGATTTGTCTAAGTTAGAATACTTGTATTATCATCATGTAGAACATTAATAATAAAATTCATACCAAGATAGTCGTCATCAATCCAAGGCTTTAGTTATTTCATCTGTTCGTAAATAGGTTGCTCAAGAAGGAATAATTGCATCATTTTCCTCCATCGTTTGAAATAAGTCCCCCAAAACAAATGTTTTTTTGTATCAAAAAGAGCAAAACCTAAAAAATTCATTCGTTGTTCTCATTTGTCTTAAATGTCTAAATTTTGTTGTAGTGGATAATTACTGAATGAATGTCTAGCTGAATCGCTGACAAAGTCATTTTCATTAGGACGTTTCTTTACCCGAATGGTGAAGGATAGACTATCAACCAAGATGCCCAAGGTAAAACAACCCGTTTTTTTTTATTTTATTTTTGTTTGGATTAAGAGAACTCAATCTATGTGGTGCTTTTTTAGTATATTTTTTATTGGCTCGAGTTCAAAGTGATTTTTAATGGAAGTTTTAGAAACGAAAGAAGATACATGTTGTATTATGCTTTGCTTTTTCTATCCATTGATTAAATATATGAGATATTTTCCAATGGAAAAACAGAATATGTTTATGAGGCGTGGGAAATAATCAGATCATGTATGAGATCTGAGAGTAAATAGAAACTGTTTTTTAATCGTTTGAAACCAAAACCATATTCTAGAAAATTAATGTTGGCTTCCAAAATAGAAGGTGCTACACCACACCAATCTGATCTGGTTTGGATCGGGTCAACCAATCAGATTCACGCGTGTAATGGTCATGCAAGACCCATCTAGTTCGACCTAAATGAAAACATTGGATGTCCAAAAACTTAATACAATGCTTTATATATGTATGTATGTATGTATGTATGTATATGCATCTATGTATGTATGTGTATGTATGTGTTAGATTTTGCATCACTAGTATGTGTCCAAATAGAATTTTATATGCATCCATGTACAGGTGGATTAAAGAGCCTCAATGCATTTTTCAACATGTTTAAAAGTGTGCTGCTAAGGGCACCATAAATGTGCTGCTTATTGCCAATGTTAAAAAATAAAATGCATTTATGTGCTTCATTCTTTTTATTACCACTATTAAAATATCAAGGCTACCAAGTAACAAAACCCTAATCCCAAAAATTAAACTTCGGATCGCATTACCAAATAGCTCATCCATCATTGATGACCACAATGAAGAAATTAACTTGTAGCCGCCTTAGGTTAAAGTCATCAAACGCACCTTAATTGCAGTCATCGAAGGGGGCTCAATCTAAGTCATCGAAGGTGGCTCAACCTCCTTCATCGTAGAGTAATTTTCCCTTCTTCTTCTTTTTTGAATTAGTGTGGATCTATGCTCGTTATTTACCGCAGTGACCAATTGTCGAATATAGTTTTTTTGACCAGCTATAAGTTATCATGTCATTTAATTTCTTTTCCCCATTTCTTATCACCATGGATAGCATTTTGATACTTATATTTTTTGGCAATGGTAGTTGTTTTTGGGTACCTTGATATTTAATGGAGGATTGAACCACTACAAGTATTATATCTGGAATTATGTTGGAAAGAAAACATTGCATTAACTTATCCATTCGATAATAATTGAATTTCCTCTCAGTCTGGCTTTTTTATATCTATTTATATGTTGGAATTTTATGCAGGGAAGGATAAACAACTGATGACTGCATTCTTACGACGCAAATAGGCTGAGGAAATAAAAACGCAAAGAAAATGGTTGGAGTGCAAGAATCATAAAAATCACAAGAAATTAGTACCGAAGATGAAGAAAATGATAGTATTTCAAATGATAGTGGGTCAAATGATGCTGATGCAAATAGTGATGGCTCAAATAAGTTCTAGGGATGATGAGTCCAACAATAAAGAAGAAGGAATACCCATTAATTTGTTAATTTACCATTCCTACTACATATGATACAGCTAGTTCCTCCCGTCCTATCAACAAATTTATGCTTAAAAATTTTGAAACACATACTGCACGTGTTATTTGGAAAAAACACGAGGTTTGACTACTGTATTAAAATAAGTAGTATATATAGCACTTTTTCTTGTCGTGCTTAAGTTTGTGAATTTGAAAATTATAGGAGAGAGGACCACTGCATATCACGTTGGCAAAAGCTGTAGGAATGGAGTTCAGATGACATGCCCATTCAAATAGTTGACAAAGTTAAAAATTTATGTTTGTATATTAGTCCAATATATGTATAGGCATATGGACTATGAAACAATTTCAGCTTTTATCAAACGATGACATTCAGAAACTAATGCTTTTCATATGTCGTTAAGAGAAATTACAATCACTTTAGATGATGATGTCCAAATTTTAAAAGCACCCGTAATTGGTAGTTATTTGTACAAGGAGAAAGATGATTGTTACATGCTTGATTTGTTAGTGGATAATCTTGAAGTTGATAGAAGTGAAGCAAGAGAGCAAACTAATGATTCGAATTCGTTGAAGCTTCATTATTTATTGGATAAGTTCAATATAAGAGCAAATAAAGAAGATGCAATTGAACATGATTATGATGTTGTTGTCCGTGCTTATCTTCTTTATTTTTTAGGTTTTTTAATCTTTTGTGATGAGTCTGGGAAGAAGGTTTCCGTTAATTACTTGCGATGTTTAGAAATAATTAATCATTTAGGTGAGCAAGCATGGAGAATGAGAGTATTAACATATTTATATCGTCAATTAGTCTGGATTCTAGATGGGAAGTTAAGCAAATGGTTGGATATTTGACGCTATTAACTATGAGTATATTACATTCTTTCATATTGTTAAGAAAATTTAAAATATTGTATTAATAGTATTTTTTTAGGCATGGATATATGATCATTTTCCAATGCTTCCAAATGTCATTCCCAGCAAAGATTATATCACACAAACCTTAGGATGTGTAATGCAACCTCGACCATGATACAGCTATGAGAACAACTTGGTGATTTAATTGGTCAGGACGTAACTGGTGAACTATATTAAAAAAAACCAACTACGTAATATTTGCTATGTTCATTTGTAACATTTTAGGTACGTTGGGACCCTACCGAGATGTGAGATCTCATTACCCGTCCTCCAATGCCGCATTTTACGACGGTGTTATATTATGCTTTGATGTTGCTATGCCGTATTATCTGAGTATTGGGACATTATTTTATTTGTGAAAGGGAAATTCTACTTCAACACAGATAATTACTTAATAGCCCTCCAAAATAAATAAAATTTTAAAGATTAAAATATCCTTAGAAAGCTGCGTGCTTTCTTTCTTCCCAATTCCATTATCTTTTGACGTCAGTTTCTTACAGTCTAAACCACCGCTTCTTCAAAACCTTAGTTTCTAAATCAGTGAAGAAAAAATTTAATTTTTCAGTGCTAAGTTATTTTTTGGATTTACAGACTTTTTTAATTGTAGTTTTGAAGAAAATATGAATTGGGTTTCTAAATCAGTGAAGAAAAAATTCAATTTTTTACTGCTAATTTATTTTTTGGGTTTGCAGACTTTACTCAAAAAAGATTCAATATTTCACCACTAAGCTTCTAAATCAGTGAAGAAAAATTTCTAACCGTAGTTTTTAAAATCAATGAAGAAAAAATTCAATTTTTCACGTTTTCCGTGATATGAAAGGTAATTCTGCAAATGGTAAGTGGCTGCTAAGTTATTTTTTGGTTTATAGACTTTTTAAATTTTTTGGGCCTGCTAAGTAAATACTTTGAACTAGAATTTTCCTTGTCAAAGAGTACCAAGTAGTCCAATGGAACCTAAAAATGTCTTAGAGGTTTGAATGCTAATCAATATAAGATTGAATACGACGCTGAAAATTGACAGGATCATGTACTATCTTCAAAATCTAGATTACATCTTGCAGTCGATCCTTGGGATGTACTGCTAAATACATGGCATGGCATTTGAATGTATCGCATCCTACTATTCAACATCTGGATATGAGGCAGAGTAAACAAGAGTTGATGTCGTTGAGAAGCTGGTAAGAAAATTATCATATTTTACTATATTGAATATTTTCATTACATAGCCTTATTTTGTTCATTTGCAGAGCTTGGCTGCAGGTACTGCTGTGGAAATGCTAAAGAAAAATTTGAGTAGTCCTCTCCTAAACAGGTGTCGCAATTATTGCAAATAGATAGAGCAGCAGTGGACGTGTCGGAAGTAGCTTTGTATGAATCATACAAACATGAAAGACGTATAAAAAAAAATCGAATGATCCAAGAATTTGAATTTGTATTGCATGTAATTTGAAGTTAGTATTGTTATGTTATGTTTATTTCATGACTAATATATTTGGAAACTAATATTATGTTGTAATGTTTTGTATGCTGTTTTGAATTTGGAATTGGAATGTATGAAAACTAGCATGTTATTAGCAATTTTTATCTTTTGTTATGAATTTGTCTACCTGTTCTATATCACAATTTACTGATCATTATCATATTCAAATTATAACAAGTTCAGGTTGCTGCACAAACATACACAAAGAGCATACAGTGACAAGTTCGCACACACAGTGACAGGTTTACATACACAAATTATATCAGTTACCAACATAAACATACACAGTGATAACTTCTCATACACGGTGACAAGTTCACAAACAAAATGAACTCGGTCATATTTAGATTACATACACCATTGCAAGTTCACAAACCAAAACAAACAAATGCATCTATACAATGACAAGTACACAGTGACAAGTTCATAAAGCACTATAGAACATTTCATTACACAAATGCATCTTCGGTCGCCATATTCGGAGGTTGAAGTTTAACAAACTCAATATGTCGTTCGACAAAGAAGTCATCCTAGCCTCGTCTCTTGCAAACCTACACCAAAAACTAGCAACCGATGGAATAGGAGCATCGACGGTATTTTTCACTTTAACAAAATGATCTTCGTGAATATGTGTGGAAGTAATAAAACAATTTACTTGTTCTAGGCTAGGAGCATTTTGATGTGGGTAAAATGTTACCGATTGCTTATTCGAAATATATACGACCACTCGATTAAATGTATTTGCTATCAAATATCCCGTTTCGGGTATTACCATCTAATTCTTCTTGAAACAAGGACTAGCATCACAATCCAAAGCTGATTTCAAAGATTCACATGTTGAGGTATCAAAATGTCTAGCGTATAAATTCCAATGTCGATCAAGAACATTCAAAATGACTTTTCTTACTTCAGTCGAACTATTATTCAATTCTTTGATCTGTTCCGCAATGTAGCAAAGACCACAATTACCATCACCGGTTACATCTTCAACAGTAACAATATGTTCATGCAAAAATTACAGTAAATAAGCTAACATTTTTAAATTACCATTCATCGACTTTGTTTCTTTTTCGTTAAATTCTACTTTCGGTTTAAGGTTTTACGCCTTGGAGACAATTTTTTATTAACACTTGATTGAGATGGTTTTTCTTCCTTTTTTGTCGCATATTCAAAAGCCGATATATCAAATTTTGTAGACTGTGATTGTTTCCTTTGTTTCGCACTTAACTTGTTTTTACTCCCATGTGGTCTGCCTTTGTGTTGGGAAGTTTTTGGTTCCAATATAGAAGTCATCAATGGTAAAGCTCTCTTTCAATTTCACTAACATGGTTTTCTTTTCATCCTTTATAGAAGCATCATAAAAAAAAATTAAATATTGGAATTTCGAAGTACGAAGCAATTCCATTGAATATTCAGCATGTGGAATATAGTTTAGTTTCCTTCAATGTTCATCAATCATTTCTAGAGGCGCAAGATGACCTTAATTGTAAAACGCCAACTTGTGCGCAAGGAATACCGTATATTGATCGATTTAAATGGTCACAAGTTGTTGAATAAGAAGATGTTACTTTTATATTCGCCAATTCTTTAACAATCAAGTCTAATGTGTAAAAAGAAATTTTACCTAGTATTTGTCTAAACGATGAAATTTGATAAGTTTTTTTCATTGCTTCTAAACTTCTTTCGAATGAAGCCTTAATTTTATTTTTATTTTTTTTATACACAACATATTATCCATTTTTGCCCACACTACCATAAATGTTGCCTTTGATGTTCCAAGTTGTTGTTTTAATTGAGCATGTCAAGACTCTGCTCTAGTTGTTGTTCTATTATCACGGTGTTTAATCTTATCCATCCAAACAAATGAATCATATCATACTCTTTATATGGAATCCATTTGTCTTGAAGATACATGATAATTTAAGAAAACTCTTTCCAATCTTATTGAAGATCACGCCAACCAACCAAAATTGTTCTTCTGTTGGTCCATGAACAACATTTTTCTAACTTTGTAAAAACATTTCAAATATATCATTTGTCTCAATCTCTGGTTTGCAATTTGTAGCAACATTGTTTCCCATATGCCATAGACACATCATTAACTTTGCATCGAGAAACACTTTTTTCAAACCATTCATCAAAGCCCATTCTTCATCGTTAATTATCGCTTCGAGTAGATTGTCGAGCGTATATAAAAAATTTAAGCTTCGAAAGTGCCCACTCATAATTTTCTTACCTTACATGTGCTAAAAGGGCATGCGCAATACCAAATGTTCGACTTGTAGAAGTAATCCGTACAAGTTTCAATAAATAAAGCATATTATAATGATTTGTTTTATAAGTGCAATCAAGTAGTAAAATGGACGGAAAACATTAGATGAGACCATATCAAATCAAGCAAATGATCACTTGACAGATCCGCTTTATGAAAATAGACATAATGTTTTTCTCCGAGTAATTTCATTAGTTGTTGCATCGTGGATTTACATTCCGTCGTTGAAAATTGCATCTAATATTTTGCATTATAAATTGTCTTCAAAGTTGACGTATTTTCAGAAAATGATTTATTAGTAGTAGTAAGTACCTCTCTTGGTTGCATACCCGCAACGGTCATATCAGCTAGGCTTGTCAATGGATACCTGAAAAATTCAAAATCCGTCCGGATCCGTATCCGAAAAAAATGATATTATTCGATATCCGAAAAGCGGATGCGGATATACGATATCCGAAAAGCAAAAAGGATGCGGGTGCGGATATGGGCATATCCGTATCCGAAAAACATCCGTCCGATCCAAAATTAATTATAATAAAAATTATTATTATTATTGATTTATTATTTAATGATGAACTTAAAATATACTTAGAAATGAATTGTTCCACTTTGAAAAACTGATTTGTATTGTAGTGTGTGTATTGTCATTTGAGAAAATGATTGTTTTAGTTCAAAAATATTAGTATAATAAAAATCTTATTCAATTTCGAATGCGGATATTTAGGATATTTCGAATATCCGGAAATATCCGCTTTATATTTTCGGATACGGATATTTTCGGATATACGAAAAATATCCACGGATGCGAATACGGATGTTGATTCTCAGATATCCACGGATATCGGATGCGGATTTAAATTTTGATGCGGATACAGCCATATCCGCATCTGTTTGCATCCATTGACAGCCCTAATATCAGCTAAAAAAAATTCTCTTCATCTAATAATCTTGATGCATATGGACGACCCTCTAATGAATGTGGAAGCTCATGATTATGCATGTCATTCCCTACATCGACTTTCCATTTATCTTCCTCGCATAAATATCCTTGATCGGAAAAGGACCGTTACACTTTCTTGTAGCACTATCTGACGTTGCTTTACAATTTGTATTTTCTCGTCATTTTTACCATGGTGACAGTATATTCCACTCCTTTCACAACCCAAGTGTAACTTTGGTTTTTTTTACCCATGCGCAATTTGTCTGATTTGACTATTGCTATGACAGTGTGTTTATTTTTATTTTTACACTTTGCACCAATGAATTACGGAACCACGAGAAGCAAAAATTTAAAATTTAAATGATAAATTTTCAATGTTCAAATCATTACAATTCATTATATTTGTTAAAAACAACTTACTTCATCCGTTACAATTTTTTAAAAAAAAAACTTTAGAACCTGACAGACCGTTGCAAAGTTATTTGTAACATCAACTTCAATGCTTTCAATAATATTTGATTCATCATCTTGTAAAATTGATTGATGTTCAAGCATTAAGCATTGTAGCATCAACAATTTTCGTCGTATTTTCTACTATCTCGTTGTTAACCTCCACCTCTTAGCAAACAAAATTATTTTGGTAATGTAACAAGTTGTAGAGACAAATGCAAGATTCAATAAAAAATCACTTGTGAGAATAATAACATCAAAATTATAAATAACAACATCGTCGATTTTGACATTTTCTACCATAGCTTTGCTCACAAAATGATTCAACATAAAATACATATTGGAAGATTTAAACTTGACTAATAAAGTAATGAAAAAGGATTTACAACTAAACAAAATACCTCAATTTCCTCCATCTCAATTTCCACCTTGGTATTGGGATCGACCATAGAAGAACTTGAAAATTCTCTCTTATTTTCCCCCATAAAATTGTTGTTGTCATCAATTAGTTTTTTTCTTTTGATTCGTTGTTGTTTGAAATTAGGGTTTTTGAGATGGAAGAAGTTGACGGGGTTGGGTCTCACTTAGTTTTTTTTTTTTTTGCTGTTTAAAACAACCGGTTGGAAAAGGTAATAAGCGTGGTGGAAATAGATGAAGCCATTGGCTAATTTCATATGCATTAATTTATCTTTATGACAATAGAGTTGTAGTTTGCACTACAGAATGCATACTTACAATTTTAGCTTATCAGGTTTCGAGAGCTCACTACATTATGGATTTGTAGCCCTATTGGCTAATTGCATATGTATTAGTTTATCTCAAGACATGTGTATTAAGGCAAAGTTGGCAAGGTTAGCTAATGTCTCTTAATTTATTTTAGTCCACAAGCAAAAGCAAAACTATTGAAAGTAAGGGTAATCCAAACTGTAAGCATATAAACGCTCAACACTGAGATTGATAAGAAAATTCTAGAAAGGCGACATACAACATTAAAAGTTCACCATCAATATTCAAAATTGCAAAAAAAAAATTACTATATTCACAGATAATAAATTGTTTTCTCAGACTGTAAATTATGATCAATTTACCCCCAAAATAATAGACTTCACGTTTCTGATATACTGCAGTTGATTAAACAAATTATTAAGCTCTGAATTGATTAGTTTACAAGATAACCAATTAAATACAATGCAAAAGATCATGAAAGAGATAAGATAGTTGAAACTTTACTGCACTGAAACTGAAATAGTCGGAACAAACACCATAACGGAACATCAGCTAATAATCCACGCATACTAAAATCCAGTACAAAAACCAACATTGAAACTTTACAAATTCATCGCAGATGAACAAAGGATAGTTAAAAGGCTTAAAATGACTGTTGCTCGGAAAACTAACCGCTGGTGAATTTAGTCACCGCCTTTGTACCTTCAGACACGGCATGTTTGGCAAGCTCGCCAGGAAGAACAAGACGAACAGAGGTCTGAATCTCACGAGAAGTGATGGTCGGCTTCTTATTGTACCTGGCCAATTTGGCAGATTCCTGAGCAAGCTTCTCGAAAATATCATTGATAAAGGAATTCATGATCCCCATGGCTTTGCTTGAGATTCCAATATCAGGATGCACTTGTTTCAGCACTTTGAAAATGTAAATCTTGTAGGTTTCAACAGACTTCGACTTTCTCTTTTTCTTCTTGTCGGCGGTTGTGGACGATTCTTTGGCAGGAAGCTTCTTCTCGGCCCTGGGCTTCTTGCCAGCTGGCGTTTTCTCGGCGGCTGTTTTCTTTTCTTCTTCGGGCTTCTCTGCGGCTGGCTTCTTCTCAGCGGGTTTCTTTTCAGCTTTGGGGGCCATGACGGAAATTAGGGTTTTGAGATTAGGGTTCGATTTGAACGATTGAGGGAGAGAATGGATTGCGGTGAAATGAATGAAGGCGGTGAGGTGCTTTATAAAGATGTAGGACTGTTATTTGATTGGATGATGGGTGATGCGCAGATTGAAAGGGCGAAAGGATTTGAATCGTTGGATTGACCATGGATTTACGGTTGTGATTTTGTTTATCAAGTTGGATGACGTGGATTGATGAGGTAGATCTGGAGGAGGAACACATCTACAAATAAAATAAAACACTAGCTTGTTAGTAGCAAATGAGTGTTTTTTTTTTTTTCCTTTTTCTTTTTTTTTTTCTTTTTTTAAACACGTTCTATTAATGTCAACAGTGTCGATCTTAAGGATTGAATTCACAATTTTTAATCTCGTAGTTTAAACCACCAACCAACTAGGTCGGTCATTTTGACTAAATGAGGATTTACTTGTAGGTCGTTTGTGTTTCTAGTTGGTGGTTGTCAGTGGAAATCCATCAGTAATATGCTTCTATTATCTGGTCACTTATATTGAAAGCCCAACGAATTATCATTTTCAAAATCAGCATAAAACCATGCCTATTTTGAAAATTTTCAATTATTGAATTTGTATCTTTATAGTTTTGTCAACTTGAATATTCATTGAAAAATGATTTTAATATAAATATTTTTCTTTTGTGACAAATTTTGAATTTTATTTTAAATTTTCAATAATTTTATTTTAAATTTTCAATTTATGTCACTATTGAAGTTTTACTTAACTAGTGTATAATTTTAAAGGGATTTTAAGAAGATTTTTCTTTAAAAGATTAAGCTGTAAGTGGTCTTTTTTTGAAATTATTTGACTTTTTCAATATTTTCTTAAAATAATTTATTCAGTATACTTGTTGTTTAATATTATCTTTTTTTCCCTATAAATTATATGTATTTGGTTTTTTTTATTTATCTGTTGAAAATTCATGAAACATTTGATTCAAGTGATTAGAGTTCTTTTCAAAATATTTTTGTTGTTCACTAAATGGAAAACTTTTGAATAGTTTCTATAATTATTTTCAAAAAATATTGAAATTTTCTCAAATTGATTATTTTAAATTTTCATAAATATATAGCCTTTCTCTAAATTACCTTACTTTAAGAAGTCCACAGCATTAAAAAATGACTTATGGAAATAATTGATTGTTTTTTCACTGAGGGTGAATCTAATAATGCCACGATTAATATTTTTGCATATTTAAAATCGTCGCATATTTTTTTACTTTACTACTTTGATCGTATGTAAAGCAACGGCATTATGATGTATGACATGATGAAATATGCGGTGTAATTCCTGGAAAAATTGTGTATAATGTTAATAAAATATTTACACTGTGAAGTTGAAAAATAATATTGGATTTTTTTGATTCATTAAATAAATAAACTATAAGGAGAGGCCAATGGTAATTTACAAAGAGTGGAATTTGATGACGAAACCAACATCTCTGCGACCGTCTCGTCTTCGAAGTTGCATGGTATTTTTTTAAATTCCGTTTGGAGTCTGTATGCAGGAGTTACGGATGAAGAGATGGTCGAGTCGAACTGGTGCCAACATGATATATGAATTTAAAAATCTGAATTGGCAGTTAGACGGCTTCCTTCGTTGGTTATAACAGAAAAAGTACGTACCCATTTCTCGTTTCATAAAGGCTTCATCTATTAAAACCCCGCTAATTGTTTTACACCCTCCGTTTCTAATATTAACAAAATTAGACAACTTTACCTATAGTAATAATTAGATATTGTGGCTACTTCATCTAGCTTCATTTCCTTGATTGAAGTTTAAGAGGAAAAAAGCTTGAAATTTTCATAAGAACTGATGATTTCGGCACGAATCCTTCATAGATAAGGTGAAGATTGTAAACTTTTATATGGACGCGAAAAAATGAAACCAACGCAACGTGAAATGAGAAGTAAGAAAAAAGAAGATAAAAATGATAATGGCGATTTTGGAATATACGGGGTAAGAAAAGAAAATACTTGGGTGCTAAGTTTTTTTAAAGATCACGGGGTGTGAAAGGAAAATGTAGGGGTGAAAATAGACCAAGTACTCTGTACTTCTTCTTCCTTCTCCAATAAAGTTGTAAAAAAAAACCACTTCACCGAAATTTAAATAACCTCGCTCAATTCATAATCAAATTGAATGAAATAGGTGGCTTTGTGAATCTATCGAAGAGAGCTACAACCTAGCGGTAAATTGGAGGTGAAATTTTGAATGTAGGAAGAGAATCAAGTCCGAACAACAAGGAACAGAGATGAAATTTTTATGCCGGTGCGGCAGGGTCGGACAATAAGGGTAATGGTTCAAAACTCATAACTCATTTTCTGTCAACAACATCAACCTTCAAATCAACACATCTCCTTCATTTCTTAAAGAAATTCGATGATCCATCCTCTTGAAATCACCATACTAACGAGTACTATGATCCGGAATAGGATATTAGACGAAATATAAAGAATCCTAGTCAGAAAATCGAAGAACAACGAAGATAGGAGCAACTTTGGAGTAATGGTGAGTGATTCTTGCTCTCCTCCTCATATAATATGATTTTGATCCTTTAATCATGACACGTGGCCTATATTTGAGTAGTTAATTTATAAATGATTGAATTTCAAAATCTAGAGGGTTTGGAAAAAATTTGGTTGACATGAATACTTAAAGCTTGATTTAGATATAACCTAAAAATTTGAAAGTTTTACATTATCATTCATGAAACAAATGACCAAATTCGACTTAGGGGCTTAGGGCTAGGTTCATATACATTTCCCAATGATCCGAGACGAATCAGCGGCGGTCAGAGGCGAAAATGACAACGAAAAGCACACGATCCTGAAACTAAAATCCTAAACAAATACGCTCACTAGTGGACCGATGGCTATAAATCGGTACACCGGTACACAAAAAATCTATCAATATGAACATTGGCCTTAAAGGCATATATAAATAACAAACAATCAATTCGACTCTTGTTTTCTCTAACGTTATGGAAAGTGATATGAGATGTGACGATATGAATGATGGTGATATGTAACAAGTATACAATTATACATATTCATAATTTGTAGATCTGTACACATTTAATATATGTGTGTGTGTGTGTGTGTATCAAAATTAAAACCTTCTTTTTTTGAAAAGTAATTCAATAATAAATTAATAAACAAAATATTATAATTAGCACATAGCCAATCTAATTGTAACAAACACATGTACCCTTAAAAATCTCACCTAATCTAAGCAATAAATGGATCTGAACATAGACAGAGGATTTGGATGTAAATCAACTTTTATATGATATATTTAAAATTAAAAAAATGATAATAAATAAAAGTGCACCTCCTAATGAAGTCTTTGAGTCCACGTTGAACAATGATCTCTCTTCTAAGGATAATTCGCAATTCATTAGGTTGCTAATCCGGGATTGGAGACCTTCTATTACAAACTAGTATTTTTAATTTTGAATTAGATTTGAGAATTTCAGGGATGATCTTAGAGGAAAATTGCTGCCATTAAAATGAGGAAGGGGAAGAAGAAAGTGGCAGCCCAAAAATAAATTAGCTTGTAATTATGGTTTTTAGATTGACTTTTTTTATAGATAGAACAAGAGAGCAAACAATGATCTCAACCACCCATGTCAAAACCTAATCACACATGTTGTAGGAACCTCGTATCTTTCTCCAAACCAACACCTATCCTTTTCAAATCTCATGGGTTGTGAGCCCATTTAACCCAAATTAAATATGTACAATCATATTTAAAATATTTTCTTATCGATATCTCATATTGATCAGTATATTCATAACTTTTACAAATATATACAACAATTTTATTTCTCAAATCACATTCAAAATCCATAATTAATATTTCATAAATTATAATTTAGTTAATTAATTTATATTAATCTTAAACTAATTAAATTGTTTGGTATAAAGAGAATTCATCATTTCAATTGTGTGACTCTTGGATGTAAATTCGATCAACGATTAACGCTGAACTATTCAAACGTTAACGTTCACACTTCACTTAGCAGGTGGTGTGATATTATGACCAACTGTGACAATTATTTACACCAATTCTCTTCATCAAAACTATATCACTTTGGACTTGCTGAATTTGGTAATGTCAAAGTTCCAACATCATCTACATTCAACTCTATAATCCAAGCACAAAATCCTTGGTTCAATAATAACAATTATCATCAACCGAATTATTCTAGCCAGAGATTTTGAGTTTGGGTTGACTTGCGTTGACCGTGACACTAAACCCATATAATTGAGGAGACAAATCTACTTTTGAATAGTGCTTCACTTCCAATAACTCCACTCGACCTAATTATAGTTACTCAATGGACGCTATGCCGTGATTTGACTATAATCAAAACGGAGCTTTCATATTAAATATTCATAGTATTCTCAAGTCGAAAGAACCTGTGTAAATTAGTCACATCGATATTTTCTGTTTAACCTTAATCGTATCAACCAATAGAAAACTACAGAGTGAGTCGTTCCATAACTATCCAATAACTATTAATACATAACTCTTAGGTGCCACTAACAGTCATGAGTAATACATTGCCCAACATTTGGAGAGTGTTACGTACTCCGGTCTCAACGGATTCATCGATATCCAGTCTCGTTGCACCTTAAATAAGAACATTTAAAATGATATGTTTGTTTCATTGTGATAAATACTCACGGTTACAACACTTTGTATCTACTATCACAAAAATACCATTTATGGATTTCTATTACATTTCCTTTAATTGAATTAATTAATTAATATAACCACATTATATTAAATATATAATAGAAAGAAAACACCTTTATTTCAAACAAGATTGGTCAACGAATTAGATATATGTAACAAATTACATAATTACCCCTTAGGGCATTCCTCTAACTCCATCAATCTCCCACCTACACCTGGGGTCAATTATGGAAACTTATTCCAACATATCTGATCAGTTTTCTCAAAATCAATTGGTTTAGTCCCTTTGAGAATAGATATACTATATTTTTTCAATTATCTACTTTATCAGTCAACTTTCTTCGATGGTGATAAACTGTTTTATCATGTGGAAAAATTCGGAGTATGTCTCTCGACTTCTAGTAAGTTCTACTAGAAACTATATCATGACATTGTTATCATATAAAAAATTTATGAGATTCTTAACATTTGGAATCGGCTTAGTTATAAATTTGTGCGTTTATATATTTATATACATTGTTTTTATTACGACGCTATTCGAGACGATGTATTAGCCTTTATTGAACCAGCCACGATCTTTCATTTGGAACATTTCCAACTTAAAGATTCTTAACTTGAATTTATTATTGACATATTATACTCGATATCAGTTATGGTGTTTGAGTCCGAACACTCCTTCATAATGAGTTTTCATTTTTGTAAACAATTCCATGGTATTTCATAATTACACGAGAGTACTTCAAACAACCATTTAGTGATATCAATTTGGGTTTGATATTTGCTTCATGTATCAAATACATAAACAAACCATGATAACTTAACCAACTTAACATGTACGATAATTCATATTTCCAATGCATAAGGAACTCACATGTTCCATATTAAACAATTTAATAAGGTGTATTTACATATCGATTTGAGACATTCCCAGTATCTTTTATACTCGCTACAAAAGACATCATTTACAATCTAAAATTGAGTATTAAGACAACTAAGGTTGATTTCAGCATAACTACACCATTAAAATCAATAACGTGTTGTTTACTTATAGTTTAGAAATATCAATGTACCTTTTAGCATTCATTCTTATGAACACAAGCTTCCTCTGCACTTTGATTGAAAATCAAACTATATGATTTCGCTCAAAACACTTATTCAATCTTGATGCTTATTAAATGATACTTTCGTATCATTTCTTGGATCATATCCAAAGACCCATAAACCAATATCGCTCCCACTAACTTTGAGACATTTTTGGTTAATATGTGTAAACAACTTACTCTAAATCGTTATTTAGAATTTTTTGCAATACTTATGTAACAAACACTAAGTCTTATCAAGCGATAATTTTGTGAGTAAATCTGAACCACTACAAGAATAACTTGAAATACCGAGGATCCTTGGCGATGGCGGTTTGACTGCTTTTGACAGGCCGTCGACGGCTGTTGGAAGCCGTTGGAAATTCGCGTTATACATGTTTCGGCTGAGACCTTTCTTTCTCAATCCAACTGAACGAATTTTTTTTCTAAAAACCCTAAAACTCATTTTCAAGCTTCCAAACCCCAAACTCAAGCTTCCATATCTTGCATGACTCCTTAATCACTCTCTATTGCTTCCAATCTTAGGTATAATTTTTAATTTTTGCGAAAAACCTAATTTTTAACCTAAATTTTGATTTTCATAATTTGATAAATTATGGCTAATTAGTGATTTTGATTGTTTCTAATAGCCTAATGATCGTTTATAGTATCCCATGGAATACCTTTTTCATTTGTTGGCTTTAAATTCTGAAAAGTAGGTGCAATTTGTGAATTTGTGTATATATGTAAACCATTATATATATGTTATTTTTAGCATTGTCTTGTGTTAATTGAGGTGTTTATATGTTCATATATGTGTGCGCGTATATGTTAATCATTATATATATAGACACACACATGTATACAAATAATTAAATAAATTGTTTTATATCGAAAATATCATAAAAAATAATTTACATATCTACTATAATACGCTGATTAACCTTGTTCGATATTAAAGGCGGAATGTGTTAAACTAATTTTTTTTTGAAATATATAAAATTAGTAAATTTTCAACCGTTTACAAACAATAATACATTATATAATAAATAAGAAGTCAAACTATAAAACTTTAAATTTTTGTATAAACTACTTTTTTATTATGTCCTTTAGAGAGTTTTTGGCCTAATCCAATAAGTGTTATACATGATCGCTATATAGATATTCGTTTTTGTCATAAAATGGACATTTATATTCATCTGGTATAATAATTGCTAGATTTGTCCACGTATTGGACAAGTTATAAACACATTAAACAATTACATTTCATACATTATTTGAACCGTTTAAAATGAAATAATTTATGAATTATAATTATTTACTATGTTTGTAATGGGAAGTAGGATGACTAATCATCAAAATAGAAAACTATAAACTAACATTTCAATACTGTATTCTTAAGTTATGTTAAATTGACACGTATAAGATTATGTATCAATAAATTGAAAATAATATGTCGATTTGTAAATGTATTTACTGAATGTGCTTTAAGTAATAATGGAAACGATGTAGAAATTCGTTGTCCATGTAGTAGATGTAAACATTTGAAGTATTTCTTACCAGATATTGGTTTACCATATCAAAAAATAGATACATGTTCAAATGGTTGCATGTTGTTTTAGAAAGAGGACATCACTCTTAGGAAGTGTAGAATATGTAATGAGGAAAGGTATATGCAAGATTTGAAATCTTCAACTTTTCTTGTACAATCACCGCATGAGTCAATCTACCACTAAACTACTGTTCTACAACATTGATTTTTGAAAGTTAATTGACAATTGATTTATTTTTCTTTGTTAAGTAAGTTTTGGTCGCTTGTATTAAAAGCATATCAGCACACATACCAAGCTTGCAATGATGGCACTGGAGTTTCTCTGTCATCATTTTCGACATAAAGACATCTATATGAAAAGTTGATTTTTCTATATGTATTGAAAACTTTTCAACTACCTCCAATCCAATTATTAAATTTTTTAATCAAACATCAGTCAAAGCACACATTTGAAGCCATGGATGAAAAATCCACGAATAATGAAAATGGAAATCAAAATTCTCCCTCTGTACTCAAACTAAAAGCCATAGAAGATAAATGCATGAGTCCCAAAGAGAAATTGACTGAATTGGAAAATGATAACAATTTGCTTAGGGAAAAGGAGCTAAAAAGTCAAGAAACCATAAAGAACTTGCTAAAGAAGACTACAAAGTTGATTACGAATATGGCTTTGAGAGTCAGAAATTGTTTTAATTATTAAAGTATAATGAATTAAGATAAAATGCTATTAATTTCAAATGCATATTATTTGTTCATGTAGGCATAGTTTATGAAAAAAAGGCAGAAACTCCTAGAGGAAATAGGTCGAGAGCAGCTGATTATGGACAGGGAGGATGTCATTTTTAAGTCAGTCATTGACCCACCTTCATGGAACAGGCGTTATAATTTTGGCAATCAAGTGGCAATGAGTAATATATTTAGATATAACAATTTAGTAATCTTTCGGTTATAAAGAATTTCACACCGCTTTAGTTTCGATAATAAGTTTATAGATATAACAATTAAAATATTATGTTGTAGCTTTGATGGTAAGATTATATTAATTGAACTTTTACTAAATTAAATAATTATTGCAGGGTAGATAGAGGAGAGCCAGCCAAAGCAAAGTTCGGATCGATCAAGCATAGCTTGAGGAATTGAGAGCTAGGGTGGTGCAGCTGGAGGAGCAGAACCGTTGGCAGGCCATTGGGTTGACACAACTGCTGGACCAGTGTATTGTTGAGTACATGCAGCAATATGGTGACTGCTTTCCATCTTCAGCTGGTTCCGGAGGTTCCGGAGGTGATTGACAGGAGTAATAAGTATGTTTTTTGTTATGCAACATTGTGCAGCATTGTTTGATGATACATTGAGATGGTGCGGTTAAATACCTTGAGATGTTTTGTACATTATTTGATGGTACATTGGGCAATGGTCAGTTTGACATTTGTGAGTTGATGGTGGTGAGTTGTTGATGATGACATTTAAGTTGTTGATGGTGTGAGATTTGTTGGTGTTTCACGGTGTATATATTGTACGATGACATGTATGTATATTACGTTAACGAAGTGTTGGTTGGTTTGATGTTATGTGAGTTATGGTTGGTTTAATTTTCTTTATGTGATTTGAGTATATTTGTATGATTTGAGATTATATTGCATATCTGAATTCGATATGCACATTTGTGTGACTATATTATATTTTTGAATTGTGTATGTGAGGCTAGCGTGTAGCAGAAATATGGAAAAATGCTTCAGGTACTCCGACGAATTCCGACGGTTGGCGACAGCTTACAGGTCAACATTTTTCTACAGCTTCCGATGGGTAGTGGCGGTTTTGTTACTTCCTCTTGATCAGCCATGTATCTTCAATGGCAATTTAGAGCCATCAAGTTTTCTATTGACAGCCGTCGGAAAGTTTACGACGGAGGCGGTTGGAAGACGTCGAAAATACTGTGCGGTGACGGAACAAATTGCGACGGTTTTTGCGTCATTTTCCTACGACTACCGACGACCGTCGACGGGTTTTAGCCTTCGAAAATCGTATGTTTTCTTGTAGTGAATTAACTTGAGCATTTTGAAAGCAGAATCTATTATACTAATTTCAACAATTGAAATTTGCGATATTATTCTTATCAACATTGCTCATTTAATTCCAACCGCATTAGTTTTTCTCATAAAGACACAATCGTGGCCGATGGATCACATCCCTTTGATTACGACTACCAAAATCATATTTTGATAGCGTAGTCGTAATTCTTTCGGATTTGCGCATTATACCATATAGAGTCAACACTCTTAATGGTTTAATTAAACAACTGAAGATTGTATAATTTTGACATTAACAAGAAACTCATAGTTTCTCTTTGATATACGAGAATACTCATTAAACATTTGCTATGTGTTCATTTAGGTTAGTTAATTTCATTTCATCTCATATAATTAGTTCTATCTATGGGTCATATCCAATTCCATTTAACCACCAATAATTCCTCAAAGAAATTCCTTCACAATAAAGTTGGTATATCTTGAAACAACAATTGTTTCTCGGTGTAAATGAAATAGGGATTCATAAATGCTTTATGAATTTCTTTATTTATAAAACTGATTTTGTTTGAGTTTACAAAAATGATATTCAAAACATAAATATGTCATCAATGGCAGTCCTTTCCAAAATCCTTTTGGGGAGATTCATACAAGATCCCTCATAAACAATTATTACGTGCAATCTTTCGATTCGCATAACCTGCCAACTCCATGGCTAGGGATATGTTGTAGTTTCTAATAAATGATTATCTTGTAAGATTTTTTAAACTGTTATTCAGATGAAATAATATTAACCTTGTGTATTATTCTTAAGTACATTGCCTTATAGAAAGAAACAAACACAACTTCACTCATAATTAATTACATTGTCCAACAAAATTCAATTACTCCATATCGATGCATCATTATATATCACGTGGAGGAGTTATTTTGAGATTGAATTATTATTCATTTTAGGTACGTTTGAAACCTTTTCCTATACACTCACTCGATCAAATTGAAACATTTATGTCGCATGTTATTTTTACTTCTGTTTTATATTCAATGAGTTTGCCACAAAAATACTACATGTGTATCAAATGCACATGTCTACATCGTTGATGACTCATCAATGAATACTACAAAGTACGTGGAACCTTTTGGTATTTATAGTATTACGATTGCATACATCAATATGTATCAATCCGAAGAGTTCATCAACTCATGTAATGCTCCCACTAAATGGATGCATAGCCCTTTATTATTTGAGATATAATTAACAAGTATCATATGATTTAAAATCATATAATAAAACTATTTTTTCAAAACTACGGCTTAGTTTATAATTTCAGAATCACCGTAAATAATATTAGAAACTTTTGTATTTTCCACCGCATCACTTTTGTTATGAAAACAGATACCACATTGTAATTTTATTTCACAACGAACATTCATGATATTCGTAGAAATACAGCAATGTCTATTTTTTCATTCGATAGCCAAAAATAGTCATTATTTTACAAATAATGTTCGGTACTTTTTACAAATCCAATTTTCGTAATTTGATGTAGCCAATAAGTGCGATATGACATGCTTCCACTATTTCCGCCATTAGTATAATAGTGTACTAAATTCGGAGGACCGTCATTCACTTAATATAGATTTTTTATTTCATATACCGCAAGTAGTTTACCATGGAGAGTTCTTTGACAAACATCTTAAACTTAAAGAAACAAATCTCATAGAAACCAATTTTCTATATAAAAATACATTTCGGAATAGAAATCAAATTTCTCATTCCAATGTTAAGTATCAATCACTATTATTTCTCATTTTCATTGTTTCTTTATATAGAAGAAATGACCATTCACTCCAACCATCCTAACTATATCTTAAATCACATTTATTCTTGTACATTCATTTTTCTTTCTAAATGGTCAAACCATTCAAAAGAAATCCCTTACTACAATATCATAACGAACTCTTTACAAAAGCGCCTTTGATATTCTTAACACTTAAGGACATAAAAAATGTTGCTCTTTGTATAACCTAATTAAATTGACATATCAACAATCGAGTTCTTAGATATTTTGTAGTTTGGTTTTGCGCTACAATTAACACAATATGATCATTTGTGTAATCAATCAAATTGAATACTCGGTCAGATAGTATAGTTTATTAGCTTTTTTGAATGAACTATATTCATTAAAGTATTGTACATTATGAACTGTGACCGTTCACCATATAGCATTCATATGTGATAGTATATGGAACAAATATACATCCACAATCTTGTGTTTCTTTTAGAGTACGAAACTCATAAAATGCAATACAAAGTCTAAACCAAATAAGCACGTAAGTGATCATTTTACGAATGTATTAAGTAGCTGTAAAAATTAGGCACTTGCATGGGTATAGAAATCATTGACATGCAATAGGCATTCAATAGTAGGTATTATATTTTCATTTGGCAACTTTCAATTTAGTTCATTTGTATATGTTAATTGATAAATGTTTTATCAATCGTATTAAATAAAAAAATTATCATTGTAGATAATTATAACATTATTTAGCATATGTTCTTACAATATTAGAAAGGTTAAATGTTACTATTTCGTCTTTCTAATCAAGCTCCCGGTAGTATTTTATGTTTTACCAAACCCTAAGCGAAACATAGAAGTCTTTCGACTTCACTAATAGGTGTTAAGACTCGTATGCCTTGGGATTATGACTTTGAGGAAAGATCAAAAAATCATAGGCCCGCGTACGATGGATAACTCTTTTTTAGTTGTATCATATACAACTCCTAACCTTTGGTACCTTGTCCTAATCTCACCTTTACCTTGAGGAAATCTCAACAAGTAAGTATAGTAGGACTATTCACTCGGACCTATCATTTCGCGATGGCCTAAGTATAATGCACATACCTTGAGGAAAGCTCAACAAATACGTGTGGTTTTCTTGCCTCATCTATTCAACATATAAATAGTACTATGCATAACATCCCTAACTTAAGGAAAGCTTAACAACTAAGGAGTATGAAAGTAATCTGTTAATATATAAATGGTAGAGGACGACTTTATATTAAAGATTCATAATCTTCAATATATTATATCGAGTGATACCGACTTATGGAATAATGTATTTCATAAGAAATATTCTCACGATTCAAGTGTCGGACACATCAGAAATCGTGGCATACATACATTTACATATGTATATATTCCTTAAGTCTATTGATAGTTTCCTTAAAGTTCCACCTTTTGTTATCCATTCATATTACATAAGCTGAATTATTATATAACCGAATTAAATTATATAGTGTCTTATGTATAAAATTATTTAATTAAATCTCATTTAATTAATTTTAATTGATTAAATCTTTAATTAATTTTAATTAACTATCACTTTAATTAATTTCATATTATAGTTCCAATACAACATTTATATTGGACGTATCTACTTTAACCTTCACTATAACCATTATAGTATAACAAATATATATCTTATATATGTGTATTTTATTTAATTAATCTTTACTTAATTTATTCAACTAAATAATTTTGATTAAATTTTATTACTTTCAAATTTATCTTACATACACACATGTAAACTTATGTTATCCTAAATATTTTAAAATAACATAACATATATCAACATATATAACGTATGCATATATGTAATTAATTTACTTATTTAATTAATTAATTCAAACATTTTTGAAAATATAGTTATCCTTTCAAACATTTTGAAAACTTATACTGTATTACGACTTTTATAATAACATGTTTTATTTTACTTTTCAGAACAATTTTGAAAATTAGCCCAAGGACCAATACAAATTGGGCCTTTTCTATTAGATGCAACATTTTCACTCACTCACCTTTCAGGCCAGGCTGGCAACCAAGTAAGACAACGTACTTGATTATCCAATTCCAAGCCTAGACATTACCTTTCTAGATACCGTACTTAGTGGGCATGTTTAATTAGTTAGCCTTAACATGACTAATTTAGACTGCATAAGCTACTAGGCTCTGATACTATTGAAGGAATTGGTGTTAACGCTTAAATTTGAACGCTAACACCCCGGTGTGTGAAGTGTAGTTGTGAAAGCACCACCCGATAGATCGGGAAAGAATTATAAGCAAGTAATAGCAGAAAAGCAGTAAACAACAGCAATTTTATAGTGGTTCGGCTTATGGGAATAGCCTACGTCCACTTTAAGTACTTTTATTGATGATCACGTTACAAGTTGATACAAATCTTCTCAAGTACAACACACTTTGAATTACAAAAGACTTAGAACAAGTGGCTCAAACTTCGATGTTGACAAAAATCTTCAAATCCATGGTGGATGTAGATGATTTCTTCATGAAGTTCTTTTAGACGTTCTTTGAATCTCAAAAGCTTTAAATGTTGAAGTAGTCTGGAATTCGGCAGAGTAATGGTGCTTGAAATTGATTGACCAGAAGTCCCTTGAATGTTGGTGATGGTCGTGTATTTATAGGGGCTTTCGGTGTTTGGTCGGAGGTAGTGGCCGAGATGGGTTAAGTCGTAGGTCGGCTCCGGGTCAGGCTGAGTTATATGTCGCCCTCCTTCTCTCAGGCACGGTCTCCGGTCTAAGTGAAAGACGCGCGCTTCTCTAGCTCCAAACCTTAAGTGTTGGGTCGCCGCCGAGTTAGTGTGCCAGGTGCTAAACTATTTCGCCACTTCATCCTTCACACCCTTAGACCGGTTACGACTTACCATAACCCATAAGTCGGTCACGACTCATAGGTGGGTGAGTTTGTGCTTAACAGTTAGGTCGGCATCCATGCTAAGGCATTAGGTCGGCATATCAGTTAAGTCGGCATCCATGTTAAGGCATTAGGTCGGCATACTTCTTAACCAGTTAGGTCGGCATCGAGTTAGATCGGATCCTTCCCCGCATCCTTTAGGTCGGCAACACTCTTTGAGATGCTAGGTCGGCCCGCCTTTATCCATTGGGTCGGCAAGTAATGCGAATGGTTAGGTCGGCCTTCCTTCCAAGCTTTAGACCGGTGAGCCATAACCGAGATAGGGTTAACATTTGCCCCTCGAAGTACATGCCTTAAGATTAAGTCGTGTGCTTCGACACCTCTTAGCTCGGCTCCTCCTAGGTCGGTAGGTCGCGCACGACCTATCAGTTAGCGCCGTTTCGCATCTCTTCACCGTGGGATATAAACTGGCTCTCTTCCTTCTTCTTCTTCACTTAATTTCCTGCTCAATTCCGCCATTAAAGCACTCTCAGATCCATAAAGGCTATTTCCTCCCAATCGATCATTGATAATCCTTGCTGTTTATCACGTAAGTGAATCTACCCTCGATTCCTCGTTGTCATTGATTCACGAATTCCATTCGAGCCTAACTCACCCCTTTGAGCATTGCATTATTACGAATCTCACTTCACCTGTGCTTGATGAAGCTTGAGTTGCTCGGTTTTTAGCTTTAAATGAACAACGAAGCGACGAAGATGGTTTATTGCTTTAAGATAGCCGGTTGGGATTGCGAGGTGTTAGATTCGTAATAGTTTCGAATTGGTTTAGTGGATGATCCAGTAGCATGAAGTATCATGAATGGGATAGGGGTTTTTGTGGGTGGAGTGGTTATTGGGCTAACGGGTTGAGCGAGATACCGGCTTGGACGTGATTTTAGGTGACCTAACTTATGGCCGATCTGATTGGGTGCGACATGAATCTTGAGTCGGTACCGAGCCAATACTTGGGGAAACTTACCGACCTAACCTTTGAGGCCTGAACCGCGACCGGGTTAATACTTGGAGAAACTCTTTTCCTTTTGAATCAGGGCCTGCTTCCCCACCTCTCTCTTGCGACCTAGGGAACTGCCGAGTTAAAGGAGTAGGAACCCTACATTAATGTGTGGGAGATTCTTAAGGCATAACCGAGTTAGCACTTAAGCATTTAACCAAGCTTGCCGAATCGAATTGCTATGATTTTGGCCAACTTCAGACTTAGCCTTTCTCTTTTTTTTTTTTTTTTTTTTTTTTTTTTAGGTTGTAGCCGAGATACGACTTAGGCCTTGGACATGCTGACACTTGAGAGTGTTAACTAACTTTAATCATTTTGACTTGGACTGCCAAATTAAGTGGAATAAACTTTGAACTATGATCAAACTTTGAACAGGGATTAAACTTTGAACTGCCCCAACTTTAAATTTGTTTAAACACATTATGTCACTTCACAGATCATCCTCACTTTTAAGCTACCAACCTGTTGAGAATAACAAACAAACAAAGGAAAACAAGGCGCACATACTGCCATTGACAGCCCATATCAAATGGCAGATTAGTCAAGACAAGATAAGCATCATGAATATAATGCATGAAATGTTGTGAATTAATCGACTAAAGTAGAATATTAATGCAAAGTATCAACAATTTGAACTGATTTGTTTGCATCAACATTATATTTGCATATTCAAACTTAAAACAAAGATTCCTGGTCTCTATAACTAACAAATGTTTGTTAGGTTTTATTCCAGTTGCCTTTGCTTATTGTTTGATTGATACTTGCACAACACTTCACACACTTTAGGAAACGTGCACCTTCATGTTTGAATACCCAGTTGTTTATGTAGAATGACTTCCCTCCAACAAGAAGAAATGGTAGCTCAAGAGGAAGAGACTTTCCCGGTGGCTGTTCCCATAGAGAATCCTCCGGAGAGAACTTCGACCATTCTAACCCCAAGAATGTTTATTCAGATACGCACTCAATTCGGCTTTGCTGAAAGTGATGTCTTATTGCCCGGGCCAAGCGACACTGCTGATAATCCTCCTTACGGTTTTGTTGCAGCCAATCGCCAAATGTGCTTAAGTGGGGCAATTCCCCCTTTCAATGACTTCCTTCGAACTCTTCTTCTCCGGTTGACGATCTCTCCATTTCAACTTCATCCTAATGGTTATGCCATCTTGATGGGGTTGTGTGTTTTGTTTAGAAGAACTCTTGATCGCCTACCGAGTTTTGAAGAAATTCGTTATCTGTGCTCGTTTACAAAGAGTAAAGATCATCCTTCACTCATTATTGTGAGAAGTGCTAGAAACCGCAAGCTCCTTTCCGATCTCACTGAAAGTGTTCATGGATTTTTGAACCAGTTTTTCTTTGCTCGCTGCCCTCCAGGGTTTTATGCCATCTGGAGAATAGGAAGTAAGACTAGTGTTTCCATTTTTTCGTTTTTGAAACTTTTTCCGAGATCCGAACTTTCAGTTGCTAACTTCATTCTTTGCTCTTTTCAGCACTTCCTCTCCCTTCTAGAGATCCGATTCATAAACAAGTTTTCGAGAGGTTGAGTGCCGTGGCTGCGGAAGAAAGGATCATAAAATTTCTGCTGAAGGATGAATTTTTACACCAATACGGGCTTCTACACGCTTCTCGTTCTACGCATGCTCATGAAGTTCCAACAGAAGTTCCCGATTCTCCGACGAAAACTCCTGACGCCCCGGTTACTGTCGAACAACTCACATCAAAAGAGTCTAATATTGAAGCTTTATTGGTGAAGTGTTCCACTTCTACCGACATTATGGGGTCATCCAGTAAGACGGTGCTTGCCCCGATCGAGGAAGAAGAAGAACCTTCACGGCCTCTCAGGGGATTAGCTGATGTAGGAATTGAGAAAACAAGTCCCACCAAGCATGATGGTGACGATGTTTACGAGGGGTTGAGCGACATAATAGTGACTTCGCAGGAGCTTTTTAGAGATGACGTATCTAAAACTATCTCTCCTGTAATTGAGGCGACGTCTCTTCTTCGACAAACACCAACACAAACATCAACTCCTCATACCCAAGCTTTCATCACCTCTGCACCAAAGAGTGGTTTGTAGCTTAATGCGTGTAGCTTGCACATCACACAACACTTAGGATTTTCCAGCACATTTATGCACTTATCTTCTTGTACTTTAAAGACTTCTAAAGCTTATCTTTTCTTATTTCAGATTCTTCAATGACACGCGGCAGATCATATTATCAAGATTTCCAACGCTACGGGGGGCGTGGTCAATATGATTATCGGCGTTACTTTCCCTCCTATAGAGAGTCTGACGAAGAGAGGGCTGCTCGAAAGGCTCGTGAAAGGAGGGATGCAGAAGAGCGTTATGACAGAAGGGATAGGGATGAGCACCATGATTCTCTGCAGAGGAGTGATGACTCGCACAAAAGGAAATCTCACGACGACCGAGGAAAAGGTCATGTAGCTGAAGATTCAGGCAAACGAGCCCGACATGGTGAGAGACATGTTTCCACTATCCCCGAAAAGCCTACTGCCCCTGCCCTTCTTGACATTACTTCTGACTCTCCTGCTCTTGGGAAGGAGGACATCCAGACAATAATAAGCAGGCCTAAATTTCAAGTGGGACCTGGCCCGGCCACTTTACAAAGTCGTTTTCCACAATGGTGCTTAAAGGGCGTGAGAATCGACCTAGACTTGGTCCCCATTGACAAGTCTGCTATGTTGCGCAATCTTGATGCAGTCAAGCTCGATATCGAGAGGATGTCAAACTGGCAGAAGCTTGTTGATGAGCTTCAAAGAGTTAACCGTGCCAACTTAGAGGCCATGCTCACCATGGAAAATGATAAGGCTGAGTGGCAAAAGGTCCTTGAGCAGCACGACACTGAAATGAGGAGCATTACTTCCTACAACGAGGAGCTCGAAGCAAAGGTTGAGAAGTTGAAAGATGAGCTTGCTGCTTCCTCTACTTCATACTCTCAAAAAGAAGAAGTGCTTCTCAGACAAGTTAGAGATGCTCATGCCAGTCAGAGGGATGCCGAAGATAGGCTCGAGGCACAAAAAAGAATCAGTGAAGGCTATGTCTCTGATATTGCTGAGCTTCGAAAGAAAAACAACTCCCAGGAGGCGGAGATACAAATGCTTAAGCTTCAGCTTGCCAAAACTGAAAGGGAGCGCGATGAGGCTGTCGCCGGCAAAATCGCAGCCGAAGAATCTCATGAGGCGACCAAAGACAGCTTCGGCTCAACACTATTCGACTTCTACTTGCATAGCGTCTTGGGGCGTGGAAGCCTCGCCTTTCTTGGTCCCAAGTATGAGATCACTTTAGCTGAAGTGTGGGAGGCCGCCCTCGATATGCTTGGTGCTGAAGGTGCTGGTTATGACGAGTCAGCCCTGGAAAGGCATTATTTTGATGAAGACGCTCGCGCTGCTCTTGCCAGGGGAAAGGAACAACTTGCGAAACTAAGAACCGAGGTGACGGAAGGGGACCAGCTGGGGAAAACCACTTCAACTACTCTAGTCCAGCCACCTTCTTCGTCTGAAGTCGACATTATTGGTTCCAGTTCCCATCTCGCTTCTCCCACCAAAGTTACCGCTGATATTACAAGCACACAAGGTGGAGACGAGGGTGAAGAGAGCGCTGATGCGCAAGCTTATGAAGTCGATATCAGGAAACCAGCTTCTCCAGGTAACTTCACTGTTAATCTCGCTACTGTCAATTCTGCTCAAGCTGGTTACTCGTTTATTTCACATGAGTTTCACGAGCTCCTTGGCTATTTTCTCAACCTTGACGAGCCTTCATCTCCTCTCTTTACTGACTTCATTGGTGAACCCTCATCTCCTCTTTTTACTGACTTTAACCTTTTTTCTTCTGTAGAGAAAATACCAAGCACTGCTCAAACTTCTACTCCTCCGGTCATCCTTCCTTCATCTCTTCAGGCGGTGCCTCCTTCTGCCTCGCAACCTGGATCACAGGAGGAACAAATAGAGGCTCTTCACGGCTTGGATGATCCCATCGCTTCGCAAGAGCAGAAAGATGAGAGACCTGAGGGAGGTGACATTTCCCCGGAACGGACTCCTTCTGACGACATTGTTCTATCAAAACTTGTCACTCCGGGGAGTGAGTCTTCCTCACAAAGGAGAGAGAAGCGTGGGACATCAAAGAGGAGGGGGAAGAAAATCACCGCCACTGAAGAGGAGCCGGAAGTTGAACCGGTTACACCTGCCTCTCCCACTTCCCTTATACCCACTGGCCGACCTGAAAAGCTGGTTATTCGACCGAGTAAAGGGTCCAAAGGAGGGAAGAAGAAGTGAAGATTTTAGCTTTTTGCCTTTTGTATGAACTGGCCGAGAGTTGTGCGGGTACCGGCCCCCGCTTTTATTTTGAAACCTGTATCTGCATTATAGTTGAATAAAATGATTCTTCGTTTGTACAAACTTCTGTTTGAATTTGAGAATGCATTTACTATTTATTTTTGCACAAGTTTGTTTATATAGTATTGCAGCGGGCTTATGGTATGTTGCTTGAGTATTACTTTACTGAGGCAGCTATACTACTATACCATGTTGCCCCCATACCTTAAGCTTGTTGCAATATTTTATACTTCGAGGGGACTTGCACTCTTATTTGTTAAAGAATAATTATTTTATTCTTTAAAGAAAATTTTTATTGAGTACAACTCCCTTCGTATAAGTTTTTACGCTTTGTCGTTCGAAGAAATCACTTTTCTCTTTTGCTTATGTGCATATTTTACCAAGTGAATTCCTCTATGTGGTAAAGCGGACCTCTGAAGGGTACTTTAACTTCTTTTCTTTTTACGATCATTTTCCATTTGAAAGTTAAAGTACGCCTTTGATGAGGATTTTTTTTTTTTTTTTTAATACAAAATTGTACCTCTGAGGAGGGATTTTTCACGTTTCAACACTTGGAAGTTTTATTTCAATCTCGGTGAAACGCGTACCCCCAAAGAGTTGTGCCTTTCGAAGAAAGCCTTTTCACGTTTCAACACTTGGAAGTTTTATTTCAATCTCGGTGAAACGTGTACTTCCAAAGAGGTCTTTTTTCTTGATTGTGTCCCCGGGAGGGGGTCGTACCTCTAAGGAGGGATTTTTTACGTTTCAACACTTGGAAGTTTTATTTCAATCTCGGTGAAACGTGTACCCCCAAAGAGTTGTGCCTTCGAGGAAAGCCTTTTCACGTTTCAACACTTGGAAGTTTTATTTCAATCTTGGTGAAACGCGGGCTTTCAAGAAGGTCTTTGTTTTTGCATTTCAACTTTGGTGAAGTGAAATTCCGAAGAGCGGTTGCTACACTTCAACTCCTGGCGAAATGTGCCTCCGAAGAGGGCTTTTATTTTGTTTACATTTCAACTCTGGTGAAGTGAAATCCCGAAGAGCGGTTATAACACTTCAACTCCTGGTGAAATGGGCCTCCGAAGAGGGCTTTTATTTTGTTTACATTTCAACTCTGGTGAAGTGAAATTCCGAAGAGCGGTTATAACACTTCAACTCCTGGTGAAATGGGCCTCCGAAGAGGGCTTTTATTTTGTTTACATTTCAACTCTGGTGAAGTGAAATCCCGAAGAGCGGTTATAACACTTCAATTCCTGGTGAAATGTGCCTCAAAGAGGGTTTTCATCGCCTGGAAGTTACTCTCTCATGGTTGGAGGGTCATGACTCCTCCAATCTTTTTTGTTGAGTAGAGAACTTTCTTTTTTGTGGCGTATGACCCATTAGAGGTCTTTTATCCTCCGAAGAGTTGCGCCTCCGAAGAGGACTTGTGCCGCTGATGGTAGCTTTGGTTGTTCCTCTGTTCACTTGCTTATGCCTTTTCAGCGATCCTCTTTTTTTTTCTTTTCAAGTTTTCATTCCCCTTTCTCTCACAAGTGGCTTGTTTAATCCAAGGAAGTGTACTTCATTGCCAGGCAAGTTCGTGAGAACGGGCACTAGCTTCCTAATTGGATGTTTGTTTGTTCAAACAATCTCAATTTATCAGCAAGGGCTCGTTTCTATCGAAATCATTAGCCGTTCAATTGAAGTATTTCCTATCTAGGATTTGAGTTCGGGGTCTTTGTGACTTGAAATTTGTTTGTTGAATGATGGTGAGAATCGCTCGGTCTTATTATGCGCAAGTTTTATTTCCATTGTCTGCAAAAATTTAAATCGACATTTTAGCAATACATTTTATGTATTTTTATATCGAAAACAAAGCAAACATATAATGATAATAAGGAACACAAGATTTATAGTGGTTCGGCCATGAAATTAGGCCTACATCCACTTTATATTCTTTCATTATTTACTTGCATCAGTTTCACAATTGCTTTCAATTACAAGAATCATACATTCATAATTCTTTTTACAATTTTTCAACAAAATTTTCAAGTAAAGTATGGACGCAAGTGGTTGCTGTTCCATGCCCTTGGAATTTGATCTCCATCAACAGTGGTGAGCTTGAATGTGCCGTCAAGAAGCTTCTGACCTATTACATATGGTCCTTCCCAATTTGGCCCAAACACACCTGTCGCGGTCATAATTCTTTTCAGGACTAGATCTCCAATTTCAAAGCTGCGTTGACGAACTTTGGAATTGAAATGTCTGGCTATCTTTGCTGATGAGCTGCAACTCTGAGGTTAGCTTCATCTCTTTTTTCATCAAGGAGATCCAGCGCTTCAAGTTGCAACTTTTCATTTTCTGCTTGATTGAAATGGATTCTTCTGTGTGAAGGGACCTCCGTTTCAACCGGGATCATTGCTTCCGATCCGTATGCTAACGAAAAAGGAGTATGCCCAGTTGCAGTTTTGTGAGTAGTTCTGTATGCCCATAGTGCAAGTGGTAGTTTATCGACCCAACCACCTTTTGCTCTTTCAAGTTGCTTTTTGATGGTTGATTTGATGATCTTGTTCACTGCTTCCACTTGCCCGTTTGCCTGCGGATGAGCTATTGCCGAAAAGCTTTTCTGGATTTTGAATCGCTTGCAAAAATCCTGGAATTCCTCGCTTTCAAACTGAGTACCATTGTCTGTGATTATTTTCTGAGGCACACCGTATCTGCAAATGATATTCTTGGTCACAAAGCTTATCATTTTCTTTGAAGTGATCGTAGCCAATGGTTCAGCTTCAGCCCACTTAGTAAAATAATCAACTGCAACAATAGCATATTTAATCCCTGATTTAGCAGTTGGTAGCGGCCCAATGAGATCCATTCCCCAAATTGCAAATGGCCATGGACTGACCATCTGTGTGAGTTCGGTAGAAGGTGCTCTAGGAATTTTGGCATATCTTTGGCACTTGTCACATTTTCGGGAGTAATCTGCGGCATCCCGATTAATTTCTGGCCAAAAATATCCGTATCGGAGAATTTTCTTTGCTAGTGTTTGACCACCTGAATGATCACCGCATTCTCCTCCATGCACTTCAGCTAGGATTGTTTTGGACTCTTCCCGGGATACACATCGAAGCAATGGCATTGAGAATCCCCGTCTGTACAATCGGCCATCCTGAATTACATAGCGAGAGGCCTTCCTTAGAAGCTTTCGTCTTTCTATCGAGTTTTCTGGCAGAGAACCCCTGAGTAGGTAATCCAGTATTGGAGTCATCCATGACTCTTGTTCTTGAGATACATTCATAATCCAGTCTATATCCATCTCGTCTATACTTGGCGCTGAAAGGACTTCTACAGGGACCAATCCCAATAGTTGAGCTTCACCAGAACTTGAATACTTTGCGAGGGAATCTGCCTTCATATTCTCTTCACGAGGAATGTGGCTTATTGAATAGTGATCGAGTTCATATAGGAGTTCCCAAGCCTTTGACAAGTAGGAAGGCAGATTTCCACCTTTTGCTTGAAATTCCTTCTTGACTTGGCATACGATAAGCTGAGAATCACTGAAAATTTGTAATGCTCGAATGTTTAGCTCTTTAGCGATTTTCAGACCTGCAATAAGAGCTTCATATTCCGCTTCATTGTTTGTTGAAGGAAATTCCAGTCTTAGTGCATAACATAATGATCGACCTTCAGGAGTTTCAAGTACCACTCCGGCTCCAGAACAGTAGTCATTTCTTGCGCCATCAACATACATCTTCCACTGGATTGGAGAATCATTGATCGCTTTTTCCTCACCATTATCTTTCTCTGTGAATTCTGCAATGAAATCAGCTAAAGCTTGTCCGTTGATTGCTTTTCGGGGGTGATAGGTGATGTCATATTGACTAAGTTCAATGCTCCATTTTAGAAGACGACCCGAAGTTTCAGGGCGAAATAGGACTTGCTTCAGAGGTTGATCAGTGAGCACTTTGATGGGATGAGCTTGGAAATATTGCCTCAGTTTCCTCGATGCAACTAGTAGGCAATAGGCGAGTTTTTCCAACTTGGAGTAATTCAGCTCTGCCCCTGTGAGTCTTTTGCTGATATAGTAAACTGGATGTTGAATCCTTTTGTCTTCCCGTATCAGCGCTGCACTTAGAGCATGAGATGATACTGCCAAGTATATAAGAAGATCCTCACCATTGCCTGGCCTAGAAAGTATCGGAGGCGTTTCCATATGACGGATCAGCTCTTCAAAGGCTTTTTGGCATTCGGGAGTCCATTCAAAGTTCTTCTTCCCTTTTTTCAGGGCATCGAAGAATGGGATGCATTTATCAGTAGCTTTGGAAATGAACCGACTCAAAGCGGCGACCTTTCCGTTGAGGCTTTGCAATTCCTTCTTCGTTCTAGGAGCTTTAACTTCTTTTAAGGCGGTAATTTGAGCTGGACTGGCCTCAATGCCCCTAGCACTGACGATAAAACCTAAGAACTTTCCGGATTCGACCCCAAATGTACATTTCAGAGGGTTAAGTTTCATTCTGTGTTTCCGGAGGACTGCGAACATTTCTGCTAAGTGTTCAATGTGATCCGCTGCTTTCCTGGACTTTACTAACATGTCGTCGACATAGACTTCCATAGTTTTGCCCAATTGCGGTTTGAACATAGCATTAACAAGTCTTTGGTAGGTTGCCCCTGCGTTTTTTAATCCGAAGGGCATAACTTTGTAGCAATAAAGCCCAACATTTGTAATAAAGCTTGTATCCTCCTGATCCGGCTCATGCATCATGATTTGGTTATAACCGGAGTAGGCATCCATGAAGGATAACAATTCATGTCCCGCGGTTCCGTCTACCAGTTGATCGATCCTGGGTAATGGGAAGCAATCTTTGGGGCAAGCCTTGTTTAGATCAGAAAAATCGATGCACACTCTCCATTTCCCATTAGCTTTCTTGACCAACACAGGATTTGAAACCCAATTCGGATATGTAGATTCTTTGATGAAGTTATTTTCCATGAGTCGATCAACTTCTTCTTTTAATGCTGCTGACCTTTCTGGACCCTGGGTTCTTCTTTTCTGTTTAACTGGCGTAAACTTTGGGTCAATATTCAGAGCGTGTACCGCAACTTCCGGGGATATTCCACACATATCGGCATGAGTCCAAGCAAAGACATCCAAATTCGCCTTCAGGAAAGATATCAAGATATTCTGAATCGAAACATTAAGCTGCGAGCCCACATTCAACACCTTATTTGGGTCCTTTGGGTCAACAGGTACCGGAACTGTTGTTTCCACCGGTACTACTCTATTCTCCCCTGTACCGGCTTTTCTGGGATCCATTTCTTTCCGTGCCCCGCTGTGCTCGCCAGTGCAGGGTCCGCTCTGTAATTGCTACAAAGCTGGTTCCTTGATGCGGACTGGAGTTGCCGCATCCTTTCCCATTTCCCTTTTTCTTGACTCTCGCAGCTCTGTCCAATAGCATTCTCGCGCAGCATTTTGATCCCCTTTTATAACTCCTACTCCATTGTCAGTAGGGAATTTAATAGTGAGGCACCACGGGGCTAGGATAGCTTTGAATGCTGCGAGTGTTGGACGGCCAAGAAAAGCATTATAAGCAGAATATTCATCGACGATCACGAAGGTTTGCTTTCGGACCACTTTCCTTTCTCCTTCCCCAAGTTCTACAAACAGATCGATGGTTCCTACTGGTTGCTTTGGCTCCCCAGTGAAGCCAACGATTTTCTGTGATGAGGCTTGCACATCGATCATAGGGATTTTCATCTGGTCAAATGTCTTCTTGAAGAGAATATTACATGATGCTCCGCAGTCAATGAGGACTCTTCTGACAATGGCTGGTCCAATACCAGCCGAGATGACCAAGGGATCTAAAGTAGGAGCTTCAATACCTGTGGAATCTCTGGCTCTGAAAATAATGTCGTCACTGAAAGTTTTCTGTTGTTTAAGGGGCGTAGTGTCTTCTAGAACAAAGACGTTTTCTTCGGCTGGAGCATATTTCAAAGCCCTGGAATATCTCTCCATCTCACCCCAACTTTTGCCAGCTGGGTGAGGTCCTCCTGAAATGACATTGATAACGGGCCTTCCAGATTCATGCCCCGTAGCTTTCTCTCCTGCCCCAGGCTGATGAACAGGAGCCCGCTGCCCCTGACTCGACGATGCAGGATTGTTGCTATTCTTTTTCACGAATTGCTGCAACTTGTTTTCTCTTAGCAACTCTTCAATCAGATTTTTCAGCTGGCGGCATTCATCAGTTTCATGACCTGGTTGATTGTGGAAGCGGCAGAATTTCCCACTTTGTATGGCTTTTCTCCCAGTTCTCAAAGGGATAGGTTTAGGGAAATCGACGGAATCTTTAGTGGCCAGGTAGATGTGCTCCGGTGTATGTGATAATGGAGTATATTCTGATGGCTTGAAGGATCGGGGCTTCTTCAGACTACCCTGTTTCTTCCCATTACTATTCTCCCTTTTTTGCCCCACCGATTCATTCTTGCGTGGAGCGACAGTGTTGTCTTCTGCTTTTTCCAACACTGTCTTTACTGGTAAAGGACGGCTTTCCAAGCGAATAAATTCGTCTGCTTTTTTGTAGAACTTTTCGAGAGAGGTTGGCTCCTTCATATTTAACCATTTCCCAAATTCGCTTGACTTATCGATAGCCCTCATCAGATAAGTCAATATCATTCGTGGTTCAGCATTGTCCACCTCAGCCAGTGCTATATTGAAGCGGTTCAAGAAGGATCTGATAGACTCACCAGGATTCTGCTCTAAACTCGATAGTGACATAATATCCTTGGCCTTCGAAGCATATAGTCTAAACTGCTCCTTGAATTTTCTGGTCAAGTCTGAAAACTGATCGATAGATCGGACTGGTAACTTGGTGAACCACAGTAAAGCCACGCCTTCCAGGTATACGGGGAAATATCGGCACTTTATTTCATCGGAGGCCCTGGCACCCGTCATGTGCCAATCATACTTATACAAGAACTCATTCGGATCACTTGTCCCTTTGTAAGCTGGAATAGTCGGAGGGACAAACTTCCTTGGAAATTCCGCCTTCAAGATTTTTTCAGTAAACGGAGTTTTACTTGGGGCGAAACCCCATTCCTTCTCATCTTCAACTCTTTGCATACTTTCTTTCATGATCTGCCGGACCATTCCAGAAAGATATTCCTCATCATGCCGAGTTCTAGATCCACCGGCGTCAGGTACTGCCTGCTCAAAGGGACTAGTAGGCCTTTCAGGAGCATTCCTTTCATTAACATCATGAATGTTGCCAGCATAGTTCCTTTCATTACCAGCCGGTTGATTGTTTGCCCCAAGTAAGTCGTTCAACTTATTCAGAATCAGAGCATTCTGGGCACTTTGAGCCTCTAGTTGCGCATTTTGGGCGTTTATCTGCTGGTTTAGCTCTAGAATCACAGCATCCAATTCCGCTTTTGTAACTCCAACAGACGGAGTGGGTAGATTAGGCACAGGGGAAGCGGAGGTTCCCTCTTGAATGTTCCCAGATCTGATAGATCTACTTTTCCTTCCAGGAGCCATAATCTCAGATATACTTCTGGTTTTTAAGGAAATTCTTTCTTCAAATCTCTGCGAAGCAATGATGACAGCTGTCCTGAGTTCAATTCTCAGTGAAAGCACCAAAAATGTTAACGCTTAAATTTGAACGCTAACACCCCGGTGTGTGAAGTGTAGTTGTGAAAGCACCACCCGATAGATCGGGAAAGAATTATAAGCAAGTAATAGCAGAAAAGCAGTAAACAACAGAAATTTTATAGTGGTTCGGCTTATGGGAATAGCCTACGTCCACTTTAAGTACTTTTATTGATGATCACGTTACAAGTTGATACAAATCTTCTCAAGTACAACACACTTTGAATTACAAAAGACTTAGAACAAGTGGCTCAAACTTCGATGTTGAAAAAAATCTTCAAATCCATGGTGGATGTAGATGATTTCTTCATGAAGTTCTTTTAGACGTTCTTTGAATCTCAAAAGCTTTAAATGTTGAAGTAGTCTGGAATTCGGCAGAGTAATGGTGCTTGAAATTGATTGACCAGAAGTCCCTTGAATGTTGGTGATGGTCGTGTATTTATAGGGGCTTTCGGTGTTTGGTCGGAGGTAGTGGCCGAGATGGGTTAAGTCGTAGGTCGGCTCCGGGTCAGGCTGAGTTATATGTCGCCCTCCTTCTCTCAGGCACGGTCTCCGGTCTAAGTGAAAGACGCGCGCTTCTCTAGCTCCAAACCTTAAGTGTTGGGTCGCCGCCGAGTTAGTGTGCCAGGTGCTAAACTATTTCGCCACTTCATCCTTCACACCCTTAGACCGGTTACGACTTACCATAACCCATAAGTCGGTCACGACTCATAGGTGGGTGAGTTTGTGCTTAACAGTTAGGTCGGCATCCATGCTAAGGCATTAGGTCGGCATATCAGTTAAGTCGGCATCCATGTTAAGGCATTAGGTCGGCATACTTCTTAACCAGTTAGGTCGGCATCGAGTTAGATCGGATCCTTCCCCGCATCCTTTAGGTCGGCAACACTCTTTGAGATGCTAGGTCGGCCCGCCTTTATCCATTGGGTCGGCAAGTAATGCGAATGGTTAGGTCGGCCTTCCTTCCAAGCTTTAGACCGGTGAGCCATAACCGAGATAGGGTTAACAATTGGGTTAGCCTGCAGTAGAAGAAATGAGTGAATTTCAATTTTTTTACCATTTTGTATCTTTAATGGTCCCACGAAGTCTAAATTTCATTTAAAACTTTTGTAAATAAAATCTTGTGTTCTATTTAAATAGTGAAGGGTAGTTTAAATAAATTTAGTTTCAAATGTATAGTGTATCAAATACACATAACATTTATTCATAAGTGTTAATGTGTAGGGAATGAAATCTTTCATTTTTTCCCTAAAACAAGAATTAATTGAGAGCATTAATTGTATTAAACGGAGAGAGAAACCTTTCATTTTCTCTCTTTAATTTGAATTTATTGATTCATTAAATGTTGTTATTAATAATTTATTCACAACAATATTTATTACTAGTCCATATGTATTCTAACTGTACAATTTGTAGTTTGAGATTTATTTATGCAAATATATATATATAAATATATATGTATGTATGTATCATATATATATGCATATGTATATGTATGTGTGTGTAACATCGTAATCCATGAAGGTTATAATATGTCCGTATATAGATGTTGGGTTTTATATTGCTAAGGATACATTAGCTCATTTCGTGTATACTATAGGTTGTCCAAATATGTGCTTATACAATATGTCAAAACAAAATACTAATACACACACACACATATTTATATAAGAAGGAATTAGGGAGAAGAACAAACTTTGGAAACAAATCAGGCTGAAGGAGAACAAATTTCTTTTTTGGGCTGAAGGACAAACTTAGAAAAAAAAAGTAGTTGAAGGACAATGCTAGTTATAACTAGCATTATATTCAATTTTTATGCTATATTAGATGATAGCAATAACTAGCATTATATTCAGTTCTACACTGTACAAAATGTTAACAGTAATTAGCATTGTCTTTCGGTTTATTTTTTTCAAAGCTTGTCATTCAGCCCAAAAATGAAACTTGTTGTCCTTCGACCTAATTTTTTTTCAAAGTTCGTTCTTGTGCCTATTTTCCGCTATACATAATTTATTGAATAAAATGGTTTCTTCCATAACAAACTAATGTAAAATAATTATACGATAACAATACAAGTTTTTCAAATTTTAGAAAATATGGAAATGAATTTTGGGCTTAAAATTAATTTATGGAATTTTTACAAATAAAGTAATATTTATTATTAAATAATTGAGAATAGACCTTAATTAAATTAACTCTTAAGATAGAAAATCAAGTTGAATAATTCTAAAAAAATTCCTAAAGGTACATGAGGCATATTTTGGGCTTAGGAAAAATTTCTAAAATTTTCTTTACTAAAATTGTATTTTTAGATAAATAATTAATTACATTTCAAAAATAAATCAATTTAATAAATTAAGTAATAAAATTCTAAAACTTTTATTGAAGATTACATATACATACTTAAGCCTTAATTTTTTTAAGAATTTTCTCAATTGAAATTGTATTTTTAATTAAATAATTGATTGCGTGCCAAAGTAAATTAATTTTCAAAAATAACAATTAAGTTTAAAAAATCTAATTTTTTTACTGTAATATAACTTCATGGTGTATAAAATATTAAATTGATGTTTTGAACCATTAATTATTTTATTCATAATAAACAATTCACAAAATCATTAAATACTAATAAAATATGTATATACATATCTAATAAAATATTTTTATACTTTATGATTTATAATATGTATAAACAATTATAATTTTTTTAATATTAAATGTGAGTGATATATGTAAACACTATACAAATATACATATTCATAATTTGCATATCTATACACATTTAATATATATATATATATATTAATATAAATCAAGATTATTTTTTTGGAAAATTAATTTAATAATAAATCAATAAACAAAATATTATAACAAGCGCATAACCTATCTAATTGTAACAAACACATGTATGCACAAAAATCTCACATAATCAATACAAACAAGGATTTGCATGTAAATAAACCTTCATAAGATTAACTTAAAATCAAAACAACGATAATAAATAAAAGTACACCTTTTAATGGAGCCTTTGAGTCCATGTTGAACAATAATTCTCTTCTAAGAGCAATTCACAATCCGTCAGGTTGCTAATCCGGGATTGGAAACCTTCTACTACAAATTAGTATTTTTATTTTTTAATTGCATTTGAGAATTTTAGGGATGATTTTATAGAAAATTTGCTGCCATTAAAATTATAAAGAGGAAGAAGAGAGTGGTGGCTCAAAAATAAATTAGCTTGTAATTAGGGTTTTGAGGTTGGCTTTTATATGGATAAGACAAGAGAGCAAACAATGATCTCAACCACACATCTCAAAACTTAATCACATATGTTGTAGCCACCTCTTATCATTCTCCAACCCAATGCTTACCCTCTTCAAATCTCATGGGTTGTGGGCCTATTTAACCTAAATTAAATATGCACAATCATATTTAACATATTTTTTTATCGATATCTCATATCGATCAATATATTCATAACTTTTATAAATATATGCAACCGTTTTATTTCTCAAATCACATTCAAAATTCATAATTAATATTTCATAAATATTAATTTATTTAATTAATTTCTAACAGCTACAAACTAATTAAATTGTTTGCTCTAAAAGAATTCATCATTTCGGTTATGTGACTCTTGGGTGTAAATTCGGCCAACGATTAACGTCAAACTATTTGAACGTTAACGTTCACACTTCACTTAGCAGGTGATATGATATTAAGGCCAAATTTATTGCTTACTCGTTTTCAAAAAAAATCTCATTTTGATTTAGTAAGTCTTATTCAGTTGTGACAATTATTTATAACAATTCTCCTCGTACAAACTATATCATTTTGGACTTGCTGAATTTAGTAATGATCAAAATTCTAACATCATCCTCATTCAACATTATAATCTAAACACAAAGTGTTTGGTCCAATAATAATAATGATTACCAATCAAACTACTCTGGCTAGAGATTTTTACTTTGGGTTGATCTGAGTTGACCGTGATACTAACCCTATATAACCGAGGAGACGAATCCTCTCTTGAATAGTTGTTCGCTTCCAATACTTCCACTCAACCTAACTATAGTCACTCGATGGACGCTATGCTTCTACTGAGACTCAAGTCCTTCTATCGAACATGATTTGACTATAACCAAAGCAAAGCTTTCATATTGATGATTCACAACATTCTCAAGTCGAAAGAACTGTGTAAATTATTCAGATTGATATTTTCTGTTTGACCTTAGTTATATTAACTAACAAAAAACTACTGAATGAGTCATTTCCTAGTTATCCAATAACTATTAGTACGTAACTCCTAGGTGCCCTCAGTAGTCATGAGTAATACACTGCCCAATATTTGAAGAGCGTTATGTACTCTATTCTCAACGGATACATCGATATCTAATCTCGATGCATCTTGACTAGGAACATTTAAAATGTTATATTTGTTTCATTGTGATAAATTACTTACGGTCACAACACTTTGTAACCATTCTCACAAAGCATATAATTTATGGATTTTCTATTAAATATATTTTTAATTAAATTAAATAATTAATCAATATAAACATATTATATCAAGTATACAATAGAAATAAAATACTTTAATTTCGAACAAGATTGGTTAACGAGTTAGCTATATGTAATAAAATACATAATTGGCCCCTAGGGCATACCCCTAACTCTATCAATATATACATAGATACACACACTCATATATATATATATATATATATATATATATATATATATATTTATTATTTGATATTATTATTCTAGATGTGCATAGAATGAATGATAATTAATTCTTTTAGCTATTATTAAATCGATCATTTGAGAATTCAATAATAAACAAATATATATAGATATATATTTACATTTCCAAAATATACATATGACACTTATAAATTAATAAAATAATTTTAGTTACTGCAAAATTATATAATAAATATTATATATACACACATGTATATATATATAACCAATTTTATAACGGGGTTTCGTTTTGATCGAAAAAAAGAAGTGAAAATGGACTAAGAATTAATTAATGCATTTTATATTTTTGTTTTTATAATATAAAATTAATTAGAAAATATTTTTATACTAATATAATTTCTTACATTATAATCAGTCTTATTTATTAGTATTCTAATTATATTATTTTTTGTATTTAATTGAATTGCTTTTTAAAAAGAGAAATCGAGAAAATGTAAGAGAGTTTCCTCTGGTTGGGAACATCTTATATCAATACCATATCAAAATGGAATAAAAAATGGTAACTAGGATTCCATTGTATGAATCTTTAAATTAAAAACTTTGAAAATAGTCAAAAATAAATTTAAAGGCACATGGATTCTTTGACATATTCTTTAGGTGGGAAAATCTTTAACCAAGATAAAGTAGGAGAGTTATATTGGTTCCGGTGGTGTAGGGCAATCGTCATAGGGTGTAAAACAAAGCCGTTTATACATGTGATTTGTTTGATTCTAGTGAGCATATCACAAATAGTTATAATAGAAAGTAAAGTGTAGAAATGTTAAAGACTCACATATTTATAGGGTTTTTGCTGAATAATGCCTACATCTACTCTCCATAGTTATTAATTTTCTTATAAATCTCGAGTACAATGTTGAAAATACAATATACAATGATCTATTATTAAAATAAAAGTAGAAAGATGCTCTAGCCTATTCGGTTCAGCAGGTTATTCAACTCAGTAGAATATTGTTCCTTTTAGTAGTAACTTGTCACTCTAGTTTGTCTGCCTTAATATTCATACCATGAAGCATTCATAGTTGTGGGAATATGTACTAGCTAACTTGGTGATCCCGCAAATATAGGCAATTTCCATATATAAACGGTACGGTTCGGCATGCCTGGTTCAGTAAGGAATCATGGGTATGGTAGAAGTTTGATTTGGTTGTTTCCTATGCAATTAAAGCGCTCGGCAGGTTCAATGCAACGGAGGTGAAAAAAGTCATAGCGGGATGCAACAAGGATATAGTGGGGTATAGCGAATAACTCTAAAATAATATATAAAACTCGTACTTAATATTTTCACAAATATACAAATGATAATTAAATGAAAAATTAACATCCAATTGAGTTATAATTAATACATAAATAATTTTAAATAAAAACACGTGTGAATATACTATAAATAAATGTAAAACTATTATATAACATAATTGAATATAGCAGAATATTAGACTATTTTCATTTCTGAAAATATATTAAAAATTCAGTTAAATAAATTAATTTCATAATTTTTGTAATGTATAAATGTCATTTTTTATCATTTCTTTTAAAGAAGATATAGCTGAAGTAGCGGAATATAGCGGGAATAACGGGATATAGCGAAAATAGTGGAAATGCTATATGAAAAAATTGTAGTGGTAGAAATCCGCTATGAGATATAGCAGGGTTATAGCAGGGTAATTGCGGGGCATTAACTACATAGGTTGTTGCCTACCGAACCAAATTTCTTATCTTGTATTTATCAACCAGACAGAGTGTTCTATTTGGTAGTAGGCGACAGCTGAACCATTTACTTTCTTGATTGTCGAACCATGCATTGTCCTTTTGCCGAACGGATTACTTAGTTTTCTCAAAACTCGCATTTTCCTTTGATTTTTGTAAAGCTACCCCATTACCTTCTTATGTTGATGCCTTGCCATTGTGAAAAAGTGATGACTCCCAGAGTACAGATTCCTTAGCCAATTATATGCTCTTAAGCATCTTTCACATTCGACGTGTTATGGGTGAAAATGCCCACAGAATTTGTAGAGAATCTTTTAACTTTAATTTAGAAGTTTAATATGAATTTTTAGAGAAGAGGTGAAAAAGTTATGAAAATTTAAGTTTGAATCCGCCGCTTCTTAAGTAAGAAAGATGGGGCAAAAGAAATAAAGAATAATGGAAGAGATAGCTTCTCATTTCAGAGTTAATAAGGCCAGTTTGGGCCAAATTACCATTTTGCTCTTATCATCTCTGTTCTTCTCATTTTAGCAACTTTACTCGATTTTGAAAAACCTTATATCTTTTTCATACAAACGCGATTTAACAAACGCAATGGAATAGGTCTCGAGTCCTAATTCATTTTATCTTTTAAAGAATCTTTTTTAAGCCATTAGTTCATTTAATCGATTAAAATGATTAATATAATTAATCACTAAGTAATAAAAAATATAGGTTGTTACATTCTCCTCCCCTCATAGAAGGTTTTCTCCCTTGAAATCTTCAATGGTGGAATAATATATCACTTCTACTTCAACATACCCACATTAAAAACACTTAACATCAAAATAATAGGAATAATAAACCAAGTAAAGCAATACAAGGTAAGTTCTATACGAGCATGCAATTATGATTAACTATTTGGAAACAAAATACAAAAATTAGATTGAACCATGTAGTAAAAGGTTCCAGATTGGAAGCATGATTCTACTCTTATGGTTCCCAAGTGTTATTCTAGAATTTTCACCCTATTAAACCCAAAATAGATTCACAACCTTGCTCCGAAGTCAATTAAAAATACTTTTATTACTCCAAAAAATCCACCTTTCGACTTAGGTCCTTCAACAAAGACTAAGGAAAAGGAGTTCAGACCAAACCTTCGAAGGAGTCGAAGGGATGTAACCATCGAAGTTTGACAGCCTCAAAACCTTTTAAAGGGAACAAAAGGTTCCATCTCACAGTATCCAGGGAGTTCTTACCTTTCAAAAAAGATGAAGAAGTCAAAGAAAGTATTAGCATCCCTATGGTGACCTTTTCGAAAGCATAGCAAGGCTTTTGAACCGGTTAAGACACATCCAAGATACCTTTCGACAACGTCGAAAGGTTCTATGAAGAAAGCAACACTTAGAAGTTAGCAAAGAATGAAAGACAACCTTTCGACAACATCGAAGGGAAGCACAGCTCTCGAAAACATTCAAATGAAGTGCAAACCTTTCGTTAAGGTCGAAGGGTTTGTGACAATAAGTAAAGACAAACCTTTCGTCAAGGTCAAAGGGTTCACAACAGTCTATGAAAGCCATACCTTTCGACAAAGTCGAAAGGTTCATAATGGCATATGAAGGGGAAAACCTTTCGACAACGTCGAAAGGTTCATAGTTGCATATAAAAGGGGGACCTTCCGACCCGATCGAGAGCATGGAGTCGAAAGGGGGGTCGCCTGCATCTATAAATAAGACCTAAGAGGCCACCTTTTGGGGATCGATTCTCTCTCATTCAAAAATTGTACTCTTCTTAAACAAATCACTGTAACCCTAATTGGGTGATTTGGGAATTTAATAAAATAAAGTTTTTCTTGGATAAAGAATGAAGTTCTTAAGCTTTGTGAATTACTTTGCTGTTTACTAAAACCTTTGTTGGGTTAACCTCTATATTTCCAGTTTAACTTCATCGAAAGGTTCTTGTCGACAAGGTTGACAACACGTTTGATCCAAGCATCTTTTACAACCTTTCGAAGTCATCAACTTTGTGGACTAAACCTTCCGACAAGGTTCCGAAGCTAATAGCTCCGTGGTCTAAACCTTTCGACAAGGTCGGCAACTTTTATGCATTAACAACACCTATAACCTTTCGAAGCTATAAACTTGATGGTCTAACCTTTCGAAAAGGTCGAAATCTACTTCATATCCATAAAAGCATATGATTTCCAGCTTAAACTCAAGGAAAGCTATCACCTTGGCCTTCGACAAGATTGAAACCTACCTTTTAAGGACTTAATTTAGGAAATTTCAACCCTAACCCTTGCAGAAGACTTCTTGCTAGCTCAACAAAGTCGAAAGGTTACTTAATCTATAGCATATACCTTTCGACGACGTCGAAAGGTCTGGCCTAAGAATTATCAACCAATAAAGTCAAGTAAAAGGGTAATTCCTAAGGGAATTTCACCTACCGTTTGTGCAAAGGGTTATTCATCCTACTTAGTACAACTTCGGGGCGTTGATAAGAAATCTTGTTAACATTTTTGGTGCTAGAAGGAGGGGTCGAACGTCTGACTTGGTTAACCCCTAACGCTTCTATTCTCTAACCCTACTTAATTTGATTCCACTTCAAGTTTATCTACATTGGTGAATCATGGCTTCAAGAATTGAGAGATCAAAACAAGGGTCCTCTGAACCACATCTGACAATTTCCCCAAATAATCATCAAGATTTCCAATCAAGATGAAGAACAAAGGCTAAGGCTTGAAGTCCTAAGAATTATACACAAGAAGAAAGTAGAATCTTATGATCTGGAGAAATGAAGTGTGAATCCTTTTGATGTTGGCCATACTCTTATCTTTGCACTCGGAAAAAGGACAAATGGAAGTGACAATATCTTTAATCAAATGAGAAGAACCATTCAACATCATTCGAAAGGCATAATATTTGAGAAAGAAATAATGGTTGATTACAATGCCTTTGCAAATAAATGGCAACAACCAATTGTAAAGAGAACACTTCCTACACAAGATGTACAAAGAGTGCTAAAAATAAATGCAATTGAGGGCATGAGAACACAGTGCCAAGGAATAAAGAGTCAAGAAGCCATCCGAAATAATCAAACTTCAAGTCTAGACTTCCAAAGGAATGTAATTTAACAACATAAATTGAGAACGTCTACTTGTTTACAAAGGATGAGCTCAACTATTGGCCATTATAGAAAAAGAAGCCAAAACATGAAAGGAATTTGGGAGGATCCTACTGCCACTATCATATGATGAATGGTCATGAAACCAACCATTGTAGAGCCCTAGAGGGAATGATCATAAACTTCTTTCATTAAGGAAAAATCCACGAGTTTGTAAAAATAATTTGAGATAAAGTCAATAAAGAGCAACTTTCTATGAAGAGAAAATCTACACGGTTGGGAGTGAAATGCTCCTTATACTTGGATACTACCTAAGATGGCCGTCTACCTAAGATGGTAGAAAAGTCTCTGTCCACGCTGAGATATCTAGGGTAGAGCACCTCCTGGAGGGAGGATGGGTCAGACTTTAGCCGCGCCATTAGATGGCCAGGTTAAAGCACCGAACAAGCCCTTGGCCACGCCTCTGGTCAGGTCAAGACACCTCTTAGAGGGAGGATGGAGTAAACCTTTAGCAATGTCATAAGATGGCCATGATAAATCATCGAACAAGCCTTTATCCACACCACGCTATGGCTAGTTTAAGGAACCTCCTCGAGGGAGGATGGAATAAGCTTCTATCTATGCCATAATTAGATGGCCAAGGTAGAGCACCGAACACACCCCTGTCCGCACCGCAAAAGGGCTAGGGCAGGCCGCCTCCTGGAGGGAGGTCAGGTAAGTCCTTGGTTCCAGCCTCTAAAATGAGATAACCAAGGGCATCAGACAATAATGGACTAAGATGTCCATGCCCAAGAAAAGGCTCATCAAATAATGGACTAGGATGTCTTAGCCCGAGAAGAGGCTCATAAAATCATGAACTAAGATGTTCAAGCTTGAGAAAAGCATATCCGATCATGGACTAAGACGTCCTAGCTCAAAGAGGCAGCCAATTAGGTTATTTCTATATATATATATATATATATATATATATTCAAAACCTGAAAGGATCATATATGTCAAAGAGGACAAGAGCAAAGGAGTGGGACAGAACTCCGCCTATTATTGCCCAAATATGGGTTTCGGGACTTCCATTTCTAAACATCAGCTATTAATACCCGAATGAGGATTTTGAGTTTTTCAGATATGAATTCCGCCATCTAACACCCGAATCTGGGCTTCAGGTCTTTATCAATCATTGACTTATTATATGCGAATTCGGGTATCAAAACTGCTGCTTATGTAAACCTTAATCTGGGTGCAAGGTGATTAGATTTTTATTCATCCTAAATGCCCGAATCTAGGCCAAAGAATATCATCATAAAGACCATTGTTAAGAGTTTCCAAATGGGAACTTCAGATTTCTAACTTTTTTAAATCCCATTAATGTTGAGGAACGTGTCAAAGAGTTACTACTTCAAAATTTCAAACACTGATTTTTGAGTCAGGTTCTTAATTTGTACTCCTATGGTAAAGTGGAATTTTCTATCAGCAAATTTCAAACTTTCCACATGAGTGGAAGGAGTTATATTCTTGATCATCACTCGTCGAGGTTAAAGATGAGATTTTAACATTTAGTATAAGCTATTTGTCATACAACTAATAGAACAATTTGTTAATCTAAGAAAATGACATACATACAAATATGTCGATTTCAAGCTAACAATTAGAAATATTGTTTGCTACACGCTTTTCACGAAAATCAGAACAGTGAGGAATAGCTAAAGATCCGTAAAGTTCAAAAAATTAATGAGTGAGTAGCTCAAAAGCATTTCAAAAAGTGACATTACATAAAAGGATTATGAATAAGTGATATATATTTACAAAGTTTATGTGATGTACATAAGTTATGAAATTATTTACAAAATGACAAAATTATCTACAAGGCAGATTTACATAGTCCAAACATATAGATGAGTTACAAATCTTGGTTGGCTCTATCGGGAATTTTTGCAACTATAGGATCAACTACGTGTCTAATGGCCGTGATATGAACTTCCTTAAGCTTCTTTTCTCCTTATTTTGTTCTCATCATCAATTGCATCGATGTTGGTCTTCGAGGTGATTAAAAGCTCTGTTCGCACCCTAATTAATTTATTTTCTCTTTCTAACTCCGTGACACGCTTGTCAAGCAAGTAATTGTCATGATCTAAGCTTCTGGTTCTTGGCAGCGTATTCGTTAATGATCTAAGAATACTTCACTTTCCGCTACTCATCAAAATATTTGGCTATTTCAAATTTTACGCTCCAAAACTAGTTCCCCACCACATTATCATCTAAATCTGGGGAAGGGTTGAGCATAGATGGAAATTTCTGAGTCGCGGAAAATCTTGACCTAGTAGGCTTGACAACTGAAGGGGTTGCTTGAGAGACTGGAAGATCAATCTTTGAAGTCTTACAGCCCAAAATGAACTCCAAAGAGGCGCATTGCGCTTGGCTATCTTTTAACTTTAACTCCAAATCATTTATTCGCTGAATGAGTTCAGACATTTTTGGTCGAAATCGGCTATGGGATTGGTCTTTAGCTGACGTTTAAGCGTAGTGATCATCTCATCTTTTTTCTTATTATCAGCCTCGAGATAGACAATATGGTCTTTGTGACCATTGGTAATGGTCTTTTGGAGAAGATATTCCTTTTGCCATTTCACGGCTTTAGTGTTGCTACCAAAACGCTCAAGTAAGACTTCATCGTGGACCATGATTCCTTTGCTCACTGTTAAAAGTCTTTCTCTAATAACATCGATGCATGACAGTAAGTTTTGAGAAAGATGAGTCGTAGATGACTGTAGCTCCTAGTTAAACAAAAGAAATGGAATAAAAGTTAAGATAGAGACAAAAATATTTTTATTTTTATCACAACAGATTACAACTAAAACAACGATGAAGTTAAATGATACAATATGCAATTTGATTACATCTAAAGTTTAGAAACTAATTTTCTAACTTTGTCAAGGGAATTAGCTGAAAGCTACTATCAAATCAAAGGGCATAGTGACTCCTTCAAGGGTTATCACCAGTGGACATTGACTGTAGTCCCATTTCCCAGTTAGAGGACTATCACGACCACAAATTAATTTAGCATGAAATGTTCTGATTTCTCTAAGGAAATTTTCCTTTTCTTCGCCAAGGAAGTCAAAACGAAGGTGAGGGTATTCAAAGTACAACTTTTGTAAGTCCCAAAGAAAGCAATATCTTGCTAACTTCAAAGTCTTTAAAATTGATGCATTTTCAGAGTAAAATCTTCTCAGTTTAACATATCGACTTAAGTGATCTCTAGGGATAAGTAGTCCTAGAGCTATTATTCTGAAGTAGTACAATAAAAAGAAACTAAGCATAGAAAACAGAGCCAAAACATGTATTCATAAATCAATTAGTTGTTACATATTCAAAATCATTCATCTGGTTCATACAAAACAAATTTGGAGAAAAATTTCGAAACAAATTTAATTTATAGTATTTAAGCTTTTTAAGGGAAAGATCTCGATGAAGTGACCTGAGCAGTGGTAAGTTTCAACAAGCCCCAGGCTACGGATCAGATCCAAATTCATCTAAGTATCTTTTATGAAAACATCAAAGTAGACCCCCACCAAACTCGCCTAAATACGAAAAATCTATAATAGAATGTCTACAATAAGCTTTATGCAAGAAGCTAACTAAAATGTCTCTCTCTACGATCATCATCCAAAAAAAGTTAACAACTCTCGATTTTCCTTCAAGAGAGCGTCATACCAGAGGCGCGCCCTCTTTAGTGAAGGAGCAGCCCTCTAATATTTAAAAGATGCCAGTATGGTGGTCTCCTGTCAAGGTTATGGTATTTCTCAGATAAAACATTATGCTTTTTTATCAATTTGCCAAACTCCCTATATAACATGTTAATTTCTACCTGTTTTTTGTCAAGTTTTGTTTATTGAAAGATTTCAAATTTCGTGTCAATCGAATTTATGGTTTGTCCGGGGCAAGCTAAAACGCGTAGAAATCGGTTTAAGTGAATTTTAAATTTAAATAGTCAATTTAAAAACCTATCTTTCAAATACGATCGAATTGGCTTCCGATATATATTCCATTGTGTTCAGAATAGGGGTGATACATTATAAACGCCAGGCGGCACGTTTCGTTTCGAGTTCGGAAAAAATTTCGGATGAATAGTGTCGTGTAATTTTCTATATAAGGCCATCATTTTTTCTATTTGCAAATATTAGGGTTTCAAAGCCCTAGCCGCCACTTCTTGTTAATGGACAGAATTTCATTTCATTTCTCCTCAATTATCTTCAAATCTATCGATCTATTCGAAAAATTTTCAACTACAAAGTTGTAGATAACGTCGAAAACTATAAATCTGACGGTTATGATCAAAAAATACGAAGCGGGTCGACGACTATCTTTGTTTGGACGTGGCGCGTTCGAGCTTGAGTAGCGAAGCAATAGGGTAGCCAAGAGGGGCCAGTCTTCAGCTGGAGGTGGAGGTCGTGTCGCGTGTTCGGTTGGTAGTAACTTATCGTCGACAAGGTGATGGCAGTAAGCTTGAAAATTCGATGAAGTCGACGACATTGCGTTTGGTTGCATACGCATGGAACAGAGAAGAAGAAAGAAAGATGAAGCTCAGATCCAGGGTTAGGAAACGAACGGCCCAGATCAAGTAAAGGTTAAAAAAAATTGAAATTGAAATTGATTTTTTAATAATTCATATAAACTTCTAAACGTCATAACTTTGTCATACGAGGTCCATTTCACACGAAACGAATTGCGTTGGGTTAGTATTGACGAGCATTACATTATGGAGCTACATTGGGATTTATTTGAGCTAGTGAAAAATTTGGTTGAAATTAAACGCTTGTTTAATTTTAATCGGAATAAATCACTATCGCGACGACTATAAGCAATGTGAGTACAACTCACTCTTTCTACCTCACCGATATTTTTATACAGGTGAGAAATGAATATTATTCATGATGATTGATGATTGTTTGGATGATATATGATATATTGATTGGTATTTGGATATGTTCCTGCCTAGTGGAGCAGATGACCTTATACGTTTCCGTGTATGAGCGGATGACCCGTTTTATGCGCGTCTGCCTTGAAGCGGGCATTGTACACATATTCTAATATGTATATTTGTTGCAGGTGACAGGTTGAAGGGATCCAACTGGATTCCTCACCAGTATTGATTTATTTATAGATATTCATATATATTCTATTATCATATGATATATGATGTTTTGGATGCCGTGATTGATGTATTTAGTGCTGTTGCAGCATTGGGCCTATTTTCGGAATTTTAAAAATGTTTAAGTGACGATTTTCAAATTTATAAGTGTTTTAAAAATGATTTTTTGAAAATATACTTTTTTTTGAATTTTAAATTGTTAAGTAAATGGGTTTATTTTAAATAAATAAAAGCTATAATTTTTATTGTTATAAAAATTAGGATTTTTGAGAAATATAATAACAATATGATTTTTGAAATAGGAAGTTAACTATTTGTGAAATAGTATAAATTGAGATTTTTGAATAATTATAAATGGTTTATAGATAAGATTTATAAAATTGATATTTTGTAAATCAAAGTGATGGAATTACAAATAATTTTTATAAGTGTTAAAATGAAGTTATAAATGGATTTTATAAGTGAATACGATTTATATAACTTGTGAAGTTATAAAAGAACGAATTTGTAAATAAATGATATAAGTGAATTAGCTTATAATTTGAATTTTCGGCATATAAATGAATTAAATGGAATTTATAAACATTGTTTATAACTCCGAAATTAGTTGAATTTGATAAGTAAATATGAAAGCTTATTAAAGGAGATATATTCGCGATTTTGGACAGCGAATTATCCTTTAAGTTAAATGTTGAAATAATAAAAATTTGGTTGGGAATTATATCCACGATTTTGGACAGTGGATAATCTTTTAAAATAAATGTGTATAAATTTTGATTTGGATAAATGAACTATTCACGATTTTGGACAGTGAATAATCTTTTAAAATTAAATAAACGTTTTGGGAAGTGATATTTTAAATGGAATAAAATGATTAAAAGATATATTAAAATGTGTTAGGGATCGAAACCATGGATTTCAACATTCATTGTTGAAATAGACGTTTTCGATAAGTAAGGAAATGATGGACTATAGCACTGTTGGTATAGTAAATGATTCTCGAAAGGAAATGTTTTTGTATAGTATTGGGGTTTGTATATCTTGTTTTCGAATCTCTATACTAGTGATTTTGGGTTGTCGTAATGATGTTTTATGCAACATTCTTTTTGACCCAAATAAATGTGTTTAAGAGAACGTTTTCCTTATAAAATAAAATATATACTTAATTATGATTTAAGTATATGTAATATTTTCTAAGTGTTGAAAATAAACTAATTCGTGAATTACTTATTATTAAATAAATATTTGGAAATGTTTTCCAATATAGAAGTTGAAATGTTTTGAGATTATATCTTTTAAAGATAGTTTGAAGTGAATATTTGGCAAATAATTTAATTAATAGAAGATTAATTAAAAGGGCCTAGTGATTGTATATGGTGCTAAATATTTGTTTTTTTGTTTTGATAGTTAAATAACCGACTATCAAACTTTGCCAAATTTTAGTTTCTCGACTTGATGTGGAAACTATTTAGTCATACACTTAGTACGTTGCCTTCTGTGTAGGCTTGATTATCATTTGTGTTGAGGATGCTGATTCGTATAGTGTGGAGTATTACTCCAATCTATCGAGCTTCCTTCTTGGCCCGAAGGATAACAAGTTGAAAGTTGGAGACGTGATAAGTCTACGAGACTTAGTTTCTATGTGAGGTTGAGTAATGCTTTTGCGTTGTTGGTGCGAAGAGACCGAGATTAGATTTATCTGAAAACCACTTCGGACCAACGTATATGCGACGATTGTGCAGGTTGCTTGTGATGATATTGATATTCTGGAGTTTCATAATGGGGGACTGCTTGTTGATCTTTTGGGGTTAAAATCCCAATATACATCCAGTAGCAGTGGTCTCTACATTATGAAATATCCAATGCGAGGACTATTCGCTACTAATCTTAGGGATTTTCTGATAGGATGTGGTAGGAAGTACCTTCAGTTAGTCCTGTTCCTGGACAACTTGTATGGATGTTTATCTGACATTGCATTTCTAAAGATTACGTACATTGGTTTTTACAAACGTACATCAGTGGCGGCGGAGAAGGCAACTTCTCTTAGCTTAACACCCTCCTTGAGACGTATGAGCTTAAGGGTTGTATTTTTGTGGAAGGCAATTAGTAGTCAACGGAAATGGCCGTGTGGCATTCGAAGTGATGTGATATATGATTGTAAAAGGTAATCGTTACCTCTAGCCTCATCAAACGGAAATGACCAAAACAGGGTTAGATGTGGCAAGGTTAAGTGGGTCATTCCCAAGTAGGATATGATCATCCTCTTCTAGATATATCTTTGCACGCTATGATGTCGTGTATCTGATTATTGTGGTTTGTATGCTAGAGGGACCTCGGTAAAGGTCGGTAACGACCGGAGGATGATATATTCGGTACCATCTAGTTATAGAGGTGGGCGGTCTTGTGTTGGTAAAGAAACTTTATAAAGGTTTCTCGGTACATTCTTCTAGAGATGTACTGTCGGAAGGTAGTCCCTTCACCTGGTCATTTGTATGGAAATCCAAACTCCACTACGTGTTTGCCATTTTGGTTGTATTTCCCAATTGGGCTATATGCTGGAATTTAATCAATGTAACATTTTCGGCTATGATTAATATTATTTGTCTATAGTAGACACTACTACAATATAACATGACATTTGATATGAAATGTTTTAGTTATCGTAAGGTGAAAACATGTCCGTGTTTATGTGTGGACTTGTCTTATGAGATACTTTTGTTTTGAAGACTAAGGATAAGTTTGGTAATTTAATAAATTCAGTTGAATGTGTTTCTCATGCTGGTTTACCAAACTGATCCGGGTGTTCTTTCCTTTCAATGCTCAGGTCAGACCGAGTATATTTACTGGTTCAGATTTGGTGCTTTTGGAGCTTCAGCAGGCAAGCTGGAGATCTTCATTTCGTATACGCGTATCTATTTTGATTATTGATTATCCGCTATGCTTTGTTTGTTGTTGTGTATTATCGACAATTGTGAGGACTGTTTATTATAACCGTCCAAGCTGATAACTATTGATTGATTGTTGAACTCTAATTAATGTGTATATATATAGTTTCTACTTTGTAAAGATCATTGATATGATATTATATGTTTTCCGCTGCGATGTGAGATTCTGTGTTGTTCTGTTTGGCTCTATCTTCTCTCTTTCTTCTCTTCTCTTTTTCTCTCTTCTTTTCTTTCTCTTGACTTTCCATCAGTTTGTGCTTTTTGGGTGGGACATGTGTGGATTATTGTAACGCCCCACCCCGAAACCTACATTAACAAAGAGCATTACTGGGTAATACTGTCTGCTAATGCATAGATAGGGCTGGATAAGAGCGACCATCTATAACCTTGTCTTAAATATCTATTGAATACGTCGACAATGCCATATTTTTTTTGCCCGATTCAAGTGGATCGACATATCTAATAAATACTTAATACAAAGCCGCAGGTGGCTATAGGATCTATCAGAACAAAATACAACAACTCAAATGTAAAACACATCACAGAACAACAGCAAATCCCATAGATACACACATACACAGATACATCACAAAGCATACAAAATGAAACATCACATATGTGGTATGACGACTACAATACAAACACGAGTCAAAAGAATATACATATCAGAGTAGCAAACCAAAAAGGACTACTCAAAAAGCTATAACAAAAAGAGCTAGCAGAATAGTTGATGTAGAAGCAGAATAGGCTAAGTCCAAAAGTACCTGACCTGAAACACCTCGGTCTGACCCGAGTATAAAATACACGGGTCAGTCTAGCTAAACGAATCAGTAAAAGGTGATAGTAGAATAATAGAGCATAAGAGCACAGTGATATTCTTCTTAAACAAGAAGAAACCATAAGAAAGCCAACAATAGTCGTATGGAGGATACAGAACATGTATGGCATATATGGTTACAATAGGTGATAGAACACAATTGCTTCAATAAGCATAAAACACAAAGGGGACGAGAAATCTCATGAATCGCTAAAATGTAGCATGCCTCATATAATCGACAATCATAAGTCAATAAGAATGGTTTAGCTAATAGTAAAATGTAAACTCCTAAACAAGTAATTCCCAAACCCGCCATATCGGCAACTCCAAGGAAAACATAAGCAAAAGCCATCTCGACATAAGCCATAAGGCAAATGTCAACAAAGAGATAAAAACCTCATACAACGCCAAAAGGCAAATTTCATAAATAGAGCCAATAGGCAATCTCAATATATATATACGCCAAAAGGCAAATCTCAACACGTCAGCGTAGGCAATGAAAATCTCAAAAGAACTCCCAAGAGTCCAAAATCCCGAAGTAATCGCCACCGAATTGTTCAAAGGACCTATTCCAAAATGACGACATACAAGGGTAAAAATCATCTCAAAAAGGTTTTGCATGTGCTATTTTTGCCGAATACTGTTTCACATAATAGGTACCTCGCCCAAAGGCAAACGTCAAAAGACAAATAGCCGCAATGGCAAATACGCCGCAATGGCAAATGTCCGAAGACAAATTGCCGCAATGGCAAACGTCCGAAGACAAATACGCCGTAATGGCAAATGATCCGAAGGTCCAGTACTGGCACTCCAACAGGAAAATGTGTCACAAACTCTCGGAAAGGAACCCGAAAAGTGTTAACGTGTGTCCCATACCACCCGTTCGCACTAAATGGTTTACTAACCGCTAGTAAATTTCACACTCAAAGCAGTAAAAGGTTCACCTCATATCATCGGTAAACTAGACCCATGGGCCAAAACGATCAAACAAACAAGTTAGGAATTAACCGAAAGGATAAACACACGTAACCCATACTACGCGTTTCACCCAAACGTTTAACTCTCCTTCTCATTTGCTAGACAGTGCAAAAATGTGTAATTTTTATAAAAAAATTATTTACGTTGAAAATAAGCTTTTAAAACCGATTTCGAAAACTATTTGGAAACCATATTTGAAAATTTCCCTTATTATAAAGAAAAAATAGGTTTTATACTTGAAAATATTTTAAAATATTATATAATATTTATTTTTAAATCCCCTAAATTTTAAAAATCATTTCAAAAAGAATTCGAGAAAATCGTGCTCGAAAATGACAGAAAAACAAGCAAAATTCCACTCAAACCGAAATTCAAATTCAAATTCAAATAATTCAGAATTTGAATTCCAAATGCATTAAAACTGGGCTAACCTATTGATAGGCATCATACCCCTCAAAATACTTCAGAAATATCACAAAAACTGAAGTAAAAGTCAAAAATCCTACGGAAAATGAACATAAAAACACTTGGGCAAAATAATACCCAGGTCTGAAATCTTCTCTGGGTTCAACTTTCGGACATAAAACAACTGGCAGAACGATCTTTGATTCAACTGAAAATTAGTTTGCATAAAGTAGAAAAGTTCATCTTTCAAACAAGAAAAGAATCAATGAATTCCAAATGAAAATGGAAAAGTTATGCTGTCACAAACGTGGACTCAGACCATGTTTGTAACAGTTCAACAAGGATGTGCCCAGGCTTAAAAATCAACTCTGGGTTCAACTTGCAGGCATAAAACCGAGGATCAAATGGTATAGGATTGAGCTCAAAATCAGTTTGCATGCAGTAGAAAACTTCTTCTTTCAAAAAAAAGAATCATGAAATTTGGATAAAATATGAAAAAGTTATGATGTCTCAAAGTTGCACCCAGACAGTGTTTTCATTGTAAAATCTGGGCAAAAACATGGTCCAGGTCAAATTTTGACAGCATATTTCTATAAGCTATCTAAGTCTAAATGACCTGAAATTTGGTATGAATATAGTAGAAAACTCTATCTTTCAAAAAAAAAATCACGCAATTTCAATAAGAAACGAAAAAGTTATGCCATCGCAAACATGGATTCAGGCCATGTTTGCAGCAACTCAGAAAACAAAACGTACAGGTAAATTTCAGGCCGTGCATTGATTTTCAGCAAGGTTTTCAGGTATCAAATGAAAGAGTTTTGCTATGAAATTTTGTAGTTATATACTACAACATATGAAATATGAATGGAAGAAAATCCGACAGCATTTTGGTGTCGGAATTGAGAGAAAATTTCATGCAAAGTGACACCCAAACTCAGTTTTTACAGAAACCAAAAACATCAACAAAATCAATATTTTCAAGCAATTTATGCATATATTTTTGGCATTTGAAGCTATGCTTCAGCTAGCATTATGTGAGCAGCAACTCACCTCACAAAATAGTAGAGCAACAAGAGCTAATTGGAGAGAAGATGCAAACTTTGACCTTGAGAAAGCTTCAACAATCTAAAAAAAGAGTATACAAACATGCAAGAGCAAAACTTCAATAATTTTGAAACCTAATTCACAAATATGAGATTTTGATGAAATTGCAAGTTTGGAGTTTGATTACCTTTGTATTATTACTCTAGATTGAAAGAGGTTGCTTTTTGTTGCATTTAATTGAAGAAATTCACTTGGATTTTGAATTTGATGGAGTGGGTTCTATGTTTGCTTACTGGAGGAAGAAGGATAGGAGAGTAGCAATGTACATACAGTTTAATTTTCTTTTCTCACTTCCTTAATCAGGCTAAGGAACACTAATGGGCTAATGGACCCAAAAATAAAAGAAAATAAAAAAGCTAAGGCTAATTGATTCACACTTAACTAACATATGAACTTATGAACGTATACACCATACAAAAATGCATTTTCTCTATATTTACAGATAAGAAAAAAATATGAAAACTTGTATACATACAAAAAAAAAACATTTTCTATCATATAAAAAGATTAATTTTTATTTTTAAATATTTTTTATTACTAAATTCCTTTATTTAAACAAAATGCACTATTTACTCAAATAAATGAATAAAACCATGTTTTTAACTCCTAAAATTCCACAAAATTTATTTTAACATTTGTAAAAATATTTCAAACCATTTCAAAACATTATTTATATCCAAAACTTATTTTTAACCCAATTTTCACTTTTTATTTCAATAAACAACTTTTAAAAATCAAATACTTCCTTTAAAAATTATTAAAAGAAGTAATTGGCAATAATTAATAAAATTATTTCAATTTCTCTAAATAAAAATTATTTTCCACTCATTATTAACCCAAAAAACAAAATAAAGCTTTTAAACTTTATTTTCATATTTTATTTCCCAAAAATTCATTGTTTATTCCAAATAAGCAATTCAAAATCTCAAAATCTTGTTTTAGTTCACAATATTAAATCATAACAACTGTTATGATTTAATATTTACAGGTAATCTCCAAAACCAGGGTTGTTACAATTATTATCGATTCAAAGGGTACGGATTTACGGGTCGTCACATGCTTGCCATTTTGATTGTATTACCCAATTGGGCTATATGCTGGAATTTAATCGATGTAACAATTTCGGCTATGATTAGTATTATTTATATAGTAGACACTACTATAATATAAGAGGATTTGATATCAAATGTTTTAGTTATCTTAAGATTAAAACATGTCCGTGTTTATGTGTGGACTTGTATTACGAGATACTTTTATTTTGATAAAGGAAAAGTTTTGGTAATTTAATAAGTTCTATTGAGTGTGTTTCTCACGCTGGTTTACAAGACTGATCCGGTCGTTCTTCCCTTTCAATGCTTGGGTCGGATCGAGTATATTTACAGGTCTAGATTTGATGCCTTTGGAGCTTTAGCAGGAGACCTTGAGATCTTCATTTCGTATACTCGTATCTGTTTTGATTATTGATTATCCGCTGCATTGCTTAGTTTTTTTAAATTATCGGCAATTGTGAGGACAGGTTATTGTAACTGTTCAAACTTCTAAACGTCATAACTTTGTCATATGAGGTCTGTTTCGCACGAAACGAATTGCATTGGGTTTGTATTGACGAACAATACATTATGGAGATGGATTGGGATTTATTTGAGCTAGTGAAAACTTTGGTTGAAATTAAACGCTTGTTTAATTTTAATCGGAATAAATTGCTATCACGACGAATACAAGCAATGTGAGTACAACTCACTCTTTCTACCTCACTGATATTTTATATAAGTGAGAAATAAGTATTATTTATGATGATTATTTGGATGATATATGATATATTGATTGGTATTTGGATATATTCCTGCCTAGTGGAGAAGATGATCCTATACGTTCCCTTGTATAAGTGGATGACCTTTTGTATGCGTGTCTGCCTTTAAGCGGACATTGTACACGTATTCTAATATTTATATTTATTGTAGGTGACAGGTTGGAGGGATCCAACTGGATACCTCACTAGTATTGATTTATTTACAGATATTGTTATAGATTATGTTATCATATGATATATGATGTTTTGGATGCCGTGATTGTTGTATTTAGTGCTGTTGCAGCATTGAGACTATTTTTGGAATTTTAAAAATGTTAAAGTAATGATTTCGAATTTAAAAGAATTCTAAAAGTGATTCTGAAAATAAATGTTTTATTGAATTTTTGAATCGTTAAGAATTGATTTATTTTAAATAAATAAATGTTATAATTTTTATGTTATAAAAATTATGGTTTTTGTGAAATATAACCAGAATGAGAATTTTGAAATGTGAAGTTTACTATTTTGTGAAATACTATAAATTTAAAATTTTGATTTATTGTAAATGGTTTTATATATAAGATTTATAAAATTGAATTTTTATAAATCAGAATGAAGGAATTATAAAGGAGTTTTATAAGTGTTGAATTGGAGTTATAATAAGTGAATAGGATTTATAATTGTGAAGTTATAAAATAAATGATTAAGTAAAATAAATGATTTATAAGTAATTAACTTATAAATTGGATTTGGCACATAAATGAGATGGATGGAATTGGTTAACAAAAGAGATCTATAAATTGAAATTTTTATAAAATATAAATGTAATTTATAAACATTGTTTTATAAATTCGAATTTGATTGAATTTGATAAGTTAAATATAGAAGTATATTAAAGGAATTATATTCACTGTTTTGGACAGTGGATGATCCTTTAATAAATAAATGTGTAGAAATATTGGATTTGGTAAGCGAATTATATCCACGATTTTGGACAGTGAATAATAATCATTTAAGTTGAATAAATGTTTTCAAAATTAATCTTTTAAATGGAATAAAATGATTAAAAGATGTTTTAAAATGCGTTATGGATCGAAATCATAGATTTCAACATTCATTGTTGAAATAGACGTTTTCGAGAAATAAGGAATTGATAGACTATAACACTATTGTTATAGTAGATGATTTCCAAAAGAAAATATTTGGTATAGTATTGGGATTTATATATATCTATCTTATTTTTGAATCACTATATTAGTGATTTTGGGTTGTCGTAACGATGTTTTACATAACATTCGTTTTGACCCAATAAATGTGTTTAAAGAGAATGTTTTCCTTAAAGAATAAAATATATACTTAATCATGATTTAAGTATAATAATACTTACTAAGCGTTGAAAATAAATTGATTTGTGAATTACTTATTGTTAAATAAGTATTTGGAAATGTTTTCCAATATAGAAGTTGAAATGATTTGGATATATATCTTTTTTTAAAGATAATTTGAGGTAAATATTTGGCAATGATTTAATTAATAAAAGATTAATTAAAAGGGCCTAGTGATTGTATACAACACTAAATATTTGTTTGTTTGTTTTGATAGTTAAATAACCGACTATCAGACTTGGCCAAAATTTTAGTTCTCGACTTGATGTGGGAACAATTTAGTCGTACACTTAGTACGTAGCCTTTTATGTAGGCTTGATTATCGTATGTGTCGAGGATGTTCATTCGTATAGTGCGGAGTATTACTCCAATCTATCGAGCTTCCTTCTTGGCCCGAAGGATAACAAGTTGAAAGTTGGAGACGTGATAAGTCTACGAGACTTAGTTTCTATGTGAGGTTGAGTAATGCTTTTGCGTTGTTGGTGCGAAGAGACCGGGATCGGATTTATCTGAAAACCACTTCGGACCAATGTATATGCAACGATTGTGCACGTTGCTTATTGATGATATTGATATTCCGGATTATCATAGTGGGGACTGATTGTTGATCGTTTGGGGTTAAAATCCCAATATACATCCAGTAGCGGTGGCCTCTTCATTATGAAATATCCAATGCAAGGACAATTCGCTACTAATCATAGGGAATTCCTGACAGGATATGGTAGGAAAGTATCTTCGGTTTTTCCTGTTCCTAGACAACTTGTAACCCCCCATCCCGAAACCTACATTAACAAAGAGCATTACTGGGTAATACTGTCTGCTAATGCATAGAATAGGGCTGGATAAGAGCGACCATCTATAGCCTTGTCTTAAATATCTATTGAATACGTCGACAATGCCGTATTTTTTTTGCCCGATTCAAGTGGATCGACATATCCAATAAATACTTAATACAAAGCCATAGGTGGCTATAGGATCTATCAGAACAAAATACAACAACTCAAATGTAAAACACATCACAGAACATCAGATAATCCCATAGATACACACATACACAGATACATCACAAAGTATACAAAATGAAACATCACATATGTGGTATGACGACTACAATACAAACACGAGTCAAAAGAATATATATATCAGAGTAGCAAACCAAAAAGGACTACACAAAAAGCTATAACAAAAAGAGCTAGCAGAATAGTCGATGCAGAAGCAGAATAGGCTAGGTCCAAAAGTACCTGACCGGAAACACCTCGGTCTGACCCGAGTATAAAATACACGGGTCAGTCTAGCTAAACGAATCAGTAAAAGGTAATAGTAGAATAATAGAGCATAAGAGCACAGTGATATTTTTCTTAAACAAGAAGAAACCATAAGAAAGCCAACAATAGTCGTATGGAGGATACAGAACATGTATGGCATATACGGTTATAATAGGTGATAGAACACAATTGCTTCAATAAGCATAAAACACAAAGGGGACGAGAAATCTCATGAATCGCTAAAATGTAGCATGCCTCATATCATCGACAATCATAAGTCAATAAGAATGGTTTAGCGAATAGTAAAATGTAAACTCCTAAACGAGTAATTCCCAAACCCGCCATATCGGCAACTCCAAGGAAAACATAAGCAAAAGCCATCTCGACATAAGCCATAAGGCAAATGCCAACAAAGAGATAAAAATCTCATACAACGCCAAAAGGCAAATTTCATAAATAGAGCCAATAGGCAATCTCAATATATATATACGGCAAAAGGCAAATCTCAACACGCCAGTGTAGGCAATGAAAATCTCAAAAGAACTCCCAAGAGTCCAAAATCCCGAAGTAATCGCCACCGAATGGTTCAAAGGACCTATTCCAAAATGACGGCATACAAGGGTAAAAATCATCTCAAAAAGGTTTTGCACGTGCTATTTTTGCCGAATACTGTTTCACATAATAGGTACCTCGCCCAAAGGCAAACGTCAAAAGACAAATAGCCGCAATGGCAAATACGCCGCAATGGCAAACGTCCGAAGACAAATACGCCGTAATGGAAAATGATTCGAAGGTCCAATTCTGGCACGCTAACAGGCAAATGTGTCACAAACTCTCGGAAAGGAACCCGAAAAGTGTTAACGTGTGTCCCATACCACCCGTTCGCACTAAACGGTTTACTAACCGCTAGTAAATTTCACACTCAAAGCAGTAAAAGGTTCACCTCATATCATCGGTAAACTAGACCCGTAGGCCAAAACGATCAAACAGACAAGTTAGGAATTAACCGAAAGGATAAACGCACGTAACCCATACTACGCGTTTTACCCAAACGTTTAACTCTCCTTCTCATTCGCTCGACAGTGCAAAAACGTGTAATTTTAATAAAAAAATAATTTATGTTGAAAATAAGCTTTTAAAATCGATTTCGAAAACTATTTGGAAACCATTTTTGAAAATTTCCCTTATTATAAAGAAAAAATAGGTTTTATACTTGAAAATACTTTAAAATATTATATAATAATTATTTTTAAATCCCTTAAATTTTAAAAATCATTTCAAAAAGAATTCGAGAAAACCGTGCTCGAAAATGACAAAAAACAAGCAAAATTCCACTCAAACCGAAATTCAAATTCAAATTAAATTCAAATAATTCAAAATTTGAATTCCAAATTCATTAAAACTGGGTTAACCTATTGATAGGCATCATAGCCCTCAAAATACTTCAGAAATATCACAAAAACTGAAGTAAAAGTCAAAAATCCTACGGAAACACTTGGGCAAAATAATACCCAGGTCTGAAATCTTCTCTTGGTTCAAATTTCGAACATAAAACAGGTGGCAGAACGATCTTTGATTCAACTGAAAATTAGTTTGCATAAAGTAGAAAAGTTCATCTTTCAAACAAGAAAAGAATCAATGAATTCCAAAAGAAAATGGAAAAGTTATGCTGCCACAAACGTGGACTCAGACCGTGTTTGTAACAGTTCAACAAGGATGTGCCCAGGCTTAAAAATTCACTCTAGGTTCAACTTGCAGGCATAAAACCGAGGATCTAATGGTGTCGGATTGAGCTCAAAATCATTTTGCATGTAGTAGAAAACTTCTTCTTTCAAAAAAAAAGAATCATGCAATTTGGATAAAATATGAAAAAGTTATGATGTCTCAAAGTTGCACCCATACAGTGTTTTCACTGTAAAATCTGGACAAAAACATGGTCCAGGTCAAAGTTTGGCAGCATATTTCTATAAGCTATCTAAGTCTAAATGACCTGAAATTTGGTATGAATATAGTAGAAAACTCTATCTTCCAAAAAAAAAAATCACGTAATTTCAGTAAGAAATGAAAAAGTTATGCCATCGCAAACATGGATCCAGGCCATGTTTGTAGCAACTCAGAAAACAAAATGTACAGGTAAATTTCAGGCCATGCATTGATTTTTCGCAAGGTTTTCAGGTATCAAACGAAAGAGTTTTGCTATGAAATTTTGTAGATATATACTACAACATATGAAATATGAATAGAAGAAAATCCAGCAGCGTTTCGGTGCCGGAATTGAGAGAAAATTTCATGCAAAGTGACACCCAAACTCAATTTTTACAGAAACCAAAAACATCAACAAAATCAATATTTTCAAGCAATTTATGCATATATTTTTGGCATTTGAAGCTCTGCTTCAGCTAGAATTATGTGAGTAGCAACTCACCTCACAAAATAGTAGAGCAACAAGAGCTAATTGGAGAGAAGATGCAAACTTTGACTTTGAGAAAGCTTCAACAATCTAAAAAAAGAGTATACAAACATGCAAGAGCAAAACTTCAATAATTTTGAAATCTAATTCACAAATATGAGATTTTGTTGAAATTTCAAGTTTGGAGTTTAATTACCTTTGTATTATCACTCTAGATTGAAAGAGATTGTTTTTTGTTGCATTTAATTGAAGAAATTCACTTGGATTTTGAATTTGATGGAGTGGGTTCTATGTTTGCTTATTGGAGGTAGAAGGATAGGAGAGTAGCAATGTACATACAGTTTAATTTTCTTTTCTCACTTCCTTAATCAGGCTAAGGAACACTAATGGGCTAATGGACCCAAAAATAAAAGAAAATAAAAAGCCTAAGGCTAATTGATTCACACTTAACTAACATATGAACTTATGAACGTATACACCATACAAAAATGCATTTTCTCCATATTTACAGATAAGAAAAAAATATGAAAACTTGTATACATACAAAATAAAACATTTTCTATCATATAAAAAGATTAATTTTTATTTTCAAATATTTTTTATTATTAAATTCCTTTATTTAAACAAAATGCACTATTTACTCAAATAAATGAATAAAACCATTTTTTTAACTCCTAAAATTCCACAAAATTTATTTTAACATTTGTAAAAATATTTCAAACTATTTCAAAACATTATTTATAGCCAAAACTTATTTTTAACCCAATTTTCACTTTTTATTTCAATAAACAACCTTTAAAAATCGAATACTTCCTTTAAAAATTATTAAAAGAAGTAATTGGCAATAATTAATAAAATTATTGCAATTTCTCTAAATAAAAATTATTTTCCACTCATTATTAACCCAAAAAACAAAATAAAGCTTTTAAACTTTATTTTCACATTTTATTTCCCAAAAATTCATTGTTTATTCCAAATAAGCAATTTAAAATCTCAAAATCTTGTTTTAGTTCACAATATTAAATCATAACTACTGTTATGATTTAATATTTACAGGTAATCTCCAAAACCAGGGTTGTTACAATTATTATCGATTCAAAGGGTACGGATATACGGGTCGTCACATGCTTGCCATTTTGATTGTATTACCCAATTGGGCTATATGCTGGAATTTAATCGATGTAACAATTTCGGCTATGATTAGTATTATTTATATATAGTAGACACTACTATAATATAAGAGGATTTGATATGAAATGTTTTAGTTATCTTAAGATTAAAACATGTCCGTGTTTATGTGTGGACTTGTATTACGAGATACTTTTATTTTGATAAAGGAAAAGTTTTGGTAATTTAATAAGTTCTGTTGAGTGTGTTTCTCACGCTGGTTTACAAGACTGATCCGGTCGTTCTTCCCTTTCAATGCTTGGGTCGGATCGAGTATATTTACAGGTCTAGATTTGATGCCTTTGGAGCTTTAGCAGGAGACCTTGAGATCTTCATTTCGTATACTCGTATCTGTTTTGATTATTGATTATCCGCTGCATTGCTTAGTTGTTTTAAATTATCGGCAATTGTAAGGACATGTTATTGTAACTGTTCAAACTTCTAAAGTCATAACTTTGTCATATGAGGTCCGTTTCGCATGAAACGAATTGTATTGGGTTTGTATTGACGAACAATACATTATGGAGATGGATTGGGATTTATTTGAGCTAGTGTAAACTTTGGTTGAAATTAAACGCTTGTTTAATTTTAATCGGAATAAATTGCTATCGCGACGACTACAAGCAATGTGAGTACAACTCACTCTTTCTACCTCACTAATATTTTATATAAGTGAGAAATAAATATTATTTATGATGATTATTTGGATGATATATGATATATGGATTGGTATTTGGATATATTCCTGCCTAGTGGAGCAGATGACCCTATACGTTCCCGTGTATGAGTGGATTACCTTTTGCATGCGCGTCTGCCTTGAAGCGGACATTGTACACGTATTCTAATATGTATATTTATTGTAGGTGACAGGTTGGAGGGATCCAACTGGATTCCTCACCAGTATTGATTTATTTGCAGATATTGTTATATATTATGTTATCATATGATATATGATGTTTTGGATGCCGTGATTGTTGTATTTAGTGCTGTTGCAGCATTGAGACTATTTTTGGAATTTTAAAAACGTTAAAGTAATGACTTCGAATTTAGAAGAATTCTAAAAGTGATTTTGAAAATAAATGTTTTATTGAATTTTTGAATTTTTAAGAATTGATTTATTTATTTTAAATAAATAAATGTTATAATTTTTATGTTATAAAAATTATGGTTTTTGTGAAATATAACCAGAATGAGAATTTTGAAATGTGAAGTTCACTATTTTGTGAAATACTATAAATTTAGATTTTTGATTTATTATAAAAGGTTTTATATATAAGATTTATAAAATTGAATTTTTATAAATCGGAATGAAGGAATTATAAAGGAGTCTTATAAGTGTTGAATTGGAGTTATAAATGGATTTTATAAGCGAATAGGATTTATAATTGTGAAGTTATAAAAAAATGATTTTGTAAAATAAATGATTTATAAGTAATTAACTTATAAATTGGATTTGGCATATAAATGAGATGGATGGAATTGGTTAACAAATGAGATGGCATATAAATCACATTTATAAATTGAAGTTTTTATAAAATATAAATGTGATTTATAAACATTGTTTTATAAATTCGAATTTGATTGAATTTGATAAGTTAAATATAGAAGTATATTAAAGGAATTATATTCACGATTTTGGACAGTGGATAATCCTTTAATAAATAAATGTGTAGAAATATTGGATTTGGTAAGCGAATTATATTTACGATTTTGGACAGTGAATAATAATCATTTAAGTTGAACAAATGTTTTCAAAATTAATCTTTTAAATGGAATAAAATGATTAAAAGATGTTTTAAAATGTGTTAAGGATCGAAATCATAGATTTCAACATTCATTGTTGAAACTAACGTTTTCGAGAAATAAGGAAATGATGGACTATAACACTATTGTTATAGTAGATGATTTCTGAAAGGAAATATTTTGTATAGTATTGGAATTTATATATATCCATCTTATTTTTGAATCACTATATTAGTGATTTTGGGTTGTCGTAACGATGTTTTACGTAACATTCGTTTTGACCCAATAAATGTGTTTAAAGAGAATGTTTTCCTTAAAGAATAAAATATATACTTAATCATGATTTAAGTATAATAATACTTTCTAAGCGTTGAAAATAAATTGATTTGTAAATTACTTATTGTTAAATATGTATTTGGAAATGTTTTGCAATATAGAAGTTGAAATGATTTGGATATATATCTTTTTTTAAAGATAATTTGAGGTGAATATTTGGCAATGATTTAATTAATAAAAGATTAATTAAAAGGGCTAATGATTGTATACGACACTAAATATTTGTTTGTTTGTTTTGATAGTTAAATAACTGACTATCAGACTTGGCCAAAATTTTAGTTTCTCGACTTGATGTGGGAACAATTTAGTCGTACACTTAGTACGTAGCCTTTTATGTAGGCTTGATTGTCGTTTGTGTTGAGGATGTTTATTCGTATAGTGCGGAGTATTACTCCAATTTATCGAGCTTCCTTCTTGTCCCGAAGGATAGCAAGTTGAAAGTTGGAGACGTGATAAGTCTATGAGACTTAGTTTCCGTGTGAGGTTGAGAAATGGTTTTGCATTGTTGGTGCAAAGAGACCAGGATCGGATTTATCTGAAAACCACTTCGGACCAATGTATATGCAACGATTGTGCAGGTTGCTCATTGATGATATTGATATTCTAGATTTTCATAGTGGGGACTGCTTGTTGATCGTTTGGGGTTAAAATCCCAATATACATCCAGTAGCGGTGGCATCTTCATTATGAAATATCCAATGCAAGGACTATTCGCTACTAATCATAGGGATTTCCTGACAGGATACGGTAGGAAAGTATCTTCGGTTTGTCCTGTTCCTAGACAACTTGTAACGCCCCCCCAAAACCTACATTAACATAGAGCATTACTGGGTAATACTGTCTGCTAATGCATAGAATAGGACTGGATAAGAGCGACCATCTATAGCCTTGTCTTAAATATCTATTGAATAGGTCGACAATGCCATATTTTTTTACCCGATTCAAGTGGATCGACATATCCAATAAATACTTAATACAAAGCCATAGGTGGCTATAGGATCTATCAGAACAAAATACAACAACTCAAATGTAAAACACATCACAGAACAGCAGATAATCCCATAGATACACACATACACAGATACATTACAAAGTATACAAAATGAAACATCACATATGTGGTATGACGACTACAATACAAACACGAGTCAAAAGAATATACACATCAGAGTAGAAAACCAAAAAGGACTACACAAAAAGCTATAACAAAAAGAGCTAGCAGAATAGTCGATGCAGAAGCAGAATAGGCTAAGTCCAAAAGTACCTGACCTGAAACACCTCGGTCTGACCCGAGTATAAAATACACGGGTCAGTCTAGCTAAACGAATCAGTAAAAGGTGATAGTAGAATAATAGAGCATAAGAGCACAGTGATATTCTTCTTAAACAAGAAGAAAGCATAAGAAAGCTAACAATAGTCATATGGAGGATACAGAACATGTTTGGCATATATGGTTACAATAGGTGATAGAACACAATTGCTTCAATAAGCATAAAACACAAAGGGGACGAGAAATCTCATGAATCGCTAAAATGTAGCATGCCTCATATCATCGACAATCATAAGTAAATAAGAATGGTTTAGCGAATAGTAAAATGTAAACTCCTAAACGAGTAATTACCAAACCCGCCATATCGACAACTCCAAGGAAAACATAAGCAAAAGCCATCTCGACATAAGCCATAAGGCAAATGTCAACAAAGAGATAAAAATCTCATACAACGCCAAGAGGCAAATTTCATAAATAGAGCCAATAGGAAATCTCAATATATATACACGCCAAAAGGCAAACCTCAACACGCCAGTGTAGGCAATGAAAATCTTAAAAGAACTCCCAAGAGTCCAAAATCCCGAAGTAATCGCCACTGAATGGTTCAAAGGACCTATTCCAAAATGACGACATACAAGGGTAAAAATCATCTCAAAAAGGTTTTGCACGTCCTATTTTTGCCGAGTACTGTTTCACATAATAGGTACCTCGCCCAAAGGCAAACATTAAAAGACAAATACGCCGAAATGGCAAACGTCCGAAGACAAATACGCCGTAATGGCAAACGTCCAAAGAAAAATACGCCGCAATGGCAAACATCCAAAGACAAATACGCCGCAATGGAAAATGACCCGAAGGTCCAGTACTGGCACGCCAACAGACAAATGCGTCACAAACTCTCGGAAAGGAATCCGAAAAGTGTTAACGTGTGTCCCATACCACCCGTTTGCACTAAACAGTATACTAACTGCTAGTAATTTTCACACTCAAAGCAGTAAAAGGTTCACCTCATATCATCGGTAAACTAGACCCGTGGGCCAAAACGATGAAAAGGACAAGTTAGGAATCAATCGAAAGGATAAACGCACGTATCCCATACTATGCGTTTTACCCGAACGTTTAAATCTCCTTCTCATTCGCTCGACAGTGCAAAAACGTGTAATTTTTATAAAAAAATAATTTACGTTGAAAATAAGCTTTTAAAACCGATTTCGAAAACCATTTGAAAACCATATTTGAAAATTTCCCTTATTATAAAGAATAAATAGGTTTTATACTTGAAAATACTTTAAAATATTATATAATAATTATTTTTAAATCCCCTAAATTTTAAAAATCATTTCAAAAAGAATTGGAGAATACCGTGCTCGAAAATGACCAAAAACAAGCAAAATTCCACTCAAACCAAAATTCAAATATAAATTCAAATTAAATTCAAAATTTGAATTCCAAATTCATTAAAACTGGGCTAACCTATTGATAGGCATCATAGCCCTCAAAATACTTCAGAAATATCACAAAAACTGAAGTAAAAGTCAAAAATCCTACGGAAAATGAACATAAAAACACTTGGGCAAAATAATACCCAGGTCTGAAACCTTCTCTTGGTTCAACTTTCAGACATAAAACAGGTGGCAGAACGATCTTTGATTCAACTGAAAATTAGTTTGCATAAAGTAGAAAAGTTCATCTTTCAAACAAGAAAAGAATCAATGAATTCCAAAAGAAAATGGAAAAGTTATGCTGCCACAAACGTGGACTCAGACCATGTTTGTAACAGTTCAACAAGGATGTGTCCAGGCTTAAAAATTCACTCTAGGTTCAACTTGCAGGCATAAAACCGAGGATCTAATGGTGTCGGATTGAGCCCAAAATTGGTTTACATGCAGTAGAAAACTTCTTCTTTCAAACAAAAAAATAATCATGCAATTTGGATAAAATATGAAAAAGTTATGATGTCTCAAAGTTGCACCCAGACAGTGTTTTCACTGTAAAATCTGGGCAAAAACATGGTCCAGATCAAAGTTTGATAGCATATTTCTATAAGCTATCTAAGTCTAAATGACCTGAAATTTGGTATGAATATTGTAGAAAACTCTATCTTTCAAAAAAAAAAGAATCACGCAATTTCAGTAAGAAACGAAAAAGTTATGCCATCGCAAACATGGACTCAGGCCATGTTTGCAGCAACTCAGAAAACAAAATGTACAGGTAAATTTCAGGCTGTGCATTGATTTTGCAGCAAGGTTTTCAGGTATCAAATGAATGAGTTTTGATATGAAATTTTGTATATATATACATACAACATATGAAATATTAATAGAAGAAAATCCGGCAACGTTTCGGTGCCGGAATTGAGAAAAAATTTCATGCAAAGTGACACCCAAACTCAGTTTTTAAAGAAACCAAAAACATCAACAAAATCAATATTTTCAAGCAATTCATGCATATACTTTTGAAATTTGAAGCTTTGCTTCAGCTATCATTATGTGAGCAGCAACTCACCTCACAAAATGGTAGAGCAACAAGAGCTAATTGGAGAGAAGATGCAAACTTTAACCTTGAGAAAGCTTCAACAACCTAAAAAAAGAGTATACAAACATGCAAGAGCAAAACTTCAATAATTTTGAAACCTAATTCACAAATCTGAGATTTTTGATGAAATTGCAAGTTTGGAGTTTGATTACTTTTGTATTATCACTCTAGATTGAAAGAGATTGCCTTTTGTTGTATTTAATTGAAGAAATTCACTTGGATTTTGAATTTGATGGAGTGCGTTCTATGTTTGCTTACTGGAGGAAGAAGGAGATGAGAGTAGCAATGTACGTACAGTTTAATTTTCTTTTCTCACTTCCTTAATCAGGTTAAGGAACACTAATGGGCTAATGGACCCAAAAATAAAAGAAAATAAAAAGGCTAAGGCTAATTGATTCACACTTAACTAACATATGAACTTATGAACGTATACACCATACAAAAATGCATTTTCTCCATATTTACACATAACAAAAAATATGAAAACTTGTATACATACAAAATAAAACATTTCCTATCATATAAAAAGATTAATTTTTATTTTTGTATTTTTTATTATTAAATTCTTTATTTAACAAAGATGCAATATTTACTCAAATAAACGAATAAAACCATGTTTTTAACTCCTAAAATTCCACAAAATTTATTTTAAAACTTGTAAAAATATTTCAAACCATTTCAAAACATTATTTACAGCCAAAGCTTATTTTTAACCCAATTTTCACTTTTTATTTCAATAAACAACCTTTAAAAATCGAATACTTCCTTTAAAAATTATTAAAAGAAGTAATTGGCAATAATTAATAAAATTATTGCAATTTCTCTAAATAAAAATTATTTTCACTCATTATTAACCCAAACGAACAAAATAAAGCTTTTAAACTTTATTTTCACATTTTATTTCCTAAAAATTCATTGTTTATTCCAAATAAGCAATTTAAAATCTCAAAATATTGTTTTAGTTCACAATATTAAATCATAACTACTGTAATGATTTAAATTTACAGGTAATCTCCAAAACCAGGGTTGTTACAGACTCATCCCCTTAACAAAATTGCGTCCTCGTAATTTTTAGAGAAGAATTTGTATTCAACACACTTATTTCATCGCTCAAAAAAAAGAAATAAGCTTGAGATAAAAAGATTCTCCTAATCTCTATATGAAGAAAGAAAACCAGGGTAGGATCGCTCGATAAACTCTCTGGCTTCCCAAGTGCAGTCATTTGGATTATCGGACTATTGAATTTTAACGAGCGACACATCCTTGTTTCAAAGGCGTCTTACCTCCGAAGCAAGTATGCGAATAGGCTGCTGCATAACAGATAGGTCTGGTGAGATCTCAAGCTCTTGCAAATCAGGAGAATCAATGACAGAATCCGACTCTCGAAGACACTTCCGAGGCTGAGAGATGTGAAACTCATCATGAATGCCAGATAGATGAGCTGGAAGTGAAACTTGATAAGCTACAGGGCCAATATGTTCAGTAGTAGGAAACGGTCCTATAAAGCGAGGAGCCAATTTCCCAGTTGTACTGAAGCGCATAACCCCTTTAGAGGAGAAACACGAATAAAGATGAGATCACCAACCGAGAACTCAAGAGGCTTCCTACGGTTGTCCGCGTAGGATTTCTGGCGGCTTTATGCCTCTTTCATTCTCTGACGAACAAGATCAATATTCTCAAAAGAATCACGAATAGAATTGGGCCGAGAATAAGCTTCTCACCAGATTCCAACCAACAAGAAGGTGGTCGACACGATCTTCCATATAAGGCTTCGAAAGGAGCCATACCGATACTGGACTGAAAACTATTGTTACAGGAGAATTCCACAAGAGGTAGGTGATCCTCCCAACTACCACTGAAATCTAGAATGCAAGCATGGAGAAGATCCTCAAGGATACGATTCACCCGTTCAGTCTGTCCATCAGACTGTGGATGATATGCTGTGCTGAAATTAAGCTTTGTTCCCAAAGCTTGCTGAAGACTCTGCCAGAAATGACTCGTGAATAGCGGATCACGGTCACAAACAATCGAACTAGGAACACCGTGAAGTCTCACGATTTCCTTGACATATAACTTGGCCAAATGAGAAGCACTCCTATTAGACTTAATAGGAATGAAATGAGCTAATTTGGTGAGACGATCAACAATAACCCAAATGCTAGAATGACCCGATCCCGAATGAGGTAGGCCATCAATGAAATCCATCGAAATCTGATCCCATTTACACAATGGAATCTCTAGAGGCTGAAGGAGACCAGAAGGGTGCTGATTTTCGGCTTTGATACGTTAATAAGTCATGCAATTACTCACATAACTCGCCACATCGCGCTTCATGCCTTTCCAATAATAAAGGCGATGCATATCGGCATACATCTTACTACTGCCAGGATGAATGGTACACTTAGAATGATGACAGTCATCGAGAATGTCATGCCTAAGTGCAGAATCAGAAGGCACAACAAGACGGTTCTTCTTGCGAAGTCACCTATGAGAATCAATGCTAAAATCCCTCAACTCCTCATCACGGGACTCAGATTCACAAATCTGAATAAGGTGCACAAGATCGGGATCACGCCACTGAGCATTGGCAATACGATCCAATAAGCTGGGTCGAGCTTCCAAACTGAACAATAAGATAGGAGAATCAGAAGATGGAGCTCGATCATGAATATCACAAAGGGATAAGGTCTTTAGGACACCCCACTCGGCTAGCATCATAGAAACAACAGCTGAATATTTATGACTAAGCGCATCAGCAACACGGTTACCCTTACCAGGGGTATACTAGATATCGAAGTCAAAGAAAGAAAGGAACTCGAGCCAACGTTGTTGCCTCATATTGAGCTCCTTCTAAGTGAAGAGATATTTCAAGGACTTGTGATCGGTGTATAGAATGAAGTGCTCGCCTAATAAATAATGGCGCCAAATCTTCAAGGTGAAGATAATGGAGGCTAACTCGAGGTCATGAGTCGTTCGCAGTTGCCCAGAAGCATAAGCAACTACCCGATCCTTCTACATAAGCACGGCACCAAGGCCACATCTACTAGCATCGGTGTAGACAACAAGATCTTGATTCCCTTTAGGAACCACTAGAATAAGAGCATTAGTGAGAAGCTCCTTCAACTGCTGAAAAGAAGCTTCGCACTTGTCGGACCAAATAAATCGAATGCCTTTCCGAGTAAGGCAAGTGAGAGGAAGCACAATACGAGAGAAATCCTTAATGAATCGGCGGTAGTAACCCGCCAATCCAAGGAAGCTGCGGATCTCGTGAACATTCTCAGGCCTCTTCCAATTCTGGATGGATTCAATCTTCAAAGGATCGACAGAAATGCCTTCAGAAGAAACAACGTGGTCTAAGAACTTAACCTTATTTTCCCAGAAATGGCACTTGGAGAATTTAAATTTAAGCTGATGGCGACGAAGAGTACTCAAGACAATTCTCAAGTGATTAACATGCTCAGCTTCAGACTTCGAATAAACCAGGATGTCGTCAATAAACACAAGGACAAACTTATCGAGATATTCCTGGAATACTTGATTCATAAGATCAACAAAAAAAGCAGGAGCGTTCATCAAACCGAATGGCATAACGAGCCACTCATAAGATCCATATCGAGTGAGGAAAGTGTAAGAGGTATGCTATCTTCCGTGACTCGAAGCTGATGAAAACCAGTGGCAAGGTCGAGTTGAGAGAATACCTTAGCGCCACTCAATTGATCGAACATATCGTCGATCCTAGATAATGGATATCTATTCTTGATGGTCAACTCGTTAAGCTTGCGTTAGTCGATGCAGAGCCTAAGAATTCCATCAGACTTCTTCACGAAGACGACCGCGGCACCCCACGGTGAAAAACTAGACTGAATGAATTGCTTGGACTCAAGCTCTAAAAGCTGCTTCTTGAGTTCCTCATTTTCTTTTGTAAACATCCTCGTGGGAGGACGACTAACTGGCTGCGCGCTTGGAATGAGATCAATGTGGAACTCAATCGCCCGCTTGGGTGGCAAACCCGAAACAGGCTCAAATACATTAGAGAAGTCACATACAATAGGAGTCCAAAGAATATAGAGCCACTTCAGAATTATCCACATTTCGAAGAACAAGTGATAGCTGAGTAGACAAATCTAGATGTCGAAGATATCAAACTCTCTCAGAACAAATAATCCTGGCATCGTATCGCACTAGCCAGTCCATACCCAAAATCGTATCAAATCCTAAATAAGAAATAATGTGCAGATTCGCACGAAAAGAAAAGCCACATAAAACAATCTCAACATCATCACAAAGCATGCTAAGATTTGCGGATCCCCCGATAGGATTCGTAATCCTCCATGAAGTAACCATACAAGAAACATCCAAAGACAAATCATCGACGAGCTTCTTCGATACGAATGAATGCGACACACCCGTATCGAAAAGGACTCGAATAGAACGATCACGAAACAACAATGAACCTTCAATAATAGAAGGAGAAGTAACCTTGCGTTGAGAAGAACCTCCGTAAGCATCTGCTACATTCAGCTTGCCTGATTTGGCATTATTTGGAGCAATAGGACAAGTGGAAATACGATGGCCCTCTTTCTTCCAATATCGACAAAAGAGAGGCTTAGGACACTCCCGAATCATATGGTCGGGCGAACCACAATTGAAACACCCCTTGCGAGAGGGAGGTGCTCCAATAGACTGAGGTTGAGAATGAGGCCGAGACTGAGGCTTAGAAGTAGAACCATCTGGCTTCTTCTTGTTGGATGGAAAGAACTTGGATTTCTGAAAAGGAAACCGCTTCTTGTTGGGGTTCTTGCGAACCTCAACATCATCACCACTATCGATCTCCTTCTCGACGGCTTTAAGATGAAGCGCCGAGTCAACTAGCTCCTCAAAAGAAAGCTTAAGCCGCAACATCAAGATTTCTTCAAATACTTCTTAAGGCCGGAAACGAACTTGAGGTTCTTCTTGTATGGAGTGCTAATATACTCAAGGCCATACTTAGTAAGTGCCTCGAAAGAAGACTCATAATTTGAAACGTAAGATTTCCCTTGCTTTAGCTCGAGGAAGCGATGAGCAAGAGATGCTTTCTCAGACTCAGGAACGAATTTAAGCTCGAATCGTTCCCGAAACTGAGTCCATGTAAGAGTAGACTCGTCGAGCTTGGCAGTGAATAGCTCGTACCAATCAAGAGCACGCTCTTGTAACATGCTGGATGCTACAAGAACCGTATGATAATTCGAAAATCCATATGAGAAAATATCTGCTCGCAAAAATGAATCCAAGGCCGAACCTCCAAAACAGACTCGGAGCGTTTGAATGGCTTGCCTCCGAGATGTGCAAATCATTACACATGCGCGTGAAAGGAGACTTGCGCGAAGGAGAAGCTGGAGTAGGAGCTGGAGGCTGGGTGCTCCTAAATAACTCCATAAACTGATCGGCAGCCATATATACTCCATCCGGATGGGAGCCATTGGACTGCCCCGCATCAGAGCGTCGTCCTCTGCCTCTTCTAGCCATAACTGAAAGTTAAGATAAGATAAAGATTATTCACATAGTAGATATCATTAATTCAAATATGGAATACTACGGAATTAAAATGCATTCCTAGGCATATTCCCAAAATTATATATACCCTAAAGGACACGAAAAGAACAAGAGCATGATGATTCAGGGATTCGTAACATTTGTATTACACTTTGATGTACCATAATATGTGTTTCTGTTCTGCGTTTATCATATTTTTTTCCAAACTCAGCTCTGATACCAAGCTGTAACGCTCCACCCCGAGACCCACATTAACAAAGAGCATTACTGGGTAATACTGTCTGCTAATGCAGAGAATAAGGCTGGATAAGAGCAACCATCTATAGCCTTGTCTTAAATATCTATTGAATACGTCGACAATGCCATTTTTTTTACCCGATTCAAGTGGATCGACATATCCAATAAATACTTAATACAAAGCCATAGGTGGCTATAGGATCTATCAGAACAAAATACAACAACTCAAATGTAAAACACATTATAGAACAACAGATAATCCCATAGATACATACATACACAGATACATCACAAAGTATACAAAATGATACATCACATATGTGGTATGATGACCACAATACAAACACGAGTCAAAAGAATATACATATCAGAGTAGAAAACCAAAAAGGATGCATAAAAAGCTATAACAAAAAGAGCTAGCAGAATAGTCGATGCAGAAGCAAAATAGGCTAAGTCCAAAAGTACCTAACCTGAAACACCTCGGTCTGACCTGAGTATAAAATACAGGGTCAGTCTAGCTAAACGAATCAGTAAAAGGTGATCGTAGAATAATAGAGCATAATGATATTCTTCTTAAACAAGAAGAAACCATAAGAAAGCTAACCATAGTCGTATGGAGGATACAGAACATATATGGCATATATGGTTACACTAGGTGATAGAACACAATTGCTTCAATAAGCATAAAACACAAAGGGGACGAGAAATCTCATGAATCGCTAAAATGTAGCATGCCTCATATCATCGGCAATCATAAGTCAATAAGAATGGTTTAGAGAATAGTAAATTGTAAACTCCTAAAAAAGTAATTTCCAAACTCGCCATATCGGCAACTCCAAGGAAAACATAAGCAAAAGTCATCTCAACATAAGCCATAAGGCAAATGTCAACAAAGAGATAAAAATCTCATACAACGCCAAAAGGAAAATTTCATGAATAGCGCCAATAGGCAATCTAAATACACACACACACACACACACACACACACACACACACATATATACGCCAAAAGGAAAATCTCAACACGCCAGTGTAGGCAATGAAAATCTCAAAAGAACTCCCAAGAGTCCAAAATCCCAAAATAATCGCCACCGAATGGTTCAAAGGACCTATTCCAAAATGACGACATACAAGGGTAAAAATCATCTCAAAAAGGTTTTGCACGTGCTATTTTTGCCGAGTACTGTTTCACATAATAGGTACCTCGCCCAAAAGCAAATGTCAAAAGACAAATAGCCGCAATGGCAAATACGCCGCAATGGCAAACGTCCGAAGACAAATACGCCGCAATGGCAAACGTCCGAAGACAAATACGCCGTAATGGCAAATGATCCGAAGGTTCAGTACTGGCATGCCAACAGGAAAATGTGTCACAAACTCTCAGAAAGGAACCCGAAAATTGTTAACGTGTGTCCCATACCACCCATTCGCACTAAACGGTTTACTAACCGCTAGTAAATTTCACACTCAAAGCAGTAAAAGGTTCACCTCATATCATCGGTAAACTAGACCCGTGGGCCAAAACGATCAAACAGACAAGTTAGGAATTAACCGAAAGGATAAACGCATGTAACCCATACTACGCGTTTTACCCAAACGTTTAACTCTCCTTCTTATTTGCTCGACAGTGCAAAAACATGTAATTTTTATAAAAAAATAATTTACGTTGAAAATAAGCTTTTAAAACCGATTTCGAAAACTACTTGGAAACCATATTTGAAAATTTCCCTTATTATAAAGAAAAAATAGGTTTTATACTTGAAAATACTTTAAAGTATTATATAATAATTATTTTTAAATCCCCTAAATTTTAAAAATCATTTCAAAAAGAATTCGAGAAAACCGTGCTCGAAAATGATAAAAAAACAAGCAAAATTCCACTCAAACCGAAATTCAAATTCAAATTAAATTCAAATAATTCAGAATTTGAATTCCAAATTCATTAAAACTGGGCTAACCTATTGATAGGCATCATAGCCCTCAAAATACTTCAGAAATATCACAAAAACTGAAGTAAAAGTCAAAAATCCTACGGAAAATGAACATAAAAACACTTGGGAAAAATAATACCCAGGTCTGAAATCTTCTCTGGGTTCAACTTTCAAACATAAAACAGGTGGCAGAACGATCTTTGATTCAACTGAAAATTAGTTTGCATAAAGTAGAAAAGTTCATCTTTCAAACAAGAAAAGAATCAATGAATTCCAAAAGAAAATGGAAAAGTTATGCTGTCACAAACACGGACTCACACCATGTTTGTAACAGTTCAACAAGGATGTGCTCAGGCTTAAGAATCCACTATGGGTTCAACTTCCAGGCATAAAACCGTGGATCAAATGGTATCAAATTGAGCTCAAAATCAGTTTGCATGCAGTAGAAAACTTCTTCTTTCAAAAAAAAAAGAATCATGCAATTTGGATAAAATATGAAAAAGTTATGATGTCTCAAAGTTGCACCCAGACAGTGTTTTCACTGCAAAATCTGGGCAAAAACATGGTCCAGGTCAAAGTTTGACAGCATATTTGTATAAGCTATCTAAGTCTAAATGACCTGAAATTTGGTATGAATATAGTAGAAAACTCTATCTTTCAAAAAAAGAATCAAGCAATTTCAGTAAGAAACGAAAAAGTTATGCCATCGCAAACATGGATTCAGGCCATGTTTGCAGCAACTCAGAAAACAAAATGTACAGGTAAATTTCAGGCCGTGCATTGATTTTCAGCAAGGTTTTCAGGTATCAAACGAAAGAGTTTTTCTATGAAATTTTGTAGATATATACTACAACATATGAAATATGAATAGAAGAAAATCCGGCGCGTTTCGGTGCCGGAATTGAGAGAAAATTTCATGCAAAGTGACACCCAAACTCAGTTTTTACAGAAACCAAAAACATCAACAAAATCAATATTTTCAAGCAACTTATGCATATATTTTTGGCTTTGCTTCAGCTAGAATTATGTGAGCAGCAACTCACCTCACAAAATAGTAGAGCAATAAGAGCTAATTTGTAACGAAGCAAATTTTTCGCGTTCGAAAATCAACATCCATACTTTACATCGTACTCGAATGCCGCGATTCGACCATTCAAATCCGAGTCGCCGGAGCTTATAACACCATTAAGTAAACAACACAGCGGAAGAAAAAAATGAATATCAATATACAACGTCTGATACAACATCCTGATACAACAGATATCGATATACGTCAAAGATATGATACAATAAAGTAGCAGCGGAAAGGAAAATAGCTAACACTAGCAGCGGAACAATAACTCTAAGATAGTCTTCAAGGAAGAACTCCAGCAGCAGCTCGAACCAACATCACGATGGACTAAGATAAGCAAGTCTCGTCCTCTTTCAAAGACTGAACTAGATCCAGATAATCTACTGAACCTAACTATCTGAAAAACCAAACTCTAGGCTGCTCGTGTGGAAAATAGTAAGCACCCAGAGTTTAGGAAAGGAACAATAAACTCCGGATCAGTCATGGGACTGGTGTGAGCAACAAAAACAGTTTATCTTTTAAATAAAACAAGATTAATAAAAGAAAATCCGATATGCTTTTTAGAAAATGAAGCTACCATAAGACCTCCCGCCACACACACAATGCAAACGCAGAATTGGAGGAGATTTCTTCTTATGATAGTCAAACATGCTTGATACACAGAAAATTTCTTTGATATTATTATTATAAGTGCAAAGTGCAGAGAATATTTCGAAGGTAGAATATTAATCTTAGCCAGCATAGACATTTTGAACTATGCCTACTATAGCTACCATCTAAACAGTGGGGCGCCACCATAAGTAGATGGCAGGTAATACAACTAAAACCGTACAGGGTTTCGTATTGTTTTGTTTGGATTTCCAACAAATGGTCAGGCTAAGGAACTTCCTACTGCCACATGGGATCGCATCTGGCGGGACGTCCCAAGAACCTATCTGAATCTCTACCAACACAAGGTCGGGTTACCTCTGTAACTAGGTAACTACTACTCGAGCATGCCACTCCCCGGTCCTTTGGGACCTTTATCCGAGGCGCCTCTAAACAACAATCACACAGTAAATGAGATTGGAGCAACCACATAGGTTAAATATCAGGGCTCCATACCTAATACCACCCTTTACCAGAAGGGAATGACACACCCTAAAGGGCGCGACCCTCATAACCTTGCCGCATCTTTCCTGTTTCGACCATTTCCGGGGTGTGAGGTCCTGATGCAGTCTCGTCCACAAAGCTACGCTTTATACAAAAGCCATGCTCTGATCACAAATGATCAACAAATGATCATCAACACACAGCAGCACTCAGCATGCCACACTACCAAATTGGGAGTATATCACTGATAACCTTCAACTACATAACCTCTGAGCTCGTACGTCTCAGAGAAGGGTGTCAAGCTAAGAGAATAAATTCTCGCCACCAACAGATATGTATTTGAAAGAAATCTGCTTTATATCTCAAAGTGTAGTGTCAGACATACAACCATACAAGTCTGTTCCGGGTTCGAACAGAACCGATGGCACTTCCGAAGAAGTCCTTGCAATCCGGGTATTCACAATCCTGATCGGACTTCCCATCACTTAGGGAATCTCTATACCTGAGCCATGATGCAGAGAAAATCGACAGGTCATCCTATCGTTCTCGCAAATACCCGGTCTTCACCACCGGTCTTCAAATGCTATCCATAACGTCGAGTCACATATTCGGAATGGGTTATATGACACAAAGGTCCTCTCCCGGCTAAACCGAATAGTGAGCGCAACATTTAAAACATATGGATATAGGATTTCAATTAAGTCACAACTTAATGATTCAAAATTTTCTTTCAAATGGTTTAAACCAATTATCATTTTCAAATCTTTTACAAAAGATTTATTTCAAAAACCTTCAATGGTTTAAACAATTTCCACACTTTAATCTTTTAAACAAAAGATTTAATTCACAAAGTCCCCCCCAGTCACAAAGATCCATTTATGGATTTCAAATCAATTTCCATTTCAATTGGATTAACTCGTTAAATCTTTAAATCAAAGATTTGACTTATAACTATCAAACCGTTTCCATAACTTGGAAAATGATTTTCATTTTTAACTTGAAATCCTTTTAACACAAATTGGACGTTCATTACTTAAGTGAAAGCTTTTATCATTTGAAAACAAATAGTTTTCGTTCCAGAAAGATCCAATTTTATTTACATGATTTAAAGCCTTTGAATTTAAATTCAAATTCCCAAATCAATACCTTTAAAAATAGTTTAACCCATGTATCACTGGTATAACATCTTTAGTCCCTAGTTTCCAGATCATAGAATTCAATTTTTAAATATTGAATTCGAATTTAAATTAAAATATTTAAATTTTAAAACTCAATCAAGTTATTCAAAATAAATTTCATCCTGTAAATTCCATTTCAAAAGCTTTTCATTTTAAACTGATTCCATTTCAAAAACATCCGAATTCAAATATTCAACTTTAAAATCATTTCAAATTCTGTGACTTAATCGATTTCCTCATGAAATCCATATTGGTGTGTGTATTGTGTGGTCCAGGGTTTAACACAATAGTGCAACATCATTCAATCATCACAGATTTAAATACAACAATATAGTTGATAAGCGATATAACTATAACGCTTATCGATCATTCATAGATTCACAGATAATATACAGATGTATCACAAATAAATGAATAAATCACACGCGACACAAATCACAGAACAAAATATCACAGGTCGGGTAGGACAATCAATTCAAGGCATCACATATATACGATCATTCATAAGTAAGGTCAATCATTTATAAGCAGGATTAATTAATTACTTAATCCTAAGTAATTCAATTTATTTCAAATTAAATAAATTACTTATGAATTAATTATTAAATTCCGATTTATTTATCACAAATCGTTTGATATAAATTAATTTATCAAACCCTTTCAATAAATTATTCTTAACTAATAATTTAATTAGATTGACCATAAGTTAATTACATAATTATTTAATCTGAATTAATTTCATTAAATAATTATCTTTAAGTAATTAGTTACCCTTATAAACAAATCAACATTTAATTATACTAAATGTAATTATAACTTAATCTCCTGATAAATTAACTTAAACCTTAATTAATAAAGTTAAATTTACCATTACTAATTAAATTGATACAAAACATTAATTATCCATTCTAATTAACTTAATAATAAATGTATTACAAATCATTTAATCTTTATTAAATTTAAGGTGAACTCATTCTTAGTGGTGATTTAAATATCATTTACAAATATGTTTGAAAACCTTTTAAATTTCAAACTTATCTTTCTAATTTTTTTTAAACCCAAGATTTAAAAATGAACCCTCTTTTGTCTTTAGTAAAATTTAAAACAAAGTTTAAAAAATCCTTTAAATTACTTGTTGAGGTAATATTTTATTATAAACGAATTTTAAAGAGTTGAAATCAAATCCTAAAACATTTAACTTATTTAAAATATTTAAAATACTTGCTTTTATCACTTTCTTTCATTTCAAAATTTGAAATTCAATTATATGTTCAAGTCCAGGCTTCAGATTTGTTTTCAACTTTTCTTAAACTTTCTTTTACAACTCAATTTCTAATCTTATATTCAATTCTTTTAAATAAAATATTTCTTAATCGTTATTAAAACAATTTTAAACTTAAAAAAACTTAGTTATACCCCTAACCATGTTGTAAACTAACTCAAGTTTATACTTAAACTTCTGTTTTTAAACTGGCTTAAGCTTTGTTTTCAAAATTAAATTTTAAAACTTTGAAAACAGAATAGGTTCTGTTTATTAAATCTGAACAACATTGACCCGAGCCCCACAATGCTTGCTTCGAGTCAACCCCCTAAATGCTTCGAGCCAACCTCCCATTTACTCGAGTAAAAACCGAATTCAACCAGTTGCTCAACTTTCAGAACTTCACCAGGACATCAAAATGCACGGTGCACATGCACCGTGGCTCTGGCCACCTCCGGCCATCCACCAGAACTGCAACCCCTTGCCGATCAACTCAAGACAACATCACAATGATCCAAACCCAGTGCAGCATCTCGAATCAAAATCGAGTTGCTAAAGCAAAACCTGGAAACACTACCCCTACTTCCCCTCAAACCTGTCATTACCCCGCGCTCGATGCTCCGGCCACCGGGGGCCACCAAACTCCGGACGTAGCCTCTTCCACCTCTCCTCGACCTTCCCTCAAAAGCTCGTGACACTCGGTCCATCGTTGACGATGTGCGAATCGAAAACACCAGCCACCCCAAAATTTAGGTCACCAGAATTCGAACGCCTCCTGCCACCTCCATGGTCATCGACCGACCATTACTACATTTTTCCCCTACTCCCTAATCACTCCTCTACCTCCAGACCACGTCCCGACCTCCCCGATCAACATGATCACCCGCGGTGACTCAAAATGCCAAACACAGTCGAACACGAACTGCTCCTAAACCATACCTCTAAAAATTATAATTTTTGCATTAAAAATTATATTAAAGTATGATAATTTCATTTATATACCTGAATTCATAAATCATGAAGTTCGAAATTTAGCTTATTTAAAGTTAACTCTGGTTTCTTGATTTTTCAGAGAAGATTAAAAGTTGTTTTTAACTTATATACATTTTTAAAAGTTAAATCGGAAAACTACAAACAAGTTTCCTTTAGAGATCTTGGCATAAAATTTTTTACATCAAGAGATATAAATTTTTAAAGTTGATCTTGCCTGTTGTGAACAAAGCAGAGGTAAAGTTCTGTATATACACAGACACATTTTTAAACACAGATATCCACGACATAAACCACATTCATATAGACGCAAAAGTTTCAATCCATCTACTCATTGTATAAAACAAAATAGATTACGCTTGATAGGAAGAAAAGTTACTCACAGTTGTTAGATGGAGATTGCCAAAGTTCTTTGACTCTGGCTTTGAATTTGTTTGCTGAAGCCTCTTTTTTTTTTTTTTTTGATCTCTGGGTTTGATTTTGAATTGTTGTTTTAAGTGGAAGTTTGTTTTAGTTTGAAATAATATCCACTTCAGATGCTACTCGAAACTGAGATAAAAATGCTTGATGTATAAATAGAAGCTACAAGTCGATATATAGGAAAGTGTACAGGTTGATAATTATTTTGTTTGTATAATGGAAGAATATTGTTTTGTTTTGTACAAATAAAATCAGGGATCTTTGTTTTCCAATGGTGGCTGATAGGATATTAGTATATGCTAACATTAATTAGCTTTGGCTTGTATAGGAAGGTTATACTTATCATTATTTTTTTCATTTTTCTTTTCTTTGTCTTATTTCTTGTTCAAGTGTACATACCTGTTGTCAAGCCTACATACTTTATTTGTTTTTACAAACATATATATATTATTTGTTCTTACTTAACAAATTTAATTTTGTCTGTTCCTAAATATATGTATTATCTTCTTTTGCAGGTGTACATAGTTATAATTTATTGTCTCTATATAGTTACTTACTTGCCTGATTCATAATTTATGTTTTGCTTTGGTTTTGTTTTATAACTAATACATATCTTTGCCTATATTTTGTTTGTTTATTGAAGTGATGCTGCATTTATTAAACTTGGTGGCTGCAGCTTTGTTTTGGTGGAGAAGATAGTAGTAAGTACTTTTGTTTTCTTACTAAACAAACATGGTGGCTAAAGATATTGCATTAATTACTTTGCTGGTTCAAGTTTTTTGGTTTGTATTTAGTCAGAGATTTTTTGTTGGCTGTAATCTTGCTTTTGTGGGCTGAGATGATATTGCATTAATTGTTGTTGTCTTGCGTCATAAGCTAATGCTTATTAATTGTTCTTGTTTATACAGTTTTGTTTTTCTTCTTCTTATGTCTACTTACTTATCCAACGTTGTTTGTTAATACTTGAATATACTTTTATCATTTCTTTTGTTATATTGTTTTGTAACTCAAATGACTCTCTATAGTTACTGCGTTGTTTAAATTTAGCTAGTGTATTCTTTTTTTATATTTTACATAGTTTATTTTATACATTGTTTGAATTTGTTTAATTTATTTCTTTCTTTTGTCTTGTTACTTTATAGTATAAAGGAAGTTCTAAAATTAACATATCGTTTGAATTTATTTTATAGTTTACATAACTAAAATTTTTAAGATATTTATTTATTTTCCTATTTATATTATAAATTCGAATTATCTTTAAATCATTTACTTAAAACTCAATTTTAAATGATTTAATACATATTTAACTGGAATTTGGGGGAAACTCAAACCAATTTATCAATTAATTTCACAATTTTATTCAAAATTTAATTTAATTATCAATTTAAAATAAATTAAAAATCATGATCGTTACATAATTGGAGAGAAGATGCAAACTTTGACCTTGAGAAAGCTTCAACAATCTAAAAAAAAGAGTATACAAACATGCAAGAGAAAAACTTCAATAATTTTGAAACCTAGTTCAAAAATCTGAGATTTTGATGAAATTACAAGTTTGGAGTTTGATTACCTTTGTATTATCACTCTAGATTGAAAGAGATTGCTTTTTGTTGCATTTAATTGAAGAAATTCACTTGGATTTTGAATTTGATGGAGTGGGTTCTATGTTTGCTTACTGGAGGAAGAAGGAAAGGAGAGTAACAATGTACATACAGTTTAATTTTCTTTTCTCACTTCCTTAATCAGGCTAAGGAACACTAATGGGCTAATGGACCAAAAATAAAAGAAAATTAAAAGGCTAAGGCTAATTGATTCACACTTAACTAACATATGAACTTATGAACGTATACACCATACAAAAATGCATTTTCTCCATATTTACAAATAAGAAAAAAATATATGAAAACTTGTATACATACAAAATAAAACATTTTCTATCATATAAAAAGATTAATTTTTATTTTTAAATATTTTTTATTATTAAATTCCTTTATTTAAACAAAAATGCACTATTTACTCAAATAAACGAATAAAACCATGTTTTTAACTCTTAAAATTCCACAAAATTTATTTTAACATTTTTAAAAATATTTCAAACCATTTCAAAACATTATTTGTAGCCAAAACTTATTTTTAACCCAATTTTCACTTTTTATTTCAATAAACAACCTTTAAAAATCGAATACTTCCTTTAAAAATTATTAAAAGAAGTAGTTGGCAATAGGTAATAAAATTATTGCAATTTCTCTAAATAAAAATTATTTTCCACTCATTATTAACCCAAAAAACAAATTAAAGCTTTTAAACTTTATTTTCACATTTTATTTCCCAAAAATTCATTGTTTATTCCTAATAAGCAATTTAAAATCTCAAAATCTTGTTTTAGTTCACAATATTAAATCATAACTACTGTTATGATTTAATATTTACAGGTAATCTCCAAAACCAGGGTTGTTACAATTATTATCGATTCAAAGGGTACGGATTTACGGGTTGTCACATGCTTGCCATTTTGATTGTATTACCCAATTGGGCTATATGCTGGAATTTAATCAATGTAACAATTTCGGCTATGATTAGTATTATTTATATATAGTAGACACTACTATAATATAAGAGGATTTGATATGAAATGTTTTAGTTATCTTAAGATTAAAACATGTCCGTGTTTATGTGTGGACTTGTATTACGAGATACTTTTATTTTGATAAAGGAAAAGTTTTGGTAAATTAATAAATTCTGTTGAGTGTGTGTGATGACCCGGAATTTCTAACAAATTTAATTTGAATAGTTAATTGATTTTAAAATATTTAAAAGTTAATTTTAACTTGAATTTTAGGATATCAATATTTACTTGATAATTAAATCATTGAATTGTATAGTTTAAATATTGAATTTAATAATTGAAATTGGGTAAATTGTTGAATCTGAGATTCTAAGCCTGTTTAAAATAATTTGAAGGCTTATAAAATCTATAATGATGATACTGAAGATAATAGAATGGTTGAAATTTAATATAAAGGTAATTTTTTCAATTTTAATAATATATCGTTTAAATTGAATTTAAAAATAGCTTTCCGAGGCACAGTCTCGGAATTTGATGAAACTGGTTCTATTGGATCCGTAATAGTTAGTTATTATCGGATTTCAATTTTCACAGCCATCGGAGTTGTCGTTTGACCCTGGCAGCGTGAAACGCGTAGAACCATTTTAAGTGATTTAAATTAAAATTGATCGTTTTCGTATGTAACTCGCGCTTATGATTGAATTAGCTTCCGAAACATGTTCCATTGGGTTCGGAATGCGGGTAAAACCCTATAAACACCTGTCGGTATGTCTAATACGGGGTCCAGAATTTCGCGTTATGCTTTTCGAGACGTTTGTAAATTTTATATAATATAATAAAATTTAGAAATACACTAGTCAGAGATATTTTCTTACCAACAAGCGTATTCGAGAAGCCAATTCCAAGTTATTTTAGGTCTTCGTCTCCTTTCTTATCCCAGCATAAATTTTTTTTTTATTTCGAACGAGAGAAAGAAAATGGCGAGCGAACGAACCAAAATTCAAATCGCCTTGTTCTTTTCCTTTTCCTACTTCAGTTAAAACGAAATTGCCCCAAATTTAAAATCGAAAGAGAAAAGGGTCTGGAAATCGAATTCATTCGATTTATAAAAAAAAGAGGGAAGCCTCGCGGTCGAAGCATGGCGACTCAGTGGCGACCGCAAGTCGAGGCCAGATGAAGGAGGGGGCGGCTCGAAGGGAAGACGGGTCTAGGGCTTGTTAGAGCGTCGCGATGGTGCGATTTGTGGTCGACACGTACTGTTTGTGAGCGAGGCTACAATTTCGAGAGGAGGCGATGTCTTCACGCGTGCGTACGCTTCAGCTTGGTCAAGGTCGAAGGGAGGGGCTAGAGATCTTGCAGCGGTGGTGAGTTTTAAAACTCTTATTTATCTTTGATATTGGGTTTCTGATTTATTGATTTTGGTAGTTTGTACTCGGTTTGGGGGTTGAAGCAAGTGATGAAAAAAAGAGAGAGAAGAAATGATGATAATGTTATTACAGTGAAGGTGCAGGTTCTATATTTGAAACTAAATCAAATAAATATAGAATGAGATATCATATGAAGTTTAAGATAGAAATTTTGAAGTGAAAAAGTTATGTAAAAATCAGTTTTTGACCTGAGATTTATTTTTAAGTCTATGGGTATATAGATAACTATAGCAAATACTTTTAGCAGCCTGTTTTAAATTAACTTATTTAAATTATTTGAGAATTTTTTTTTTTAAAATTAAAATTAAGTGTTTGGTTAATTATAATATTAATAAATTGTATGATGTTTGTTCAAGGTTAAAATCATGGAAACAAGCCAGTTTGGAAGGGTTTTCAAACGGCAGAATTTAAAGTGGTAAATCTCACTCTGTCTGGTTCTTATTTAAATTTATATGGTTAAATTTAAATAATTGGTTGAACGTTTAAGTTTATTGGATATATACTGATGATGATGTGATTTTGGTTTTGGTTGATTCTCGAGTTAATTGTGGATTGACTCGAAGTATATGGGGTTTTAAATTATTTTAAACTTAAATCATAAATAAGCAAACGATTCCATTTTAGATTTAGTAAGGGTTTGATGTGCTGTGATTCATTAAATTAGTAGGGAATTTGAAATGAATAATTGATTGAATTAATTAATGTTTTGGCTTAACTAATTTAGAGGTGAAGTGTTTGAATTAATTAATTAAGTTTATGTTAATTAATTAAATGGAAGTAGTTCAGAATTATCATTGGATGGTTTAACAAGAAATTACTTCATGAAGTTAATAAAATAAATCAAGTACGATTAATATGGTATTCAAATTAATGTAATTAATTTAGATTAAGATAAACTAAAATATAATTGGAAATCAGTAATGCATATAATTAATGAAGTAATTAATGATTTGTTTAATTGAGATTACTAAATTCATCATAAGTGACTTTTGAGAATAAAATTAATATAAGTAATTAAGAATTAGTGTAATTGACTATAGTTAATTAATTTGTGAAAAATTAAAGATTACTCATTGTTTTGGTAAGAATAATTAATATCGTGAATTTAATTAAAGAAAATTCCTTGGATGCAATAGAAAGATAATTAATCCTGGGTTGTTAATTAGGATGAATGGAGATGAAAGAAAAGATTAATCAATTAATTGTTTGGAACTAATTAATAAAAGAACTAAACGATTTGAGGATCGAAAATAAATTAAAATCAACTGAGTTGATTTGTTTGTGATTAAACTTTGCTTATGGGTGATAGATTTGTAGTGGTTGATTTGAATAAGTTAATATCTCTGGTATGTAATGTTGTGTATTTTATTTGGATAACTTGGGTTAGAATAACATGAGTTTCGAAGAGGCCGGGGTCGGGTATTGAGAAATACCCGAAACAACTTCGAATTTATGTAAATTGATTTGTGAAATCAATACGATGAGATAAAACGATTTAAGTGAATTGGATTATTTTATCTAAGTTTGGTACTTAGAAAATTATATGTGAAGTAAGTGTTGTCTATAGCAAATTGAGAATCAGATAAATTGATATATGTTACCCCGGGTTTATATAAGTTGATCACTTTGGTTTTACATATTAGTTGGGTTTGCTCACGCTGGTTTCCAGCCTGACCCAGGTGTTACTTTGGTGTAATGCTCGGGTCAGACCGAGTATTACAGATTTTCAGGTAGGTACGCTCTGGAGCTCTAGAGGCGAGCTGGATGGCGAGAACGTATAGAGTATTTCCGCTGTTGTATATTATTGTGTATCTGAGACATGAAATAGTGTATATTCAGTGACTGTGTATATGTGAAACTCTGATGTATATTAAATGTGTTGGACAGATATAATATCCTTTTGTAAGCTATTATTATTTATTATTATATTTTATCCGCTGCGAATGTGAGATGTTTGGTGTTTCTGTTCTTCTTCTTCTATCTCTTCCTTCTTTTCCATAACTATCTGGAATTTTCGGGTTCGAAAATTTCGGGTCGTTACATTTGGTATCAGAGCCGAAGGTTAAGCGAGAACTTTGGCTCTGGTAGGGATTTCTCATTAGTAAAGTCCAAAGTACTCTAGAATGAGTTGAGTACATATATATGAGCGCGTACTTGTTATTTTCTTATATAAAGGTTTTAATGATTTTATATAAAATATATTTTGATATATAAAGGAATATTTCATTCTAATAACTATTAAGGCGATTGGTTGTTAAATTATTGAAATTAAAATTAAGAAATAATATAATATAACCAAACTGAAATTTAATAAAGATAAGTTTGAAATGGATTCAAACTGAAACTGAAGTTTAGAATTGGAATTAAATTAAGTAGGAACAAAAATACAACTAAATTATAATTTAAGTGATTGAAAACGAAATTCTAAATCTAATCCCAGAATTTGAAATTTTGGTTTCAAAGTAATGAAAATAATAAATAATTATTATTTGGATAACCGGGATTTGTTGAAGCAATGGGTTGTTTGAAATTGATTTGAATTTAAAACCGAAGGTGGTTTAAAATTTTAAAACATGGCTAGAAGGGCCAAGAAATAAATATGTATGTATGGGTATACATGATATCAAAGATAATTTGCAATAAACTCTAAGAGGTTGAGTTTTGATTTTTCTTGAAGTATGATGTAAAAACCCAAAGTGATATAAGTTTTTAGGAGGGGAGATTATTATTGTGAAGTTTAAGGATTGAGTGAGGTTGACTGGACTAAGTAAATTGAATTTAACTTGGAAGAAGTTAAATAAGTTTGAATGAACAACTTGGATTGAAGATTTTAAGATGAAATTGGAATTTAACTTGGAAAGATAAATGGTTGATTGGAATTGGGAATGTGTGTGATCTCAAACAGTTTGAGATTTAAATTTGAAAATGGATAATGTTTTCAAATAAATTGGATGTTATCATCCTATTGTTAATAAAAATCTTTAAATTGAGAATGGAATTGTATAAATAAAATAAGTTTGAATAATTGAATTATAAAATAAACTTGTTAAGAACTGGCTTCAAACTGGAAAATTAGATTGAATAATAAATTAAAATTTTAAATAAAATTGTATTGAATCTTGAAATACATAAGTAAAAATAATTTAAAATGAGAATTTTGAGAAATTGGGCTCAAAAATTAAAATGATTAAACACTTTGATTTAAAGGTGAATTTGGTTTAAAGAGTTAGACCAACCTTTGAGAATTTAACTCGAATTTCTATAATTCGAGATAGTTTAAATTCAAGATTTAATTGAATTAGTTTAAAATTGAATTTGGTTTGAAGTAATTGGATTCGTGATTGAAGATGTCTAAGTTTAAAATTTTTAAATGGGAAATTGGGTTGGATTAAATTGAAGTGATTTGGATTCTGAAATTAAATTGATAATAATTCAAATTTAAAATTGAACAGGATCAAAATCAACTAGAATGTGATTTGAATTGGGAAAGGAATCAAGATTGATTCAACTTGAATTGAGAATTAATCAAGACCAATGGAATTTGGAGTTATTTGAATTGGAATTGGGTCAATTTAAATGGAGATTTAAATTGAATTGTTGGGAGAGTGAACAGTTGGACTCTTGATTATTTTTAATAAATTGTTTTGATATAAACTTATTTTTCTAAGCTATTAAATATATACAACCTTCCTTTCTTAAAGCCAAATTATTTTATGGTTTGGAGTTATTTAACCATTTTTCAACTGTTTTCTAAACTAATTCCTATTTTTCAACTATTTCACAAACTAATTTCTATTTTACAACCATTTTGCAATTATCTACAATGTTTGGAACTATTTAACCATTCCTCAACTATTTTACAATTAGTTAACTATGTTAATAGCTATTTTCCAAACTAATAATTATTTTTCAAAATTTTTAAGCTATTTTCTAAATATACTGGTCGGAGTTCAAACTGTTATTGATTAAATACCCAACTGGGATAAGAATTGAGGTAATAATCCAAATGGGGATAAAGGCAAATGTGAATAAGTGAATGTGAATAGAAAGGAAATTGATATTGGAAAGAGTAATCAAATTTGAATATTTGATTTTGGGTAAACAAAGTTATATCTTTGTATATATATTCTTCCCTTGTTAAATCTGTTGTTGGAAGAAAAAGGATTTTGGAAGTGTTTGAAGTATATAATTTTTTTTATACGAGTTTAAAGTGATCCAAAGTTTTAAAAAAATAATATATATATATATATATATATATATATATATAAAGTATCTTATGAGGATTTTGGAAAAAGGGTTTTGAGAACCTTTGGATTTGGAAAGGCTTTTGATTTTTGGGTAAAATCAATATTGAATTTGGAAAGCCTAGTTTGAGAATTATCTATTTTGGGATAATCGATTTTGTGTAAAGGAGCTTTGTATGATATCATACTAGGTGTATGATTTGAAGATACTATATGTATAGTATAAAGTGTTTTGATGATTGCTCTGGGGAAAAAGGCGCTCCCTTGAAATGAACTTCTCAGGAGTGCCACCGGGTGGTGCTGCCTTGAGCCCGAGGGGGGGGGGGTTTCTAAAGTTGATCCTGTGAGGAGTCCGGACAAAACTAGTTCCTGAGGATTACTGGGTAGCGTAAGTCGATGGCGTTGATGCCTACAGAGGCATTTGCGTTATGCTGTGACGACAGTGTAACTCGATGTCGCTGCGATCTACTGTGGGGACCATAGCGAAAATCGTGTGGAGGATGAGTGTTAACGGTCTACACTTGATTTTGCCGGGAAGGCAACACAACATCGGTAGACTGCAATCTGTGGTCAAGTGGAGTAGAGAAGTTTCATTTTTGGCAGCGAAATTCGATGGCGCTAATGCCTACAGTTATATGGGTTTTTGCTGTGATAGCTACGTAACCCCAGTTGTAGCTGCGATCTGTCGTGGGTTCCATGGTGTAATCGTGGGGCGCGGAGGCCTACAGTTATTTGTGGATTTTGTCGGGACGACAACGTAATCATCGGGTTAACTGCGACCATGGATGGGGTGATGATTTCCAGAGCATTCTCACCAAAGTTATTTCCTTTATTTTCAAAAACTGTATTCAATATTTTTAATAAAATTATTTTCCAAGTATTTTCACTGGGTGTTGAAAACGGGTTTACCATGTACTTATAGATTTTCAGTCCTACGCCTGATCAACGTATGACTGAATTTCTGTGAGAACAAGGATGGACTGGTTGAAACATCGAGTTATAAGAAGTATTTTTGTAAAGAGTTATTTTATTAAGTATGATGTGAATTTAAAAGCATTTCTAAAATTTTTGTAAATAAAGATGTTGGAATTTTGGACAAATCAAGAAAATCCAAATGGTAATTTTAATAAGTGAATTTGTAATTCAAATCGAATATTGAATTAGAAGTGGAAAGTAAGCTAATTGGTTAAATAATTGTTTGATTATGTTAATAAAATTTAACTTAGGTAAATAAATGAGTTGTAAGTGATAATGGGTTTGGGAATGAATTCGAATTTATAAATAGAATTCGACATGGGTTTGATAATGAATTATATAAGTAGAGGTGCTATATAAAAAAATAAAATAAAATAAATAAAGTTGGATCAAATAGTGATGGATTGACTTGCAAATAAAATTCAAGTGATTTGAATAATATTTAACGTAATTTGCAAGTAAATTTGTTATAATGGAAGTGTTGTCGGATGAAATGAAAGTGGATTATAATAGAAATGGTTTGGTTGCAAACAAAACCCAGGTGGGTAGAACTAATTAAGAATGGCCTTGTATTAATAAAATAAATTCGATAATGAATTAGGTGGTAAATTAAAAAGTTAAAATGAGTTAATTGAATTAAATAACAACGGATGAAGTCTGATTTAATAAAGACTAAATCAAAGATGTGATTGGAATTGGATTATTAGACTGGACTTAAGTCGGTGGCATATTAATTTGAAGTATATATGAGTTAAGTAGGTGCTTGAATATTATTTTGATACATTGTGGAGGTGAATTAAAATGAAAGTGATGGATTAACTGAATTAAATAGAATTTTATTTGATGGGAATCAAAGTGAATGGAAGTGAACTTAAGTTGATGTTGGAATAAATTAAAGTAATTAACTTAAGCTTAAAATTTATTGAAGCTTGGTTTCGAATAAGGATAAAAGCCCATTAAATAAAAGCTTGCATTCAATTAATTTGGAAATGGTTATTAATTTAGAAGTATTAAATGTGCCAATCTTAATAAATAGTTTGAATGAAGTCAATGCGGAGATGAAATGAAATACGTACGTATGGTTGGTAGATAATTTAGAAATGAAATGGTATTAAATGTAGAATGAGTTAAAATTAACTTGAAGTAATTAAATTTTTGTGAGCTGTTAGAGATTAAATAAATTGGTTTTAGAATTAATTGAGATGATTATGAGCTTGTTTGGATTAGAAATAAATTGAATATAAGAAAACGAGTTGAAAACCATTTAAATTTAATGAAACGGCTTATGGATTAATTGAAAGCAACGGAATTAGTTTTGAAATCATATAAAATGCTTGTGGAAGTTATTTTGAATGCATTCTTTTAGAATTCAAGTGTTACAGTTGTTTAAAGTAAGATAAATATTATAAACTTCATATATATGGTACTTATATGTTTAAATGGAGAAAGTACAGGTACCCGAAGGCCGTTTTGCTGGATTTGTATTGCACTAATTTCTAAAATAAATAAGCGGCATGCTTAAAATGCTAAATAAGGTACGCCTACGCAATAAAAATAGGAAATATGAACTGTTTTTGCTTTTTCCGACCGGGTGGGTCGATGTATATATATATATATATTTATATCTCTTGTCAAATTGCAAAAGCTCCTCCATACAAAGGAGACTCTGCCAAAATTTTCTAAAAATTTTGGGAGTTAGAAAATTTTTGAAAATTTTGGTTAGCGACCAAACGATTACAAATTGGAAACTTAAAGTAAACTAGTAAATGAAAGATAAAACTCAATATTAAAAATCGCAAATAAATTGAATTCATATAAAACGGTGAAAACTAATTTGAATTGAAATAGATATGAAACTTATGTAAGAGAATGTATAAAAATGATTTGTAAAACTTCAATTGGATTTTGTTGCTACGTAAGTTATGTAGGAGTTTTAAAGGGAAAATAAAATTGGATTTGATTCCAAAAAGATAAATGGGAATTGCCCGACAAAGAGGTACGTATTTAAATTTCTATATGAAATTGGATTGGGTTTTTGATGTAGCCACTTGGCTTTTGTTTTCTTTATGGTATTTGGGAGCCCGTAGAGGCCTTTTGTAGTTGTACCGAGCTAGCCGCGCAAAGGAGACGCTGGCAAAAATTTTTGGGAATTTAGGGAGTTAGAAAATTTTTGAGATAATTTTGATAGTTCAAAAAAAAAATTAGGTTTTAAATTGACAAAAAGGGGTATCGTTTGATACTGTGGAAGAGTTTGGGAGGTTAGTAAGAATAATAAGGGGGTTTTATGAAAGATAATTGGTAAGTTGTAGAACTGTTTGGTTTTGGGAAAAAGTAGACAGGTATGAGACATTCTTCCTGATTAGTAATTTCGGGGACGAAATTCTTTTAAGGGGGGAGGAATGTGATGACCTGGAATTTCTACCAAGTTAATTTGAATAGTTAATTGATTTTAAAATATTTAAAAGTTAATTTTAACTTTAATTTTAGGATATCAATATTTACTTGATAATTAAATCATTGAATTGTATAGTTTAAATATTGAATTTAATAATTGAAATTGGGTAAATTGTTGAATCTGAGATTCTAAGCCTGTTTAAAATAATTTGAAGGCTTATAAAATCTATAATCATGATACTGAAGATAATAGAATGGTTGAAATTTAATATAAAGGTAATTTTTTCAATTTTAATAATATATCATTCAAATTGAATTTAAAAATAGCTTTCCGAGGCACAGTCTCAGAATTTGACGAAACTGGTTCCATTGGATCCGTAATATTTAGTTATTATCAGATTTCAATTTTCGCAGCCATCGGAGTTGTCGTTTGACCCTGGTAGCGTGAAACGCGTAGAACCATTTTAATTGATTTAAATTAAAATTGATCGTTTTCTTATGTAACTCGCGCTTATGATTGAATTAGCTTCCGAAACATGTTCCATTAGGTTCGGAATGCGGGTAAAACCCTATAAACACCTGTTGGTATGTCTGATACGGGGTCCGGAATTTCGCGTTATGCTTTTCGAGACGTTTGTAAATTTTATATAATATAATAAAATTTAGAAATACACTAGTCAGAGATATTTTCTTACCAACAAGCGTATTCGAGAAGCCAATTCCAAGTTATTTTAGGTCTTCGTCTCCTTTCTTATCCCAGCATCAAAAAATAATAATATTTCGAACGAGAGAAAGAAAATGGCGAGCGAACGAACCAAAATTCAAATTGCCTTGTTCTTTTCCTTTTCCTTCTTCAGTTAAAACGAAATTGCCCCAAATTTAAAATCGAAAGAGAAAAGGGTCTGGAAATCGAATTCATTCGATTTATAAAAAAAAGGGAAGCCTCGCGATCGAAGCATGGCGACTCAGTGGCGACCGCAAGTCGAGGCCAGATGAAGGAGGGTGCGACTCGAAGGGAAGACGGGTCTAGGGCTTGTTAGAGCGTCGCGATGGTGCGATTTGTGGTCGGCACGTACTGTTTGTGAGCGAGGCTGTAATTTCGAGAGGAGGCGATGTCTTCACGCGTGCGTACGCTTCAGCTTGGTCAAGGTCGAAGGGAGGGGCTGGAGATCTCGCAGCGGTGGTGAGTTTTAAAACTCTTATTTATCTATGATATTGGGTTTCTGAGTTATTGATTTTTGTAGTTTGTACTCGGTTTGGGGGATGAAGCAAGTAATGAAAAAAAAAAGAGAGAAGAAATGATGATAATGTTATTACAGTAAAGGTGCAGGTTCTATATTTGAAATTAAATCAAATAAATATAGAATGAGATATCATATGAAGTTTAAGATAGAAATTTTGAAGTGAAAAAGTTATGTAAAAATCAGTTTTTGAACTGAGATTTATTTTTAAGTCTATGGGTATATAGATAATTATAGAAAATACTTTTAGCAGCCTGTTTTAAATTAACTTATTTAAATTATTTGAGAAATTTTTTTTTGTTAAATTAAAATTAAGTGTTTGGTTAATTATAATATTAATAAATTGTATGATGTTTGTTCAAGGTTAAAATCATGGAAACAAGCCAGTTTGGAAGGGTTTTCAAACGGCAAAATTTAAAGTGAGTAAATCTCACTCTGTCTGGTTCTTATTTAAATTTATATGGTTAAATTTAAATAATTGGTTGAACGTTTAAGTTTATTGGATATATACTGATGATGATGTGATTTTGGTTTTGATTGATTCTCGAGTTAATTGTGGATTGACTCGAAGTATATGGGGTTTTAAATTGTTTTAAACTTAAATCATAAATAAGCAAACGATTCCATTTTAGATTTAGTAAGGGCTTGATGTGTTGTGATTCATTAAATTAGTAAGGAATTTGAAATGAATAATTGATTGAATTAATTAATGTTTTGGCTTAACTAATTTAGAGGTGAAGTGTTTGAATTAATTAATTAAGTTTATGTTAATTAATTAAGTGGAAGTAGTTCAGAATTATCATTGGATGGTTTAACAAGAAATTACTTCATGAAGTTAATAAAATAAATCAAGTACTATTAATATGGTATTCAAATTAATGTAATTAATTTAAATTAAGATAAACTAAAATATAATTGGAAATCAGTAATGCATATAATTAATGAAGTAATTAAAGATTTGTTTAATTGAGATTACTAAATTCATCATAAGTGACTTTTGAGAATAAAATTAATATAAGTAATTAAGAACTAGTGTAATTGACTATAGTTAATTAATTTGTGAAAAATTAAAGATTACTCATTGTTTTGGTAAGAATAATTAATATCATGAATTTAATTAAAGAAAATTCCTTGGATGGAATAGAAAGATAATTAATCCTGGGTAGTTAATTAGGATGAATGGAGATGAAAGAAAAGATTGATCAATTAGTTGTTTGGAACTAATTAATAAAAGAACCTAAACGATTTGAGGATTGAAAATAAATTAAAATCAACTGAGTTGATTTGTTTGTGATTAAACTTTGCTTATGGGTGATAGATTTGTAGTGGTTGATTTGAATAAGTTAATATCTCTGGTATGTAATGTTGTGTATTTTATTTGGATAACTTGGGTTAGAATAACATGAGTTTTGAAGAGGCTGGGGTCGGGTATTGAGAAATACCCGAAACCACTTCGAATTTATATAAATTGATTTATGAAATCAATACGATGAGATAAAACGATTTAAGTGAATTGGATTATTTTATCTAAGTTTGGGACTTAGAAAATTATATGTGAAGTAAGTGTTGTCTATAGCAAATTGAGAATTGGATAAATTGATATATGTTACCCCGGGTTTATATTAGTTGATCACTTTGGTTTTACATATTAGTTGGGTTTACTCACGCTGGTTTCCAGCCTGACCCGGGTGTTACTTTGGTGTAATGCTCGGGTCAGACCGAGTATTACAGATTTTCAGGTAGGTACGCTCTGGAGCTCAGGATGCGAGCTGGATGGCGAGAACGTATAGAGTATTTCCGCTGTTGTATATTATTGTGTATCTGAGACATGAAATAGTGTATATTCAGTGACTGTGTATATATGAAACTCTGATGTATATTAAATGTAATGGACAGATATAATATCCTTTTGTAAGCTATTATTATTTATTATTATATTTTATCCGCTGCGAATGTGAGATGTTTGGTGTTTCTGTTCTTCTTCTTCTATCTCTTCCTTCTTTTCCATAACTATCTGGAATTTTCGGGTTCGAAAATTTCGAGTCGTTACAGTGTGTTTTCCACGCTTGTTTGCAAGACTGATCCGGGCGTTCTTCCCTTTCAATCCTCGGGTCGGATCGAGTATATTTACTGGTCTAGATTTGATGCCTTTGGAGCTTTAGCAGGAGAGCTGGAGATCTTCATTTCGTATACTCGTATCAGTTTTGATTATTGATTATCCGCTGCATTGCTTAGTTTTTTTAAATTATCGGCAATTGTGAGGACAGGTTATTGTAACTGTTCAAACTTCTAACGTCATAACTTTGTCATATGAGGTCCGTTTCGCACGAAACGAATTGCATTGGGCTTGTATTGACGAATAATACATTATGGAGATGGATTGGGATTTATTTGAGCTAGTGAAAACCTTGGTTGAAATTAAACGCTTGTTTAATTTTAATCGGAATAAATTGCTATCGCGACGACTACAAGCAATGTGAGTGCAACTCACTCTTTCTACCTCACTGATATTTTATATAAGTGAGAAATAAATATTATTTATGATGATTATTTGGATGATATATGATATATTGATTGGTATTTGGATATATTCCTGCCTAGTGGAGCAGATGACCCTATACGTTCCCGTGTATGAGTGGATGACCTTTTGTATGCGCGTCTGCCTTGAAGCAGACATTGTACACGTATTCTAATATGTATATTTATTGTGGGTGACAGGTTGGAGGGATCCAACTGGATTCCTCACCAGTATTGATTTATTTACAGATATTGTTATATATTATGTTATCATATGATATATGATGTTTTGGATGCTGTGATTGTTGTATTTAGTGCTGTTGCAGCATTGAGACTATTTTTGGAATTTTAAAAATGTTAAAGTAATGGTTTCGAATTTAAAAGAATTCTAAAAGTGATTTTGAAAATAAATGTTTTATTGAATTTTTGAATCGTTAAGAATTGATTTATTTTAAATAAATAAATGTTATAATTTTTATGTTATAAAAATTATAGTTTTTGTGAAATATAACTAGAATGAGAATTTTGAAATGTGAAGTTCACTATTTTGTGAAATACTATAAATTTAGATTTTTGATTTATTATAAATGGTTTTATATATATGATTTATAAAATTAAATTTTTATAAATCAGAATGAAGGAATTATAAAGGATTTTTATAAGTGTTGAATTGGAGTTATAAATGGATTTTATAAGTGAATAGGATTTATAATTATGAAGTTATAAAATAAATGATTTTGTAAAATAAATGATTTATGAGTAATTAACTTATAAATTGGATTTGGCATATAAATGAGATGGATGGAATTGGTTAACAAAAGAGATTTATAAATTGAAGTTTTTATAAAATATAAATGTGATTTATAAACATTGTTTTATAAATTCGAATTTGATTGAATTTGATAAGTTAAATATAGAAGTATATTAAAGGAATTATATTCACGATTTTTGACAGTGGATAATCCTTTAATAAATAAATGTGTAGAAATATTGGATTTGGTAAGCGAATTATATTCCCGATTTTGGATAGTGAATAATAATCATTTAAGTTGAATAAATGTTTTCAAAATTAATCTTTTAAATGGAATAAAATGATTAAAAGATGTTTTAAAATGTGTTAAGGATCGAAATCATAGATTTCAACAGTCATTGTTGAAATAGACGTTTTCGTGAAATAAGGAAATGATGGACTATAACACTATTGTTATAGTAGATGATTTCCGAAAGGAAATATTTTGTATAGTATTGGGATTTATATATATCTATCTTATTTTTGAATCACTATACTAGTGATTTTGGGTTGTCGTAACGATGTTTTACGTAACATTCATTTTGACCCAATAAATGTGTTTAAAGAGAATGTTTTCCTTAAAGAATAAAATATATACTTAATCATGATTTAAGTATAATAATACTTTCTAAGCGTTGAAAATAAATTGATTTGTGAATTACTTATTGTTAAATAAGCATTTGGAAATGTTTTCCAGTATAGAAGTTGAAATGATTTGGATATATATCTTTTTTTAAAGATAATTTGAGGTGAATATTTGACAATTATTTAATTAATAAAAGATTAATTAAAAGAGCCTGTGATTGTATACGGTGCTAAATATTTGTTTGTTTGTTTTGATAGTTAAATAACCGACTATCAGACTTGGCCAAAATTTTAGTTCCTCAACTTGATGTGGGAACAATTTAGTCGTACACTTAGTACGTAGCCTTTTATGTAGGCATGATTATTGTTTGTGTTAAGGATGTTCATTCGTATAGTGCGGAGTATTACTCCAATCTATCGTGCTTCCTTCTTGGCCCGAAGGATAGCAAGTTGAAAGTTGGAGACGTGATAAGTCTATGAGACTTAGTTTCTGTGTGAGGTTGAGAAATGCTTTTGCATTGTTGGTGCAAAGAGGCCGGGATCGGATTTATCTGAAAACCACTTCGGACCAATGTATATGCAATGATTATGCAGGTTGCTTATTGATGATATTGATATTCCGGATTTTCATAGTGGGGATTGCTTGTTGATCGTTTGGGGTTAAAATCCCAATATACATCCAGTAGCAGTGGCCTCTTCATTATGAAATATCCAATGCAAGGACTATTCGCTACTAATCATAGGGATTTCCTGACAGGATATGGTAGGTCTTCGGTTTGTCCTGTTCCTAGACAACTTGTATTGATGTTTGTTTGACATTGCATTTCTATAGATTACGTACATTGGTTTTTACAAAAGTACATCAGTAGTGGCGGAGAAGGCAACTTCTCTTAGTTTAACACCCTTCTTGAGACATATGAGCTTAAAGGTTGTATTTTTGTGGAAGGCAATTAGTAGTCAACGGAAATGGTCGTGTGGCATTCTAAGTGATGTGATATGTGATCATGAAAGGTAATCGTTACCTCTATCCTCATCAACCAGAAATGACCAAAATAGGGTTAGATGTAGTAGGGTAAGTGGGTCGCTCCCATTAGGATATGATCATCCTCTTCTAGATATATCTTTGTACGCTATGACGTCGTGTATCTGATTATGTGGTTTGTATGCTAGAGGGCCCTCGGTAAAGGTCGGTAATGACCGGAGGATGATATATTCGGTACCATCTAGTTATAGAGGTAGGCCAGTCTTGTGTTGGTAGAGGATCCTCTGTGATGGTCCTTGGTGCATTCTTCTAGAGATGTACTGTCAGAAGGTAGTCCCTTCACCTGGTCATTTGTATGGAAGTCCAAACTCCATTACGTGCTTGCCATTTTGATTGTATTACCCAATTGGGCTATATGCTGGAACTTAATCAATGTAATAATTTCGGCTATGATTATTATTATTTGTATATAGTAGACATTACTATAATATAAAGGATTTGATATGAAATATTTTAGTTATTGTAAGGTAAAAATATGTCTGTGTTTATGTGTGGATTTGTCGTACGAGATACTTTTATTTTGATAAAGGAAAAGTTTTGGTAATTTAACAAATTCAGTTGAGTGTGTTTCTCACGCTGGTTTACCAGACTGATCCAGGCGTTCTTCCCTTTCAATGCTCGGGTCAGACCGAGTATATTTACAGGTTCAGATTTGGTGCTTTTGGAGCTTCAGCAGGCGAACTGGAGATCTTCATTTCGTATGCGCGTATCTGTTTTGATTATTGATTATCCGCTGTGCTTAGTTGTTATTATCGGCAAATGTGAGGACGTGTTATTATAACTATTCAGGCTGATAACTATTGATTGATTATTGAACTCTGATTGATGTGTGTATATATACAGTTTCTGTTTTGTAAAGATCATTGATATGATATTATATATTTTCTACTACGATGTGTGATTCTATATTGTTATGTTTGGTTCTATCTTCTCTCTTTCTTCTCTTCTCTTCTTCTCTCTTCTTTTCTTTCCCTTGACTTTCTGTCAGTCTGTGCGTTTTGGGTCGGACATGTGTGGATTGTTGTCGATTCAAAGGGTATGGATTTTCAGGTCGTCACAAGACTTCTTTGTCTAATACACATGATTCAACACTAATTATTATCTTCAAAGGCGTAAGACATTTAAACAGGGAATTCCATACTTGAGAAATTGCGAAGGAAGCCTGAGGGGCCTGCTCCTTTTCTTTTGGATCCTTGGTATGAGTAGGAGCAGATTCTTCCTCATGAGGAGCAAAAGGCCCGAGAGATGTAGGTGGCATATCTTTCTAGGGAGATGGTTCTTTTTCAAGAATCCAGCTTAGTCGTCCCCATCATTTTCTGAGAATCTAAAAGGACCCCTTTGTCTCCACCAAGGCCTTGTTCTCCAATAGGACCACCATCATCATCGTCACTGTCATCATCATTATCACTGTCGAAATCATCATCGTCGTCTCCTCCACAGTCATCATTATCCTTGTCTCCCTCTTCTTTGGAATTAGATTCAATTTCAAATGAGGGAATGCCAAAGGAAAGCACTTCAGCTGCATTAACTTCTTCCTCACCCTCAGGTTTAATGTCCCGCTTCAGCTGGTTAATTTTGCCCATCACTCTTTCGTCTAAGGAAGGATCAAGTGAAGGGAAGCCAAAGTCAGGACATTTCTTGCAATTGTTAGCGTATGCGAGTATAAGGGCATATTCATAATTTTTTAGCATCATGGGCCCTGGGGTGACATTAGCAAACTGAGAGATTTGCTTCTTGACATTGGAGAGGGTACAAACATCCAGTTTGAGCGAAGCCCTAGTCTTTTTAAATCTATCCTTTAGGGAAGTATTCTTGGCGACCAGGCGAGCTTTTTCATCTTCTGAATCCTTTAGAGTTAGCCCCATGGCGAGTTTTTCATCAGTGGCAAGTTGATGGGCTGTCTTCTCTACTTTTAACTCAGTCTTGACCTGGGCAAGGGAAGCCTTTACTCGCTCCAACTCATTGGAAGTGTCATTTTGTATGGCAGTTAAGGAAGATATTTGATTCCTAAGCTCGGAATTTTCCTTCTATAGCCTAAAGGATTCGGTCGAAGACTTCGAAACATGATCGTTTAGAGCTATCATGTTCCTAGAAATCTGCAACAAGAAGTGAAACACAAGTTAGAAATTAGGGAAACTCAATAATAATAAATGATGATAGGATCAATTGGGTGAGAGCTTACCGAAAGTTATTGTGAAGGTTTTAAATCTTGGATTTCGGTCACGTCTCATCTCAAAGAATTTAAAGAGCTTATCTCATATCGGGTGAGATCTCGAACCAGATGACTGCATCTCAGATTTATATCTTGGATTCTAAAATTCATTTCAGATTTATCTTGGAGTATATGTCATGTTGAAAATTATTTTTCATACACCTAAATTTATAATACTAGTCATTACCTTAAGGAAAACACTAAGCACTTACCTTGAACATAGCACACGCTTATCATTAGTAATTTAGTATGGAAAAATATCACAAGTATCATGTAAAATAAACAAATAACTAGATTTCATAAATAATGTTCAATATAATATCATGTGGAATAAAGTAGACAAGAAACAAACCATAACATATTCACCTTTACTTGGTTTCATCACTCAAGTAACTTTCTCACATAATATAATGTCTCATTTCTAGCTTTTATGATTTATAGTGTTGCAAGGGAAATCTTAGTTTTATAATTTCAAATACAATAGTCTACGAGTAGAATTAAAATATTCTGTCTGATTACAGTATTGAATTATTAGCAAACAAAATCTCATCAAGCAACTAATAGCATAGATATTTCAAACAAACGTAGAAAATAGCATACATAGTACAAACAATTTTCAAACATTATAAGAAAAGCAAAAAAGGCATACGAATGAACATGTAATCATTAAATGAATTTAATAAATGAAAGTGAATTCCTTCAGTGCTTAAAATAAGCTTTGAGGAAAAAATTATAGCAGTAAAAACTAAATGAAATCAAGTTGAGAATCCATTTGGAACATAAAGTTAAATAAGTCGATCCCAAAATTTATAGCCACGCAAAAATATGGTTAGGAAAAAAACTCAAGAAAGTATCGAAAAAGAAAAATGAAATCGGATGTAAATTAATTTGGATCAGAAACCTAAATGAAAATCATTAAGTGAAATACTTACCATAATCAATGTAGATTTTATCATCTTCTTACACTCGTCACTGCCGTAAAATAAGAGATGAAGATTGAATCAAATTTATATAAGAAATAAGGGTTAAAAAAAGTACAATTAAGAAGGCTTAAATTAAGGTAAAGGATGAGCCAGCCCAATCCCAAAAAAGAGTTGATTTTTTCCAAAATTCAATAACTCGGCCGATATCTCGTGTTAAATCTCGTTTGAGATACCAAATGAGATATTGAAATATCGTTCGAGATTTGGGTTAGATGAGATTCAAATGAAATAGCCAATTTAAAATCACCGTAGCTTGAAACTAAGATCTCGGTCGAGATGAGTGAGATTTAAAACGTTGGTTGTTGCCCCATCAGAGAGCGATAATTTCTGCCAAGTCTGGAGTGAATGACAACAATGAAGAAGTAAAAGATTCAAAATATGGGATCAACTCGAAAAATTCTTCAAAATTAGTAGGTGGAGAAGCAAAAGATGATGACTCTTGAAGAGTTTGGTTTACGGAAGGAGTCGTCAACAAGGCTAGCTACATCTGCTCCAGTGCACCCAGAGAGTCGGAGATCGAGATGTGTGGAAAAGGATTAGAAATAAGAAGAGATTATGCTGGTTTATCCTTAGAGGCCTCGACGATGGGCTCTTTGAATTTTTTTTCAAGAGATAAGCGCTCCTCCTCTTCCTCCACATTGATGATTTTAGCCACTTTTTCCGGAGGAGCGTCTTCAGAAGGCTCCGTTAGTTTTCTTTTAAAAGATCTTTTGGATTTAGCGAAAGCCTCCAAGATCGATGTTACTCTAGAAGATGATGGAGAAGGAGGAGCACCACCGGAAGGTGCAATGACTTGGGAAGAAGCTAAAACAAATTCAAGCGGATATAAAGTCAGTCAAAGTAATTCAAAGAATGCCAGGGACAAAAAAGGAAAATTCTAAACCATTAATATACCTAAAGGGTCAGCGCAAATAGGTGACATTGAAGTGTTCAACATCGCCTAAGGAGAGAAAGTGCTTGCCGCGCGAGGTGTGCATGATAGTGGGATGAGTTCCTAGGATCCTCCGGCCAGATAGTAGTAAAGAATGTTTTGTCCAGTTTGAATAGGTTAGGAGCATCAAACTGCTCCCTATTTATTTTGAAGCTGCAATTAAAGAATCAACGGTTCCCCTATCAACATCATTAAATTGCTTGGAAGATTCACCTGAAAAAAGTAAGAGATTAGTTAGCGGAAAATGTAAAGCAAAGCAAAGACAACCCTAGAGCAGACTTACGGAGCAAGGAAAAAGTACCGCGAACATCAGCAAAGCACTTAACAAAGAAAACCTGGTTCTCCCAGTCCTTGAATTTGTTGATACTATATGATATTAACTTCTTGTAGACATTGACTCTGTATATCTTCTTATTGAGATTACTCAACCTTGCCAACTTGGTCAAGGAATTTAGAATTTCAGCGTTAAGCGAAGGAAGTCCAGATTCCAATGCCAAAATCTCTAGGGATAGTAGATGAGTGTAGACATTTGGAGAGAGTTGAATTGGAGCAACTCCAAAATGTGATAAGTATGAACTCAGGGACTCTGGAAAAGGAAGAAATTCGTCGTGCCATATGTAGATGGTAGGATAAGAAAAGTACCCTTTCAGGAGGGTTGTCGATGGTATTAGTTCATCGATGAGGGATAGCTTCAATCCCTATGGTACCAAAGTCCTTAAGAATGGCATTGACTTTGTTTTTTGGTACGATGGAAGAACGGTTAGCAATGGTTTCAACTTTTGGAGAGCTCTTGATTCTGCCAGGTGAAAACATTTTAGTTAAAACCCTTGATTATTTATGAATTTAGAAGGCATTCAAGAATTAAACAAATAAATTTACTTAGATAGCTCAAGCACGAGAACAGACATAAAGTTTTAAAATGGTGTAAACAGTTTAAGTCAAAAATTTAATAACTCAAGCTTTCGACAATGTCGAAAGGTCAACAACTCAAGCTTTCGACAATGTCAGAAGGACAATGATATTAACCTAAAACATCATACTTTAACTCTATTGAAAGCCTAAAAAGCAAGCAAATAATAATATAAATTCCTTAAGCCGTCAATGAAGTCGAAAGGAAGAGATGAAACATATCCTACCCATCGAAGTCGAAAGATTTCAGATTCAACTCATATGTTTTCTAAACGTTTTGACAAAGATGGGCATAGATAAATCAAAGTTCAAAGAATTTAAGCCTTGTCGAAAGCTAATAGTCAAAGGGTTTGAAGGTCTTTGACCACGTCGAAAGCTCGTTGTTAAAAGGTTAGATCCACTCCACTTAACTAACAATCCTTTCGACAATGTTGGTAAGATTGGAACCACAACACCTTTCGACCCCAACAAAAGATGCTAAGAAGGAAAATCAATTATTGCCGCCTCAATCTCTTCCAAAGGGGTAGGAAGGTCATTTTATGCCGCTGAATTATATGCATGAAGGTTTCAGATAATCAAATTGGGTTTAACTAACCACAAACCCGATTGTAATAACAGGTTCCAAAATTTCTTAACAAAAAGTAAATCAAATTTGATAACAAATGAATTCAAACTGAAACTAATCCTATTCAATTTCAAAAATCACTGAAATAATTAAAAAATTAAAAGACTGATGGATAAGAATTAAAAATTTGGAGTAAAATCCAAACCCTATGTGGGAATAGGTGTAAACACCTGTTATTGTCAATTTCAAAATCAAAAATAGTAGGTAAAACATTAAAATTTCTGAAACTGGGTTAAAGAAAGCTTTTGGTAATCCAATTAGAGTCTACCTTCAGAGAAATCGATTTTCAAATGTTTTCAAAAATTGAATTTCAATTTTAAATCTGAAGGGCGGAGTATGGTTGAAATTAAACAAATAAAATTAAGTTTGAAGCTTACGTATTAAATTTGTTGGTAATTTTGATTTCTGGAAATAAGATGAAAATTTGGAGACCTTTGGAATACTTTTACTTGTATTTATTTGCAGGAAGAATGGAAGAGGAAGAAGAAGAAGAAGGAAAGAGTATCATATAAGAAAAGCCTCCTAGAATTGTTAGCCATTTGATCAGATTTGAATGAACGTCCAAGATTAACGCAGGAAGGCCAGGACGTGGGAAAGTTTAGCTTTCGACTAAGATGACTTGAAAAGTTAAGAGCATCGAATTGAGATGGGGCAAATGTTACTCCAAAAAATCCACCTTTAAACTAAATCGAAAGGTCCTTCAACAAAGACTAAGGATTTCACATCAAACCTTCGAAGGAGTCGAAGGGATGCAACCATCAAAGTTGAACTGCCTCAAGACCTTTCGAAGGGACAAAAGGTACCATCTTATAGTATCCAGGGAGTTCTTACCTTTCTAAAAAGATGAATAAGTCAAAGCAATTATTAGCAGCCCTATAGTGACCTTTTCGAAAGCATAACAAGCCTTTCGAATCGGTTAAGACACATCCAGGATACCTTTCGGCAACGTCGAAAGGTTCTATGAAAAAAGTAACACTCAGAAGTTAGCAAAGAATGAAAGGCAACCTTTCAACAACATTGAAGGGAAACATAGCTCTCGACAACATTCAAGTGAAGTACAAACCTTTCGTTAGGGTCGAAGGGTTCGTGACAACAAGTAAAGACAAACCTTTCATCAAAGTCGAAGGGTTCACAACAGTTTATGAAAGGCATACCTTTTGACAAAGTCGAAATGTTCATGAAGGCATAAAGAAAGGCAAATCTTTCGACAATGTCGAAAGGTTCATAATGGCATATGGAGGGCAAACCTTTCGACAAGGTCAAAAGGTTCACAATTTCATATAAAAGGGGGACCTTCCGACTCGGTCGAGAGCATGGAGTCGGAAGGGGGGCCGCCTGCATCTATAAATAAGACCCAAGGGGTCATGTTCTGGGGATCGATTCTCTCTCATTCAAACTTGTACTCTTCTTAAACAAAGCATTGTAACCCTAATTGGGTGATTTGGGAATTTAATAAAATAAAGTTTTTCTTGGATAAAGAGGGAAGTCTTGAGCTTTGTGAATTACTTTGCAGTTTACTAAAACCTTTGTTCGATTAACCTCTATTTTCTAGGTTTAACTTCACCGAAAGGCTCATGTCGACAATGTTGACAACACGTTTGATCCAAGCGTCTTTTACAAATTTTCGAAGTCATTAACTTTGTGGACTAAACCTTCCGACAAGGTTGACAACTCAATTAGCCCGAACATTCACTACAACCTTCCGAAGCCAATAGATCTATGGTCTAAACCTTTCGACAAGGTCGACAGCTCTTAAGCACTAACAACACCTGTAACCTTTCGAAGTTATAAACTTGATGGTCTAACCTTTCAACAAGATCGAAATCTACTTCATATCCACAAAAGCATATGATTTCCTGCTTAAACTCAAGGAAAGCTATCACTTTGGCCTTCGATAAGATTGAAACCTACCTTTTAAGGACTTAATTCAGGGAATTTCAACCCGAACCCTTACAGAAGACTTCTTGCTAGCTGAACAAAGTCGATAGGTTACTTAATCCACAGCATATACCTTTCGACGACGTCGAAAGGTCTAACCTATCAATTATCAACAAATAAAGTCAAGTAAAAAGGAATTTCCTAAGGGAATTTCACCCACCGTTTGTGCAAAGGGTTATTCATCCTACTTAATACAACTTTAGGGTGTTGACAAAAATTCTCGTTAACAACTATAGAGGGTCCAAATAGGTTCTCTATGCATATAAACCTCCAATTCAACAGCCACTTCCTCTAATTACTTGGCTCCACTATAACACTTGTGTCATGTACATACTTTATAAGTGCGAAACATGAAACGCATTATGCACTCTGGACATCTTTTTTAGGGAAGATGAACACTATATGCAAGCATTCCAATCCATTCCACATTCACAAATTGTCCGACAAATCAAGGTGCAAGTTTTCCCGAATTGCAAATCTCATAAATCTTTTAGTGTTGATGTCTTCACAAATATCAAATCATCAAATTCAAATTCTAGACTGAAGTTGGCATAAATTTTTTATCGATCTTGAAATGCCTTCTTGTTTTTGTATCAACTCGACCTTCTTCAAGGTTTTAGGGACATATCTGATCCAAGTATTACCTTATTGGTTGTCTCCCATTAGCATATAAGCAATTTATAAGTTCTTTCATACAATGCTTCAAACGGTGCCATGCATATATTAAATTTATTGATATTTTTATATATAAACTCAATAAGAGGTAAGTGATCCTCCCATGATGCTTTAAAATCAAGAATAGAAGCTCTCAAAAAGTCCTAAGCACACGATTCACCCTTTTGATCTAGCTATCGATTTGGGGATGATAGGTCGTACATAAGTTCAATTATGTTCCTAATGCATGTTGAAATTTCTTCCAAAACTCAATTGCAAAGAGTGGTTCTCGATCGCCAATAATATTAGGGGGTACACTATATAATCTCACTATATCTCATATGTACAATGTCGCTGGAGATTGAGTGGTTGTAGAAACCTTCATTAGAATGTAATGAGTGCTTTTTCTTCAATCAATCTACAATGACCCATATCTCTCATTTCCTTTTCAACTATACAGCAAACCATGTATGAAATCCTACAAAATATGTTTCTACTTCCAACATGGAGCCTCCAAAGGTAATATAAAAACTATCGATCGTCTTTCTTTTGGCTTTGACTTGTTGACAAATCATGCACTTCTCTATGAACTCTAAAACATGACGTTTCATAAGTTCCTAATAATATGTGTGCTTAATAGCATTATACTCTTACTACAACTAGGTTGAATAGTCATCCTAGAAAGAAAACACTCTCAAAGTACTTCATCAATCAAAATTTCCACTTTGAGAATGCACAATCTATCATCTCTACCAAGCCAACATTCACAACAATAGAATATATGCAAATATGACTAGATTTTTCCCCTTCCAATCCAATCAAAGATCTCTACTAAGCTTGTATCAAGTCTTTGGATAGAACCAATCCAATCAATATGGTCTAACTTCTAATATTGCCAGCAAACCGAGCACCACATTATAAGAAAGTCGAAATCAAACTCCACAATAAATTCCAAAGCCTTTTATTCGATGAATATAGAACCCAATATGTAATTCAATATTCAAATAAGGAGGTAAATCTGAGATCTCTTCAACTACATCCATAAAATTTCACTCAATAAAAACCTACACCAGTACATCACGTGAGAGATCCAAGAAGTATAAATAACTCAATAACATAGAACTCTCATGCTTGTAATAAACACTAATTCCATTACCACCATTATCCTCACATGAACTACATGGCCATCATAATCAACAATAACTCCATTATTCGTTACCTAATCCATCCTTAGAATAAATCTATATCCTAAACACATAGTACAAAAGCATCACAAGAAAATCCGATCTTACCCAAAATAATTTAATGTCTCTATCTATCATAGAAAGATGTATCGACCCCTTTTCCATGCTTCAGAGCGCTCCAAATGGAGTAGTTTAGATAACATTGGCTTTGACCACTTTTCCATCCTTCAAAAGAGAAGGACAATCCTACTTGAAATGCTCTGATCGATCACAATTGAAATTTTCTTAGCCTGGAGGTTGACCCAAGCAACCCTGACCAATGTGCACTTCAAGTGACACCGATTACAAGTCACCCTTTCTTTCTTCCCTTGGCCTTGATCATTATTCTTTCACTTATCCAAGAACTTCGGCCTGGCTTCAAATTTAGAATCTTTATCTTTAGGACTTCTCTAAAAAAAAAAAGTCCACTTCGACAAGACTTTCAAAGGTCTAAGAGCACTCTCTTAAAAGGTTGATTGAGTTTCATAGCAAATTTCTTGGCCTTCTTAGCGGGAATGTTGATCATATCCTTCCTGTAGTGGGCCATGAGTGTGGGCTCATTGATGTACTCCTTTATAATTTTCTTACATTGTTAGAGATACAAAGCTTCTTAGCTGTCAAGCCCTCTTGGCCTCAAAAATAAACTGATCCTAAAATCTCTTATGAAATTCTTTCCAACTCATAACAGCCCATCCACCTCCCCAATATCAATGCTTCATCAAAGCAAAGCTTTATCTTGAAGTTTCCTAGAAGTTGCAACCATCCGCCATTTCAGAACCCCATAACTACACAATGAAGTTCCAAAACAATGAGTCATTGGAAGATAATACATATGATATATACAAAGAGAGCATAAGATAAAAAATATATTAACTTAACTTTCAGAACCTCACAGTTGATGGTCAAATCAATACTTTATATCACATAAATATATAAATATCAGTCTACAAATTTTGATACAAATACATAAGTATACATAAGTCTGTACAATCCAAATCCAATCAACATCACACATTGTTACATCTAGTTTAAATACACATTTTATTTACAATATATATAGTACATACAAATTTCGTCTTCAGATCTATTATGCTTCTAGACTCCTTCAAGTTGAAGAATATAGACAGAAAAATATTGGAATGGGTCGGACATATGTCTGCATGAGTGAAACAAATCTAATACAATTATACTATTATGATAGTGATATAACATGATTTAAGTCAAAGTATAATACTTTCTGGACCCGCGTGCGCCACGCTAGTGAACAATATTATACCATCTAAATAATCTTAAATGTCATCTAGTCTCGCCTTTTATAGTAAAGGATGACATGTCTATGATTATCCGGTCTTGCGACGTGCGGTAAAAGATAATCACACATTGGACTCACGCCTAGTCATGCCACGTGCTCTACAGGTTGACTGTTGCCTACATCAAAACATTCCTGGACCAGCCTCGATGCTCAACAGAAGAACTCCACAACAATACCATGAATCAAGGACCCATCATGTGCGCTAAATGATTCACGTATTTGTATCACTAACCATATATTTGTACTTCATTGAAGCTATAATATCTAAAGCTTCATACACCATATTCATATTTCATCGTTCCCGTACAGGTATTACATACTTGTCTAGTTGCCAAACTGCATATTCGAACATTGAGCCTTACCATCATCAAACTACTCACCACATCTGGTTAGAGAAATCAATTACCATTCCAAAGCACACATATCACCTCCATACATCAATCTATGCATCCAAACATCAACTAATCAAACTGAAAAAGTCATAAATGAATCGTCAGAAAATGTCATAAAAATGTCCAAGTTGTCGCATGTCAAATTCAGGCCTTTAAAAAGCTCGAACACCCAATCTAGAACGTCCATCAGTGGACTGGTGTGTGCGCACCGGTCGATCAGTGCACGTTTCAGATTCGGGGTTTCTTCTTGTTTTGTTTATTTTTAGTTTCCAAATTTCAACTTTTTTCTTGCTTTTGATTGATTCTATGGTCCGTACTTCATATACACATACCATATATTGAGTCCCTAATGTCGTAATACATATATTCACAGTTTGAATTGTATCAAGTTTAAATATTGAATTTGGTGTTAAATTTTCATGTTTAGGTTTTTTGAATAAAAAATACATTCTTTTCTAAACTTCAGTTTTGGCCTTATTGTCATTATATATATATATATGTGTGTGTGTGTGTGTGTGTTAAGTTAACATCCTAAATTAGCCTCAAACTATCTTATATCAACATCATAGTATTATAACAAGATTGGAGAAGCCACACTCATAAATTCAAACCTAAAGAATCTAAATTCAACGGCTGTCCGTAATTTCTAGAAATTTCTATTTATGAATTAGCATTTTGTTTCTACTTTAAAGATAGAAAACCTTGCTACGATTCTAATGCTACTTATTTCATCAATTTTCATTAGGATTTGTGAATTTGGTGATGGATCAAAGAAAGAAGGAAGAAGATGGAGTCGGGTACTTTTCTGAAATGTGAAGTTTTGAGAAACCGAATGTGTATATTTTTTAATAGGATTTTAGGAGGAAAATATAAAATGGTGGTTGATTTTAAATTCAAATTATGGGCCTGGCCCAATTTAGCACAAAACTAAACCCGCTGTCCGTGCGTGAACCCAACCTGCTAATTAAAAATGTTTGTATCTCACGATGTCTGATTCAAATAAATGAATACTCCATCTTGACCAGAAAAATGAGAGCTATGCAATGATACAACTCTCCTCAGTTAATTCAATCATTTGTAAAATTACCATTTTTTCCCTTTTACTAAAATTGACCAAAATACCTTCCAAATAAATTCTAGATTTCTTCATTATTGTTTATTACCAATTAAAATCGTTATTTAAATTATATAAAATTTTAGGGTATTACATTCTTCCCTTAAAAGAATTTCATCTTCAAAATTTCAAAGAAATGAAAAATGAAATAGATGCTAACTCTCTCATTTACTCACTCGTACCAGTCACGCATGCGTAGAACTAATCGTACAAAGCAATCATTTATTTTTAAACAACCATCGTGTGTAAGAAAAATCATGCATACATACAATGATAATCAAAAAAGATATAGGCTGAACATGAGCATGATAATTAATATGATTCTAGCATAATGCAATAAACGCTTCCTATATGAATGCAGAGATATGATATAGTATGATGCGTAGCAATCCTAGTATAAAACTGGCTACTCTATATGAATGAAACTTTAGAAAAGAATTTTTGTATAATATAGTGCTCAATAATTTTAGCATCCAATTCCTAACATCCAATCTAAGCAACCAAACTTAACTCCTAGTAAATCATATCAATCAAAAGAACGTACAGGTAAAGATTTCAGAATGAGAAGGTCGTATCTTTCCCGTAGGCTTCCATGTACTCTCTATTGGACCATCTCCCTGTTGCACCTTCGCCTACTTGATTGCTTTATTCCTCATTCTTCGACTACCATGCTCTGTTATTCGTGCATGTCCTTTAGATGAAGTGGCTTCAGTTTCTAATTCCACATCCTCCAACTGACTAGATTCTACTACCGTAAATGACTTATGTACACATTTTTGTAAATGTGACACATGGAATACATTGTGAACTCCAGCCGTTTTATCTGGTAAATCTAGTGCATATGCTAATCCTCCAATATGCTTTAACATTTTAAAGCATTCAACAAACCTTGGTGCTAATTTTTTTAAGCTTCCAAACCTCATTACATGCTTAAAAGGCGATACTTTCACAAATACAAGATCACCAACTTTGAATCCAACTCCTTTCGCCTTTAATCAACATACGATTTTTGTCTATCTTGTGTCGTCTTCATCCTTTTCCTTATCAACTCCACTTTCTTCGATGTTTCCTTTATAATTTATGGTCTACGTATCACCTTATTCATCGACTCCTTCTAACATGAAGGTGATTTACACAGCCTTCCGTATAATTCTTCAAGTGGCTGTCATTATAATACTAGCTTGATAACTATTATTATATGTGAATTCCACTAATGGAAAAGGGGCTTTCCAAGCACCTCCAAAATCAAGAATTCATGCCTTCAACAAATCTTCTAATATTCTATTCACCCTCTTGATGTGTCTTTCCACCTATGGGTGATAGGCCGTACTCAAACTGAATTCCGTACGCAAGCTATCCTATAGACTTCGTCGGAATTCACTCATGAAAAGCGAGTCCCGGCTACTTACAATATTCACAGGTATACCATGCATCCCATCACCTCCTTAATATATAATGTAGCTAAAGATGTTGTCTTTGTGGTCTTTACAAGAATGAAATGTGGGCTCTTCGTCAATCGATCCACCACAGCACAAATACTCTCATTAACTCCTATACTCCTTGGCAAAGAAACACTTTCCCATTTACACTGCAGAATTTCTAAGTGCATAAGTGTTCCACTCAGTTTTCTCTGCTCCGCCTTAACTCCTTGACAAGTGAGACACCTCGCCACATATCTCACCACATCTCTTTTCATCCTTGGCCAATAATAATTTTTTTCATATCCTTATACAATTTACCACTACCAGGATGAATAGTCATCCTAGAATGATGACACTCCTATAATATCTCATTGATTAGCTCCTTTAACTTAGGAACACAAAACTTTTTGTCTCTTCTCAAGTATTCTTTCCCATCTTTTGCATGTCGCTCCAAATGACTTTACCTCTCTCCTTTTTCAAGCCAATCCACAATCTTAACCAATTACGCATCTTTACTTTGATTTATATCAATCAATCGACTCTCATTGGTCTAACTCTAAGGTTGCCAATAATCCAGTGGTAACATCTGTCATTGGTCGAAAATCAAATGCAGAAATGTACTCCAACTGTCTTATTTCTAACATTTTCACTCAAGGTTGCATGCTTCCTACTCAGTGCATCTGCCATGACATTACCCTTCCCAAGCGTATAAGCGATACCAAAATCATAAGAAGCTAATAATTTCGTCCATCTTTGCAGTCTCAAGTTTAAGTCCTTCTATGAAAACAAATATATTAACGACTTGTGTATACAATTCAAATCTCTCTCTAAGTAAATAGTGTCTCTATGAATTCAAAGCATATAAAATCGGAGTTAATTCAAAATCATGTGTAGGGTGATTCGTCTCATGGGTCTTCATCTTCCGACTTGCATATGCTACAACTTACCTTCCTGCATCAAGACAACACCAAGGCCAGTACCCCAAGCACCGGTAAAAATAGTAAATGGTTTGGTACCATCAGGGATAACCAAAACAGGTGTGCTCGTCAACTTCCTTTTTGATCTAATAAATGCTGCTTTATACTCCACATTCCAAATATTAACTACACTCTTCTTTATAAGCTTCGTCAATGATGCAGATATCTTTGCAAAATCCTATATAAACTTCCGATAGAAATCAGCTAATCCCAAGAAATTACGTATTTTGAAGCATTCTTCAGAACTTTCCAATCTTTAACAGTTGCCACTTTTCCAAGGTTTACCCCCAACCTATTCCCAGGCACGACATGTCCTAAAAATCCGACTTCACTCCTCCAATAACGACATTTACAAAGTTTAGCCTTCAATTGACTCCTCCTTAGTACATGTAGTACTTATCTCAAATGCAACTCGTGCTCTTTCTCGTCTCTAGAAAATTCTACGATATCATCAACAAATACGATGACAGATTTATTCAACTGCTTCTGAAAGACCCTACTCATCAAATCAACAAAATAAGCCAGGGTATAGTCTACCCAAGTGGCACCTCAACCCACTCAAATAATCCATTTGGAATACAAAAAGCAAATTTTGAAATGTTATCCTCTGCAACTCGCAATTGATGAAATCTTGTAGCAAGATCATGCTACGAGTAAACCTTTGCCCCGACTAGTTGATCGAAGAGATCATCAGTACGAGGCAACTGATAATGATTTTTTCTACCAGCTTACTCAATTCTCGATAATCGATGCAAACCCAAGGGAACCTCTGCCGTAGTAGCAAAAATTACAGGTTCTGCCTATTCTAAAGTACTTTTCCTAATGAATTCTTTCTGTAATAACTATGAAAATTGTATATCTAATTCTCTCCTCCGAAGCCATATGTCCTAAAGTCATCACCGTTGGCCTAGCGTCTTTCTCGTGGTCAATTCTAAACTTGGTTGAAGCCTCAACAAATATGTTTGGAAAATATTTACTTGAAAAAATAGATGCTAACTCACCTTATGATAGGTCCAACGAATATAAATATGACTTCATCATGGAAATATCTAGCTCACACAAAACTATCAAATCACGTGTCCTGCAACTACCTAAATAAATAATCCTCCTATCATAATCTAAAACAACTCCATACCAAGTCATCCAATCCACTGCCAAGATCAATCTGTATCCCACAAAGCCAAGCACATATGCATCAAAATTTAATTCTATACCGTTTATAACTAACTTAAGATCATGGCAAATAGCAGACGAATACGTCGATCTCCAATAGGATTTGACAAACTAATGACTTCACGCACAATGTCAAGGATTATTCCTAATCTTTCCATTAATGCATTGGCGATGAATGAATGTGATGCACAAGTATCAAATAAAACTCTTGTAGGTAAATCAGATAGTAATAACACACTTTCCAAAATTGACTTCCCCTTCTCTTGGATTGGTGGTGCAATAATTGCAGTGGGTATGCTTCCAATGCATAAGCCTTAATAACCTGGCCTCCTTCTATAGTGCTATGCAACCCCTCTTATAATATCTCATCTAGTCATAATTATAACACTTAATCCCTTTCATGTCGCCCCAACTTCCCTTGTTATCTTGATGATTTCGACCTATAGTCCTTTCCAAATGTCATATCTTTCCACACCTATGACACTTCATTCCCTTCTAAAGGTTCACCCTATAGTTTTTAACTATATATCCTACCTTACTACATCTCCTACACACACTAATCTTCTTCTTATTCTGTCCACCTAGCGATCCTTCATTCTTGCACTTATTTTTATTTCCACTAGATATTTTCTCCTTGTTTACATTTCCAACCATAGCATTCCACAAAGCACCCTCATCCATTTTATCAAAAGTTGGCTCCAATAGTATTAGATTAAAAGCCAACTCCTTCTAAGAGGAATTCAATCCTTAGAATTTTTTTTTGCCTTTTTCTCTTGGGTATTGATCAATTCCAGAAATGAATTTTATATCAAACTTCCTTTTGAATATCTCCTAAGTAATAGTATTCTCCCCCATCTCAGTTATCACAATCTCGCACCAATTTGCTGCCTCTCCCTATAGATGTCAATCTACCAACTGCCTCTTAGTTGCGTCACTTATTCCTAATGACCTAAGTATCTTTTCAAAGTTAGATAGCCATGTCTTAGTTGTAGCATATGATTCTGTCCCATTATATGGCTTTCCACCTAAATTGGCAAAATCTTTGTAGAGCTTTAGGGAGTCAACATGAGTGGTGGAACGGCAAGCGTGGCTTCTGTTGCACCAATTAGTTCGGTGGGCGTGGCAGTGGTACTAGTCGGGGCAGTTGCATGAAGATATCTATGAAACCAAATGGGCATGTTTATGCCAGAAATCTCAATGACATCCACTCGGGTACTAGCAGCCGCTCTAGTATTAACTCCACCTACGTTGGTCCCCGTTCTCTATGCTATTCATGCTTTAGTTATGCATAAATGAAATTCATTAGCAACTCCTCAATATATATTAGATAATCAGAGAATGGAATAGGCTATGGTGTATTTATAAATATCAAATATATCTCTTATATGTTATATATTTTATAAAATTTTCAAGCATGTTCCCTCAATACGTCCCTAATCTTATAACCTATGCTCTGATACCAAATGTAACAACTCGTCATTTTAGAACCTCATAAGCATATAAAGAAATTCAAAAACGGAAAGTCATTGGAAGATAATACATACGATATACATAGAGAGAGCATAAGATAAAAACTATATTGACTTAACCTTCAGAATCTCACAGTGGATGGTCAAATCAATACTTTATATCATTCACATATATTAATATCATTCCATAAATTTTAATACTGATACATAAATTCGTACAATCCAAACCCAATCAACATCACATACTAGCATAACAAGTCTTTAATACACACTTTATTTACAATACATACAGTACGTACAAATTTTATCTCCCTATCCATCACGCGCTCCAGACCCCATCAACTTGAAGAATATAGATAGAAAAATATCGGAGTGGGTTAGACATATGTTTGCATGAGTGAAACAAATCTAAAACAATTTGTAACACCCCTAATTTAAAATAACATAATTCAGGAGATTTAATTAAGTAAATTAAATAGAATAATGTAAAGATTAGAGTGATAAGGGGAAATTCGAAAATTTATAAGAGGCTGTGTTTAACTAAATAAAAATTTAAAAGAATGGGTTATGTAAATGGTTTTATAAGATAACTAATAAGAGAATAAGGCAAGGGTATTACGGGTACTGGTCGTCCACCATAACTCTTAACCCCCAAACCACCCTTATTCCCATTTTCATTTCACAAGTTCATAATTATGAAACATAACCAAAAATCTCAAGCCGACCATAACCTAGGGGAAAATAGGAGAAAAATCAACTAAAAGCTAAGAAATCAAGCAAGGAGAATTAAAAAAAAATCAAATCTCAAGTTCCTTACCCAAAGCAAGGTGAATAATAATAAAAACCAACTCATTTTCGTTTTTAAAGAGCATTTGATTTTGGATTTTAAGTTTAAAACCTTTATGGTTATTATAATGATGATATGCTTAGATTACATGATATGTTTGATTCAAACAAGTATGTTTGATAAATGTTTTGTTCGATTTTAAGGCTAAAATCATAAATATTGGGTTTTAAATGCCATGAGGATTTAATATGCTATGAAAAACATTACTTTTGAGATGGATTTAAATTTTCATAATTCTTCAAGCTATGGATAATTTATTGTGAATTTTTAAAGGAATAAATAAATAATTGGGTTTAAAATTTATTCGAATATTATATAAAGGATTTTGGGTCTGAAATTTATATATGTTAGAAAGCATATTAAATCTGAATTTTGATGATTTTTGGGGATTTTTCCTAAATGATTTATTTTGGAAATTAAATTAATTAAGTTGGAGGACTTAAATGTATTAATTGTTTTATTAATGGGAAGGGTTTCTTTGTAAATTATTTTTAATTAATTATGGATGAATTCGGCATTCCTTTAGAAAAGATTTTTGTAAATATTATGGCAACAATTATAATTTTTACAATGGCAAGTTACTTGAAAAGCATTTACTTAAAAGGCAACAAAACAGTTTTGTACAGATTTATTGTTGCCACTTCCACTAGCAACCTTTCGACCCCATACCTCCGCCCCAACCAAGTCAAAATCAATACACATAGTATCAATGCTTTAGTGCATGGTGGATTGGTGAAAGGCGGATGGTATAAAGTCGAAACCTTGCTTTCGAAGGTGTCGAGGCCATTTTAAATAGCTTTCAAAGGTCTTTGTTTTGCTTTCAAAAGAGATGCCGCTTGCCTTACTTTTAATGGATGCTTTCAAAAGGGGTGAATTACTTTTATATAGATTTTGAAGGGGTTGCCCCCTTTTTGTTTAAAGGGTATCTTTCAAATGAGTTGTCGTATATTTTGTTTTAAAGAGATGCTTTCGAAAGGGTAGTTTTGGACCAAGTCGAATAGGTTGAAATTTTTCAGTGAGTTTGAAAGGTAAGCCCTTGTTTTATAAATATAACAAGCCACTTTCTAATGCTTTCAAAAGGGCAACAGTAGCCATCAAAATAAAGGTTTTGAAGGCAATGGCTTCAGAACGTGTTTCAAAGCTATCCTTCTAACTGTTTTACTAAAATACTAAAGCTTTCGAAAGGATGGTTCCAAAACCATCTATTTTCCCCAAACTCTTTTACTTGAAGGTTAATGGTTTCAAAAGTTTACTTTCGTTTATATTCATTTTGTGACGACCCAGAATTTGGAACATTTGAAATCGAAATATTTAATTGATTTTAAATATTTGGAAGTTAGTTAGCTTGAATTTCAAAATTAACTATGAATTTGGCAATTTAATTTTTGAATTTAATTTATTGAAATTGGGTAAAAATTTGAATCTTCATTTTAAGCTGATTAAGAATATTTTTTTAAGGCTTAGAAAATGTATATTGATAATACTGAAGATAATAAAAGCTTCAGAATTTAATTAGGAAATGTTTTGTTTAGTTTTGAATTTATATTGTTTAAATCGATGTTTAATAAAAAAGCCTTCCCAGGCAAAGTCTCGGAATTCGACGAAACCAGTTTCATTGGTTCCGTAATATTGTATTATTATCGAATTTCAATTTCCGTAGCATTCAGAGTTGTCGTGTGACCGTATGGTGAGAAAACGCGTTGAAAAGTTTATCGAAATTTAATTTAATATCTAGGTCCAAAAAGCTATCTTTTCCATACGATCGAATTAGGACTCGAAACCTTTTCCATTGCGGTTGAAATAGGGGTATAACATTATAAACGCCTAGCGGCACGTCTCGATACGATATCGAGATTTTAGGGTGCGAAGTCGAGACGATTTAAATTTAAATATATATATATATATATATATATATATATATATATATCTAATCAAAATCAAATCACAGCCACCTTTTTGCAAAATGTAACGTACACGTTTCCATTGTCTTCTCCTACACGCCACCCTATCCTACCTTATCGTTCAATCAATAATCAATGTCCTGTGTCCCTCCTTCTTTGCCAGAGAATTAAAACAAGTCAGAATCATTTACTTCCCTTTCCATTTACAATTCAAATCGCATCTTTAAAAAAAATAGAAAATGGAAGCAGCCGAGAAATAAATCGTGGCCGATAATTAGAAATCACGCACGGCTCCCTTCCCTTTCCTTCTCCTTCTCCTTTTAAATGCATGCATATCCTTTCAATTCATCTGGAAATTTTCCTCTCGTTCAATTCGTCTCAAGTGTCTCGTGATTCAAAATTTGGCAGAAAGGAAATCACGAGTTTGGAATCATAATCGAACTCGAGACTGGGATTACCCGTGATTTCTAATTTCATTGGGAAGGAATAGTTAGGGCAAGCGCTCGTCGATTTTGATTGGGAATCAATGTCGAGTCGTAAAGGCCTAGGTTCGTAGAGGCGTCAGAGCAGTTTTTTGCGTGAGTTCGAGGTTGCATGGCAAGGCAGTGGGAGTGTTGGCGCGGTGAGGCGATTCCAGTCGAGCACGAGTGAACGAAGGGATGTTCGGCACATCGTTCGAAAGACAGGAAGGTTGGTGCGACCGTAGTTGAGTGTTAAAGCGGTCGGCAATGTCGTGAAGCTTGAATAGTTGGCGGTGGTTGTTAGTTCGATTTGTGGGCGGTGGTGACATCGGCATGTTCTTAGAGTGGCTGTGGTGGGATAGGGCTGTGATCATGGTACGCACGTGTGGATGCAACAGGGTACAATCTGGAATCGTGATCGATAAAACAGTAAGATATTTCCAGTTATTATTATTTTTTATTTTAATATATAAATATGTGAATATATTTTAGAAACCAAAAAATTTATATGTAAGATTTAAAAATAGAAAATTAGTTTGAACCGAGATACATATATACAGCTGGGATTTCGAAAAATATATGCAGAAATTTATATAAATAGGTTGGTTAATACAGATTATTATTACTATATGCAATTTCAAAGGAAATGAAATGAATAAACCTATATACATTTTTATATCTACTTGTTTAATCAAAAATATTTGGAGGTATGTTTGTTTAATAAACATACAAGATTTTTCTAAAATAATTTATTAGGGTGATTTATTTATTTAACTTATTTTAGTTACAAAATTAATTAAAGGAAATTTAGTTTAAATTTAATGATTACTCGAAATTATATCTATTAAATGGAAATTAATTGTTCAGTTAGCTCGAATATTAATTAAATCATATAATTGTTTGATACAAGGTCTAAAATCGAGAAACAAGTCAAATTGGAAATGGATTGCAAAATAAAGGAGCAAAGGTGAGATCTTCTCACTCAAATTATAATAATTGAAAATTTCAGTTATTGATTGATTATTAATTAGATAGTTAAATTTAAAATTGTTGATTGTGTGCTTGGATGATAATTTATTATCAGTTGTACTGAATTAGACCCTATGCACCGCATAATAGCAGATGATATTTTATAAATCCCATATACCGCGATATTCCACCTCAAAGTGGAATTGGTATTTAATTGTTGTGCTAACGTCTGTGGATGCAGGGAAACAGGTTGGAGGGATCCAATTGGATTCCTTAAATATTTGAATTTGTTTCAATATTGTGAGTTGTTTATTTTTAATCTGTGTGTGATCACTTGTGATCGAAATCGCCGAAGGCTATAGTGAGTCAAATATATTTTTGGTATCGTTGGACACCAGAAAAAAATAAATTGGATTTTTGAAATTCAAGTTCAAATATTTATAGCAGAAAATTTATTTTTGAGAATTGGATAAATTTAAAAGGAAGAATTTTAATAGAATAAAGTTTTATTTTTGAATCCTATTGAATAAATTCCAAAATATGGGAAAAGGTTTAATAAATGGATTTCAAGAAATAATATTCAAAAGGTGAAGAATTTGTTTTGAAAATATGTTTTTTAAATAATTTGGAAAAGATAAAGGAATTTATTTTAAAAATAAATTCGTAAATTGATTTGGTGCTAAAAGAATAAATCGTTGGGAAATCGATATGAAAATTGATTTAGTGTTTGAATGAAAATCGATTTAGTGTTGAAATAAATTTAGAAATCAATTTGGAATTTGATTTGGTGTTTAAAATAAAATTTGAAATCAATTTGAAAATTGATTTGGTGTTTGGAAATGATTTTTGAAATCAATTTGGAAATCGTATATTAGTGGATATTTAGGAATTTAAATCAACGATGGAAATTTTATAAAGGAAAGGGAATTTTGATTTAAAATAAATGTTGGTTTATTTTTAAAGGTGTGAAAATAAATTACAGATTTGGAATGTAAATTAAAATAAATCGAGAAGATTTATTAATTGATATAAATGGAAAGAGAATTCTTCCCCTGGAAAGCCGAGTATATTATTAGAGTAGCTTTTGAAGTATAAATTAAAAGTTCTAGAAATTGATTTGAAGAAAAAAAATTAATTATTGTTGGAGAAATTATTTTAAGGAATTGTTTTAAATCTTTATAGTAAAGATTTAATTAATTAATTATAGAAGGGATTATTTTAAAGATTAAAATTGATTTTTGATTTAGAAAATGGATGTTTAAGTAAGTTATATCCTGTCTACTAATCTTATTTAAAAATTAGTTTGGATTTGAAGTTCTATATGAGATATTGGTATAAAGTTTTCATAGCTAATATTTAAATGATTTTAAAATATTTGAACTCCGCAAATTTTCAGTGGAATCAAATAAATATATGAAAATTTATTTCATATGAGGAAGGTGATTTGAAATTTGTTTTCAAATTATTGGAATATGGAAAAAATGATTTGAAATTTGTTTTCAAAGGACTGAAAGATGAAAAGTGATTTGAAATTTGTTTTCAAATGGTTGAAGTGTTATAATTATATCTTGTAAAGATATTTTGAAAATAGATAATTTGGGAAAATTATTTAAATCTTGGTGATTGTTGTGAATATTGTTTGATAGTGATTGTTGTGAATGATGATTGATAGTTAAATAACCGACTATCAATATTGGCCCTTTTAATGGCATTTGAATTTTGATGCGACCATGGTTGGATTCCAAATGGATATCCGAAAACCTCATCGAACCTTTGTGATTGTGATTGATCTTTTGTTTAAAAGGATCAAAGTGGAAATTTGTTATGATTTTTTTGAAATCTGAATATAACTCTTATTTTTAAAATAAGCGCTCATTATTCGGATTAGCCGGGAGAGGACCTTGTGTCATAAAACCCATTCTGAATAATGATACGACGAAATGGGATTGCATTTGAAGACGGTATTGAAGACCGGGTATTTTCAAAAGCGAAAGGATTACCTATCGAATGTCTCTGCACCGGGTTGCTCCGATATAGAGATTTTATCACCCTTTGTGATGGGGATTCCGGACGTGATTAGTGAATATCTGGATTTGTAGGGGCTTCTTTTGAAGTGCCTTCGTTTCCATTCGATTGTAGAACAGACTTGTATGTATGTGTGTCTGACATTACACTTTGAGATGTAAAGCTGGTTTCTATCAAATACATTTCTGTTGGTGGCAGAGAATTTAATTTATTAGCTTAACACCCTTCTCTGAGACGTACGAGCTCAGAGGTTATGTAGTTGATGGTTATTGGTGATATATTCCCAAATTGGTAATGTGTCATATGAAGTGCTGCCGATTATTTGTTGATCAAAGCATGACATTGTGAAAAGTGTAGCTTTGTGGACGAGACTTCGTCGGACCTCACACCCCGAAAATGGTCAAAACAGGAAAGATGCGGCAAGGTTATTTAGGGGTAGCGCCCCCTAAGGGTATGTCATTTCCTTCTGGAAACGGGTGGTATCATGGTATATAGCCTGGATATTTTACCTATGTTGCTGCTGCAAATTTATTATACTTTTTGGTTGTTGCTTTATGGTTGAGGATCCTCGGATAAAGGTCGCAAACGACCGAGGGATGGCATACTCGTGTAGTAGCTACCTAGTTACAGAGGTAATCCGGCCTTGTGTTGGTAGAGAGCTGGCTAAGTTCTTAGGACGTCCCTCCATAGGCGTACCCATGTGGCAGTAGGAAGTTCCTTAGCCTGACCATTTGTTGGAAATCCAAAGAAATAATACACGCCCTGTACGGTTTTAGTTGTATAACCTGCCATGGAATGTGGCGGTAACCTGCTATTGAACATGGTAGCTATAGTAGGCATACAATAATGGTTGTATGCTGGCTAAGATTAATATTATACTTTCGAAATGTTTTATGCACTATGCACTGATGATAATATTATAAAGATTTTGCATATCAAGCATGTTTGACTATCATAAAGAGAAATCTCCTCCAATTCTGCGTTTGCATTGTGTGTGCGGTGGAAGGCCTTATGGTAGTTTCATTTTCCAAAAGCATAGCGGATTTTTTTCCTTTCTTTGTGAAAATAACTGTTTTTAAGATCTCACACCAGTCCTATGACTGACCTGGAGTTTATTGTTCCCTTTCTAAACTCTTGGTGCCCACAAATTTCCACACGGGCAGGCTAGAGTCAGATTATCAGTTATTCTGGAGCGAAGTCAGAAAAGAGATGCCGTGGAGATCAGCGGCAAGCTGGATGGCGAAGCGTATCACTTATACTATGTAGTGTCCGTTGCGTTTGGGTTAGTACAACTCAAATTTTCTTGTACACAAGTTATTATAACTGCCATTGTTTGTGTGTTGTTGTTGTTGTAATACTCTGATGCTGTAATGTGTAAACTGATATAGTGCTTTTGTTTAAAGATTATTCATTTATCTATTATATTTGTTCCGCTGCAAAATGTGAGATTCTGTTATTGTTTCTGCTTCTTCTTCTATCTTCTTCTTCTTAAACCCTAAAGGTTCGGTATTCCGGCATTCGACTGTGCGACATTGGATATATTGGACGTATCGATGTCGACTTTCGGAAGTCAAAAAATTGGATCGTTTCAATTTGGTATCAGAGCATTTGGTTAAGGACAACCTTGGCTCTGTTGGGTGTTACTCATTAGAGATAGAGTCAGTAGTACTCTACAATGAGTCTGAATGTAATAATAGATATGAGCGCGTATTTGTTAGTGAATATAAAATTGTTTTGTATCATGTTGACTTATCGATTGATTGTTTATAGATTCTGGTCGGTGCAGTCTAGCTAATTGTGTCGATAGGAGTTTCTAAACTCTTAAACAAGATAAACCGACACAGTATTGTTTTAAAATAGGGTAAATGAAACAATTTTACCCAAACTATTTTTGTACAGAAAAGAAATCATTTTCCCTAAATTATTATAGTATATAGCTGCTTGGATGTTGGGAAATGATAATATTGAATTATTAACATTATTATTGAATAAGAAATTAAAATGGTAAACAGAGAGTTAAGAAATAAAATCCATATACGAATGGCATTTGTAAATATAAAATGTAAAAGTGATTTATAATTTGAAATGGGATTCCACAGTAATATTTGAGAAAAAAAATTGAAAGGGTTTGAAATTTGGAAAAGATTAAATTCCTTTTGAGTTAGAAAACGGTTTTCAAGGGTTTGGAATTTTTTTTAATGGGATAAAAAGCACTAAACTCATTTCAATCGCTGGAAAATAATTTCGATGATGATCGCGACATCATCGGTGTTCATTTCGAGTTTCCAAGAGAGGAATTGCTGTCAAATTGTTTTAAATTAAAGTTGTTTAGAAATCTGGGCAGGTTTTTAGAAATTTAAAGGGATAATTTGAATTGATTTCAAAAATGGTTTTGAAATGTTGAAAAGACTCTGTAATCTTATAAAAAAAAATAGTTATGGAATAATAAGTTTGAAAACTTAGAAAATTCAGATTAAACTAATTTGGATAAAAGTGAATTTGAGAAGTCTTATAGACTGAAGGATTGGAATAAATCTATTAAGGTGGAAAATAAACTGTGAGTGAATAAATAAATTGACAATTGCAAGTAAATGAAAGCGAAATTGAATGTTGAGATTCATTTCGAATTTGTAAGCAAATAGAATTAGAATTGGAATTGAATTTGATTTGTGATAAACAAAACAAAGTATTAATATAAAATTAGTAAGTGAAACTAATTGAAGGAATGACAAATTTAATATGGTTTGAAATGATTTTTGAATGTTGAAATCGGACATTATGGATATCAGGATATATAGGTGTGTTAAAGACAAAGGATAAATTGGATTTTGATTCTGAAGATAATTTAAATTGCTCGACAGAAAGGTATGCATTTAAATTTCAGCATGAAATTTGATGATTTTCTTGTCCAGCCGCTTGGCTTTTCGTTTTCTTTTTGAAATATGGGAACCCGTGGTGCCATTTTGTAGTCTTACCGAGCTAGCTGCGCAAAGGAGATGCTGGCAAAATTTTTCGAAAATTAACGGAGTTAGAAAAATTTTGAGAAAATTTTGGAAATTTAAAATTTGAATTTAAATTTAAATTTGAATTGGTTAAGAAAACAATATTTTTTGGAGTTTATGGTTGAGGTTGGAAAGTTAGTTGAAGTGAATAGATCTATAATAAAAAGATTTATTTTGGTAAATTGATAAAACTGTTTGGTTTTGCGAAAATAATGTATGGGTTGAGGATCATTTTTCTTAACTAATAATTTCGGGATGAAATTCTTTTAAGGGGGAAGGATGTGACGACCCAGAATTTTGAACATTTGAAATTGAAATATTTAATTGATTTTAAATATTTGGAAGTTAGTTTAACTTGAATTTCAAAATTAACTATGAATTTGGCAATTTAATTTTTGAATTTAATTTATTGAAATTGGGTAAAAATTTGAATCTTCAATTTTAAGCTGATTAAGAATATTTTTTTAAGGCTTAGAAAATGTAAATTGACAATACTGAAGTTAATGGAAGCTTCAGAATTTAATTTGGAAATGTTTTGTTTAGTTTTGAATTTATATTGTTTAAATCGATATTTAAAAAAATAGCCTTCCGAGGCGCAGTCTCGGAATTCGACGAAACCAATTTCATTGGATCCGTAATATTTTATTATTATCGGATTTCAATTTCCGTAGCATTCGGAGTTGTCGTGTGACCGTACGGTGAGCAAACGCGCTAACAAGTTTATCGAAATTTAATTTAATATCTGGGTCCAAAAAGTTATCTTTTCCATACGATCGAATTAGGACTCGAAACCTTTTCCATTGCGGTTGAAATAGAGGTATAACATTATAAATACCTTGCGGCACGTCTCGATAAGATATCGAGATTTTAGGGTGCGAAATTGAGACAATTTAAATTTAAATATATATATCCGATCAAAATCAAATCGCAGCCACCTTTTTGCAAAATGTAACGTACATGTTTCCATTGTCTTCTCCTACACGCCACCCTATCCTACCTTTTCGTTCAATCAATAATCAATGTCCCGTGTCCCTCCTTCTTTTCCAGAGAATTAAAACAAGTCAGAATCATTTACTTCCCTTTCCATTTACAATTCAAATCGCATCTTTAAAAAAAATGGAAGCGGCCGAGAAATAAATCATGGCCGATAATTAGAAATCGCGTACGGCTCCCTTCCCTTTCCTTCTTCTTTTAAATGCACGCATATCCTTTCAATTCATCTGGAAATTCTCCTTTCGTTCAATTCGTCTCAAGTCTCTCGTGATTCAAAATTTGGCAGAAAGGAAATCGCGAGTTTGGAATCATAATCGAACTCGAGAATGGGATTAGTCGTGATTTCTAATTTCATTGGGAAGGAATAGTTACAGCAAGCGCTCGTCGATTTTGATTGGGAATCAATGTCGAGTCGCAAAGGCCTAGGGTTCATGGAGGCGTCAGAGGAGTTTGTTGCGCGAGTTCGAGGTTGCATACCAAGGCAGTGGGAGTGTTGGCGCGGTGAGGCGATTCCAGTCAAGCACGAGTGAACGGAGGGATGTTCGGCACATCGTTCGATAGCCAGGAAGGTTGGTGCGGCCGTAGTTGAGTGTTAAAGCGGTCGGCGATGTCGTGAAGCTTGAATAGCTGGTGGTGGTCGTCAGTTCGATTTCTGGGCGGCGGTGACATCGGCATGTTCTTAAGGTGGCCGTGGTGGGATAAGGATGTGATCGTGGTACGCACATGTGGATGCAGCAGGGTATAATGTGGAATCGTGATCGATGAAACAGTAAGATATTTCCATTTATTAAATTTTTTATTTTAATATATAAATATGTGAATATATTTTAGAAACAAAAAAATTATATGTAAGATTTAAAAACAGAAAATTAGTTTGAACAGAGATACATATATACAGCTGGGATTTCGAAAAATATATGCAGAAATTTATATAAATAGGTTGGTTAATGCAGATTATTATTACTATATGCAATTTCAAAGGAAATGAAATAAATAAACATGTATACATTTTTATATCTACTTGTTTAATCTAAAATATTTGGAGGTAGGTTTGTTTAATAAACTTACAAATTTTTTCTAAAATAATTCATTAGGGTGATTTATTTATTTAACTTATTTTAGTTACCAAGTTAATTATCAAAGGAAGTTTAGTTTAAATTTAATAATTAGCTGAAATTAAATCTATTAAACGGAAATGAATTGTTCGGTTGGCTCGAATATTAATTAAATCGTATAATTGTTTGATACAAGGTCTAAAATCGAAAAACAAGTCAAATTGGAAATGGATTGCAAAATAAAGGATCAAAGGTAAGATCTTCTCACTCAAATTATAATAATTGAAAATGTTAGTTATTGATTGATTATTGAATTATGATAGTTAAATTTAAAATTGTTGATTATGTGCTTGGATGATAATTTATTGTCAGTTGCATTGAATTAGACCCTATGCCCACATAATAGCGGAAGATATTTTATAAATCCCATATACCGCGATATTCCACCTCGAAGTGGAATTGGTATTTAATTGTTGTGCTAACGTCTGTGGATGCAGGGAAACAGGTTGGAGGGATCCAACTTGATTCCTCAAATATTTGAATTTGTTTCAATATTATGAGTTGTTTATTTTTAATCTGTGTGTGATCATTTGTGATCAAAATCGTTGAAGGCTATAGTGAGTCGAATATATTTTTGGTATCGTTGGATACCAGAAAAAAATAAATTGGATTTTTGAAATTCAAGTTGAAAAAATTATAGTAAACAAATTTATTTTTGAGAATTGGATAAATTTAAAAGGAAGAATTTTAAAAGAATAAAGTTTTATTTTTGAATCCTATTGAATAAATTCCAAAATATGAGAAAAAGTTTAATAAATGGATTTCAAGTAATAATATTCGAAAGGTGAAGAATTTATTTTAAAAATATGATTTTCAATAATTGGGAAAATATAAAGGAATTTATTTTAAAAATAAATTCGTAAATTGATTTGGTGTTAAAAGAATAAACCATTGGGAAATCGATATGAAAATTGATTTAGTGTTTGAATGAAAATCGATTTGGTGTTGAAATAAATTTAGTAATCAATTTGGAATTTGATTTGGTGTTTAAAATAAAATTTGAAATCAATTTGAAAATTTATTTGGTGTCTGGAAATGATTTTTGAAATCAATTTGGAAATCGTATATCAGTGGATATTTAGGAATTTGAATTCACGATGGAAATTTTATGAAGGAAATGGAATTTTGATTTAAAATAAATGTTGGTTTATTTTTAAAGGTGTGAAAAGAAATTACAAATTTGGAATGTAAATTAAAATAAATTGAGAAGATTTATTAATTGATATAAATGGAAAGAGAATTCTTCCCCTAGAAAGCCGGGTATATTTTTTGAAGAATAAATTAAAAGTTCTATAAATTGATTTGAAGAAAAAAAATTAATTATCGTTGGAGAAATAATTTTAGGGAATTGTTTTAAATCTTTAAAGTAAAGATTTATTTAATTAACTATAGAAGGGATTATTTTAAAGATTAAAATTGATTTTTGATTTAGAAAATGGATGCTTAAGTAAGTTATATCCCGTCTACAAATTTTATTTAAAAATTCGTTTGGATTTAAAGTTCTATATGAGATATTGGTATAAAGTTTTCATAGCTAATATTTAAATGGTTTTAAATATTTGAACTCGGCAAATTTTCAATGGAATCAAATAAATATTTGGAAATTTATTTCACATGAGGAAGGTGATTTGAAATTTGTTTTCAATTATTGGAATGTGGAAAAAAAATGATTTGAAATTTGTTTTCAAAGGATTGAAAGGTGAAAAGTGATTTGAAATTTGTTTTCAAATGGTTGAAGTGTTAAAATTATATCTTGTAAAGATATTTTTAAAATAAATAATTTAGGAAAATTATTTAAATCTTGGTGATTGTTGTGAATATTGTTTGATAATGATTGTTGTGAATGATGATAGATAGATAAATAACCGACTATCAATATTGTCCCTTTTAATGGCATTTGAATTTCGATTCGACCATGGTTGGATTCCAAATGGATATCCGAAAACCACATCGAACCTTTGTGATTGTGATTGATCTTTTGTTTAAATGGATCAAAGTGGAAATTTGTTATGATTTGTTTGAAATCTGAATATAACACTTATTTTTTAAATAAGCGCTCGTTATTCGGATTAGACGGGAGTGGACCTTGTGTCACAAAACCCATTCCAAATGCTGATACGACGAAATGAGATTGCATTTGAAGATGGTGTTGAAGACCGGGTATTTTCGAAAGCGAAAGGATTACCTGTCGAATGTCTCTACACCGGGTTGCTTCGGTATGGAGATTTTATCACCCTTTCTGATGGGGATTCCGGACGTGATTAGTGAATATCCGGATTTGGAAGGGCTTATTTTGAAGTGCCTTCGGTTCCGTTCAATCCCGGAACGGACTAGTATGGATGTGTGTATGACATTACACTTTGAGATGTAAAGCTGGTTTCTATCAAATACATTTCTGTTGGTGGCGGAGAATTTATTCTCTTAGCTTAACACCCTTCTCTGAGACGTGCGAGCTCAGAAGTTATGTAGTTGATGTTTACTAGTGATATATTCCCAAATTGGTAATGTGGCATATGAAGTGCTGCTGATCATTTGTTGATCAAAGCATGACTTTGTGAAAAGTGTAGCTTTGTGGACGAGACTTCGTCGAACCTCACACCCTGAAAATGGTCAAAACAGGAAAGATGTGGCAAAGTTATTTGGGGGTAGCGCCCCCTAGGGGTATGTCATTTCCTTCTGGAAAAGGGTAGTATCATGGTATGGAGCCGGGATATTTTACCTATGTTGCTGCTGTAAATTTATTATACTTTGTGGTTGTTGCTTTGTGGTTGAGGATCCTCGGATAAAGGCCGCAAATGACCGGGGGATGGCATACTCGTGCAGTAGTTACCTAGTTAAAGAGGTAACCCGGCCTTGTGTTGGTAGAGAGCTGGTTAAGCTCTCGGGACGTCCCTCCAGAGGCGTACCCATGTGGCAGTAGGAAGTTCCTTTGCCTGACCATTTGTTGGAAATCCAAAGAAATAATACGCTCCCTGTACGGTTTTAGTTGTATAACCTGCCATGGAATGTGGCAGTAACCTGCTATTGAACATGGTAGCTATAATAGGCATACAATAATGGTTGTATGCTGGCTAAGATTAATATTATACTTTCGAAATGTTTTCTGCACTATGCACTAATGATGATATTAAAAATAGTTTGCGTATCAAGCATGTTTGACTATCATAAGGAGAAATCTCCTCCAATTCTGCATTTGCATTGTGTGTGCGGTGGGAGGCCTTATGGTAGTTTCATTTTCCAGATTTTTTTCCTTTCTTTGTGAAAATAACTGTTTTTAAGATCTCACACCAGTTCCATGACTGACCTAGAGTTTATTGTTCCCGTTCTAAACTCTGGGTGCCCATAAATTTCCACACGGGCAGGCTAGAGTTAGATTATCAGTTATTCTAGAGCGAAGTCAGAAAAGAAATGCTGTGGAGATCAGGATCAAGCTGGATGGCGAAGCGTATCACCTATACTATGTAGTGTCCGTTGCGTTTGGGTTAGTACAAGTCAAATTTTCTTATACACAAGTTATTATAACTACCATTGTTTGTGTGTTGTTGTTGTAATACTCTGATGTTGTAATGTGTAAATTGATATAATGCTTTTGTTCAAAGATTATTCATTTATCTATTATATTTGTTCCGCTGCGAAATGTGAGATTCTGTTATTGTTTCTGTTTCTTCTTCTATCTTCTTCTTCTTAAACCCTAACGATTCGGTTTTCCGGCATTCGACTGCGCGACATTGGATATAGTGGACGTATCGATGTCGACTTTCGAAAGTCAAAAAATTGGGTCGTTACACATTTTGACCCAAAAGTTATTTTCAAGGATAAACCCAATGGTTTTGAAAGACGTACTTTCAAATGGTTTCGGAGCTATGCTTCTATAAGTTGGAAAGATATGCTTTAATACCTTTGAAAGGAAGGTTATGATGCTTCTGAAAGAGATATTTTAAGTGTCTCTAAAGGCATATGTTTAAGTGTTTTGAAAGAAGGTTTGAATGCTTTCGAAAGAGATATTCTAATGGTCTTGAAAGTAGAGATCTAAGGTTTCAACAGCCTTAGTTTTGAAAACAAAGAACCCAAACTTTTTTTAAAGGAAAACCCATGACAATATAAAACAGCTTTGAAATTGCTTTTAAACTTGAAGTTTTTGAAGAAGCTTTCTTTGACAAAAATAATGGGTTAAAGGAATTAACCAAATTTCATGTAACAAACCTAGCTTTTCAATCCTCGAAAATCGACACTAATACGTCTACTGTACATGTCGAGTATTCAAGTGCCGAAAAAACACCGATCATTAGGGGAAAGAAAGAAGAAGATATAAGAACTAAGAACAAATACAGAATCTCACAATGCAATGGAATAACATATATTAATCATATAATACTTTACAAAGTCATTTACAAAATGATGCATCGAAGTCATACTAATATAATTTCTTACTTAGGACAGTTGTAACAGTCTGTCCTTATACAAAGATATAGAATACATAATATACAGTGGAACAAGATGATAACAATCCATCGATAAAGCCTCCTGCTCTAAGATCCTCCAAAAAAAGGCATTCGTAGAAACCTGAACTACTAGGGTGCTCGTAAAATTTTGAGCACCTAGGAGTTTTAGGGAAATAAAATAAAACTTTGGGTCGGACATGGTGTGAGCAAACTCAAAGCAGCTAAATTATTACTTTTAAAATTCTTTTAAAATCAAAGGTATCTCGTAAATCCATACCGCACACAAACACAGACGGATTTTTACCTTACGATAACCAAAACACATTTATAACAGTTCAGCGATATTATAATACTGTCTAAGGGTTCAAAGTAAATTATTAAAATAGCTAGAATGCTTACTTTCACATTTCAACACATTTAGTATACAACTAATACTGTAAAGTTCGTATTGGAGAATGGATCCCAAGTAATGAATGGGTTACAAGGGTACCGCCCGTCACAGTACACGTCAAGAATATGTACTAAGATCGTATCTAATGATCCCTGCCAACACAAGACAGGCCTACACATTACTGGATAGTACCGAATATGTCATTACCCCGGTTGCTTTTTAACTCTTTTCATATCGAGCACTCATGCACAACCAATCCATAAATATGTAGATGTATCGTATCTAGTTGGGTGAAAACATACCCTAATGGGTGCGACCCACATAGCCTTGCGGCATATCCTTTGTTTTAGTCATTCCCAGTTGATGAGGTTTGAGGTTACGTATTACCTTTCTGAATAGAAATCCCTTTTGGAATGCTAAATCTTCCCTCTAGGTAGTAATGCAGTGCCAACATTCATTCATACAAGTTGTCCATGATAAGGACAAGCCGAAGGCACTACTTTTACTACATCCATTTTGGAACCACCCTCAGGATTAGTAACAAGCAGCCCTTGCACTTCAATGGCTCCATCTTCGATCCCATGCTTTAAGATGTCTTTATTTCGAAAAGCTTGAGTTGGATTGAAATGGTTTTCAAATAGCACATCCGATCTCAGTCTCTTCGAAACAACTTTCGATATTTTCGGTAAACTCAACACTGGTTCTTTAGGAAACAAACAGACAAATGACAAGTGCGGAGTTCACCTCCTAACCATTTGTGGATGGATTTCCTTATCATTCATCCTAGAAGAACGAAAAGAGTTTATACATACAGTATAGCACCTTCAATGGTAACTGTACCATATAATTCTCGTGTTTCTTCTAAATATTTCCAAAGTTACATTTTGTCCAGATTTGATAGTTGGTTTTTTAACTATCAAATAAACGAACATCCAATTATGGTTTAATTTCCATATGGGATCCACTAAGCATTTATTAATTCTCTTTATCTAATAAAACCACTTTATAAACCTAATCATAAGATCTTTTCAAAACACTATTTCCAAACCCCTTACATTTCCTTCTTTACTTGGGAAACATTTATATATTTATCTCAATGTTATAAGTATATTACCAAAACATTTTACTTTTCATGCCTTGAAACAAAATCATATACTTACCTTCTCAGTATAAGTATATTTACAAACTTTCAAAGTTTTATTCTTTCCAGATCCCATATTAAATAACCAAACATTTCTTCCATATAAAACATTCCGCTTATCCTTTATCAAAAATTTCCTTTTTAAAAGCTCATCTCATATTTCAATCAACTTATAACTTTCAAAATAAAGTTATAACCCACTTTTATAAACCTTTAAAGTTATTTTATAAACCCTTTCCCAAATCTTTGAAACGATTTATAAACATTTTTTCTATTTTTAAAACTCTTTATATAAATCTTTCTATGCTCCTTTATAAATATCATTTACAAAAAATCGTTTGTAAAACACTTTAATAAACCTTTCTGATAGTAAGACTCTTTTCTATACACAAGTTGTCATTTATAAATACCTTTATAAGAATTATATAACTTGAAAAACCATTTATAAACTTATAGTCTCAAATTGATTGAAGAATTTAAGTAAATTGAAAACCATACTTTATAAATTCGAAAAGAGGCTTAGCAATCCCAATGGTACTGGTTTAAGTTACCATTTTATTTCAATTTAATTCCAATGCACTTATCAATTATTTACAAAGGCAAGCATATATGTAAATCCAACCAATTATCAAATCAGGGAATAACATGTCAATACAACTCAACTAGCATATACATGTCCAAACAACATAATAGCAGGATGGTGACTTATCCTACCAATTAGATGTCCAAAACAACATTAATCAATTAATAGCAGAATGAGAATTTATTATGCTAAAAACAAGTCCAAACAATCCAAATAATTGTCCTATAGCAGAACTGTGTTTTATTCTACTAACGGTTGTCCATACAACACAAACAATCACATTCTAACTTATTCATAGTTGTTTGTCTATTTAGTATCATTGACAAGAGTTCCTTTGGTTAAAATCAAACCACTTAGAAAAGAACCCAAATTGAACATAATCGATAAAGTTTAAAATAACTTTCAATAATTAAATCATAATTTAATAAAAATTAAAGCTTAATTAAATCTTAAGTAATCGAAATCAAATCATAATTAAGTCTTAATTAACTAAAAGTAAATTGATGATTAAACTTTAGACAAATAAACATTTACATAAAATTAATCTCTAATTAAGTAAATAATTAATCTTTAATTAAATAATAATTAATTAAGTAATTCAACTTCAATTAAATAGTAATTAAAATAATTAGACTTGATTAAATAAAAATAATTACCTTTTAACCTAATTAATCATTAATTGAAACTTCTTAATAACCTAGTTATCACTAATTAGTCACTAATTACTTAACCTAATTACCGATTAATTAATAAATAATTATCCTTAATTAATAAATTAATTAATTATTAAACATACTTAATCAAGTTATAATTAACTTATGTGTTACTAGTTACGTTTGAAATTAGGTTTTCAATCTATATTTAAAAGAAAACTTTAATGTTAGAAATCAAACTTTTTCAAACTGCATCCATAGGGACTATCACTATGGACGCAATCACTTAAAATTTGCTTCCCTAAGTTACCATCTAAAACTTTAACCTTTCACTTTGGATTATCTTTAATACATAAAAGAAAGGGTTTCTGAAAATCTTAACTCGAGTTAGAATTCAAACAGAAACATTTACTAATTCAAAACTAGTAAATGATTAGATTTCCAAATGGATCTCAAGTCCTTTCAACATTCCAAACTACTAATCTTACCATAACCATTCGACCAAAATCCAAGATCTCATATACACAAGCATATCATTTGCATAACATATCAAATTCACAACTTTATATCCAAACATAACACTTAAACCTTTGTTTTCATATCTAATGCTAACCACATATTAGCACACATATGTCTATCAAAACCAAGTCATAATCCATACAACAAACATTATCCATTTAGCCATAATGACAAACATATACATAGATAAAATCTATCCCAAAAAGATTATAATTTACTCTATAAAGCTTTCCTAATCTTCAAACATTTTAGAATTTGAAAAGCTTCATAACTCCAAAAAATAACCCGAAAATAGGTCTTCTTGCTCTTGGATTTTCTCCATTTTACTCTTGGAATTTCGAAAAGTGATCAATAGAAAAGTTTTAGAAAATTCTTTTCTCTATCATTTCAAAAAATGAATCACTCGATTTGGATCATTTTTGAGAAAGTTATTGTCAAAAGAAGAGGTGGTAATTTTGGCCTTCAAATCATAGATCCGAAAATGGGTCTTAATGACAAGCATTTTTGGCATGGCTAGACTAAAAAATCGAGGAAGTGGTCAGCATGAAAGTTGTAGCCACTGAATTTATATATGTTTTAAAAATATAAAACCATGATTTGGAACAAAAAGGTGGAAGTTATGGCCAAAGGAAGTAGGATGAAAATGGAGAAGATTATGAGAGGATTTTGAACAAGTTTTCTAAGGATTTCTTTCTTTTTCTTTTTTTCATTTTCTTCTGTCAAGGCTAAAAGAAGAAGCCACGAAAACATTTAACATGGAAGAAGAAGGAAACGAAAGCAAGGAGAAAAGAAAAGAAAAGGTGGGTATATATAGGCAAAATGAATTAAATAATTTAACTTATCATAGTTATATCTAGTCATATCACACATCTTTTAGAATATATATACACACACACACACACACACAAATAATTATGTCTAGCCACACCACTTTCTTTTATATATATAATTATTATGTTTAGTCATATCACTTTCTTTATATATATATATATAAGTTAAATTATTAATTAAAGCTAAGACGTGACAAGGGATAATGATGGTTAATGATGCAATCTAAGATATGACAATACTCAATATATATATATATATTACCTAAGGTGTGACAATATTTATATATATATATATATATAAGTTTATTATTTTTAAAACTATGTCTTGTCACATCACTGCTAATCCAAATTAACATAAGATAATTCATTTCTAAGTGTATTATTATTTAGTTAGTGAAAACTTATATATATATATATGTATGTATGGTGCACAAAGACGAACAACGTTCCCAATAACTTTCTGGTATCGAAAGATCGAAATTTCGAAAAACGTTCTACGGTCACATTTTCTATTTCTCTATGAATTATTTAATTTGTAAACAAATTTTGAAAATGATTTTATCTTCTTTATTAGTTTATTAAAATGTGTTTATTTTCATTATAAAACCTACATATTGAATTTTTAAAATTAATATTTAATAATCATGGTGAAATTCCGAGTCGTTACATTTTATGTGGAAATGATTTCAAGGATATTAAACCATAAATATTGGCATTGTTATATTATTGTATACGCTTCTTCTATAAATATATTCATTATATAATGGACCCATAACTGTATTTTAGGGAGAAACGGTAGAATAACCAGCTAGGTTGACCCAGTAGTGACTATAAACCGAGTTAACTTCTTAATGAGTAGAGTTTCATTTAGAAGGTCAGGTAGACTAGAACATAAGATGCCCGAAGACTGATCAAGAAGTTGTCAGTTTAGACAGGTTCATAGTAAACCTATGAAAACTATGTTTGGAAAGAGTTGTTGGCAGGATCCAATAGGTTCACAGTCATCCCATGAAAACTTCATCTGTATTAAGTTATTGACAGAAGTCAATAGGTTCATAGTCAACCCATGAAAATTATGATATAAGAGAAGTTATTGAAGATACCAATATGTTTAGGAAGAAACCGTGAAATAGTTGAATGAATTTATGCCATGGGCCAATAGGTTCTTAGTGATCCCATGAAAACTATAAGATCAGATAGATAGTCCATAAGCTTTGAATATGTTGCAAGTCAGCCCATGAAAACTAATAGTTTAATAGTGACCCTAGAAACTACAACCGAGACATATAGTCAAATGAATGGGGATGAGAAATCTAGGATATTTTTCTTGTTTTCATATCATCGTCATATTTTAAATTACTATGTGCTAACCATTGTAAGTGCAGGAGCATAATATATGGTTATTATAAATTTTTAGGCAAGATACTAGTGATGGAAAACTCGTACCGCTGAACGGTGTGGTCTCACTATATATCTAAATGGTTCGAGATGCTAGGTTATTATTCGTACCAGGCTTTATGTCTAACTCGAAGTTTATTTTTCCCCTTAAACTCTCGGGTGCTCAATTAATTTTGAGTAGTTTGAGAGTTAAGGTTTTCTGGTACTCCTTTGGACAAATAGGCTTCCCGAGACGTGCAGGAGGCAAGCTAGCTATTAGGAGTTCTTTTCTTTTTGATTCCGCCGTATTTTGATGTAAAGGCAAAGTTGTTTAATTACCTATGTATATACTTTGATAATCCAATGAGGCATCTTCATATATCTCTCTTGGCGTATGTTGTAATAATTATATTTTCTCTGAACGTGGTTTACAAATTTAGGATTGTAATGAATTTAAATTTTGATTTGAAATGGAATGAGAATTTTTTTAATGGTTTTAATTTTTTTTCCATATCCATGTGTTTACATTATATCAATGTATTTAACATTATCACATTTTGTCACCGAGAATTAATAACTATGGACGGCTGCAACATCTATAGCCATTAGTTTTGGGCCTCCAAGTGGGGGATGTTACAAGTTGGTATCAGAATATAGGTTTATGAAAACTTAAAATACCTTTCAAAACATAATCCAATGAATTAGAAAATAAGGTCAGGGTTGGGTTAATGCTATGGTAACGTACTTATATTTGATATATATATATATATATATATATATATGCACACACGTATTCCCCTCTCTCTTAGACCATTTTTCATGTATCTTACTATGGCTCGTATGTAGATTTACGAGAAAGGAAGATGTAGAGGTAGGAAACGAAAGAGGAAATCTCGGTGGAGGAAGCACCATAATAAATGGAAATGCTCGACCCAATAGGAGAAACTAGGGTCAACATGCAAATGATAATCCAAATGCAAATGCCAACATAGGTGTAGAAACCCGCTAATAGATATGGAGATGATGTATTAGTTTTTCATTGTTCTTGTGCAAGCAGGAGCTACCGCAGACGTAGTTGGGGGTAATGTTGGGAATGTTGGAGGAGCTAATCTCGTGGCCCCAGTTGGCAACAACTATGCTAAAATGAGCAGGGATTATACTAATCTTAGTGGGAAGCCGTTATTGGGAATGGAGGATGCTATAGAAGTTGAGAATTGGATTTTGCATTGTGAAAGGATATCAGCTAAATTGGGATTAAACGATGAAAAGAAGAGGAGAGTAGCCTCTAGGCAGTTGCAGGGAGTAGCGCTTCATTGGTGGAATAGTGTACTACTAGAGTTCTAGAGGAAGAGTTGACTTGGGTAGAATTTTGAAGGAGATTCGAAGAGAGTTTTTTGTCTGAAGTTACCAAGTTGGCATTGATGAGGAAGTTCATGGACTTGGTGCAGGGTGAGATTTTGGTGATTGAGTATTGACGCAGCGGATAATTAACAAAACGATATGGATCGATGAAAGTAGCAATCGGTGGATTGAAGATACTGAAATGCCCAAATTCGTTGATCACAAAGATACCGAATTCTAGCTATCTTCGACACGTTGATCGCGCACGATACCGTGAGAGAAGATCTTCAATTCTTCAAGCGTTGATCAAGCGCACTTGATTCCGCGAATCGGCTTCAACAATCGTTGATTCGAGCGCACTCGAATATCCGAAAGTGGAGATAGGAGATTACACTCAACTACCAATTTAGGATGAAAGCACACAACAATCAAACAAGAATTTTATTCCAAAAATCAACAACCTTGAAATGTACAACTCACTCCCTATTTATAGTGTTTTCGACCCAGGCCTTAAGTCGTGTACGACTTACGACTTAACTAAGTCGGCAACGACTTATTTACAACGACTCAGCATATTACAACACCACACACTCACAAGACCGACATACAACTTACATCCCTTGCCGACTTAACTCAGGTCATACTCCATATGACCGACTTAACATACAACGACTCAAAGACTCGCGACTTTACAACACAAGGCCGACTCAACACGACACATGGTTACAACAGTTAGGTCGTTTACGTCCTAACGACTCACGACTCAAGAAACTACAAACACATAACGACTTAAACAAGCCGCGACTTAAGCTCCCAAGCTCCCTGCAGTATCTCCTCAAACGACTCATCATGACCGACCGACTTAAGCCCCCCTTTAAGCCGTAGACGCCTTAAGACCGCCTTCTTAAGTCGTTGACTCGTGAACGACTTAAAACCCTTCCTTAGGTCGTGACCCATTAGAGTTAGGTCGTTAACTCGGCACCATTTTCCCTCTGGCCTCCAGTTAGCTCGGCGACGACTCAAACCTTCTTCATTAACTCGTATTCCTTTCGCACGTGATTCCTCTGGTCTCCAGTTAAGTCGGAAATGACTTAAATCTACCCTCCTAAGTCGTGAACGACTTAAATACATGCCCTTATCTCGTATGCGACTCATCCTTCTAGCCTGGGCTGCATCATCCTCTCCTGGTTGAGAAAAATTCGTCCTCGAATTTGTAAATTCTTCCACATCAGATTGTCCATCTCCATAATATAGCACAAGATGCTTAACATTGAATATGTCAGAAGTGTATACATCCTCCGGTAGCTTCAACTTATAAGCATTCTCATTGATTCGTTTCACAACTTCTACTGGACCAATTTTTCTGGCTTTCAACTTGTTATAAGCGCCTACTGGAAAACGATCCTTGGTTATCACAGCGTAAACCCAATCACCTTCGTTAAATTCAATGCTTCGTCGCTTCAAATCTGTAGTTCGCTTATACTTCTCATTTGCTTTCTCCAATCGCTCCTGAACGATTTTATGACATTCGGTCAACCCAGCAATAAAGTCTACAGCTCGTTTAATCGTCCCCTTCGGTTGTGGTACTACTGCCAAATCCAACGGTCCCCTTGGCAAACTTGAATATACGACCTGAAATGGACTGAATCCCGTACTACGATTCACTGCATGATTATGTGCACACTCTGCCTGGCATAACTTCATGTCCCAACTCTTCAGATTATCCTGTACAAGACATCACAACAGATTTCCCAACGATCTGTTAACAACTTCTGTCTGTCCATCTATTTGCGGATGATAAGCGCTACTGAATTTCAGCTTCGTTCGAACCATCTTCCACAAACTTAGCCAAAAATGACTTAAAAATCTGGTATCCCTGTCCGAAACAATAGACTCCGGCAACCCATGTAAATGATAGATTTCTTTAAAGAACAACTGAGCAACACGAACAACATCTGCCGTCTTCTTACAAGCAATAAAATGCGCCATTTTCGAAAACCCGTCCACCACAACAAATATAGAATCATTCCCCCTTTGAGTTCTCGGACCCAAAACGAAATCCATGCTGATATCAACCCATGGTTTAGTCGGTACAGGTAACGGCATATACAATCCTGCATTTGTCGCTGTTCCCTTCGAAACCTGACATATATGACATCTCTCCACAAACCTTTCAACCTCTTTCCTCATCGACGGCCAAAAGTAAGATTGAGAAATCAAATGTAATGTACGATCACGGCCCACATGTCCTTCCTCGTGCAATTCCTTGATAATCTTCATTCTCAAACTGCTATCTGGAATACATAATCGATTTTCTTTAAATAAGAATCCATCAACCAACATAAATTCATCAGTATCCCCATCCTTAACTTTCTCAACGAACTTTGCAAAGTAAGGATCCTCCTCAAACAATTCTGGCAATAATTCAAACCCCGTTACTTCAACCTTCAACGTTGTCAAAAAATGACTCCTCCTACTCAAAGCATCAGCTACACGATTTGTTACCCCAGATTTGTGCTTTACAACAAAAGTAAACTGCTGTAAATAGGCAATCCACGATGCATGTCTCACAGAAATCTTATCCTGTCCTTGCAAATGCTTCAACGCTTCATGATCTGTGTAAAGAACAAACTCCTTATGGAACAGATAGTGTCTCCAATGTTTCACTGCTTGCACCACAGCATAAAACTCCACATCATACGTACTATATCTCATCTTTGCCCCTGATAACTTCTCACTAAAGTATGCAATAGGACGTCCCTTCTGACTCAACACCCCTCCAATCCCAACCTTAGAAGCATCAGTGTGTAACTCAAATAACAGCTGAAAGTCTGGTAACACAAGAATTGGTGCTGTCGTCAAAAGTTCTTTGATTCGTTCAAAAGCAAACCTTGCCTCCTCCGACCAAGAAAACTTTTTCCCTTTCATACAATCAGTAACTGGAGCCATCACGCTACTGAAGTGTGGAATGAACCTTCGGTAGAATGATGCCAATCCATGAAAACTTCTAACTTCAGTGATAGTCCTTGGTTGTGGCCAATTTCTGACTGCCTCAACTTTATTCTGGTCCACCTGTATACCTTCTCCTGACACAACATACCCCAGAAATAAAACACTCCTCGTCATAAACACACATTTCTTTGTTGCGGCATAGAACTGTTCCTCACGAAGAATAATTAACACTTTCCGCAAATTCTCTACATGCTCCTCTGTACTCGCACTATAAATCAGAATATCATCAAAGTAAACAACATCAAACTTTCCAATGTACGGTCTCAAAATTTGATTCATCACCCTCATAAATGTACTTGGTGCATTCGATAGACCAAACGGCATAACTAGCCATTCATACAATCCTTCTCTTGTCTTGAATGCGGTCTTCCATTCGTCTCCCGGTCTAATTCGGATTTGATGATATCCACTCTTCAAATCAACCTTCGAAAAGATAGTAGCCCCACTCAACTGATCTAGCAAGTCATCCAATCTTGGCATAGGAAATCTGTAGCGAACAGTAATCTTGTTCAAAGCTCTACTATCGGTACACATTCGCCATGTTCCATCCTTCTTCGGCACCAACAAAGCTGGTACTGCACAAGGGCTCAAGCTTTCCTGAACACGTCCCTGCTCTAACAACTCTTCCACCTGCCTTCGTAACTCCTCATGTTCCTTCGGCTCATTCGGTAATGTGGTCGGTGTGGTAAAACTGCTCCAGGAACAAGATCAATTTGATGTTGAATGTCTCTCAGTGGCGGTAACTCCTTAGGCAACTCTTCTGGAAATACATCCTCAAATTCTTTCAAAACTGACTTCGCTTCTTCTGGAATTTCAACCCCTTTACTACAATCTCGTCCAATCAACAAAAAGACTTCAGGTTCCTCTTCAACTTCCTTGACAAATTCCTTTAACGATAGTAAAGTTTTCAACTCTTCAATCTCCTCCAACTTGCTTTCCTTCTGTTGTTGCTTCTTAGGAACTAAAATAATCTTAGTACCTTCGAACATGAAACTATAACTATTAGCACGACCATCGTGTTGTACTGCTCTATCAAACTGCCATGGTCTGTCCAACAACAGATGACACACATCCATGTCCACAACATCACACCAGATTTCATCTTTGTACTTCTTCCCAATTGAAATATTCACACAGGCTCTTCGTCCAACCTTTACCTCACCACCTTTCCTTAACCATGCTAGCTTGTACGGTTTAGGATGCTTCTCAGTTTTCAAGTTCAACTTCCTTACTGCTTCAGTAGAGATAATATTGTCACAACTCCTAGCATCAATGACGAACTTGCAAACCTTTCCCAGAATAGTGCATGTGGATTGAAATATGTTATTCCTCAACCAACCGTTTTCCTCTTCTTGTTTCGGTGCCAAATAACTTCTCCTCATCATTAAATTGCACCCTTCATCTCCGGATAATTCTTCTTCTTTCTCTTCATAAGATGAATTAGAACATTCAGCTTCCATATCCTCTTCTTCTATCTCTGCAACCATTGCTCTCCTCTTAGGCTTCGGACATTCATTGCTCTTGTGACCCAACTCCTGACAATTGTAACATTTGAAACTGCTATTAACCTTCGCCTTCTCAACCTCCTTCACCACTGGTTTACTGATAGGTTTAGAAACATTAGAACTTCCACTGGAACCCTTCACTGGATTATTGGAATTAGTAAACACACCACCTCCAAGCCTTCCCTGCTTCTCCCAAGCCAACGCCTTTTGGTGTGCTTCCGCCACAGATCTTGGATCGAACATATTAACTATATCCTGGATCTGCATTCGCAACCCTCCAACAAATCTAGCGGTCAGTTGTTCTTCTGTCTCCATAATATCATTCCTGGCAATGAGTTGGTAAAATTCATCTGCATAATCATTAACTGTCTTCGTCCCTTGCCTCAGATTCTGCAATCTCCGGTACATAAGTGATTGATAGTTGTAAGGTAGAAATGTAGCTCTCATCAACTTCTTCATCTTCTCCCAAGATTCTATCTTTGACTTCCCCATTCTCTCCCGCGTAAGTTTAGTTTGCTGCCACCACGCCAAAGCTCTCCCCCTCAACCTAGTAGCAACCAACTTCACTCTTCTATGCTCAGGAACCTCCTTGAAATCAAAGATCTCTTCAACATTTGACAACCAATCTAAGAACTCTTCAGCTACCATCCCTCCTTTAAATTCGGGAATTTCCATCTTCATACCCGATTCCCATCGACGATCATCATCTACATTCCCATATAAGTTTCGAACTTGGTCTCGATCTCGATAATGAATGCTAGCTCTATCACCCTCTTCATTAAAATCAAATGTATGTCTATATCGATCTCGACCATCAACATCCCTTCGATCACGCATGTCCCTTCTACTATGTCTCTCCTCATCTCTATATGGCTCATTTTCAAATTCTCGTGGAATTCTCCTCTCTTCATGTCCATAGTCATGCTGATCTCTCCTTGATGAAATTGATGTTTCTCTTCTCTCTCTAAAAGATTGCAGTGATACCCTCCTCGCTTCCGTAACCGATGGCGAAACTCGATTTCCTCCATGGTTCGAGATTGGTGATCTCCTCCTTTGATTTTGATTCAAATCATTCATCAATTTCTCTAACTTTCCAATGCCTTCATCAAATTTCTCATTAATACGTTGTTCCATTAGTTCGGCTTCTTCTCTTCTATACAACGCTTCAACATTTTGATGACGATTAGCTCTCCTTGGCGGCATGGTTAGATTTCACAGCACTTCAACAAATTCAACACAAAGTTTCAACACAAGTCAAACAAGTCACGGCCTCCACTAACTCGGCTCAACTTGGCTCGCACGGCTTAACACTTCAAGATGTAGATCGATACCAAACTGATGCACGGCCTATACTTAGCACAAAGTGATGTTCGGCCTTCACACTTTACTTTCAACTTTGGCGCGCAAAAAATCTCACGGCCAAAATACAAACCTTCTCCAACTCTAGATCCAAAATGAAATGGATCAAAATCTTCAAACTCGTTGCAACTTCAAGATGAACACGACGAACAACAACTTCAAACTTCAACTTCAAAAATTGGCTCCAAGTCTCGGCTTAGCTATGATTGGCTAAGTCTAGCTCTGATACCAAACTGACGCAACGGATAATTAACAAAACGATATGGATCGATGAAAGTAGCAATCGGTGGATTGAAGATACTGAAATGCCCAAATTCGTTGATCACAAAGATACCGAATTCTAGCTATCTTCGACACGTTGATCGCGCACGATACCGTGAGAGAAGATCTTCAATTCTTCAAGCGTTGATCAAGCGCACTTGATTCCGTGAATCGGCTTCAACAATCGTTGATTCGAGCGCACTCGAATATCCGAAAGTGGAGATAGGAGATTACACTCAACTACCAATTTAGGATGAAAGCACACAGCAATCAAACAAGAATTTTATTCCAAAAATCAACAACCTTGAAATGTACAACTCACTCCCTATTTATAGTGTTTTCGACCCAGGCTTTAAGTCGTGTACGACTTATGACTTAACTAAGTCGGCAATGACTTATTTACAACGACTCAGCATATTACAACACCACACACTCACAAGACCGACATACAAATTACATCCCTTGCCGACTTAACTCAGGTCATACTCCATATGACCGATTTAACATACAACGACTCAAAGACTCACGACTTTACAACACAAGGCCGACTCAACATGACACATGGTTACAACAGTTAGGTCGTTTACGTCCTAACGAATCACGACTCAAGAAACTACAAACACATAATGACTTAAACAAGCCGCGACTTAAGCTCCCAAGCTCCCTGCAGTATCTCCTCAAATGACTCATCATGACCGACCGACTTAAGCCTCCCTTTAAGCCGTAGACGCCTTAAGACCGCCTTATTAAGTCGTTGACTCGTGAACGACTTAAAACCCTTCCTTAGGTCGTGACCCATTAGAGTTAGGTCGTTAACTCGGCACCATTTTCCCTCTGGCCTCCAGTTAGCTCGACGACGACTCAAACCTTCTTCATTAACTCGTATTCCTTTCCCACGTGATTCCTTTGGTCTCCAGTTAAGTCGGAAACGACTTAAATCTACCCTCCTAAGTCGTGAACGACTTAAATACATGCCCTTATCTCGTATGCGACTCATCCTTCTAGCCTGGGCTGCATCAAATATGCCATGAAATTTAATGAGTTGTCCAAATATGGATATGCTACCATTGACACTGTCATCAAAAGGAATGAAAAGTTTATTCGGGGATCGAGACTCGAGATTGTTATGTGACTTTGCCACATTTTCATGAACCTTATAATGTTGTTGAGGAAATGGAAATTCGACATGAGGAGATGCTTGCTACTTATGGGAAGGAGAAACAAGTTGAAACCCAAAGTTCTCTTGGCAAGAATAGGAAGTGGCAAGAAGAGGAAGTTCTTCAAGAAGAAGGGAACCTAAAGGGAGAAGCTGCCAAGAAGGCAAAAACTAATCTAGTTTGCTTTAAGTTCGATAAGAAGGGTCATTATGCTCATGAATGCCGAACTAACAAGGGAAAGAAGGCCATAGATAAGAAGAGTGTGAAGTGCTTTAACTGTGACCGGGTTGGGCATTACAAGAGTTAGTGTCCAGAACAAGTAAGGGCGAACAAGGAAAAGTCTTTGTTGTTGGACAGTCTGCTAGGCCAACTGCTGGCGAGAAGGAAAAATTATGATGTAAGGTACACTTTTGATGTGAAGTACAACAGTTAGGGTACTATTTGATACCAATGCATCGCATTCATTTATATCTTAGTGTTTGGTAGATAAGTTATGTTTAGAATCCACATATGTTGTTACTTCCTTAACGGTTGATAATCTGATAGGAGTGTATGCAACTCTAGGAATGAGATGTGACTGGTTAGAACTTGATTTGTTAGGTCATAAATTTGCATGCAGTTTGTATGTTTTCGTTTTCGTAGATTTCGGAATCATTTCAGGAGTGGAATGGTTGTGTAGATACGAGGCTAGGATATTTTGTTGGATAGGGAAATATCGCTAAGACACCCTGATAGTCATAACCAAATTATATTCTCAATGGAGGATTCTGACCGTAGTGCTTGTTCTTTGTTGAGTATTAAAGAAGTAGAAGAAGAGTTAAGTCGGGTTCGGGTAGCAAGAGAATTTGCAGATGTTTTTGAGCCGGTTACAGGACTACCACCGAAACGAGCTGTTGAGTTTCACATAGATCTCGTGCCAAGTACAGAACTTGTAACTAGACCACCTAGCAGGATGACACCGATCGAGATGAACGAATTGGGGGTGCAGCTATTGGATCTAGAAGGGAGAAATTTTATTAGACCAAGCAGTTCGCCTTGGGGGTGCAGCCGAGGTATTAATGAAGAAACCAGATGGGTCGTTGAGGCTATACATTGACTATTGTAAGTTGAACGAGCAGACGATCAAGAATAAGTATCCTATGCCAAGAATTGATGATTCCTTTGATCATTTTTGTGGAGCTAGAGTATTTTCCCAATTGGATTTGGTGACAGGTTTCCATCAGTTAAGAGTGGCAGAGGACAGTATTAATTTAACAACGTTTTGAACTAGGTATGGTTCATAGGAGTGGTTAGTAATGCCATTTGGTTTAACGAATGCACCAGCTTTCTTCATAGATTTGATGTGCCGATTTTTTTGAGAGTACTTGGATAGGTTCGTATTGTATTTATCAGTGATATTTTGGTGTGCTCTAAGGATGAAAGAGTGCAAGAAGATCATCTTAGAGTAGCGCTTGAGACGCTGAGGCTGTACCAAATGAAAGAAAAGTTTTCCAAGCGTCATTTTTGAAAGAAAGAGGTTAAGTTTCTTGGTCTCGTGGTTTCAGAGAAGGGTTTGTCAGTCGATCCAGATAAGATCGAAGTTGTTAATAAGTGGAAGAGACCAGAGATGGTGAGTGAGATTAGAAGTTTTATTGGGCACGCTGGCTATTACCAGAGATTCATTAAGGATTTCTAGCAGATAGTAGCGCCTTTGACTAAGTAAACTAGGAAGGACGTGAAGTGTACTTGGTTTGACAAATGCAAGGAAGCATTCCTTAAGTTAAAGCATTTGTTGACCATGCGCCTGTGTTAATTGTTCTAGACAGAAACTAAAGATTGGTGGTGTATACCGATGCATGTGGAACTGGATTAGGGACTGTGTTGATGTTGAAAGGTAAAGTAATCATCTATGCTTCATGACAACTTAGACCGCATGAAGTAAGATATCCTACTCATGATTTTGAGTTGGCTGCGGTGATCTTTGCATTAAAGATATAGAGACATTATCTCTTAAGGGAAAGATGTGAGTTATATAAATCATAAGTTCTTAGGTATTTGTTCTCTCAGAAGAAATTGAATATGAGAGAGCAATGGTGGCTGGAGTTTATAGCAACTTATGATTTTGGTATAGAGTATAAACTTAGAAAAGGAAATAAAGTAGCGGATGGTCTTATCAGAAAACATTAGAATGTGTTGTTAGCCATGTTGGAAGAATGGAAAGATTTAGAAGCTTTGACTATTTGTAGTGTGCAGTTAAGATCGACTGCTAGTTCTAGTCAAAGCATTGCCACATTGTCTTGTTAGGAAGTTCGACCAGTGTTGATCAAAAGAATTGCTTCTAAGAAGAAAGAGGATCCATTATTAAATGAGAAGATTAGAAGGCTTGAGATTGGGTCGGAGATCGATGATCTAAAGGACTCTAGTTTTGACCAAAGGGGATGGTTGAGAAAGAAGGGACGGTTGTGTGTTCCGAATATTGAGGCCTTAAGAAAAGACTAAAAGAACACCATCGATCCAAATTTACAATTCATCCAGGAGGAATCAAGATGCATGAAGATATGAAAACGAGCTTCTATTGGGAAGGTATGAAGAAGGATGCTGGCTTGTGGGTTAGGAAGTGTGCAAATTGTCAACAAGTGGAGGCCGAATATCAAAAGCCGAGTGGATTGCTTCAACCTTTGGAGATACCAGTTTGGAAATGAGATTTGATATCCACGGATTTTATAGATGGGTTTCCAAGGTTGAATAGAGGATATGAAAGTGTGGGTCATAATGGACAGGTTGACTAAGAGTGTCCATTTCATTCCAGTTAAGTCAATAAGGACGACACCTATTTTCACTAAGTTGTTCATGAAGAATATAGATAGACTGCATGAAATTCCTAGTATTATAGTCAGTGATAGAGATGCTTTGTTTACTAGTAAATTCTGGAAGTGCCTACATGAGATGTTAGGTGCCAAACTCAAGATGAGTACTGTGTATCACCCTTAGATGGATAGGCAGACAAAGAGAGTCAATAAGGTACTCTGGATTTGTTAAGAGCTTATGTATTGGACTTTTGTTGGATCTTTGGAAGATCATCTACACTTGGTTAAGTTTTCCTATAATAATAGTTATCAGACTAATATAGGAATTGAGCATTTTGAAGCTTTGTATGAAAGGCCATGCTAATCACCAGCATGTTGGCTGGAGATTAGAGACAGATTAGTCTTGGGTCCATATCTGGTTAGAGAGGCGACATAGAAGATTGAGTTGATCCGAGAAAGGATGAATCAAGCTCAGTCTAGACAGAAGAGTTACGCAGATAAAAAGCATAAAGTTCTAGAACTCTCAGTTGGAGATAGATTTTTCATTAAGGTATCACCGATGAAGGGTGTGGTACGATTCAGAAAGTCGGTGAAATTGGCACCGAGATATGTTGGTCCATTCCTAGTTATAGAGAGAATTGGGAAGCTCGCGTACAGAATATAGTTGCCGAGCAGTATGGCAGGTGTCCATATTGTGTTTTATGTATCTCATCTTTGCAAGTACGTGCATGATCCAGAGACCACTATTCCTTTGACGGAGTTGGAAGATTTGATAGTAGAACCGAATTTGAATTTTGTTAGAAAACCAGTTCGGGTTGTAGTGAGAGATAAGAAGAGTTTAAGAAATAAGCCAATCAAGTTGGTGAAAGTTTAGTGAAGTGACAATGAGAAGGACTGTACTTGAGGCACAGAAGACATGATTAGAGATACTTATCCCGATCTGCTATGAGGATATGTTTTATATTTTTTTTATATAGATTGTTTCTAGTCAGGTAGGCTAGTATGATAGTTAAAAGATGTTACAGACGATAGCCATGCTTAGCATTTAGTTCTTATTGAATTTGGAGGACGAAATTCTTTAAGGAAGGGAGCTTGTAACACCCCTAATTTTAAATAATATTATTCAAGAGATTTAATTAGATGAATTAAATAGAATAATGTAATGATTAGAGTGATAAGAGGATTGAGATTTGAAAATTTATTAGAGGTCGTGCTTAACTAAATAAAAATTTAAAATAATTAGTTTATGTAAACGGTTTTATAAGATAACAAATAAGAGAACAATGCAAGGGTATTATGGGGAATGACATTCAACTATAAGCCTTAACCCCCAAACTAACCTTATTACCATTTTTATTTCACAAGTTCATAATTCTAAAACATAAACCAAAGAGCTCAAGCCGGCCATAACTTAGGGGAAAAGAGGAGAAAAATCAATTAAAAGCTAAGGAATCAAGCACGGATAATTAAGCAAGATCAAATCTCAAGTTCCTTATCCAAAGCAAGGTGAAAAATGATCAAAACCATCTCATTTTCATTTTTAAAAAGCATTTGATTTTAGGTTTTAAGTTTAAAACCTTTATGATGATTTAAACGATGATATGCTTGAATTACACGATATGTTTGATTCAAACAAGTATGTTTGATTAATGTTTTATTCAATTTTAAGGCTAAAATCATAATTGTTTGGTTTTGAATGCCACGAGGATTTAATATGTTATGAAAAATATTATTTTGGAGATGGTTTTAAATTTTCATAATTATCCATGGTAAGGATAATTTATTGTGAATTTTTGAAGGAAGAAATAAATAATTGGGTTTAAAATTTATTTCAGCTATTATATAAAAGATTTTGGATCTGAAATTTATATATGTTAGATAACATATTAAAAGTAAATTTTGATGATTTTTGGGGATTTTTCCTAAGTGATTTACTATGGAAATTAAATTAATTAAGTTAGAGGACTTAAATATTTTGATTGTTTCGTTAATGGAAAGTGCTTCTTTGCAAATTATTTTTAATTAATTCTGGATGAATTCGGCAGTCCTTTAGTTACGATTTTGATAAAGATATGGAAACCAATTATACTTTTACAAATAGAAAAGTTAGTTGAAAATCATTTACTTAAAAAGGCAACAAAACAGTTTTGTACAGATTTATTGTTTCGCCACTTCAAGTAGCAACCTTTTGACCCCATACCTCTACCCCAACCAAGTCGAAACCAATACACATGGTATCAATGCTTTGATGTGTGGTGGATTGGAGAAAGGCAGAGGATATAAAGTCGAAACCCTGCTTTCGAAGGAGTCGAGGCCATTTTAAATAGCTCTCGAAGGTCTTTGTTTTGCTTTCAAAATAGATACCACTTGCCTTGCTTTTAATGGATGCTTTCAAAGGGGTGAATTACTTTTATATAGCTTTCGAAGGGGTTGCTGCCTTTTTGTCTAAAGGGCAACTTTCTAATGAGTTATCGTATATTATGTTTTAAAGAGAAGCTTTCGAATGGGTAGTTTTGAACAAAGTCGAAACCTTGTTGCCATCTTTATACTTCTCAATTAGGTGGAAAGTTTTTAATGAGCTAAAAAGACAATCCTTTGTTTTATAAATATAAGATGCTTTCCAATGCTTTCGAAAGGGTTCCAGTAGCCATTTAAACTAAAGGTTTTGAAAGCAATGGAAAGGTGTTTTGAAGCTATCCTTCTGATTGTTTTACTAAATGATTAAAGCTATCGAAAGGATGGTTCCAAAACCATTTTCTTTCCCCAAACTCTTTTACTTGAAAGTTAACGGTTTCGAAAGGGTTACTTTCGTTTATATTCACTTTGACCCAATAGTTATTTTCAAGGATAAACCCAATGGTTTTGAAAGAGGTAATTTCAAATGGTTTCGAAGCCATGCTTCCGTAAGTTGGAAAGATATGCTTTATTGTTTTCGAAAAGAATGTTTTAATGGTTTTGAAAGGAAGGTTTTGATGCTTTCGAAAGAGATATTTTAAATATTTCGAAAGGCATATGTTTAAGAGTTTTGAAAGAAGGTTTGAATGCTTTCAAAAGAGGTATTATATTGGTTTCGAAAGTAAAGGTCAAAGGTTTCAAAAGCCTTAGTTTTCAGAACAAAGAACCCGATCTTATTTTTAGAGGAAAACCCATAGCAATATAAAAGATCTTTGAAATGGCTTTTAAACTTGGAGTTTTTGAAGAAGCATGCTTTGATAAAAATAATGGGTTAAAGCGATTAACCAAATTCATATGGAAATGATTTCAAGGATATTAAACCTAAATGTTAGCATTATTATGTTGTTGTATTTACTTCTTCTATAAATATATTCACCGTATAATGGACCCATAATCGTATTTTGGGGAGAAATGGCAGAATAGCTAGCTAGGTTGAACCAGTAGTGAATATAAATTGAGTTAACTCCTGAATCAGTAGAGTTGCATCTAGGAGGTTAGGTAGACCAGATCATAGGATGCCCAAAGACCGATCAAGAAGTTGCCAATTTAGACAAGTTCATAGTAAACCCATGAAAACTATGTTTGGAAAGAGTCGTTGGCAGGAGCCAATAGGTCGTAGTGTTCTCATGAAAACTATATCCAGATAAAGTTAGTCAATAGGTTCATAGTCAACCTATGAAAACTATGATATAAGAGAAGTTATTGGAGATACCAATAGGTTTAGGAAGAACCCATGAAATAATTAAATGAAGTTATTGGCAGGGTCCAAAAGGTTCGTAGTGATCCCATGAAAACTATGAGATCAGGCAGATAGTCCATAAGCTTTGAATAGGTTATTAGTCAGCCCATGAAAACTAATAGGTTGATAGTGACCCTAGAAACTATAACTGAAACAGATAGTCAAATGAATGGGTATGGGAAATCTAGGATATTTTGCTTGTTTGTATATCATCATAATATTTTAAATGTCTATGTTTCTAACCATTGTGGATGCAGGAGCACAATATACGGTTGTTATAGATTTTCGGGTAAGATACTAGTAAGAGGAAACCTGTTCCACTAAGCGGCGTGGTCACGCTAGATATCTAAATGATTTGAAATGGTATGTTATTAATCATTCCAGGCTTTATATCTGACTTGAAGTTTATGTTTCCCCCTTAAACTCTTGGGTGCTCAATTAATTTAAGGTAGTTTGAGATTTGAGGTTTTCACGTACTCCTCTAGACGAATAAGCTTCCGAAGATGTGTAGAAGGCAAGCTAGCTATTAGGAGTTCTTTTCTTTTTGATTCCGCTGTGATTTGATGTAAAGGAAAACTTGTTTAATTTCCTATACATATATACTATGATCATCCAAAGGGGCATCTTTATATGTCGCTCTTGGTGTATGTTGTAACAATTATATTTTTTCTGAACGTGGTTCATGAATTTGGGATTATGTAATGAATTTAAAGTTTGATTTGAAATGGAATGGAAATTTATTTAATGGCTTTAAATTTTTCCATGTCCATGTGTTTCTGTTATATCAATGTACCTAACATTACTGCACTTGGTCACTGAGAATTAATAACAATGGATGACTGCAGCAAATGAAGTCGTTCTTTTTGGCCCTCCAAGTGGGGGACGTTACACAATTATACTTTTATAACAGTGATATAACATGATTTGAGTCTAAATATAATATTTTCTAGACCTACGTGCGCTATGTTGTAGAACAGTATCATACAATCTAAATAATCTTAAAAGTAATCTGGTCCTGCCTCTTAAGGTAGAGGATTACACATCTATGACAATCTGATCTCGCCACATGTGATAATGGATGATCACGCATTGGACTCATGCCTGGTCCTGCGGCATGGGCTATAGGTCAACTATTGTCTACATCGAAACACTTTTGGATCATCCTCGATGCTGTACAGGAGTACGTCATATTAATATCATGAATCAAGGACCCGCCACATGTGCTACAAGATTCAGGTATTCATATCATTAACTATACATTTATACTTTATTGAAGCTACAATGTCTAAACCCTTATACATCATATTCAAACTTCATCGTTTCCGTATGCGTCTCACACACTTGCATAATTACCAAGCTACATATCTGAATGTCGAATCTCACCATCAGCAAACTACTCATAATACTTGTCTAGAGAAATCAACTACATTTCCAAAGCACACTTATCACTTCCATACATCGATCTATGCATCCAAACATCAACCAATCAAACCAAAGAAGTCATAAACGAATCATCAAAGAATATCTTAAAAAAGTCCAAGTTGCCGCATGTCAAATTTGAGCCTTTAAAAGCCCAAATACCCAACCTGGAACGTCTACCAATGGACTGGTGTGCACCCACCGATCAACTGGTGCACGTTTCAGATATGGGTTTTTTTTTTCTTGTTTTTTTGTTTTTAGTTTCTAGATTTTTATTTTTCTTTCTTTTGATAGATTCTAAGGGTCATACTTCATATACGCATACTATTTATGTCCCTTAAGTCATAATATATATACACACACACACACACACACATACATATATATATATATATATATATATATATATATTCATAATTTGAATCGTATCATTTTTAAATATAGAATTAGGTGTTAAAGTTACACGTTTATGTTTTTTGAATACAAAAACTACATTCTTTTCTAAACTTCAATTTTAACCTTACTATTAATTCAGATATATATTAAATTAACATCCTAAATTAGCCCCAAACCATCTTATATCAATATCATAGTATTATCACAAGAACAAAAAAACCACACCACCAATTCAAACTAAAAGAATCTGAATTCAACCATTCTCCATTTCTAGAAATTCATTGAATTAGCCTTTTATTTCTACTCCAGATGATAGAAATCCTCTTTACAATTCTAATGCAACTTGTTTCATCGATTTTCGTTGGGATTTGTGGATTTGGTGAAGGATTGAAAGGAGGAGGAAGAAAATGCGTCGAGTAATTTTTCAAAAATGTGAAGTTTTGAGAAACTAAATGTACGTGTTCTTTTAACAAGATTTTAGGAGGGAAATCTGAAATGGTGGTTGATTTTAAATTTAAATTATGGGCCTGGCCTAACTCATCCCAAACTCAAACTCGATGTCCGCATACAAATCCAAGGTCCTAATTTAAAACCTTTATCTCTCTCTCATATGATGTCTGGTTCAGACAAATGAATAATCCATCTTAAGCAAAAAAATGGGAGCTACGTAATGGTATGACTTCCATTAGTTGATTTAACTGTTTGCAAAAATTACGTTTTGCCCTTTTATTAAAATTGATAAATTACCCCTCCAAATAAATTCTATATTTATTCATTATTGTTTATTATCAATTAAAATAATTATTTAAATTATATACAAAATTTCGGGGTACTACAAAAGTAAATCATCTCTTTGTCAATGTCCCAAGCACCCTACCAGGAAAGGTTTGCTCACTAGCGTGGAGTCATGCTTGAGTCTCTATTAACAACTCTATCCCTAAATAAGGCTTGATTCCTATACAGAGTTAATATATAAAAATATAAGGAAAATCAAGAATGGATAGTTGGGGTGGTGGGGAACTTGAGGAATAGGTATCACTCTAATACTAGCGGTATAGAGGGGACTCCTGCTAGAGGTGGAGTTGCCTATGAAGTAGCCTACAAACGTCTTTGGAAACATGCTAGCATACGGAGATCCAGAGCTTCAGCATAATCTCTAGTAGTCACTGCTCTAGTGGCACGACTCATGATAGCTATTTGTAGATAGGAATCATTAGCAAGTTTTCCAAAAGATACTATATAGGATACAAAATAGTGTTAATGCCTAAATTATTTATCCATAATTATGAAAAAAATACAATCGCCCTCTAAATCTATCCTAATTTATGGTGATCAGGCAACCTAAGCTCTTGTACAAAATATAACGGACCGCCCTCTATAACAACTGTAATCTGCAGATACAAGAAACTGGATTTCATAAGTACTAAGGACGACGTTCTATTAAGGGTAGAATAAAAAAACAATATAGAGCATATCTATAACAAATATCAACATATTGAATTTCACAACGGAAGGAATAAAACGTAATACCAATATAAACACATAAGAGTCGAAATACATATCATATAAAGAGACATAAGATTCAATTTCATAATACATCATGCAAATGCTACATTCAATCTCATATACAACATGTCTCAAAATGAATATATAGCCTACATATCAATATCTCAAAATGCTACTTGGAGTACATGAGTGGTTTTTTGTGTAAAGTTATAAACTTTTATATTTCCAAACTAAGTTAAAATATAGAATTAAATTTGTTAACATTAAATTTAAACATATATGTTACTTGAAGTACAATTTTTATATATACATATGTTATTTTAAACTTAAAACGTAACTTGGAATTCTATTTTTATATATATATATATATATATATATATATATATATATATATAAATGGGCACATACATGTTTTTATATTATTTTAACTTAAATCAACTTGAACTTTTATGTAAAATTGTGAAATTTATTTTCAGACTCTTTCTCAATTAAAACTAGAGTTATAATTGTTCATTCTTGATTCGAAAACATATAATATTGTTTGCGCCAAAATTGGTCACAAACCCCGAATACCGTGAAAGCACCAGTGTATGGATATAAATCAATAATATTCAAACACAAATCACAAATCTAAGCAAGCAATACGCAGCAAAACAGAAATTATGAACAAGAACACACGATTTATAGTGGTTCGGCTATCTCCGGCCTACGTCCACTTCGAAGGTTTTCTCTTTTTATTGATGTTCTTCGCTGATTACAATTGATTACAGCGGATTACAATAGATTACAACTCTGAAATTCAAGTATAATGATGGTAATGGAATGCAAAGCAGAGCCTGGTGGAATCTTGGTGCTTCAGAGCCTTGATCTTGCCAAAGAGAAATCGATCCCTTTTTCTGAATGACCTAGGGCTCTATTTATAGGTGTAGGAGGCTGATATTTCTCCTAAAAGTCAGGTGGACCGCTTCTGGCACGTGAGGGGGCCCACATGGCCGAAACCTGGAGATCCGGGCCCACATTGGGATCGATTCGACCCTTGGTTCGAATCGATCAAGATTTTGTCCAATCGTGATGAAACTTGGCGTGGACGTACTTCAACATGTAGACGAACTCCTGTAAAATTTTCATGGGATTTGGATCAGTGGATTGAGAGTTATCAACGATTCGAATTAGTGTTCCTCGGTACGCTGTTTGGTTCGAATCGATCCTGTGGGTTCGTTCGAATCGATCACTTCGAACCCATAGGGTCAAATCCATGCTTCTGTGATGTGGCGCGCGTTCTTCGAGTCGATCCTTATTTATCGCCGAGTTGATTGGGTCGACTCCGGAGTTTTAGCCGGATTTACTTGGTGGTTTCTAGTAATGGATCCGAAGGTTCGCTATCTTCGAATCGATGGAGTGGTATTCGTTCGAATCGATCCAAACACGTTACTCCGGATCGATTCGAAGCTGTCTTCAACATGGGGATTCGAAGACAGTATGGAGCCGAAGCCATGATGGGTTTGTGGTCGTGTGAAGATGGATTCGAACTAACGATGGATTCGAGGCATGGCTATCTGGGGGCTTGCTTGATGGAGTCGAAGCGAAGGTGCTTCTCGTGGATTCGAAGCAAGGATATGGAGTGGCTTCAGTTGGATGGATACGAAGGAAGGTCGTGGGATGGATTCGAAGGTGAGTTACTGTGATGGTGTCGAGGCCGATGGAGTCGAAGCAGGATGGAGTCGAAGGACAGCGTTAGCTGATGGATTCGAACATCACTTCTTCTTATGGATTCGAACTAGATGGTTTCGAACTAGATGGGTTCGAACTGAGCAATGTCCATCCTTCTTAACTCGATTCCGTCATAACTTGAGCATACGACCTCGGGTTGACTTGAAATTTGAAATGCGGACTTCTATGATCTCTCTCGCCATGTTCTATCAATTATGGCCCGATCTGGGCTCGGACAAAATTCATCGATATCCATGGTTATCCTGCAATGCATGGTTGATATTCAAGAAGAGTAATCATGGATTTTTAGTAAATTTTGGGTATCTCAACTTTGCCAAAAGTTGGGATAACATTTTCCCCCCTAAAACATGCCTTTTTGTAAAAGGTATGTTTTGAACGGTCTTAAATCAAGTGTAATAAATTCATGTTTCATCCATAGCTGTAGTATTAACAATCAAGTTTGTGGCTGTTCGAAGCCAAATCAGCATTCGTTCTTTACGTAGAAATTGAGAATGAAGTTCCGTAGTCTCTCCGGATATTAATGGCTACTCTGAACCCTTACTAAGCCCATTCTAGACTTAGTGATTGAATAGAAAGATCCTATTGCACTCTGGCGTTGCCTTCTATCCCCTGCACTCTGGTCCCAATTAGGACGTATAGCGATGTCATGGTCGTTCTAGACCGATCATAGCCTCTTCGGGCTCTTGCTGGATCCCATCCTATCACTCTCCAGTGAAGGGGAAACAGCGCTTAAATGAGTTGATTCTGTCGCTCTCCGATGAAGCAACTCACTTCTTGCACTCCGGTTCAGTGTATCTGAACATTAAGCGATGTCTTGGTCGTTCGAGACCGATCATAGCCTCTCCGGGCTCTTGCTGGATCCCATCCTGTCACTCTCCGGTGAAGGGGAAACAACGCTTAAATGAGTTGATCCTGTCGCTCTCCGGCGAAGCAACTCACTTCTTGCACTCCGGACCCCGCCTCTCCGGGTAGGGTCATAAAGCGATCACGTTTATATTGAAATTTAATGTTCATCCTTTGACTCTCCGGTCAAAAGGTTTATTGCAAGAAGTTCTAATTTATTCATTTAATATTCAAGTTCTAGATGTTCAATCTCGAACATCAGAAAAAAGCTAAGGATTGCCTCTCCGGGCATATCGGTTTATCTCCATCTCAGAGCATGCCTAGGGATCTCTCCGGTTCCCGTACATGTGTAAGTGGAGTAACCGTTTATTCTGAAAACAAATCTAAATAAAACTATTTGACCAAAGTCCAAATCCTGGACTTGGCCCCTGCCATCTTCAATCAGTTGATGACGAGTCGTGATCCTGATCCAGGATCGTTCCTGTTAGGTGGAGGCGGTAGTCGTTCAGGTCTTGCTGCCGTTGTCCGTTCTCTGACAAATTGTGGCAATCTACCACCCCTAGCATGTTCTTCCACCTCATCCTTTAGGTGGCGGCATTCATCTGTGGTGTGCCCATCCAGCTCATGGAATAGGCAGTATTTTCCAGTCCTGCGCTCCCGCTCAGTGGGGTCCCTTATAGGTGGCTTTCGATAGGGGAGTTGCCCTCGAGTTTCAGTGTAGATTCTTTCTAGGCCTGCAGTCAGATCCGTGTATTGCCTGAATCTTGGTTCTCGGAATTTCTTCCGTTTATCAGGACCATCATGTCGGTCATCCTGTTTCCTCTTTCCCTTGTCCACTACGGACTGTTCTCTGGAGGTTCCTTCGCTTTGCGCGGTATTTATTTCACAACTCTCGACTCGTGATTCTTCTAATCGGATGAACTTTTCAGCTTTATGAAAGAATTCTCCAAGATCTTGCGGTGGGTCCTTAGTTAGAGAATCTTTAAACTTGGTGCCTTCCGCGACTCCTGCCACTGCCGCCATTAAAATCATTGATGGATCCGGGCGATCTACAGAGGTCACAGTCACATTGAATCTTAATAGAAAATCTTTTATGGACTCTCCGGTCCTTTGCTTGATCGAGGCTAAAGTCATCACACTCTTGGGTCGCGTCACATGGACCCTAAACTGTCTCATGAAGTAGTCAACAAGCTCGCTCCATGTCCTAATTGATCCAGTCTCTAGTTGCCTGAACCATAGTGCAGCTAAATCTGATAAATATAGAGGGAAGCATCGTGCCATCACTTCCTCGGATGCCCCCAGCACTTCCATGTGCCTGATGTATCTGGTAATATGCATGGTCGGGTCTGACCTTCCGTCATAAGGATCTAGCGTTGGTAATTTGAATTTTGGAGGGTTCCTTGCGTTTCGGATGTTCGGAGTGAATGGACTCCGACTGACTTCTTCCAGCCCTCCACTAGGCAATCCTCCTCTCATGATTCTTCGCATCAGGCCAATCATTCTCTCGTCTTCTTCTAGGGGTTGGCCCCTTGTCAAGTTCCTATCCTGCCCCCCGAGCCTTGAGGGGAATTCCGGTACGTACTCTTCTGGTGGCTCGTTGGCATATGCATTGGCTCCAACTTGTTGAGCTCCGTCTATTGGTCTCCCAGTATCGGACCCTGAGGGTCTGCCCCCAAGGCCTTGTTGACCACCTTCAACTCCTGTATTCTGGTCTTGAGCCTGACCTTCATTAGCTTCTGTAATCCTGATTCCTTGTCCCGCATTCGTAGCTGTTGTAGTTGGTCCAAGGTTTTGCATGTTCGTCGCCCTCATCTGTTCGAGGAAATTCTGCAGCATCTCCTGTTGACTCTTCATCATGCTTTCACGTAATGAATTACCCATAGCTTCCATCTCATCTCTAGTGATGTAGACGGAAGCTTGTCCTTCTCCTGATCTTGAGGATGCTTCTTGGCTTCCTCCTTGTTGGCTCCTATCAACCCTTTGTCTTGTTTGTCGAGTCATTGTCTCTGAATTGGAAGTCTTCGAACTCTTGAATCTCAACTCTCAATGAAAGCACAAAAGTGTTTGCGCCAAAATTGGTCACAAACCCCGAATACCGTGAAAGCACCAGTGTATGGATATAAATCAATAATATTCAAACAAAAATCACAAATCTAAGCAAGCAATACGCAGCAAAACAGAAATTATGAACAAGAACACACGATTTATAGTGGTTCGGCTATCTCCGGCCTACGTCCACTTCGAAGGTTTTCTCTTTTTATTGATGTTCTTCGCTGATTACAATTGATTACAGCGGATTACAATGGATTACAGTCTGAAATTCAAGTATAATGATGGTAATGGAATGCAAAGCAGAGCCTGGTGGAATCTTGGTGCTTCAGAGCCTTGATCTTGCCAAAGAGAAATCGATCCCTTTTTCTGAATGACCTGGGGATCTATTTATAGGTGTAGGAGGCTGATATTTCTCCTAAAAGTCAGGTGGACCGCTTCTGGCACGTGAGAGGGCCCACATGGCCGAAACCTGGAGATCCGGGTCCACATTGGGATCGATTCGACCCTTGGTTCGAATCGATCAAGATTTTGTCCAATCGTGATGAAACTTGGCGTGGACGTTCTTCAACATGTAGACGAACTCCTGTAAAATTTTCATGGGATTTGGATCAGTGGATTGAGAGTTATCATCGATTCGAATTAGTGTTCCTCGGTACGCTGTTTGGTTCGAATCGATCCTATGGGTTCGTTCGAATCGATCACTTCGAACCCATAGGGTCGAATCCATGCTTCTGTGACGTGGCGCGCGTTCTTCAAGTCGATCCTTATTTATCGCTGAGTTGATTGGGTCGACTCCGGAGTTTTAGCCGGATTTACTTGGTGGTTTCTAGTGATGGATCCGAAGGTTCGCTATCTTCGAATCGATGGAGTGGTATTCGTTCGAATCGATCCAAACACGTTACTCCGGATCGATTCGAAGCTGTCTTCAACATGGGGATTCGAAGACAGTATGGAGCCGAAGCCATGATGGGTTTGTGGTCGTGTGAAGATGGATTCGAACTAACGATGGATTCGAGGCATGGCTATCTGGGGGCTTGCTTGATGGAGTCGAAGCGAAGGTGCTTCTCGTGGATTCGAAGCAAGGATATGGAGTGGCTTCAGTTGGATGGATACGAAGGAAGGTCGTGGGATGGATTCGAAGGTGAGTTACTGTGATAGTGTTGAGGCTGATGGATTCGAAGCAGGATGGAGTCGAAGGACGGCGTTAGCTGATGGATTCGAACATCACTTCTTCTTATGGATTCGAACTAGATGGGTTCGAACTGAGCAATGTCCATCCTTCTTAACTCGATTCCGTCATAACTTGAGCATACGACCTCGGGTTGACTTGAAATTTGAAATGCGGACTTCTGTGATCTCTCTCGCCATGTTCTATCAATTGTGGCCCGATCTGGGCTCGGACAAAATTCATCGATATCTATGGTTATCCTGCAATGCATGGTTGATATTCAAGAATAGTAATCATGGATTTTTAGTAAATTTTGGGTATCTCAACTTTGCCAAAAGTTGGGATAACAAATATAGAAAACTTTTTTTAACATGTATATGTGTAAACTTATATGTTATTATACATACATATTTTAAAGTCAAAACTTTAGACAACAAGTGCATATACAAAGGGACAAATGGGTTCATTATGATGTAAGTCTCAGCATCTATATACGGTCACATTAACCATATACACTTCTTATGAGTGTATTTGGACATGCTCACAATTTATGTTATGTTTAAATTTCTCATTAATGACATTTGATAAATCAACCAATTTGCTTAAAGAGAGCAAAATAAAAGGTTTCTCGCTAAATAAAAAAATCTTACGCTAATTAACTACTTAGGTTTTAAAGAAAGAAATGAAAGGTTTCGTTCTCTAAATTAACTTTAACAAGTAATTATCACACATATGAGTGTATTTGACATATTCATATATTTTAAATTTAAATCAAATTCAACTTCCACTTTGAACAACCTAAATAATGTAAGATTTTATTTGAAAACTTTATTAGATTGGATCTAATATACCTATAAACAACATAGGCCCAAAAGATCAAAAATATGAAATTTTAAAATCTACCTATTTCACCCACTCCCGACTTGACTGGTTCCTACAAGGAGAATACCACATTATCTCAAGCGCCCTATCATAAAAGATCATCTCACAAATGCAGAGCCATGCATGTCTAAATTAATGACTACATCCCCAAATAAGGCTTGCCTCTCATAGAAAGGTAATCCATAAAATCCAAGGGAAATCTAGAATGGACAGTGAGGGTGGTATGGGCGTTTGGGGAATATGCATCACTCCAACTACTATCGATATAGGATGGATTCCTACTGGAGGTGGAATGCCTTGTGATGTAGCCTGTAAGTATCTTCAAAAACATGATAAAGTAGGGAGATCCAAAGCATCAACATTGTCTCTAACAGGTATTGCTCCAGTCGCACAATTCATGATAGCTATCTGTTGATGGGAATCATTGCCAAGTTTCCCAGAAGATACTATAGAATACTGTAACACCCCTAATTTTTACAAGATTATTTATAACATTTAATTAGATAAATTAAATATAATAATGTAGAGTAATAAGGAGATTAAGATTGGTTAATAAACCTAGGGGTCGTACTTTAGTAACTTGAATGGGCTTATAAATGGTTAAATGATAATTAAAGTACATAAGGGCATTAGGGTAATTGTCGCTCACTACCCTATACGTTACCTTACCATTTATGTTTATTTTACCATAAAAAAAATATAAACGTAAGAAAGAAAGGAGAACCCGCCATTAAGGAGTAAGAAGAGAAGAGAAAATTCAAGTTTAAGCTTAGGATTCAAGCTAGAAGAATCAATCTGAAACAAACTCCAATTTTCTTATCCAATCTAAGGTGAATAATAATTACTGCATCTCTATTTTGGTTTTTTATATGATTAATGATTTTCGTATTTAGGTTTAAATCTAATACGATGATTTTTGATGATATGATTGATTTCAAATGAATGATAGAGTCAAACAAGGTTGTTTGCATCTGATAAACACGGGATTAAGGGTAAATCCGTATGTTTTGATTTTAGAATGCTATGGGAAAATTTTGTGTTATGAGAAACATGATTTTGGAGTTGGGTTTAATTTTTGAATTTTCCAAGCCGTGGAGAATTTATCATGAATTTTCAAAGGAAAATAGGTATTATTGAGTTTAGAAATTAATTTTGGTAATTATATAATGAATTTGGGTCTAAGTTTTGTTTATGTTAGATAACATATTAAAAGTGAATTTATGTGATTTTTGGGGATTTTTATTAAGAGGTTTATTATGGAAATTAAATTATTTTGAAAGGAGGACCTAAATGATTTTGTTGCTAAATGGGAAGGGATTAATTGTTAAAAGTTAATCTTGTTTTAGATATGAGAAAATGCAGCAATTTTCTGTACAATAATTCAAAAAGTTTAAGGCAACCAATCAAGAGTTTACATGTGGGCAAGTTAGTTTTAAAGAAATTACTTTATTTGGTAAAAACAGCCTTTTACCCAGAAAAGTGGGTTCCACCTCCTTTGGTAGTAACTTTCGACCCAGAGCTTCCGCCTTCGACCAAGTCGAAACCAATGAAGTCGAAACTAATGCACATGGTATCATTTAGTTGGTACACAGTGGATTAGAGAAAGGCAGAAGGTGGGATGTCGAAACATAGCTTCCGATGGGGTCGAGACTGTTGGTTGGTTTTCTAAAGGAAAGCGCTTGCTCATTTACAAAGAGGTTCCAAAGGAGTTGAAACCAATGCTTGCAAAAGGGTATTTTAAAACAAGCTTTCAAAGGAGAGCCACCGCCTTTTTAATACAATAGCTTCCTAAGGAGTTACTTTGTTTTCAAATTGAAGCTTTCGGAAGGGGTAGTTTTGACCAAGTCGAAACCCTTTGTAGCTTGATGCCTTTCGATGGTATTAAAGATGTCAAAGCTTCCGGAAGGTACCTTTTTTTTAATAAATATAAGGCACTTCTTATAGCTTTAAAAAGGGGTTAGGGGTTCGAAGGTAGTGGTTTTGAGAGGCATTTCGAAGCCAACCTTCAAATATTTTACCTAAATGTTTATGCTTTCGAAAGGACGGTGCCGACACCATCAAGTTTTCCCCAATACTTTTATGAGATAAAGAATGATTTTGAAAGATACGCTTTCGCTTTTATTCACTTGATCCAAAATGATATTTTAAATATAAACCCAACGGCTTCGGAAGGCATACTTCCAATGGTTTCTAAAGAGGGTCTTTCAATAGTTTCGAAAGGGATACTCCCAAAGGTTTCGAAAGGGGTACTTTCAATGTTTTCGAAAGGGGTACTTTCAAATGGTTTCGAAGCTATGCTTTTAAAGTTAAATGCTAATATTTTAACACATTTGAAAGGTTTCAATGGAAGGGTTGTAAAGGATTTGAAAGGCAGGGGCCTAATGTTTTGAAAATGGATTTTTATGCTTTTGAAGGAGGGTACCCAGTGAGGTCGAAAGCTTGGATTCGAAGGAGTCAGAAGGTTTTGTTTTTCAAAACTTATAACCAAAACTCAATTTTTAAAAAGCGAAACTCGTAGATAAATTAAAAGAGCTTTGAAATGGTTTTAAGAAGAAGCTTTCCTTGATTAAAATAATAGGTTAAATGGATTAACCGTGTTTTATATTAAACCCACAACATTGGTATTCTTATGTTAAATTGTTTGCTTCTTCTTATATAAATATATTCATATTATAACGGACCCATAACTGAATTTTGGGGATAAAGGATAGAAGAACTAGCTAGGTTGATCCAGTAGTGAATATAAATTGATTAACTCCTAGATGAGTAGAATTGCATCCAAGAGGTCAGGAAGACCAGAATATTGGATGCCTAAACATAGAAGTTGTCATGGAGACGGGCACATAGTGCACCTATGAAAACTATGATTAGCAAGTTATTGGAGTTACCAATAGGTTCATAGTGATCAATGAAAACTAATTCCGGAGTAAGTTATTGATAGTTGTCAATAGGTTCCTGGTCAACCCATGGAAACTAGGATAAGAGAGAAGTTATTGGAGTTACCAAAGGTTTAAAGGAACCTATAAATTAATCAAACCTACAGGAGTGGTATTGTTAAGTTAATTGGGAGGGGCCAATAGGTTAATAGTGCACCTATGAAAACTATGAAATAGGACAGGGAGTCCATATATTATCAAAAGGTTATTAGTAAGCCCATAAAAACTAATAGGTTATTAATATGACAGGGAGTTGATTAAACAAGGGATGGGAAATCCAAAATATTTTAACTTGTGTGCATATCATCATAATATTTTGAAATTACTATATTTTTAACCATTGTGAATGCAGAAGCACGGTACATGGTTTTATAAAGGTTTTAGGATACTAGTAATGGGAGAACCCGTTCCGGTACGCAGTGTGGTCTCACAAGATATCTAAATGGTTTGAGATGTTAGATTATTGTTCATAACAGGATTTATGTCTGACTCGTGGTTTATTTTTCCCCTTAAACTCTTGGGGTGCTCAATTGATTTTGATTAGTCTAAGGTTTGAGGTTTTCAGGTACCTCATTAGACCAATAAGCTTCTGGAGACACGCATGAGGCATTATAGCTATTTAGTGTTCGTTTCTTTTGATTTGGCTATGTTATGTTGTAAAGGAAAAGTTGTTTAATTGCCTTATTATATACACAACCTAAGGGCATCTTTATATGTCGCTCTTGGCATATTAGTAATAATTATATATTTCTGAATGTGGTTAGCGATTATGGGATTATGTAAGGAATGACGAAATGGTTTTGGAATGGAATGAGAATGTTGTTTTGAAATTTAATATTTTTCCATATCCATGTGTTTATGTGGATCAATGAATCTAACACCACCGTATTTGGTTGCAAAGGATTAATAACTATGGATGACTGCAGCATTCGTAGCCATTGGTTTTGAGTTTCCAAATAGAGGGATGTTACAAGTTAGTATAGAATATTGGTTTATCAAACTTTAAAAGAAAAGTTAAGTCTAAAATCTTTTTTGAAACATAATCCGATGAATTAGAAATATGATGGGGTTTGGGTTAACGCTATAGCAGCGTAATTGTATTTGATATATATATATATATATATATATATATATATATATATAAGTACGTGTTTCCCTCTCTCTTAGACCATTCTTCTGTCTCTTACTAAAGCTCGCATGCAGATTTATGAGAAAGAGGATATGGAAGCAGGAAATGGAAGAGGAAATCTAGGTGAAGGAACCACCACAACCAACGGAAATGCCCGACCTAATACTCGTAGGAAACAAGGTCGACAGGCAAATGCTAACCAAAATGCTGAAACTAATGTGGGTGCTGGAAATCCGCCAGGAGATACGGGGATGATGTATCAATTGTTAGCCATTCTTTGCAAATTGGGTTTTCTGGTAATGTTGGAGGAGCAAATCCTATGGCTCCAGTTGAGAATAGCTATGCTAAGTTGAGCAGAGACTACACCAGTTTGGGTGGAAAGCCATTTGTTGGAACGGAGTATGCTATTGAGGTTGAGAATTGGCTATTGCACTATGAGAGGATCTTTACTAATCTAGGCCTGGATGATGAGCAGAAGAGGAGGCTAGCCTCTAGGCAGTCGCAAGGGGCAGCGCTTCACTGGTAAAATAGTGTGACTGCTGGAGTTTCGGAGAATAATTGACATAGGCTGATTTAGAATAAGATTTGAGTAGATTTTTTTATCTAAAGTTGCAAAATTGGCGTTGATGAGGAAGTATATGGATTTAGTCTAGGGAGAGATGTCAGTAATCGAGTACGCTGCTAAGTTTGATGAGCTATCTTGATATGGATATGCCACTATAAACATTGATATCGGAAGGAATGAGAGGTTCTTCGAGGACTAAGACCTGAGCTTGCTAGAATGACCATGACAAATATCCGAGATCCTTGTAATGTGGTGGTGGAGATGGCCATTTGCCGTGAATAAATGCTTGCTATTTTTCCAAAGAGAAGTCAGTAGAATCCCAGGGACCTCACTGAAAGAAGAGGAAATTCTTTAAGAAGAAGGAATCCCAGAAAGGGGATGTTACCGAGAAGGAAAATGCTGATTTAATGTGCTTCAAATGTGACAAAAAGGGTCATTATGCTCATGAGTGTCGGACAGGCAAAGGGAAGAAGCTTGCAGAAAAGAAGAATGTGAAATGATTCAACTCCGACCAAGTTGGGCGTTATAAGAACCAATGTCCCAAGTCAGTCAGGACGGAGAGAGGGAAGGCTTTTGCTATAGGACCACCATCTTCTTCTAGGCCTACAACAACAGTAGAGAAAGGGAAAAATGTGATGGAAGATATGATTTTGATTCAGAGTACACCAGTTAGGGTACTATTTGATACCAGTGAATCACATTCATTTATATCACAGTATTTGGTTGACAGGTTATGTATAGAACCCACATACCTTGTTATTTCTTTAAGAGTTGTGAATCCAATAGGAGAGTATGCAACTCTAGGGATGAGATGTGACCAATTAGAACTTTATTTGTAAGGTCATAAAATTGCATGCAGTCTGTATATTTTTGATTTCATAGATTTTTCGGATCATTTTGGGTATGGATTGGTTGTTAAGTATGAGGCTAGAATATTTTGCCAGGATAGGGAAATATCATTGAGGCACCTTGATAGTCAAACCCGAATCATCTTCTTAGTGGAGAATTCTGGTAGGAGTGTTTGTGCTTTGTTAAGTTCTACGGAAGTTGTGACACTCCACTCCGAGACCCACATTAACAAAGAGAATTACTTAGTAATTTTGTATGCTAATGCGGAGTATAGGGCTAGTTAAGGGAGATCATCATAGTCTTGCATTAGATAAGAGCTAAGTATGTCAGTATTTGTACTCCTTTTTTCCATCACAAGTATTCGACATACTTAATTCCTATCTAATACACTACTATAGGGGCTATAGGATCAATTCAGATATAAAACATAATAACTATATCAATTACAAGTCACAGAACAAAAATACAGGAATGATACATATGACTACATACATCAAATGTAATACAACATGCCACTAGTGGTATGCAACCACAATATATATATATACACACACACATTTCCCATAGAAGAATATATATATCACAAGTTCCCAATAGAAAGACTACTACACAAAAAAACTATACCATATCCCAAGTCGATGGTGAAGTCCAAAAGGTAAAGCAAGCTAAGAGTCTAGCTACCTAACCCGTAACTCGGTCCGAACCGAGTAATAAATACACGGGTCAGGCTAGCTAGAACTTGATATTAGTATAAGATAAGAGGAATACAAGCGCATAAGGGAATTCTTCCTCTAACTATAAAGGAAGGATACAAGTATAGTAAAATCTCAATGCATGGTATATGTTCACCAAGGGTTGTCACAAAAATAAGTTTAATTCAACATAAGCAATCCATACTTAATGGCATTTAACTCAAATGCAAGGAATCATACAAAAGTCATAAGAGAAACTCGTCAAAATTCCAATATGAATCTCATGGAACTAAAGCGTGACGTCCCACCTCTATACCCACGCTAGATAAGGACACTACGGAGTAATGCTGTCGACTAGCACGGTGAATAAGGCTGTTGAGGAGTGACCATCTGTATAATTGCTTTATGCGAGCATCGATATATCAGATAGTATAACATGCATTTCTTTATCAAGAGGAAATCCGACATACTGACACAAACTCAAAACTACTACACAGTGGCTAAAATATCTTCGGAAACAAATATAGAAATAAACATAACACAAATCAGTCACACATAATTCATATCACGAAGGCGGAAATAGATATGAATATAACACATGAAAGTGTACATCATAGTAGTGGTCAAACAAGATCCACAATATCAAAAAGAATAGATGCAAGTACTAGACAAAAGAATAAGTATACATCATAGAGTCTGTATCTCAAATGTATACAACAAAAACTACTAATCTAAGTAGTTAGCCAAAAGTCAGATGATAACCCCAGAAGAGAAGTCAAGCAGAAGCACCTGTAACATCTCGGTCTGACCCGAGTATTATTTAAGAAGAAAATAATAAACGAATCAGTCTAGCTATAAATATCAGAAGAAATGATATAGAATAAGAGATATGACTAAACGTATAATAATCACAATGCCAAGCTGTGATAAATAAATAATTGAAAAATCAATAAGAGATTAATCAATATCGCAAAGATATTCTCAAAGATAAAAAGGAATGTCATACTCCTAATTTCATTCACCAAGCCACAATAAATAACATATATATCAATGACAATCGTAAAAGTTGGTGAAACATAATTCCAGAATTCAACACAAGAAATCCAGAAATCACAAGAAAAGGATGGCCAATCCCAGAAAAATAAGCCGGAGCTCCTCCAGACAGGGTATAGTCCCCCATTGCGGACTTTGAGCCGAAGCTCCTCCTGGTGAATCAAAAACTCCTCCTGACAGGGTATAGTCCCCCATTGCGGACTTTGAGCCGAAGCTCCTCCTGGTGAGTCAAAACTCCTCCTGACAGGGTATAGTCCCCTATTGCGGACTTTGAGCCGAAGCTCCTCCTGGTGAACCGAAGTTCCTCATGACAGGGTATAGTCCCCCATTGTGGACATTAGGCCGAAGCTCCTCCTGGTGAGCCGAAGCTTAATAAAAACGACGTACAGTCCTCCGCTTGGACAAAGAGACTTCGCACAATGCTAGTCTAAACCATAAAATGATCGTCATGATCAAAGAGAAGTGTCAATTACACTAAGCTAGTAAATATATGAGTTTAGCTTCATGTCCCATAACCACTTGCTTAACTTAAATATTTACGAACAAACTGTAGATCTCCACTAGAAAATTGTCACAAGAGTTTCAATCGAACAAGTCCAAGAATTAACCGACGAAGTAAACGCAAGCGTTTCATACCACTTGTTTTACTAAGTCGTTTAATTAGATTTCTCATCCGAGTGAGGTAAAGGTTTGTATATACTAATAGATTGGAAAATGGTTTAAGAAAACGAGCTTTGTAATAAAATAGTGTTGAAATCATTTGAAGAAAGAGTTTTGATATTTACTACCAGTATAGAAAACCTTTATATTTTTAAAGTGACAAATCACAAAGAAGATTGTAGGAACAATCAATCATTAAAATTCATATTTGAAGACGTGAATAGAATCCAAAGAAATCAATACCGAATCCATCGAAATGGATATTCCAAGAATTCCCAAAGAAAATAAGTCATCAAAGTCGATAATAATTGATAACAACAAAAGGGAAACAACACGAATCGATTAAAGTTGGAAATTCAGACAACTAGGCAAAAAAGGCATAGTTGGCAGATAGGAGCAGGTTGGTCAACCGGACTCCCTGAGTCGGTTGACCAAACCAGAGGTTGGAAGTGCTCGGGCACCAGGTCGGTCGACCGGCCCAGGGGCTCGGTCGGCCGAAGCCTGTAACGGCACTAATGTTTACGCCAATCGACTACCTGGCCATAGAAGCTCTTTGGTTCATCACCAAAAACATGATCAAAACATCAAAGTTATGATTTTTACAGAATTGAACCCAAAACACCAAAAATTGGAATATTCACAAAAGCAATCCAAATCAAAATCAAATGCACATGAATAAGTGTTAGGAATTCATACCTAACAATCGAAGATAAATATAGACTAAGATGTGAGATAAAAATCTCACCTTTGAACCCAAAAGCAATGAAGAAAAACTTGAAAGCAAAGGAGGTTCAACCACTCTTCAATCCCAACTCAAGAAGCTTGATTCTAAGCTTAAAAGAGAAATATTTCCCAAATTAGGTTCAGGAAATTTCTGAAATTGGAAGGAGAATGAGTTGGAGAAGAAGAAGGAGATGCTTACCAATGGGTTCTCTTGAATTTGGAGCTAAAGCTTGGATTTTGCAAATGAACCAGGGCTTAGGATTTTAGTTTCCCATTCCACTCACCATTAATCTCTTTAGAACTGAAAAGTAGAGGAAGAGGGAGTGAATGAAGTGGGGGTTTCAGTTTGGGGTGTTAAGTTAGAACATTGGGTTGAACCCAACCCAAAGTCCTAAGTGAAAAAGTAGCAAAAATCAACTTACTCCAAATATATCGAAGCTTATACTCAAAAAGGTTGCAAACGGCATTTTGAACTCAATGGAAGGGGTCCCGAGTCCCAATTCGACTGTTTGCAAAAAGTAGGTTTTCGGACCAAAATCCGACGAATGATGAAATATTTCAATAAAATATTTAAATATAAAATCGATAAATATGCGGGTTGTTACAGACTCCTCTCCTTAAAGAAATTGCGTCCTCGCAATACTTAAGAAGAAAATAAAGAGTAACAACCATAAAAGCATATCAACACAAAAGAAAATTGAAATAAGAAGTTCACCATAAAGAGCACGAAAGAGTTAGCACGAACGGGATCGCTCGATGAATTCTTTAGATTCCCAAGAGTAATCCCTAGGATTTGAGAACCATTGAACTCTCACAAGAAGAACATCTTTATTCCGAAGGCGCTCAACCCCCGAAGCAATGATGCGAATGGGATTTTGCTCATAAATCAAATCTGGTGAAACTTCAATTTCTACAATATCACCGGGCTCAAGAATAAAAACCGGAATCCCTGAGGCGTTTCCGTAGATAAAAGACGTGGAGAACGTCAAGAATAGAAGAAAATTGAGCTGGTGCAACGACGTAGTATAATAACAGTACGCCCAAGAAACTAGAAACTCAAATAATTTAGAATATCAGCGTAGTACAAAAACGGTACGTCCAATGAACCAATAAACCGGAACAACGATGTAGTAAAATAATGGTACATCCATTGATCCAGATAAGACGGAACATCGATGTAGTATAATAACAATACATCTGATGAACCGAACACCATAAAAGAACATCGGACAGTAGTCCATAAAAGAGATGAGATGAAACATAATAAAACGAAGTATATCAAAACGTCCGATGAACTTGATAAAAAGATAATTCCATTCAGAAAACATCAAAGAATCAACCACTTGTTGCTTACGACAAAGCGCATTGGCAACACGATTTCCCTTCCGGGAATAAAAAGGAATATCAAGATCATAAGATGCTAGGAACTCGAGTCAACATGAAGTCCTTAAGAGAACATAAATATTCCAAAGATTTATGATCGAGGTAGAGAACAAATTTCTCATCCAAATATGATGATGCCAAATTCCAAAAGTAAAAAAAATAGCCGAGAGCACCAGATCATGAGTGGCATATCTAGTCTCGATAAGCTATAATGATTTAGAAGCACAAGTGATAGCACGTTCTCATTTGCAAGAGAGCGGCATCCAAACCAATACGATTAGCATTGGTACAAAAGATAAAGTCTTGGTTCCGCACGGGAATCACAAGAATAAGAGTATCGAAAAGAAAGAACTTCTTTTAAATAATTTTCTTTCCCGAAAAGCTAAAACTTTCAAAATCACAATTATCTCAATGTAAAAATATTTCTAGAAAAATTTACATTTTACAAGTCAATATATCGTGTTTGATTGTCTCATCAAAGCGTTTAGGAGATTCTTATCGATAACGTTGATCAAGCGCATCGACCAGAATTCTTAACACACTAAATGGGCAATACAATCACAAAATCATCTTCTATATAGTAAACATGTTTCTTAAAAACCTTTAAGAATATTCTTTGCTTGTTTAAGAGCAAATCAAATTGTACTTATAAATAAATCTTATGAAAAAGATTTGAAAATTTTTAAATTTTAAATTTCATCCAAAATCAATAAATACAAAGATGGAGTCATCGAGATATTCGTAGAATACTCGATTTATAATATGGATGAAACAAGATGGGCAAACTGAATGACATAATAATTCATTCATAGAATCATAACGAGTGCGGAATGCGGTAAGTGGAATGCTAACTCCCGCAACTCATAGCAAATGAAAATCGGTGGCAAGGTCGAACTAAAAAGACCTTAACACCACACAAAAGATTTCTTAGGTGATAATCCTAAGACAAACTCAAAAATGCCGGAAAATTTCTCAAACTACATGAATAAGAGAAACAACACTTTCCTTATAAGTGGGCTTAAGGAATAAAATGATTCCACCAAAAATTTGAAATCGGAATAACAAAGAAAAATAGAAACCTGCCTAATAGATTAAAAATGTCGAAGATGATTAGTTCTCACGGAAAATAGGATATGGGCTTCGCAATAAGCCAATCCTTTCCAAAAATCATTCCAAAGCCTAAGTAAAAATCGTCTCGGACAGAAAAATCACATAAAATAATTTCGACATCAATAAAAAGCAAATTGAGTGTTGCGGATCTACCATCCGGATTCGCAACTCTCAAAGAAGTCATGAAGCCCAAAATATTTTCAAAGAAAAAGAATCATCAAGTTCTTTTGATATAAAATAGTGAGATGGAACCCATATCAAAAAGAACTCGAATAAGAAGATCACGAAATAAAATAACGCCATCAAGGACTGAATGTGAAATACCTTGACTAAGAGAAGAGTTGCTAGGGACTTGCAGCTTTCCTTCTCTCTTGCTTTGACGCTTGGAACACGAAGATATATAATGATCCGCACTTTTGCAATAGCGGCAAGAAGTAGGCCTTGGACACCTATTTACATAGTGGTCCCTAGAGCCACAATTGTAGCATTCTCCGCGATTAGGGATAGGAGTATTTGCTATAGAAGTCTCTTGCTTCGCCCTCTTGTTAGGGTTAGGACTTTCTAACCTAATAAAGGGATGCCTCTTCTTGGTGTTGTTGGAGTTCGAATTGGCACTCCCAACCTCGACATCACTTTCTCTATCGGCCTCTTCAAGATGAAGAGCGATATCAATAAGCTGATCAAATGAAACCTCAAGTTTCAGGAGTAATGGCTTCTTAAGATTCTTATTCAAACCATAGACAAATCTCTGATTTTTCTTCAATGGGGTGTTAATGTATTCAACCCCGTATTTGGAAAGAGATTCAAAAGATACGACATAGTCTGTCACAGAAGATCCACCTTGAACAAGGTCAATAAAACGCCGTGCTAAAGTTACTTTTTCAGCCTCTGGCACGAATTTCAATTCGAATCTTTCTCGGAATTGCTCCCAAGTGAGATCCGCTTCAACGATTTCAGAAATTAAAAGCTCATACCAATCTAATGCTCTTTCTTGGAGCATGCTAGAAGCCACCTGGACTTGATGTAGATCAATAAGGTTCATGCGAGAAAAGATGCGATCGCATGATTTGAGCCAAGCTTGAATTTCTATAACACTCTCGGATCCTTTGAATGGCCTTCCACCCAAATCGGTATAGTCTCTGCACAAGCGTGCAAAACCAGATCTAGGATGAGTAGGCTCCAGATTAGAACCAGCTGCGTGAGCATTCGTGACAAGGTCAAGAAGTTGCTGGGCAGACATAAAAACTCCATCTTGGGGAGTAGCACTAGATTGACCGGCGCTGGGACGGCCTGGTCTAACCATTTCTCTTCCTTTGGAAAGAAAGAAAGAAGAAGAAAAATTATTCTTAGAATGAATATCAAACCATCATGATTGATAAAACAAGTAATCATAAAGAAAATAGGATGAATCGGTACGAAGACTCGAATTAAATCCTAAAGCACGACTCCTAAGATGGACTTAGGACGATGATCCTTGTTATAATATTCCATACTGTTCCAAAGTTTGGCTCTGATACCAAGCTGTGACTCCCCACCTCTATACCCACGCTAGACAAGGACAATACGGAGTAATGCTGTCGACTAACACGGAGAATAAGGCTGTTGAGGAGCGACCATCTGTATAATTGCTTTGTGCGAGCATCGATATGTCAGATTGTATAACATGCATTTCTTTATCAAGAGGAAATCTGACATACTGACACAAACTTAAAACTACTACACAGTGGCTAAAATATCTTCAGAAACAAATATACAAATAAACATAACACAAATCAGTCACAGATAATTCATATCACAAAGGCGGAAATAGATATGAATATAACACGTGAAAGTGTACATCAGAGTAGTGGTCAAACAAGATCCACAATATCAAAAAGAATAGATGCAAGTGCTAGACAAAAGAATAAGTATACATCATAGAGTCTATATCTCAAATGTATACAAAAAACTACTAATCTAAGTAGTTAGCCAAAAGTCAGATGATAACCCCATAAGAGAAGTCAAGCAGAAGCACCTGTAACATCTCGGTCTGACCCGAGTATTATTTAAGAAGAAAATAATAAACGGATCAGTCTAGCAATAAATATCAGAAGAAATGACATAGAATAAGAGATATGACTAAACGTATAATAATCACAATGCCAAGCTGTGATAAATAAATAATTGAAAAATCAATAAGAGATTAATCAATATCGCAAAGATCTTCTCAAAGATAAAAAGGAATGTCATACTCCTAATTTCGTTCACCAAGCCACAATAAATAACATATATATCAATGACAATCATAAAAGTTGGTGAAACATAATTCCAGAATTCAACACACGAAATCCAGAAATCACAAGAAAAGGATGGCCAATCCCAGAAAAATGAGCCGGAGCTCCTCCAGACAGGGTATAGTCCCCCATTGCGGACTTTGAGCCGAAGCTCCTCTTGGTGAGTCAAAAACTCCTCCTGACAGGGTATAGTCCCCCATTGCGGACTTTGAGCCGAAGCTCCTCCTGGTGAGTCAAAACTCCTCCTGACAGGGTATAGTCCCCCATTGCGGACTTTGAGCCGAAGCTCCTCCTGGTGAACCGAAGTTCCTCATGACAGGGTATAGTCCCCCATTGCGGACATTGAGCCGAAGCTCCTACTGGTGAGCCGAAGCTCAATAAAAACGACGTACAGTCCTCCGCGTGGACAAAGAGACATCGCACAATGCTAGTCTAAACCATAAAATGATCGTCATGATCAAAGCGAAGTGTCAATTGCACTAAGCTAGTAAATATATGAGTTTAGCTTCATGTCCCATAACCACTTGTTTAACTTAAATATTTACGAACAAACTGTAGATCTCCACTAGAAAATTGTCACAAGAGTTTCGATCGAACAAGTCCAAGAATTGACTGACGAAGTAAATGCAAGCGTTTCATACCACTTGTTTTACTAAGTCGTTTAATTAGATTTCTCATCCGAGTGAGGTAAAGGTTTGTATATACTAATAGATTGGAAAATGGTTTAAGAAAACGAGCTTTGTAATAAAATAGTGTTGAAATCATTTGAAGAAAGAGTTTTGATATTTACTACCAGTATAGAAAACCTTTACATTTTTAAAGTGACAAATCACAAAGAAGATTGTAGGAACAACCAATCACTAAAATTCATATTCGAAGACGTGAATAGAATCCAAAGAAATCGATACCGAATCCATCGAAATGGATATTCCAAGAATTCCCGAAGAAAATAAGTCATCAAAGTCGATAATAAGTGATAAAAACAAAAGGGAAACAATACGAATTGATTAAAGTTGGAAATTCAGACAACTAGGCAAAAAAGGCATAGTTGGCAGATAGGAGCAGGTCGGTCAACCGGACTCCCTGAGTCGGTTGACCGAACCAGAGGTTGGAAGTGCTCGGGCACCAGGTCGGTCGACCGGCCCAGGGGCTCGGTCGGCCGAAGCCTGTAACCAGCACTTCCTAAACAGAGGCACGAAGTGCCTGGGTAGCAGGTCGGTCGACCGGACCCTGAGCTCGGTCGGCCGAACCTGTATACTTGCACTTCCTACCCTATTTCAAAAGAGGTGCAAACTCCCTCAATTTGCAAACCGTCGAGCAACGGCACTAAGGGTTTACGCCAATCGACTACCCAGCCATAGAAGCTCTTTGGTTCATCACCAAAAACATGATCAAAACATCAAAGTTATGATTTTTAAAGAATTGAACCCAAAACACCAAAAATTGGAATATTCACAAAAGCAATCAAAATCAAAATCAAATGCACATGAATAAGTGTTAGGAATTCATACCTAACAATCGAAGATAAATATAGACTAAGATGTGAGATAAAAATCTCACCTTTGAACCCAAAAACAATGAAGAAGAAGCTTGAAAGCAAAGGAGGTTCAACCACTCTTCAATCCCAACTCAAGAAGCTTGATTCTAAGCTTAAAAGAGAAATATTTCCCAAATTAGGTTTAGGAAATTTCTGAAATTGGAAGGAGAATGAGTTGGAGAAGAAGAAGGAGATGCTTACCAATGGGTTCTCTTGAATTTGGAGCTAAAGCTTGGATTTTGCAAATGAACCAGGGCATAGGATTTTAGTTTCCCATTCCACTCACCATTAATCTCTTTAGAACTGAAAAGTAGAGGAAGAGGAAGTGAATGAAGTGGGGGTTCAGTTTGGGGTGTTAAGTTAGAACATTGGGTTGAACCCAACCCAAAGTCCTAAGTGAAAAAGTAGCAAAAATCAACTTACTCCAAATATATCGAAGCTTATACTCAAAAAGGTTGCAAACGGCATTTTGAACTCAATGGAAGGGGTCCCGAGTCCTAATTCGGCTGTTTGCAAAAAGTATGTTTTCGGACCAAAATCCGACGAATGATGAAATATTTAAATAAAATATTTAAATATAAAATCGACAAATATGCGGGTTGTTACATAAAGACAGGGTTCAAACCTCATAAAAATGAAGTCACCCTATATAACATCTCATGTAGCACTAGGCTATCGATGTAACAAGAATATCTCAAAATGGTGAAATCGTATAAAATTCAGAAAACCTGGTTTGGCGAGATCCCCGATTGCAATGCCGAAGTAATGATGTACATGCTAAACTCTTGTCCAGTGCTATTTATAATTTAGGTACCTAACTCGTGGATCCGAAGGTCATACTCATGGTGACCGAAGTCACATAACTCGTGGTGACCGAAGTCACATAACTCGTGGTGACCAAAGTCACATAACTCAAATGACCCAAAGGTCTATAGCACTGGCATACTCGTGGATGTGTCACAAACTCTCGGAAATGAACTCGAAAAGTGTTAACATGCATCCCATACCACACGTTCACACTAAACGGTTTACTAACCGCTAGTTAACTCCCCATCATAAAAATAAAATCTCAAACCTCAAAAATCTTAGAATATTCATATATCTTGCCTCATATCATCGGCAAGTGTAAATAATTCTCATAGTGGTTTCTCATAACGCATAATTCTCGAAAAGGGAAATCTCATCTTAAGACTCGCCTCATATCATCGACGAGTAAAAAAACATATATAAGTGGTTCTCATCGATTATTACCCCTACAATAGGAGATCTCAAACCTCTCAATTCGTAAAATATTGGCTAATTCAGATAATTCCCATAATAGGAACTGTAAATCTCAATTATCAACTCAAAACAATATACTCAAGAGGTTTCGATCATATAAGTCTGGAATTAACCAAAAAAGTAAACTCACATGTCCCATACCACCAGTATTAATAAATCGTTTCATTCTCTTTCTCATATGTCTGAAAAGAGCAAAAACATGTATTATATAGAAAATAATTTATTATAGAAAACAATCTTTTTAAAACTATTTTCGAAATTGTTTGGAAAATAACTTTTTAAATTCTCTTTTAATAGAAAATGTATAATTTTAATAGCTTTAAGTTAATTATAAATTTTTTAAAATATTTATTTCAAAAGCTAAAAAAATCATCCGAAAACGGTTTAAAAAGCATGTGCAAAGAAAAATCAACAGAAATTTAATGAAATTATTCATAAAATCGTCATACGAAAATATCCTTAAGAAAAACTCACCAATTCAAAATATGGATAAGTGGTAATATTGGCTCTTCCATCTTAAGATCAAGCCGATCAAATCAATATCTAAAATCCATGTAAAACAATTTAGAAATTCTCAACTGGAGCAAAACATGCTCCGATTCAAAGTTCCAAGCAAATTTTCAACTAGTTACAAAGGTTTAAAAGCCTTGAAATTTTGCAGGCATAGAGTTCAACAACTCTACTTTAAATAAAAAAAGAATGGGACACAATCTAACAAGAAACGAGACAGATACGATCTCTCAAAGTTGGACTTGCTGCCAGATTTCACAGTCAACAGCTGGAGCAAAACATGCTCCAATTCAAAGTTTGACAGCACGTTTCTATAGGCTACAGAGGTCGAAAAGACATGAAATTTAACAAGAATAAAGTGCAACCACTATACTTTAAACTAAAAAAAATTTACGCAATTTAGGCAAGATATGAGAAAGTTATAAGCTCTCAAAGTTGAACCCAAGCAGTGTTTTCACTGTAAAAATCTATGCAAAAACATGCACCGAATCAAAGTTCGGCAGCATATTTCTATAAGCTATATATGTCGAAATGACTTGTAATTTAACAGGAATAAATCTCAAAAACTATATTTTTAAAATTGAAAAATGCATCACGCAATTTAGATAAGGTATGATAAAGTTACGAGGTCTTAAAGTTGAACCGAGGCAGTGTTTTCACGGTAAAAATCTGGGCAAAAACATGCTCCAAATCAAAGTTCGGCAACATATTTCTATAAGCTATATAGGTCTAAATGACATGAAATATGGTGTGATTAGTCTACAAAACATATTCTACAAAACATGGTCTACAAAACATGTTCTACAAAACAAAACAAAAAATCTGAGAGCATTTGTTTGCTGGAATAGAGAGATATGACCGTACAAAGTTGCAACTCAAGCCGGTTTACAGGATCAAAATAGTTCAAAAACGAATTTTCTAGCAAATTTTTGATTTGAACTTGTGATTTTTGGCATTGCATGAGCTAGCTTTTGTAAGATTGATATCACCTTACTGTTAGATGTGAATATTCGGATTTTGGCAAAAAGATTGAAGCTTTGAGGAAGAAAGAGCTTCTAATAAGCTGTAGAAATCAATATACCGACATGCAAAGGGAAAAAACCATTAACAAACATACCCTCAACTCAATTAAGATTTTTGATGAAATTTTCAATTTTGGAAGAGTTTACCTTTAGATTTACTCTAAATTGATAAAAATCTCAGTTTGTTAGCACGAAGATTTAAAATTTTAATTTTGAGAAAAATGTGAACTTCCTTTTACAGGCAAGAGGAAGAAGATGGGAGCAATTACTTTGTACGCACCGTAATTGTTTCTCACCTTCTCAATATCCGATTAAGTAGGCTAATGGGCCTTTTGGACCTAATTAGAGAAATAAATTAACTAGCCTAAGTAATTGAATCACATACTTAAGCAATTGCTCATATATTCATATTATGTTATAAAACAATACATTTTTCTTTAAATTTTCATACAAACAAAATATGTAAACTTATATGCGTAGTAAATAAAATATTTTTCATTATATAAAAAGATAATTTTATATTTTTAAAACATTTCTATTATTAAAACCCTTTAATTTATAAAAGCACATTATTTACTCAAATAAATGAATAAAACCTTATTTTTAACTTCTAAAATTCACCAAAAATACTTTTCTTACTTACAAAAATATTTCAAAACATTCTCAAACATAATTTATGACCAAAACTCATTTTTAAACCAAATTTCACCTTTTTAGTTAAATAAACAACTTTCAAAAATCTCATACTTCTTTTAAAAATTATTAAAAGAAGTAATTGACAATAATTAATGCAATTATTACATTTTCTCCAAATAAAACACATTTTGCAATCATTATTAACCTAAATAAATGAAATAATGTTCCAAACTTTGTTTTTTCCATTTTATTTTCAAAATTAATTGTTTACTCCAAATAAATAATTAAAAATTTCCAATTTATTTTAATTCACGATATTAAATTATAACTACCGTAATAATTTAATATTAACATGTAATTTCCAAAACCGGGGTTGGTACAGACTCCTCCCTTTAAAAAAATTGCATCCATGCAATTTCTAGAGAAGAGTTTGTATTCAACATATTGATTTCATCAATCAAAATAAAGATAGACAAGCTTGAGTTTAAAAATTCTCTCACTCTCAAAATAGAATGGTAGAAAACCAAGATAAGGCTTGCTCGATTAATTCTATGGTTTCCAAAGTGCTAATATTTGAATCAACGAACCATTGAATTTTTCAAGGAACACACACAATTTCGATGGCGTATCACCTTCGAATGAGAACACAACAAGATGCTACACAAAGGATCAATTGAAAATGAGATTGATTTCTCATAAGCTCGTCGAATAGGGTTGGGATTGAGCACAACTCCAACCCGAACCCTGACCAAAGAAAGATTATTGGTATGATTCTCCGTATGGAACTACAGAAGGAACCACCCTAATACAAGATAGACACAAAAGAGGCAAGATAGATTAACCAAAAGGTGGTTTTTTCACATGCCACTATACTCAAACGACCGCATAAATGCACCTCGTTAGAAAATAACACGAGAGTAAGATAAACACAAGGAACTAAAATTACGTATAAACTCTCAATCAAAAATTCTTAGAGTTTCAAAATTCAATATTTTTATAATTATAACCATAATTTTCAACATTTAAAATTTTTCAAAACTTCTTACTTATATTTTAAATTTAAATTCATTGCTCTTCACTAAATTAAACAAAGTTTAAGTTGTTTATTTTCTAATTCTTCCATAGGTACTCTCTAGTTTGCAACATATTTTTTTCAATTTGTTTCTCAAATTTCTAAATGTTAGAAGTTTCTGGAAAAATCGGAGGAGTCTCCTTTGTACGGAGGGTTGTATATAATATTACAAAAACGATTTACATAATATATACATCGACCATTAGGTTGGAAACACAAAATATACCATCATTTAACTCTTAAAATTAATCTGAAAACACACATTTCTTTTTTGCATTTTAAAGCGAGTTTGCATAATCTTATATATAATCTTTTTGCTCAAAATATAGTCCAACTATCCTCTTTTCACCTTTACTTAACTCAAATAGTTAATATTAGTTCATGTTCATAAATAAGAAGTGCTACATTTAATTATTAAGGGAAAATAGATCAATTTTACTTTAGACCTGCGGTAAAGAAGACAAGTTTTGACCTAGCAAAAAGCCGAATCTGAAAATATTTATAGAAAAAAAGTTGTTATACACAGTCTAATCTTTCCAACAATATAAAGATTATCAAAATCAGATTTACAATTTGCAAGTTATGCTAAATTTACTTTCAGCATATATTTTAGAAAATATCATAAGAGGACAAAAATGTCTATCCACTTTCATATCCATTTTAGACTTAGTAAAAAGCAAAATATTTTAAAGTATAAAAAAGAAACTATATAGCTTACTGAAAGATCTTTAATTTACAAAAGGATCAAACTCATTCGGAGTTAAGGATCTCAAGTTACCGCTGTTTTAGTATAACACTTTTTCAAACAAAATTTCAGCTTTTAAATCAATTTAAAATTTGAAAATTTTCCAAACCATTTTAATCGCAAAATACATTTTCAAACAAGCTTTTTGCTAAATAATTTATTAAATGATTTTCTTTTTCCTCAAAAATCTAAGATATACAAAATTATGATCAACTTTATTTAATCATCATAAACCATTTTATTAAGTGGAAATATATTCATTACTTTACAAAATCTACTTTACAACAATTAACTTGAAAACTCATTTTAGAAGAGATAACTAATCTCTTCCATTATCAAGAGATGATTTTTGATATCCACCAAAAATAAATTTTGGGATGTATATATAGTTTAAAATTATTATCACAATTTAAAATGATTATACGACGTTTATCAAAATAATCCAAATTCAAATTTCCACTTGTCTCAAAAATTAAATTTCCATCTAATTATCAACATAAAACTAATTAAAGTTGATAATTAATACAAACTTGTTTTCAAAAGAATTTTGCAATTCCAAACCCACAAGTTTTAATACCATTTAAGTTTAACACAAAAACAAGCTCACACATTTATACTAAATGTTCTAAACTAACACTTCTTTAGTTTCTCTTAAGATAGAGTTTTATATCTATCCTCTACTATTACTCAAATAAATAAGTGTCAAAACAAATTTTATAGTCATCATAAATAACTTGAATTAGAATATCCAATTAATATTTTAATTTTTCAAACCAAAGTATTCTTTTACTTTAAATACATCATTTTATTAATCAAAGCATCAAATGATATTTTCTTCTAATTAAGGCATCCCCTTAATTTTCTTTACCTACCCAAATTACCATATTAAATTTATCAAATTTTAAATAATATAAGGGTATTGCCTCGCCATTGATTTATAGTGAATAATCCCATCGATTGGTTGTAGAGTTGATCAAATGATCAAACTGCATCGCCACTCCTCCGACACTCACTATGGTTCAATGGTTTCATTAAACATTTAAAATAAAATTAATACTTCACCATATTAATTATTTTCAAACTTTACTTATTAAAACTCAATTTACCGTGTCCGACTGTCTCATCACAGCGTTTAGGAAATTCCTATCGATAACGTTGGCCAAACGCATCGATTAGAATTCTTAAAGCACTAGAAGGACAACCCAACATAAAAACTCATTTTCCTTAAATATAAATACCTCATATATAATACTCAAAATATTCTTCGTTTCTAAAAAATCTAATTTCACTTAGAAACATATCTTCAATTGGAAAGATTTGAAAACTCAGTTATAACTTATAATCAAAATAATAAACACAAGAAGTCATTAAAATATTCCTAGAATACTCGATTCACAAGACTGATGGAATAGATTGGACATTCGTTATTCTGAACGGTATAATGAACCATTCACAAGAACAATATGAGTGTGGAATGCGATAGGAGGAACGCTATCCTTCGTAACTCGTAGCTCATGAAAATCAGTGTAAGGTCAAGCTGAGGAATGACCCTATCACCACTTAATTGATGAAAAAAGATAAACGCGATATAAGAATAAGGTTAAGATATCTGCTCGAATGAGAAGAATAACACTAACAACATATCATTACTTCGAGTGAAGTAATTTCACAAAGTATATCAAAAACTTAGTATCCAAAGAGGATATCTCAAAAGGAGGCAAGGAAAAAATATCAAATAAATTTTATGAATCACCTCATTTTCTTAGAGGACATCCTCATGGGCGGATGACCGAAAGGCTAAAAAACGGGAATGAAGTCAATACAATATTCAATTTCTCGATTGGGTGTCATGTCCGTAACGGACTCACAGAAATCAAAAAAGTCACAATGACTGGAATTCGAGATATGTCATCAACATCCCGAAACTCAAGAGTGAATTCAGATACTCCAGAATCATATTAACATTTCGAAGAACAAGAAACAACAAATCAACCAAAATGGGGATACCTAAATATAAGATCCTTCAAATCATAAAATGCGGCTTGATAATACGCAAGCCACTTCATCTCAAATCATTCCATACTCTAGATTTAAATAGCATCCTAATTCACATAAAAAGATAAGCTACAAGGAACAATTCCAAAATCCTCAAACATCATACCGAATATTGCAGATCCCCTCAATATGATTCACAATTGTAACAACCGTGTATTTTGTGATTATTTTAATTTTATGTTTTAATTATTTTAACTGAAATTCCTGATTTAAAAAAACTTTATTTTATTTATTAAAATGAATAAATTTTGTTATTTTAAATATAAATTTTGATTTTTGTGTGAATTATAATTCCAAACCTGAATAAATGGAATATTTCCAAAAAGGTGGATTTTTGGTCAAAATGGTAAATTTTGACTTTTAAATTCAAAATTTTGAATTTTATAATTTTATATTTTGTTATGAAAATATATTTACTTTCAAGAATGCTACTTTTCGTTTCATTGAAATCGGGTTAATATTGTGAAAGTTATGCTCTTTACAATATTGTGTGTAAATTGTTTTATTTAACAAATTTGTTTATTTTAATTTATGTACGTAATATTTTTGTTTGTAAAATCACGTTCTAATTTGTGTAACATGATATATTATTCATATATATTTATTTCCTACTTTTCCTAAAACTATTTATGTATTCTTCATAATATCTATCTCTACCTTATTTTTTTATTTATACATTCATTTAGTAATTAAATGGATAAGTATTTAGATCCCTATTTATTTCTTGGAAAGAAATTTCAAATATATACACACACACACGTTATTGTTTTATATACCTTTAAATGTTTATTTTAATTAATATAAGTAATATTTTGGTTGATATATCATGTTATAATTGTGTATATATATGTAACATTACATGTTATGTATATATTTACAACATTTGTCCATTTTGTTTCATTTAATTTGGATATATACTTCGTAAATTAAGTAACATACAAAGATGTAAATAGCAATTAATTTATACGTTTCTATAACTGTTTTCTTGTTTATTCATTTATATAGTGTTTATATAAATGGTATGTATTTATTGAATTGTTTCTTTGGCATATATTTTATTAAATAGATGGAAAAAAAATCAAATTTAGATACGTTACCAATTTTTAATTAAAGGCATGCGTTCTGTTTTGATTTATTACTTTTTTATTTTTCCATCCTTTAATTTTCTACCATAACTTCTCCTTGATAGCCGCGACTTTTTCTTTATAAAATTCATGTGAAAACATCTCTTCTTATCCCACTTTTCACGCAAGGTTTCAGATCTGAAAGGAAGAAGGTAATGGCTTCTTAAAATTTATCTACTCTTTTCCTCTTCTTTTTATTAATTTTCCATTGAAAATTTCCTTGCTTCTTCATGCTTATGCTCGGCCATAGCCCCTCCACCGTCTCCACGACCAGCACCACCACCACCCACGGCCACATCGCCCTCCTCTCCACTTGTCTTACCCAAGCCCTGACCGTCCTATTATGCAAACTCCACAAAATATTGAAGACCTCTCCAAAATTTCCTAGCCTAGCTTTCACCATCACCTTAATTTCTTTGCCACGGCCACCACCTCTAGCCGCCATCACCAACAAGTACACACCCCTAGCCATCACTCTACCCACTGTCCAAACCTGTAGCAGCCCCTAGCCGAGCCCATAGGACCATAGGCCGTGACCATGATTGCACCAAAATTCCATTCAGGCCTAGCCTCTTTGCATTCTTCCTTTTGTGACTCCAAACCCTTTACATTTTTGACCTAGCCATGCCTATGTGTTCCAAACCTGATCCATTTCCCACATGAAAACATGCCAAAGCCGAGCCTAAGGCATGTATGGCCGAGCACATGATGTGTTAGGGTCAAGAAAAATTGATTAAAAGCTAAATGATGCTCTTTGTTGCTTCTAATTTCCACCTTGTTTCAATTTATCTTCGGTATTGTATCTATATTTATACATGGCTTTGTTTTGTTGTTGAATGCAAGATTAACATCTTGGCTCTCTCTCCACTCGAATCAAAAGTCGTATCGTGCTTTCTGGTATTCGTTTGTGTGTATTGATTTGCTAACTCCAGCATAAAAGGTGAGTTTTCACTCATGACATTTATACTTATATAATTAGTGAAGTGACAACAAGTGAATGTTTATAATTGTTATATCATGTTATACCTGCCTGTGATGTTAATTATATGATGTTAAACCCTGTTATAGACGTGTCTCATCATCTCTTATGTTTTAGTCTGTTATACTATGTATTTATTTCTGATTCTCACACTGCAAGTTCCCTGTAGAATAGAATCACTATGGGTTGAAATGATACATACCCGAACGGACTCTAGACTAGGAAAAATCATTACGGGATGAAATGATAGGCCTGGGTGATTTTTATTTATTTGTATTTTTCTTGGGATTGCGGGTTTGAATTTATCAAACCCGAAAATTTTACTGATTATGGATTTAAATGATAATTTATGTATCACTTGATTTAGGTGTGAAATATTATCCAGACCCGTGGTTGATTTTAGAATATGTTTTCTAATAAATTTTATGTATTGTAAATGAAAGAGATAAAAAAATTAAATTTGACTTATATTGGATTTAAAATGGTTAAGCAGTGATTTTCTAAAAGGTTAAATGGTATAAGCAAATAGACGGTTTGAGTTGTAGTGTGAAAGTTTAATTTAACTTAATAATGGGAATTTAAGTAAAAATGGAATTATAAGCTTAACTTGGTAATTAATATAATTGATGTATGAATTGGATAAATATAAAGTAAAAGAAAATATCAAGTTATTTGTAAAATAAAGTTAAGCAACTTACAGTGTATTTTGAATTTATGTAATTAGTTTAAAATGTTAAATAAATGGATAGTTAAATGGAAATTTGGAATGTAACTTGACTTGAAATTGCGGGATTTGGTTTTAAAATGGATGTTTAAGTAAATTAAATAAAACGGAAATTTAGTTTAATGTATGAAATGGTAATTTGAAATTTAAGTGATAAATAATTGTTAAAAGGTAAAGAATGGGAAATTTTTGTACACTTGAATTTAATAAGTGAAATGATATTTATTTGTGAAATATACTTTATAAAAATCATAAGTTCAAGGGTATTTAAATGACCATTTTTATAGTGGAAATATGAAAATTTATAATTAAAAATGGTTTAAATTGAAGTTTATTTGTGGCTGAAATTCTACTGTAAATCTGAAATTTCAATATTTGAAGTATTTAACTGAATAATTGAACTCAGAAAAGGCTAAATTTTTGGGAATTGAATATTTGATTTGAAGGAATAATGACTCCGATTTTAATGGTTTAAATGAATGATTTTAATTCGAAATTATAAATCACTTTGTAATTTATAACCACGGGTACACTACTTTGTGTGTAATGTGATTTCCTTGTGATTGTTTGATGCACACCTTTGATATTAAGAGTGTGGCTAGAGGTGAGTGGTTACTGCAGCTCTACACTACCCTAGTCACAATAACACTGTTATTTGTCTTTTTTACTTTAAATATGGATATTCTAGGATAGTGTTTATTACTACTTGATTGATGGTTTGACTGATTCTTAAAGGATGGACGATCCCAAGCATCCTTTAGTGCATTGCTATTATAGGTCACTTGAGTTGCTTTACATTGTATAAGTATGCATGTCCTGACTCGAGTGTTTGTGTTTTACTTTACACTCGGGTCAGCCTGAGAATCACAGCTTTGGATTCACCTTCTGGAGCTAGAGTTTTGCTAGAGCTTATCTGTCTATCTATTCGTCTACTTCTTCCAGTTAGTTCCTATTCGGTATCTGTCTCGGTATTGTTGTTTATGTATCCTGACTTCTATTGTATCTATTTTACTATGAGATTTTGTATATGTTTTGAGAGTATGTATATAGTAGCTTCATGAACTACTATGGTATTTTATTTTCGCTGTGAGTATTCTAATATTTCTGTGTCTGTGATTCTGTGAATGATTTTATTTACTCCAAATTTTATTACAATCTGTTATTTTGAATTATTCAAGTCTGACATGTGTGGATTATTGTTGATTTGAATGGTCCAAAATAGTGGGTCGTTACAACAATCCTATAAGAAATCATAAGATAAGAACATCAAAAAGCATCAACAAATTCCTCCAATATGGATGAGTGTCAAGCACCCGTATCGTAGAGGACTCGAATAAAACAATCACTATTACGATTACTCTTAAGATAAGATATAATCAATTTCAATTATGGAATGCTACGGAATAAAATATATTCCAAGACATATCCCAAAGTTCAATCCCAAAGGACACGATAAGATAAAGGATACGATGATTAAGGGATTTGTAACACTTGTATTACACTCATATGTACCATAATATGTGTTTTTGTTCGGTGTTTATCATACTTTGTTTTGAACTCAGCTCCGATACCAAGCTGTGACGCCCCACCCCGAGACCCACATCAAAAAAGAGAATTACTTAGTAATTCTATATGCTAATGCAGAGAATAGGGCTAGTTAAGGGAGATCATCATAGTCTTGCATTAGATAAGAGCTAAGTATGTCTGCATTCGTACTTTTTTTTCCATCACAAGTATTCGACATACTTAATTCCTATCTAATACACTACTGTAGTGGCTACATGATCGATTCAAAAACAAAACATAATAACTATATCAATTACAAGTCAGATAACAAAAACACAGAAACGATACATATGACTACATACATCAAATGTAATACAACATGCCACTAGCGGTATACAACCACAATATATACATACATTCCCCATAGTAGAATATATACATCACAAGTTCCCAGCAGAAAGACTATTGCACAAAAAAACTATACCATATCCCAAGTCGACGGTGAAGTCCAAAGCAAGCTAAGAGTCCAGCTACCTAACCCGCAACTTGGTCTGAAGCGAGAATTAAATACACGGGTCAGGCTAGCTAGAACTTGATATTAGTATAAGATAAGAGGAATATAAGCGCATAAGGGAATTCTTCCTTTAACTATAATGGAAGGGTACAAGTATAGTACAATCTCAATGCATGGTATATGTTCACCAAGGGTAGTCACAAGAATAGGTTTAATTCAACATAAGCAATCCATACTTAATGACATTTAACTCAAATGAAAGGAATCATATAAAAGTCATAAGAGAAACTCATCAAATTTCCAATATGAATCTCATGGAACTCAAGATAGAGTTCAAACCACATAAAAATGAAGTCATCCTATATAACATCTCATGTAGCACTAGGCTATCGATGTAATAAGAATATATCAAAATGGTGAAATCGTATAAAATTCAGAAAACCCAGATTGGCCAGATCTCCGATTGCAATGCCGAAGCAATGCTGCACATGCTAAACTCTTGTCCGATGTAATTTATAATTTAGGTACCTAACTCGTGGATTCGAAGGTCATACTCATGGTGACCAAAGTCACGCAACTCGTGGTGACCGAAGTCACATAACTCAGATGACCCGAAGGTCTATAGCACTGGCATACTCGTGGATGTGTCACAAACTCTCGAAAATGAACCATAAAAGTGTTAACGTGCATCCCATACCATATGTTCACACTAAATGATTTACTAACTACTAGTTAACTCCACATCATAAAAATAAAATCCCAAACCTTAGAAATCTCAGAATACTCATATATCTTGCCTTATATCATCAAGTGTAGATAATTCTCATAGTGGTTTCTCATAACCCATAATTCCCGAAAAGGGAAATCTCATCTCAAGACTCGCCTAGTCTCATCAGCGAGTAAAACAACATATATAAGCAGTTCTCATCGATTATTACCCCTATAATAGGACATCTCGAACTCTCATTTCGCAGAATATTGGCCAACTTAGATAATTCCTATAATAGGAACTGTAAATCTCAATTATCAACTCAAAACAATATACTCAAGAGGTTTTGATCGTACAAGTCCGAAATTAACCGAAAAAGTAAACCCAAGTGTCCCATACCACGTGTACTACTAAATTGTTTAATTCTCGTTCTCATGTCTTAAAAGTGCAAAAACATTTGTTATATAGAAAATAATTTATTACAGAAAATAAGCTTTTTAAAACTATTTTCGAAATCGTTTGGAAAATAACTTTTAAAACTCTCTTATTATAGAAAATTTATAATTTTAATAGCTTTAAACTAATTATAAATTTTGTAAAATATTTATTTCGAAAGCCAAAAAATCCTTCGAAAACGGTTTAGAAAGCATGTACAAAGAAAAATCAATAGAAATTCAATGAAATTATTTATAAATCATCATACAAAAATCTCCTTAAAAGAAAACTCGCCAACCTAAAATATGGATAAATGGTAGTATTGGCTCTTCCATCTTAAGATCAAGCCAATCAAAACAAAATAAATAAAATCCATGTAAAACAATTTAGAAATTCTCAACTGGAGCAAAACATGCTCCGGTTCAAAGTTCCAAGCAAATTTTCAACTAATTACAAAGGTTTAAAAGCCTTGAAATTTTGCAGCCATAGAGTTCAACATCTTTACTATAAATAAAAAAGAATGGATATAATTGAACAAGAAACGAGAGAGATACGATCTCTCAAAGTTGGACTTGCTCACTGTCAACGGCTAGAGCTAATTATGCTCCAATTCAAAGTTTGACAACATGTTTCTATAGGCTACAGAGGTCGGAATGACATGAAATTTAAGAGAAATAAAGTGCAACAACTATACTTTAAATTGCAGAAATAATCACGCAATTTAGACTAGGTATGAGAATGTTATGAGGTCTCAAAGTTGAACCCAAGCGGTGTTTTCACTGTAAAAATCTGGGCAAAAACATGCTCCGAATCAAAGTTCAGCAGTATATTTTTATAAGCTATATAGGTCGAAATGACTTGAAATTTAACATGCATAAATCTCAACATCTATAATTTAAATTGAAAAAAGCATCATGCAGTTTAGATAAGGTATGATAAAGTTATGAGGTCTCAAAGTTGAACCAAGGCAGTGTTTTCACTGTAAAAATCTAGGCAAAAACATGCTCCGAATCAAAGTTCGACAGCATATTTCTATAAGCTGTATAGATCAAAATGACCTGAAATTTGGTATGATTAGTCTACAAAACAAAAAAATCAGGGAGCATTTCGTTGCTAGAATAGAGAGATGTGACTGAACAAAGTTGCGACTCAAGACAGTTTACACAATAAAATAGTTCAAAAGAGAATTTTTTTAGCAAATTTTTGATTTGAACTTGCGATTTACGGCATTACATAAGCTAGCTTTTATGAGACTGATACTCACCTTACTGTTAGGTGCAAATACTCAGATTTGGCAAAATGATTGAAGCTTTGAGGAAGAAAGAGCTTCAAATAACTTGTAGAAATCAATATACCGACGTGCAAAGGAAAAGAAAACCATTAACAAACATATCCTCAGCTCAACTAAGATTTTTGATGAAATTTTCAGTTTTGGAAGAGATTACCTTTAGATTTACTCTAGATTGATAAAAATCTCAGTTTGTTTGAAGAAGTATAAAGATTTAAAACTTTGATTTTGAGAAAAATGTGAACTTCCTTTTACAGGCAAGAGGAAGAAGATGGGAGCAATTACTTTGTACGTACAGTAATCGTTTCTCACCTTCTCAATATCTGATTAAGTAAGATAATGGGCCTTTTGGACCCAATAAGAGAAATAAATTAACTATCCTAAGTAATTAAATCACATACTTAAGCAATTGCTCATATATTCATCTTATTTCATAAAACCATACATTTTTCTTCAAATTTTCATATAAACAAAATATGTAAACTTATATGCATAGTAAATAAAATATTTTTTACTATGTAAAAAGATAATTTTATATTTTAAAAACATTTTTATTATTAAAACCCTTTAATTTACAAAAGCACACTATTTACTCAAATAAATGAATAAAACCTTATTTTTAACTTCTACGTTCACCAAAAATACTTTTCTTACTTAGAAAAATATTTCAAAACATTTTCAAACAAAATTTATGACCAAAACTCACTTTCAAACCAAATTTCACCTTTTTATTTAAATAAACAACATTTGAAAATCCCATACTTCTTTTAAAAATTATTAAAAGAAGTAATTAGCAACAATTAATACAATTATTGCATTTTCTCCAAATAAAACCCAATTTCCAATCATTATTAACCCAAATGAATAAAATAAAGTTCCAAACTTTATTTTTTTTCATTTCATTTTCAAAATTCATTGTTTATTCCAAATAAAAAATTAAAAATTTCTAATTTATTTTAATTCACAATATGAAATTATAATTGCCATTACAATTTAATATTAACATGTAATCTCCAAAATCAGGTTGTTACAAGTGGGAGATGAATTATGTTAGGTTCGAGTAGCAAGAGAGTTTGTAGATGTTTTTAAGTCAGTTACGGGATTACCACTGAAACGAGCTGTTGAGTTTCGAATAATCTTATACCAAGAGATGAACCTATGAGTAGACCAGCTAGCAGGATGACACCGACAGAGATGAGGGAATTGGAGGTGCAGCTAGTGGATCTTGAAAGAAGGAATTTTATCAGGCCAAGTAGTTCGCCTTAGGGAGCGTCCACGGTATACATGAAGAAATCAAATGGATCATTAATGTTGTGCATCGACTATTATAAGTTAAACGAAAGGAGATCAAGAATAAGTACCTACTACCGAGGATAGATGATCTATTTGATTAGTTAAGTGGAGCCAGAGTGTGTTCCTATCTGGATTCGGCGATGGGGTCCATCAGTTAAGAGTGGTAGAGGAAAGCATTCCTTTAACAACATTTCGAACTAGGTATGGTATGTATGAGTGGTTAGTGATGTTATTCGGGTTGAAAAATGCACCCGCCTTCTTCGTAGATTTGATGAACCGAGTTTTCCAAGAGCATTTGGTTAGGTTCGTATCGGTTAGATGACATTTTAGTATACTCGAAAGATGAAAGAGAGCATGAGATTCATCTTAGAGTGGTGCTTGAAACGTTGAGGCAGAATCAGCTAAAGGCGAAGTTTTCCAAGTGTCATTTTTGCAGGAAAGAGGTTAAGTTTCTTGGTTATGTGGTCTCGGAGGAGGGTTTGTTAGTTAATCCAGCTAAGATCGAAGGTGTTAATAATTGGAAGAGACCAGAGACTGTAACCAAGATTTGGAATTTTCTTGAACTAGCTAGCTATTATCGGAGATTCATTAAGGATTTCTTGTAGATAGTAGCACCTTTGACTAAGCTTACCAGGAAGGAGGTGAAGTTTGTTTAGTCCGACAAATGTGAGGAAGCATTCCATAAGTTAAAGCATTTGTTGAACAATGCACCAATGTTAGAAATTCCAAATGGAAACCAAGGGTTAGTGGTGTATACTGATGCATGTGGAACTGGATTGGGAGCTATGTTGATGCAGAAGGTAAAGTGATTGCCTACGTTTCACGACGACTTATATCGCATGAAGTGAGGTATCCTACTCACGACTTGGAGTTGGCTACGGTAATTTTTGCCTTGAAGATTTGGAGGCATTTTCTCTTCGGGGGAGAGATTCGAGTTGTATACCGATCATAAGTCTTTAAGATATTTATTCTCTCAGAAGGAGTTGAATATGAGGTAGCAGAGGTGGCTTAGTTTTTGGCTGCTTATTATTTCGGTATAGAGTATACTCTTGGAAAGGAAATAAGATAGCAGATGCTCTTAGTAGAAAACATCAGAATGTGGTGTTAGCTATGTTTGCAGAATGGAAGGATCTAGAAGCTTTGGTTAGCTGTGGTGTGCAGTTAAGATCTACTGCTAGTTCTACTAAGGGTACTGCCATATTGTCCTGTTTAGAAGTTCGACCAGTGTTGATCGAGATAATTGCTTCTTTGATCCCAGTTTACGGTTCATCTTGGAGGTACCAAGATGTATCAGGCTATGAAGAGAAGCTTCTATTGGGAAGGAATTAGGAGAGATGTTGGCTTGTGAGTTAGGTAGTGTGTGAATTATCAACAAGTGAAGCCCGACCATTAGAAGCCGAGTAGGTTGCTTCAACCTTTAGAGATTCTAGTATGGAAAAAGGATTCAATATCCATGGATTTCATAGAAGGGTTGCCAAGGTCGAATAGGGGAAATGAAAGCATGTGGGTTATAGTGGACAGGTTGACCAAGAGTGTCAATTCCATTCCAGTAAAGTCAACCAGAACGACGCTTACTTTGGCTAATTGTTCATAAGAAAAATAGTTAGACTTCATGGGATTCCTAGTAGCATAGTCAATGACAGAGATGCATTATTTGCTAGCAAATTCTGGAAGAGCCTACAGGATATTTTAGGCACTAAGCTCAAGCTGAGTAAAATATATCACCCACAAACGGATGGCAAACAGAGAGAGTCAATAAGGTACTCGAGGATTTATTGAGAGCTTGTGCATTGGACTTTGGTGGATCTTAGGAGGATCACCTACATTTGATTTAGTTTTTCTATAATAATAGTTACCAGACTACTATAGGAATGACACCATTTGAAGCTTTGTATGGAAGGCCATGCAAATCGCCAACATGTTGGTTAGAGACTAGAGACAAATTGTCTTAGGTCCAGATTTGGTTAGGGAGCGTCAGAGAATGTTGAGTTAATCCGAGAAAGTATGACGGAAGCTCAATCCAGACAGAAGAGTTACGCAGATAAACGGCGTAAGGACCTAGAGTTCTCAGTGGGAAATAGGGTTTTCATAAAGGCATCACCAATGAAGGGTATGGTACGATTTGGGAAGTCAGGGAAACTGGCATCAAGATATGTTGGTCTATTCCAAATTATAGAGAGGATTGGAAAGCTTGCATACAAAGTAGAGTTGCCGAGCAGTATGGCATGTGTCCATAATGTATTTCATGTGTCTCATCTTCGCAAATATGTGCATGATCCAGAGGCTAATATTGCTCCGACAGGGTTGGAAAACTTAGTAGTAGAGTCTGATTTGACTTTTGTTAGATAACCAGCTCAGGTTGTAGTGACAGATGAGAAAAGATTGAGGAAAAAGACAGTCAAGTTGGTGAAAGTTTAGTGGAGCGGCAATGAGAAGGACTGTACTTGGGAGATATATGACAAGATTCGAGATACTTATCCTGATCTGCTTTGTTGGTATGTCTATATTAGATTTATGTAGATAATTCCTAGTCAAATAGACTAGTATGGTTATTAGGAGTCGTTACAGATGATTGCTATGTTTGATGTTTAGTCCTTACTGAATTTCGATGATGAAATTCTTTAAGGAGGGGAGCATGTAACACCCCTAATTTTTTATAACATTATTTAGAAGATTTAATTAGATAAATTAAATAGAATAATATAGAGTGATAAGAAGATTGAGATTGATTAATAAACCTGGAGGCCATGCTTTAGTAACTTGAATGGGCTTATAAATGGTTAAATGATAACTAAAGTAACATAAGGGAATTAGGGTAATTGTCGCACCCATAGTTCACTACCCCATACTCACGTCATCTTACCATTCATGTTCATTTTACCATAAAAAAATATAAAAGCAAGAAAGAAAGGAGAGCCAACCATTGAGGAGTAAGAAGAGAAGGGAATAATTCAAGTTTAAGCTTAGGATTCAAGCTAGAAAAATCAATTTCAAACAATCTCCAATTTCTTTATCCAATCTAAGGTGAATAATAATCACTATATCTCCATTTTAGTTTTTTAAAAGATCATTGTTTTTTGGATTTAAGATTAAATCTAATATGATGATTTTTGATGATACGCTTGATTTCAAATGAATGATATAGTCAAACAAGGTTGTTGGATTTGATAAACATGGTTTTAAGGGTAAATTCGTATGTTTTGATTTTAGAATGCCATGGGAAAATTTTATGTTATAAGAAACATGATTTTGGAGTTGGGTATCAATTTTTAGAATTTTTCAAGCCATGGAGAATTTGTTATGAATTTTCAAAGGAAAATAGATATTATTGGGTTTAGAAATTAATTCCAGTAATTATATAATGAATTTGGGTCTGAAATTTATATATGTTAGATACCATATTAAAAGTGAATTTATATGATTTTTGGGGATTTTTATTAAGAGATTTATTATGGAAATTAAATTATTTTGAAAGGAGGAACTAAATGATTTAATTGTTAAATGGGAAGGGCTTATTTGTTAAAAGTTAATCTTGTTTTAGATCTGAGAAAATATGGCAATTTTTCATAAAATAATTCGAAAAGTTTAAGGCAAACAATCAAGATTTTACATGTGGGCAAACTAGTTATAAAGAATTTTTTTTTTTTTTGATAAAGCAGCCTTATACCTAGAAAAGTAGGTTCCGCCTCCTTTAGCAGTAGCTTTCGATCCAAAGCTTCCGCCTTCAACCAAGTCGAAACCAATGAAGCCATAACCAATACATATGATATTACTTAGTTGGTACATAATGGATTGGAGAAAGGTGGGAGGTAGGATGTTGAAACAAAACTTCCGATGGGGTCGAGACCTTTGGTTTGTTTTCTAAAGAAAAACGCATGCCTGTTTACAAAGAGATTTCAAAGGAGTCGAAACCAATGCTTATGAAAGGGTATTTTAAAACTAGCTTTCAAAGGAGAGCCACCGCCTTTTTAATATAGTAGCTTTCGAAGGAGTTATTTTGCTTTCAAATTGAACCTTTCGGAAGGGGTAGTTTCAACCAAGTCAAAACCCTTTTGTAACTTGATGCCTTTTGATGGTATTGAAGACATTAATGCTTTCGGAAGGTACTTTTTGTTTTATAAATATAAGCCACTTCCTATAGCTTTCGAAAGGGGTTGGAGGTTTTGAAGGCAATGGTTTCGAGAGGGGTATCGAAGCCAACGTTCAAATATTTTACCCAGATGTTTTATGTTTTCGAAAGGATGGTGCCGACACCAAGTTTCCCCTAATAATTTTATGAGATAAAGAATGGTTTCAAAAGAGATGCTTTCGCTTTTATTCACTTGACCCAAAATGATATTTTAAATATAAACCCAATGGCTTCAGAAGGCATACTTCCAATGGTTTCGAAAGAAGGTATTTCAATGGTTTCGGAAGAGATACTTCCAAAGGTTTCAAAAGGGAAATTTCAGTGTTTTCAAAAGGTGTACTTTCAAATGGTTTCAAAGCTATTCTTCTAAAGTTAAATGTTAATACTTTAACACATTCGAAAGGTTTCGAATGAATGGTTTTAAAGGCTTTGAAAGGCAGAGGCCTAATTTTTTGAAAATGGATATTTATGCTTTTGAAGGAGGGTATCCAGTGAGGTCGAAAGCTTGGATTTGAAGGAATCGAAAGGTTTAATTTTTCAACACTAATAATCTAAAATCAATTTTTAAAAGGAGAAACCCATGGCTAATTAAAGGAGTTTTGAAATGGTTTTAAGAATAAGCTTTCCTTGATTAAAATAATAGGTTAAAGGGATTAACCATATTTTATATTAAACTCACATGAGTGGTATTATTATGTTATGTTGTTTGCTTCTTCAAATATAAATATATTCACAATATGACGGACCAATAACTATATTTTGGGGATAAAGGACAGAAGAACCAACTAAGTTGGCCTAGTAGTGAGTCTAAATTGGTTAAACTCCTGGATGAGTATAATTGCATCCAAGAGGTTAGGGAAACTAGAATATAGGGCCTAAACATAGAAGTTGTCAAGGCGACAGGTTCATAGTGCACCTATGAAAACTATGGTTAGGAAGTTATTGGAGTTGCCAACAGGTTCATAGCGATCTCATGAAAAATATGTTATAAAGAGTGGTTGGCAGGGGCCAATTGGTTTGTAGTACACCCATGAAAACTATATCTGGAGTAAGTTACTGTTAGTTGTCAATAGGTTCCTAGTCAACCCATAAAAACTAGGATAAAAGAGAAGTTATTGGAGTTACCAATAGGTTTAGGGAAACCCATGAATACACATGAATGGTAGTGTAAAGATAATTGACAGGGACCAATAGGTTCATAGTGCACCCATGAAAATTATGAAGTAGAACAGGGAGTCCATATATTATCGAAAGGTTATCAATAAGTCCATAAAAACAAATAGGTTAATAGTGACCCAAGAAACTATCAATATTACAGGGAGTTAATTAAACAAGGGATGGGAAATCCAAAATATTTAACTTGTATGCATATCATCATAATATTTTGAAATGACTATGTTTTTAACCATTGTGAATGCAGGAGCACAGTATATGGTTTTATAATGGTTTTTGGGATACTAGTAAGGGAAAATCCATTCCGCTAAGCAGCGTGGTCTCACTAGATATCTAAATGGTTTGAGATGTTAGATTATTATTATTCATACTAGGCTTTATGTCTGACTCAAAGTTTATGTTTTTCCCTTAAACTCTCGAGTGCTCAATTGATTTTGAGTAGTCTATGGTTTGAGGTTTTTCATGTGCCTCATTAGATGAATAAGCTTCCGAAGAAGCGCATGAGGCATTATAGTTATGTAGAGTTCTTTTCTTTTGATTCCGCTGTGTTATGTTGTAAAGGAAAACTTGTTTAATTTCCTTATTATATATTTTGATCAACTAAGGGGGCATCTTCATATGTCGCTCTTGGCATATTTGTGAAAATTATATGTTTCGAAACATGATCAGCGATTATGAGATTATGTAAGGAATGTTAAAATGGTTTGGGAATGGAATGAGAATGTTGTTTTGAAATTTAAATTTCTTTCCATATCCATGTGTTTCTGTATATCAATGGATCTAACACCGTCGTATTTGGTCGTCGAGAATTAATAACTATGGATGACTGCAGCATCCATAGCCGTTAGTTTTAGGCCTACAAATAGGGGGATGTTACAAATACTAAAAAAAGTGTTTTTCCCTAAATTCTATATGCGTAAGTATGAAAAAATACAAATACACTATTTCAACTTATCCCAATTTATGGCGATCAGGTAACCTATGCTCTAATACCAAATGTAATGATCCCTTATGTGTAACACCCATAATCCGCGCATAAAAGCAACTGGATTTCATAAGTATCACGAATGACATTCAAATAAAGGTAGAATATACAACATCGATAATAAAGAGCATATCTATAACAACAATCAACATTCTAAATCTCACAACGGAAGGAATAAAATATAATCAACATAAACGCATAAGGGAAAATATACATATCATATCAAAGGACATAAGGTTCGATTTCACAGTGCATCATGCAAATGGTACATTCAATCCCATATACCACATATCTCAAAGTGAATGCATAGCTAAATGTCAATATCTCAAAAACATTGGATAGTTATGAACATAGTAGTAAGATACCTATGCCTCTGTAGATCGCCTCCAACTTGCAGAAATCCTCATCTCTAGTCAACCTACTCAAAGAATAGATAACAAAAGAAACTAACAAATAGAAGATTGGACACATAGTCTGTTAATAATATGCACGATCACTAATGCGCTACTGTATCTTGAATAACAAAAAATGATAACATACGAGGTATTGAAAGCACACCTCAACCTGCATCTTTACCTGCATCTAACAAGTTGGTAAATTTCTACTATAGTGTCATGCTATACGATAAGTCTATCAAATACTAATAGCATAGCACCAATCGTGATTCAGCCATCACATACTGGGCTAGTGGGATTTGGGTCTTCCGTTAAGACTAAGACCCGCTAAGCATGGTCACTAATGTAAGACAAGTACCACAACGCTTCAACATGTTGTCCACCATTTACAATAGTATCGATCCTAAATTGATATACACATGCCTAACTGCTATCATGTGTTTGAAAGAGGATTTAGAATAAGTAGCCCGAGGCTGGTCACCTTTTACTACAAAATAACCCGAGGTAAAAGTGAGCAAATAGTTGGTTCGATTTGAAACCGATCAAAAATATTAAAACCAAAATAACCGTTCAAGAAATATAAACCGAACCGATATTTTTTAAAATCAAAACGAACCAAGCCGGCAATATTTGGTTTTGTTTTGTTGGTTTAATTGGTTTATCTTAAAATGAATTAGATCTTCTGGTTGTTGATATAAAATAAGATTAAAATAATTAATTAAGCCTATTTGATACAAACGTTTTAAAAAATAAACTTCTCTTCTAAAAATATCAATATGAATTGAAAGAAAAACAATATCATTATGAAAATATTGTAAATAATACATATGCGGTTGTAATTTTATTGTTTTATATAACTTAATTTTTAAATTTTGTTTAATTGGTTTGTTCAGTTTTCAAATATTGAAAACCAAACCCGACCATTAAACCAAATAAATATAAAACTGAAACCAAAACTAACCAATTAACTAATAAAACCAAATAGAATCGACCAAACTTAATTGATTCGGTTGTTTTATTTAGTTTTAACCAATAAATGCTCACCCCTATCCCGAGATCTATTGTCTTTATTACCGAGATAGAATGTCTTCTATTCTCTGAATCGTTGTTACTAAACATGCACAACCAAAACAACCGCGCCTCATTCTACAAATGATCTAGAAATATCTAGTTCTCAAAACCGTAGCTAAGGAATATTTACTTATTCAGTATATGCAAAATTGTATACAATCGTATATCGCAATACCCTAGTCGTCATGTCTCAGAAACCATCAGATGGCTCATAATGTCACCATACGAATCAAACCAAGTTTCGAACCATTGCCATAGTCTATATCTCGTTTGACAACAAACACACATGTGAAGTTAAAGCCTCGCTAAAGCCCAACAAAATTCCAGTTATAGCACATAGCACTTTTCCACTACTATATTTTTTCAATATAGCACTATTAAACAGTAGATCCATTTTTGAAACACCCCACACCCCTTAGTATACCCAAAAAGAACACATTAAAAGATGTGGTGAGTTATAGACTAAGATTGACAAGATAAATAAATACTAACGGCGGAAACATCTAAATGGTAACTGTAACAACCCTAGATTTTGCCTATATATTTTAAATTTGACTTTATTTTATTTTTATTATTTTAAATTTGTTTTATTTCAAATATTTCATTTTTTAAATATAAATGTTGATTTTTATGTGAATTATAGTTTCAAACTTATATAAATTGAATATTTTACTAAAAAGTGAATTTCTGGTCAAACTGATCAAACTTTGACTTTTAAACTTCAAACTTAAATTATTCAAAATCTTATTTTTTTTATGAAAATAGATGAAATAACTTGAATACTGCTTTCCGTTTCATTGAAAACGGATTTAAATTGTGAAAGTTATACTGTTTTCAATATTGTGTGTATATTAAGTTATTTAACAATATTCTTTGTTTTAATGTATATAAATGATATTTTACATGATATATCTTATCATAATTTGTATATTTATGTTATTGTATGTATATTTTTATATTATAATAATTTTAAAATGAAGTAAATAATTTTCCATAGTCAATGGTGATTTATTTGTAATTTCTGGATACCGTTTTGGATTTTTAAGCAATTTCTTTAAATCTTTTTCTATTTTCTCTAAATTTAATTTTTTTTATATGTGTTAATATGTTATTTTAAGTATATTTTGTCTTTTAAATATTTTTAAAGTGATGTTTGAATTTTTCCAAAGCTTATTGAATTTATTTCCAAATTTTAAAGCCTAGTTTCCATTTTTCTGCTATTTTCTTTATTTAAATTATATTTAAATTAAAATTTATATATTTATTTGTGAATGCATTTTTACTTTTATGTTGTTATCTTTGTTATAAATATTTTTACAAATCCATATAAATTTTTCAAAGTTCATCATGTTTATTTTCCATTTTTCCAGACTAGTTTGCAATTTTGTGCTATTTTCTTATTTTAACCTTATATAATTAATAAATATTTATATATATATATATTATATTTTGTTATATTTTCGAAATTTTGACTGGAATCATTATTACTTTCAGTAATATAAACTTATACTATAAATTAAGAAAATACCAAAGGTTTTAAAAGCTTTTGAAACGTAAGTCATTTCTTTTACCGTTTTCTCATTTACTCTCTGGCAGTTTTTATTTATTTATTGGCCTTTACTTCTTTTGGCTGTATATTACTTTGCTTGGCCGTGTATTCCAATCTTCATTCACTAAAAAAAATTCCACTTCTCATTCATTCACGGCTAGGAGAAAAAATATTGGGTAATGACCTCCTCTTTTTGCACTTTTTCTTCTATTTTTTCCATACTTTTGTCTTGTTTCTTTCTTCTATTTGCATGTCCTCCTCACTATTTCCATGGCCACCACTCTCTACATCTATTCCCTGCCATCATCACCACCTACACTCCAGGTCATGACCATATCCGAGCCAACCATGGTGACAAAACCCCTCAAAATACAACCCATGCCTTGAAAACATGCTAGTTTGAGCCTTGTTGCTTCACCACTTCATTTTCCACCACCTCTGACCAGACCATCACACACCACCCCAACATCATTCCAGATCTAAACTTGAATGGCCAAGCCAAACCACTCCAAGGCCGAGCCCTTTTGTTGACCAAAACATGCTATTTTGCCTTAAACCCTTAACATTCTCAAGTTGTAACCCCTCCACCTTCAATGCCTTGTAGTCGTGCATTATTGTGTTCATACCTGAGCCATGCTATGTCCAAACCTGAGCCAAATACACCCCTAGGCCACACAAAACAATAATAGAAAGCAAGACAAAAGATCGTGTGTTCATATTGCTTTTTATTCCAAAGTTATTTCAATTCAATCGGGTATTGAATCTATGTTTATGTTTGGTTTTGTTTATGGGCTGTGACAAGATCATTGAGCTTGGTTCTCTTCCCACTTGGATCTATTGTTGTGTCATCTTGCCTTTTGGAATCCGTTTATGTCGTTTGTATTGCAATCTCCAGCTAAAAAGGTGAGTAAAGCTCACACGACATTTATACTTATGCAGTTGTGAAACAACAACAACTGAATGTGTAGAAAAAAATATATGATGTTATAACTGCCTGTGATTAATTATATATGATGTTAAACCTGTTAAATTTCGTGTCATATCATCTGTTATTATATATATGTTGTTACTGTTCATTTTTATATATGTTTATCACACTGCAAGTTCCCTGTAGATTAGAAATCACTATGGGTTGAAATGATACGTACCCGAACGGATTTTAGAATAGAGAAAAATCGTTATGGGCTAAAATGATAAGCCTGAACGGTTTTTGTTTATTTTATTTAACTTGGGATTGCGGGTTTGAAATGATAGAACCTGGATTTTTCTTTTTAAACTGCGGATTGAAATGATACATATCCGTATCACTTGACGTAGGTTAGAAAACTATATGCAGACCCGTGGTTATTTTATAAAGTATTTTGGATATTTTTAAGAATTTTAAAATATAAATTTATGAAATTTGATTTAAATATATTTTTAAATGTTTTAAAATAAAGAAAATTATGATTTTTTTCTATGAGTTAAAAATGTAATTTATGAATGGTTAAATTGGATTATTGAATATAACTTAAGTTTGGAAATTTGGAATTTTGGTTAAAAACGATATTTAAGTTATATGAATAAAATGAAAATTTAATTTTATTGGAAATTGGTAAATATGATAATTTGATTAAATTTGAATTTAAGTTATTTGTTAAAGTATTATTGATTTCTATGAATTTAAGTGGTTAAATAAATGAATGCTTAAAAAGTGAAATTTGAAAATACAACTTGATTTGGAAATGTGGAATTTGGTTTTGTTTCAAGTTTCAAGTTAATTAAGTAAATTGGGAATTTAGTTTAATTTGTGAAATGATAATTTGGAAATGTAAACATTAATAAAGTGTTAAATGTAAAAATAGGAAGTTTGCACTCGAATTTATTAAGTGGATTTGAGAAATTTGGTTTAATTATAAAATGTTGCTTTATAAAAATCATTAATTAAAAGTGTATTTAGTGAACATCTTTTAATGTTAAAATATGATTTTTATAATGTTTAAATGGTTTAAATTGAAATGTTTTCAAGTATAACTTTCAGCACCTTTTTCTGAATGTTGTAAAGGTTGAAATTTTCAATGTTTATGGTTTTAACTTAGTAAATGAACTCATAATGGTTTAAAACTTTGGAAATTGAATACTTGATTTGAAAGTATATAAACTTAAATTTTAAATGAATGATTTTGATTAAAATATAAGCTATAAAGAAGGTGATTTGGGATGATAATAAATGAATGATATCTTTGAATTTAAAGGGTATTTAAAGTTGAATATTGGATTTGAACTTATATGATGATTTGAAACTGAAGCTTTGGAAAGATATGATATTTTGATATATATTAAATGTTTGAAATGAAGCTTTGGAAAGATATGATATTTTGATATAAAAAAAGAATATTTTGGAATGGAGTTTTGAAAGATATGATATTTTAATATATTAAAATGATTTGAAAGGAGTTTTGAAAGGATACGATAATTTAATATATTGAAATGGTTAGAAATGACTTGATATTTATTTTGATAAATATTTGAATTTGAAAGATATGGTATGTTGATTTATTGAAATGGTTTTGGAAATGATTTAATCTTTATTTTGATCAGATTCGGATTGAAAGGGAAACTTTATTTTGAAGTATAAAATATTATTTTAAAAGTTATAACCATGGTTTATAATAACGATTGGTTGTTAAAGAGACCGGGATCAGATATTGTCTTAGCCGGCCAATACCGAAAACCACTTTAACAACTGTGTACGCGGTGGAGATTTCAGAATGAAGTAAGATGGTGGTGACGTTCTCGAGGTATATTACGCGGACCCGACTCCCGTGAGTTGGCATAAGGTGGCTAAAACAGGAGCGATTGACGGACTAATAAGGTAGCACCTTTGTTCGGACGCACTTCTTCATATGCCATTCTATTACTTTGTGATTGTTTCGTGCGCACCTTTGATATGGGAGTGTTGTTCGAGGTGGGCGGTAGCTGCACGCTACGCGTTACCACCGGTCCGGAAGCGTAATTGGTATATCTACCCTCGCATTGCCTAGTTGTGCCGTGTCACCTACCATAGCGAGCCTTATACGATTTTGGTTTTGTACCATACCTATGGAGTGCCCTCTGACGACGCCCGTTCCGGGGGAGATTACGGTACTGCATAGACTTAGGAAATATATTATGTGTTAAGGTGGAAAATGTAAAGTCTTAATGCTATTTAAAAGTAAGTTATTTTACTAATAGACACTATTATAATAACAAAGTATTACTACGTAATAAATAGTTTAACGGATCCTTAGAGGATGGGCGGTCCCAAGCATCCTTTAAGTTACTTGTACTTTTACTACAGTTCACTTGAGTTGATTTACATTGTATAAGTATGTATGTCCTGACTCGAGTGTTTGTATTTTTATTTACGCTCGGGTCAGCCTGAGTTATTCACAGATTTGGATTTTCACTTTCTGGAGATTGGAATCGCTGGAGATTATCTACTTGTCAAGTTTTATCTTTTGCAGTCTGTTGTTCCTTTCAGCTCTTGTATTAGTAGACTTCTATGTAGTGAGGCTTCCCTTGTACTTTATTTCTTCTGTTGTATTTTATGTAACTCTGATATTTTATATAGTAGCTTCATGAACTACTATTTCTTTTACTTCCGCTGCATTATTATTACTCTGTGTCTGTGAATCTGTGATTTTATTTACTGTATATTCTGAGATTTGCCAAATTTTTATATACAACACGGTATTTTGAGCAATTCAATTACGGCATGAGTGTCTACCTATACACTTATAATGGATGCGAATGGTTGAAAATACCGGGTCGTTACAGTAACTTCATTACTCTAAAAAATAAGTCATAAAAACCAAACATGTCAAAACCAAGTACACATGTCTCGTGAAAAATATAATCTAAGTCACATCATCAGAGTATATAAGAATAACCATCCCTCTCAGAATTACCAGTACATCAAAATCCAAATGAAATGAAAACTGAAAAGAAGAAGAATACATGAAGAATCTCCAAGAATATTTCTCGAAGAAAGCTAAAATCTACTATACTTGCCTCTGCTGGCCTAAGGGGGAAAATGAAAATAGAGGAGTAGGTCAGACTAAAAGTCTAGTGAATGAAAGTAATTACTGATATTTTTAAGAAAGATAAATATAATAGACTTAGCAACAATTCTAGTTCTAGTATAAAAGGAAAGAAAGGAAAGATAGAACTAGAATAAAATACTGTTTAACTGCTTGCTTTGCTTTGATAGTTTTGATTATTTCGATTGTTTGAATTGTTTGCACTTGTCTTAGATTGCTGCTTTGATTAGGCTATAATCCTAATTCTACCCATTGATCAGCCTTCTATCTCTATTGTGCCACTATGAGCTAGTCCCATCCTGTGGGTCCTACAGCAAAAGGACACATGTTTAGCGTTTTGTAACGCAGTAGCAAATTATTTACCTTACTCAATGTCGCACGCACGATCATCGTGGTACACACTAACTGTCACCCTATATTGTGACCTCTTATAAACCCTAGTCAACATAAGCGTGGTCAGCCTTACCTAATCTGTTGTGAGACCATCAGTCCCAGCCTGAAAGGGTCCTGCCCAGCCTCACCAAAGTATGTTGTGAGACCATCAGTACTAGTCTGAAAGGGGATGCTGTTGGTACTGGTCCTAACAAACAAGATCAAGTTGCGCCCCTTGCCCAAATCCCCAGATTTGAGCTTCTATCTATTGGCCACTTATTACTCTAGGTCCCAGCCTCACCTAACTACTGTGAGACCATCATTCCTAGTCTGAATGGGTCCTACTCAGTCTCACCTAATCTATTGTGAAACCATCAGTCCTAGTCTGAAAGGGAGTGCTATTGGTATGGGCCATATTTCTATGTTTGCTTATTAACTTATTGTAAGTTTTAAAATAAGTCTCTTATGTTATCTTTGCTATATTTGCTTATTAACTTAATCTAAACCTTAAAATAAGTCTCTTTCTGTTCTTTCTACTTAATTATAACCTGTATTATAATTATTCTTTTATTCTGTCTTTTTAGTTGTAATTACTAGTTATAACTATGCTTGCAAATGTCTTAGTTTGCCTATTTTTGTCTATGTCCAACTTATAATAGTTCTTCTTACTTTACATCTAGTTTCCGTAAATTTAGTGTTCTTATATTTTAGTCCATATTAGCGAGTCATTCTCTTTTATTTATTTTATTCGCATAAAAATGAATAAAAAGAAACTAACATTTATAGGCTAAATTTCATCTAAAAATGAATAGATGTAAATAACAATAAATGACTGTAAATAATAGAAAAAACTGTAAATAACAGTAAATAATTGCAAATAACTGAAATAAAACAGCTAATAGAAAATAAACTGGAAAGAAAGTCTAAAATTTACTTCAAAATAGACTATAAATAAACTTGCATAATTGTAGAAAAACTACAACTATTGAAAACCCTATTATTTTAAATTACTTAAAAATCTAAAATAATTACTTAAACACTCACCTGTGGTCCTTAGCTCGTTTCTTTGGCCTTCCTGAATCCACTTCTAGGGTATAGAATATTTTAATTAAAAGGATCTTCTCCTTAGAAAAATATTCTATTTAGGGTGCAGCCTCAGGCAATGAACCTAGATAGAAAAAATCTGAATGAGAAAAATAGTTAGATCTAGTATCACTTAGGGATCTCAGACCGTTAGATTTGAAGATTAAATCTAGCGCAACCATGTCATAGGTTTGCTGGGAACTGTCGGATGGAAGCACGAACGTACATGATCGAACAGAAATCGAAAAACATGTCATCGCTTAAAACTGGACGAAAACATCGTCCAAATACGTACACGGGTTGACCGCCAGGTCGACTTATGTATGGTGGGGTCGACCTATAGGTCAACCAAGCTATGGGGAAGGTCGACCTTAAGGTCCTGACCTTATATAATTTTTTTTTCCTTTTTGTTTGTTTTCTTGTTTATTTCGTAACTTCTTCGTTTTAGCTCAGATTTTGACAAACTATGTATGGAAATTGATCAGAAAATCACCATAGACACAATATAGTGCAACTCCTATGGTCCAATTTTGAAATTTTCACAAACTTATTTTATTATTTAATTAATTCGTTAATTAACTACTATAGCTTAAAATTTGGGTTGTTACACGCTTTAAGCCCCGTTATTTTCCGCTGCACCCGCTAAATTAAGGCTTTTCAGCATTCGTTTTAGCAACATTAATATAAGAATGCTGATTTGACTAATTTTCTTTTGAACCAAATTAACAAAGTTAGGATAAAGACTTAATTTTAAAAGACAAGTGCTCAATATAAGTTAGAAATCTATTATAGTCGTCAAATATGGACTGCTTAAACTTTCTATTCTTCGAAAATTAAACAATATTTTTTTTCATACACAAGTGATTTTAGAACGAAAATAAATTAACTTCAAATATTTGGTTTTACATCCGATGAAGCTTTTTGCACCTCCATCGCTATATCCCTAATTTATCCCCCTATAATTTTTTGCATATTCATCGCTATGAACCGCTAAGCGCTTTAACTGCACAAAACTACACGTTTCCCGAGACAAGACGTACCACCCTTGAACTTGTCATATTGCTATATAGTCACTTTGAACCTTGCTAGCATTACATGGTTCGCTGAAACGAACCCGAACTCCCAAAATGCCCAAAATCCAAAACACAAAACAAGCTATGCTCAACAAAGCAAATTTATGTTAAATCAAATTTGTTATACATGTTTCTTAACTCATCAATTGTCAATAAATAAGATAAATATCAAACATTCGTTCTTATCCACGGATGCGGTTATCCAATATTTAAATGGGCCATTTCACTAGAACGACAAACTTTGCAGTACAATTAGTTTCTATAACACACATCCACAAGAATTAATTTCAAGAGCAAAGTCGGCAGAAAAATTACTTTTAAGGACAAAGTCAACAGTCTAATTACTTTCAAAGACATAATTTCATAGGTTTTTAGGTCTTAAAAACTAATTATTTTGCATTTTTTCATTAAAAGTAATTATTTCAGTTGTGTGTTTTAAAAACTAATTACACTTGCTAAAAAGACATCGTGCCTAATTTCCACTATTTAAAAATGATTTCGAACGTGACATTATCCGCAATGGAAAGACCTACTAAAACCCTATTGGCTTTAAGAAGTAAAACCCTATTGGCTGTAAGAAGTAACAGTGAAGATCTCTTGCATTTCCTTGACAGGCATGTTTGTTTACTTCACCGCAATGCATATTTTGTTTTCTTTCCTACTTAAGTGTGTGGATCATTAAAAAATAAATAAACAAACAAACAAAATAGCAGAATTATACTGAAATCGTGATGGTACTGGAATATTAGGTCATTTCATCCTATCCAAGTATTAATTTAGCACATGATTACCATACAATGAAGATCCAACAATGAGTAGCAATACTTGATATATCATTTGTAATATTATCCTCTAACGAATGACCTCGCAGAGAAGCAATTTCAACAAATGTTACAAATAAGATGCTACTTTTACCAAACTGCAAGACCTCTTTATAAGTGTTAGAACAAAAATGGAAGCTATAAAACTGGAAGAGGCTCGAATGAAAACCCAATTCTCCAAGAAGTTGTTTAACTGAGAGTGCTACAATTATCACAAAATTATTTTCTCCTTTTTCTTTACCTCATATGATTTTATTTGTTTATGACCTCTCAACAGCTCTTCAAGTTTCTGAAGGTGTGTATTGTATAAATTGAAGTTTGCAGCTATACAGAAAACTAAAACATATTTAACCCAAAAGGAGAGATATTGCTTGAATTTCTCTGTTGTATAATTTTGTTCACATGTCTTAATCTAGTCTCATGTATATTCCTTAGTTGGTCAAGAGCATCCATTGGTAGGGATTCCATTCCTTCACCGTATAATATCATGGTGGTATTCCTCCTCTCATTCTCAAGTTCTTCTTCCAGATTTTGGATGTATTGCTGCAGTTGAACAACGTATTAATTAATATATAGGACATGGCATAAACCAGTTTTTGAGAATCATACGTAAACTAACAGGACTTAATAAAATAAGAATGAAGTCCAGCACTACTGCCCCAGTAGTTAGGTGTTCTGGCTTTGGTCTAGTAGGTCATAAGTTCAAATCGTGCATAGTGCGTGATTCTAACCACTGGACATATATCGACTATATTACTACTTAAGACTTGTGGTACAACTGTCTACTACCATCCAAGTACCCAATTTCAACAAAAAAACAAAATAAGATGAAATGAATCTCTACTTTCTTATTCTGCATTTACTGTCGTACGTTAACTTGGACAAAACTGTCCATACTTTGGCATATATCAACTCGGACAAAACTGTCCATATTTCACCTTTTTAATTCAATGTGAGAAAGGGGGCAATTTCACCCAACTGTTGACTAAGACAAGGATTTACATCTCGGGTTAAGTTTATCTTAGACGATCACGGAGCATATGTTATGTCTAATATTTACTAGCATATATAAACTATAAATACCAGTTGCTTAAAAAAAAGGCAACGAATGATACAATAGTGAGTATTAAATGTGGACACAATAACGAACAAATGTTTCTCCAACTATGATATGATAATATTATTTAGCATTTCAAATGTGCTCCTCTCACACCTGGACACGTAATATGTCAAAAGATGCTACTACTCAACATAATGTTACTCAACAATCATGATAAATCATTAGAAATATTTTGATAAATAGTGTACAAACTAAACAGTAGGATAAGAAAATAAGCAAATTGGTATAGTCTAATGCTACTGCTTGATAATCAAATCAAACTTATTCAAGAGCCAGAGAACCATTCCATAAACACTAGCTATACGATAGCATGAGAAAATAAGACTCTGTTTGGTTTGCCATTTTTAGTTTTGGGTTTTCGTCCATACAAAAATGCACAAGAAACGTGTATGTTGTCAAAAACGATCAATTTAGAAAACGAAATTAACATACAAAATAAAAAACAACTTTCTTTTATTTTCCGTGTTTTGAAAAATAACAGAAGCACGAGAAACAAGCCATTCTTCCATCGTCCTTTCATCTCATCCGTTGCCTCTCCATTTTCCTTCCATCGCCTCCATCATCATTTCACTCCTCTCATATTTGACATACATATTTGAAAATAGAAAACCAAAAATTCATTTTTAAACCAAACACTACCTAAGCCACTTCATATATTTCACTGATGCTATTCCATAACATTGTATAACCCGTTAGCCAGTGAAAAAACAAAAAACTTTATTTAGTTTTACAACAATAAAGATCGAGATTTTTATTTAGGTTAGTTATTTAACCTTCATTATATATGTTTGCGCCAAAATTGATTCTTCATGATACTAACAAGTCGAGGAAGCTATTTGATGAAATATGATACTTAACAATTATGAGAAATATTTTCAAATCGGTTAGTTTTTTACAATATCAAGGACCACTAACTCAAGTAATAAGTTGTATAGTGCTTTAGACTGAGGTTCTAAAGATTATGGATTCGAATTCTCAAAACATCAAAATGAGTGCTATGCTTTAATTTTTTTAAAAAAAGTTTCAACCTTTTTATACTCCAATGATTCGGATTAACGAAATAAATTCCACCCTTCCAATATAATCCTTCAAAAAATAATCTCAAATAGACTTTGCAAAGAAAGAAATGGCGTAGCAACTTTGTAAGTTTGGGTGTTACCAACACACTTTAATTTAAGCATAAATCCTCATGTAGTAAAGAGCCTTTGTATGTCTAAAATATAAACAATCATCTTCAAGCTAATATAGCACCATAAACAAAAATTATGGGCCAAACCCATTACACAAAATGAAATTTCATTTTTCAAAAAAAGAAAAGAAAAAAAACATAAACTTGGTCGAGATTTCACAAATAGATCTCATCCAAGATTTGCAAGTCCCGATCGAGATTTATACAAACCAAGACATATACGAGATTTGTTGTTTCGAACCAATTAGCCCTCAAAATGAAACATATATGAGATTTGTTGTTTCGAACCACTAAGCAAACGACTAAAAATGTGGAGTCGAGGAGCGAGTGAGGATAATCATCTGAATGGTGATCTGATGGTTTAGAATGAGAGATAACTCATAGCATAGAAGGATGGGATGAGAACAAGCTTTTGCCTCTTTTCTTTGCATCAACAATTGTTTATGTTTATAATTTTTGTTATGTGTTTAATATATTTTTATAGTTGAACCAAAAATTTAATTTTACCATTTTTGTTAATATGATAGCGTTATGCATATTGAGATTATCATTTCTGGAATTTATTAGATGAACCGATAAATATTAGTTAGTTGCGTTTATTTAGATAGCTTAAATTAAGAAAAATTAATTAATTCAAATATATAGATTTGAATATAAAACAACAAGAGAGAATCGAGGAGAACTATGTAAATAAATTGTAGAAATTATAAAATATAGGTATTTGGATGTAAAATGTTAGAGAGAATTAATAAAACTTTATGATTAATTGTAAGGATAAAAAATTACAGAGAGATTTTAAAATAATATATCAAAAGAGAACAGCGAAGGGGAGAAAATTCATAGAATTAACGTGAAGTTTGAAAATTCTTCTACTTTCATATTATTTCATTTAATAGGTCAATGGACATATCTAATTATTTATTTTAATATATTAATTGATAGATGATTTATTAAGATAAATAAATTGCAAACTAAGTTATTACCGATAATTTGAGACAAATGGATTATAAATCCTAGTTTTTATCATTATTTATATCAAGTCAACTCAATTAACAATTTTATGTTTGCTAACTTGTAATGCTTCTCATCAAAATATGGAGAGCAAAATTATACCATCAGACCAAATCACATAATGCAATAGACATAATTTTTTTTTCTTTTTTTATCAACCTTCTTATTAGAAATGTATAGATGGACAAAAGAAGTGAAAATATATAGTTATTTATTGATCATATAGTTTTTTATATCATTATTAGTTCTTGCTTAGTACTTGGAAAAGATATAATACGAGTTATGGATAGTAAATTTATGGTTATGGATGAAGTTGAAAATTCATGGATAGTAATAGAATTTGTTTATGTATAATCATCTTCTGGACCTTTGCCAAATTTTGGTAGCAGCATAGACCAAGAAATTTTATAATGCTACGGGGATATGTTATAATCCCAATGACACAAGGGTATACAAAGAAAGCATTATCAAAGTACATTTATTGGTATCAGAATGTTGAATTCACTGTGTCTTTGTTATTACTTTCAACAAACCAGCATAACTAACTATGATTGTGATTTATGTTTTTCACTATAATCTGGAAGGCATATGCCACTTCCATCCAATAATTCCCCAATTTCGTTTGCCTCGAAGATACGATGGTTAGGAAACATAAATAGTAATGATACCAATTTCGTACAAATAACCCAGAAAAGGATTCAGATTTTCTCTAGACTTGTGTTTGCTTTATGACAATTTAGTGGAGCTGGTTACATGTTTCCACAGTTTATTTGACTACAACGCAATACCTACTTTTGCTCCAATTTGCAACAGAAATAACAAAAGTCTAAAATCTAAAAAATTGATTTTTAACAACATTAATGTATACTAGAATTGGCCCGTGCTTTGCACACGGACTGTTTATATTATTGTAAACGAAAAGCAAGGGCATTTTAGGAATTTCAAAAGGACGCCAAGTAAATTAATTCAATGAATTTTCTTTATTAATAGTAGAGATATGGGAATCATACATACATACATGTATTTGTGTGCACGTGCTATTTGAAATCTAAAGAATTGATTTGAACAAAATTGTTATGTATGTGTTTCAATGCTATATAAAATCCAAAGAAATAATATGGAAAACAAAAAACTCCAAGCATGGCAGGAAATGAGATGGTAGATAACATGGATAAGTTGAAATTAGGGGCTCCAAGCTGTATGAAAAAGCAATATTATTGTCAAAGTTTTCAAAGAAATAAACAGTTGAAATTGAAAGGTTTCAGCAAGTAATGGTAAAGATAAATTAAGAACTGTAAGTTTTTTGGGTTAAAACACATGCAGTTTGTAGATCCAAATACATTTATTTACTCAAAACTCCTGACTAATTATAGCGTTAAGAGATGCGTCAAAATAAATACTTGGCTTATAATTATGGTTCTAGGGTAATGAGGACAATATACAAATTTGTCTGATTGATGATAAAAAAAAGTGTGTGAATGTACCTTTGTGTTTACCTTCCATTCATTCATGTCACAAATGTATGTTTCGTACTCAGTAACTTGAACCTCCTTCTCTCTTTTATCATGCTCGGTTTGTTCAACTATATTCTTCAGCCTTTTGACTTCATCTTCAAGTAGTCTTCTTGCTTCGTCTTGTTTTCTTAACTCGTTAATACAATTTTTCAGTCCATCCTCTGTTCTTAATCTTGCAGCTTCAGAATTCTTTAGCCTTTCAGCTAGCTCACTTTTCTCCTTCTTGAATCTCTACATCAGCAGCTAAAAGTCAATACTTTATCTGAGAAAATATTTACGGCAAGCATCGCAGAAGCAAAATAAATTAATAAATATTATTGGTCTTGCCGACCAGCTATAGGTATAGAAATCAAGTGCAAGTTATGGAACACATCATAATAAAAGTAAGGTGAAGGTAAATCCACATTTTGCAAGTAATGGAAAACTTATACAGAATGAATAATCTGGTAAAATTTGTCAAGTATGTAGCTTGCAAAATGATAATCGTCATGATTTTACAATTTAATATATAAATCATCAGTCTAGCACTGTGAATTATAAACAGCCTACAAATTATAAATAGACTTCTTCTAACAGGTATTAGTTGAATCGTACAATCTATAAATTAGAAAATTTCTTGAATCATACAATCATCACATATTTCAAGCAAAATGACCACAAAACAATATCGATACAAATGAACATCCTAAAACTTACCTGCTGGTCATCATGCTTTCTACGTCTCAGTTGAGCAAGTTGTGTTTCAGATTCACGAATACGATCCTGCAGAACTTTATGTTCAGAATGAAACCTTTTACTCTCCTCCTCCTTCTCTGCAAACGCCCATTCAAGTTGCTTACCGAATTCATTTAATTGATAGGAAAAATCTTTCTTTTCTTTAGCAAAATGCTCGGCTTGTGCTTTTAGTTCGTGCTGTCATTCACAGAGAATATAAAAGCTATAGTCTGAAGATACAGTCAAGACGAATAATTATACGGTGGATGGTTCAACCAATTTCATAAATTTGTATATTAATGTGTAGGTTGTCGTACATAAACAGGAATCAATTTGAAGATTGTGTGTGCATGAATGTATGTGCACTATTACGGAGACAAAGAAACATATACAACCTACAATAAACAACAAACCAACCCCACCACCCCCCCCCCAAACCCCCCACACCCAAACCACCCCTACCAAAAAGAAGAAGAAATACCTGAAGACAACTGTTGGCAGTTTCAGAATCGCTTAGCCTTTGCTTCAAAATATCCTTTTCATTAGAAAAATCAGATTGTTCCTTATTTCTTTCCAGTTGAAATTGAGCTTTTTCATTTTCAAGCTTGCATACTTTGTTCCAAAGAGCTTCTTTATCGGATTGGATGAGCTTAACAATTTCACTCGTCATTTTCATAACAGATGTAGCAAACCCATCCTCTCTTACCAAAAAGGCCAAAACATCCATGTCTATGTTAGCTTCCTGACAATCATTTGAACTAATTATTGCATCGTGTATGAGAACATTCAGCATTTTTGTTCGATATTGCTCCTCTGAGTAAAGCTTAAACGCGACTGCATACAATTTCTTCACAAAATCGTGGACTCCACTGTTTTTAGAATGAGATAGTTCTTTACAAAGTAATAGCAGTGATGTGAAATGAACCATGTCTTTATCATTCAGCAAAACTGGTTTATCCCTGACAGATAAATATTCCACATGTGAAGATGTACAAGAAAATCCCATAGAGTGGCGCCAATCCAATACAATACTGACTGATCTTAGCCCAATAGCCCCTCGCACTATAGCTTTTTCGAAAACTTGTGCAGCATCAAGAAATAAGTTGGGTACAGATAACATCTCCATCAATATGAGAGCATCTGAAAATTTAGTAAAGCCGTTTGCAGTATTCATCTCCTCAGCAGATACTCCATTTACACCCAAAGAAGATACATTACCAGATTCTGTACTGAAACTTTCATCTACCTCACAGTTAGAATCTATGTCACATAGTATAGCTTTGGCTACGTCGCTGCAATTATGCATGATGTTTGGCAAAACATCCAACAAGCATCGTGGGATGTTAGTTCCTAAACTTTTCAATTTTAAACGAACAGCTATTGCCTAAACGAGAGAAAAGAAGAATGAATATGAAGAAAGAACACATATAGATACACATATAAAGATCAGAGAAAAGCATGTGATATTACAGCTTGAGGAAGATGGTGACATCGTAATGCGGCCTTAGCAACAATTTCCAAGGCTGCAGGAAGGGCTTCATCATTAGATTCTGTTAGAAGTTTTAAAGCTTGTGAAAATACCCGTTCCCACAATTCACTATCAATATCCAGCTGACATAGAGCACCAAAAATCTGCATAAAATATTCGTTTGCAACTTGACATTTCAAAATATACAAATCAATAACTCAGACTGTAAAGCATTCAAATCTATTGTACCGCTAGCTGCGAAGATGGTAAAGTGCCTGGAATTTGAAGACGACTGAGAAATTGACAAGCAGCAGAAGTATGTTCTGAAAGATCAATTAATTTTGGCAGTGCGGAAAGTAAATCAGCTTGAAGATGGATGGGAATGTTATCCAAGACAAGTAGTATCTTCTGCAGAGATAGAGGTCTTATTCTTGATACTGAGCATTCTTGAGGCACAAAATAATCAAGTGTTCCTAATGATTTAACAATTAGGCTTATGAGCTCCTCAAACTGTTCTGGCCACTTTGTCTGAAGGTATGAAAATGACAGCATGCCACGATTTAGAACCATCAAGTGATCTCAACATAGGTAAATACAAAATGAATAGAAAATATTTTTTTTGTATCAATTGCACAAGACTCCATGTCACAGTTTCAAGTTTAATACCTTATTGTTAAAATTTCCACTTTATACCTTCAGGCAACTATCATTAGTTCAGCTTAATTTCCATTTGCATGAAACAATTTTTTTATAATCAAAATATGCTTTATAGTATGGTAAATATGGCAATACTGATTTCTTAATTTGCATGAAACAGTTTTTTTATAATCAAAATATGCTTTATAGTATGGTAAATATGGCAGTACTGATTTGGTATTAATTATTTATCAGAATGCAAGTTTCACAAATAGTGGTTATTAGTTTGCAACAACCACAATATATTTAAGCAAATCGCTAACCTTTTTACATCGAACATAAGTATCATTTGAAGTAACCTCTGATACAGTTGTTTGAGGAAAAATGGGAATTTGAGGAACTCTCCTAATAGCTGTTCCATTTGTATTCAAATCCAAACTCTGAATTGCCTGAGCTTGAGATGGCTCATTTGCTTCAGAATCCAGTCTCTGATGCATATATGAATATTCTGATATCTCATTATCTCCGCTATGTTCCGATGAAGTAGAATCTCTATTAGAACAAGGATCAGAACAAGCATTTGTTTTAGTTGTTTGGCAGCACTCCACCATTACATTTAAGAGTAAATTGACAATGGCTTGTCGTATGACTTTATCTTCTATTAGACTTGGCGAGTTTGTGTCATTGTTAACATTACACTTTTTGCTACTCCGTGATGATTTTGTCGGTAGAAACAAGCGTTTTACTTTAGTAGGGTCATCAAGATATTCTTTGAGAGCAGCAAGAAATTTCACTATGGATTTAGTATCATTTTTATCTCTTAAATTCACCTTCAGATGAGAAGTTTTTTTCCCTCCATTTGTAAGATGAAAACCTGCACGTGATAGTAGATCCTGGAACATGTCTTCCTCATCACCACTACCATAACTTTCGCTCTCTTCATAATCAACATATTCGTCATGATCAGTTGATAATGCTTCAGGGTCAGCTGAAGAGGACAATACCTGACAAGTGTAATCACAGAAAACTCAACTGTGAGAAAATAATATAATGTTAAAAGATTAAGGCAGGCAACTGCACTGTATGCTGGCAAAATGTCAAAGTCCATGAAAAATATTATTTTACTAAACATTTAACCAATCAATATTAATAGGTATACCTTCGTCGACATATGTGTTTCTGTTGAGCTGTTTGGATTAAATACTCTTTATAGCTATCCTTTACCGTTTAATGGTACACACGGAAAAGAAAATTCGCTCCAGTAATTCATGATAGCAGGGATTCACCCAAATATTTGAACTGTCAAATTACAAACATGACGGCATTCATGACAGCACAAATCAACAGGTTTCACTAAATATCATTGGGATGTAATCGGATAAAAAATCCAACAGTTAAATCCTTGGATAAACCCCTGCTTTGATAAATCATTATGAGCATACGATCATGGTCCAGCAAATTGCATTTATTCAAATTGAAGGGTATGTATGATAATAGCTAGACCCCAATAAGGGAATAAATACATATTTAAACCAAGGTTTGAGGTTTCGACCGAAACACCGACATTCTGGTCGTTCCGTTTAGGTTTCGGTAGGGACCGAAATGAAACCAAACCGAAATTCCGGATCAATAAAAAACTATTGAACTTAAAAATTTACAAAAAGAAAAATCTCGAAAAAGGAATTAATTTGAGTTTCAAATGCTATTCAAATTTGCAATTGTAACTTAGGAAACATATAAATTCACAAAATATGTGAATCGTGTAACTTAAAAAGTTGAAAACAAAATAATGAATAACCATTTTTAGTGTTATAAATATTTATAATTAATCGGTATTGTTTTTTAATATCTTATTTTTCAATTAAATAAAAATTATACATTTTGTTTCAATAAATTAAATAAACATATGTGTAATTATACGAAAAATAAATAATGATATCCGAAACCGAAACTGGAATCGGAATTCTCAAAATTTACGAATTACATCGAAATTCCGAAAATTACAAAAGACCGAAACCGAGATCTCGAACATTGATTTAAACATTGTCTCAGATCATCTGACAAACAACAATATAAAGAAAGATCTCATCAAAGAGCTCACGAAAATCATGCACTTATCTTTTACATAGATATGTGGTTTACCACACTACAGTAGAGAGTTTCTGTAGTACTGCAGAAAAAAGGATGATTTAGCCCTACTTTTTCCTCATATTAAAGGAGACGGGAAACATCTATCTTTCTTAATGATGTAAACAAATGGACTCCTCAATTTAGTATTGGTCCTAAACTATACAATACTGAAGTCAAAATCCATGGAACAAAGATATATAAAACATTCAAAAATGAAAAGAAGAAAATTTCATATGTTTCACCCCTGGTACTTGTATATTCTACTAATCTTTCAAAGCATGATAAGTCAAGCAAATACTTAAAAAATTGATAGGGGCAGCAGGTAAGTATATAACGCTATGGGAAAATAAATAGGGAAAGGGTTGAATTTTCCACAGACAAAGATTCATATTTGCTTAGAACTACAGGGTCGAAGGAAAAAAGAAATAAAAATTGGTGCATATGTTGTCCACATCTTATTTCATTTGACAAGACTTGAAAATCTACAGTGAACCAATGAATAAAACTGTACATATCGCATTCAATTAGGAGACATGACATGAATATTGATAGTTATTGTGCATATGCATGTCAAAAACAAAGTTGTCAGTCTCACCTCTAAACCAGCAAAATCAAACCAAGGGAAACTATCTATGATATCACAAACGAAGATTATGGTATCACGAACAATAAATCCTGCATCTGGATCTAGCATATCTGAGACCTTCATAAACTGGAGTACTGAACTGTTCCATGTCTTTGTCAAAATGGAGAACTCTTTCCAAACAGTTTTGGCAGGATTCTTTTGGTTCTGTACAGCCATTCTATATTTGACCCAATAATTTTTATCAGGGTCATTACCTGATGACTGATCACTTTCCAAGTATATACATATAGTGTCAAATGATTCGTACACACCTGCGATTTAGGAAATATAGTTTACTTTATACAAGTCGTAACTGCCCCAAATTTCAGCATTTGTTGCTAGGTCATCAAAAATCATCTACTTCAAATCAGGTTACTTAACAGTTAACCATTCCAATGGAATAAAGATTTTTTTTAAAATGGAGTTTGATGATCATCTTGTCCTAAAATCAATGAATAGACTCCAGAGATTAATAATAAAATAAGTCAATATAATAGACATACACTAACATAAAATATAGTAAAATGTTGCAACAAAAAAGAAGGAAGAAGAAAAGAAGAAGAGATACCTACCTATTCGCAGCTCACACCCTCCAGTTTGAAAGAATTTGCTAAATATTTTCCGATTTTCTATGATTTCTTTGAATGATAAAAAATTCTCCACCTTCCAAATAAATGACCCTTTTATGGGAATAGTACATATCTGAGAGCCAATAACAGAAGCAGATAAATTGGAGTTTGGCTCACCAAATCCTTCTACTGTATTAGTTTCTTTCAATATAAGAACTTCAGCCGAAAATATGACGGTATCGTGGATGATAAATCCATACTCTTGATCAAAAAGATTTGTCAATGTCATGAACTCACGCCAACCCCAATCTTTAGCGGCTTTTGAATATCGGTTTTGTGATTCTTTTATGACACATCTGTCTTCCATTTTTTGATTGATAATTGACAGACGCTGGCTCACAAAGCAACTCCAATCATTGTTTGAGTTTGTATTGCATGAATCAGTGACTTCAAGAAAGACAGAAAGATGGCAAGGAGGTTGAGATTGACCTGGTTTGCATATTATTAAGATAATAGAAACAGATGTCAATAGAGTTTAATAAATTAAAAAGCAAAACAAATGATGCTCCAAAATAAAATAAAATGTTACAATAGTCTCCTTAATAAGTCTTGTAAAAGTTAAAATTTAAGCACATAGTCTACACTGAGAAAAGGTATGAAAGAGATACACCTCACTTTTGCTACACCGCTATTAATTTTTTTTAGTCATAAACTCGAATGATTTTGAATTTTGAGGGTATGTTCTTATATCCTTTAAGGTCATCTACAACTAAGAAAAAAAATCGTTAATGTTCTGAAGTTCAAAACAATATTTTCAATGAATGGTCAAAATATGTTTTTGGTCAATTTTAATTTAACATTTGAAGTTGTTATTGTTGTCATTCTCCTAAAAGAGCATCCCTGGTTAATTTTCTACAAATTTAGAACCACTTAATTTTCAGAAAGGGAGGGAGGTAGGGAGGGGGAGGGAGGGAGGGGGAGGGGGAGGGAGGGAGAGGGGGACAGGGAGGGAGGGCGTAACAAGTACATATATTAATTCCAAATATTGTTGTCAAATCTGGTCATATGAAACATGATTTAACACAAGATAAAATATACACCAACTTGATTTGAAACAGATATATGTCACTCTAAAAAGTGAGTTATATAGATGCAACGCAAACTTTTGACTGAAATATTTGAAATGAATCTTGTGCATAAGAGGGTGTAACAAGTACATATATTAATTCCAAATATTGTTGTCAAGTCTGGTCATATCAAACATGATTTAAACACAAGATAAATTGATATACACAAACTTAATTTGAAAAACAGTACATGAGATATATGTCACCCTAAAAAGTGAGTTAGATAGATGCAACACAAACTTTTGACTGAAATTTTTGAAATGAATCATGTGCATGCAATGCAAACTCCGAGGACCTCTTTTTTACTTTTCTTTTCTTATCGTAGTTTTAATTAATTAATTAATTTTATTGCTTGAACTAAATTCATATCCATATGTGTTGAAACTGAAAACATCTGCTCTAAGTACACAAACACTTAGTTCTCACTCCATTGACAAAAAATGCTCATATATAAGATACACCTTTTTTATTCCGTTAATAGCTAAATTGGTGAATTTGTCTGGTTTTGATTCAAAAATTACAACAATAAAGCAGTGTTACTTAAGGCGCAAGGCCGCAAAGATGCAAATCTTCCATCAAATCTTCCACAATTTGGCAAACTGAGTGTACTTCTAATATACTGCAATTTATTAAGAAATTTTTATTTTATTGTACGTAAACAAATAAATAAGGCTAATATAATTTACTTTTACTAAACGACATCCACCAAATATTATTATTTTATCATTTGGTAAAAATAAAATCATATATAATGGTACAATAATATAATTACCAGTACAAAAATTATCCTAAAAGCATACGCGCACACTGCGCACATAAATGCTAATTAATTTTTATACGTAGTTCATTTAGACTTTCATATTATATGGAATGATAATAACTATGTTTGTATGTGATACCATATTATAATGTGATAAACAATAAAATATATAGAATTGTTTCGAGAATACATAAAAAAAGTTGGGTTCTCCAAATAAATTACTATATTCATTCGTCTTCGAGTGTAGAGAAAACGATAATATTGTTTATTGTCGTCATTCATAAGTTGCAAAAAAAGAACAAATTATATAATAATTGTTGATTCTGTGCATTTTTAAATCCATAAAAAGAATATAAAAGAATGAAAAAAACATGATTTTGAAAGAAAAAAAAATAGACGTGGCTTTTCATGGCGTGCACCACATGCGCCTTGTGCGCTATATGCAACATGTCTTCTCATGTGTGTCATGCAATAGGGGCAAAAGGAACCTTTTCCTTAGAATACAGAACCAATATCTTATAAACTCTAGGAAGACTAACTGAACCAACAATTAAAATTCTCATGTAAATGATATAATTTAAATGTCCGATATTTTATTGCCAAAGAATGAATGTACCAAGAATTAAATATCGTACTGTGTTGCACTGTGTCACACCATGTTGTACTACGGCAATGTCATATTGTGGCGCAACTACTTCACCCGTAAATGATGGAATGTTAATGTCTGCTACTTTATAGCCAAAGAACAAATAAACCAAGAATTAGATATCGTATTATGCTACAACATGTTGCCCTGTGTCGCGCCATGTTGTACTACAGCAATGTTGTATTGTGTCGCACCTATTTCATGCCTTTCACATCTATGTGACCAACTATTACAAACTACAAATAAATAAAAAATGTAAATTTTCAAAAGTTGACTAACAATATTTAGAAGAAAAAAAACAATTACATAATTTCATAGGACAAACTAAAAATAATAATCATCAATTTATAGTTACATTGCAATATAACAAAATTACTTTAAATTAGAAAGTGTATCTAACTCATTTTGTACTTTACACTTCTCTATGAAGGAAGATGCTAGAGGGCCCGAAAAAGGATGTCAAGGAAGTGCGGATCTGGGATTGAAAGGTGGAAAACATTCAAATCTTTAATGGTGTGGATTCCCCTGACTTGTTACTGTCCAAAGAATTTTGAACTTAGTAGTATTACTGCTCTACGAGTCATGTTATTTATTTTTGTTTCTGTATTTGTTTACTCCTTTGAGTAGATTGATGCATAAACTTTTTATTTAAACTTATGGTTCACTTACTTATCATTATAAACCATAGTACTAAGTAACTCGACCTCAGATAACAAAAAGCGAATAGCTATATGGCCTGAGAATTCATATATGTTTCTCTTTTCCAAAAACAAATCTATCAAAATGAACATAAAATTTCATCAGATTAACAATAACCACACATAACCACAATTACCTAGTCCTAAAAAAAATATTTAGTTTAAAACATAGTATAAGCTATAAAATTATGTACATTTTGTTAAAAAATTCACTCATCCATATAAAGTTTTGATGATTATATCCTACAAATAAGAACTTTAGAGAGGAAAACGGTTCAATCTTACCGAATACGAGAACACCTTTCAAAGTAATGAAAATGTTTCTAAGTAGTGAAGATATGTTTCAGAGTAGATGGAAAATATATCTTGCTCATGACTAAAGGGTATCTAATAACATGATCAAGACTTGGTAAAAAGTATTTTTTTTTTAAAGAAAGCTGTATTTTTTTCTATATTTTTTTATCAAATTGAAAAGGATAGAGTTGACTGTATTATTATTACTTTATGAGATATTTGCAAGTGATGCTAGTATTATAAATTATTAGAAAATATGATTGAATTGAATATTATATTCTTGAACTGAACATTATTTAGTTTTGATATCTACTATTAATATAGAGAATTGATCATATAAGTGTCATCAAAGTTCAACATTCAGCCATGATTAAAGTTACATGAATAGTTTCTTTATTTTATATATATCCAGTTATTGTATTTGCATCACATGCATATGTGCACATATCATGCATGCCATACACTAGTGTTCAAAAGCAAACCACTAATACCATGAAGTTTAATATATAATAAAACATATATGGGAATTTCATAATACTATTAGTAAATGTGTTTATGTTAAAGAATATGTGTTGTGCTCATCTATAAATTTTGTAAGTGCTTGTGTTTTTTACGTTTCTACTATCCTGTCTATTTCAGCCCTCCTCCTAGCTTTATACCATTTTGGATTTTCAATTACACATAAGAAAGCAAAACTAGAGAAAGTTAGTGTAGGTTAATTATCAATATTTTCAATATATTTGGAAGATACAAAATCATCGCTACATATGAAATCTGTAGCAAGTCTATAATGCTTACAACTAGACTATTTAATATCTTTTAATATAATATTAATTATGCTTGAACGCTCCTTGTAACTTGCAAGTTTTAATGGATGGATAGACATTACATGTGCAAGAGTCATTTTCATTAAATTACCACTCAACGGATCCACAATAAGATTTTTCACGGTCTTATTGACTTAACATATCTTCATTAATAGTTGCATTAGAGTGACTTTTTGATCCGACGAAAATACCTTATTATGTAGAAATGAGAACCATGAGGTCACGGGTTCGAATCTCGCTCATGGAAAAAATTAATCTTTATTATTATTTGTAAATTTTGGAATATTATCAAGGCCAGAGGTTGACAAATTCCATACATATTTTTTCTTTTTATTTGTCTTTTCTCTTCTAAGTATCAATAAATTTGTACACATTTTTTATTTATTCCAGAACAATATCAAATGCTCTTATTTTGATTTTGTATAATTTAGCTTACTTTGCAAAAAAGTTTTTTTTATTAACATTTGAGTAGAAAACTGTTTCACCTAATCATACATATAATCAATTTTTTTAAGTAACATTTTGGATGATGTTCGATTTTTCCTCATACTTAAAAGATTTTCAAGAAAATTAAGAATATATATGTGTGTGTGTAGTTTTACATTATTTTAATCTAGAATTCAATATTATGAAATCATTTCTAACCGTCAGTTTTATCATCAAAATTAAAAAACAACTAAAACTAAAAGTAAAATTTGAGTATATTAATTATGTATTTTGTTTAAAGATACTCAAAAAAATACATATGCAATGCATGTGCCAAAATACTTGCAACCTAATAGAAAATATCAACTGTCTTTTCAATCACCTTCGTAAATTTTTTTTCAATCACATTAGTTTTTACTTTCACAGTTAGTAAACAAAGACAAATTATGAGCTAAGTCTGATAAATGAATAATAATTGTTTAGTCAAATAGTCTTATGAACATTGTAAACTACATCAAGATACTCTTTAGAAAAGTTTTCGACTCCTCCATATATAATCCTTCTGCTGCTAACATCGCCGTGTAATTGGAAAAAGAATTAAAAAATACAATTGTTATAATGATATTTGCTATTTGTTGAACCACCAAACTACTTATGTGAAACTCTCTACAACTTTTAGTTGAATAGGAAGTTTGGAACTGATGCTGTGATGTCCAAAATTGTTTAAATTTCAAATTGTAATCTTTTATATTTCACGCAAGGAGCTTGGAGCTTTTGTATCATTTTTTTAATGTCTTTCATATGCAGTACACATATCATTTATACTATTTACTTTGCATTTTATGTGTGAATCGTGTACCTATGTACTAATCATTTTGTATTGCATGCACGAAGCGCAAGCCATTATGTCTCGTAGATATAAGAAAATAAAAAACTTTTATTCGGGAGTTCGACATAACAAGCAATATCGAAATTACATTTTGTTTTTAATGTGTATAAATTAACTGATTCAAGTTCAAAATACTATTTATCCACTCATTTAGTATTAATTTTGCTTCAAGACAAATTATTTCCAAATTTTATTTAAACAATAAAGTTCTTTAATTGAAACTAAATAACGTGTAGCTTTAAGTGTTTTTAAATATTAGGAAAATGAACGTTTTCAAATTTTTAGGTGTTTTATTTTTACAAGCCGATTTGTTAAAATAAGACAGTCTGTACTCTAAAGTCCCCTTAAACCAAACGGTTTTCATTTATCACCTTTAAAAAATTGCAAACTTGGATTTTTATCATTTCACAGCAAGTGTCTTTTATATGATTACATGTGCATCACATGCACCAAGCTTCTGGCAATAAATTAACTTGTGACCAGTGTGACACATACAAGATCAGGTTTGGATTCATAAAATGGCATCTATCTTGTGTACATAGAAATGGAAAACAAAGTTTCGGTTCTTATAATTAGAGAAACAAGAAGAATAATGTCATTCTAGTTACCAGGTAATGAATGTAAAATGGAAACAAAATCTTTTTGCCGTTGAAAGTGTCTTACGTCGTATATTTGATCCATGAAATAAGAAATTAAACACAAATTTAAACTCAATGATTAATGTTAAATGGTATAAATCAATTTCTTCTTAGGCTTGAGCAAACTATAGTTTGGTGAACATTTGATATGTAGCTTAGCCAAACTTAGGTTTGTCCCCAATACCCACTTTAAATTCATGAAGTTCTTTTGCCACCAATTTAGATTTGAACCACATCTACCTATGTAACTATGGTTAGTCGAGGTAACTAGAAATCTATATCCGTGTTGAGGTAATTATTGTTATTACAACACCATGGGTATGCTAATAGAAGAAAAAAAACACATGGAGCTATAACTGAAGTTTAGAAAGCCAAAAGTTTAGATCTAAATATAGACAACACGCAAGTAAATAAGCTAACCTCTGGGATAAACAATCAAGCGGCAATCCCTATTGCCGATTTGAAACTTCCGGCTCTTTACACAAAGACTAGTTAGCTTCTTCTTCTTTAGCCATTCTTTTAGTCGTGTAAAATTCTCAATCCTCCACGTAAATTTCCCATAGTTCCCATCTGACTTTCTTGCTTGCATTCTACCCCCCACCATAAGCCCGCTACTCTTCGTAAAACTACAACACTCCTTAATCACATTGTACGAAGTGCTAAACACCACGCCACTACCAACCAAATATCCATTTTCCTCAGCAAGAAAATCCTTCATTTTCATATAATCGTTCCAGCCAAGACTAGTACTATCCCCATGTTTGTTATCCGCAGCAAACCTCCCATATGATTCTCTATGCATGTGAGACAGCCCTGGTTTTTGATTCAACACTGACATCCTAAACAAGCACCAGCTACTCCTATCCTGAGTCGAAATTTTCTCAGTATCTTTGCTCTCCAAACACAGGGACAAATGCTCAACACCACCAACCACACTCTGATATACACTAATTCTCAAATTACAGTCACCGGCAGGAAAAATGGGACTCGTTATCTTCTGTGTCTTGATCATATCTTTAAACTGGCTAAAATTATGCACTTTCCAAGTAAATTTCCCACTCATGCCATCATCACTTGAAAATGATACAGTCTCATCCAAGACAAATACGTCAGCCTTAACCGTCACGGTATCATTATTTGTCAAGAAGCCATTGCTTTTTAATTCAAGAACATTCCAAAGCATAAAATCACACCAACCATGAGATTTCTTCTTACCTGAAAACCGATGCCAAGAATCCCGTAACACTGACTTGGAGGAATCTAAATGATTCAGAATAGACAGGCGGCAACTGGCGTAGCAATCCCATTTGGAATTGGAGCCACCACGAGGATCAATAATCTGCAGAAAAACAGAGATATAACCGGGCCAAGCTTGTGAATCGCCACGAGGATAAATTAGTAATCTGCAGTCATAGTTGCCAATGTCGAAATATTTAGACGAGACCGTACGGGATTTGATACGGGAAAAGTTGGAAATAGACCATCTGCAGGTGGCAGTGTTAGCATTCCGTCGTTCGATAGTCATTGTTTCGGTGGCCGCCGTGGAAGAGGATGAGGGTTCGTCGACTGCAGCGGCTCTACCTCCGGCATTGGGCGCAGATAGGGGAGGCTTAGGAGAGGAGAAAGATGATGATGGTGATGAGTCTGATTCCGGAGATTTCATCTTCTTAGTTTCCGATTTCCAGTTTCTTGGATATTGATTTCTTGGTTCTTAGTCTGGGTTTTTGGTAGTTAACTATTTTATTTTATTTTCCTAGGTTAACACCTCAAATATTTCTTGTGTCCCCATGCTTACTAAATAAAATTTCCGTCTCATAAATTACCTTCTCCACCCACGTTTTATACCACCTCTAACCTTCTAACATTTTCTTTTATTAAACAAGTGCTTGCACCTGGGCGCAAGCGTCTAGGATTGAGGCTCTTGTTCAACAGACGTCTACGGTTGAGACGTATGTTGCACAACAATCTCCGTTCTAGACATCTATGTCAGACGCTTGGAGACAATTTTTTTCACTTTTCACCCTTCAACTTTTCTGTTTTCAACTTTTTTTATTCAAAAAGACATAGAAATACCAGGACCATTCAAATTGCAAGACAAATTGTCTGTTGTACGAGCGATGATGATGTCGATCCAGCATATACCATTTCAAATGCTGGTGTGATTGCATATGAGCTACGTTGCATGCGCGAGCTACTAGAGACGGAGGTACATCAATTGAGTGGAGCATTAACAATGCAGTGAGTATATTTTAACATACATTTTTAATAAATAGTTAAGGCTGTCAGAAATATTATTGTCATTGCTTTAGTTAATTTAATATTAATTTTATGTCATTACTTATATGGGCTAATCATATAGTTATGCTTGGTAGTTGACGTAAGTGAATTACTAAATAATTAGCATGTTACCTTAATCGAATCTCAATTTAAAATTGGTTTTCTTTAGCATTTATGGATTTGCCCATAAATTCATAATTAACAACCTTACTAAAAAAATTACTTTAACTTTAGCAAAATTTATTAAATCATTGTTATTTATACGTACTAGTCAAAAATCTGTAAACAATCCACATTTGCACACGTAGATTGTTGTGTAATAGAGGCTCGTATATAGAGATGGTGATCTCTTACACATATGTTTCATTGTTCGGATTTCGAGTTAAGTGTGAGACATTTTTAACTTTTATATGCTCATTAGTATAGAGTTTGGTCGATTAGACCTTGAGTTGGAACCTTTTGATAGTGATGATGAGGAGTTTGCATCTTATTTTGCTTGTTACCGGGTTTGTCAGATGATGAGGTAAGAGGAGATGTGGTTACCCTTACATCTTTATAGTTTAGTATGGGGATAATGTTAAGGTGTACACTCCTTGTATACGCGCATTCATATTTTTGGTTCGACATTTTTTTTGAATAATAGAGACACTATTTGACTTACATATCTAACTAGTTTGGTTGATGTCGATGCATTTTATGTTTATGATTATGGACTGTCATCCTTGGATATTTGTATATAGCACTAGACACATATGCCTTATGGAAATCCAAACAGATATTTGGATTTTGGTATATTCTCTCATACTGATACTATTAGCATAATTCCAACATGCACCAGCGACTTGTTGACGAAGCAAGCACCGTTTCACAAACTTATTCCCTAGATTACGTCATTAGGGAACTACTTTGTGAAACTTATTCCCTAGATTACGTCATTAGGGAACTACTTTCCATGTACGCTGTGTTCAACAAGGGGCACTTAATGAGCTGATAGAGGATAAACAACGAATATATTTGAGGAGGCACAACAGCATTATTCCTCATCCCTAACATGAATATGTAGTTCATAGATTCATAGAGCCCAACGTTGAGCATGCCGTTACTTTTTAGTTCTTTATTTTAAGATGTAGGGTATGCTTTCAGGTTCCCGCATATCCATTCACATATATTTAAAGCAATGATGTTGGTTACAGTTATTTGGGGTAGTCTGTACTCCTTTCGATTCGCTTCAATGTGTATGTATGTATTTATTCGTGTTGACAGCTATATGAGGGCCATAAAACGGGTAGATGAGGTAGTCTGTCTTTTACCGTAGCTAAAGACTTCAATGCCTTCTGGTCTCGAGTAGTTCCATATGTTTACTCGTTACCCAATTATATACGGGATTGAACTCCGATCATATCTTAATATGTCCTTCGATAGAGTTTTTATTCCAACAGCAACTTTTGAGCCTTTGTCCTCACAATACACAGAGCCTCTTTTATCCATTCCCCCGACATGCTTTCAAAATACGATTTATAGGATGTAGTTGTTTATTTTAACTACATAGATGGTTAACATGTGTACGTTTCCATGAGAGGTGACATAGGTCATATGGATTATCGAATCGAAGCAAACATACTTATGGTTTTTTTAACTACATGGACGGTTAACACTGTTGGAATTGGGTCAGTAAGTAGCGGGTTAAATTGGTAAATTTAAAAACAATCCATTTTGAATCTTGTTGGACCTATGAAATCTAAAGTTATTCATATCTGATCTAAACTAGATTTAAATAAAATAGTTATTTTATTTTATTTAGAAATAAAGTTTTATTTAGATATTACATAATTACATATATGTTATATAATATAAACATGCATATCATATACATATGTTTATGTACATGCAACATATATAGTGTACATGGTTTAATATGGCTGCATATAAGTTGGGATTTACACTACAATAGTACATATGTGCTGTCATATATATATGTGTGTGTGTGTGTGTGTGTGTGTGTATTATAATGACCCGTAAATATTGATAATTAAAAATGGTTAACTTAATAAGATTCTGTGATTAAATATTAAAATAAATAGAAATTGGTAATTTAATAATGAAATAATAACTAAAATGAATGGTAAAAATGTTAATTAAAGCTAATTATTAACAAATTGAACGAAATCCTAATAAATGAAACAATGTAAGTGTTATACCTGGTTATAAATTGGATATAAGAAACAAATGTTAACATTGAATTAGCTAATGAAATAATAATATTGTTAATGGTAATTGAACAAAATCAGATTATGTAGGAAGTTATGATATTTGTTGTATAGTGTGTGCATTAATTTATAATGGGATATAAAAGGTAATTGATAATATAAAATGTGGACTTATTAATAAAACAAAGTGTAATGATTGGAAATGGAATAAATTTAGTGTAATGAGAGTGGTTATAATAATTGTTTGTAAGGAATGAACTTACAAATATTATAAAAATGTATAATGGTGACAATTGTTATTGTTACCAATTTAATTAATCAATTACAAATATATGTCAATAAAATGCTACATAAATATGAGTAAAGGTTAACGGTAACAATCATTTTAAGTTACCTGTTTATTTTATTTGGTCTATTAGATTAAAATGGGAAATCAATTACAATTAAATGAACTTTAATATCACACTAATAAGATCTAGACAATAACCGAAAATTATGAATGTAACAAAATGAATAGAAATGTTAATTTTATTCATAAGTTAACAATTGATGTAATAAAAAGGATGAAACCAAGATAAAATAATTAATTGAGATTTTAATTTTTATTGATATATAAAACTGACAAAATTCAAAATAAACTGAAATATAGTAATTAATATAAATAAAAGACTAAAATTGGAAAGTATTAATGTGGTGAAAGACAAACAAATATTAACTATGTTATCTGTGTAATTAATGGATAGGAATACCAAAGGCTAATTGTAATAAGGGGTATAATTGAGGAATATAAGTGGTAGAATAATAAAATTTATGATTATTTTTGTTAACATGTGTTAAAAGATATGTTTATGATCTTAATTTGAACTTCTACTAATAACATGTATTACAGTAAAAATAATGATAACATACGTCACGTGTATTTAATGACATTGTTTGAATGTACTTAATAACGGTGATTATAATAATAAATGTTAATAAGGAATAAGAATGAATAAGTTTAGTAAAAGAGTAAACACTCATTTAGTAAAAATGTTTGGCAACTGAAAGATTGATTGTAGAGATGAGAAACTATTATTAGAGTAAGAAATGTATTATTACTGTTTGTATCCAATAGTGTATTAATATGTTTAAATTACTATTAGATAGGAAATAATTGTTATACTTCTCATTACATTCATTTAGTCCATTTTGAAACTTAATCAACTGAAATTAATGTAATTGAAAATTTACAGTTAATAGGAGAGAGAATACTAATTGTAAATTAATAGGTGTAAATAAAAGCAGCATACGTTTTATGAAAATATAGGGAAAGTTTGATTTAACAAAAAGAAAATTTACACCAAATAAAATGAATGTTTCATTTGTAAATATAGGTTTAATTTTATTAAAACAAAGAATAGAAAGATATATTTTGAAGAAAGAAATATATACTTATTTGAACTGTGTTTTAGCTTACAGACTGATTATGAGAATAGGAAAATAATCTATTTATTACTCTTGTGTATAAACAATAAATTTGTAAACGTGTTTAAATAAACAATTGTTCTATTTTTTTTTATCCATTTTAGTTGTTTGTTTTAAAATTTAACTTTGTAAGTAACTGAAATTAATATAATTCAAATGTTTCAATCAAAAGGAAAGGAAACGTTGATTGCAATTAATAGATTTAATAAAAGAAATGCACGTTTTGTGTTAAACAAAAAGAGTGTTTTAATGAAAATAAAAGATCATTTTGAGAAAACAAAATTGAATGTTTTCATTTTTTAAGGTAAGTACAAATATTTTATTATGCGTAGATAAAAACCTAAATGCATACAAATTTGAATATTATTTGAGTTAATGATATTAATTTGGTTACGTTACAAAAAAATTAAATTTCAAAAGGTTGTGCGAGGTACACGATCCCTTCATTTTCTTATTATTAATTGTTGCATGAACGTTTTAAAATAGTTACCTTATTATTAATAGTTGATCCGTTTTTTTTTCTCCTTCTGTTTAATACCTGAGCCTGGACTTTTAGATTGTATTTGTTTCTTGCCACCTCATTTTCACGTATACAAAATTTTACTTTCATTTGCAAACTTTTCCATTCTTACGTACATTTCCTTATGCATTATTAATGCCTGAAGCTTTAAAAATAAAACGTGGCATTTATTTTTGTCCCTGCACATTCATTTTCTAATTATAAATAACCTACATCTTATTTTTCTTTTACATTTTGTTTCTCCTAACACCTCATATTCAAAAACTCTTATTCTTGCAAATCCAAAAGCATTTTTTTACAAAAATAATTCTTTTTCATTTTTCGTACACTTCCTGTCCTCATCTTAGTTTTTCTTCAATCTTTTCCTAAAGTCTCATCTTGAGAAAACGTAAGTATTAAAATTTGTTTATTTATATATATTTTTAACGCATAATAATTTTTATTTTAATAATACTTCTTGTAGCATGAATATCTTTTTCATATAAACTTTGATTCATGCACGACTTCTTCTGTTGGATTCAAATTTATATTTCGGACAACATGAAATTGATTTAGTTGAATTTGGAGATTGTTGAGTTTTGCGCTTCTGTTTGGATATTTATGGGCTAAAATCAAAGGCGAGTGTTTTAACACACTCACAACTTCTAAGATTTCTTATATTTGTTAAATTATTTATGATGTGATTTGAAATTTGTTTATAGTTGTTTGGCATATATTTCATCATTACCTCAGTTAATTTGCATTTATTCAATTAACTTGTTATTTAATTCATTATTGCGTAATAACTGCCAGTTAAATTTTTAGTTAAATTTATTTTGCATATAAACTGATAGTTAAATTTTTAGTTAACTTATTTTGCAAAATAAATTGCCAGTAATTGCCAGTTATTTATTACCTGTTATATATGGATGTATTGTTTGAATTTGATGATGATTTTGATAAATGGTTGATGGATGATATTGGATGAATGGATGTTGTATTGTATATTGTTACAAACTGCAAGTTATTATGCATTTCATCTCATTCGGGATTGTAGTTTGAAATGATATACAACTGCATTTTTATTTTTGAATTGCGGATTGAAATGATAAATATCCGTATCACTTGACTATAGGGTAGAAAATTTTATATAGGCACCGCGGTATATATATGTATAAAATTATTATTTTTAAAAAATTCTATGGTTTTGTAAAGAAATATATATGGTTTTATGAGATATTGATTTCAGATATTTGAGAAAGGTTATTATTTTATATACGGTTAAATTCTTGGTTTTAAACTATGTATAAAATTGTTTAAATTATGAAGTAAGTTTAATAATAAAGTGGATTTTATTAAAATATATTATGGATAAGTATTTACTAAAATTTTATTCTAATATAGAGTTTATATTGATTTTTATAAATCAAAGTTGAGGAGATAGTTTGAAATTGATTTGAGATTTCATTTAGTTAAAATCTTATTGGAATTGAGATTTAAAAAGAATATGGTGTTATAATTAAATTCGGGTTAAGATGATTTAAGTGAATATATCTAGTCTAAATAAATCGAAGAATATTCAATTATTGAATTTGGAAGTTTTATTTAAAGGATACTGGATTTATTAAGCAAGTATTTCAATGCGAAATAAATAGTAAAAGGAATTTGATATATATATATATATATATATATATATATATATATATATGAATAAAAATTTAGTTTTGAAATTGTGGAATATTTGAAACTTTGAAATATATAGAATTTAAACGGTTTGTTTGGAAATTCAAATCTGTATTTGAATTGATTTAAGAAGTTAAAAAGCTAATTTACTTTATAAAGAAATTGATTATTAAACCATTTAAGTATTAGAAATTATGTTTCGAAGCTATGGGTTTAAGATATATATTTTGAAAGTACTATGATTTTTGAAAAAGACATATTTGAAATAAAAATGATATCATATTGATTTGGGTTTTAAATAGAAGTGATATCGTATTTATATGGTTTTGAAATGAATATTTATTCTGATTTTTAAGTATAAATTATTTTGAAATAACCGCGGTGTTATAATAACGTTTGGTTGTTGAAGAGACCGGGATCGGAAGTTGTCATACTCTCTGCCAACTCCGAAAACCACCTTAACAACTGTGTACGCGGTGGAGATTCCAGAATGAAGTAGGATGGTCGCGGCGTTTTCTTTTAAGGTAAATATGTGGACCCAACTCCCATGAGTTGGCATAAGGTGGCTAAAACAGGAGTGATTGATGGGTTAATTGAGGTAGCACCTTTGATCGGACACATCCCTTCGATATTATACTTTGACTTTTGGATTGATTCAGTGACCACTTTTGATTTTTTTTATTTGGGAGTGTGGCTCGAGGTGGGCGGTAGCTGCGGCTACGCGTTACCACCGACCCGGAAGCGTAATTGCTATATCTACCCTGGCATTGCCTAGTTGTGCCGTGTCACCTACCCTATCGCTCCTTGTACGAGTTTGGATTTCTCCCGTAGCCCGTGTGGTATCCTCTGGTGGCTTCCCGATCAGGAGGGACTATAATATTGGATAGACTACTGGGACTATTACGTGTTAAAGGGAATATTGGGTCACTCCTTAATGCTAAGAAAAAAGTAAGTTTATTTTACAATTAGACACTATTATAATAGCGCAATATACTACATAGTAAATAGTTTAACGGATCCTTAAGAGATGTAAATCCCGAGCATCTCTTGAGTTATTGCACTTGTATTTATTCCTGTTGATTTAACTTACATAAGATACTTTAGTCCTGACTTGAGTGTTTTGTCTTTTCAATTCGCTCGGGTCAGTCCGAGCATTTCAGGTTTGAAGATTTTATTTTTGGAGGACGAAGACGAAGATTTCATTATTATTATATTATATTCCACTAACTGTATTCAGCTGCATCGATTTTATTCTTTGATATGTGCAACTCTGGTATATATTGTATAAGAAAAAATAAATATTTTGTAAACAGCTTCATGAACTGTATATTTGATTATTATATTTTATCCTTCCGCTGAAAGATTCCGTTTTGTTTTATTTCTTCCTTCGTTTTTTATTTACCCCATAACAATGCGCCCTTCCGTATAGTTTGAATTGGCACGTGTGTCGATTTAAAGCGTATGAAAAGGCGGGATGTTACGTATATATATATGTATGTATATAGTACTTTTTAAATATATATATAGTTAGTTGGTTAGTTTGATATATTATATAAAATATATTTATAATAGTATAAATTATTGTGTGTGTGTATGTAAAATATTAATATTTGTAAATGCAAATAAAAATAGTTTTAAATCTAAATTTCAAATCTAGATCTATATATTAAAATATCTTTTGGTTTCATATTTAAATTCAATATATTATATTTTAATAAATAAATAAATATATGTATATATGTATAATTATGGAAATTATATATTCTTTTTCGAATACATGCACACACACACATTTTAAACATATAAATTTATTTTATATTTTAATTATAAATATTAATTTTAACATATATTTGTGTATGTACGTGTGTCAGTTTAGGTAAAAAAAATTTTTTTTTTTAAATTTAAAACCTTATGGTTTTAATTTTGTTTTTTTTTACCTATTTAACTATTTCCATACGGAAATGGTTTAAAAAATATTGTTTTTGTTTTCAAAATAAATTTCAGGCATATGAATGTATATATGTATATGTGTGTGTGTATGTATGTGTGTGTATTTATAATATATATACACATTACTAAAACAATGTATTATATTTTAAATAAATTGTATATACATACGGATATTAATTAATATTTATATATAATTATTTTTTGGAAGTGCTATTATACGTATATAATTTAACAAATATATATATATATATATATATTATATATATATTATATATATATATTATATACTTACATTTACACATCAAAGCCAATTTTGTTTTAAAATCAAACTTAGCAAAGTTATGGAAGTAAACCTTTGTTATTTTCTCTTCTTTAGCCATTTTAAAATATTATTTAATTTTGAAAAAAAGTTTTTTTAATCTCTGGCCGAAAGCATATGTGTTTGCATATATTTATTTTGTTTGTTTTGCGATGTGTGTGTATTCACATCTTATGTTGACATCACACATACATAGGGATTCATGATAATCAATCTAACCATGCATGAATCATATAATAAGTAATTACATACATACAGACGTGTGTGTGTGAATTGTAAATAAAATTATGGTCTTACTATAGCCTAGAGAATACACATTGAATGTTGAATTATTTGACTCCGCTTAAATCTGAATTTAAACCTTTTAGAAAGAGCCACCCGACTGAAAACACTACGCATCATTGTCCTTATTTTATTTACATTCATGTTGTAACGACCTAGAATTTTAATTAATTAAAATTTGTATATTTAATTAATTTTAAATATTAATAAGTGAAATTTATAAGTCGAGTAAATTTTATTTCGAATAATGGATTTAATTGGATAATTAAATCGATAATTTAATATGTGAAAATACAGAAATAATTGTAAATTGGGTTAAATATGATTGAAAATGATTTGTAAAGTTTTATTTAATCATGTTGGAGTTAGAGTGATATTTTAGAACTTTTAAAAATCGAATTAAAAGTTTATTTGTGAAAATTGAATATTTTAATATTTAATCGACTAGTGAAATTAGCCATTTTTCGAACAGTCTCAGAATTGGACGAAACTAGTTCCATTGGATCCATAATAGTTTGTTATTATCGGATTTCAATTTTCGTAGCAATCGGAGTTTTCGTTTGATCGTGGCAGCTCGAAACGCATCGAAATTGTTTTAATACTTATTTGGCAAGTTAAAATAGTCATTTTTCAAACAGTCTCGAATTTCAACGAAACCAGTTTCATCGGATCCGTAATGTGATATTATTGTATGGTTTCAAATTTCGTGTCAATCGGATTTACCGTTTTTCCGGTGCAAGCTAAAACGCCTAGAAATTTGATTTACCGATTTAATTTTAAATCGAACGTTTATTGCCATAACTCGCACAGATGACCGAATTAGCTCCCGAAACACATTCCATTGTGTTCGAAATGCGGGGTAAACCTTAGAAACGCCAACCGGCATGCTTCGTTTGGAGTTTGGAAAATCCGGGATAAATAGTGTTCGCGTATTTTACTATATAGGCCCCTCTCTTCATAAATTCGCAAACCAAAACAAGCTAGGGTTTCATAGTAATGGTCGGCCGCCACTTGCATTTCACAGGCCAGAAAACTCCCACGTTTATCCTCAAATTTCTCTCAATCCATCAACAATTAGGAAAAACTTTCAACATGAAAGTTGTAGAGCATGACGAGATCCTTATGTTCAACGGTCGAGATTGGAAACGAAGCATCATGGAGGCCAAAAGATGGCCGCGTTCATGCTTGTATTCGGCACGTTTTCCAACATCAATATAGGGCCGAGCTTCATGCTCTTTAGGCCGAGAGTGGAGGGAGAGATGAGCTTCGAGATGGAGGCTACTGATCAACTTCTCGTGCGTTGTGGTGGTCGCATAATTTAACCCTAATTCATGAGTTGGGTTTCTTGGTTCGGCTATTTCCTGTAGAAGAAACGTGAGGGGAGAGGAGAAGAGGTACGGCCTGGATGTTGCACGGAAGATATGAACGGTGATGATTGATGTAGGGTTTAAAAATATAAAAATATGTTGTAAATTTATGATTATAAATTCGTGTAATCTTTGTAATAGCATATCTTTTTCATACGAGGTTGAAACGCACGAAACCAGTTGCGTTGGAATCGTATGGACGAGCACTACGCTATGGAATTGGATTGGAGTCGTTTGGAGTTAGTGAGAATTTCGGGTAAAATTAAACGTCTGTTTAATTTTATTCGAAATAAAAGCTGAAAACGAAATTGAAATTAAGGTGAGAACTTCTCACTCAATCGAATCAGTTTCGATTTTAATTTTAAATAGTTAGATTTAAAATTCTTGAATGCATGTTTGAATGATGATTGTTATCTATTGATTGTTAAAATAGACATTATGCGCCGTTAGTAAGCGGATGTTATTTATTAAAAACATATACCGCGAATATTTCATAAACAGTGAAATTGGTATTATTTATGTACTTGGAATTGATTTTCCGTGCTATATAGCGGATGAGACCCTATTGCGCCGCCTATTAAGCGGATAATATTTTAAATCCCATATACCGCGATAGTTCCGTACTGGAACGGAATTGGTATTGTGCTAACATTTTTGGATGCAGGAAAACAGGTTGGAGGGATCCAACTGGATTCCTCAACAGTATTTATTTGATTACAGATATTTTGATATTTGTTGATTATCATATCGATATTTGATGTCGTTGTTGTCGTGATTGACTATTTGGTATGTAGCATCATTGGGCCAATTTTGGAATTTTAAAAGGATTTTTAAAATGATTTTTGAAAGTATACGTTTATAAAATATTTTTGGAATTGATTCATTTTATATAAATAAACGTTATAATTTTAATGTTATAGAAATTATGATCTTTGAGAAATATAGTTAAAAGTTGATTTTTGAAAATATAGGGTTAATGATTTTATAAAATAGTTTAAATCGGATTTTTGAATTTATTATAAAAAGTTCAAATATAGGATTTATAAAATTTGATTATTTTATAAATCAAAGAAAATGATGAAATTATAAAGGAGTTTAAAGACGTTTTTAAATAATAATATAAATTGATTTATATAAAGGATTTATAAATTGATATTTATAAATTAAAAATATATGAATTATAAAACGAGTTTTTATAAGTGTTAGAATGAATTGTAAATGAATTTCATTAAATGAATGAAATTTATAGGATTATAAACGGTGAAGTTATAAATGGAATTTTATAAGCAGTAGATTTATAAAATTTGTAAAGTTATTAAAAGAATAAATTTGGGTAAATAAATGAATCTTATAAGTTATAAGATTTATAATTTGGGAAGTTTAAAATAACGATTTTGTAAACAAATAAATTATAAGTATTTAACTTATAATATGAACTTTTGGTATATAATTGAAGATAAATTGAAATAGGTTAATAAAGGAGATTTATAAAAGGAAGTTGTTATAAAATAAATAGAAATGGAATTTATAAACATTGTTTTATAAATCCGCGAACGGCTTATTTTGATAAGTAAATTGTTATAACTTATTATTGGTGTTATATTCACGTTTTAGACAGTGAATAATCCTTTAAAATAAAATGTATAGAAATGTTGAAATTGGTTAAAGAAGTATATTCACGTTTTTGAATAGTGAATAATATGTTAAAGAAATTGTTTTGGATGTGATGTTTTAAATAGAATTAAAACGATCTAACGATGTTTTAAAAATGTTTAAGATTCGAAACCATAGATTTCAACATTCATTGTTGAAATGGACGTTTTCGAGAAATAGAAGGAAATGGTGGACTATAACACTGTTGTTATAGTAAATGATTTCCGAAAGGAAAATGTTTTGTATAGTATTGGGGTTTATATATCTATTTTAATTTCGAATCCCTATACTAGTGATTTTGGGTTGTCGTAACGATGTTTTACGTAACATTTGTTTTGGCTAAAATAAATATATTTAAGAGAATGATTTTCTTAAAGAATGGAATATATACTTAATTTCGATCTAAGTATATTGAATATTTTCCAAGTGTTGAAAATAAATAGATTTGTGAATTACTTATTAATAAATAAGTATGGAAATGTTTTTCCAATGTAAAATGAAACGTTTTTGAGAATTTATCTTCTTGAAGATAAATTGGAAATGAATAATTGAAATCGTGTATTCATAAATATTTTTTTGAATGTAAATTCACTATGGAATTTATAAAGAAAAGGTAATTTGTTTAAAAATAAACGTTGATTTATTTTTGAAGTGTGGGAATTAATTTACGGATTTGGAACGTAAATATAAAGTAAATCGTTAAGGATTTATTTAATTGGTTTAAAAGAACCATGTTGAAATGAAAGTATTTCGCGTAATGAAAAGTGATTTGAAAATTGTTTTCAAATGATTGAAGTGTGAAAATTATATATCTTGTAAAGATATTTTTGGGAAATTAAATAATTTCGAAAATTATTTGGAATCTGGTGATGTTGTGCATATCCATTGATAGTTCAATAACCGACTATCAATATTTACCTTTGAATGGGTATTTGCTGAGATTTGCTTGAATTTGAATGCCACACTTATTTTTAATAAGCGCTCACTATTCGGGTTAACCGGGAAAGGACCTTGAGGTCGTGTAACCCATCCGAATATGTGATACGTCGTTATGAATTACATTTGAAGACCGGTGTTGAAGACCGGATATTTTTGAAAACGGAAGGATTACCGTCGAATGTTTCTGCACCGAATGGCCCCGGTATAGAAATTCCATATGTGATGGGAAGTCCGGACGTGATTAGTGAATATCCGGATTGCAAGGACTTCTTTGCAAGTGCCTTCGGTTCTGTTCGATCCCGGAACAGACTTGTATAGATTGTATGTCTGACATTACAAATTGAGATATAAAGCTGATTTCTTTCAAATATATTTCTGTTGGTGGCGGAGAATTTATTCTCTTAGCTTAACACCCTTCTCTGAGACGTACGAGCTCAGAGGTTATGTAGTTGAAGGTTATTTGTGTTATATTCTCAATTTGGTAATGTGACATGCTGAGTGTTGATGTGAAATGATCATTGTTTGATCATTTGTGATATGATCATTTGTTTGATCACTTATCTTTGTGATCATTTCTTTGATCATTTGTTGACCCAAAGCATGGCTTTGTACCAAAGCATGACTTGTGGACGAGACTTCGTCGGACCTCACACCCCGGAAATGGTCAAAACAGAAAGGATGCGGCAAGGTTATTAGGGGGTAGCGCCCCTTTAGTGTATGTCATTCCTTCTGGATAGAGGTGGTATCATGGAATGGAGCCCAGATACTTAGCCTATGTGGTTACTACATTATTATTCTTATGTGGTTGTTGGAAATCGAGGATCCTCGGATGTAGATCGGTTACGATCGGAGGATGACATATTCGTGTCAGTAGTTACCCAGTTAGGGGTAACCCGGCCTTGTGTTGGCAGAGATCCGATTTGGTTCTCGGGACGTCATTCCAGAGGCGTTTCCATGTGGCGATGGGAAGTTCCTTGGCCTGACCATTTGTTGGAAATCCAAAGAAACAATACGATCTTGTACGGTTTTAGTTGTAGAACCTATCGTTCACTTATGGTGGTCACCACTGTTTGGATGGTAGCTATAGTAGGCATAAGTGCGAAATGCCTATGCTGGCTAAGATTTATATCTATGTTTTCAAAATGAATTTTTCCTACACTATGCACTAGTAATAATATCAAATGTTCTTTTAAAATGCGTATCAAGCATCTTTGACTATCATAAGGAGAAATCTCCTCCGATTCTGCATTTGCATTGTGTGTGTGTGCGGGAGGCCTTATGGTAGTCTCATTTTTAAAAGCATTGCGAATCTATTTTAAAATTTTTCTGTACTTTGTTTTAAAAATAAACTATTTTGAGTTCTCACACCAGTCACATGACTGACTCAGAGTTTATTGTTTTCCTTCCTAAACTCTGGGTGCCCACCAATTTCCACACGGGCAGTCAAGAGTTAGGTTTATCAGGATATTCTGGAATTCAGGAGTTGCTGGAGGCAAGCTGGATGGCATGGCGTATTACTAGTATATAGTATTTCTTTTCCGCTGTTTGTTCTGTTTATTGTTGTTTGTTGTTGTACACTCTGATGATGATATAATGTAATGTAATGTGTTGTAATGTAATAACTGATATAGTTCTTTGTTTAAAGATTATTCATTTATCTATTATATGTTGTTCCGCTGCGATTGTGAGATTCTGATATTGTTCTATTGTTTTCTTTCTGTTCTGTTCTATCTTTTCTCTCTTCTTCTACCTTTTTCTTTCTTTTTCTTTTTTTAAAAACCCTAAGTGTACGGTTTTCCGGCATTCGAGTGCTCTGCAGTTGATACAGTAAGCGTATTGATGTCGGTTTTCGAAAGTCGAAGAATCGGGTCCTTACAATGTGGTATCAGAGCTTATGGTTAAGCGACAACCATGGCTCTGTTGGGTATTACTCATTAGAGATAGAGTCAGTAGTACTCTAGAATGAGTTTGAGTGTAATAATAGCTATGAGAGCGTATTTGTTAGTGAATATAAATTGTTTTGTATTGTGTTGACTTATGGGTTGATTGTTTATAGATTCCGGTCGATGTAGTCTAGCTAACTATCGTAGATAGGGGTTTCTAAACTCTTAAACAAGATAAATCGACATAGTATTGTTTTAAATTGGGTAAATGGAATAATTTTACCTTGAGTATATTTTATATATAAAGGAATAATTTTTAGAATTATTAAAGTGTATATAAGTTGATTGTTTAGTTGTTTGAATAATCTAAATATAAGAATATTGTATAAATATGAATTATAAGAATTGAATTATAATTAATGTGATTTACAATTGAGAAATAAACTTATATATATAAGAAATGAAACTATATGAATATATTTATGAATATGAGTTGTAAATAAAAATGAATTTAAAGTTAATGGAAATTTACTTAGAATGGGAATCTGAATTGATTTATAAGTAGGAATTTAAGTTAAGTAAAACCAAATAATGTTGGAATGGAATATAACTTAAGAGATGTTGAATGAAGTTGATTTTGGTATCGAAGTAAATTAATAAAGTTAAGTGATAAATGTGAACTTGAGTTATGTAATGAAATTCAACTTTTGTGGTTAATTGAATTAGCAATTGAATTGAATGAATGGATTGAATGTTAATCAATTAAATGTAAATAATTGATATGAAATAACGGATGTAAGTGTAATTCATTAAAATCTAATGTTATTAGAAGTTGAATAAGTGAATGAAAAATCAATTTAATTAAACCAATTGAAAGTAAAGGTGTTAAACCAAAATGAATGAATATAAGCGAAGGAATTTGGTTGTAATTAATATACATTGGTTGTTATATGATTGTTAGTTGATTGTATATAATTCATTAAGAGTTAATGAAATTGAAAGCTAAAGTAATTGAAATCCAGTTGGAAGTTAGTGAATCTTAAGTAGAATTGAATTTAATTTTGAAGTGAACCAACTTGAATATGAATTAGTGAATATAAACTTATTGAAAATGAATGTTAGTAAAAACATCCACTGTTAATGAATCAAATGTGATTAAATTGAGAACACATTTCATTGAATATTATTGAGAATATAAATGAATATTTATTAGTTATGGATGATAGTTGGTTGATGGTTGAATATATTGCTTTTACTACATTTGCTATGTTGGCATATATAGTTATTATGTTGCTATATGTTGTATATCGATACTATTGTCTATATACATGTTTCTCATCTGTTTGTTGAGTGTTTAGTAGGTGCGGATCGCGTTTGCTTCGCATTTGGAGCTCGCTTTCGTGCTATATTAGCCGTATATGCTCGCTAATAAAATATAAGGTACATATCTCGGATTAGATATCGTACTTTTACCCTTTTTTCCCTGCGGGATGCCTCATCACTTGATGAGATGTATATTTATGATATATATGCTGTCATTTTTTTTCGGATCGAGCCGCGCAAAGGAGACGCTGGAGAATTTTTCCGAAAATTTAAGGCGTTAGAAAAATTTGGGAATTATTGGGAAAGTTTGTGAAAACTAAAATTTGATTTGGAATTGAAAGTTAAGCAATAGTAGTTGATGTTGAAAAGAATAACTAAGTATGATTTGAAAACTTAGTAAAGTTATTATAAGAAGTTTAACCATGAATTTTGGGAAAGTTAATAGATTCTGTAACTTTTCTTACTTGGTAATTTCAAGGACGAAATTCTTTTAAGGGGGAAGTATGTAACGACCCAGAATTTTAATTAATTAAAATTTGTATATTTAATTAATTTTAAATATTAATAAGTGAAATTTATAAGTCGAATAAATTTTATTTCGAATAATTGGATTTAATTGGATAATTAAATCGATAATTTAATATGTGAAAATACAGAAATAATTGAAAATTGGGTTAAATATGATTGAAAATGATTTGTAAAGCTTTATTTAATCATGTTGGAGTTAGAATGATATTTTAGAACTTTTAAAAATCGAATTAAAAGTTTATTTGTGAAAATTGAATATTTTAATATTTAATCGACTAGTGAAATTAGCCATTTTTCGAACAGTCTCAGAATTGGACGAAACTAGTTCCATTGGATCTGTAATAGTTTGTTATTATCGGATTTCAATTTTCATAGCAATCGGAGTTTTCGTTTGATCGTGGCAGCTCGATACGCATCGAAATTGTTTTAATACTAATTTGGCGAGTTAAAATAGTCATTTTTCAAACAGTCTCCGATTTCGACGAAACTAGTTTCATCGGATCCATAATGTGATATTATTGTATGGTTTCAAATTTCGTGTCAATCGGATTTACCGTTTTTCCGGTGCAAGCTAAAACGCCTAGAAATTTGATTTACCGATTTAATTTTAAATCGAATGTTTATTGCCATAACTCGTACAGATGACCGAATTAGCTCCCAAAACATGTTCCATTATGTTCGGAACACGGGGTAAACCTTAGAAACGCCAACCGACATGCTTCGTTTGGAGTTCGGAAAATCCGGGATGAATAGTGTTCGCGTATTTTTCTATATAAACCCCTCTCTTCATAAATTCACAAACCAAAACAAGCTAGGGTTTCATAATAATGGCCGGCCTCCACTTGCATTTCAAAGGCCAGAAAACTCCCACGTTTATCCTCAATTTTCTCTCAATCCATCAACAATTAGGAAAAACTTTCAACATGAAAGTTGTAGAGCATGACGAGATCCTTATGTTCAACGGTCGAGATTGGAAACGAAGCATCCTGGAGGCCAAAAGATGGCCGCGTTCGTGCTTGTATTCGGCACGTTTTCCAACATCAATATAGGCCGAGCTTCATGCTCTTTAGGCCGAGAGTGGAGGGAGAGATGGGCTTCGAGATGGAGGCTACTGATCAACTTCTCGTGCGTTGTGGTGGTCGCATAATTTAACCCTAATTCATGAGTTGGGTTTCTTGGTTCGGCTATTTCCTGTAGAAGAAACGTGAGGGGAGAGGAGAAGAGGTGCGGCCTAGATGTTGCAGGGAAGATATGAATGGTGATGATTGATGTAGGGTTTAAAAATATAAAAATATGTTGTAAATTTATGATTATAAATTCGTGTAATATTTGTAATAGCATATCTTTTTCATACGAGGTCGAAAACGCACGAAACCAGTTGCCTTGGAATCGTATGGACGAGCACTACGCTATGGAATTGGATTGGAGTCGTTTGGAGTTAGTGAGAATTTCGGGTAAAATTAAACGTCTGTTTAATTTTATTCGAAATAAAAGCTGAAAACGAAATTGAAATTAAGGTGAGAACTTCTCACTCAATCGAATCGGTTTCGATTTTAATTTTAAATAGTTAGATTTAAAATTCTTGAATGCATGTTTGAATGATGATTGTTATCTATTGATTGTTAAAATAGACATTATGCGCCGTTAGTAAGCGGATGTTATTTATTAAAAACATATACCGCGAATATTTCATAAACAGTGAAATTGGTTTTATTTATGTACTTAGAATTGATTTCCCGCACTATATAGCGGATGAGACCCTATTACGCCGCCTATTAAGCAGATAATATTTTAAATCCCATATACCGCGATAATTCCGTACTAGAACGGAATTGGTATTGTGCTAACATTTTTGGATGCAGGAAAACAGGTTGGAGGGATCCAACTGGATTCCTCAACAGTATTTATTTGATTATAGATATTTTGATATTTGTTGATTATCATATCGATATATGATGTCGTTGTTGTAGTGATTGACTATTTGGTATGTAGCATCATTGAGCCAATTTTGGAATTTTAAAAGGATTTTTAAAATTATTTTTGAAAGTATACATTTATAAAATATTTTTGGAATTGATTCATTTTATATAAATAAACGTTATAATTTTAATGTTATATAAATTATGATCATTGAGAAATATAGTTAAAAGTTGATTTTTGAAAATATAGGGTTAATGATTTTATAAAATAGTTTAAATCGGATTTTTGAATTTATTATAAAAAGTTCAAATATAGGATTTATAAAATTTGATTATTTTATAAATCAAAGAAAATGATGAAATTATAAAGGAGTTTAAAGACGTTTTTAAATAATAATATAAATTGATTTATATAAAGGATTTATAAATTGATATTTATAAATTAAAAATATTTGAATTATAAAACGAGTTTTTATAAGTGTTAGAATGAATTGTAAATGAATTTCATTAAATGAATGAAATTTATAGGATTATAAACGGTGAAGTTATAAATGGAATTTTATAAGCAGTAGGTTTATAAAATTTGTAAAGTTATTAAAAGAATAAATTTGGGTAAATAAATGAATCTTATAAGTTATAAGATTTATAATTTGGGAAATTTAAAAGAACGATTTTGTAAACAAATAAATTATATGTATTTAACTTATAATATGAACTTTTGGTGTATAATTGAAGATAAACTGAAATAGGTTAATAAAGGAGATTTATAAAAGGAAGTTGTTATAAAATAAATAGAAATGGAATTTATAAACATTGTTTTATAAATCCGCGAACGACTTATTTTGATAAGTAAATTGTTATAACTTATTAATGGTGTTATATTCACGTTTTAGACAGTGAATAATCCTTTAAAATAAAATGTATAGAAATGATGAAATTGGTTAAAGAAGTATATTCACGTTTTTGAATAGTGAATAATATGTTAAAGAAATTATTTTGGATGTGATGTTTTAAATAGAATTAAAATGATCTAACGATGTTTTAAAAATGTTTAAGGTTCGAAACCATAGATTTCAACATTCATTGTTGAAATAGACGTTTTCGAGAAATAGAAGGAAATGGTGGACTATAACACTGTTGTTATAGTTAATAATTTCCGAAAGGAAAATGTTTTGTATAGTATTGGGGTTTATATATCTATTTTAATTTCGAATCCCTATACTAGTGATTTTGGGTTGTCGTAACGATGTTTTACGTAACATTCGTTTTGGCCCAAATAAATATGTTTAAGAGAATGATTTTCTTAAAGAATGGAATATATACTTAATTTCGATTTAAGTATATTGAATATTTTCCAAGTGTTGAAAATAAATAGATTTGTGAATTACTTATTAATAAATAAGTATGGAAATGTTTTTCCAATGTAAAATGAAACATTTTTGAGAATTTATCTTCTTGAAGATAAATTGGAAATGAATAATTGAAATCGTGTATTCATAAATATTTTTTTGAATGTAAATTCACTATGGAATTTATAAAAGAAAAGGAAATTTGTTTAAAAACAAAAGTTGATTTATTTTTGAAGTGTGGGAATTAATTTACGGATTTGGAACGTAAATATAAAGTAAATCGTTAAGGATTTATTTAATTGGTTTAAAAGTACCATGTTGAAATGAAAGTATTTCCGCGTAATGAAAAGTGATTTGAAAATTGTTTTCAAATGATTGAAGTGTGAAAATTATATATCTTGTAAAGATATTTTTGGGAAATTAAATAATTTGGAAAATTATTTGGAATCTGGTGATGTTGTGCATATCCATTGATAGTTCAATAACCGACTATCAATATTTACCTTTGAATGGGTATTTGTTGAGATTTGCTTGAATTTGAATGCCACACTTATTTTTGAATAAGCGCTCACTATTCGGGTTAACCGGGAAAGGACCTTGGGGTCGTATAACCCATTCCGAATATGTGATACGTCGTTATGAATTACATTTGAAGACCGGTGTTGAAGACCGTATATTTTTGAAAACGGAAGGATTACCATCGAATGTTTCTGCACCGAATGGCCCCGGTATAGAAATTCCATATGTGATGGGAAGTCCGGACGTGATTAGTGAATATCCGGATTGCAAGGACTTCTTTGTAAGTGCCTTCGGTTATGTTCGATCCTGGAACAGACTTGTATAGATTGTATGTCTGACATTACAAATTGAGATATAAAGCTGATTTCTTTCAAATATATTTCTGTTGGTGGCGGATAATTTATTCTCTTAGCTTAACACCCTTCTCTGAGACGTACGAGCTCAGAGGTTATGTAGTTGAAGGTTATTAGTGATATATTCCCAATTTGGTAATGTGACATGCTGAGTGTTGCTGTGAAATGATCATTGTTTGATCATTTGTGATATGATCATTTGTTTGATCACTTATCTTTGTGATCATTTCTTTGATCATTTGTTGACCCAAAGCATGGCTTTGTACCAAAGCGTGGCTTGTGGACGAGACTTCGTCGGACCTCACACCCCGGAAATGGTCAAAACAGGAAGGATGCGACAAGGTTACTAGGGGGTAGCGCCCCTTTAGTGTATGTCATTCCTTCTGGATAGAGGTGGTATCATGGAATGGAGCCCAGATACTTAGCCTATGTGGTTACTGCATTATTATTCTTATGTGGTTGTTGGTAATCGAGGATCCTCGGATGTAGATCGGTTACGATCGGAGGATGACATATTCGTGTCAGTAGCTACCCAGTTAGGGGTAACCCGGCCTTGTGTTGGCAGAGATCCGGTTTTGTTCTCGGGACGTCATTCCAGAGGCGTTTCCATGTGGCGATGGGAAGTTCCTTGGCTTGACCATTTGTTGGAAATCCAAAGAAACAATACGATCTTGTACGGTTTTAGCTGTAGAACCTATCATTCACTTGTGGTGGTCACCACTGTTTGGATGGTAGCTATAGTAGGCATAAGTGCGAAATGCCTATGCTGGCTAAGATTTATTTCTTTATTTTCGAAATGAATTTTTCCTACACTATGCACTAGTAATAATATCAAATGTTCTTTTTAAATGCGTATCAAGCATCTTTGACTATCATAAGGAGAAATCTCCTCCGATTCTGCGTTTGCATTGTGTGTGTGCGGGAGGCCTTATGGTAGTCTCATTTTTAAAAGCATTGTGAATCTATTTTAAAATTTTCCTGTACTTTGTTTTAAAAATAAACTGTTTTGAGTTCTTACACCAGTCACATGACTGACTCGGAGTTTATTGTTTTCCTTTCTAAACTCTGGGTGCCCACCAATTCCCATACGGGCAGTCAAGAGTTAGGTTTATCAGGATATTCTGGAATTCAGGAGTTGCTGGAGTCAAGCTGGATGGCATGGCGTATTACTAGTATGTAGTATTTCTTTTCCGCTGTTTGTTCTGTTTATTGTTGTTTGTTGTTGTACACTCTGATGATGATATAATGTAATGTAATGTGTTGTAATGTAATAACTGATATAGTTCTTTGTTTAAAGATTATTCATTTATCTATTATATGTTGTTCCGCTGCGATTGTGAGATTCTGATATTGTTCTGTTGTTTTCTTTCTGTTCTGTTCTATCTTTTCTCTCTTCTTCTACCTTTTTCTTTCTTTTTCTTTTTTTTAAAACCCTAAGTGTTCGGTTTTCCGGCATTCGAGTGCTCGGCAGTTGATACAGTAAGCGTATTGATGTCGGTTTTCGAAAGTCGAAGAATCGGGTCCTTACACATGTTTTAATGCTTGAATCAATGAAGGAAGATAGGGATAATAGCCGGTCAGATATGGTGAGATTGGATCCAAAAAGAGAGGTCCAAAAGAGGGCTTAAGGGAGTATAAACAACGTAGAGAGAAAGAGAGAGGAGCACCACTATTTTCTCTTGTAATTTCAAAACCTTTTGAATCAAAATTCAATTCCCATTCTAACATTTTCTGTCGACCATCCTTATCCCTTTAGGGGCCTCCATGCTGCTTCAATTCCAGTCAGACAAAATATATTTAAATATAATTAAGCCTACATCGATATCGTATGTTGATACACATGTATACAACTTTTATATACGCACTATTTTCGATGTTGATCAACACAAAGCGTACAAATTTTTGTAATTACTATTTCATAAATATTAATTAATTTATAACAATTATAATTTAATTAAATCAGGTAGTAGTCGAAGTATTCAATATTTCGGTTTTGTGACTCTTAGATCAGCGATTAATATCGAATAATTTGAATATTAGCATTCATATATCACCATATAATATTTATATGTGATTGTATACAGATCAAATATCCATATTACTATTTTGCTTTTAGAGTTTGAAACTCATAAAGGATCATACATAATCTTAGGCAAATAAACAGAAATGACCAAGTTACCAAAGTATTTAGTAGTTGTATAATTATACACTTTGCATCGGGCTTGAATTAACAACATGTAAAAATTTATTGGTAAGTATATTTATATTTCTTTTTGTCAGTCTTAATTTGGTTCATTTTTACATTTTAATTGATAAATATTTTATAAAATATATTAGTTGCACAAATTTACCAATGTAGATTGGTTTAAATCATACACAGTGGATGTTCGTACAATATTAGAAAGGTTAAACATTACCATTTTAATTTTATAACAAGGCTCTCACTAGACTTTTATGTTTTTCAAAATCCTAAGATGAAACATAGAAGTTTTTTGACTTCTTTAGTGGGTGTTAGGATTCCTTAGGATTCTAATGTTGAGGAATATCAATAAATCATAGGTCTGCAAGCGAATGATAATACTTTATCGATTGTATCATATACGACTCCCAACCTACGTTCTTTGTCCTAATCCCATTTTAACCTTAAGGATTACTAAATAAATCGAATGAGATTATCCACCAGTACCTACCATTTTAAAATTATCTAAGTATAAATGTATGTATCTTGAGGAATATCAACAAATATGTACATATATCTTATGTAACGACCCGTAAATTATTCGCTTTGTATTTCAATCTTTAAATCATTTCTAAATATTTAAATAATATATTTTAATAACCAAATAAGCATATTTTAAATATTAATTAATGATATTAAAATAATTTTCAATTTTTTTTTGTAAAATAATTAGTTCAAATAAAAATAGAAAATGTAACCGAAAAAACGTTTTTCGAAATTTCGACTTTTCGGCAAAAGAAAGTCATCGGAAACATTATGTACATTTTGTAAACTTTTATACACATGCACACACATACACATATATCATGTGACAAGCTAATCAATGTGTTAAAGTTAATAATCAAGCTTAGTTTAAATATAAAACTTGATTTGACATAAAATGCACAAAAATACATTAAATTACATTAGAATATTAATCAAGTACCCTAACCATCACCTAAACAACCTAGGATAGGATGTAAGAAATGGTGAAGGGAGGCCTAGGAGGGTGTGTGCGCACCTAGGGTGAGGGGGAGGCATGGAAGCATGCTACATGTAGACATTTTGTTATTTTATATTATTAAATTATTTAATCTCCTCTTCATTTCTTTTGCCTATAAATACTCTACATCTCCACACATGTTTCACTTTATATATTCATTTCTTTCTTCATTTCTTCACTTTATATTCAATACTTTCATGGCTTCCAAGAGAAAGTCCTAAGCTAAAAACTAGTAAATACACTTTTAAAAAATCAAGTTAAACTCCTTACTTCACTTCCAAAAACCATTCTCTACTAAACAAGACCATATACTCCATTAAACAACCTAGGACGAGCACATTCCTAGACTAGGCCGAGCCATCTTGCACCCCTCAAGGCCACACAAGCTCATAAATCCAAGTCAGGTGCATAGAAAAGCTTAGTTCTAGTGTTGTTCGAAGAGTTGGTGGGATTTCAATTTAAGTAGCAAGCGTTTTGATGAGTAAAGCTTCCACCTTCAAACCAAATGTTTTCAAACTATATTTGTGTTTATGTTATAGATATTTAATGCTTGTTGTATTGGTGAAATAAATTTTAGTTGTTGGATTGGTTGTTGCTTGAAAGTTAGTCGCTTTGAAAAGTTAGTAAGCGAATCATAAGACATATGAAATTTTAGCAGTTAAATTTATGCCTTTGTTAGTAAATGCTTAAAATATTTTGTATTATTGTAAATTACCATGTATATATGCTCATACCCTTGATATGTGATGTGTGGTTGTAAATGACATTAACTTGAACTCTGAACTGCCCGTATAGCGATAGTCGCTATAACAGCCCTTTCGAGAAACCACCTTTTATTAAAACCGTTTGGTTTCAATATCATGCTTGGAATTATTTTACAAGTTAAGCAAGTTTTTTCTATCAATGATATCTTCAAATATAATTAATTATTTTAATAACGATTATTTAATTTAATTAATTATTTAAATAATAAGGGTCAAAGTTAACTAATTAATTTATTAACAATGTGCTTTAAATTTAAATAATTACTTAATTAATGATGTTTTAAAATTAATTAATCATTTTATTTAATGATTTTCAAGGATAATTAATATTTTAATAATGATGGATTAAAGTTAAATAACCAATTTACTAATGATGTTTTTAAATTAATTAATCTTTTCAATTAATGACTTCTAGAAGTTAATAAATCTATTTAACTTTAATTAATCTTTCCTTTAAAGATTTTTACAATAAATGAATCATTTTTAAATAATGAGATTTAATTATTTATCAATTAATTATATTTAAATGTTATTAATTAATGGAATTAATGATGTTTAAAGGTAATTTACTTTAAAGGTTACCGAAGTTAACTAATTAACTTAGTTAACAAAATTTTAAAGTTAATTAATCAATGTAATAAGGATGTTTTCAGTTGTTAAATCATTTTTATAATGATGTTTCGAAGTTAGTAAACTCTTCAAAGTAGTTTAAAACCAATACTTGTAATATGAAGCCAAGCATGAATTTGGGTTTTTAAAAGAAAAAGTTTGATTCGTTTATGGAAATGGATTAATATCCGTAAAGCGATTCATTTATATGAAAACGTTTTATTTGTCTTGTTAGCACTAAACATCGTAGAAGTAGACTTGTCGTTATTTCGAAAGTTAAGAATAATCGTGAGATATGACTTTGATGTAACTCTACCTTGACTTGTCCGGTATTATTGTTAACCAAGAAATAGTACGAGTTTGAATTCGATGAGTGGTGGTAAGTATATAAGACTTAATTTCCATATATGATCGTTTTATATCGTCAATAGTTGGTTTCTTGGCTATCGATTACTTCATCTTCTTTATATTCACCATTCCGAGACGATTTATTGCTCCGTTGAGCATTGATATCCTTTGTTGGAACTAAATCCAACGTGCGAGAGGAAGCCAAGCTATGTGGAGTTGCTCCCATTATGGTACTTTCACATCTCATCTAGATTTGGATTCGGTGGTGCTATTAGATGTGGAATATTTGGATTCTCTATAAGATTTGATAGGGTCCGGCTTGGTATTATCCAAGAAATGTCACAGAGTAAATGAGCTTCTTGGAAGTATATTACTAGAGGTATACTTCGTGGAGGGTGCACTTTCCTAGTCATTTGTTGGAGATTTTCCTTTTTTGCATCGAAAAGATTCAACCACTCTTCGCGGACTTTAATTATTTATCAGTTCTTTATGTTTGGATGTTGATTTATGTGGAAGTAAATCCGTTCCGTGTTTAGCAGCGTGGTCTCACATGTTTGTGTTTAATTATATCTCTGTTGATTAAAGTTTTACCCATACCAGACATATTGTCTGACCCGAGTTGTTTGTTTTCCCTAAACTCTCGGGTACTCAATTTAGTTGAGTAGTGCAAGTGTAACAGGTCTTGTTACGCTCTTTGAAGAAGGCATCCGAGCAAGAGGCTTTTATCTAATTAGCTATCTATTCTGCTATTTATCTAGTCTGTGTATGTATTTTGTTTCAACATATGTAAAGACAGGATGTTATAACTACCTATGCTGATTTATAGTACTTTTGTGTAACTCCGGTAACTCCTTGTTAAGGAGTAACCTGATGTACTATTGATTGTTAAGTTCTATTTAGCAGTTTCATTATGAGGTTTTCTATTCTATTATTTATTTCACCTACGACGATTCACCTTTCCAATGCTTGGGCAACGACACATGAACACTGATGATGTGTTAAGTATCATTCGTAGGGGTTGAAAAGGTAGGTTGTGACGACCCGGAATTTTACCTCCTTGATTTGCGAATATTTAATAAATTTTAAATATTCAAATAATAGGTTTTATAATAAAATTACAACTTTTTAAAATAATAACAAATGATGGTAAAATAGATTTGTAACAACCCAGAATTTGCCACTTTAAATAGGTTATTTAAATATATTTCATATAATCAATAAATGAATTTTTATTAGCATATAAACCTATTGTAATTATTTAATAATGATGATAAAATAGTTTTCAATTTTTTTTACCAGTATAGATTATTCAAATAAAAAGTAGAAAATATGGCCAAAAATCATTTTTCGAATTTTCAACTTTTCGACACCGAAAATTTATCAGAAAACATTGTGCACATTTATTTTAAACATGCACACACTTATTAACTAGGGTTTGATCAAATTTGGAAATAATATACATGCATTGACATGTAAACATATAATAATTAATAATATATACATATACATTCATGATATGACTATTTATGCATACATACATACATACATACATACATACATACATACATACATACATACATACATACATACATACATACATACATACATACATGTAATATAACTAGGTTAGTACTTAAACATCACTTAAACACTCTAGGTTAGTACACAAAGTCATGGAAGGAGGCGAGACGTGTGGAGAGGGTATGGTGGATAGATATGGCATTACATGACATATTTACATTATTTAATACAAAAATAATTAGTTATTTACCTCTTCTCCTTGCACGCACACACACACATCCCCCACTATGCATATTCATTCTCTTACTTTACTTCTCCATTTCATATTCATCTCCATCCTCTTTATGTGTTCATAATTTACATTGCTACTAATTCCATGTTGAAAGTTTGAAAGAAAAACTAGCCTTTCTTCACTTCTAAACTCACTACTTCCCTCTCATACTCTTCTCTACTAAAAACAAGCCCACATCCACCTAACCTATGCATGGTCGAGCCTTTACTAGCCTAGATCGAACCCAATTCTCCTCTTGGCTGAGCCCATTTGCACCATATAAGGTCACACTAAGTTATATTTTTTAAGCTAAGGCGGTTTGCTAGTTTTGTAGCCAAGTTCGGTGGAACTTTAGTTTGATTTAGGTAAGTTACGGTGAATAAGGTTAGCAATTTTAAAACCAAAATCGTTTACTATATAAATATGTAAATTTATTGGTAAATTTGACGTTTGGTTATACATGAATATACTTGGAAATGGATGTGATTTGGTTGTATGTGAATGTGCTTAGTAGTTGGAATATAGTTGATTATGAAAGTTGATTAATCATATTTGATTGCAAGTTGGATCTGATTGTATGTGTATTATAAACATGTATATGTGATGTAGTAGTGTGTTTGTGATGATAATTGGATTGTTTATAATATGAAAAGTTAGTGCCTGCTAATTAAAGGCGAGCATTTGAAATCCTTTTCTGAAAATTTGAAATTGGTTTTATAAGTTGAATTTTCAAAGTTTTAATCTTTGTTTTGTTTTCAAAAGTCTAATTATATTTTTTTGAAAGTGATAAGAGTTAAAAAGTTAAGTTTTCATAATTAAAGAAGGAGAAAAAAACAAAAATTTTAAATTATGGGTCATGTAGCGATAGTTGCTATACGCGCAGTTCGCAAAAACCAAACTATTTTCCAAATCCGAAACTTGTTTTTACCTCAAAAAATTTTGAAAGGTGATTTGTAACTTTTTAGAAGTTTAAAGTCTGAAAATATAGTTTTGAAGTTAATTTGCTTAAAAATAAGTTTTGAAATTATGGGCCCGTATAGCGACAGTCGCTATATGCGTAGTTCGGAAAATCTAATTATTTTTCTGATTTAAACTCGTTTTCACTTAGAAATATTTTTAGAAATGTTTTCTAACTTTAATTAAGTAATTAGAGAACAATTATTTAATGATTAATTAATTGATTAATTAATTAATAAAGGTAACTAGTACTTAATTAATTGTTAATAATGGTCTTTAAACTTAAATCTTAATCTATTAAGTTAATCATGATTTGTTACTTAATTAAAGTTAATTATTATTTAATTATTAATTAATTATTATTAAATTATTTATTTAAGATAATTATTGATTAATTATTATTTTAAAAGGGTTTTTATTTAATTAATCTTTGATTAAAGTTAATTATATTAATAAGGTTTTGTAACAACCTGATATTTTTAGCCATTCGCATCCGCACATGTCGGACTCGAATTGCTCAAAATACCGTGTTGTAAATAAATTTGGAGCAAATGAAATACAATCACAGAATCCAGACACAGAAATATCAGAATAACTCGCAGCGGAAATTAAAATACCATAGTAGTTCATGAAGCTACTATAACAAACTCTTAAAACATAATACATAATATCAGTCCGAAAAACATATACAATAGAAATCTCAATTACACAGCAGTTTATCAATACCAAAGCTGAAATAGAACAACTGAAACTGAAGGGATAGATAACTAGACAAGCAGAATCTCCAGCAATTCCTAGCTCCAGAAAGAATCCAAAGCTAAGCTGTAAATACTCAGGCTGACCCGAGCGTAAAGTAAAACACAAAACACTCGAGTCAGGACAATATATACTTATATAATGTAAACTAACTCAAGTGAACTGTAGTAGAAATGCACAATAACTTAAAGGATGTTTGGGATCGCCCATCCTTTAAGAATCAGTTAAACTATAAATTTTACATCCCGTGGTAAAAATTTCAAAATGGTATTTTATACTTCAAACTCAAATGTCATTTCAAATTTCAATATCATTCAAAATCCATTTCAAAATATCAAAAATATAATATCTTCCAAACCACATTCATTTTATTTAATTTAAATACCATTACAAAACACATTTCAAAATAGTTTATATTTCAAAACAAATTACTTCATTTTAAATCATAAAATGAAGTTATTATATTTAATAATTAAATTATTAAATTAACAAAATTTTAGTCTTTCAAAATTCATTTATCCACTTAATTTATTAAAACAGATGAAAATTCAACTTTCGCAGCATTTAGAAATTGCTACGGAAAGTTACATTCAAAACAGTTCAATTTAATAAAAGATAGCATTTAAAAAGGTTGTAATAGAGTTACATTAGTTTCAAATAAAACTTAGTTAAATTCAATAATTATAGCATTTACAAAAATGCTATATTAACATTTAATTAAACTTAGCCATTTGGTTCATTATTATCAACTTCAGCATTTACAAATGCTGTATTATCATTTACATTAGAAGTAATAGCATTTCTGAAATGCAGTTAATTAACTTCAAATATTCAATATAATTTCACAAACAATTATATTTTTATTTAAATCATTTTTTTACTTATAAAATCATATAATTTCACTTTTAAAACAATCATTCAAATACCCTTATATTCATGATTTTATAAAGTTAAATCTCCACTCAAAAATCAAAATTTAATAATAATTCACTTATTAAATTCCAACATTAAATTTAAATTCATTAAATTAAATTTAACTTAACACTTAAGTTTAAATTTTCAAATATAACTTAATTTCATTTTTATTTACTTAACTTAAAATTCACTTTTAAGCCAAATTCACAAATTTCCAATTTTAGTTGTATTTCAAAATTTCAACTTAAATATTCATTCTTTTCACATTTTAACTTTATTAAAAATCATTAATATTTTATAAAAATCATTTAAATTCACTTAAATCCAAATTATCATGAATTTATAATATTTTCATATTTAATTTAAATTCTAATTATCACCAAATTAGAATTTCCCAAAATAACTTACACTTCAAATTTTCTAACTTTACCATTTATTTATTTCACTTATAAATTTTTGGAAAATCAATAATACTTTAGAAATCATTTTTAATTAAGTTTAAATCAAAATATTGTAATATTTACATTTTTACAATATTTTAAGAATTTTAGAAAAACTTATATTAACCACGGGTCTGTATTTCATTTTCGAGCCTATGTAAAGTGATACGGGTAATATATCATTTCAACCCGTAATTTACAAAGAAAACCCGGGTTTGATCATTTCAAACCCGCAAATCCCAAGTAAATGAAAATAATTGAAAATCATTCAGGCCTATTATTTCAGCCCATAACAATTTTCTCCTATTCTAAAGTCCGTTCGGGTATGTATCATTTCAACCCATAGTGATTCTAGTCTACAGGGAACTTGCAGTGTGATAAACTGATGAAAGTAACAGAATAGCATGAAATAACAGTAACAGATGATATAACAGGTGTAAATATAGGTGTGTACATCATATGAATATACTATAGCAGTTATAACAGGATGATATGCATTTACAGATTCAGGTGATGTCAGTTTATCACTATATAAGTACATTTTTGTCTGGTGAGATTTACTCACTGTTTTGAGCTGATGACACAACGACGAATTGCACAACGGGATCTACACAAACACAAAAGCACGATACAGATACGAAATGGAGGAGCTAAGGATTAATTCCTTTGAATACAAATCAAACAAACAATATAACAATTATAAGGTTTCAGACCAAAAATACGATAAACGATGCTAGAAATTAAGGAACAACAATTAATCAAACACTTGCACTTGCTTCCACCATCACTATGATCAGCCTATAGGGTGATATGGTACTGCCATGGGGTGTATTTGGTCAGGTATGGGTCATATATGGTCTCCCTAGCAAGGGTAGTGAAGGTATGGAAGTTGCTATGTATGAAAATACAAGTACAAGGCAAACAAGTGGATTTTTGTGCAATTTCAAGCATCGGGCAAGGCTACAAATGGCATGGCCAGACCTGCTGGAGGCTAGGAGATGGTGTGGCAGTGGTTTTGGTTCAGGTATGAGCTGGAGAAGGTGGTGCAAAGGCCGGCTAAGGGTGTGGTGAAGTGGTGGAAGTTACAAGGTGTGAATACAAAGGGTTTAAGGCAAATAAGTGGCTTTTGTGCAACCATGGCTCAACCAAAGGACCATTGGGCTCGGCCCCTACAAGGTGAAGGTCAGGTGGGGTCTGGAGTGTCAGCCAAAGGTGGTGGAGGGACTGGTGGTGGCGGCCAAGGAGGTGGTTTAGGTGAAAAATGAAGGGTATGTGCATAAATGGTTCGGCTAGGCTGAACAAGTGGAGTGTTTGCATAAACTTTGGTGGATCTAGTCATAGATGACCACGGCATGGCTTGGTAAGTGGGCTGGAGGAGATGGTGACCTGATGTGGTGATGGTGGAGGCGGCTATGGTGGTGGAGATGCAAGGCCGAACCTATGATGAAGAAGAACAAGTGCAAAAACCATGAATTCAAGCATAAACAAAAGAAAAAAGGAAATAAAGTTTACCAAACTTTCTTCAAAAGCTATGACCGAATTTTTTTGAGGAAATGAGAGAAAAAATGAAGTACGTGAATGAGAAATGAGGGTGACAGCTGAAAGAATGAAGAGATATGGCCATTTGAGTGAAAAGAAACGTTAAAATGTGAAAAGGTGGGAAAATCAAAAGCCATAGGAAACAAAAGGTCACAAACCCTTTCAATTTACCTTTTATTATTTATAAAAATTTATGTAGCTGAAATAATAATAATATCAGATAATATTTCGAAATTTTCAACCAATATACAAATATATATAATATTTATCAATTATGTAAAGTAAAATTAAGGAAAATAGTTAAAACAGTGAACTAGACTAGCAAAATTTGAAGTTAAATGAAATAATTTTTAGAAAATTCATATAAGCTTGTAAAGTATTTTTAAACATAAATAATAACATAAAATACAAATATATTCACAAAATAAATATTTAAAATTTAATTTAAATAAAAAAATTTAATGTAGAAAATAGCATAAAATGGGAAAACAGCCCTTAAAAATAGGAAATCAACACAGTAATTTTTAGAAAAATTCTATTATTATTTTAAAAATATTTAGAGATGAATTTTCACAAATAAAAAAAATTTAAACTAAAATAAAGAAATTTGAAAATGGCAGAAAATTAGAAAACAGCCTTTAGAAATAGGAAATAAATACAGTAAATTTTGAAAATTTTTTGTTATCACTTTAAAAAATATTAAAAGACAAAATATATATAAAATAACATATTAACACATATTAAAATAAAATATAGCAAAGAAAATATTATTTAAAAAATTTAAAAATAGACAAAATTGCAAAATAAAACAGATTATATCCAAAATTGAAATGTACATAACTTTTACAATTTAAATCTGTTTTCAACGAAACGAAAAGAAGTATTCAAGTTATTAAATATATTTTCATAATAAAAGATAAAATTTAAGAATTTAAATATTTAAATTTGAAATTTAAAAGTCAAGATTTGACCAGTTTGAACAGAAATTAATTTTTCAGTAAAATATCCAATTTATACCTGTTTGAAATTATAATTCACATAATAATCAATACTTATATTTAAAAATGAAATGTTTGAAATGAAACAAGTTTTTTAAAAAAATTCAAAATGAAATAAAGTCAAAATTAAAATATACATAAAAATCTAGGGTTGTTACAGGTTTAATTACTTTAACTAGAGTTTAATTACTATTCAACAGGGATTTGATTCTCATTTACAAGGGTTCTTAATTTATTTTGAAATCCTTTTGAGTTTAAATATCAGTTTTTTTAAACTGTTTTCCTTTTAAAATTGTTTTAAATCAAGGAGTTTCTGCGTTTCTTACCCTTAAGTAACCACATATGATTAGGAAAACTAAATGACACCTATTAACAGACCAAAACACCATTATGCTATTACAATTAACTTGGACAATTATTTAAGTTGATTGATGGTTATGTGTTGATCACTTATATACCTGTTGTTATGGGATTCCATATTAAACTGAACAAGTAAAACCAAATTAAAAGCACCATTGTGGTCGCGAAGCCTCCATTTGATTTTGTAAAGATAAATATTTCATTTTCTTTTTGAAATGGTTTCAAAGTTATTTCATTTTGAACAACATATTTAAAGATTGATTTGACAAATGATTTTACTAAAGATGTTTTCAACTAATGGGAATGGTTTTCCATGTTATAAAAAGAAGTTTTTATAAAGAGTTATATGAAGGAATTTGGAAACTTATAAGGTATTTTTTGGTAAATGGATTTGAGTTTTTAAGCGAAGAAGATTCATAAATAAGGGAGATTTATAAAATGGATTTGCTTATTAAAGGAAGATAATTTGATTTAAGGTTATTTAGGAAGTTATTTAAACAGGATGGGTTTATAAAGAAGTTTTATAAAAGGTTTTAGGGTATTTATAAAAGAAGGTTTTAGAAAATGACTTGGATATTCATAAATGGAGTTTATAAAATGATTCAGATATTTATAAGAAATTTATATAAAAAGTTTGGATATTTATAAAGGCAATTATTATAAATGAATATTTATAAAAGGATTTTATAAATGGATATGGGAAGTTAGAAAGTATTTTGTAATGGATTGGATTTCAAGTAAGAGATTTCATGAATGAAATATATTTGATTAAAAAGGATTTATCGAAAGATATATGAAAAGAATTTGAGATCTAGATTCTCTAAACCGACCTTTTAAAAAGGTAGTATGGAACATCTGTTCCACAGTAACACCGAGGGAATAGTGTTTAGGGTTGTCCTTACCTCTAATTTAAACAACATTTGTTTAATCCCTTTTAACATGATTTGGAAGTAAGAAGTTATTTGCAAATGTTTTGTTAATATATGTCAGGGAGATAAGTATATGAATATTTTGGACAAATGTTTTTAAAAGAGATTTATTAAGTAAAGATTTGTTTTGAGGCTTAGCGGTTGCTATGGATAAATAAATCTCAAATTAAATTGGTTGTTTGTTTATTTGATAGTTAAATAACTGATTACCAAATATGGACCCAAAATGTAACTTTGGAAATATCTTGGATAAACACATGAGTTATATGGCACAGCCATCTTCGATGATGTTGTACTGTGCATATAAATCTCGTTTTGTTCTCCTAAGAAAATAATAAGGAAATCCGTCCACTAATGTTTAGGAGGTGATCTCCACTTTTATCTTTGACTATGTATTTCCTAAAAAAATTAGGGTTGAGTTTACTGAAAACTAAAGAATGTTGTTTTGAAGAGACCGGGATCAGGTATGTTATCCGAAAACCACTTCAATCTAACTCAAGCATTTCAAACTGAAGGCATCTTGAAGAGTATGGAATCGAAGATGGATTTTTGAAGTGTAAGGGCTATCTGCTTCTAACCCTTAGGGTGGTTCCAAAATGGGTGTAGTGGAGGTAGTGCCTTCGGTTTCGTTCAGTCCCAAATGAACTTGTATGGATGAATGATGACATTGCATTGTTGCTTGGAGGGCAGTGTTAGCATCCCAAGTGGAAAGTGCTATAAAAGGTAAACATTGCTTCAAGCCTCATCAACCGAGAATAACTAAAACATAGGAGATGCAGCAGGGCTATGTGGGTCGCTTCCATTAGGATATGATCATCCCTATCTATAGTCGATATTATCTCTCATTTATATGCTTCGGGACCCATTAACCAAGAGGTGATCATATTCGGTACTACTAGTCAAGTGGTAGGCCGATTCTATGTTGGCAAGGGATCCCGGCGAGGTCCTCAGTGTTATTTTATCTATAGATGCACCATGATGGGCGGTGCCAAGTAGCCCAGTCATTGTATGAAATCCATTCTCCAATAAGCGTCATATGGACTTAGTTGTGCCCAACTATGTAGAAATATGAGATGCAAGCATTTCGGCTATATTCATATTTTACTTTGACCCCTAAATATTATTATAATATAAATGGATTTTCTGTAGAAACGGTGTGGTTATCGCAAGGTAAAAACCAGTCTGTGTTTATATGCGGCATGGTCTTACGATATGCCTTTGATTTAAAGGTTTTTATAAAGTTAAACATATGCTTTACTCACATCAGACCCATGTCTGACTTGGAGTTTATTTTCCTTTTTTTAACTCTTGGGTACTCAAATTTGAATGGGCAGCCAAGTAGTTCAGGTTTTTTGTAGATTTATCTTGGAGGGCTTGGAGTAGGTGGCTTCATCAATAGCTGGTTATTATCTTGTTTCCCATTGTATTTTTTGTATATTGTATCTGTTAGGTAGAGACAAGCTATTATAAATGTCCTAGGCTAGAATTTGTTTCAAAATGACTCTGATGTAATATTTTTGAAATGACTTTGTAATATATTATGTTGAGTAATATATATTTTTCCGTTACATTATGAGATTCTATGTTAGTTTTCTTCTCTTCTATCTTTTCTTTCTTTCACCCCTAATGACCTGTTTTTCATACGGCTAAATGATCAACATACGAATACTGAGGATGTATTAAGTGTTGCATTTGGTGGTGAGAATGGCAGATGGTTACATCGGTCGTCACATCTTACCTCATCTATTCAATATTATTAGTAGTACTATACATAACATCCTTTGCTTAAGGAATATCAACAACTAAGGAGTATGTAAGTAATCTATTAACGTACAAAATGGTAAAGGACATATTTATTATTAAAGATTCGCAATCTTCAATATATTCAATTGAGTGATAACGACTTATGAAATAATTTATTTCTTATGAAATACCTCCGTGATTCAAGTGTTGCACACATCTAAAATTACGGTATACATACTATACATATATATTTATTCCTTAAATCTAATTAGGGTTCTTTATTATTCTATCTTTTATTATACATCCATATTATAAATTTTAATTATTGTATAACATTTTATAACTTAATTAACTTATACAGTAATCTTATGTATAATCTAATATTAATATTATTAATTAATTAATTAATATATTGATTTTCTTTATTTAATTTAATTAAACATTTTAAACTGAATATTTATAACATTTATAATTATACACATATAACTTATATATATGTATTATATTATTTATTAGATAAAATTTATTTAATTTATTTGATTAACATAATTTTAATTAATTATAATTAATTTTGAAAATTATATATAATCTTAACATTTTAAGACTGTTATATATCAATATATGTGTATTATAATTTAATTACTTAACTTTTAATTGATTATTTATTTAATTAATCAAATTAACTATTAACAATTTTCGAAAATAATTATTTTATTTTCAAAATAATTATAAAAATTATTTTATAACATTTATAAAATCATTACTTATTTTAAATCTAACCTTTTAAATTTAAAGTATTATCTTTTATTTATTTTAAATTTGATCTTTTAAAATTAAAATTTTATTTTAATACCAAAATAGATTTTAAATTAGCCCAAGGACAATCAATTTAGGCTTATATATTGGAGATAACTTATAACGACCCACCTTTTTGGACGGTTTAAATCGACAACAAAACCGCACATGTATAATTCAAACCATTCAAAAGGGAGGATAATTAATGGGGTAAATAAGAAATTAAGAGAAAAGAAAGAAAAACAAAACACAGAATCTCACAGCAGAACGACAAAATATAATAATCAAATAAACAATTCATGAAGCAGTTTTACAGATACATTTGATTACACTTTTACAATACAATCAGAGTTATCAATACAACAGGAATAAATAACTAATGCAGCGGTACAACATGATACATAATAATAATATAATATTAAACTCCATCTTCGACCTCTAGAAATAAGGTCTTCAACACCGAAATGCTCAAATTGACCCTAGCGTAATGAAAAGACAAAATACTCGAGTCAGAGCTAAAAGATCTTATGTAAGTTAAATAAAAATAAGTAAATATGAGTATTACGGCTTCAGAGATGTTTATGAGATTTCACATCTCCTATATATTGTCCAACATGCGTGCATTAACTTAAGAGATGTTCGGGATTCCATCTCCCAATTATCCGTTAAACTATCTACATATGTAATACAATATACCATTATAATATGTCTACAGTAAAGTATTAAAATAGCGTTAAAGCATGACCCATATGACCCTTAATACATTTTTATATAAATATCATAGTCTATACAGATAATGTAAGCTCCACCAAACCGGTTGTTTACTCAGGGAGCGCTCCATAGGTATGATACAAACCAAAGTCGTAGCGGGCACGATTATGATATATATGACAAGGCACGCGTGACAATGCCTAGAGTAGGATACTACTATTTTGCACTTCCGAATTGGTGGTAACACATAGCAGCTACTACCATCCATCTTGGAACACACTCCCATAATCAAAATCGAAGGGTGGCCAACAAATCAATCACAAATTAGTAAACATGGTATCGAAGAAATGTGCCCAATAGGGAAGTGACCCCACTTGGCCCGATATAGCTCTTATTTTAGTCATTTTAATTACGACCCCAAAGTCAAGGCTATCCATTGTCGTTCCCTTACTTCATTCCAGTAGTGTTTGTCAAACCATCCTACTTCATTCTGGATTCTCTACCATATGCATAATTATTAAAGTGGTTTTCGAAATTGGTAGAGAGTATGACAATATCTGATCCCGGTCTCTTTAACAACCAAATGCTTATTCCACACCAGTTGGTTCCTTTACATTTCCAAAACCGATTCATAGTTGATATCAAAATAACATATTTACTTCAAAATCATATCACTTTCAAAACCACATTCACTTTCGAAATCATATTCATTTTTCAATATCATAGCTACAAAATAGGTTAAATCCTCATATCAAAACATTCTCATTTAAATCAATTAAATCTAAATCATAACAGTTCCAACTTTAAACAATTTGAATATTGAAAGTAGTTTATATATTGGTATAGTTATACATTAAAAATAGTTTACATTTAAAATTAGATTATAGATTAAAATAGTTGTATATTAGAAATAGTTCATATATTAAAATATATTTATACATTAAAATTTGTTTATAAACTTAAAATAATATAAATTAAAATAGTTTATAGTTTATAATAGATTAAAATAGTTGTATATTAGAAATAGTTTATATATTAAAATAGGTTATATATTAAAATACATATATTAAAAGTTGTTTAAAACTTAAAATAATATATGTTAAAATAGTTAATGTATTAAAAATTATTAATATATTAAAATGGTTTATATGAGAAAATAATTTATATGTTAAAGAGTTTGTATAATAAAAGAGTTTATAACGAAAATAGTTTCAAATTAGAATTGTTTCTTCAAATTTCACAAATCAATCTCGTTTCAATGATTTCAATTCAAAAGGCTAAAAGTTTCAATTAAAAATCTTATTAAAACCCATTTCAATTTATATCGATTTCAAATCCACGTTTGAACTACAAATTTAAACCACTTCAAATTAAATAGGTTTCAAAGTTTAAATATTCAAACGTTTATAATAACTCAATTTGATAAATTTCATTTATATTTTAAATTCAACTTTAAGATTTCAATTTAAATTCTTTTGAACAATTCATTTAAACCAATTTTAAATTCAACATTTTAAAGCTTGGATTTAGATAATAATTCGATTCATATAAATCAATATATTTTTCAAAATATCATTTAACTGGATTCAAAATTTAAGGATTCAAAATCATTTAATTTAACCAATCCAGTGTCCATATATAATTTTCTGTCCTACGGTCAAGTGATACGGATATCTATCATTTCAATCTGTAATAAATTTAAATTTTTGGGTATATATCATTTAAACCTGCAATCCCGAATAAATTCAAAATCCACAAAATCGCTCGAGTTTTATCATTTCAACCCATAACGATTTTTCCCTAATCTGTAAGATCATTCGGGCATGTATCATTTCAACCCATAGTGATTTTCCTAACAGCAAACTAGGGGAACTTGCAGTGTGATAACAACAAATAAATAAACATATATCCAATCATCCAAATGTCAACAATTAAACATCCATCACAATCATCATTCAAATCAACTAATAAATCACAACAAATATACTGGTTATCATTATCAGGTATTTAACTGGCAATTAAATTCAATATTAATTTAAATGGAAATTCAATTCAATAAAATTCATATTAACTAGAATGGCAATTTAAATATACTAAACAGTAATCAATTAATTTCTAATCGTATCATAAAATTAATTTAACTAACATAAGATAGTTTAGTAGTTGTGAGTGGGTTATATCACTCACCTTTGATTTTAAGTCGAATTAAAGTACAAATGAGGCCCATAATTATAACATTCTCATAACGCAACCAAACTAGTTCCATAATATCCAAAATTTCAATACGATCGCAACGTAAGAAACCGCGTGTAATTCCGTCATCGTATGCAAAAGTTATGGATATTAGAGTGTTGGAAATTTTAAATTTAATTTAAATATATAACAATGGCAATACAGTAAATAATAACACCTTCTACAAACCCTAGCCGCTCGATCCTAATTCACGAACGCAAGCACGACCACTTACCACACGTTCGCCCATGCACTGCCATTGCCAGCCGTGGCTAACCGGACCACCATCCAAAAAAAGCGTCGTCCCCGCCTGAACCTCACGACCATCGAAGCTCCCTCTGATCACCACTAATTTTGAGCCACTGCCACCTTATTTTAAACCCTAAACAAATTATTGACGACGGTCTAACCACTTCCAAACCAAACTAACATCATGGATGGACTTCCCTCGCCAGCGCCTACCCACCTTATCAACGACAAGGTCCAATTCCGAGATTTGTGAAACGCCAAAATAGACGCTCTAGAATTAAATGCCAATTTCCGACCAAATAGTGTATCAGATCGAAAAACGAAATGAAGCAAAAGGTTGCACTCGTGGAGAACTTTTCAATGGTATATAATTCGATATAGTTTGGGGAGTTTAAATTTTTCGATTTGATTTTGATTTGCAATTGAATTTGGGAATTAGGTTTCTGCCATTTGAAATGGAGGAACAGATAAGAAGTTGATGTACGTACATAATAAAATTAAACAATGTTAGGGCTAAAGAAACAAAATCTATTTATATATACAGATAGAAAAGAACTAATGGTACAGATTGAATTGGTTCGAAATGATAACATGATCCGAAAAGCCCATTTCGTTTTCGAAAAGAAAGTGGGTCATCCAATATATCAAAATATATGTTTTTGATATTTTTAAACTCAATGGAACTAATTTCAAACCCAAATTCCATTGGATACAGAAGTTAGCTTTCAAAATCGGATTATATTTATTTAAATTCTCTTAGTTGATTTCTACGCGTTTCGAGCTCGCACGATCAAACAACACGGGATCTCTGCGAAACTTGAAATCCTACATTAGTTCATTATTACGGATTCGATGAAACTGGTTTCATCGAAATATGAGACAATGCCCAAAATGGCTAATTTTCACGTTAATTAAATAAATTATTGTTAAATTAATTTAATCAGTTGCAAAATTCAAATTTAAAAGTTAACAAATTTATCGTTCTTGCTTACATATAAATTTACAATCTTTTAAAATAAATTTTTCCATGTCAGGTTCAGTTTTTAAATATTACATAAATTTTAATGTTAAATTACAACAGGAATAAAACCTAGTTTTATAATTTAAATTCCCATAAATTCTTTTATTTTGATGTCACTCTTATTATTTAATCAACTATTACCTTATGAATAAAATTTACATTAGTTTATATTTTATTATACTAATATTCTATGAGTATCATCGTTTACCATATTAATTATGATATTCCAATTGCATTAACTTCGTTGATTTCCAAATTAAGTCCAAATGTATTAAATAATGAGACGATGAACAAAAAATTGTTACTTTATGTGACGACCCTGACTCGACATTCGAAAATCGACACCCGAATACATCACCGTATTCGAACGCCGCAGATTCAAACGTTGAATCCGGTTCGTCGGAGCTTATAACACATTAGGTACAACAACACAGCGGAAGAAAAACAATATATCATTGATATAACAATGAATACAATAATATGATACAAATAAATTATCAATATCAAAGACAAGATATAAAAGCGGAACCAAATAACACCAACAGCGGAAGAGATAACACCAGCAGCGGAATAATATAACACCAAATGGTCTTCCAAAAGAACACAATAACTGCATCCCCAATTGCCAAAGCTCTAAACTTCAAGCTCAAACCACCATCATGCTGAACTTGTAGCAAACTTGGTGCACAATGCAATTGCCAACTACAAATTCAAAAGATTGCCGAAAACTTTATCTACTAGCCGATTATCTGAAAATATGACTCAAGGCCGCCCGTGTGGAAAATTGTGGGCACCCATAGTTTAGAAAGGGAACAATAAACTCCAGGTCAGTCATGAGACTGGTATGAGCAAACAAAAATAGTTTATTTCTGAAATAAACAAAACAAAAAGAAATAAAAAGAAATCCGCAATGCTTTTTTTGGAAAACGAAACTACCAAAAGGCCTCCCCGCACACACACAATGTAAATGCATAATTAGAGGAGATTTCTCCTTATGATAGTCAAACATGCTTGATACGCAAAATCCTTTTGATATTATTATTAGTGCATGGTGTAGAAAATATTTCAAAAGTATAATATTAATCGTAGCTAGCATATCACATTTCGTCGTGTGCCTACTATAGCTACCATGTTCAATAGCAGGTTACCACCACATTCCATGACAGGTTATACGACTAAAACCATACAGGGCTCGTATTGTTTCTTTGGATTTCCAACAAATGGTCACGCTAAGGAACTTCCTATGCCACATGGGTACGCCTCTGGAGGGACTCCCGGAGAACCTAACTGGATCTCTGCCAACACAAGGCCGGGTTACCTCTGTAACTAGGTAACTAACTATCACGAGTAATGCCATCCCCCGATCGTCACCGATCTTTATCCGAAAGCCCTCAACACCAACAACCATAAAGCCAAAAATTTGCAGCAACCACATAAGTTAAGTATCTGGGCTCTATACCATGGTACCACTTTTATCCAGAAGGAAATGGACATACCCTAAAGGGCGCGACCCTCATAATCTTGCTACATTCTTCCTGTTTCGACCATTTCCAAGATGTGAGGTTCGACGAAGCCTCGTTCACAAAGCTACGCTTTTCACCAAATCCATGCTTTGATAAAAAATGATTACTAGCACTTGGTATGCCACATTACCAAATTGAGAATGTACCACTAGTAACCATCAACTACATAACGTCTGAGCTCGTACGTCGTAGAGAAGGGTGTTAAGCTAAAAGAATAAATTCTCCGCCACCAACAGAAATGTATTTGATAGAAATAGCTTTACATCTCAAAGTGTAACGTCAGATATGCATTCATACAAGTCTGTTCCGGGTTCGAACAGAATCGAAGGCACTTCAAAGAAGCCCTTGCAATTCGGGTATTCACAATCCGGATTGGACTGCCCATCACATATGGAAATTTCTACACCGGCGCGACTCAGTGCAAAGACATACGACAGGTAATCCTTTTGTTCTCGAAAATACCCAGTCAAATGCTATGCATTTCGTCGTATCACTATTCGGAATCGGTTATATGACATAAAAGTCCTCTCCCGTCTAAACTGAATAATGAGCGCTAATTTTAAGACCATATGGATGTATTGGATCTTAGTTAAGCCACAACTTTTTAACCCAAAACCTTTCTTTCAAATGGTTTAAACCAAATTTCCACTTTAATCTTAAGCAAAAGATTCACCCTTTAAGACCCTTTTCAGTTTAAAACAAGGTTCACCAATCTTTCACAAAGATTCATTCATAATATTTAAACAAAAGATCTGTCTTTGAGATACTCTTTTGTTTGAAAACAAAGTTCAGCAATCTTTAACAAAGATTCATTCATAGATTTCAAAACTCTTCCAATTTCAAATTTGAAATCCTTCCAACAAGACTGGAAATTCTTTCCTTTATATAAAAGCTATTACATTTAAAAACAAAGAGTTTTCATTTCGGGAAAATCCGATTACATTTGCCCAAGTTATAGCCTTTAAAGTATAAACTTAGGTTAAATTTAAATTCCCAAAATAATACTTTTAATATACTTCAAAAATGGTTTAAAACCCACATATATATTGTATATCTTATATACCCCTTTCAAACTAGAATTTTCAAAGCAATTTCAAAACTTAAACAAGACATATTAAATTTCAGTTCCAAAACTTCTTTCCAAAAGTTTTTCATACTCAACCCAATTCCATTGCCCAACCATTTGGATTCAAAATTCAATCTTTAAAATCATTTCATCATTTGAATAAAATAATATTAAATTTAAAATATATGTAACTTAACCAATTCCTCGTAAAATCCATATTTGTGTGTGGTGTAGTCCAGGGGTTTTACACACAACAATAACATATTACAACCATCATCAATTCAAGCACAACAATATCGATAAGCAGTATAATCTTATAACGCTTATCTTCATTTATAGATTCATAGATAAATATGTAAATTCAACACAGCTAAATAATTTACACACGGCTCAATTCAAAACAATTCATATTACAGAACAATACACATCAGAGATGTATAACAAACAATTCAAAGCATTCAATAGAATTTAACCATCCATAATCAAATAAATCAATCACTTGATTGTATTAATTTTAAATCAGTTATGAATAAATTTCTAATCCTAGTTTATTATCATAAAATTACAAACCATTTTATTTAATTATCCTTTATTCATTTGTTAATTAACCTTTAATAATAAATTAAATTAACCTTTAATTATTAATTATTCTTTAATTCATCGTCCATAATTAATTACATTAATTAATTAACCCTTAATTAATTACCATTTAATTAATTATCCTTAATTAATTACAATAAGAAATTATCTCTAATCACTTATATTAATAAATCACAAATTAATTACATTGAGTAATTATCCTTTAGTCACTTGATTAATTACTTTAATTATTAATTAATTACTATTAATTAAGCAATTATCTTTAATTACTTTCATTAACTATCCACCAGTTACTTGATTAATTATCCTTAATTATTTATTAATTAATCCTTAATTATCCATCTTAATTAATAAATTAATCTTAATCAATCTCATTAATTAACTAACTCTTAATTAATTATCTTTTAATGAATTACCTTAATTAATTAACCTTTAATTAATTATATAAATAAATTAATCATCTTGATTAATTATCCTTTAGTTAATCACATTAATTAATTAATCACATTAATTGATAAATCTTTAAGTAATTAAATAACTTATCCTTTTAATTACATTGGGTAATTATCCTTTTAAATTGCTTTTATCAGGCAATTATCATTTAATTACATTCATTAAGTATCTTTAATCACTTAAGACTTTAATTGATTAAAAGATAATCCATTTATCTCAATTAATTACTTTAATTATCATTAAAAACCTTTATTTAATAAACCTTGTAATTAACAAATAAATTAACTTAGTTTTAAAAATTAATTAACAATTAAAACATCTCTTCTTAATTAACTTCTTAAAATCATTAAGTTTATTTGAATAAACTTTAAAATAAAGGTTATATGTATCATAAACGTTTTTAAGCTTAATTAATTTAAAACAATTTTATTTAAAAACCTTTTAATTAATTCAAAACTTGGATAACAATTATCATTAATAAAAGAGTTGGTTTTAATAGAATTGTTTCAAATAAAACTTGATTTGTTTTAAAAGTTAAAAACTATTTTATACTTAATTACTCAAACCCGAGCCATATTTGAAAATTCTTGAGCCCTACTTTGAGTTTTCCCACGTCATTCATTTTCCATGAGTCATTGCGCGAAGTTCTTCAAGTTTGACCCTTTGAAACTCGTCTTCCCCTAATTTTTCAAATATCAACAGATACACATAAATGCATGTACACATGCACAGGAACTCCGTTCCCCTCTGATCACTGCCTCGATCTTCATCATGTCGCCGACATTACCGTTGACCAACCCAAACACCCAGATCCTCGAAACGACGATGAATTCAAATTTAAGCAAGTCGATGCTTTTTTTGGAACCAGATTCGATCGATACAAACGCCTCGACGTCGACGATCTGACCATCATAGGCCACGCAACCTCAACCAAATCCTCGCCATAGACCCCAGTGCCGGTTCCACCTACACCGGCCTTGTCCGATTCGACGTTGATAATGCAGTTTCTCAGAGAACAAATTCGACAGAAAATCAAGTTTAAACCCTAAATCGTCGAATCCAGGCTACGCCGATATCTGAAAAATCCCTAACTATTTTTCCATCGATCTGCATTGTCCTAGCTATCTTCAACATAAGGCACGACCCACGAAACTTCGCCGTTGATCAGATGTTGATGAAAATGAGTTTATTTTTCAACTTGGAAATTCTCGATAATTGCTAACTTAAAAACATAATTTTATCACCAAAATTCATCATTCTCTAACATGAATCAAAACATGTAATTAGAACTAGAATTTAAGATACTCGAATTTCCTAGGTTTAAATAATTTTTACCGTAAACTATCATTTCCACAATATTTACTTAATATTTCTACCAGATATTATTTTTAGAAATGACTTTAGATTATTGTAAACAATTTTCTTTTGATAATCATAACTTGAAAGGGATTGAAACAAGAGATTTTGATTTTTTTCTTCAATCTGTTTTAAAACCTGTAACTTGAGATAGAGCAAAACATTCATAGGTACAAACATACACACATATATCTTCGTATATATGTATATCTATATATATGCAAGCAGATTTCACATCATATTTCTAAAGATGATCACATGCATTATATATTTCAACTGATTTAAGATTTTAAGCCAAAAGTTTGCTCACCTATTTGGAAGGTAGAGAATAGAGAGAGACAAGCTTGTTTTTAAATTTGGAAAAATTTGTTTTTTTGATTTAAATCTGCACTTAATCCTGATTTTGTATCTGGTACTTGATATAGAACCGAAGCTTGATTGTTTTGAGGTGATCTACAGCATCAAGTTTGAAAGAAGCCTTTGTTTGAATTCTTTTCTTTGTTTTATATTTTGATTTCTAGGCTTGATCTTTACTTTGAGAAAAACTGCTATTTTGAATGATTGTTTTCAGGTTGAAGCCTATTGTTTGATTCCAATTTTAGTTTCTTGAAGCTTGTTTGTTTTCAGATTTTCTTTTCTGGCTTCATTTTCTTTTGTTTGCCTTTTCTTTTGAAAGATGACGAAGAATGTAGAAAAGCGGATGTAAATATGAGAAGTTTTTTTTAAGCTGATAACTGAAGTAAACGGGGTTTCTTCTAATAACATGTTATCTTATTAAATTTTTAAAGAAAATTAAATTGCCACATGTCTTTACTAAGCTTTGCACTTGTTAATGTATATCATTAAAACCTTACACTTGTTAATGTGTATTATTAAAACCTTACACTTGTTTAAGCATAATTTACAAATGTCATAAATATCCATTTTTCTGTTTAAACCCTTGTTTTATTTAAATTAAAATTTATGTTTTAAACCCTTACTTTATTTTAATTTATGAATCATGTTTTATTTTTTTATTAACTACGTATTACGAGATAAATATACAAATTATATTTATTTTAAAAGAAAGCAAAAAGAAATGATCCTTTTATAGATTCTGTGTTCCTGTTTTCAAATTTTTTATTTATTATGTTTTTAAATGTTATATACTTATAAATCTTTATATATATACAAACCATACTTATGTTATTATTAATTTCAAATATATATATATATATATATATATATATATATATTAAAGCTTCTTATTTATCCTTGTTTCACATATTATATTTTCCAACCTTTTTTAAATACATTTCCTTATATGTATTTATATAATTCTTTAAAGAAAATGATTAAAAAAATCTAACTTTACATTAATAAGCAAATCACATATACATATATATTAGTTTCCCAAAAGATAAAGTATTTAAATCAAATTCTATTTATAAATATTTACTTATTGAATTCCCAATCAATTCTCTATTTACAAACTTCTTTCATATATATATACAAATAAACACACATCTTAATTTATTCTGGAAAAATTCAAATTAATTCACAATTAAATCCAAATTTCCTCACGGTTATAAGCGTGACAAAACTAATTTGTTATGGTTATAACCGTGAAAATAGGTACCATGGGCAAATTCAGTCACACTTTTGCTCACGGTTATAACCGTGATAAAAATAGCAATATCTCATGCTTATAACCGTTATAAATTTAGATATTATCACACTTATAACCATGATAGAACAGTATTTACTCACGGTTATAATTGTGATAAAATGGTTATTACTAACGCTTATAACCGTGGGAAATTTAGATAGTATCACACTTATAACCGTGACAGAACAATAGTTTCTAACATTTATAACCATTACCAAAAAGGAAACTCTAACACTTATAACCGTGACAAATGCAAATTATATCACAGTTATAACCATTACGAAAGGTTATTTTCTAACACTTATAACCGTGATAACTAAAACAATATCAAACAAACTATATAGCACTAATATTTTATTACAGCTACAAACAATCTATACAAAAAATATATAGTATTAACATTAAGAAAACATACGATCAATAATTAGAACAACACCAAACATTTATGTTTCATACAAACACCACAAAGGATACTTCATACCAACACCACAAATTATAGAATACAAGCATAATATATATATTTGAACCAAAACTAATATATCCCCATCATGCCAAACTGAACAGCACCAACCTTTCTATGGTGAGGATTAGCAGCAGCAACCGCCGTGGCAGCAGCAACACCGTGCCTAAAAGCAGGCGGTTTCCTTAAATGCAACATGCTCACTTCATCGGCTATTATTTGGTCAAGTTTCTCTTCTTACTCGCTTCAGAAATACCCGATGCTGCTGAAAGATGTTGAAAGAAAGGAAAACTACTACCACCACCTCTCATGCCGACTGCTATATGATGTTATTGTGATGGGTAGTCGATTTTTTTCTCTGATGACTCCAAGGGGGCCTCCATCTTGCCAAATACACTGCTGCTTCTGTTGAAATAATATGATGGACTAGGAATGGCTGGATACTGCTGTTGCGGCGGAATTCCAATCTTACATCAAAGCTGGGCATTGTTGTGTTATTGATATAAGACAATAGTTAATTTAACTTTTATCTAAAAGGAATATTTGTTCAAAAATATTCCTAGACCCATGTGTACTCTCCTCTATTTCTTGAGGATAACATTTGTTTTCAAAAAAAATTCCTATACCCAAATATGAAATAGAATGGGAAAATCAGTTTATTTTTAGAAATACCTTGCTAATGGATAAAAAGTTTCTTTTATAGAAAATTAATTATTATGATTACCAAAAGCATTATACATGTTATTTTATCACTTATTTTTGCTGATGTATTTCCATTACGTAGACACTGGGACTGTTACATGCACTTTCTTCCCTTATGTGGCTTTGCGGCCCTATCGTAGGATTTACTGTAAGTACCACCTAATATTTTTTCAAGAATTACCCTAATAAATAATTTGTTAGTGCAGCTGATGTGTCTTATATATGTTATATTCAATTTCAGGTTCAACCAATTGTTGGTATATATAGTGATCAGTGTCGGTCCAGATATGGAAGAAGAAGACCGTTTATGTTTATGGGATATCTTCTTATTTGTGCAGCAGTAAGTACATATGTTTTTTTTCCTCATATATAAAAATATAATTAAAATCTTGTGCTATTACTTTGTGTCATAAATAGGTGATTATAATTGCATTTTTTTTCTGACATCGGCTTTGCCTTGGGCAACACTAAAGAAGACTGCAGTGTCTACACTGGCTCTCGTTGGAAAGCAGCAATTATATTTGGTGCTGGCTTCTGGGTTTTAGATTTTGCTAAAAATGCAGTGCAAGTAAGCCTAATGAATTAACACCACTAATTTTATGTATTATAGCTAAATGTCATATGTTAACACCTAATATAATGTATGATGTTTGATGCAGGGACCAGCTCAAGCTCTTAAAATAAACCATGTGAATTCTTAAAATAATATGCTCATCCTCAATAGGATTGGGACAGATATTGGCCTCATTCCTAACAATATAGCTGTGCAAGTAAACTCACTCACTCACTCATTTATAGTTAGTACAGATTATTTAATTCAATATAGTAGAACTAAATGATGAAGAACAATATAGAAGACATTGAAATCAAGTGAAAGATTAATGATTACTTACTCAGTGCACAAGTGCCAGTAATAGGATCCCATGTCAAACCTTGATTACAGAAGCACGGTTTGATCCCATCCCTACTTGCAACATCCACCTTACACATGGCATTGACTCCATCCTCGCAGTCCACTAGTAAGAAGCTCCCCAACCTCTGCAACACAGAATATTTCATTATTTCCTAAGGGTTAGCATACATCGACTATAAGTAACTAATATAATATTGTAATGCAGTATGTTTCCTTACCCAACTACTTTGGGTCAAATTCCCATAATGTATCTTTGTCCAATGCAGGATAGAGACACCACAAGCAATATAAACATCTCTTGATATGTCAAGAATCTTGCTATTCTCTTATAAATATATTTTCTTTTGTAATTTGTAGTGATATGTCAAGAAAAGTTACAATTCAATTGGTGCTAATCCATGTCTTCTAGAAGACATGCTCCATTTCCTATGCTAAATCCTCATTCTTTGTTTTAAATCCTTCAATTTGTTTAGTTTGTTCCAAATCCTTTCAGCAATTAACAAGAGATATAACATGTTAGTAGAACCATTTAAAAAACTGTATGTATAAATACATTTTCAAAAGTCATCAATAAATAAACACTGACCATATCATGAAAATGGTTAAGTCACATTTAAAAAACATCAACTAGCAATCAGAAAGTGTACCTGCTTGCTTTAACAAATTGTCCATATGTCAAGCGCCATGGATAATTAGCGTACTTTGTCGTAATGACAATGTTATCCCCAACTTTATTTGATCCTAAAAGGAAAAAAGATTAAACAATCAAAATCATACACAATATCAAATACACTTTTAACAAGTAACAAGTGACAACAACCTTCTAAGTGTCCCCGAACTTTTTTGTTTGCATTCATATAAACCAATTGCCTATCTAAACCAACATAATACTTGTATGGTATTCTGGAAAATATTGCTCGATTTGATATCTCGATGCATAACTTTAGGCTCTAAAGTTCTAAACCTTCATGCAAGTATATGCTATTCTGCATGTATAGGAATGAAAGGAACACATTGAAAATGTTTGAAACAAGTGCAAAGTGGTTGGTGTTAAGTTTCGAGCATATAAGAAAATGAAAATGAAAATATAAGAAAATGAAAATATATTAAGGATGATTACCCTTTTCCAGTTCCAGTGGCTATTTTTATCCTAATGTCCCATGTTAATGGACTGACTAGCCCAATGTCTCCTGTAACCACTGCTTTAAATTACCATTTTTGACATATTCATATATGCTTGGTGCTCTTTTGATACTTGCAGATTTCACGAAGAGCAACAGTTTCTGGCATGTAATGATGAGGCTTCTTCACTCCATCGGTAGTTGGTGCTGAGTTTCGAACATCCTTAGTAGGAAGCTTCTTCCCGAGAGCCTTCCCTTTAGCTGACTTACAAGCATGAATGCATTGTCCCATAGTAGCATTGATTTTCAATGATTTAATTCACCAGAGAAAAAGCAGGTATGTTACATGTTTAGTCCAACACAGTACATACAATTCCTAATAATTGTAAGAATCTTACATGACCATTTTACTACCCCAAACTAATAACAGAAGTAACATGCTATGTATAGGTATGTTACATAAAATGTGTATTTGCTTGCATAAATATAAAAAGATGCTTTTATGAGTATTCTATCAATTTTTCAAGTGTTTAGAACATAGCTAACAGTAAATTCCATGCAGTAATGGTGATAGAAGAACACAATTGTGCATACATTTGATCAAATTCAAACTTGAAAGAAACAAATTACTCATTGTGATAAATTTGAATGATGCACTCCAACTAGACTTATATTCAGATGTAGGGTTTTAGGGAAAAGAAATATGAAATAGAGAAAAAAGAAATAAATGTTATAGGATATATGCATTGGTGGAACTGCGCAAGAACTGCTGCAATTCAAAAGCAACAACCATGCAGAGGTGCAAGTAAACTAAGTAAACTGTGCTGTACGATTAAAGAAATGAATAGGAACATATGACTAAAGTGGAAGAACTGCAGATAGAAATTGCTGTCAGCCATAATCTGGTGGATGATTAGCAAGTAAAATTAGGAAGAAATGCAATCAAGGAGTCACAATTGCATTACAATATGGAGCATGGTGATCAGCATTCACCTATCTGGGTTTGCCAAATTTAAAGTTACATATCCATTGTATTAAAAACGAAAAATACATAATGAGATACAAAAACTAAACAAATAATCACCAGTTTATATTTTTTCCACAATAAACAAAGTAAAAAAATAATGTGTTCTTAATTTAAATTAGACATATTCAATATTATCAATGTAAGATATAAGCATAAAAAAATTTGAAGCATGCCTTCAAATAGTCTTCATAAGCTTTCAGGTAAAAAAAGCCTATTCATTAAAATGATTGAAAAGTAATTTTTGTCCAAAAACTATACTTGCGAATTGCTCTTGAAAAGATATAAAAAATCCTATACACCAACCCATGTTTCTTTTTATACAGATGAAGTTGCTAGAAATTAATCAACATATAGGAATCATTCAATAATATTGCAATTTGAATGCCAAAAAAGAATATACCTGAAAAAAGCGGTAGAAGACTAGGACAATAGCTTTGGCTTTAAATGCCACCAATCACTATTAACTCTGGTACGCCCTAGCCGAACAAGCAACGACACACTCCTGTTCGATCGTGATGGCGTTGCAGGCTCGGTTCTCCTAATTTTATGCACTGAACTCAAACTAGTAATTTGTTTGGACGACGAGTAATTTTTGGAGAAGAACAAAGAACTTGAAGACGAAAAATTAATTAAAGGCGGTGGCAGAACGGCAGAGGCAGAAGAAATTAGAAAGGCGAAACCCTAGAACTGAAGAGGAATTAAAATGACGATGAAATATTATACGTACAAATGAATAAGTAATACTAAAACATAAATTACAATACTGCCCATATTTCTTTTTAGTATTTACGAAATTACTAGATGTAGCCACGGTAATAACCGTGACAAACATTTCTAACGAAAATATCTGTTAGAAAATAGTAACGGTTTTACCGTTACAAATTGAAAGTGGAAAGTGTTACAAAATGGGCTATTTGGTGTATGTTAGCACCAAAACTGGTCACTAACACCCTTAGAAAGATTGTGTAGAGAGATTAATGAAGAAAGTAAATTAAAATAGGGAATAATACATAAATTTAAATGCAGAGGGCAAGAACACCAAATTTATAGTGGTTCGGCGTAACCACCTACGTCCACTTTGAAGTTGATTTCCTTGATAGTTGATTACAGATACTATCCGTTTCCAATTACTTGAATACAATTGCAAAGTAAAATATTAAGTCTTAAATGAGTGTTGAATGCAGCAGAGTTTCCCCAGCGTTCCCAAAAAACTCTCCCCTTTCACTGTGCCCCTGCCTCTCTATTTATAGACGAAGATGGGTTGGACTTCCCTGGTGGACCTGGTGGATGAATATCTTGGCCCAAATAGAGTAATCTCTGTGTGCCGAGCCATAGATACCGAACGTCGAATGCCGGACAGGGCATGAATGCCGAACAGTCTTCTCATGCCGAGCGCAACGAGGCCGAACACTCTGAATACCGTGGGAAGCACTTGTACCGGACGATATTGGAAGACGAACCAGTGACTTGGCCGAACGATGTTTGTATGCCAAGCAGAACTTAGGCCGAACGATATTTTGGTCGAATGTTACCTAGGCCGAACTATGTCTCGACCGAACGGTAGTTGATGCTGGACAATCCTGCTATGCCGAATGTTCTCACATGCCGAACATTATTCCACGCCGAACGTCTCTCAATGCCGAATGATCTGTCATGCCAAACGTTCCATAGGCGTCGAACGAACTTGGATGCCGAGCGCCCCTGATTGCCGAGCACCCCTGACTGCCGAGCGCTCCCGAATGCCGAACGGTCTCGGGATGCCTAACAGATTCAGGCCGAACCTTCATGGATGCCGAACCTTCGTGGATGCCGAGCGTTCCTTGTATGTCGAACATTTAGAACGCCGAGTACCAAGTTGCCAGGTCAAATCTCCAGGAAACACTTGCCCTCCGAAGTATATCGCGTGACCGAACGTGATACGCTTTGAACTACGAACCCTTTGTTCTTCGCTTCGAACCTTGGTCCATCACCCTTGGAGGTTGTTTTCCTGTGAGCACTTGATGAAGTGGTGTGTGCCGAGCGTAACGCGAATGCCGAACGATACGGCCGAAGTCGAACGCGCCACGTGTGTCGAACGGCTTTGTATGCCGAAGCTGAACGATGCGGCTTTGATCGGTTCCACCGGCCATAGCCTCTTCGACTTCTTCTTCTTCCCTATAAAGGCCAGCGCCTTCCTCTTTCTTCTCCTTTCACTTTTTACCCCCGCTATCTCGTACTTGCAAATTTCACCTGTTAACAACTATTCCTTCCCAATCCATTCGGCATTGATTAAAGCCGTGCCCTTAACCTAAGATTTCTCCATGTCTCGATCTACTATCTAGGTAATGATCCCTCTATCTAAGCCTTTTCCCCGAATGAATGGGTTTTAACACGAGGCCCGGGTCCGTAAATTTGAAATGTAGCGGATAGGTGTTGCACGGATGGAGGAATCGAAGTTTGATTAGGATATTTCTTTGGGCTAGATAGTATGGATGGTGAGAGAAATGGCCTGCGTCGAGTATACGAGGGAGATGTTGGGAGGTGTATTGTGGTTCGGCTTGGTTCTCTTATGCCGAACGAGATTGGAGGAGAAGAAAGGATAGAGAAGGAGAGGAAAAAAATGAAACCGTAGTTAAGGGAGGATCGTCGAGCGTTGGGGCTCAGCCTAGTCTGGTTCGGAGTGTCTCACCACATGCCGAACAGTGGGTTGGGAGGTTACGGAGGAAGCATGAGTTAGATGAGATGCCGATTGTTTTTTCGGCCGAATAGAATCTTGGCCGAATGATACTTTGCCAAGAGCTACCTAGGTCGAATGTTAGTTAGGCCGAATGAAAGTTTGACTGAACAATATTCAGGCCGAACGGTAGCTGGTCCGAACGACAGTTTGGCCGAACAACTTTTAGGCCGAGCCATTATGAATGCCGCACCATCCCTTAGCTTAGCCGAACACTTGTTTACCTTGCCTAATCATACAACAAAACAAGGACAAGGACTCCAGCATACCAGCATATCGAACTGATCCGGACTGATAACCTCCTAATTTCAGTAGACACAAACCTGAACTTAAATCGACATAATCGGATAACTTCTTCCAACCTTTTCTGAATCCGAAATAGTAGACACCATAAGGCAGGCTTTTGGAGACGGTCAGCGATGACGGTCTTCGAAGGCGATGATTCGGAGCTCAGTTTTAGAATAATAACCCCGTGACTTTCAATTTTTCAGCGCTTACACACAAATGATCACACTATTTCACACACCACACAGGGGGAATTCTTGTATTGTTAATTCTGACGTCGATTGTTTTTCAAGTATAGCTCAAGCAGGTGCTCTTGTCAAACTCGATATTTATCGGAAATGTCTACGATATCTAGCTCCGCCACGATTTCTGACAGACCGGGACCATTCTCTCGACAGGAAGTCATAGATGTCTCAAATCCACTAACCTCCCCAACATATAACTTAGCCCCCGATGCCCTGGAGGCATCGATTTTCTTGGACAACCCTGCCGATTCACAGGCTTCAAAAATCAATGAAGTTGCGCTTCGGCGAATATGTTCCACCCACGGAATACCTTTTGACGACGTGCTGGTTCCATCGGGGCACGATCGGCCACACCTTCCCCCAGTTGGATACACGGCGTGTAATAAATTCATGTGCTGCAATACATCGACATTGCCCCGTCACAGCTGCACCCAAACGGTCACGCCTTAATCTATGGCACTTACATACTCTTCATGGCCGTCTTCTTTAGGCCTCCAACACCTGGCGACATCAGATATATTTATATGATCAAGAAGCAGAGAGATAGCCCCTCCTTTGTGTTCCTCGAGCCGCATCACAAATGCTAAATTTTAACCGAGGCATGGAGCAAGTTTTTTCTGTACAAACAGGAATGGTTCTATGTGCGTTGCTCCCTGGTTTCGCGAGGAGATGAGTTGAAGGAAGTAAGTCTTCTTCTTGGAACGATATTCATGTTTTTGTCGAGGCTATGCCTTTTCTAACTCTTGTTTCATCTTCTCAGGTATCAATCCACGTCCTGACGGCCACAGATATTCTGAGGCCATTGAAGCTATTAGAGCTCTTCCCACCGAAGAATGAGACATCCGAACTATCATTTCAAATGAGTCACTACCGTGGTTCGGACTATTAGCAGAAAGTCGTCGGGTAAGCCTTCCCGAGGGCGTCTCCATACCCAAGACCGCATCCGTAGTGTAATGACCCATAAATTTCGACCATTTAATTTGTTATTTTAATTTTATTTTTGGTAAATTAATGAAGAAAGAAACAAAATTCTCATAATGTATATTGGAGCGAATGTTAGAAATTAAATATGATTGTGTAACTAATACGGAAAGAAATAAAAATTTACAATAGTATTAATGGATATATAACTGCATTTTTATTTTTAAATTACGGATTGAAATGATAAATATCCGTATCACTTGACCACAAGATAGAAAATTATATACAAGTACCGTGGTATATATATATACAATTATTTTTGAAATGATTTTCTATGGTTTTGGAAAGAATACGGTTTAATAAATATTAAAGTGTGATATATATAGTAAAAATTCTTGAATTTAGCTATGTATAAATTTGTTTCGAATTTTAAAATAAGCTAAATAATGAAGTTGATTTCGTTTATATAATATGGTTAAGAATAGATTTGAAATTCTTTTGTATATAGAGTTTATAATAACTCAAATAAAAGTAAAGTTGAAGATAACTGTGAATACGATTGAATTAAAGTATTTCAGAATTTTCCTCGAATTTTTTTTTGAAATGTAAATAAATGACGATTTAAAGGGTATGATCTTTTAAGTTGATTTTTGATTTGAGGATTTAAACGAATATCAAATTTGTTTAAAGAATGTTATCAAGTTAATTTAATTAAAAGAATATCCTGTTATTGAAGTTTAAGGGTTCTACCTGAATAATATTTGTTTAGTAAATAAATTTCATATTTAAATAATAGGAATTTGATTGATATATATTAAATTATCAAAGAATCCATTTTTGAGATAGTGAAATATTTAAAGATTGAAATATATGAACTATAAAGTTTTGAAATATAGAATATTTAAGCTTTGAAATATATGGGAATTAAAATAGTTTATTTGGAGGTTCAAATTGATATTGGGAATTTATTGTGAAATTTGAAGAAGCTGTTTATTTTATAAAGTAATATAGTATTTGAACCATTAAGTATTAAAAATTATGTTTCAAAGCTATGGTTTCAAGGTATATATATTTGAAAATATTATGATTTTGGGAAAGGGATATTTATAAAATAAAAATGATATCATATTTATTTGGGTTTAAAAAAAAATGATATCGTATTTATATGGTTTGAAAGAGATATTATTTTCTAGTTTTACAGTCTTAATTATTTTGAAATAACCGCGGTGTTATAATAACGTTTGGTTGTTGAAGTGACCGGGATCGGAAGTTGTCATACTCTCTGCCAACTCCGAAAACCAATTTAACAACCGTGTACGCGGTGGAGATTCCAGAATGAAGTAGGATGGTGGCGACGTTTCCTTTGAGGTAAATACGTGGACCCTACTCCGGTGAGTTGGCATAAGGTGGCTAAAACAGGAGCGATTCTCGGGCCAAGGGGGTTAGCGCCCTTTCTCGGATACTCCTCTTTGATATTATACTCTGACTTTTGGATGCGATTCCGTGGCCACTTTTGATCTTTGATTTTATGGGGGAGTTTGTTCGAGGTAGGCGGTAGCTGCGGCTATGCGGTACCACCAGCCCGGATGCGTAATTGGTATATCTACCCTGGCATTGCCTAGTTGTGCCATGTCACCTACCCTATCGCGTCTTGTATGAGTTTCAATTTGTGTCGTACCTATGAAGTATCCTCTGGCAGCCTCCCGATCAGGAGGTATTACGGTACTGTATAGACTATTGGCATTATTTGTGTTAAGGGCTATATGGGTAACCCCTTAACGCTATTTAAAAGTAAGTTTATTTTACAATTAGACACTATTATAATAGCGAAATATTACTACATAGTAAATAGTCTAACGGATCCTTAGGAGATGTAAATCCCGAGCATGTCTTGAGTTACTGCACTCATATTTATTTCTGTTGATTTAACTTACATAAGATCTTTTAGTTCCGACTCAAGTGTTTTGTCTTTTCAATTCACCCGGGTCAGTCCGAGCGTTTCAAGATCGAAGATTTTAGCTCTAGAGGATGAAGACGGAGATTTCTATTATTATTATTATTTATTATATCCCACTACACACTGTATTCCACTGCATTGATATTTATTGTATGTGAACTCTGATATATATTGTATAGGTAAATTTAAATACTTTGTAAATAGCTTCAAGAACTGTATATTGATTATTATATTTTATCCTTCAGCTGCGAGATTCTGTTCTGTTTTATTTCTTTCTCGTTTTTCTTATTTACCCCATAACAATCCGCCTTCCGAACGGTTTGAATTGGCATGTGTGTCGATTTAAAGCGGGCGAAAGGCGGGATGTTACAATTTGGTATCAGAGCTTTGGTTTAACGATAAACCTCAGCTTTGTGGGGTCTGACTCTTTATTAATAGGGTAGTAATACCCTATGGGAGTGGCTGAGTGTGTATATATATGAGAGAGCGTATTTGTTAGTGTTATAAAAAGGTTTTAATATTGTGTTAATCTATTCCGTTTTGTATTTATAAATTCTGGTTGGTGCATGGGACGATGTGACATCAATAGGAATTTCTAAACACCTAATCGGACAGACAGACATAATATTTGTTTTATGAATGAAATAATTTTGCCTATTATATTTTCTATACATAAAGTAAATTTCATAAAGGTTATATTTGGTTGTATTATTTTGGTTGTTAGGTAATAATTTATAAATAATATTTAAAATAAGATTGAAAATAAAATAAATGAAATTGGAAATTTAGAACATAAGTTCCGAGGTTTGAAAATTTCTTTCAAATGATTTTGAAATATAATAATAGTGTATAGAAATATTTTCTGATATAAATATTTTAATATAATTTGAAAGTATGGTTTTAAAGAAATTCTGTAAAGATTTATTTGTACCCCTATCTCTGTCGCTAGAAAATAATTTCGGTAATGAGTGCACGCATCCTCGACTTTCATTTTCGAGTTTCGAAGTGGGAAGACCACTGTAGTAGTTTTACTACAGATTTATTCTTGATAAACAAAAGTAAAATTTTAATTTGTTTTAAATATACTTGGATATAGATAAGTTGTAAGTATATTTTTCTATTATTTTAAAATAATTTGAAATTAAACCCGGTATTTAATTCTTAAGTTTCCATTTATTAATAGTTTAATTAAGGTAGTGAAACAGAATTTAACTAATAATTGAAACCTAAATAAAATAAGAGATTTAATGCTAGGTTAGTAATGGTATCAAAGGAAACTTGAAATTTATAACAAATGAAACAAGTAATATTATTGAATATTAAATTTAATTAAAGGATGAGATAAAACTTGTATAAGTTCATTTGCATTTTCTTTAACATATATAACTTACCAAATATAAAAAGTTGAAATGTTTAATAAGAAATGTAATGGAAATTGTACAAGTAAAAGTATGTACCGAAGTATTTCTAAAATTTAATATAATAGAAATGTAAGCGCTAAATAAGTAAATGAAATTTGAGAAATGAATGCAATGCAATGAATAGGAATATAGAAAAATAAATAAATCAATGAATGAAGCTGTAAGAAATAAATGAATATAATTGAGAAATGCATGAATGGAATGCAATAAAAGAAACTTACATGACCTGAATAAATGAAAATGAATAGAATTAATAAGAATAAACTAATCATTGTTGTTGTTTTGGTTTATGGTTGTTGAGTAAGGATACTTTAAAAGTGTTTGGATGAATGAATAATATATTTAGTTTCACCTAAGACTGTTGAGTGAAGGGTACACTTAGTAGTTATTCTTCATTCCGTACAATTTAAAGTTTGAACCCGAACAACTATTTGTTTTGTTTGATGAATGAATGATTAATTTGTGTTGTTTCATTGTGATGGTTGTATACCTGTTTGCAAGTGATTGTTATAGGTGTTAATTTTTTTTGGTACTTGAAAACAACGCTAAATATTTCATTTTATATAATTATTAACTCTCTTGGATTATATAAGTGAAATACAGGTTATGGAAGCAATTGCTACTACTTTTGGTTTCAAAATTAAGCGTAAATTGCCCGACAAATAGGTACGTTTTCGGATTACGGTTTAGCGCTATTATATTATTTTGGAAAATATATGTTGTATATTATTATACTCGATATTATATTTCTCCCGAGCCTTCCCGTACAAAGGAGACTCCGCCAAAATTTTCCGTAAATTTTTGGACTTATAAATATTTTGAAAATATTTTAAAAACTTTATAAATTTAAATATAAAAAAGATTTAATGGTTATAAATTGAGATATTTTATCTAAATTAATTAATTTTGTAAAAATAATTGTTTATAAAGTTAATGTTTTGAATAAGATATATTGATTTCTTAATTCTTCTTTTTCCCTTCTTTTCCTTTTCGGGGACGAAACGCTTTAAGTGGAGGAGAGTGTAACGACCCATAAATTTCGACCATTTAATTTGTTATTTTAATTTGATTTTTGGTAATTTAATGAAGAAAGAAACGAAATTCTCATAATGTATATTGGAGCGAATGTAGGAAATTAAATATGATTGTGTAACTAATACGGAAAGAAATAAAAAATTTCAATAGTATTAATGGAAATAAATCTAAATGCATGTTTGGACAGAACATAAGTAAATGAAATTGTAGTATGAATTTTTTTTTAAGGATAGGATAACAACTATTATAAATTACCTAAATTTATTTGTCAATGAATTTATTGGAAATAAAGTCCTCTTAAATGTTAAGTAATTATAATGTTGTTATTGAGAATAAACGTTACTTTAAAATTATTAATATAGTAATGGAAGTGTGAATGTAAATTTATAGAAGCGTAAATTTGATTTTAAGAAATAACTGGTGGATTGGGAAATAAGTTCAAATTATGTTAATTGAGAAATTAATACGAAGAGTATGTAAAGTAATTTATAGAGTATAAAGTATTTAAAGACCTTAATTAATATGTTCAGTTGAAAGAAATTACAACATTAGTTTGGAAATGATTTGAACTTGTGAGAATGTGATTGATAGCCGATGAAATCAAAATTTTATAAGTTACCTATTTTAATGGAGTTGAAAATTTAACTTTTATAAATGTAAATGAATGTTACATTTATGTGAAATGTAATACCATGTTTAAGAGATTGTTAAATTGTATATATAAAAGGAAATTTTATTCATTGTTTTAAAACCTTAATTAATATGGGTAATAAATTTAATATAAGAAAAACCAATGCCATTTTTGGATTAATCAGTGAAGCAATAATAATAAATAGTAATTAATTCAAAGTTTGTAACTTGGGAATAATGTAGATTAATATACGTTAGTTATTTATGGTAGTGATTAAAATTGGTAATATATTTGCAATTAATGATAATAGTGTCGATATAAGCTAATAAAATTTAAATGTCAATGCAATACCAATTTATGAATTTAAGGTGATTACGAAATTGGAATTTGATAAATACAGTAACTAACTCAGGGGCAAATAAATTTTATGGAATAAATACTAGATAGGTAAATTTAATGATTGTTAGTTGGTAATTTAAGCATGAATGGGAATAAATTGGGCAATAGTGAGAATTTTTAAATTTTACCCATTCCTTTAATTTATTTAATTAGAATCTTAATCAAATGCAACATTCGTTGTTATTAGTAGCTTATAGGTGGAAATAATGTAAACTTTATTCAGAATATAATAATTTGTTAAATTAAAAGAATGGAAGGCAAGTTGTATGGATTTATTTGAGTTTAATTTCTGATAATACGATAATTGCAATTAAACGAATTAAAATAGCTTATTTGAAATTTAGCTGGAATATGAGAATATTTAATGTAATAGTCGAATCAAATGGTAAACCAATCTATTCGACAATTATGAATGTAATAATTTTTGGTAAACTAAATTAAATGGAAATTTTGGTAATTTTATTTATAATTTGAAAATTTAATGAAATTGGAAGTTAACACTGAAATTTATAAATTAATCAACTGTACATTTACATCCGAATTTGTTAAAACATTTTAAACATTAAGGAATCAAAGTTGATAAAATTTGTCAATTATAGAAGTGAAGGTAAAATTTGAATTATTTAATTAATTTATTTTTAATTTATTTAATCAATATAAAAATAGCTATTTGGGCCACTGACTCGGATTTCGAAGAAACTAGTTTCATCGGATCCGTAACGATGAATTATTGTAGGATTTTATGTTTCGCGTCGATCAGGTTTGTCGTTTGATTGTATGGGCTTGAAACGCCTTGAAATCAATTTAATTAAAATCAATTGAAATCAATTGAAATCAATTTGAAAATATTAATTTCAGCATAACTCCTTCATACGATGGAATTTGGACGTGAAACTTTGTAACAACCCGCATATTTATCGATTTTATATTTAAATATTTTATCGTTCGTCGGATTTTGGTCCGAAAAGATCCTTTTTGCAAACAGTCGAATTGGGACTCGAGATCACCCCCATTGAGTTCAAAATAACGTTTGCGATCTTTTTAAGTGTAAACTTTGATATGTTTGGAGTTAGTGAAATTTTGCTACTTTTCACTTAGGGCCTTTGTTTAGGTTTCAGCCCATTAACCTCATTTATCAACCTAGCTCCAACCCTCTTCTCTTCATTCCTTCATAATTTCCTAATACATTCAAGCTTCATCAAAAATGGGGAAAGAGAAAAAGAATTAGGAAATCCTAAGCCCTAGTTTCCATTAGCAAATCCATCTTCTAGCTCCAAACTCAAGAGAACCCATTGGTAAGCTTTCTCTTCATCTTCTCCAACTCATTCTCTCTTTGATTTCAGAAATTTTCTAAACCTAATTTAGCAAATGTTTCTCTTTTAAGCTTAGATTGAAGCTTCTTGAGTTGTTATTGAAGAGGAATTGATCTTAGCTTGTTTTTAAAGCTTCTCCTTCATTGATTTGGGGTTCAAAGGTGAGATTTTTTATCTCACATCTATGCTTATATTTATCTTCGATTGTTAGGTATGAATTCCTAACACTTATTCTTATGCAAGTGATATGGATTTGGATTGGTTTTGTGAATATTCTAATTTTTGGTGTTTTGGGTTCAATTCTTTAAAAATCATGGCTTTGATGTTCAAATGTGTTTTTGGTGATGCAACGAGGAGCTCATAGGGCCGGGTAGTCGATGGGTATAAATCCTTAGTGCCGATGCTCGAGTGGTTGCAAATTTTCGTGATTGGCCATTGTATTCGATGGGCTAGGAGGGGACTGGAAAGAGGTTCGGCCGACCGAGCCCTGTGGCCGGTCGACCGACCTGCTTCCAGAGTGCGTAAGCACTCCTCTGTCTGAGGTTCGGTCGACCGACTACAGGGTTCGGCCGACCGACCTGCTACCCCGAGCATTTCTGTTTTTGGTCCGGTTGACCGAGCTCTATAGCCGGCCGACCGACCTGATGCAATTTAGCCTGTTTCGCCTAGTTGCTTGAATTTCCAACTTTAATCGATTCGTGTTGTTTCCTATTTGTTGTTATCATTTATTATGACTTTGATGACTCCTTTTTAGGGATTTTTGAATATCCATTTCGATGGATTCTTTATCGGTTTCGTTGGATTTTTATTCACATCTTCGCATGTGAATTTTAGTGATTGATTGTTCCTACAATCTTCTTTGTGATTTGTCACTTTAAAAATATAAAGGTTTTAAATACTAATAGCAAATATCAAAACTCTTTCTTCAAATGATTTTAACACTATTTTATTACAAAGTTCGTTTCTTAAACCATTTCCCAATCTATTAGTATATACAAGCCTTTACCTCACTCGTATGAGAAATCTAATTAAACGACTTAGTAAAACAAGTGGTATGAAACGCTTGCGTTTACTTCGTCGGTTAATTCTTGGACTTGTTCGATTGAATCTCTTGTGACAATTTTCTAGTGGAGATCTTCAATTTGTTCATAAATATTTAAGTTAAGCAAGTGGTTATGTGACATGAAGCTAAACTCATATATTTACTAGCTTAGTGTAATTGACACTTCTCGATTGATCGATGACGATCGTCTTTGTGGTTTAGACTAGCAATGTGCGATGTCTCTTTGTCTGTATGGAGGATTGTACCTCATTTTATTGAGCTTTGCCTCATTTATCGCATGGGTCGTATCTTTCTAGATACGTCGATGTTTATTTCACGCATGGGTTGTACCTTTTTAGGTGCATCGATGTTTGTTTACTTCGTGGAGCAATCAGCTCAATAAGTTGGGACATGGGGCGTATCTTTCTAGTTGCGTCGATGTTTGTCTATGCATGGGGCGTATCTTTCTAGTTGCGTCGATGTTCGTCTATGCATGGGGCATATCTTTCTAGGTGCGTCGATGTTAGACATTACATGGGGTGTATCTTTCTAGCTGCATCGACGTTTATTTATGCATGGGATGTATCTTTATAGGTGCATCGATGTTTATTTATGCATGGGGCGTATCTTTCTAGGTGCGTCGATGCTAGAGCATGGGGCGTATCTTTCTAGGTGCGTCGATGTTCGACTGTGCATGGGGCGTGTCTTTCTAGGTGCGTCGATGTCCAATTTATGGGATTGGCCATCCTTTTATTGTGATTTCTGGATTTCTTGAGATGATTTCTGGAATTTATGTTCCACCAACTTTTGCGATTGGCATTGATATATATGTCATTTATTGTGGCTTGGCGAATGAAATTAGGAGTATGACATTCCTTTTTATCTTTGAGAAGATCTTTGCGATATTGATTAATCTCTTATTGATTTTTCAATTATTTATTTATCACAGCTTGGCATTGTGATTATTATACGTTTAGTCATATCTCTTATTCCATATCATTTCTTCTGATATTTATAGCTAGACTGATCCGTTTATTATTTTCTTCTTAAATAATATTCGGGTCAGACCGAGATGTTACAGGTGCTTCTGCTTGACTTGTAACGACCCAGAATTTTTATAATTTAAAATTTGAATATTTAATTAATTTTAAATATTAATAAGTGAATTTATAAGTCAAATAAATTTTTATTTGAATTATTGGATTTAATTGAATAATTAAATCGATAATTTAGTATGTTAAATTATGGAAATAATTGAAAATTGGGTTAAATATGATTGAAAATGATTTGTAAAATTTTATTATATCATATGGAAGTTAGAACGATATTTTAGAACTTTTAAAATCGAATTAAAAGTTTATTTGTGAAAATTGAATATTTTAATATTTAATCGACTAGTGAAAACAGTCAATTTTTGAACAGTCTCAGAATTGAACGAAACAAGTTCCATTGGATCCGTAATAGTTAGTTATTACCGGATTTCAATTTTCGTGTCAATCGGAGTTATCGTTTGATCGTGGCAGCTCGAAACGCATCGAATTATTTTTAATTTAAATTTGGCGAGTGAAAATAGCCATTTTTCAAAAAGTCTCGGATTTCGACGAAACCAGTTTCATCGGATCTGTAATGTGGTATTATTGTAAGGTTTCAAATTTCGTGTCAATTGGATTTACTGTTTGTCCGGTACAAATTAAAACGCCTAGAAATCGATTTAAATCGGTTTAATTTAAATTGAGCGTTTTTAGCCATAACTCGCACAGATGTCCGAATTAGCTTCCGAAACCTGTTCCATTGTGTCCGGAATGCGGGGTAAACCCTAGGAACGTCAGTTTCGGCGCGTAAATCGGAGTTCGGGATTTCCGGATGAATAGTGTTCGAATTTTTCCTATAAATAGACCCCTACCTCTCACATAATTAAAAAAATAAATAAATATCTCCAATCCAAAACCCTAGCCGCCAGTTCATTCATGAATGGCCGAAAATTGTCCACCATCTTCCCTCCAAATCTTCAAATCGAAGCATTAATTCAACAATCTTCCAACATGAAAGTGGTAGAGGGTAGTGAGATCTACGATGTGTACGGTGGAGATCGTAATTAACTCGATGGATTGACAGCAAATCGTCCTCAAAGAGCTGAAGGTCGGCACGCATTTCGAGATACAAGGAGGAGCCGCACGTGGCCGGTCTTGGGCCGAGCATGGAGGTTGGGTCGGCTTTCGATGTGGAGGTGCCTGATCGCGTTCAAGTTCAACGCGGAGGTCGAATTTTTCAACCCTAATTTTGGGTTCATGGGTTCATGTTACGGTTTTTGGTCTATAGATGGAGATGGGAAGAAGCAAGCTACGGCCCTGATGCAAGCACGTTGGATCCAGTGGCCAATGTTAATTTAGGTTATGAAAATAATAATTTATGTTGTAATTAGTTAATTAAAATTCGTATAACTTCAAATATTCGTATCTTTTTCGTACGAGGTCGAAAACGCGCGAAACAAGAAGCGTTGGAATCGTATGGACGAGCACTACGCGATGAAATTGGATTGGAGTCGTTTGGAGTTAGTGAGAATTTTGGGTAAAATTAAACGCGTGTTTAATTTTATTCGAAATAAATCGCTAAAACGAAATTGAAAACAAGGTGAGAACTTCTCACTCAATCGAATCAGTTTCGATTTTATTTTAAATAGTTAGATTTAAAATATTTGAATGCATGTTTGAATGTTGATTGATATCTATTGATTGTTAAAATAGACATTATTGCGCCGTTAGTAAGCGGATGTTATTTAATAAAAACATATACCGCGAATATTTCATAAACAGTGAAATTGGTATTATATATAATATCAATATATATATATTGGCATATGTATATATTGCAGTTGTTGATTTCCCGTATTTTTTAGCGGATGAGACCCTATTGCGCCGTTATTAAGCGGATAATATTTATTAAAAACATATACCGCGATAATTTCGTACTGGAGCGAAATTGGTATTGTGCTAATGTTTGTGGATGCAGGAAAACAGGTTGGAGGGATCCAACTGGATTCCTCAACAGTTTTTATTTGATTTCAGATATTTTGATATTTGATGGATTATCATATCGATATATGATATCGTTGTTGTCGTGATTGACTATTTGGTATGTAGCATCATTGGACCAAATTTGGAATTTTAAAATGATTTCAAAGTGATTTTTTTTAAAGGATAAGTTATAAAATAATGTTTGGAATTGATCCATGTTAAATAAATAAACGTTATAATTTTTATGTTATAAAAATTATGATTTTTGAGAAATATAGTTAAAAAAAAACTGATTTTTGAGAATATGATGCTAATGATTTTATAAAATAGTTTAATCGGGATTTTAGAATTATTGTGAACAGTTTAAATATAGGATTTATAAAATTTAATTATTTTATGAATCAAAAGTATGAAGTTTTTAAAGGAATTTAAAGACGTTTAAAAAGAATAATATAAATTAATTTATATTAAGAGATTTATAAATTGAAATATTGACATTATAAAACGAGTTTTTATAAGTGTTTGAATGAAGTGAAAATGGATTGTATAAGTGAATGGAATTTATAAAATTATAAATGGTGAAGTTATGAATGAAAATTATAAATAGTAAGATTTATAATTTTTGTGAAATTATTAAAGAATATATTTGGATGAATAATAGAACTTTATAATTTATAAGATTTATAATTATGAAGTTAAAAGAACGATTTTGTAAAAAAATCGTTTTATAAGCATTTAACTTATAATGTGAACTTTTGGTTTATAATTGAGTTATGAATTGAATATAGGTTAATAAAGGAATTTATAAAAGGAGTTGTTATAAAATAAATAGTAAAGGAATTTATAAACGTTGTTTTATAAATTTGCAAACGACTTATTTTGATAAGTAAATTGTTGAAACCTATAAATGGAGTTATATTCACGTTTTTGACTGTGAATAATCCTTTGAAATAAAATGAATAAAAGGATGAAATTTGTTAACATAGTATATTCACGTTTTTGAATAGTGAATAATATGTTAAAGAAAATGTTTAGAATGTGATATTTAAACAGAATTAAAACGATCTAACGATGTTTTAAAATATGTTGAGATTCGAAACCATAGATTTCAACATTTATTGTTGAAATAGACGTTTTCGAGAAATAAAAGGAAATGGTGGACTATAACACTGTTGTTATAGTAAATGATTTCCGAAAGGGAATGTTTTGTATAGTATTGGGATTTATATATCTATTTTAATTTCGAATCCCTATACTAGTGATTTTGGATTGTCGTAACGATGTTTTACGCAACATTCGTTTTGGCCCAAATAAATATGTTTATGAGAATGATTTCCTTAAAGAATGAAATATATACTTAATTTCGATTGAAGTATATTGAATATTTTCTAAGGGTTGAAAATAAATAAAATTTGTGAATTACTTATGAATAAATAAGTATGGAAATGTTTTTCCAATATAAAGTGAATATTAGAGAATTTATCTTTTTGAAGATAAATTGAAATGAATAATTGAAATCGAATATTCATTGATATTTTGAAATATAAATTCACTATGGAATTTATAAAAGAAAGTGGAATTTGATTAAAAATAAATATTGATTTATTTTTGAGATATTGAATTTTATATCTTGTAAAGATATTTTGTGAAATAAATAATTTGGAAAATTATTTGGAAACTGATGATGTTGTGCATATCCATTGATAGTTCAATAACCGACTATCAATATTTCCCTTTGAATGGGTATTTGATGTGATTTGTTTGAATTTGAATGCCACACTTATTTTTGAATAAGCGCTCACTATTCGGGTTAACCGGGAAAGGACCATGGGGTCGTATAACCCATTCCGAATATGTGATACGTCGTTGTGAATTGCATTGAAGATCGGTGTTGAAGACCCGGTATTTGCGAAAGCGATAGGATGACCTGTCGATTGACTCTGCACCGAGTAGCTACGGTATTGAGTTCTCCATATGTGATGGTGAATCCGATAAGGATTGTGAATATCCGGATTGCAAGGACTTCTTTGTAAGTGCCTTCGGTTTTGTTCGAGCCCGGAACAGACTTGTATGGATTGTATGCCTGACATTACAAGTTGAGATATAAAGCCGATTTCTTTCAACTATATTTCTGTTGGTGGCGGAGAATTTATTCTTTTAGCTTAACACCCTTCTCTGAGACGTACGAGCTCAGAGGTTATATAGTTGAAGTTATCAGCGATATATTCCCAATTTGGTAATGTGACATGCTGAGTGTTGCTGAAATGATCATTGTGTTGATTATTTGTGATAGGATCATTTGTTTGATCGTCTATCTTGGTGATCATTGTGTTGATCATTTGTTGACCCAAAGCATGGCTTTTGTATAAAGTATGTTTTTGTGGACGTGACTTCGTTGAGCCTCACACCTCGGGAATGGTCAAAACAGGAAAGATGCGGCAAGGTTATGAGGGGTAGCGCCCTTTAGGATATGTGCATTTCCTTCTGGAAAAGGGTGGTATCATGGTATGGAGCCCAGATACTTACTCATGTTGAAAACACTTTGTTATGATTGTGTGAATTGATTAGAGAGCTCTCGGATAAAGGTCCCAAAGGACCGGGGGATGGCATATTCGGTCAGTTGTTACTCAGTTAGGGGTAACCCGGCCTTGTGTTGGTAGAGACCCGGTTTGGTTCTCGGGGATGTCCATCCAGAGGCATTCTCATGTGGCAATGGGAAGTTCCTTGGCCTGATCATTCGTTGGAAATCCAAAGAAACAATACGATCTTGTATGGTATTAGTTGTAGAACCTATCATTCACTTATGGTGTCGCAACACTGTTTGGATGGTAGCTATAGTAGGCATACGATAATGGTCGTATGTTGGCTAAGATTTATATTCTACTTTCGAAATAATTTTTCCTACACTATGCACTAGTAATAATATAAAATGTTATTTTAAATGCGTATCAAGCATCTTTGGCTATCATAAGGAGAAATCTCCTCCGATTCTGCGTTTGCATGTGTGTGTGTGCGGGAGGCCTTATGGTAGTCTCATTTTTAAAAGCATTGCGAATTGAATTTAAAAATATCTCTCTATTTTGATTTTAAAGATAAATAAACTATTTTGAGTTCTCACACCAGTCACATGACTGACTCGGAGTTTATTGTTTTCCTTCCTAAACTCTGGGTGCCCACCAATTTCCACACGGGCAGTTAAGAGTTAGGTTTATCAGGATATTCTGGATATTCTGGAGTTGCTGGAGGCAAGCTGGATGACATGGCGTAATTACTTGTATATAGTATTTCTTTTCCGCTGCACTGTTTGATGTTGTTGTTGTTGTACACTCTGATGTAATGAAATGTAATGTATAAAATGTAATAACTGATATAGTTCTTTGTTTAAAGATTATTCATTTATTATTATATGTTGTTCCGCTGTGAATTGTGAGATTCTGTTGTTGTTCTGTTGATTTCTTTTCCCTCTATGTTCTCTATTTTCTTTTTGTTCTATTCTCTCTTTTCTATTCTCTTTTCTCTACATCTTCAATCTTTTTCTCTTCTCTTTTCTTAAATTCTTTTTCTTAAACCATAACATTTCGGGTTTTTGGCCTTCGATTTCTCGGCAGTCGATAAAGTGAATATCGATGTTGAATTTTCGAAAGTCGAAAATTTTCGGGGCGTTACATTTGGTATCGGAGCATATGGTTAGGCGACAACCATGGTTCTGTTGGGTATAATTCATTAAAGATAGAGTCAGCAGTACTCTAGAATGAATTTGAGTGTAATAATAGCTATGAGAGCGTATTTGTTAGTGAATATGAAATTGTTTTATATTGTGATGATTGGTTTGTGGAGTGGTATATAGATTCTGGTTAATACGAGTAATTAACGTTGTTGATAGGGATCTATAAACACTTGAATAGAACAATTCGACATAATATTGTTTTAAATTGGGTAAATGAAATAATTTTACCTTGATTATATTTTATATATAAAGGAATAATTTTTCAAAATTATTAAAGTGTATATAAGTTGATTGTTAAGTTGTTTGAATAATCTAAATAAAAGAATAATTGTATAAGCAAAAAGGATTATAAGAATTGAATTATAATTAAAGTGATTTACAATTAAGAAATAAATTTATATATATGAGAAGTGAAACTATGTGAATATATTTATGAATATGAGTTGTAATAAAAATGAATTTAAGTTATGTAAAACAAGTGATGTTTATAAAATGAATATAACTTAAGTGTTGTTGAATGGAATTGATATTGATATCAAAGTAAAATAATAAAGTGAAGTGATAGATATGAACTTGAGTTATATAAATGAAATTCAACTTTTGTAATAGAATTGAATTGAATTGAATTGAATCAATGGATTGAATGTTAATCAATTGAATGTAAAATTAGTTGATATGGAATAATGAATGTAGGTGTAAATTCATTAAAAACTAATGTTATTGGAAGCTGAAAGATTAAATGAATGTAAGCAAAGGAATTTGGTTGTATTTAATATACATTGGTTGTTATATGATTGTTAGTGATTGTATATAATTCATTAAGAGTTAATGAAATTGAAAGCTATGTAATTGAATTCAAATTATAAGTAAATAAATTTGAATAGAATTTAATTTGATTTGGAAGTGAACCAACTTGAATATGAATTAGTGAATATGAACTAATTGAAAATGAATGTTAGTAAAAACATCCACTGTTAATAAATCAAATATGATTTGAGTTGAAAAACCATTTCATTGAATATTAATGAGAATATAAATGAATATTTATTGGTTATGGATGTTAGTTGGATGATAGTTGGTTGATGTTTGCATTTGTTGTTTTGTTTCATTTGCTATGTTGGCATATATAGTTATTATGTTGCTATATGTTGTATATTGATACTATTCTCTATATGCATGTTCTCATGTTGTTTGTTGAGTGTTTAGTAGGTGCGGATCGCGTTTGCTTCGCATTTGGAGCTCGCTTTCGCGTTATATTAGCCGTATATGCTTGCTAATAAAATATAAGGTACATATCTCGGATTAAATATCGTACTTTTACACTTTTTCCCTTCGGGATGCCTCATTACTTGATGAGATGTATATTTGTGATATATATACTGTCATTTTTTTTTCGGATTGAGCCGCGCAAAGGAGACTATGGCGAATTTTTTCGAAAATTTAAGGCGTTAGAAAAATTTGAGAAATTGGAAAATTTTTGAAAAAAAAAACTTTAACTTTGATTTTGGAATTGAAAGTTAAACAATAGTAGTTGTTTTTGAAAAGATAAGTAAGTGTGATTTGAAAACTTAGTGAAGTATTATAAGAAGTATTAACTATGGATTTTGGAAAATTAATAAATTTTGTAACTTTTCTTACTTGGTAATTTCGAGGACGAAATTCTTTTAAGTGGGGAAGATTGTAACGACCCAGAATTTTTATAATTTAAAATTTGAATATTTAATTAATTTTAAATATTAATAAGTGAATTTATAAGTCAAATAAATTTTTATTTGAATTATTGGATTTAATTGAATAATTAAATCGATAATTTAATATGTTAAATTATGGAAATAATTGAAAATTGGGTTAAATATGATTGAAAATGATTTGTAAAATTTTATTATATCATATGGAAGTTAGAACGATATTTTAGAACTTTTAAAATCGAACTAAAAGTTTATTTGTGAAAATTGAATATTTTAATATTTAATCGACTAGTGAAAATAGTCAATTTTTGAACAGTCTCAGAATTGAACGAAACTAGTTCCATTAGATCCGTAATAGTTAGTTATTACCGGATTTCAATTTTCGTGTCAATCGGAGTTATCGTTTGACCGTGGCAGCTCGAAACGCATCGAATTATTTTTAATTTAAATTTGGCGAGTGAAAATAGCCATTTTTGAAAAAGTCTCGGATTTCGACGAAACCAGTTTCATCGGATCCGTAATGTGGTATTATTGTAAGGTTTCAAATTTCGTGTCAATTGGATTTACCGTTTGTCCAGTACAAATTAAAACGCCTAGAAATCGATTTAAATCGGTTTAATTTAAATTGAGCGTTTTTAGCCATAACTCGCACAGATGTCCGAATTAGCTTCTGCAACCTGTTCCATTGTGTCCGGAACGCGGGGTAAACCCTAGAAACGTCAGTTTCGGCGCGTAAATCGGAGTTCGGGATTTCCGGATGAATAGTGTTCGAATTTTTCCTATAAATAGACCCCTACCTCTCACATGATTAAAAAAATAAATAAATATCTCCAATCCAAAACCCTAGCCGCCAGTTCATTCATGAATGGCCGAAAATTGTCCACCATCTTCCCTCCAAATCTTCAAATCCAAGCATTAATTCAACAATCTTCCAACATGAAAGTGGTAGAGGGTAGTGAGATCTACGATGTGTACGGTGGAGATCGTAATTAACTCGATGGATTGACGGCAGATCGTCCTCAAAGAGCTGAAGGTCGGCACGCATTTCGAGATACAAGGAGGAGCCGCATGTGGCCGGTCTTGGGCCGAGCATGGAGGTTGGGTCGGCCTTCGACGTGGAGGTGCCTGATCGCGTTCAAGTTCAACGTGGAGGTCGAATTTTTCAACCCTAATTTTGGGTTCATGGGTTCATGTTACGGTTTTTGGTCTGTAGATGGAGATAGGAAGAAGCAAGCTATGGCCCTGATGCAAGCACGTTGGATCCAGTGGCCAATGTTAATTTAGGTTATAAAAATAATAATTTATGTTGTAATTAGTTAATTAAAATTCGTATAACTTCAAATATTCGTATCTTTTTCGTACGAGGTCGCAAACGCGCGAAACAAGAAGCGTTGGAATCGTATGGACGAGCACTACGCGATGAAATTGGATTGGAGTCGTTTGGAGTTAGTGAGAATTTTGGGTAAAATTAAACGCGCGTTTAATTTTATTCGAAATAAATCGCTAAAACGAAATTGAAAACAAGGTGAGAACTTCTCACTCAATCGAATCAGTTTCGATTTTATTTTAAATAGTTAGATTTAAAATATTTGAATGCATGTTTGAATGTTGATTGATATCTATTGATTGTTAAAATAGACATTATTGCGCCGTTAGTAAGCGGATGTTATTTAATAAAAACATATACCGCGAATATTTCATAAACAGTGAAATTGGTATTATATATAATATCAATATATATATATATTGGCATATGTATATATTGCAGTTGTTGATTTCCCGTATTTTTTAGCGGATGAGACCCTATTGCGCCGTTATTAAGCGGATAATATTTATTAAAAACATATACCGCGATAATTTCGTACTGGAGCGAAATTGGTATTGTGCTAATGTTTATGGATGCAGGAAAACAGGTTGGAGGGATCCAACTGGATTCCTCAACAGTTTTTATTTGATTTCAGATATTTTGATATTTGATGGATTATCATATCGATATATGATATCGTTGTTGTCGTGATTGACTATTTGGTATGTAGCATCATTGGACCAAATTTGGAATTTTAAAATGATTTCAAAGTGATTTTTTTTAAAGGATAAGTTATAAAATAATTTTTGGAATTGATCCATGTTAAATAAATAAACGTTATAATTTTTATGTTATAAAAATTATGATTTTTGAGAAATATAGTTAAAAAAAAACTGATTTTGAGAATATGATGCTAATGATTTTATAAAATAGTTTAATCGGGATTTTAGAATTATTGTGAACAGTTTAAATATAGGATTTATAAAATTTAATTAATTTATGAATCAAAAGGATGAAGTTTTTAAAGGAATTTAAAGACGTTTAAAAAGAATAATATAAATTGATTTATATTAAGAGATTTATAAATGGATATTTATAAATTGAAATATTGACATTATAAAACGAGTTTTTATAAGTGTTTGAATGAAGTGAAAATGGATTGTATAAGTGAATGGAATTTATAAAATTATAAATGGTGAAGTTATGAATGAAAATTATAAATAGTAAGATTTATAATTTTTGTGAAATTATTAAAAAATATATTTGGATGAATAATAGAACTTTATAATTTATAAGATTTATAATTATGAAGTTAAAAGAACGATTTTGTAAAAAAATCATTTTATAAGCATTTAACTTATAATGTGAACTTTTGGTTTATAATTGAGTTATGAATTGAATATAGGTTAATAAAGGAATTTATAAAAGGAGTTGTTATAAAATAAATAGTAAAAGAATTTATAAACGTTGTTTTATAAATTTGCAAACGACTTATTTTGATAAGTAAATTGTTGAAACCTATAAATGGAGTTATATTCACGTTTTTGACTGTGAATAATCCTTTGAAATAAAATGAAAAGAAGGATGAAATTTGTTAACATAGTATATTCACGTTTTTGAATAGTGAATAATATGTTAAAGAAAATGTTTAGAATGTGATATTTAAACAGAATTAAAACGATCTAACGATGTTTTAAAATGTGTTGAGATTCGAAACCATAGATTTCAACATTTATTGTTGAAATAGACGTTTTCGAGAAATAAAAGGAAATGGTGGACTATAACACTTTTGTTATAGTAAATGATTTCCGAAAGGGAATGTTTTGTATAGTATTGGGATTTATATATCTATTTTAATTTCGAATCCCTATACTAGTGATTTTGGGTTGTCGTAACGATGTTTTACGCAACATTCGTTTTGGCCCAAATAAATATGTTTATGAGAATGATTTCCTTAAAGAATGAAATATATACTTAATTTCGATTGAAGTATATTGAATATTCTCTAAGTGTTGAAAATAAATAAAATTTGTGAATTACTTATGAATAAATAAGTATGGAAATGTTTTTCCAATATAAAGTGAATATTAGAGAATTTATCTTTTTGAAGATAAATTGAAATGAATAATTGAAATCGAATATTCATTGATATTTTGAAATATAAATTCACTATGGAATTTATAAAAGAAAGTGGAATTTGATTAAAAATAAATATTGATTTATTTTTGAGATATTGAATTTTATATCTTGTAAAGATATTTTGTGAAATAAATAATTTGGAAAATTATTTGGAAACTGGTGATGTTGTGCATATCCATTGATAGTTCAATAACCGACTATCAATATTTCCCTTTGAATGGGTATTTGATGTGATTTGTTTGAATTTGAATGCCACACTTATTTTTGAATAAGCGCTCACTATTCGGGTTAACCGGGAAAGGACCATGGGGTCGTATAACCCATTCCGAATATGTGATACGTCGTTGTGAATTGCATTGAAGATCGGTGTTGAAGACCCGGTATTTGCGAAAGCGATAGGATGACCTGTCGATTGACTCTGCACCGAGTAGCTACGGTATTGAGTTCTCCATATGTGATGGTGAATCCGATCAGGATTGTGAATATCCGGATTGCAAGGACTTCTTTGTAAGTGCCTTCGGTTTTGTTCGAGCCCGGAACAGACTTGTATGGATTGTATGCCTGACATTACAAGTTGAGATATAAAGCTGATTTCTTTCAAATATATTTCTGTTGGTGGCGGAGAATTTATTCTTTTAGCTTAACACCCTTCTCTGAGACGTACGAGCTCAAAGGTTATATAGTTGAAGTTATCAGCGATATATTCCCAATTTGGTAATGTGACATGCTGAGTGTTGCTGAAATGATCATTGTGTTGATTATTTGTGATAGGATCATTTGTTTGATCGTCTATCTTGGTGATCATTATGTTGATCATTTGTTGACCCAAAGCATGGCTTTTGTATAAAGTATGTTTTTGTGGACGTGACTTCGTCGAGCCTCACACCTCGGGAATGGTCAAAACAGGAAAGATGCGGCAAGGTTATGAGGGGTAGCGCCCTTTAGGATATGTGCATTTCCTTCTGGAAAAGGGTGGTATCATGGTATGGAGCCCAGATACTTACTCATGTTGAAAACACTTTGTTATGATTGTGTGAATTGATTAGAGAGCTCTAGGATAAAGGTCCCAAAGGACCGGGGGATGGCATATTCGGTCAGTTGTTACTCAGTTAGAGGTAACCCGGCCTTGTGTTGGTAGAGATCCGGTTTGGTTCTCGGGGATGTCCATCCAGAGGCATTCTCATGTGGCAATGGGAAGTTCCTTGGCCTGATCATTCGTTGGAAATCCAAAGAAACAATACGATCTTGTACGGTATTAGTTGTAGAACCTATCATTCACTTATGGTGTCGCAACACTGTTTGGATGGTAGCTATAGTAGGCATACGATAATGGTCGTATGTTAGCTAAGATTTATATTCTACTTTCGAAATAATTTTTCCTACACTATGCACTAGTAATAATATAAAATGTTATTTTAAATGCGTATCAAGCTTCTTTGGCTATCATAAGGAGAAATCTCCTCCGATTCTGCGTTTGCATGTGTGTGTGTGTGCGGGAGGCCTTATGGTAGTCTCATTTTTAAAAGCATTGCGAATTGAATTTAAAAATATCTCTCTATTTTGATTTTAAAGATAAATAAACTGTTTTGAGTTCTCACACCAGTCACATGACTGACTCGGAGTTTATTGTTTTCCTTCCTAAACTCTGGGTGCCCACCAATTTCCACACGGGCAGTTAAGAGTTAGGTTTATCAGGATATTCTGGATATTCTGGAGTTGCTGGAGGCAAGCTGGATGGCATGGCGTAATTACTTGTATATAGTATTTCTTTTCCGCTGCACTGTTTGATGTTGTTGTTGTTGTACACTCTGATGTAATGAAATGTAATGTATAAAATGTAATAACTGATATTGTTCTTTGTTTAAAGATTATTCATTTATTATTATATGTTGTTCCGCTGCGAATTGTGAGATTCTGTTGTTGTTCTGTTGATTTCTTTTCCCTCTATGTTCTCTATTTTCTTTTTGTTCTATTCTCTCTTTTCTATTCTCTTTTCTCTACATCTTCTATCTTTTTCTCTTCTCTTTTCTTAAATTCTTTTCTTAAACCATAACATTTCGGGTTTTTGGCCTTCGATTTCTCGGCAGTCGATAAAGTGAGTATCGATGTTGAATTTTCGAAAGTCGAAAATTTTCGGGGCGTCATAAGATCTTTTGGCTAACTACTTAGATTAGTAGTTTATTTTGTTGTATACACTTGAGATATGGACTCATAGATGTATTCTTTTGTATAGCACGTGTTGCTATTCTTTTGTATTATTGTGGATCTTTTTGACCACTACTCTGATATACACTTTCATGTGTTAGTTGTATATTCATATCTTCTTCCGCCTTTGTGATATGTATTATCTGTGACTGATTTGTGTTATGCTTATTTCTATATTTGTTTCCGAAGATTATTATAGCCACTGTGTAGTAGCTTTGTGTTTGTATCGGTATGTCGGATTTCCTCATGCATGTTATACTATCTAACATATCGGTGCTCGCGCAAAGCAATTACACGGATGGTCGCTCCTCAACAGCCTTATTCTCCATGCTAGTTGACAGCATTACACCGTAGTGTTCTTGGCTAGCGTGGGTATAGAGGTGGGGCGTCACAAACTTTTCCATCGCGTTTAAAATATTTTAAAACACCTATTTTGATATATGGGTTTACCAAATTTCGTTCCGGAGACGAAACGGGCCTTTTGGCCATATATCGGTTAGCGCTTACATCTATCTTATCCGATCCATCCTGTTTGACCTTTGTCTATAAATATATCGTTATAAACCCTAATTCCCCTTATTTTCATTTGGCTGTACGTATATCTCAACTCTCTCCTCCTAAATGGCAGACAACATAATTTCAGATCCAATCCCAAATCAAATCCAAAGCTGAAAATCCAAACTCCTCAGAAAAATTTACAAAAAATGTATATTGAAGCTCTCAATGAGCGTAATGTTCTGGTGGAATTCATTTTTCAATCCGATTCATCGTTTGGCTAGAATTTCGAGTTGAACCTCAGCCGTCCATGGGCTAGGGTTTAGATTCAACGGTGGATTCGCGATGTTGCAACGATCGGAAGGCATGAATTCGAAGAGGGTGCTGAGGGGAGGAGATCCATGTGGCCAAGTCATGTCAATGGTCGTTGGTTTCGCCGTGATTGGCCATAAAAGGGAGCGGTGGCGGTTGAGAAATCGGGCATCGATCGTGGTCGCTCGGCTTAGGGGAGGGGCGGCCTGACGTGGCGAACTCAAGGGTGATCTCCGATCATCACGAACGTGGATGATGTAGCGGTGCCATACGAGAGGACGACGGCGGCTACAGTTTGCTTCGCGACCTGTAGATTTAGGGTTTGCGTACGAGGTTCTTGCGTGAAAATCTTCTATGTGACGTGGTAAGTAAATGTGAGGCAGGTTATTTATTTTAAAAATTTAATTTTGTTCAAACGATTTAACACGTGTAAATTTCTCATACCAACTCCGTTTCACATGCGATTTTTTTGTTAGGATCGTAATAAAATTCCGTACATTTTGGCGCAGGTTTGGGCGGATTTGGAGAATGTCCAATTTCTGGGTTTAAATTGGATTTAAATTCAATTTAAATCCAGAAGGTGAGTGTTTTACCCACTCACAATTTTTAAAATTTCTTATGTTTGTTAAATTGATTTATGACGTGTTTAGAAATTTATTTATAGCTATTTGGCATATATTTCATCATTATCTCAGTTAATTTGTATTCATATAATTTACTTGTTATTTAATTCATTTTTGCATATAAACTGCCAGTTTTAAATTTTAGTTAAATTTATTATTGCATATAAACTGCTAGTTAAATTTATTTATTATTGCATATAAACTACAGCTAAACAGTTATTTAATTCAGTTTTGAAAAATTAACTGTCAGTAATTAACTATTATTTATTGATATGATTGTTTGAATTGGATGATAAATTGATAAATGTTTGATGATTGATATGATGGATGAATGGATGTTGTATTATATTGTATAAACTGCAAGTTACTATGCATTTTCATTTCATTCGGGATTGCTGTTTGAAATGATATATAACCGCATTTTATTTTTAAATTACGGATTGAAATGATAAATATCCGTATCACTTGACCATAGGATAGAAAATCATATACAGGCACCGCGGTATATATATAATTATTTTTGAAATGATTTTCTATGGTTTTGGAAAGAATACGGTTTAATAAATATTAAAGCGTGATATATATAGTAAAAATTCTTTAATTTAGCTATGAATAAATTTGTTTCGAATTTTAAAATAAGCTAAATAATGAAGTTTATTTCGTTTATATAATATGGCTAAGAATATATTTGAAATTCTTTTGTATATAGAGTTTATAATAACTCAAATAAAAGTAAAGTTGAAGATAAATGCGAATACAATTGAATTAAAGTATTTAAGAATTTTCCTCGAAAAATTTGTTTTGAAATGTAAATAAATGAAGATTTAAAGGGTATGATCTTATAACTTGATTTTTGATTTGAGGATTTAAACGAATATCAAATTTTTTTAAAGAATATTATCAATTTAATTTAATTAAAAGAATATCATGTTATTGAAGTTTAAGGGTTTTACCTGAATAATATTTGTTTAGTAAGTAAATATTTCAAATTTAAATAATAGGAATTTGATTTGATATATATTAAATTATCAAAGAATCCATTTTTGAGATAGTGGAATATTTTTGAAATATAGAATATTTAAGCTTTGAAATATATGAGAATTAAAATGGTTTATTTGGAGGTTCAAATTGGTATTGGAAATTTATTGTGAAATTTGAAGAAGCTGTTTATTTTATAAAGTAATATAGTATTTGAACCATTAAGTATTAAAAATTATGTTTCAAAGCTATGGTTTCAAGGTATATATATTTGAAAATATTATGATTTTAGGAAAGGGATATTTATAAAATAAAAATGATAACATATTGATTTGGGTTTTAAAAATATAAATGATATCGTATTTATATGGTTTGAAAGAGATATTATATTCTAGTTTTAAAGTCTTAATTATTTTGAAATAACCGCGGTGTTATAATAACGTTTGGTTGTTGAAGAGACCGGGATCGGAAGTTGTCATACTCTCTGCCGACTTCGAAAACCAATTTAACAACCGTGTACGCGGTGGAGATTCCAGAATGATGTAGGATGGTGGCAACGTTTCCTTTGAGGTAAATACGTGGACCCAACTCCCGTGAGTTGGCATAAGGTGGCTAAAACAGGAGCGATTCTCGGGCCAAGGGGGTTAGCGCCCTTTATCGGATACTCCTCTTTGATATTATACTCTAACTTTTGGATGCGATTCCGTGGCCACTTTTGATCTTTGATTTTATGGGGGAGTTTGTTCGAGGTAGGCGGTAGCTGCGGCTATGCGGTACCACCAGCCCGGATGCGTAATTGGTATATCTACCATGGCATTGCCTAGTTGTGCCGTGTCACCTACCCTATCGCGTCTTGTACGAGTTTCAATTTGTGTCGTACCTATGAAGTATCCTCTGGCAGCCTCCCGATCAGGAGGTATTACGGTACTGTATAGACTATTGGCATTATTTGTGTTAAGGGCTATATGGGTAACCCCTTAACGCTATTTAAAAGTAAGTTTATTTTACAATTAGACACTATTATAATAGCGAAAAGGTAGTAATACCTTATGGGAGTCGCTGAGTGTATATATATGAGAGAGCGTATTTGGTAGTGTTATAAAAAGGTTTTAATATTGTGTTAATCTGTTCCGTTTTGTATTTATAAATTCTGGTTGGTGCATGGGACGCTGTGACATCAATAGGAATTTCTAAACACTTAATGGGACAGACCGACATAATATTTGTTTTAATATAGGTGAATGGAATAATTTTGCCTATTACATTTTCAATATATAAAGTAATTTTTATAAAGGTTATATTTGGTTGTATTATTTTGGTTGTTAGGTAGTATTTTGTAAATAATAGTTAAAATAAGATTGAAAATAAAATAAATGAAATTGAAAATTTAGAACTTAAGTTCCGGGGTTTGAAAATTTCTTTCAAATGAGTTTGAAATATAATAATAGTGTATAGAAATATTTTCTGGTATAAATATTTTAATATAATTTGAAAGAATGGTTTTAAAGAAATTCTAGAAAGATTAAGTTGTACTCCCATCTCTATCGCAGGAAAATAATTTCGGTGATGAGTGAACGCATCATAGTCTTTCATTTTCTAGTTTCGAAGTGGGAATGCCACTGTAGTAGTTTTACTATAGATTTATTCTTGATAAACATAAGTAAATTTTTAATTTGTTTTTAATATACTTGGATATAGATAAGTTGTAAGTATATTTATCTATTATTTTAAAATAATTTGAAATTAAACTCGGTATTTAATTCTTAAGTTTCCATTTATTAATAGTTTAATTAATGTAGTGAAACAGAATTTAACTAATAATTGAAGCCCTAAATAAAATAAGAGATTTAATGCTAGGTTAGTAATGGTATTAAAGGAAACTTGAAATTTGTAACATATGAAACAAAGAGTAATATTATTGAACATTAAATTTAATTAAAGGATGAGATAAAACTTGTATAAGTTCATTTGCATTTTCTTTAACATATATAACTTACCAAATATAAAAAGTTGAAACGTTTAATAAGAAATGTAATGGAAATTGTACAAGTAAAAGTATATACTGAAGTATTTCTAAAATTTAATATAATAGAAATGTAAGCGCTAAATAAGTAAATGAAATTTGAGAAATGAATGTAATACAATGAATAGGAATAGAGAAAAATAAATAAATAAATGAAGCTGTAATAAATAAATGAATATAATTGAGAATGCATGAATGGAATGCAATAAAAGAAACTTACATGACCAGAATAAATGAAAATGAACAGAATTAATTAGAATAAACTAATCATTGTTGTTGCTTTGGTTTATGGTTGTTGAGTAAGGATATTTTAAAAGTGTTTGGATGAATGAATAATCTATTTAGTTTCACCTAAGATTGTTGAGTGAAGGGTACACTTAGTAGTTATTCTTCATTTCGTATAATTTAAGTTTGAACCCGAACAACTATTTGTTTTGTTTGATGAATGAATGATTGATTTGTTTTGTTTCATTGCGATGGTTGTATACCTGGTTGCAAGTGATTGTTATAGGTATTGATTGTTTGTTGGTACTTGAAAACAACGCTAAATATTTCATTTTATACAATTATTAACTCTCTTGGATTATATAAGTAAAATATAGGTTATGGAAGCGATTGCTACTAATTTTGGTTTCATAATTAAGCGTAAATTGCCCGACAAATAGGTAAGTTTTCGGATTACGGTATAGCGCTATTATATTATTTTTCCCGTGTTGGGATTTTATATTATTTTGGAAATATATGTTGTATATTATTATAATCGATATTATATTTCTCCCGAGCCGTCCCGTACGAAGGAGACTCCGCCAAAATTTTTCGTAAATTTTTGGACTTAGAAATATTTTGAAAAGTTTTCCAAACTTTATAAATTTAAATATAAAAAAGATTTAATGGTTATAAATTGAGATATTTTATCTAAATTAATTAATTTTGTAAAAATAAATTGTTTATAAAGTTAATGTTTTGAATAAGATATATTGATTTCTTAATTCTTCCTTTTCCCTTCTTTTCCTTTTCGGGGACGAAAAGCTTTGAGTGGGGGAAAGTGTAACGACCCATAAATTTTGACTGTTTAATTTATTATTTTAATTTGATTTTTGGTAATTTAATGAAGAAAGAAACGAAATTCTCATAATGTATATTGGAGCGAATGTTAGAAATTAAATATGATTGTGTAACTAATACGAAAAGAAATAAAAAATTTCAATAGTATTAATGGAAATAAATCTAAATGCATGTTTGGATAGAACATAAGTAAATGAAATTGTAGTATGAATTTTTTTTAAGGATAGGATAACAACTATTATAAATTACCTAAATTTATTTGTCAATGAATTTATTGGAAATAAAGTCCTCTTAAATGTTAAGTAATTATAATTTTGTTATTAAGAATAAACGTTACTTTAAAATTATTAATATAGTAACGAAGGTGTGAATGTAAATTTATAGAAGCGTAAATTTGATTTTAAGAAATAACTGGTGGATTTGGAAATAAGTTCAAATTATGTTAATTGAGAAATTAATACGAATAGTATGTAAAGTAATTTATAGAGTATAAAGTATTTAAAGACCTTAATTAATATGTCCAATTGAAAGAAATTACAACATTTGTTTGGAAATGATTTGAACTTGTGAGAATGTGATTGATAGCCGATGATATCAAAATTTTATAAGTTACCTATTTTGATGGAGTTGAAAATTTAATTTTTATAAATGTAAATGAATGTGACATTTATGTGAAATGTAATACCATGTTTAAGAGATTGTTAAATTGTATATATAAAAGGAAAATTTATTAATTGTTTTAAAACCTTAATTAATATGGGTAATAAATTTAATATAAGAAAAACCAATGCCATTTTTGGATTAATCAGTGAAGCAATAATAATAAATAGTAATTAATTCAAAGTTTGTAACTTGGGAACACTGTAGATTAATATACGTTAGTTATTTGGGGTAGTGACTAAAATTGGTAATACATTTGCAATTAATGATAATAGTGTCGATATAAGCTAGTAAAATTTAAATGTCAATGCAATACCAATTTGTGAATTTAAGGTGATTACGAAATTGGAATTTGATAAATACAGTAACTAACTCGGGGCAAATAAATTTTATGGAATCAATACTAGATAGGTAAATTTAATTATTGTTAGTTGGTAATTTAAGCATAAATAGGAATAAATTGGGAAATAGTGAGAATTTTTAAATTTTACCCATTCCTTTAATTTATTAAATTAGAATCTTAATCAAATGCAACATTCGTTGTTATTAGTATCTTATAGGTGGAAATAACGTAAACTTTATTCAGAATATGATAATTTGTTAAATTAAAAGAATGGAAGGCAGGTTGTATGGATTTATTTGAGTTTAATTTCTGATAATATGATAATTGCAATTAAACGAATTAAAATAGCTTATTTGAAATTTAGCTGGAATATGAGAATATTTAATGTAATAGTTGAATCAAATGGTAAACCAATCTATTTGACAATTATGAATGTAATAATTTTTGGTAAACTAAATTAAATGGAAATTTTGGTAATTTTATTTATAATTTGAAAACTTAATGAAATTGGAAGTTAACACTGAAATTTATAAATTAATCAACCGTACATTTACATCCGAATTTGTTAAAACATTTTAAAATATTAAAGAATCAAAGTTGATAAAATTTGTCAATTATAGAAGTGAAACTAAAATTTGAATTATTTAATTAATTTATTTTTAATTTATTTAATCAATATAAAAATAGCCATTTGGACCACTGACTCGGATTTCGATGAAACCAGTTTCATCGGATCCATAACGGTGAATTATTGTAGGATTTCAAGTTTCGTATCGATCAGATTTGTCGTTTCATTGTATGGGCTTGAAACGCCTTGAAATCAATTTAATAAAAATCAATTGAAATCAATTTGAAAATATTGATTTCAGCGTAATTCCTTCATACGATGGAATTTGGACATGAAACTTTTTCCATCGCGTTTAAAATATTTTAAAACACCTATTTTGATATATGGGTTTACTATATTTCGTTCTGGAGTCGAAACGAGATTTTCGGGCCATATATCGGTTAGCGCGTACATCTATCTTATCCGATCCATCCTATTTCAACTTTTTCTATAAATATATCGTTATAGACCCTAATTCCCCTCATTTTCATTTGGCTATACGTATATCTCAACTCTCTCCTCCTAAATGGCAGACAACATAATTTCAGATCCAATCCCAAATCAAATCCAAAGCTGAAAATCCAAACTCCTCAGAAAAATTCACAAAAAATATATATTGAAGCTCTCAATGAGCGTAATGTTCTGGTGGAATTCGTTTTTCAATCCGATTCATCGTTTGACTAGAATTTCGAGTTGAACCTCAGCCGTACATGGGCTAGGGTTTAGATCCAACGGTGGATTCGCGATGTTGCAACGATCGGAAGGCATGAAATCGAAGAGGGTGCTGAGGGGAGGAGATCCATATGGCCAAGTCATGTCAATGGTCGCTAGTTTCGCCGTGATTGGCGATAAAGGGAAGCGGCGGCGGTTGATAAATTGGGCATCGATCTGGGTCGCTCGGTTTAGGGGAGGGGCGGCCCAACGTGGCGAACTCAGGGGTAATCTCCGAGCATCACGAACGTGGATGATGTAGCGGCAGCATACGAGAGGACGACGACAGCTACAGTTTGCTTCATGACCTGTAGATTTAGGGTTTGCGTACGAGGTTCTTGTGTGAAAATTTTCTGCGTGACGTGGCAAGTAAATGTGAGGCAGGTTATTTATTTTAAAAATTTAATTTTGTTCAAACGATTTAACACGTGTAAATTTCTCATACGAACTCCGTTTCAGACGCGATTTTTTTTGTTAGGATCATAATATAATTCCAAACATTATGACGCTAGTTTGGACGAATTTGAAGACTGTCCAATTTTTGGGTTTAAGTTGGATTTAAATTCAATTTAAATCCAAAAGGTGAGTGTTCTAACCCACTCACAATTTCTCAAATTTCTTATATTTGTTAAATTGATTTATGATGTGTTTAGAAATTTATTTATAGTTGTTTGGCATATATTTCATCATTATCTCAGTTAATTTGCATTCATATTATTTACTTGTTATTTAATTCATTTTTGCATATAAACTTCCAGTTAAAATTTTTAGTTAAATTTATTATTGCATATAAACTGCTAGTTAAATTTATTTATTATTGCATATAGACTACAACTAAATTGTTATTTAATTATTTTTTGAAAAATTAATGTCAGTAATTAACTATTATTTATTGATGTGATTGTTTGAATTGGATGATAAATTGATAAATGTTTGATGATTGATATGATGGATGAATGGATGTTGTATTATATTGTATAAACTGCAAGTTACTATGCATTTTCATTTCATTCGGGATTGTGGTTTGAAATGATATATAACCGCATTTTCATTTTTAAATTATGGATTGAAATGATAAATATCTGTATCACGTTTACCATAGGATAGAAAATTATATACAGGCACTGCGGTACATATATATAAAATTATTTTTGAAATGTTTTTCTATGGTTTTGGAAAGAATACGGTTTAATAAATATTAAAGTGTGATATATATAGTAAAAATTCTTGAATTTAGCAATGTATAAATTTGTTTCGAATTTTAAAATAAGCTAAATAATGAAGATGATTTCATTCATATAATATGGTTAAGAATATATTTGAAATTCTTTTGTATGTAGAGTTTATAATAACTCAAATAAAAGTAAAGTTGAAGATAAATGTCAATATGATTGAATTAAAGTATTTAATAATTTTCCTCGAAAAAATTTGTTTTGAAATGTAAATAAATGAAGATTTAAAGGGTATGATCTTATAACTTGATTTTTGATTTGAGGATTTAACGAATATCAAATTTGTTTAAAGAATATTATCAAGTTAATTTAATTAAAAGAATATCCTGTTATTGAAGTTTAAGGGTTTTACCTGAAAAATATTTGTTTAGTAAGCAAATATTTCAAATTTAAATAATAGGAATTTGATTTGATATATATTAAATTATCAAAGAATCCATTTTTGAGATAGTGAAATATTTAAAGGTTGAAATATATGAACTATAAAGTTTTGAAATATAGAATATTTAAGCTTTGAAATATATGGGAATTAAAATGGTTTATTTGGAGGTTCAAATTGATATTGGGAATTTATTGTGAAATTTGAAGAAGCTGTTTATTTTGTAAAGTAATATAGTATTTGAACCATTAAGTATTAAAAATTATATTCCAAAGCTATGGTTTCAAGGTATATATATTTGAAAATATTAGGTTTTTGGGAAAGGGATATTTGTAAAATAAAAATGATATCATATTGATTTGGGTTTTAAAAATATAAATGATATCATATTTATATGGTTTGAAAGAGATATTATATTCTAGTTTTAAAGTGCTAATTATTTTGAAATAATCGTGGTGTTATAATAACGTTTGGTTGTTGAAGAGACCGGAATCGGAAGTTGTCATACTCTCTGCCAACCCTGAAAACCACTTTAACAACCGTGTACGCGGTGGTGATTCCAGAATGAAGTAGGATGGTGGCGGCGTTTCCTTTGAGGTAAATACGTGGACCCAACTCCCATGAGTTTGCATAAGGTGGCTAAAACAGGAGAGATTCTCGGGCCAAGGGGGTTAGAGCATTTTATCGGATACTCCTCTTCGATATTATCTCTGACTTTTGGATTCAATTCGGTGGCCACTTTTGATCTTTGATTTTAGGGGGGAGTTTGTTCGAGGTGAACGGTAGCTGCTGCTACGCGTTACCACCAGCCCGGATGCATAATTGGTATATCTACCCTGGCATTGCCTAGTTGTGCCGTATCACCTACCCTATCGCGTCTTCTACGAGTTTCTATTTGTGTCGTACCTATGGAGTATCCTCTGGTAGCCTCCCGATCAGGAGGTATTACGGTACTGTACAGACTATTGGCATTATTTGTGTTAAGGGCTATATGGGTAACCCCTTAACGCTATTTAAAAGTAAGTTTATTTTACAATTAGACACTATTATAATAGCGAAATATTACTACATAGTAAATAGTCAAACGGATCCGTAGGAGATGTAAATCCCGAGCATCTCTTAAGTTACTGCACTCATATTTATTTCTGTTGATTTAACTTACATAAGATCTTTTAGTTCCGACTCGAGTGTTTTGCCTTTTCAATTCGCTCGGGTCAGTCCGAGCGTTTCAGGATCGATGATTTTAGCTCTGGAGGACGAAGACGGAGATTTCTATTATTATTATTTATTATATCCCACTACACACTGTATTCCGCTGCATTGATATTTATTGGTATGTGAACTTTGATATATATTGTATAGGTAAATTTAAATATTTTGTAAATAGCTTCAAGAACTGTATATTGATTATTATATTTTATCCTTCCGCTGCGAGACTCTGTTCTATTTTATTTCTTTCTCGTTTTTCTTATTTACCACATAACAATCCGCCTTCCGAACGGTTTGAATTGGCACGTGTGACGATTTAAAGCGGGTGAAAGGCGGAATGTTACAATGTGGTATCAGAGCTTTGGTTTAACGATAAACCTCAGCTTTGTGGGGTCTGACTCTTTATTAATAGGGTAGTAATACCCTATGGGAGTCGCTGAGTGTATATATATGAGAGAGCGTATTTGTTAGTGTTATAAAAAGGTTTTAATATTGTGTTAATCTGTTCCGTTTTGTATTTATAAATTCTGGTTGGTGCATGGGGCGCTGTGATATCAATAGGAATTTCTAAACACTTAATGGGACAGACCGACATAATATTTGTTTTAATCTAGGTGAATGGAATAATTTTGCATATTATATTTTCTATATATAAAGTAAATTTTATAAAAGTTATATTTGGTTGTATTATTTTGGTTGTTAGGTAATAATTTATAAATAATAGTTAAAATAAGATTGAAAATAAAATAAATGAAATTAGAAATTTAGAACTTAAGTTCCGGGGTTTGAAAATTTCTTTCAAATGATTTTGAAATATAATAATAGTATATAGAAATATTTTCTGGTATAAATATTCAATATAATTTGAAAGTATGGTTTTGAAGAAATTTTGGAAAGATTAAGTTGTACTCCCATCTCTATCGCTGGAAAATAATTTCGGTGATGAGTGCACGCATCATAGACTTTCATTTTCGAGTTTTGAAGTGGGAAGGCCACTGTAGTAGTTTTACTACAGATTTATTCTTGATAAACAGAAGTAAATTTTTAATTTGTTTTAAATATACTTGGATATAGATAAGTTGTAAGTATATTTATCTATTATTTTAAAATAATTTGAAATTAAACCCGGTATTTAATTCTTAAGTTTCCATTTATTAATATTTTAATTAATGTAGTGAAACAGAATTTAACTAATAATTGAAACCTTAAATAAAATAAGAGATTTAATGCTAGGTTAGTAATGATATTAAAGGAAACTTGAAATTTGTAACATATGAAACAAAGAGTAATATTATTGAACATTAAATTTAATTAAAGGATGAGATAAAACTTGTATAAGTTCATTTGCATTTTCTTTAACATATATAACTTACCAAATATAAAAAGTTGAAATGTTTAGTAAGAAATGTAATGGAAATTGTACAAGTAAAAGTATGTACTGAACTATTTCTTAAATTTAATATAATAGAAATGTAAGCGCTAAATAAGTAAATGAAATTCGAGAAATGAATGTAATATAATGAATAGGAATAGAGAAAAAAAAATGAATCTGTAAGAAATAAATGAATATAACTGAGAAATGCATGAATGGAATGCAATAAAAGAAACTTACATGACCTGAATAAATGAAAATGAATAGAATTAATAGGAATAAACTAATCATTGTTGTTGTTTTGGCTTATGGTTGTTGAGTAAGGATACTTTAAAAGTGTTTGGATGAATGAATAATCTATTTAGTTTCACCTAAGACTGTTGAGTGAAGGGTACACTTAGTAGTTATTCTTCATTTCGTATAATTTAAGTTTGAACCCGAACAACTATTTGTTTTGTTTGATGAATGAATGATTGATTTGTTTTGTTTCATTGCGATGGTTGTATACCTGGTTGCAAGTGATTGTTATAGGTATTGATTGTTTGTTGGTACTTGAAAACAACGCTAAATATTTCATTTTATATAATTATTAACTCTCTTGGATTATATAAGTAAAATACAGGTTATGGAAGCGATTGCTACTAATTTTGGTTTCATAATTAAGCGTAAATTGCCCGACAAATAGGTAAGTTTTCGGATTACGGTATAGCGCTATTATATTATTTTTCCCGTGTTGGGATTTTATATTATTTTGGAAATATATGTTGTATATTATTATAATCGATATTATATTTCTCCCGAGCCTTCCCGTACAAAGGAGACTCCGCCAAAATTTTCCGTAAATTTTTGGACTTAGAAATATTTTGAAAATGTTTTTCAAACTTTATAAATTTAAATATAAAAAAGATTTAATAGTTATAAATTGAGATATTTTATCTAAATTAATTAATTTTGTAAAAATAAATTGTTTATAAAGTTATTGTTTTGAATAAGATATATTGATTTCTTAATTCTTCCTTTTCTCTTCTTTTCATTTTCGGGGACGAAAAGCTTTGAGTGGGGGAGAGTGTAATGACCCATAAATTTCGACCGTTTAGTTTGTTATTTTAATTTGATTTTTGGTAATTTAATGAAGAAAGAAACGAAATTCTCATAATGTATAATGGAGCGAATGTTAGAAATTAAATATGATTATGTAACTAATACAGAAAGAAATAAAAATTTTCAATAGTATTAATGGAAATAAATCTAAATGCATGTTTGGATAGAACATAAGTAAATGAAATTGTAGTATGAATTTTTTTTAAGGATAGGATAACAACTATTATAAATTACCTAAATTTATTTGTTAATGAATTTATTGGAAATAAAGTCCTCATAAATGTTAAGTAATTATAATGTTAGTATTGGGAATAAATGTTAATTTAAAAATTATTAATATAGTAACGGAAGTGTGAATGTAAATTTATAGAAGCGTAAATTTGATTTTAAGAAATAACTAGTGGGTTGGGAAAAAAGTTCAAATTATGTTAGTTGATAAATTAATACGAAGAGTATGTAAAGTAAATTATAGAGTATAAATTAATCTATTTGACAATTATGAATGTAATAATTTTTGGTAAACTAAATTAAATGGAAATTTTGGTAATTTTATTTATAATTTGAAAACTTAATGAAATTGGAAGTTAACACTGAAAGTTATAAATTAATCAACTGTACATTTACATCCGAATTTGTTAAAACATTTTAAAAGATTAAGGAATCAAAGTTGATAAAATTTGTCAATTATAGAAGTGAAAATAAAATTTAAATTATTTAATTAATTTATTTAATCAATATAAAAATAGCATTTGGGCAACTGACTTGGATTTCGAAGAAACCAGTTTCATTGGATCCGTAACGATGAATTATTGTAGGATTTCAAGTTTCGTATCGATCAGATTTGTCGTTTGATTGTATGGGCTTGAAACGCCTTGAAATCAATTTAATTAAAATCAATTGAAATCAATTTGAAAATATTAATTTCAGCATAACTCCTTCATACGATGGAATTTGGACTTGAGACTTTTTCCATCGCATTAAAATATTTTAAAACACTTATTTTGATACATGGGTTTACCGAATTTCGTTCCGAAGTCGAAACGGGCTTTTCGGGCCATATATCGGTTAGCGCGTACATCTATCTTATCCGACCCGTCCTATTTCAACTTTGTCTATAAATATATCGTTATAAACCCTAATTCCCCTCATTTTCATTTGGCTGTACGTATATCTCAACTGTCTTCTCCTAAATGGCAGACAACATAATTTCTGATCCAATCCCAAATCAAATCCAAACCTGAAAATCCAAACTCCTCAGAAAAATTCACAAAAATTATATATTGAAGCTCTCAATAAGCGTAATGTTCTGGTGGAATTCGTTTTTCAATCCGATTCATCGTTTGCCTAGAATTTCGAGTTGAACCTCAGCCGCCCATGGGCTAGGGTTTAGATCCAATGGTGGATTCGCGATGTTGCAACGATCGGAAGGCATGAAATCGAAGAGGGTGCAGAGGGGAGGAGATCCATGTGGCCAAGTCATGTCAATGGTCGCTGGTTTTGCCGTGATTGGCAATAAAGGGGAGCGGCCGCGGCGGCTGAGAAATTGGGCATCGATCGGGGTCGCTCGGCTTAGGGGAAGGGCGGCCTGACGTGGTGAACTCAGGGGTGATCTCCGATCATCACGAACGTGGATGATGTAGCGGCAGCATACGAGAGGACGGCGGTGGCTACAGTTTGCTTCGCGACCTGTAGATTTAGGGTTTGCGTACGAGGTTCTTGCATGAAAATCTCCTGCGTGACGTGGCAAGTAAATGTTGGGCAGGTTATTTATTTTAAAAATTTAATTTTGTTCAAACGATTTAACACGTGTAAATTTCTCATACGAACTCCGTTTCACACATGATTTTTTTGTTAGGATCGTAATAAAATTCCGGACATTTTGGCGCTGGTTTGGACGGATTTGGTGACTGTCCAATTTTTGGGTTTAAATTGGATTTAAATTCAATTTAAATCCAAAAGGTGAGTGTTTTAACCCACTCACAATTTCTAAAATTTCTTATGTTTGTTAAATTGATTTATGATGTGTTTAGAAATTTATTTATAGCTGTTTGGCATATATTTCATCATTATCTCAGTTAATTTGCATTCATATAATTTACTTGTTATTTAATTCATTTTTCCATATAAACCGCCAGTTAAAAATTTTAGTTAAATTTATTATTGCATATAAACTGCTAGTTAAATTTATTTATTATTGCATATAAACTATAGCTAAACAGTTATTTAATTCTTTTTTGAAAAATTAACTGTCAGTAATTAACTATTATTTATTGATGTGATTGTTTAAATTGGATGATGAATTGATAAATGTTTGATGATTGATATGATGGATGAATGGATGCTGTATTATATTGTATAAACTACAAGTTACTATGCATTTTCATTTTATTCGGGATTGCGGTTTGAAATGATATATAACCGCATTTTTATTTTAAATTACGGATTGAAATGACAAATATCTGTATCACTTGACCATATGATAGAAAATTATATACAGGCACCGCGGTATATATATATAATTATTTTTGAAATGATTTTCTATGGTTTTGGAAAGAATACGGTTTAATAAATATTAAAGTGTGATATATATATATATATAGTAAAAATTCTTGAATTTAGCTATGTATAAATTTGTTTCGAACTTTTGAATAAGCTAAATAATGAAGTTGATTTCGTTTATATAATATGGTTAAGACTATATTTGAAATTCTTTTGTATATAGAGTTTATAATAACTCAAATAAAATTAAAGTTGAAGATAAATGTGAATACGATTGAATTAAAGTATTTGAGAATTTTCCTCAAAAAAATTTGTTTTGAAATGTAAATAAATGAAGATTTAAAGAGAATGAAACACCCGAAGCACAAGGTGAGAATTTGGGTCCCGTCCAAGATCCTATAGTCGAAGTGCATGATATCGAAACGTGATCTTCTCCTTCAAAGAGGAAAAAGGGATTAACGTACAAGATTAGAAAGGAAAAGGTTGGCGGAACTTCGAAAGTTACGCCTATTCCAATGGAGAAAGAGGCCACTTCACAGCACGTAGAAAGTTCTTTAAAGGGCCTATCGAACCTCTCCATTCTGGATGATATGCTCAATTACGACTTTGATGATCCGGAGGCATTTAAGCTTCATTCGCCCATTAGAGGTGACGCGGGCGTTCTAACCCAAAGTCAGGTAGAGAAAACTCCTATTAGCAAAGCAACTGGTTTGTCGGGGGTAAACACTAGGATACACACGAACACTTGCACTTCGATTTGCACTTATATTTTTGTGTCACACTATTCTTTGCTAATTCGCTGTTATTTGAACTCTGTACAGGTGACATGGGGCGCTCACATGGATTCGATCGTCTTCGTGGTTCGTCTATTTTTTATCAGTCCGGACGGGACTCGGGTTCCGGGAGACGTTGAGAAAGAGATGGTGGCAGCGATAAAGACCATCATTCCCGGGACTCGTCATCTCGAAGGAAAATTTACTATCAGCCAAAATACCACCAGGATACCTCCTCTCACCCGGACCAAAGTAAAGACAAGCGCGGCCATAAGAGGTCGCAATCTGATGCTCCTCGGGACCAACACTCTGATTCCTCTTCCACTTGGCAGTCCCGAGATTCCCACAGGAGAGGCGAACTTTCAAAGCCTCCCCTCCCGCTCCTGCAACAGACCCATCAATATCAGAGAGGCTGGCCGAGCTTAAAGACAAATTTTCAAAAATCTGCTTCGACGGCCTGAAATTCCTCCCGGCGATTTATCCTATCCCTGGACACGTCAAGCAGAGCGCCATCGCCTGTACAAACGACGTCTATGTTCAACACGACGCGTTTGTTCATTTGGCTGAAAAACTTTCTGAAGTCTCCATGGAGCGCCAACATGAAATCGATCGTCTGAAGCTTGAGGCTATCCATGACAAAGATATCATTAAAGCTCAAGATGAAGAGATTGCAACTTGCATGTCTGAACTTGAGGTCGCCCATCAGAGCGCCAATGACACTGCTGAGGCCGTCACTCGTCTAGAATCAACTCATAAGAAAGAACTCAACGAGGCGGTTCAGCGATGTGGGGCTTTGGCTCTAGAGAAGGACTCAGTTCAAAAAGGGAGGGACGCACTTAGCCTCTGAGTCAGGGAACTTGAGGAGCAGCTTCGTAGGGAGAAGGAAGAGAAAACGGTCGCCCAAGAAGAGTCACAACGATATTGTGACGAGATTGTCGCCACTCGACTTTAAAAGAAAAACTTGAGGGCGAGATTTCCAGGGTTGAGGCGTTAAAGAGTGAATCCCGTGAAGAGGGTAAGAAGATGGCATCCATGGATATCGACTCGCGTCTCGAGGCGGCTAGGGAAGAAGGCAGGGAAGAGGTCAAAAGCATGTTTGACCCGCTAATCGCTGAATTCAACGCCCGCGTTCTCATGCACTGAGACTTGACTTTTTCGGGCGAGGGCTATCTTGAATCTTTAGCTGAGGCATGGGAGGCCTTGATAGAAATCAGGAAGGCCGAGCACGGCACCAAAGAGATTGATGAGGGGGCCTTGATAAAAAAATTCCTCAAAGGAAATGAGCCTTCTGACTTGTTGGCGGCCAAAGTTATTTATTGCAAAGGCTCCCCCTCAAAGAAAGGGAAAGAAGTTATTACCGGTCCATCCGAGATTGTGCCTCCAGCTCATGCGCCTATCCAATCAGCCGATCGGCCGATACTCGATCCATTTGAGCATCATATTGATCATAATCTGAAGGACCCTTGCCTTGGTGCGTAATCTGTCTCCCATTCCAGAGGGTGAGACCCCCTTGACGGCTGAGAGCTTTCCTAAACCTGGTAGATAACCCTTCATTTTAAGATTCTAGAAGTCGTCATTCTTTATGAAGGACTATTGTATTATAATGCTCGTTTTTTCTGATTTTGTGCAGGCCGTTCTGATCCCGATCCCACTCCGAGGAACGATGTCGCCAAGGAGGTGGGGAAGGAAACAAGTGAGGCCCCTCATGCAGGAGAGGCTCCCGGTCCAGACGCCCAAGTGATCGGAGCGCTTGATGAAGATAAATCTAAGGCTTCCTCTCCCATTGACGGGAGTTATGAAGATGAAATTACAGGCGTCTCTCAGCACACATCCGAGCTGAGCATGAAGGAGAGGCTTGAGAAAGAGAAGGAAGAAACGACCAACATCAAGGTCGAACCTCAAGTCATGGACCCGACGATCCTTTGAATAAGCCACTGAAGATCATTCTCCCTGGCAGGTCCAAACCCATGGATGCCCCTCACACTTCTTCGGCTGTCACTCCTCCATCAAAGAAGGGTACAAAAGGTAAACGCGGAGGAGAGGAGTCATCTGAGAAGACAACAGAGGTGAAGAAGGCGAAGAAGCACAAGAAGTAATCATTACTCTCATTCAACGTGAGTCAGTTTAGATTATGCAAGTACTTTTGTTTTCTTAGTTTGTGTAAATAAACTTTTGATTCCGAGCTTCAAAGGAGTTGTAATGGAAACTTAACTTCGATGAATAAAACTTAGTTTTTCTGTCTTTCCATGGCTCTTATCGTTCAATTTTCTTTGTGATTGTGATTCAAATCCAAGCTGTTGTGAATATAATAGACCTCTCGATTCTTCTCCATATAGCTCAGAAATTCTTTGAGAGCTGTCTGTTTTTTCTTCCGCGCTCCAAGCACTTAGAATATTTTCTAATACGTGCGCAGAAGGCTCGGTGACTTCAAGTTGTTTATATCCAGTCCGCCTTCAACGGACCTGGTCATTTAAATCGTTTATACTTGAGTCTGCATTCTGAGGACTTAGAGTACTTCAGTCCACACTCCAGGGACTTGGAGATTTTGAAGCGTTTATACTCGAGTCCGCGCTCCGGGTACTTAAAGTACTCCAGTCTACACTCCGGGGGCATTGGAGATTTTGAGTCGTTTATACTCAAGTTTGCACTCCGGGGACTTAGAGTACTCCAGTCCGCACTTCGGGGACTTGGAGATTTTGAGTCGTTTATACTCGAGTCCGCACTCCAGGGACTTTGAGTACTCTAGCCCGCACTACGGGGACTTGGAGGTTTTGAGTCGTTAATACTTGAGTCCGCACTCCAGGGACTTAGAGAACTCCAGTCTGCACTCCGGGAACTTGAAGATTTTGAGTCATTTATACTCGAGTCTGCGCTCCGGGGACTTAGAGTACTCTATTCCGCACTCCGGAGACTTGGAGAATTTGAGTCGTTTATACTCGAGTCCGCTCTCCGAGGACTTAGAGTACTCCAGTCCGCACTCCAGGGACTTGGAGATTTTAAGTCGTTCATACGTGTTTGTTCGTCAACCAGAATAATACAGTTTCGTTTGCCTGTCACAGGATCATCGTGCGTAGAAACATTACTCATTTATGGAAAAGATGGCTTCAAGCCTTTATTAATGAGAGCAAGTTGAATTGTCTTACTACATGTCAAGAACCAGAAATAAAAGCGTACTGGAAATAAGTGCAACTAATACATGAAAGAAATAGATTGAGTATAATAATGCCGCAAGTGCTCGCTGTTCCAAGCTCGGGGGAGTGTCGCACCATTGACGGTCGCTAGCTTGAAAGTTCCTTCTCCAAGCTTCCGTTCGATGACGTATGGACCTTCCCATGCGGGATTCATATGAGATGGGATCGGAAAAACTCGTTTCAAAACGAGGTCTCCTACACCAAAAATTCTCGGTCGGACCTTTTCGTTGTAGTATTTGGCGACTTTATGTCTGTATGCGGTCACTCTCAAGTTGGCTTCTTCGCGTTTTTCGTCAATGAAGTCCAATGATTCCAATAAAAGATTCTGGTTCGAATCGGGGTCGTAATGAGTTACCCGATTTGATGGAACTTCAAGTTCCACGAGTATAACTGCTTCCGTGCCATATGCCAATGCGAATGGAGTATGGCCAATCATGGTCTTGTGGGTGGTCCTGTAGGTCCAAAGCGCCGTTGGAATTTCATCCACCCACTTGCCTCTAACCTTTTCCAGATGCTTTTTCAATATGGACTTGATTATCTTGTTTACGGCTTCCACTTGTCCGTTGGCTTTCGGGAGAGCAACCGCTGCAAACTTCTTCTCAATGCCATATTTCTGACAAAAATCTTTGAACTCCTTGCTCTTGAATTAAGTTCCATTGTCTGTAATGATGGTCCGTGGAAGGCCAAAACAATATATATATTTCGTACGACGAAATTAATAACCTTCTTGGTGGTCATTGTGGCCAAAGGCTTTGCTCTGCCCATTTGGTGAAGTAGTCGACCGCAACTATTGCATATTTCGCTCCACCTTTGGATATGGGTAAAGAGCCGACTAGGTCAATCCCCCACATTGCAAATGGCCAGGGATTAACCATGTACGTGAGCTCCGTCGGCGGAGCTCTCGGGATTTTTGCATATATCTGGCATTTGTCACATCTTCTCACATAGTCTGCGGCATCCCGATTCACAGTTGGCCAGTAGTATCCATAACGGAGGACTTTCTTCGCTAATGCCTACCACCCAGTATGGTTACCACACTCTCCCTCATGGACTTCCTTCAAGGCTCGTTTTATCTTATCATGGGAAATGCATCAGAGTAATGGGGTTGAGAATCCCCTTCGATACATTATTCCGACCTGTATTACATAACGAGAAGCCTTATGATGGACTTGTCGTCTTTCGCTCCTTTCTTCGGGTAAGATCTCGAATAGTAAGTACTGCATGATTGGGTTCATCTACGATTCCTTCTCGATTTCCGTTTCTAACACGAAATCTACCTCCATCATATTTATACTCCGGGCATGGAGGGTCTCAATAGGAAATAATCCCATTTGTTGTGCATCGCTAGTGCTTGCGAATTTTGCCAATGAATCGGCTGCTCTATTTTGCTCACGCGGGACATGTGAAATATCATAGTACTCGAGATTCACTAGCAGCTCCTGAACTCGGACCAAATATGGGACAAGTCTCTGCCCCCTTGCTTGGTAGTCTCCTCGCACTTGGTACACCACCAGCTGAGAGTCGCTAAAGATTTCAACCGATTTTACTCCCAGTTCTTTAATAAGTCTTAAGCCGACGATCAACGCTTCATACTCGGCTTCATTATTCGTCGCTGTGAATTCGAGTTTCAAAGCATAACAAACCGATCGGTTTTCAGGAGTTACAAGAACTATGCCAACCCTCGAACAACGGTCGTTAGATGCCCCATCGGTGTACATCTTCCATCGAACGGGATGTATGACATTGTGATCGTTTGACTCGTCTGTCATAGTGAATTCAGCAATGAAGTCAGCTAGTGCCCGTCCTTGTATGGCCCTTCGTGGCAGGTTGGTAATGTCGAACTGACTTAGCTCAATATTCCATTTTAACATCCTTCCGAAAGTTTCCGGTCGTTGGAGTATCTATCGCAAAGGTTGACCAGTATAAACACTGATTGAGTGTGCCTGAAAATACGGGCGAAGCTTGCGTGATGCAATCATCAAGCAATAGGCTAGTTTTTCAATCTTTGGATAATTTCTTTCTGCCCCTGTCAAGCATTTACTAACATAGTAAACTGGCTTCTGAATCCCGTCTTCCTCGCGAACCAGGGCTGTTCTGATAGCGTGCTGGGATACAGCCAAGTATACATACAACATTTCGTGGTCTATTGGTTTTGACAATATATGAGGGGACTTTCCAAGTGCCTTACAAGAGCTCGGAATGATTCCTCGTAGTCGGATGTCCACTCGAAATTCCTCTTTCTTTTCTTTATGACATCGAAGAAAGGAATACACTTGTTTGTGGCCCTGGATATGAATCGGCTCAGCGCGGCCACCTTTCCATTCAAGCTTTGCACCTGTTTTATGGTTCTGGGCACTTGTATATCTCGGATAGCCTGAATCTTCTCTGGGTTAGCCTCGATTCCCTGCACATTCACAATGAAACCCAGAAACTTTCCTAACGTTACACCGAACATACACTTCAAAGGATTGATCTTTGTTCCATAATGCCTGAGTATGTCAAACATTTCCGCTAAGTCTCCGATGTGGTCGTTTGACTGCCGTGACTTCACGAGCATGTCATCCACATAAACTTCCATCGTTTTGCCAATCTGGTTTTTGAACATCCGATTTACCAGACGCATATAAGTTGCTCCCGCATTTTTCAATCCAAAGGGCATCACTACATAGCAATACAACCCAACTTTTGTGACAAAACTGGTATGTTCTTGATTTGGGAGGTCCATCGGGATTTGGTTATATCCAGAGTATGCATCCATGAATGATAGTAACTCATGTCCGGTAGTTGAATCGACCAGTTGGTCAATCCTTGGCAATGGGAAACTGTCCTTTTGGCATGCTTTGTTTAAATCAGAATAATCAACACAAGTTCTCCATTTTCCATTTGCTTTCTTTACCAGCACTGGGTTAGATACCCATTCAGGATAGAGGGCGTCGTGGACGAATCCATTGGCTTTGAGTTTGTCCACCTCCTCTTTGAGAGCTGCGGACCTCTCTTGGTCAGACCTCTCCTTTTCTGTTTTACAGGAACGTACTTAGGTTCTATGTTCAACATATGACTCGCAAGAGAAATCCCACATATATCGAAGTGAGTCCATGCGGAAACATCAAGATTCGCTCGGAGGAAGTCAGTGAGCTTCACGGCCACCACGGGGTCGAGTTGTGATCCAATTTTAAGAATTCGTGACGGGTCATCCCGGCTGACTGGGATGTCAATTGTGAGTTAAGCCGGTGCTGCATTGGTTTCCTTGGGTCCCCCATCATCGTCTCACGGATCTATGTCCCTATAGATCCGAGAATGTTGCCCGAGCCAGGGCTCAGGCGCTACTTGTCAATTATCAGAATTTTGGATGCGGACGAAGCTATTTGCAATCTTTCCTTTCTCTTATGCCAAGCCTCTCTCAGCTCAGCCACATAGCATGCGCATCCGATCGCTTGATCGCCGTGTACCACTCCAACACCACTGTCCGTGGGAAATTTCAACGTCAGACACCAAGGGGCCAATGCTGCCCTAAATTCTGCCAAGGCTGGACGTCCTAAAAATACGTTATATGGAGAGTCAACATCCAACACTATGAATGGTAGCATTCGCAACCTCCTATGCTTGCCTTGTCCCAGTTCAACTGGTAACTCCACATATCCCACTGCATCCGTTGCTGCACCGTTAAAGCCACGGATTCTAGCATTGGATCGTTTCCAATCCTTAGCCTCCAGCTTCATTTGGTCACGTGCCTTCTTGAAGATGATGTTAATGGAACTTCCGCAATCAATTACAATTCTCTTCACAAACGCCGGCCCGATTGTCGCATATATGACCATCGGGTCGATGGTAGGGGCCTCCACCTTATCCGCATCACGACTCCTGAATACAATATCATCATCCATCGTGTGCTGCTGCTTTGCAGGAGTCCCATCCTCCACATTCGAACAGCACTCATACTCCGCATGTCTTAAAGAGTTAGCATATCGCTCCATGTCCTGCCAATTCTTATCCGCAGGATGAGGTCCGCCCGCAATCGTGTTGATAACCAATCTTCCCACAGTTTGAGCAGGTTGTTCTGGTTGGCATGGAGCTGGCCCACGTTCGGGGTCCGATCTCTCTTGTCTTCTGTCTTGTGGATCTTTGACGAACTCCTGCAGCTTCTTCTGTCTAATCAACTTTTCAATAGCGTCATGGAGGTGCATGCACTCCTCTGTGTTGTGCCCATAAGACTCATGAAAGTGGCAGTACTTCCCGGTCCACTTCTGTTCCTCCGTTGATTCCTTTAGGTGTGGTTTCCTATACTGGAAAGTGTTGCAAGTTGACAAATAGATGTTCTCAAGTGATGCGTTGAGCGGGGTGTATTCAGTGTAGGTCGGGATCCTTGACTTCCATTTCCCCGTCTCTCTCTTCTTTCTGGGATTTCCACCTCCGGATCCTTTAGACTGCCCATGCTTGTTTTGGACGTTAACTTGGACTTTTCCCGAATTATCGCCTGTTTGCTTCATGGCGACGGTACTTTTCTCAGTCTCCTGCGCAATCCCTGGTGCCTTGTCTCGTCTTGTCCATCGAGCTTCTTCTCTTCTTATGAAATGATGAGCTTTCAAATAAAAACGCTCCAGCGTGGCTGGGGGCTTTCCCACCAACCAATCTTCAAATTCAGAGTCTGGATCCACTCCATGCATTACCGCCATCAAAATTGCATGGTCATTTGGATTGCTCACCTCAGTAGCAGCAACATGAAATCTCTGCAAGTATGCTTTCAATGACTCTCCTGGAGCTTGGATTACGCTTGATAAGGACATCACATCCTTTAGACGAGTGGTGTGTATCCTGAACTGTTCTATGAATTTCATTGCCAACTTGTCGAAGCTGGATATAGACCGCAGGGCAAGTCGAGTAAACCACATGGTGGCAATTTCGGACATAGTGATTGGAAAGCACCTACACTTGGTTGCATCATTAGCTCTTGCAGGATCCATCATCCATCCGTACTTCATCACATGCTGCCTGGGATCCGTCTTCCCTTCGTAGGCTGGGATAGTTGGCATATTGAACTTCTTGGGGTACTCAGCCTGTAGGATACAATCTGTAAAGGGTGTATGGCTTCTGGTCACTCCCCAATCTTCATTGGTCAAGCCTTGGTTCTCTCTTATCAACTGCCTAACCATAGTTGTCAAGTCCAGAGTTTGTATGGAGGATGGAAGGTTGGTTTCCGTTCCACGGGACCATGCAGGTTGGTATCTCACCTGATTTGGGTCTTGGAGATTTGGGTGTCCAGTCTCTTCGCGGGCTTGATTCCCAACGCCTATCTGGACACCTTCATCCTTACGGCGTCTATGCCCAGGAGGTTCGTCAGCTGAGGTTGAGCTATCAGATTCAGAATAAGGGGCAGGGTTACCTCCAGCATTTTGGCGCTGCCGCTGAGCGAGCTGAGTCATGAAGTTAGTGTTGGCTTGAATCTGCTCGGCAAGTTGCCTTCTACTTTCCTTGAGTTCTCTTATCAAGTCGTTGAACTCCGTTCAGCAAACGACTTCCGCTTGGTTTTGGGTGGAGGGCCCTGCACCTCTGGTTGTTTGCCGATTTCCAGGTCCAACTTATTGTACACTAGAAGTTTCATGACTTCTGCGTTGTGCGAGGCCGATCTGGTTCGTGGTCTCCCCATAGTAGAGTTGTTGGTTGTGACTCTGAATAGAATCAATAGATGCCTTATGAATGTTCTTGGATCTTCTCCGGGGGATTTATGCAATCCAGCAACTACAAAGCAGATCCTAACAGCATGAGAATTCAACTCTCGATGAAAGTACCAAAATGTTAGCACCAAAATTGGTCACTAACACCCTTAGAATGATTGTGTAGAGAAATTAATGAAGAAAGTAAATTAAAGTAGGGAACAATATATAAATTTAAATGCAGAGGGCAAGAACACCAAATTTATAGTGGTTCGGCGTAACTGCCTATGTCCACTTTGAAGTTGATTTCTATTGATTTCTATGATAGTTTATTACAGATACAATCCGTTTCCAATTTCTTGAATACAATTTCAAAGTAAAAGATAAGTCTTGAATGAGTGTTGAATGCAGCAGAGTTTCCCCAGCGTTCCCAAAAAACTCTCCCCTTTCACTATGCCCCTGCCTCTCTATTTATAGACGAAGATGGGTTGGACTTCCTTGGCGGACCTGGTAGATGAATATCTCGGCCTAAATAGAGTAATCTCCATGTGCCGACCCATAGATACCGAACGTCGAATGACGAACGGGGCATGAATGCCGAACAGTCTTCTCATGCCGAGCGCAGCGAGGCCAAACACTCCGAATGCCATGGGAAGCACTTGCACCGGATGATACTGGAAGCCGAACCAGTGACTTGGCCGAACGATGTCTGTATGCCAAGAAGAACTTAGGCCGGACGATATTTTGGCCGAACGTTACCCAGGCCAAACTATGTCTCGGCCGAACGGTAGTTGATGCCGGACAATCCTGCCATGCCGAACGTTCTCACATGCCGAATGTTATTCCACACCGAACGTCTCTCGATGCCGAATGCTCTGTCATGCTGAACGTTCCATACACGCCGAACGAACTTGGATGCGGAGTGCTTCTTGAATGCCGAGCGCCCCTGACTGCTGAGCGCTCTCGAATGCCGAACGGTCTCGGGATGCCGAACAAGATTTAGGCCGAACCTTTATGGATGCCGTACCTTCGTGGATGCCGAGCGTTCCTTGTATGTCGAACGTTTAGAACGCCGAATACCAAGTTGCTTGGTCAAATCTCCAAGAAACAGTGTAGTGTTTGGCTTAAAACCGGGATTGTTACAGATTCCTCTTTTAAGAAAATTTCATCCTCGAAATTTGCTAGGCAGGGAGACAACAAAGAATAGATGAACACACAACGATAGAGAAACAGTTTTCAAGATCAAACTGAATATCAATTCTATATTTGGCTTATCAAATCAGAATATCATCAATAAATATGAGAATGATCTCATACAAATCTTCATGAAATATTCGGGTCATCCGGTCTTCGAATTATGTAGGGCATTGGTTAGTCTAAAAGGAGGTCTAATCATTCGTAGAATATATCTGGACCCCAAAGAATAGATAAATGGATACAATTCAATTAGGCTTCTTATTTTATTAATCAATTTGTTCCAATTAAAATTTCAAATTCATTAAAGTTAAAAACGATAAAAACTGATGAAGAGAGTATGAAATAGGAATCTTTTTATAAAGATTCATAGGGCTACCACCACACCAAAGCTTTTCTTCTTGTAGCTGCCACGAAGCCATCAAAGAATTGAAATCGGATGATGATAAAAAAAGATTGATAAAGAAAAATGTTTCCTTGTTGTTGTAGGGTATCGACCATTTGTAGTGGTACTTCCCTGTCCCCTACCTCGTCTTCTTCTTGCACTCATACTCATTACCAGTGGATAGTAAAAGAATTTACTGAGGCATACGGACGAATATCTTAGGGATATACTCATTCTAGGGAATATATAACCCTATCTCTAATTATTCACCCAATGTGTTATACTCCTAAGCTAAAGTTCTTACTTAACCTTCAGCTCTGGTACCAACTGTGATGACCCTGACTCGACCTTCGAAAATCGACACCCGAATACATTACCCGTATTCGAATGCCGCATATTCAAATGTCGAATTTGGTTCGTCGGAGCTTATAACACATTAAGTACAACAACACAGCAGAAGAAAAACAATATATGATTAATACAACAATGAATACAATAATTTGATATAAATAAATTATCAATATTAAAGACAAGATATAACAGCGGAACCAAACGACACCAAACAGCGGAAGAGATAACACCAGAAGCGGAATAATATAACATCAAATGGTCTTCTAAAAGAACCCAATAACTGCATCCCCAATTGCCGAAGCTCTAAACTTCAAGCACGAACCACCATCATTCTGAACTTGTAGCAAACTTGGTGCATAATGCGATTGCCAACCCAGAGATTCCAAAGATTGCCAAAAACTATATCTACTAGCTGATTATCTGAAAATATAACTCTAGGTTGCCTGTTTGGAAAATTATGGGCACCTAGAGTTTAGAAAGGGAACAATAAACTCCAGGTTAGTCATGGGATTGATGTGATCAAATAAAAACAGTTTATTTCCTAAATAAATAAAACAAAAAGAAATCCGTAATGCTTTTTTTGAAAAATGAAACTACCATAAGGCCTCCCTGCACACACACAATGAAGACGAAAAATTGGAGGAGATTTCTCCTTATGATAGTCAAACATGCTTGATACGCAAAATCCTTTTGATATTATTATTAGTGCATGGTGTAGAAAATATTTCGAAAGTATAATATTAATCTTAGCCAGCATACCACATTTCATCGTTTGCCTACTATAGCTACCATGTTCAATAGCAGTTACCACCACATTCCATGGCAGGTTATACAAATAAAACCGTACAAGGCTCGTATTGTTTCTTTGGATTTCCAACAAACGGTCAGGCTAAGGAACGTCCTATGCCACATGGGTATGCCTCTGGTGGGATGCTCCGAGAACCTAACCGGATCTCTGCCAACACAAGACGGGTTACCTCAGTAATTAGGTAACTAACTGTCATGAGTAATGCCATCCCCGATCGTCACCGACCTTTATCCGAGAGCTCTCAACACCAATAACCACAAAGCAACATATTTGCAACAACCACATAAGTTGTGTCTGTGCTCCATACCATGATACCACTTTTATCTAGAAGGAAATGGATGTACCAAAAAGGGAACGACCCTCATAACCTTGCTGCATTCTTCCCGTTTCGAGTATTTCTGGGGTGTGAGGTTCGACGATGTCCCGTCCATAAATCTACGCTTTTCACAAAAGCCATACTTTGATCAACAATCAACAACAGTTGGTATGCCACATTACCAAATTAGGAATGTGCCACTAGTAACCATCAACTACAAAACCTCTGAGCTCGTACGTCTTAGAGAAGGGTGTTAAGCTAAAAGAATAAATTCTCCGCCACCAACATAAATGTATTTGATAGATTCCAACTTTACATCTCAAAGTGTAACGTCAGACATACATCCATACAATTCTGTTCCGGGTTCGAATAGAACCGAAGGCACTTCAAAGAAGCCCTTGCAATTCGAGTATTCACAATCCCAATCGGACTCCCCATCACATATGGAGATCTTTATAACGGCGCGACTCAGTGTAGAGATATTCGATAGGTAATCCTTTCGTTCTCGAATACCTAGTCTTCACCACCAGCCTTCAAATGCTATCCATTTCATCGTATCACTATTTGGAATGAGTTATATGACATAAAGTCCTCTCCCGGCTAAACCGAATAACGATCAGTAATTTTAAAACCATATGGATATATTAGATCTTAGTTAAGTCACAACTTTTTAACCCAAAAACTTTCTTTCAAATGGTTTACACCAAATTTCCACGTATCTTTTTAAGCAAAAGATTCACCCTTTAAAATCCTTTTTAATTTAAAACAAGGTTTACCAATCTTTCACAAAGATTCATTCATAATGTTTAAACAAAACATCTATCTTTGAGATCCCCTTTTGTTTGAAAACAAAGTTCAACAATCTTTAACAAAGATTCATTCATAGCTTTCAAAACTATTTCAATTTCAAATTTGAAACCCGTCCAACAAGACTGGAAACTCTTTCCTTTATATAAAAGCTATTATCATTTAAAAACAAAGAGTTTTCGTTTCGGGAAAATCCGATTACATTTGCCCAATTTATAGCCTTTAAAGTATAAACTTGGGTTAAATTTAAATTCCCAAAATAATACTTTTAATATACTTCAAAAATGGTTTAAAACCCATATATATATATATATATATATATATTGTATATCTTGTATACCCTTTCAAACTAGAATTTCCAAAACAATTTCAAAACTTAAACAAGACATATTAAATTACAATTCCAAAGCTTCTTTTCAAAAGCTTTTCATACTCATCCTAATTCCATTTCCAAACCATTTGGATTCAAAATTCAACTTTTAAAATCATTTCACTATTTGAATAAAATAATATTAAATTCAAAATATCTGTAACTTAACCAATTTCTCGTGAAATCCATATTTGTGTGTGGTGTAGTCCAGGTGTTTTACACACAACAATAACATATTACAACCATCATCAATTCAAGCACAATAATATCGATAAGCAGTATAATCTTATAACGCATATCTTCATTCAAAGATTCACAGATAAATATGTAAATTCAACACAGATAAATAATTTACACACAGCACAATTCAAAACAATTCATATTATGGAACAATACACATCATAGATAACAAACAATTCAATAGAATTCAATCATCCATAATTAAATAAATCAATCACTTGATTATAATTAATTTTAAACCAGGTTAATTACTTATGAATAAATTTCTAATCCTAGTTAATTATCATAAATTAATTACAAACCATTTTAATTAATTACCCTTTAATCATTTGTTAATTAACCTTTAATAATAAATTAAATTAACCTTTAATTATTAGTTATTCTTTAATTCATTGTCCTTAATTAATTACATTAATTAATTAATCCTTAATTAATTACCATTTAATAATTATCCTTAATTAATTACAATAAGCGATTAACTCTAATCACTTATATTAATAAATCATAAATTAATTACATTAAGTAATTATCCTTTAATCACTTGATTAATCACTTTAATTATAAATTAATTACTATTAATTAAGAAATTATCTTTAATTACTTTCATTAACTATCCTTTAGTTACTTAATTAATTATCCTTAATTATTTATTAATTAATCCTTAATTATCCATCTTAATTAATTATCCTTAATTAATAATAAATCAGTCTTAATTAATCTAATTAATTAACTCTTAATTAATTATCTTTTAATTAATTACCTTAATTAATTTACCTTTAATTAATCATATAAATTAATTAATCACCTTGATTAATTATCCTGTAATTAATCTATTAATTAATTAATCACATTAATTGATAAATCTTTAAGTAATTAAATAATTAATCCTTTTAATTACATTTGGTAATTATCCTTTTAAATTTGTGACGATTGGGATTTTCGACTCACGAAAGTCGACATTAATACGTCCACTGTATCAACTGCCGAGCAATTGAATGCCAGAAAACCAAACCGTTAGGGTTAAAGAAGAGGTAGAAGATAAAAGAAGAAAGAAAAAAGAAGAAGTAACTGAACAATATTAGAATCTCACAATCGCAACTGAACAACATATAATAGATAAATGAATAATCTTTAAATAAAAAGAACTGTATCAGTTATTACGTTACATCACATTACATTACATCATCAGAGTTTACAACAACAAATAGCAGAAAAGAAATACTATATACTAGTTGATACGCCATGCCATCCAGCTTGCTCCTAATCTCCACAGCAACTCCTGAATTCCAGAATGACCTGATAACCTGACTCTAGACTGCCCGTGTGGAAATTGGTGGGCACCTAGAGTTTAGGAAGGGAACAATAAACTCCGGGTCAGTCATGAGACTGGTGTGAGAACTTAAAACAGTTAATCTTTAGAAAAAATATATATTTTAAAATAGATCCACAATGCTTTTGGAAAATGAAACTACTATAAGGCCTCCCGCACACACACACAATGCAAACGCAGAATCGGAGGAGATTTCTCCTTATGATAGTCAAACAAGCTTGATACACAAATTTATTTCTTTAATATTATTACTATAAGCGCAAAGTGAAAAACCTTTCGAAAGTATAATATAAATCATAGCCAACATAGACATTCCGAACTATGCCTACAATAGCTACCATCTAAACAGTGGTGACCACCTTAAGCAGATGGCAGGTTCTACAACTAAAACCGTACAAGGTGCGTATTGGAGTTTGGATTTCCAACAAATGGACAGGCCAAGGAACTTCCCATTGCCGCATGGGTACGCCTCTGGAGAGACTCCCCGAGAACCTAACCGGATCTCTGCCAACACAAGGCCGGGTTACCTCTGCAAAAATAGTTAACTACTGACATGAGTATGTCATCCCCCGGTTGTAAACAACCTTTATCCGAGGATCCTCAACCAACAACAATCACAAAGTCATATATATTTGCGACATTCACATAAGTTAAGTATCTGGGCTCCATACCATGATAGCACTTCTATCCAGAAAGATATGCACATACCCTAAGGGGTGCTACTCCCTAAAACCTTGCTGCAGCTTTCCTGTTTTGACCATTCCAGGGTGTGAGGTCTGACGAAGTCTCGTCCACAAAGCTACGCATTATACAAAAGCTATGCTTTGATCATCAAATGATCAGCAGCACTTCGTATGCCATATTACCAAATTGGGAATGTATCACTAGCAACCATCAACTACATAACCTCTGAGCTCGTACGTCTCAAAGAAGGGTGTTAAGCTAAGAGAATAAATTCTCCGCCACCAAAGAAATGTATTTGATAGAAACCAGCTTTACATCTCAAATTGTAACGTCAGGCACACATCTATACAAGTCCGTTCCAAGGTCTAACGGAACCAAAGGCACTTCTAACGAAGCCCTTGTAATCCGAATATTCACTAATCACGTCCGGAATTCCCATCACAAAGGGTGATAAAATCTCTATATCGGAGATCAGCCGATGCAGAGACATTCGACGGTAATCCTTACGTTTCCGAAAATATCCGGTCTTCAACACCGATCTTTCAAATGCTATCCATTACGACGTATCACTATTCGGAATGGGATTCATGACCCAAAGGTCCTCTCTCGGCTAAACCGAATAACGAGCGCTTATTTTTAAAATAAGTGTAGCATTCAAATTCAAGCACATCACAACAAATGCCCATTTAAAGGTAAATATTGATAGTCGGTTATTACTATCAATAGATATGCACAACATCACTAGATTTCAAATAATTTCCTAAATTATCTATTTTCCAAAAATAGCTTTACAAGATATATAATTTTACACACTTCGACCATTTGAAAACAAATTTCAAATCACTTTTCATCTTTACAACTTTTGAAAACAAATTTCAAATCATTTTCCTTACCCGAAAACACTTCCAAATATTTATTCATTTACACCGAAAATTTGCAAGTTCAAATACTTTAAAATAATTTATAACACTTATCCAAAATATATTGGGAAAACACTTTGAAATAAAACTATTTTTCTTTAAACACTTTACTTAAAATATTAGTTATAAAAATATTATGCCAATATTACATATAACTTAAGTCCAAACTAATTTTCAAAATAAAATTTAGTAGATAGAGTATAACTATTTAAATAACTATTTTCTAAAACAATTATTGATAAAATCTTGGAATATAATCATTTCTATATTAACTTAATAAATCTTTACTTAAAGGATTTAAAACAATTTAAGAAGTTAATTTCTCCTTAGTATCCTTTTCAAAACTAATTCTAGGATTATATATATATATGTATATATCTTTCAAAGCTATTCAGAAATTTTATTCGGCTTTCCAAGGAGAATACAATTTCATTTCAAAATAGTTCATTTAAACCAATTAAATAAATCCTTATGCATTTATTTCAAGTTTACGTTCCAAATCCGTAATTTATTTCCATACTTCAAAATAAATCAATGTTTATTTTTAAACAAATTTCCCTTTTCTTTATAAATTCCATAGTGAATTTAAATTTTCAAATATCCACTGATATACGATTTTCAAATTGATTTCAAATATTCACTTTCAATTTATCTTTAAAAGATATAATCTCAAAACATTTCACTTCATATTGGAAAACATTTCCATACTTATTTAATAATAAGTAATTCACAAATCTATTTATTTTCAACATTTGGAAAATATTCAATATACTTAAATAACAATTAAGTATATATTTTATTCTTTAAGGAAAAGATTCTCTTTAACATATTCATTTGAGTCAAAACGAATGTTGCGTAAAACATCATTACGACAACCCAAAATCGCTAGTATAGGGATTCAAAATATAGATAGATATATATAAATCCCAATACTATACAAAAACATTTCCTTTCAAATCATTTACTATAACAACTTAATAAATCTTTACTTAAAGGATTTAAAACAATTTAAGAAGTTAATTTCTTTAATATATTATTCACTGTCCAAAATCGTGAATATAAATCGTTTACCAAATTCAACACTTCTACATATTTTAATTTAAAGGATTATCCACTGTCCAAAATCGTGAATATAAATCGTTTACCAAATTCAACACTTCTACATATTTTAACTTAAAGGATTATCCACTGTCCAAAATCGTGAATATAAATCGTTTACCAAATTCAACACTTCTACATATTTTAATTTAAAGGATTATCCACTGTCCAAAATCGTGAATATAAATCGTTTACCAAATTCAACACTTCTACATATTTTAATTTAAAGGATTATCCACTGTCCAAAATCGTGGATATATATCCTTTAATAAGCTTTCATCTTTACTTATCAAATTCAATTGGTTTCGGATTTATAAAACAACGTTTATGAATTCACACACACAAATATATATATATATATATATATATATATTACAAAACTTCAACTTATAAAATCCCTTAATTAACAAATTCTATTTATATCTCATTTAAATGCCAAAATTCAATTTATAAGTTAATTACTTATAAATATTTTATTTTACAAAATCTATTCACTTTATAACTTCACAATTTATAAATCTATAAATTTCATTCACTTATGAAATCCATTTACACTTCATTTTAACACTTACAAAAACTCGTTTTATAATTCCAATATTTTAATTTATAAATATCAATTTTATAAATCTTTTATATAAACTATTTATAATAATTCAAAAATCCCAATTTAAACCATTTTACAAATTAATCAACTACTTATTTCAAAAATCACATTTCGGTTATATTTCACAAAAATCATAATTTTTATAACATAAAAATTATGACATTTATTTATTTAAAATGAATCAATTCCAAAATTCAATAAAATGTATACTTTCAAAAATCAATTTTTTATTTATTTCCGGTATCTAACGATACCAAAATTATATTCAGCTAAATTTTAGCCTTCAACGATTTCAATCACAAAGATAATCACACAGAGATTATAAATAAATCAACACGCAACATTGAAACAAATTCAATTATTTGAGGAATCCAGTTGGATCCCTCCAACTTGTTTCCCTGCATCCACAGATGTTAGCACAATACCAATCCCGTTTCAAGATGAGATATCACGGTACATGGGTTTATAAAAAATATTATCCGCTATTATGCGGCGCAATAGGGTGTCATCCGCTATATAATGCGGGAAATCAACTCCAAGTACATATATAATACCAATTCCACTTCAAGATGGAATATCGCGGTATATGTGTTTAATATAATAACCTCCGCTTAATATACAACGTGTAGGGTCTATTTCAATACAATAGATAGCAATTTATCATCCAAGCATACAATCAAGCAATTTTAAATCTAACTATTTAAAATTTAAATCGAAATAGATTCGATTGAATGAGAAGTTCTCTCCTTGCTCCCAATTACAGTTGCAGTGTTTTATTTCGAATAAAATTTAAACGCGCGTTTAGTTTTACTCAAAATTCAAACTATCTTCAGTCAACTCCAATCCATCTCCATTGCATAGTATTCGCAAATACGAACCCGACGCAATTTGTTTCGTGTGAAACGGACCTCGTATGAACAAGTAATGATGTTACAATGATTACACGAATTTTAATATATTAATTTACAAATTCTTTTTTTTAACCTTGCTGCATTTTGGTCCGTTAGATTTTCCTTCATCAAATCAAGGCCACTATGCTTTCTTCCTCCCCAGGGTTTGCACGCAAATGATAACCCACGCTGTCGTTCTTGCTTCAATTAACGCGACCACCACCTTCACTTCCACGACGATCGGGTGCTAGTGCCTCGAAGCTCGAAGCAAACTCCACCTTCGACCTAAGTATGGTGAAGCTTGGCCCCTCCCCTTTGTTGGAGAACGTGCGCGACTTACGGCCATTCAAGCACGATGCCGATGATCTACAGCATATTTTTCGATCTCCATCGTTGGATTTGCTCGTCGTGCCGAGCTCTATAGGTTTGTAGTTGAACGTTTGACGAATCGATTTACGTATTTGAAGAAAATTGAGGGAGAAGGAGATGTATTTTCGGCCATAGAAATGGGAGGTGGCGGCTGAAGCTTCTAGGGTTAGGGTTTGTGTAAAATGAAATGATAGAGGTGCTTTTATAGAAAATATCGAAACACTATTCATCCCGAAATTTTCCGAACTCCAAACCAAGCATGCCACCTGGCGTTTATAATGTTTTACCCCTATTCCGAACGCAATGGAATATATATCGGGAGCCAATTTGATCAAATTTAGAAGATAAGTTTTCGAATCGAATTATTTAAATTTAAAATTCACTCAAACCGATTTCTACGCGTTTTAGCTTGCCCTAGACAAACCGTAATTCCGATTGACACAAAATTTGAAATATTACAATAATATAACATTACAGATCCGATGAAACTAGTTTGGTCGAAATCCGAGACTTTTTGAAAAATGACTATTTTTACTCGTCAATTAAATATTAAAATATTCGATTTCCACAAATTAACTTTTAATTCAATTTTAATAGTTCTATAACATCATTCTAACTCCAATATGATTTAATAAAACTTTACAAATCAATTTTAATCACTTAAATATACGAATTTCAAATGACAGAAATTCTGGGTCGTTACAAAATTACTTTCATTAAGCAATTATCATTTAATTACTTCCATTAAGTAATAAATCTTTAATCACTTAAGACTTTAATTGATTAAAAGATAACCCATTTATCTCAATTAATTACTTTAATTATCATTAAAAACCTTTATTTAATAAACCTTGTAATTAAAAAATAAATTAACTTAGATTTTAAAGTTAATTAACAATTAAAACATCTCTTCTTAATTAACTTCTTAATATTATTAAGTTTATTAAAATAAACTTTAAAATAAAGGTCATATGTATGTTAAACATTTTTAAGCTCAATTAATTTAAAACATTTTTATTTGAAAACCTTTTAATCAATTCAAAACTTGGATAACAATTATCATTTACAAAAGAGTTTGTTTTAGTAAAATTGTTTTAAATAAAACTTGATTTGTTTCAAAAGTTAAAGACTATTTTATACTTGATTGCTCAAACTCGAGCCATATTTGAAAATTCTTTAGCCCTACTTCGAGTTTTCTCACATCATTCATTTTCCCCCGAGTCATTACGCGAAGTTCTTCGAGTTCGACCCGACGAAACTTGTCTTCCCCCTATTTTTCAAATACCAACAGATACACATAAATGCACGTACACGTGCACAGGAACTCCGATCCCCTCCGATCACTGCCCCAATCTTCATCATGTTGTCGACGTCACTATTGACCAACCCAAACACCCAGATCCTCGAAACGACTATGAATTCGAATTTAAGCAAGTTGACGCTTTTCTGGAACCAGACTCGATCGATAAAAATGCCTCGACACCGACTATCTGACCATCAAAGGCCACACAACCTCAACCAAATCTTCGCTATTGACCCCGGCATCGATTCCACCTACACCGGCCTTGTCCGACTCGACGTTGATGATGCAGTTTCTCCGAGAACAAATTCAACAAAAAACCGAGTTTAAACCCTAAATCGTCGAACCCAAGCTACGCCGATCATATGAAAAATCCCCAACTATTTATCCATCGATCTGCATTGTCCTAGCTATCTTCGACATAAGACACGACCCACGCCGTTGATCGGATATTGAAGAAAATGAGTTTGCTGTTCAACTTGGAAATTCTCGATAATTCCTAACTTAAAAATCATAATTGTATCACCAAAGCTCATCATTCTCTAACATGAATCAAAACATGTAATTAGAACTAGAATTTAAGATACACGAATGTCCTAAGTTTAAATAATTTTTACTGTAAATTATCATTTCCACAATATTTACTTAATATTTTTGCCTGATATTATTTTTAGAAGTGAATTTACATTATTGTAAACATTTTTCTTTTGATAATCCTAACTTGAAAGGGATTGAAACAAGAGATTTTGACTTTTTTCTTGAATCTGTTTTAAAACTTGTAACTTAAGATTGAATAAAACATTCATAGGTACAGACATACACACATATATCTTCACACACACACACACAAATATATATATATATATATATATATATATATATATGCAAGCAGATTTCACATCATATTTCTAAAGATGATCACATGCATTATATGTTTCAACTGATCTAAGATTTTAAGCCAGAAATTTGCTCACCTGTTTGGATGGTAGAGAACAGAGAGAGAAAAGCTTGTTTTTAAATCTGGAATTTTTTTTGATTTAAATCTACACTTGATCCTGATTTTGTATCTGGTACTTGATATAGAACTAGAGCTTGATTGTTTTGAGGTGACCTACAGCTTCAAGTTTGAAAGAAGCCCTTGTTTGAATTCTTTTCTTTGTTTTGTGTTTTGGTTTATAGGCTTGATCTTTGCTTTGAGAAAAACTGCTGTTTTGAATGATCATTTCAGGTTGAAGCCTGTTGTTTGATTCCAATTTTAATTTCTTGAAGCTTATTTGTTTTTAGATTTTCTTTTCTGGTTTCTTTTTCTTTTGTTTGCTTTTTCTTTTAAAAGATGATGAAGATGTAGAGAAGAGGATGTAAATAATAGAAGTTTTTTCTAAGCTGATAAATGAAGTAACCAGGCTTTCTTTTAATAACATGTTATCATATTAAATTTTTATAGAAAATTAAATTTCCACATGTCTTTACTAAGCCTTACCCTTGTTAATATATATTATTAAAACCTTACACTTGTTAATGTATATTATTAAAACCTTACACTTGCTTAAGCATAATTTACAAATGTCATAATTATCCATTTTTATGTTTAAACCCTTGTTTTATTTAAATTAAAATTTATGTTCCAAACTCTTACTTTATTTTAATTATGGATCATGTTTTATATTTTAATTAACTAAGTATTATGAGATAAATATACAAATTATATTATTTTAAAAGAAAGCAAAAAGAAATGATCCTTTTATAAAATCTATGTTCATATTTTTCAATTTTTTTATTTATTATGTTTTTAAATGTTATATACTTACAAATCTTTTTATATATATACACACACAAAAACCATACTTACGTTATTATTAATTTCAAAAAGATATATATATATATGTTTGTGTGTGTATATATATTAAAGCTTCTTATTTATCCTTGTTTCACATATTATATTTTCCAACCTTTATTAAATACATTTCCTTTTATGTATATTTATATAATTATTTAAAAAAAAATGATTAAAAATCTAATTTTACATTAATAAGCAAGTCACATATACATATATATTAGTTTCCCAAAAGATAAAGTATTTAAATCAAATTTTATTTATAAAATATTTACTTATTGAATTCCCATTCAGTTCTCTATTTACAGACTTCTTTCATATATATAAATAAATACACATCTTTATTTGTTCTGGAAAAATTCAAATTAATTCACAATTAAATCCAAATTTTTACATTAATTACCAAATTAAATTTGACTTAAAACCGGGTTCGTTACACTTTAAGTAATTTAATCACATTTGTAAATTTATAGTTTACAGCAAAGATCTTAACTATTTACCAGATCAATGATTTTATATTCTCTATTAACCTATTTTTGTTTGTAACAATATAAATTCAACATTGAATTTGACATCTAATTTATTCCTTAATCACAATTATACCCAAAATTAACTTTACAATTATTTCAATTGATTGAAATTACATTAAAATAGTCATCAATTAAGTTAAATCAACATTATTGAATTACATTCTAGTTATTTTTCTTATTAATAAATCATAAATTTTAATTTCTTCCAATATTAAATTCCAAAATCTTATTTATTTAATATTTTTATTTATCGAAAAATATGGGTCGTTACCTAACTTTTTAGCTTACCTCATTCTTTCGGGCCTGGGCAGTAGCTGGTTAGGACAGAGTGCTTGATTACCCAAACTCAACCTTAGATACCACTTTTTCAAACACCATATTATATGGGTATGCTTTAATAAGTAGCCCTAATACTGCTAATTTAAAACACATAGTTTATCAGTCTATGATACAGTTGTTGGAATTAGGTCTGCAAGCAATGGGTAATTATGGGTAATTTCAGAAAACAAAATCCATTTTGAACCTCGTTGAGCCCATGAAGTCTAAATTTATTTAGACCCAATCTAAATTAATTTTAAATAAAATTACCATTTTATTTTATGTAAATAAAGTTTTATTTGATATTATATATACGCTATATAATATGAATACACATATCATATGCACATGTGTGTGCACATGCATGTACAACATATACAGTGTACATGGTTTAATATGTTTGCATATAAGTGTTGGGATTTACACTGTAACATACATGTTAGCCCCTCCATATATGTGTGTGTTTTTTGATATATAAGTACACATACATATATATAGTTTAATATGATATATAAAAATTAATTTATAATAGCATAAATAATTGTATATGTGTGTGTGTGTGTGTAAAATAGTGATATTTATAAATACAAATAAATATAAATGTAAATATAAATATAAATCTAAATTTCAAGTATATATCTATATACTAAAATATCTTCTAATTTTAGATTTAAATTCAACATATTATATTAAATAAATATATGTACATACAATTATGGAAATCATATATTTTTGAATATATATATTTATGTTTGTGTGTGTGTTATATATGTGTGTGTATGTATATATGTATGTGTATTTTATAATATATACATTAAAACAATGTATTATATCCTAAATAAACTATATACATATATATACAAATTATTTTTTAGATATGCTATTATACATATAATTTAACAAATACACACACACACACATTATGTACTTATATTTATATGTCAATTATTTATATTTTAAAACTCTTTTAAATATTATTTATTTTCAAAAAATGTTTTTCGATCTTTGGACGAAAGCATGCACACGAATGACTTAATCAGATATATGTAATACCATAGTACACAGAAAGACAACATGGATACAGTGATAGATATGAAACCTATCAAATAATTCTGACTAATCGTTTGATGGTATACTCAATTAAATGACATGCATATAGAAAAAATATAGCTATAGTGATAGATAAGGTAAGTCAACGAATGGTTCTATTTTTATTTGTTGTCAAGTGTTTTTGTTTGTATCTTGTATTTATGTTATGAATCTAGTATGAAATGAAAAATAAAATAATAGGAATCATCGATATATGAATAATACATGAATACAAAAATAAGATAAAAACATGTTGAATATCTCATATGCACAAATCAGCAAGACATGTAGAACATTTTAGATACAAAAATCTGTAGAATGTTCTCAGTCATTAATACATGAAAAATATCTCACATATAAGAAAATGAATACAAGATCAAAAAATCCTCACTTAACAAGATATGATCCAATATCACTTTTGTCACCACTGTCATCACTACTACAATCATCGACTTTATAGAAATCATGTAGGTTAGGCGACAGATGCTGCTGCTGCTACAACTCCTAAATCCAAGCCTCAAACCACTCCACTAGAGTCTATCCTTTGTTAAATACTAAGTCTACTGCTGATGTAAGTCAGTCTAATAAGTTTGATGTAAACTTCTCAATGTTATCAAGTATTATATGCTCAAATGCAGCAATCATTCATCTATCATGATCTAGGTATTGAGCATACTACAAGAGAAAAAAGAACATTATACATATGTCATAGGAAAATAGTAGAGTGAACTATACGAAAATTACACGATCATACATACATCATGCGAAGGACATAAACTTACAGAAGGTACAGCCTCAATGAACTAATATGTTGGATAATGCAATTTCTGTACATTGTAGCTATATAAGTAGTGTCAACACGAATAAATCCATACATATCATCCCCTAGGTGCAGTGGAAGGAACACAAACTACCCCAAATAGATGTAACTAGCACTACTCCCCTAAGTAACATATAAACCGACATGTAAGACCTAAAAAACTTTCCCCATGAGCTCGAAAACCCGGTGGAGGACTCATAAAAACCCAACGTCTACATCTAGAGATAGAGAATTGAAAAGTAATGGGATGCTCAGTGTCGGGCTCTCATAAAACCATACACTTGTGTTTGGGATTGGGATTAATGTTGTTGCATCTTCTCAAATCCATCTGCTATCTGGCCTCCATCAACTCATTATATACCCCCACTGAAAATGGCATGCATGCAAAGTAGTTCCCTAACGTTGTAATCAAGGAAAACAAATATATTAAGTGGTGCTTCCTTCGTCAACAAATCATGGGTGTATGTTGGTTACATACTCATAGTACCAGTATTGAAGAATATACCAAAATGCAACCCATTATTCAAATTCCCATGGAGCATATGTGTAACAAGCCACCCCAAAACAGACCTAATTTCGACCTAATAAACCTATCGTACCTTAGGCCCAACTCAATATGAGCTGTTAGGTTGAAAAAATTAAATTAATACACAGTGGACTAAACTACCTGTATATACTTTCAGTATCTCATAGTGGAATGGATAAAATATAATATCTGAAACAAGTACCCACTTCATAAAGGAAAATGTAACAACCCGGGGTTTTACAACAATTAATTATCGTCCAAGGATGATTAAATTGGTTGTTAATTGCTATTTGACGTTTTAAATCGGATTGAAATTCTTGTTAAACATCCGTTTGGGGTTTGCGGGCTTTCAATTGAATGTTGGCCCATGCCTTTTTCTTTGTGCCGTGATAACTACCAAGGCAGACCCGATCCTTCTTTCTTCTTTCATCCAATTTCGTTCAAAAACCCTAGCATACGAAAAAAAATGGCGGCCTCAAAAATTTTCTTTGATTCGATCAAAAATGAGGGCTTTCGCTCCTTCTTCCCAAATTATGGTATTGATTTGAGGCGCCGACTCCATCTGCTCGATTACAACTCGATTTCTTGCTCTATCGGTTGCTCGTCTCTGAGAAGCTTCGGTCACTTGATGTGAGTTCGTCCTTCGCTTCAGTCTAGGTGAGTGTTTCTTTCACTCACATCTTTATTCAAAGTTAGTAAAGTGCTTCGGCTGTTTGTTCTTTTCTCGTTGTTGGTGATTTCACTGATTTTATCGACTTTGTGGATTTTGATGATTTCTGGCTTGATGATTATACTTGAGGCGATTTTGATTTTGTGTAACTTCGGTCGTACTATTCATTGCCTCTGGTCATTGAATTTGATTATATTAATTTGGCATTGGCTTTTGTTGTTCCATGGTTTGTAGTTTTCCATTTTCACCGTGTTATTGCATTTGAATCTTTGAGCTGTATATTTCATTTTTGCATCTCCCTTTATATCTGATTGTGTCACTATGCTCGCTTCGGCCTTGACTTGAATCAATTAAGTCTCGGCTGTAGTTGCACTGGGTATTTGTTCGAACTTGTATCACTCGAGTCTGCTGCCTATATGTTTGATTGCCTCCGAGTTGTATTCTTGATGCAGTCTTCATACACTTGGTTTCTCTGTAGTCTCTGGTATTATTACTCGAGACGGTTTGCATTTTGATTTATGGTTTTTACATGGATTTGTTTCCAATGAATATGCCAGGCATTTCATTTTTGTTTTGTGCATATTTTCAACATAAAGTTTTAGAAAATGAAATTTGTAATTTAGTTTGGCAATTTATGTTGCAAATTGGTCATTTTGTAATCTTTTCTTGCTTGTCCCTGCTGCTTTGAATTGTGATGCATTTGTATGATGCTTGGTTTGCAACCTCATCTCATTTTCATATGTTGCTTAGGACTTTGATTCCTGTAGTCTGTTTCATTGAATTGAAACTGTTGCATGACTTTTTTGTTTAATTTTTAGCCTTGACCATTTTGGCTCTGACATGATGCTAAAATTTGGCATTTCTTTGCTTTGATCGAACATGTATAACTGTTGTTGCTTGAGGCAGACATTCACCACATTTCATTGCTATACATTGTACCCCTGTCACTTGTTAACTTCGATCACTTGACATTTTGGACTTGGTCATACGCTATTATGGCCTCCTCTATATGCTGCACTAATGCTTGTTCCGCTTTGTGGTAGCTGATTTATTAATGCATCACTGATTTTCTTTTCTTCACTTGATTACTTGGTCACTGGGTAGAAACAGATACTTGTGTTTGTACTTGGTTACTGAGTATCATGTTTAAGATAGTTTACATTACTGGCTCTCTTGAACTTCATGGAGGGGCTGCAATGTGTATATGTACATTTCCATTCTGCACTGTCTTGGGTGTTAGCTCGCATTGTCACTTGTACCAGACATTTTTCTCTGGTGCACTGTGCTTCGAATATACAAGCAGTTTCACTTTGAGTTGTAACCGTCTCGACCATTTGAACTAGTTGATGTTTGATTTTTGTGATCTCTGATTCATTGCAAATTGATTTGAACTGCATCTTTTTGTTGGCACCTTCTATTGATATTTTGGAACTTGAACCCTGGTATCCATGTGGTGGCTGCAGTTTCTTGTTTGTAGTTTACCCTGGTATCCATGTGGTGGTTGAGTTTTTGTGCAGTTTTCCCCTTGTTTCACTTGATGGCATTTGGTCCGTTTCACATGTACACCTTGTGCATGTCATTTTTCTATCGGTTGATACACCTGTCTTTGTTGTAACTGTTAAATTGATATTGCTGCAGCATTATGCAGTAGCTTTGCGTGTGCATTCGTGTAGCTGTTTGCATCTATGTTTCACTGTTCAGACTGTAGCATTGATGTGTACATTACGAGTACATGTCATTTTTCATTTGATTTTGGTTCGTTGATCTTTCGTACAACATTTCTGTAATGGCGAGGCACTACACGCGTGCGTGTACTGCAGCCCTACTCGAGTTGACATTTCAATTGATATTTCAATATGTTTTGGATTTGTATTTTGATTGGTTAATTTGATGATTTTGTTGTTGTCTAATTATCAATTTGATAATTAGACTATGAGTTTCTAATTATTTACTTAATAATTAGAATTTGCCGTTAATTGCCGATTAGGAAATTCTGTTGTTTTCTAAATTATCTTCATTGCTAATCTCTTTAATTTACCTTCGTTGATAATTTGGATTTTTGTTGATTTGTTGTTTAACACTGTTACGTGTTATATTTATCGTTATCCGATTTCTTTATTTAAGGATCGGATAGACGAGATTTATTGTGACTGTCGTCTATTTGTTACTTAATTATTATTGCTTCTGTGCACTAATAACTGAGTTTGAATTAGACTGACTCGTGTATTATTTTCTTTTGAATTTAATACTCGGGTCAGACCGAGTTATTACAGGTTGTAGATATCTTGCTTTGGATTGCTGCTTGAGCTATGAAGTCTTTTCTTATCTTTTAGAGTAGTTGCTGTCATTTTTAGTAGTCAGTATATTTATATAGGTTGTTATGTATTCATGTATATTAATCACGATAATATACTTGTGTATATAACTTCCTGAGTTGACAGTTGTAGTTGTATCATATATACTGTATCACATGTATTGTAACTTACATCAGTTATTATATATATGAGACTCTTTGTTTTATCTGTGTTCCGCATTTATATTATCTGTGTTATTATTATATTTATTGTCCTAAACTATTATGAACCATCATAGTTCGTTTTATACTGGAATTGGGTATGTCGATGGGAGTAAATAAATAAGAGATGAAAAATAAAAATATATACCACTCCTATCGAAATAACCAATATTAGTGTAAGGCCTAACTACGGATGGCCCCTCCTATCCAGCCTTATTCTTCATGATAACAGACAGTATTTCCTCTAATACTCTTTGTTATTGTGAGCATAGAGGTGGGGCGTGACAGTAAACCATTTCATAAACATAACATGTTAAATATCACAACATGTTTACATAAAGCCTTCATAGTACAATATCTCAAAGTTACATAACTGTATGAACTGGGTACAATAAAATACTTAAAAAGCATAAATAGATAGATAACTGCCATAAGTCTTCACCTCTACCTTCGTCTCCTAAATCAGCATTACTATCTCTAACCTGCATTGTAATGAAAACCCGGTCAGAACAATAATTCGGTGAAATGAAAATCTCAAGCTATGCCATAATTGTACTTGGGCTATACTAGTTAAATAAGAAATATGTCTTACGTATTCAAGGCTATACCAAATGTAAAAGTCACTCTAAATGGTGGTGCTACAAATACTAACAACTTTAACTGTAAGCCCAAAGGCCTTTCCAATCCAATTCCAATTTTTTAACACAACTAACATCATTGATGCAGGCGAAAGAATCCAAATCAATGAATACTCTCTATTGTTTATTAGGCGGACGCTAACTATTTAATACTCATAAAATCGGCAGGTCCCCGTCCTTTAATACCCAACTGTTGGCCAAATTCTAACATGACTATTGTTAACGATGTGAGAGAGAATCTCCAAACCACTTAATACATCTTTTATAAGACTTAGGCAATCTCTGGCCATTTAAGTCCTATAAAATAGGTAGGTCCCCGTCATTTAAGACCTAAACCAAGGCGGGTTCCTCATGGCTCTCACTAGCTGACATCATAAGAAATCCCATTAGATCACTTAATACTTCTCCTAAATAAGGTGGGCCCTACCATAACCACTTAGTACCTCGAACCTGAAGCGGATCCCTTCGAAGGATTTCATCTACAGCATCCAAAATGCAATTTATGACCTATAGCCCACTCATGAGTTCAACATATTACTTCGATTATTCGTAGGTACTAGAAAAAACATCAACTCGGTAGGTTTTTCCTACAGAATTGGGATTAACCTCGCGCCCACTGTGGTTACTTATTATAGGTAGTGTTCCACATTAGTCCACAAAATCATACCGCTGATAGCCAGATTTAACTGGACAGACTTCCATGTAGCTTTGGACTAACATTGCATCCCTATAACTTAATCATAAGTTATATGTATATCCACTATATACATATATCACCCTAAATGAATAATAATTGAGGCCATATAAAGTATCCCATTATTACATCCCTAATTAGGGATTAATTCCCTAATTTACTCTGACTCTCTTCCTACATATTCATATTACTTAAATGTTCTAATAATACTAATTATGACGATCAATACGTTGTAATCAATAAATTACACACGCACGTTTACGTGCGGAATTCAAGGTCTAATTATTACGTTATAATAATTCGATAATAATATGATAATAAGGTATTTTGAAATATCAATCTCATACAAAACCTGTTTAGTTAATACCCCACTATTACCCTGCTATATCTCATAGGGATTTCTACCGCTACGATTTTTCCATATAGCCCTAAAATATAGCATTTCCACTTTAATCCCCGCTATATCCCGTTATTCCCACTATATTTTGGCATTTTCGCTATATCTTCTTTAATAAAATGAATTACAAAATTGCATTTATACATTATAAAAATTATGAAACTAATTTATTTGATTTAATTTTTAATATATTTTCAGAAATGAATATACTCTAATATTCTACTAAATTCAATTATGTTATAAAACAGTTTTACGTTTATTTAAAGTATATTCGCACCTATTTTTTGTTTAAAATCATTTATGTATTAATTATAATTCAATTGAACGATAATTTTTCATTTAATTATCATTTATATATTTGTAAAAACATTAAGTACGAGTTTTATATGCTATTTTAGAGCTATCCGCTATATCCCCTATATCCTCGCTGTATCCCTGCTATGACTTTTTGCACCTCCACCTCTTCGAATCTGCCGAGCGCTTTAACTGCACAGTACAAAACTACAATTCCAACAAGAATTGCTACCACCATAGCTAAATAAAATAGATATGTACAAACATGAAATATCTAGACTTGTCCATATTAGTACACTAGAATCCCATTTTCTATTTTAAAGAACATATCACCACATATTAGATCATCTAAAGTCAATTCAACCTTTGTAACAACATTTAGAAGTGAGAAAGGAATTCTGTATTTATTCCATTGGTAGAAATAGGTGGTGTAAACTACAAGCAACTCAATTCATAATTTACACACCATTTCTAATTTATTTTCTTTTTGAACCCTTTGACACTTCAATTCAAAAGAGGGAAAATAGGTTAAATTGACCATAGATTATCTAATTCTAACAGTTAATTAGATTCTAATATAACAATAACAAAAACAATTTTTATCCGAAAATATACAAAGATTGATATTTACTTAGCGAAATTCTCAGGGTTTTAGGTGTTATTTCGTTTACCAAATTTTCTCAAGGCATACATCAAATCCTAATAAATGCCATTCGATTACAAAAATGTAAAAGACTTGAAATTTCCACTCGTAAAGAATTGTTGGCTTCCTAACTGGATTTGATTCCACTACGCCTAACCCTCTTTCAGATCTCCCTCATTATATAACAAAGTGAATGGTAAATATAGGTTAGATTAATAATCAAAAACTTGAGGAATAGAATCTAGAATAAAAAAACTTACCACCTAAACTTTTTACCTGAAAATCGTAACTGGTTTTGGAATCTAAAGAAGATGAAGAGATCCAATTTCTATCACTCCTAACTCTTCGTTAGATCTTCCCTTTTTTGATATACAACGAATAGATTGTATATATAGATTAGATTTCAGAAATTAGAAGATAGGGAGGATGAGGATTAATTTTAATTATAGATCAGCAACTAGAATTAGTTACCAGAAAAGTTTACTATTTCTTAGACACTAAGGGGAGAGATTTTGATCGAGTTTCGCTAGCATTCCCAAAATTTTGTGAAGAAAAAGTGGAGATCTAGGGGTCTACTTATAGAGGTGGAAAGAAACAATAGCTGTTGGATTAAAACAGATGAATCCAGACGGTTCTGCCTGCGCTTTTTAGTGCCCATGCTTCATCACAAGTCGACCTGGCCAAGTGAGGCAATCGACCGATCCTTTCAACTATGATCAATTAATTTCCTTCTATTTTATTTATATTTATTACTTATTTAACACACGCTAACTTTAATATTTACTTAAACATTAAGGAACCCTTGATATTAATTTTAAATTAAACTTCAAAATTCACAATTTTAAGTTCAAATTCAAATATTTAAATTTTAAATTCAAAACTTCAAATGCCTATAGCCTTTTCATTTTAACTCCGATTTCTACATAGTATATATGGAAATTGATAAGAAAATCTCCATGGATGCAATGGTGTAACTTTTATGACCAAATTCTGACCTTTACAAAATTTTATTTTTAACCGCATTTTAATGACTTAATTTCTTATTAAATTTTATGGGGTATTATATCCCCCCAAAAAGGATTTCACCCCCGAAATCACTAAGGGAAGATAGTGTAATGTACACTCAACAACCATGTTATAGAACTAATTTATTTAAAATAATCTATATGACCATCTACTTAACCAAAAATACAATTTGATTGTGTATGCAAACTATAAGTGAGCTCAGTCCTAGCTCGAATGCAAGATCGTGACATATAAGCATGTACGCAAACATCCTAAATATACATAAAATTCTATGTATGTGCAAAAGTAACAGTGAAAAGTGTGGCAAACATCTCCTACCATGAATCTAGCAAATACAATGCTGCCAAAATCCTATATTTTTAAAGAGAAAAGTATGCCAGGTAGAAGCTAAGGATGAGAAACCTTAACCTTTTCCCTAATTTCTCCATGTGGTTTCCGCTGGGTTATCACCCTATGTACTCAAATCAACCTAATTTCTTCATTATGAAGCCTCCCAATACCATGCTCCTTTATGTGGGGAAGAGTACGAGGGGGTGATAGGCTCTTTTTCAACATAATTAATCGTTCAGGCTTTACTATAGAGGCTATGTCTTGCAGACATTTCCTCAAGTATAGAACATGAAAGACGTCATGGACTCCCACTAACTAGTCTGCAAGCTCTAATCATTAAACAAGTTTCCCCCACACTCTCTAAAATCGAGAAAGGCCTAATAAACCTAGGCTCCAACTTTCTAGAAGCATCAAACCTCATAACCTTTCTAAGAGGGGAAACCTTAATGAATACCATGTCTCTAACTAAAAACTCCAATTCCTATCTTCGCCTGTCAACCGAGGATCCCTGATGGTCCCGTGTGACCTTTATTCACTGCTTCAGCACTTCAACCTTCTATAAGGTCTTCTAAAATCCATGATGCAAGCTCTCCACAAATCATCAAAATTCTTATTTACCCTTTCTATCCAACTGTTGGTCTACGGGTGGTAAGCAGTGCTAAGATCCAAAGTATTTCCCAAAGCAGATTGCAAACTCCTCAAAAACTCCCTAGTGAACAAAGGGTCTCTATTACTAACAATGCTAATTGGAACTCTATGGAGCAGTACCACTTCATTGACAAAAATCTATGCTAGAGATGCTGCAATCCTATTACTTTCAACCAAGAAAAATGAGACAATCTACTATAACCTAAATAACACCATTACCTCTAGGTAAGCCATTTGTAAAGTCCATCGATATATGCTCTCCATTTCAAGTTGGAACCTCCAATGGTAGTGACAACCCCTCCGGATTACCTTGTTTAGCATTTATCCTTTGGCACATCAAACATATGAAAGTTACTCATCTTTCTTCATCTCGACGAATTAGAAAATTTTCTTCATATCTCAATACATCTTATCACATTCTGGGTGAATGGTGTCACTACACAAGCGTTATGTTTGAAGCATTCTAATCTAAATTCCTTACTAACTTGTAGCCTTATCTTTGTTTTATCACTAGCTAAGTTTCCTTATGAAACTTCCTTATTTACGATGTTCCTTAACATATATTTATTTAGCAGTCTAATTCCATTCATAAAATCAATACATCGGCAAAATAGGAACATGTCTTATGCCACATCATACACACTTCCTAAAGGAGACAATTAGAGATTTCAATCCAAAAACTCTAAAAGAATTTTTTATATTAGAAGCTTCCCTTAATCATTAACTGGTGTTAATGATGTTGGGTTCCTAATGCTCCTTATTAATTTAAAATAGACATTCCTAAAATATAATTCCACCTCTACTCTCCTTCCTTAATTTATTTTCTTAGTTCTAATAAATATCCATTACCCACGATAATTGGTAATTAATGTCACAATTGACAATCTCCGATCAATCCTTATTAAATCCATTTCAATCCATTGCCAGTTTCAAAATCTTCTTATTATAAGCATTAAATTTCACCATAAATACCACTTTAGCTTCCTTATTCAGTCCCTTATCTAATTTCCTTTTTATTTTTTTATTAATTACAAATTTATTTCCCATTAAATATGTAATTAATATCCACAAATTCTAGTCCTATAATTACTATGATATTTATAATTAATACGAATACCGTTGTAAATTACGCTATTTATACATTTCTTATTTCTAACTATTAATTTCTAAACTATAACATTCCTTTCTATATTTTACTTTATTAAAGCCATCCTTCTAAAATGGGTCACCGTTACAAAATTTCATAATTAACCACAAATGATATTTTTTTATTTGTTTGAAATTGTAAGGAATTATTTCCTTTTAATTTATTGAAACAGACAGTATAACTATGGAAAAGAATATCCATATCTTACACATCTCTTTCCTTTTGGCCCGCCCTTTGTAAATTCAATTGCTACTCTTTTATATATTTAAGGAATTGGATAATTTGTGGAAATTACACAGAGCCTACTACTAGTAAATCAAAATATAGAAATTCACATTCCAAGGGAAACTTAACTTATAACCCAATAATAAATATGGAATATCTTCACACTTTACCCACATTCTACAAATAATTGCTTGGGACTGATGTCATATTTCTAAATCAGTTTGTATATACTATTTTTATTCTATTCATATCTTGGCATCTTTAACCCTTCTTACTTAGATGGTGATCCCTATCTACTCTAAAAATATAAACTTCGAAATCCACATTACATTAGTATGCAAGATTTGAAATTTAAACTTAAAAAAGAATTTCCACATCTCAATGGAAAATTTTTATGCATACTTTTCAAAAAAGTTTCCAACTGTCCAGAAACAGTATGAGGGAATTGAATTCATAAAACATCTAAACACCATATTTTATTTTGATTTATATCTCTATTTTGTTTTTAATTTTTTTTGGACAAATCCTTTCATAAATATTTGAACCCAACTTTTCACAATTTTCAAAACGTTTACCATTTTGTTCTTAACCCCAAATTCAAAGGTTCTAAAATTATTTAGTGAAATAATTTCCTTTCTCAATCACTTTTTCCTTAAAAACCTTCTCCTTTAAAGTAGGATCTTTAACACTGAACATTCAAATAATCAATTATCTAACAAAACTTATTGTTAAATTAAAGTTCAGAGAGGATTGCTTAATTCCCCCTCTCAAAACTTTCTACATCAAAAATTTATTCCTTTGAAAGTTAGCCTTTTAGTATGAAATATTCAAAAACATCTTCTATAATTTTAAACAATGAAAAGTGGAGTAGATAGATATAGTCTTATCCCAATATTTTCCTACCGCATTTTCATTATTTCTCATATATTATTTCTAACTAGATTATTAATCATATCTTATAAGTTTCTACTCTTTCTATTCAAATCTCCTACTATTGCCTTTGTTTATATTTTCCCTACTTAAATGGCTTCATCATCAGTTTTAATCAAGTTTCATTTCGCTTTAAAAGGAATGATTTAAATAACTTCTAAATTTATGAAATAGAAAAATCATCAAGTCTAACCTACGTGCAACGACCTGGAAATTTGGCCACTTCATTCTAAAAAATCTCAACTTTTGGAAATTAAATAAATATTGAAAATATGATTTTATAACCTTGTTATACACTTTATAATTAATAACTAATGTTAGAAAACTTAAGTTTGAAATGTATTTACAAAAATATATTCTTTGAAGAAATACTAAAAATGTGACCAAAAAACGTTTTTTGAAAAATCAATATTCTGTTAAATAAAAGTTATTGAAATAATTGTACATAATAGGCTATCATAAGAACACATTAATTAGGGCTTGAGTAAACTTAATACTAATTAACTAAAAGGGTTCTAGAAGAAGGACGAGTTGACCTTTGATTTAAGGAGATTTGAAAGGAGTGATTTAAGGGAAGTAAGATGTTAAAAGAGCATAGTTGGCCATCAATCTTTGGCAGCCCATTTGTGGATAAGAGAGGTCATTACCCACTTCCTAAAACTTATAAATAAGCACCCCTAGCCTCCTTACATTCACACGAACTCGTTTGAAAGGAATTACTTCATATCACTCTCTTCTCTTCTCTAACTTCTCTAAATAAAGAGCAACACAATCAAAAACTTTCCAAAATTCTCCAAACTCATCCTAATATACCATATAACAACACCCCATTACCTCAAAACTCTAAGAAGTAAAGTCATTCTCCTGAAACCTATTAAGGCCGTGAGCAATATAGGCGTTTGATGCCTTTATTTTGCACTTTTCTAGCTCCATTCCTACTTTACTTGCTTGGTTCTAGTCTTGTGTGTTCTAGGAAGGAAGTGTAGTGGGATCTATGTAACAACCCAAAATTTAACCCATAATAATTAATTCATTAATTAATGAAATAATAAAATAACTCTGTGAAATTATCGAAATCGAGCCACGGGAGTTGTACCTTTGTGTTTGTGGTAATTTTCCAGTCAATTTCCATACATAGAATGTTAGAATCTGAGCTAATATGAGCTGGAAACAAAATAAACAAGAAGAGGAAAACAATATTGGGCTAGGTCGACCAAGGGGTCGACCTAACCATGCCTTAGGTCGACTGGCCAGTTGACCTAGGTGAAGGGGAGGTCGACCGCCCGGTCGACCCGCCTACGTGTATGGAACGAAGAAAACTTTTCTTTGTTCCTCATGTTTTCGAACATGTACTTTTCACTCTTTAGCCTTATCTAGTCCCTCCATGCTTCCATCCGACGGCTCCTATTCAGCCCATGATGTGGTTGCATCCTATTCAATAACTAAATCCAATGGTATGAGATCCATTTCTACCCCTATAAATAATACCCTAGGCCTAACACTTATTCCCATTCTTGATTTTCTCCGCTTGGGTTCACCTTTTCAAGAAGAACCCTAAAAGGAATAATTTTCCAAGGAGAGAATCTTTTTAATAAAAATATTTTAATACCCTCAAGTGGCTCCGGGAATACTAAAAGGGAAGAGCTTAGGACCACAGATGAGTGATTGTAATTATTTTAGATTTCTTTAAATAATTTAAAATAATAGGGTTTTCAACAGTTGTAGTTTTACTACGATTTTTGGAATAACCTTTTTAGCAGTTTATTTACAGGTTTTAGAATTATTTTCTGTCTACTTCTTTTAGCTATTATTTTTAGTTAATTTTAGTTTATTTCTATTAATTATAGCTTTTCCATTTATTTATAGTATCTTAATTTATTTACTGTTATTTATGCTTATTTACATTGTTTTCCTACGCTTTGGATTTTATTATATTTTCAGTTTTCTTTTATTTCTCCTTCTTCCTCATGTATGGATAGAATATCTTAAACATGAATATGAATTAAAATTATAAGAATAGTGAAATAACAAAAGATAAGATGTAAATTGTAAAGACTGTAATAAAAATTGAATTAAGACTGAAATCAAGCCCAAATAATGATATTGATGTTAGAATTGGACTAGTTAAAGATAATTGGTCTAGTTATAACTTAGAATTATAACTAAGAAGTGTATAAGATGAAAGGAGCTTATTTTTACACATAAACCTTGGGTTAAATAATAAGCATAATTATAACGTAGGTTTTAATAAGAAATAGAACAGAGTGAGGCTTATTTTAAAACTTATGATAAATTAATAAGCATAGATAGTAAGAACAAAAGTAAAGACTTATTTAAATAATTTATCTAAGTTAATAAGAAAAGAATTAAAGTAGGACTTGTAACAAATAACATTCCTTTATTTATATGAACACGGTGTTTCACACAACCCTGAAGTGAAATGAGGTGTCTCACATAATCCAGAAGTGAGACGAGGGGCAAGCTCATGTTAATAATGGTAGTAAACGGTCGATAAGTAGAAGTCAAAATCATAGTGATTTGGGCAAAGGGATGCAACTAGATATTGTTTGGATGACAGGCTAGTACCAACAGCATTTCCCATATTATTTCTATGGACACAGTGTTTCACATAACCCAGAAGTGAAACAAGGTGTCTTACATTACCTTGAAGTGAGACGAGGTGTCTCACACAACTCTGAAGTGAGACGAGGTGTGTCACATAATTTTGAAGTGAGACAAGGTGTCTCGCATAATCCTAAAGTGAGAAGATGGGCACGCTTATGCTAAAAGAAGACCTAATAGGTGGAACAATAGGTAAGATGAGAGTGGCGGCGGTTACGCATGTGACTTCCATTCGGGTTCTTAGTAATCATTATGAGTTCTAAGTGCTTAGTGTATGCCTTTGATAGGCACCAATGTCTACTGCATAGGGAGCTTTAGTGTCCATTACATAGTAGATTCTATGAAGTAGCAGGCCGATCAAAGGGTGGTATTAGGAATTCAACCTAATCTTAGCAACTATAAAAAACAAGTGCAAACAATCAAAGCTATATTGTAACGTCCTGAACATTTTCGTTCTTCGAAAATCCGACATCGATACTCACTTTATCAACTGCCGAGAAATCGAAGGCCGAAAACACGGAATGTTATGGGTTTTAAAAAGAATTTAAGAAAAGAAAGAAGAGAGAAAAAGAAGAAAGAAAAAGAAAAATAGAGGGAAAAGAAGATAGACAATTTTTAGAAAACAGAGAAAGAAAACAGAGAATTTGAAAAATAGAAGATAGAAGAATTTTTTTTAAAATAGAACGGGACAGAAAGGAACAACAACAGAACAACAACAGAATCTCACAATTCGTAGCGGAACAACATATAATAATAAATGAATAACCTTTAAACAAAGAACTATATCAGTTATTACATTACATTTCATTACATCACATCATATCATCAGAGTGTACAACAACATACAATAATAAACAGTGCAGCGGAAAAAGAAATACTATATAAACTAGTAATACGCCATGCCATCCAGCTTGCCTCCAGCAACTCCAGAATATCCAGAATATCCTGATAAACCTAACTCTTAACTGCCCGTGTGGAAAATTGGTGGGCACCCAGAGTTTAGGAAGGAAAACAATAAACTCCAAGTCAGTCATGTGACTGGTGTGAGAACTCAAAACAGTTTATTTATCTTTAAAATCAAAATAGAGGAATATTTTTATTCAATTCGCAATGCTTTTAAAAATGAGACTACCATAAGGCCTCCCGCACACACACACAATGCAAACGCAGAATCGGAGGAGATTTCTCCTTATGATAGTCAAAGATGCTTGATACGCATTTAAAAATAACATTTGATATTCTTACTAGTGCATAGTGTAGAGAAAAATCATTTCGAAAGTAGAGTATAAATCTTAGCCAACATACGACCATTATCGTATGCCAACTATAGCTAACTATGTTCAATAGCAGGTTACCGCCACATTCCATAGCAGGTTATACAACTAAAACCGTACAAGTCTCGTATTGTTTCTTTGGATTTCCAACGAATGATCGGGCCAAGGAACTTCCCATTGCCACATGAGAATGCCTCTGGATGGACATCCCCGAGAACCAAACCGGATCTCTACCAACACAAGGCTGGGTTACTCCTAACTGAGTAACAACTGACCGAATATGCCATCCCCCGGTCCTTTGGGACCTTTATCAACCGAGCGCTCGTAATCAATTCACACAATCATAACAAAGTGTTTTCAACATGAGTAAGTATCTGGGCTCCATACCATGATACCACCCTTTTCCAGAAGGAAATGGACACATCCTAAAGGGTGCTACCCCTCATAACCTTGCTGCTTCTTTCCTGTTTTGACCATTCACGGGGTGTGAGGCTCGACGAATTCACGTCCACAAAAACATACTTTATACAAAAGCCATGCTTTGGGTCAACAAATGATCAACACAATGATCACTAAGATAGACGATCAAATAAATGATCCTATCACAAATAATCAACACAATGATCATTTCAGCATCACTCAGCATGTCACATTACCAAATTTGGGAATATATCGCTGATAACTTCAACTATATAACCTTTGAGCTCGTACGTCTCAAAGAAGGGTGTTAAGCAAAGAATAAATTCTCCGCCACCAACAGAAATATATTTGAAAGAAATCGGCTTTATATCTCAAATTGTAATGTCAGACACACAATCCATACAAGTCTGTCCTGGGCTCGAACAGAACCGAAGGCACTTACAAAGAAGTCCTTGCAATCCGGATATTCACAATCCTGATCGGATTCACCATCACATATGGAGAACTCAATACCGGAGCAACTCGGTGCAGAGTCAATCGATAGTTCATCCTATCGCTCTCGCAAATATCCGGTCTTCAACACCGATCTTCAAATGCGATTCACAACGATGTATCACATATTCGGAATGGGTTATACGACCCCATGGTCCTTTCCCGGTTAACCCGAATAGTGAGCGCTTATTCAAAATTAAGTGTGCATTCAAATTCAATCCATTCACATCAAATACCCATTCAAAGGGAAATACTGATAGTCGGTTATTGAACTATCAATTGATATGCACACACCACCAGATTCCAAATAATTTTTCAAATTATTTATTTTCCAAAATATCTTTACAAGATATATAATTTCAACACTTCAAAAATAAATCAATATTTATTTTTAACAAGTTTCACTTTCACATATAAATTCCTTAGTGAATTTATATTTCAAAATATTCGTGCATATAATTTCAATAATTCATTTCAATTTATCCTCAAAAAGATAAATTCTAAATATTCACTTCACATTGGAAAACATTTCCATACTTATTAAAAATAAGTAATTCACAAATCTTTTTGTTTTCAACACTTAGAAAATATTCAATATACTTAAATCGAATTAAGTATATATTTCATTCTATTAAGAAAATCCTTTCTTAAACATATCTACTTGGGCCAAAACGAATGTTGCGTAAAACATCGTTACGACAACCCAAAATCACTAGTATAGGGATTCGAAATTAAAATAGATATATATAAATCCTAATACTATTCAAAACATTTCCTTTCGGAAATCATTTACTATAACAACAGTGTTATAGTCCACCATTTCCTTTTATTTCTCGAAAACGTCTATTTCAACAATAAATGTTGAAATCTATGGTTTCGAATCATAACACATTTAAAAACATCGTTAGATCGTTTTAATTCTGTTTAAAATATCACATTCAAAACAATTTCTTTAACGTATTATTCACTATTCAAAACGTGAATAAACTTTGTTAACAAATTTCATCAATTTTTATTCACTTTAATTCAAAGGATTATTCACTATTCAAAAATGTGAATATAACTCCATTGATAGGTTTCAACAATTAACTTATCAAAATAAGTCGTTTGCGAATTTATAAAACAACGCTTATAAATTCCTTTTCTATTTATTTATAAAAACTTCCTTTTTATAAATCTCCTTTATTAACTTATTCCAGTTTATAACTAAATTATAAACTAAACGCTCACATTATAAGTTAATTACTTATAAACGATTATTTTACAAAATCGTTCTTTTAAAGACTTTCCAAACCATAAATCTTATAACTTATAAGATTCATTTATTTAACATAATTTTATTACTTTAATAACTTTACAAATTTTATAAACCTACTGTTTATAAAATTCCAATTATGACTTTACCGTTATATAATTCCATGAATTCCATTCATTTATAAAATTCATTTTCACTTCATTCAAACACTTATAAAATCTCATTTTATAATCCCAATGTTTTAATTTACAAATATTCATTTGTAAATCCTTTAATATAAATCAATCTATATTATTCTTTTAAAACGTCTTAACTCCTTTATAGTTTCACCATTTTGATTTATAAAATAATCAAACTTCATAAATCCTATATTTAAACTTTTATAATATGCTCAAAAATCCAATTTAACCTATTTTATAAAATTATAAATTCATATTTCTCAAAAATCAGCTTTTAACTATATTTCACAAAAATCAGCTTTAACTATATTTCACAAAAATCAGCTTTAACTATGTTTCACAAAAATCAGCTTTTAACTATATTTCACAAAAACCATAATTTTATAACTTATAAAATTATAACTTTTATTTATTTATAATGGATCAATTCCAGAAATAAAGTACATTTTCAAAAATCATTTTAAAGATCATTTTAAAATCCCAAAATCTGGGTCCAATGATGCTACACACCAAATAGTCAATCACGACTAACAACGATATCATATATCGATATGATAATCCATCAAATATCAAAATATCTGAAATAAATTAAAAACTGTTGAGGAATCCAGTTGGATCCCTCCAACCTGTTTCCTGCATCCAAAAACATTAGCACAATACCAATTTCGCTCCAGTACGAAATTATCGCGGTACATGTTTTTAATAAATATTATCCGCTTACTAACGGCGTAATAGGGTCTCATCCGCTAAACAAAAAATGCGGGGAATCAATCAACTCCAATATATACATATGCCAATATATATATATTGCTACTATATATAATACCAATTTCACTGTTTATGAAATATTCGCGGTATATGTTTATAATAAATAACATCCGCTTACTAACGGCGTATAATGTCTATTTTAACAATCAATAATTTACAGTCATCATTCAAACATGCATTCAAAAATTTTAAATCTAACTATTTAAAATAAAATTGAAATTATTCGATTGAGTGAGAAGTTCTCACCTTGATTTTTAATTTCGTTTTAGCGATTTATTTCGAATAAAATTAAACGTGCGTTTAATTTTACCCGAAATTCTCACTAACTCCAAACGACTCCAAACCAACTCCATCGCGTAGTGCTCGTCCATACGATTCCAACGCAACTGAGTTTGCATTTTTTCGACCTCGTATGAAAAAGATATGAATTTTACAAGTTTGTACTCGATTTATATACATAATTTCAACATAACTTTTAAAATTATAACCTACAGCTCATCCTAGCAACTAGATCCAGATCCAACGGCCCCTGCTCATCTTCCCAAATCACGTTATCATCTCCAGGCCGTGCAAATTGAGGCCGAACCCAACATGTAGATTAGGGTTAGCATTTGCACTCCAATCACTCAACTATACATCATCATACCACTCCCATGTCGAAGCTCTCCTCCTCCTCTATACTCGCCCCCCCCTAGGTGAAGCTCGGCCACCTGTAGAGCACGGGAATGCGTGCGAAAACTGATGGGAACGGCCACCTCTAGCTCCCTCTACGCAACTCCAAACTCGATCATCACCGTATGAAATTAAAGCTCTCTCCATGCTCTTCAATGTTGTAGTTAACAACTTTGGCCAATTCTTGATGGATTGGAAGAGATTAAGAGATGAAGAAGAATGATTTCTGGCCTTAGAATTATAAAGTGGCGGCTGATGAATATTAGGGTTAGGTTTTGATTTTTAATTTGTGAATGAGGGTATGGTATATTTATAGAAAAAGCAAGCGTAAACACTATTCATCCCGGGAATTCCGAACTCCGATTTAGACACCGTAACCAGCGTACCTAGGGTTTATCCCGCGTTCCGGACACAATGGAATAGGTTTCGGAAGCTAATTCGGAAGTATGTGCGAGTTATGGCTGCAAACGCTCAATTTAAATTAAACCGATTTAAATCGATTTCTAGGCGTTTTAATTTGTACCGGACAAACGGTAAATCCAATTGACTTGAAATTTGAAACCTTACAATAATATCACATTACGGATCCGATGAAACTAGTTTCGTCGAAATCCGAGACTTTTTGAAAAATGGCTATTTTGACTCGCCAAATTTAAATTAAAAATAAATCGATGCGTTTCGAGCTGCCACGATCAAACGATAGCTCCGATTGACACGAAAATTGAAATCCGGTAATAACTAACTATTACGGATCCAATGAAACTGGTTTCGTTCAATTCTGAGACTGTTCAAAAATTGGCTATTTTTACTAGTCGATTTTAATATTAAAATATTCAATTTTCACAAATTAACTTTTAATTCGATTTTAAAAGTTCTAAAATATCATTCTAACTTCAACATGATAAAATAAAATTTTACAAATCATTTTCAATCATATTTAACCCAATTTTCAATTATTTCCATAATTTAACATATTAAATTATCGATTTAATAATCCAATTAAATCCAATAATTCAAATAAAAATTTATTTGACTTATAAATTCACTTATTAATATTTAAAATTAATTAAATATTCAAATTTTAATTAATAAAATTCTGGGTCGTTACAATCTTTCCCCCTTAAAAGAATTTCGTCCTCGAAATTACAAGTAAGAAGATTACAGAATCTATTAACTTTCCAAAATTTATAATTAAACTTCTTTCAAATCTTTACTAAGTTTTCAAATCATACTTAGTTATCTTTTCAAAAACAATTACTATTGTTTAACTTTCAATTCCAAAATCAAAGTTAAAGTTTTCAAAATTTTCCAAATTTTCTCAAATTTTTCTAACGCCTTAAATTTTCGAAAAAATTCGCCATAGTCTCCTTTGCGCGGCTCGATCCGAAAAAAAATGACAGTATATATATCACAAATATACATCTCATCAAGTAATGAGGCATCCCGCAGGGAAAAAAGTATAAAAGTACGATATTTAATCCGAGATATGTACCTTATATTTTATTAGCAAGCATATACGGCTAATATAGCGCTAAAGCGAGCTCCAAATGCGAAGCAAACGCGATCCGCACCTACTAAACACTCAACAAACAACATGAGAATCATGCATATAGACAATACTCTCAATATACAACATATAGCAACATAACAACTTATATGTCAACATAGCACATGTAGTAAAACAACATATATTCAACCATCAACCAATTATCATTCATAATCAATGAATATTCATTCATATTCTCATTAATATTCAATGAATTGGTTTTCACTTTAAATCACATTTGATTTATTCACATTGGATTTTACTAACATTCATTCTCAATTCAATTAGTTTGCATTCACTAATTAAATCCAATTCACATTCAATTCTATTCAAATTTATTTACTTTCTAATTTGAATTCAATTTATTCAACTTCTAACGACATTAGATTTAAATGAATTAACACTCATTATTTCATATCAACTTTATTCACATTCAATTGATTAACATTCAATCGATTCATTAATTCAATTCAATTCTAAAGTTGAATTTCATTCACATAACTTAAGTTCACATTTATTACTTAACTTCATTAATTTAGTTTGATATCAATATCAATTCCATTCAACAACACTTAAGTTATACTTCCATTTAACTTTAAATTCACTTTTATTCACAACTCATATTCATAGATATATTCATATAGTTTCACTTTTTATATATATAAGTTTATTTCACAATGGTAAATCACTTTAATTATAATTCAATTCTTATAATTCTTTTGCTTATACAATTATTCTTTAATTTAGAGTATTCAAACAACCTAACAATCAACTTATATACACTTTAATAATTTTGAAAAATTATTCCTTTATATATAAAATATAATCAAGGTAAAATTATTTCATTTACCCAATTTAAAATCAATATTGTGCCGAATTGTTCTATTCAAGTGTTTAGAAACCCTTTCGGCTCAGTTTCGAGGCTGTGCTGACGAAAGTTCATATACCACTCAATAAACCAATCATCACAATATAAAACAATTTTTTATATTCATTAACAAATACGCTCTCATAGCTATTATTACACTCAAACTCATTCTAGAGTACTGCTGACTCTATCTCTAATGAATTATACCCAACAGAACCATGGTTGTCGCTTAACCATAAGCTCTGATACCAAATGTAACGTCCTGAACATTTTCGTTCTTCGAAAATCCGACATCGATACTCACTTTATCAACTGCCGAGAAATCGAAGGCCGAAAACACGGAATGTTATGGGTTTTAAAAAGAATTTAAGAAAAGAAAGAAGAGAGAAAAAGAAGAAAGAAAAAGAAAAATAGAGGGAAAAGAAGATAGACAATTTTTAGAAAACAGAGAAAGAAAACAGAGAATTTGAAAAATAGAAGATAGAAGAATTTTTTTTAAAATAGAACGGGACAGAAAGGAACAACAACAGAACAACAACAGAATCTCACAATTCGTAGCGGAACAACATATAATAATAAATGAATAACCTTTAAACAAAGAACTATATCAGTTATTACATTACATTTCATTACATCACATCATATCATCAGAGTGTACAACAACATACAATAATAAACAGTGCAGCGGAAAAAGAAATACTATATAAACTAGTAATACGCCATGCCATCCAGCTTGCCTCCAGCAACTCCAGAATATCCAGAATATCCTGATAAACCTAACTCTTAACTGCCCGTGTGGAAAATTGGTGGGCACCCAGAGTTTAGGAAGGAAAACAACAAACTCCAAGTCAGTCATGTGACTGGTGTGAGAACTCAAAACAGTTTATTTATCTTTAAAATCAAAATAGAGGAATATTTTTATTCAATTCGCAATGCTTTTAAAAATGAGACTACCATAAGGCCTCCCGCACACACACACAATGCAAACGCAGAATCGGAGGAGATTTCTCCTTATGATAGTCAAAGATGCTTGATACGCATTTAAAAATAACATTTGATATTCTTACTAGTGCATAGTGTAGAGAAAAATCATTTCGAAAGTAGAATATAAATCTTAGCCAACATACGACCATTATCGTATGCCTACTATAGCTAACTATGTTCAATAGCAGGTTACCGCCACATTCCATAGCAGGTTATACAACTAAAACCGTACAAGTCTCGTATTGTTTCTTTGGATTTCCAACGAATGATCAGGCCAAGGAACTTCCCATTGCCACATGAGAATGCCTCTGGATGGACATCCCCGAGAACCAAACCGGATCTCTACCAACACAAGGCCGGGTTACTCCTAACTGAGTAACAACTGACCGAATATGCCATCCCCCGGTCCTTTGGGACCTTTATCAACCGAGCGCTCGTAATCAATTCACACAATCATAACAAAGTGTTTTCAACATGAGTAAGTATCTGGGCTCCATACCATGATACCACCCTTTTCCAGAAGGAAATGGACACATCCTAAAGGGTGCTACCCCTCATAACCTTGCTGCTTCTTTCCTGTTTTGACCATTCACGGGGTGTGAGGCTCGACGAATTCACGTCCACAAAAACATACTTTATACAAAAGCCATGCTTTGGGTCAACAAATGATCAACACAATGATCACTAAGATAGACGATCAAATAAATGATCCTATCACAAATAATCAACACAATGATCATTTCAGCATCACTCAGCATGTCACATTACCAAATTTGGGAATATATCGCTGATAACTTCAACTATATAACCTTTGAGCTCGTACGTCTCAAAGAAGGGTGTTAAGCAAAGAATAAATTCTCCGCCACCAACAGAAATATATTTGAAAGAAATCGGCTTTATATCTCAAATTGTAATGTCAGACACACAATCCATACAAGTCTGTCCCGGGCTCGAACAGAACCGAAGGCACTTACAAAGAAGTCCTTGCAATCCGGATATTCACAATCCTGATCGGATTCACCATCACATATGGAGAACTCAATACCGGAGCAACTCGGTGCAGAGTCAATCGATAGTTCATCCTATCGCTCTCGCAAATATCCGGTCTTCAACACCGATCTTCAAATGCGATTCACAACGACGTATCACATATTCGGAATGGGTTATACGACCCCATGGTCCTTTCCCGGTTAACCCGAATAGTGAGTGCTTATTCAAAATTAAGTGTGCATTCAAATTCAATCCATTCACATCAAATACCCATTCAAAGGGAAATACTGATAGTCGGTTATTGAACTATCAATTGATATGCACACATCACCAGATTCCAAATAATTTTTCAAATTATTTATTTTCCAAAATATCTTTACAAGATATATAATTTCAACACTTCAAAAATAAATCAATATTTATTTTTAACAAGTTTCACTTTCACATATAAATTCCTTAGTGAATTTATATTTCAAAATATTCGTGCATATAATTTCAATAATTCATTTCAATTTATCCTCAAAAAGATAAATTCTAAATATTCACTTCACATTGGAAAACATTTCCATACTTATTAAAAATAAGTAATTCACAAATCTTTTTGTTTTCAACACTTAGAAAATATTCAATATACTTAAATCGAATTAAGTATATATTTCATTCTATTAAGAAAATCCTTTCTTAAACATATCTACTTGGGCCAAAACGAATGTTGCGTAAAACATCGTTACGACAACCCAAAATCACTAGTATAGGGATTCGAAATTAAAATAGATATATATAAATCCTAATACTATTCAAAACATTTCCTTTCGGAAATCATTTACTATAACAACAGTGTTATAGTCCACCATTTCCTTTTATTTCTCGAAAACGTCTATTTCAACAATAAATGTGGAAATCTATGGTTTCGAATCATAACACATTTAAAAACATCGTTAGATCGTTTTAATTCTGTTTAAAATATCACATTCAAAACAATTTCTTTAACGTATTATTCACTATTCAAAACGTGAATAAACTTTGTTAACAAATTTCATCAATTTTTATTCACTTTAATTCAAAGGATTATTCACTATTCAAAAATGTGAATATAACTCCATTGATAGGTTTCAACAATTAACTTATCAAAATAAGTCGTTTGCGAATTTATAAAACAACGCTTATAAATTCCTTTTCTATTTATTTATAAAAACTTCCTTTTTATAAATCTCCTTTATTAACTTATTCCAGTTTATAACTAAATTATAAACTAAACGCTCACATTATAAGTTAATTACTTATAAACGATTATTTTACAAAATCGTTCTTTTAAAGACTTTCCAAACCATAAATCTTATAACTTATAAGATTCATTTATTTAACATAATTTTATTACTTTAATAACTTTACAAATTTTATAAACCTACTGTTTATAAAATTCCAATTATGACTTTACCGTTATATAATTCCATGAATTCCATTCATTTATAAAATTCATTTTCACTTCATTCAAACACTTATAAAATCTCATTTTATAATCCCAATGTTTTAATTTACAAATATTCATTTGTAAATCCTTTAATATAAATCAATCTATATTATTCTTTTAAAACGTCTTAACTCCTTTATAGTTTCACCATTTTGATTTATAAAATAATCAAACTTCATAAATCCTATATTTAAACTTTTATAATATATTCAAAAATCCAATTTAACCTATTTTATAAAATCATAAATTCATATTTCTCAAAAATCAGCTTTTAACTATATTTCACAAAAATCAGCTTTAACTATATTTCACAAAAATCAGCTTTAACTATATTTCACAAAAATCAGCTTTTAACTATATTTCACAAAAACCATAATTTTATAACTTATAAAATTATAACTTTTATTTATTTATAATGGATCAATTCCAGAAATAAAGTACATTTTCAAAAATCATTTTAAAGATCATTTTAAAATCCCAAAATCTGGGTCCAATGATGCTACACACCAAATAGTCAATCACGACTAACAACGATATCATATATCGATATGATAATCCATCAAATATCAAAATATCTGAAATAAATTAAAAACTGTTGAGGAATCCAGTTGGATCCCTCCAACCTGTTTCCTGCATCCAAAAACATTAGCACAATACCAATTTCGCTCCAGTACGAAATTATCGCGGTACATGTTTTTAATAAATATTATCCGCTTACTAACGGCGTAATAGGGTCTCATCCGCTAAACAAAAAATGCGGGGAATCAATCAACTCCAATATATACATATGCCAATATATATATATTGCTACTATATATAATACCAATTTCACTGTTTATGAAATATTCGCGGTATATGTTTATAATAAATAACATCCGCTTACTAACGGCGTATAATGTCTATTTTAACAATCAATAATTTACAGTCATCATTCAAACATGCATTCAAAAATTTTAAATCTAACTATTTAAAATAAAATCGAAATTATTCGATTGAGTGAGAAGTTCTCACCTTGATTTTTAATTTCGTTTTAGCGATTTATTTCGAATAAAATTAAACGCGCGTTTAATTTTACCCGAAATTCTCACTAACTCCAAACGACTCCAAACCAACTCCATCGCGTAGTGCTCGTCCATACGATTCCAACGCAACTGAGTTTGCATTTTTTCGACCTCGTATGAAAAAGATATGAATTTTACAAGTTTGTACTCGATTTATATACATAATTTCAACATAACTTTTAAAATTATAACCTACAGCTCATCCTAGCCACTAGATCCAGATCCAACGGCCCCTGCTCATCTTCCCAAATCACGTTATCATCTCCAGGTCGTGCAAATTGAGGCCGAACCCAACATGTAGATTAGGGTTAGCATTTGCACTCCAATCACTCAACTATACATCATCATACCACTCCCATGTCGAAGCTCTCCTCCTCCTCTATACTCGCCCCCCCCCAGGTGAAGCTCGGCCACCTGTAGAGCACGGGAATGCGTGCGAAAACTGATGGGAACGGCCACCTCTAGCTCCCTCTACGCAACTCCAAACTCGATCATCACCGTATGAAATTAAAGCTCTCTCCATGCTCTTCAATGTTGTAGTTAACAACTTTGGCCAATTCTTGATGGATTGGAAGAGATTAAGAGATGAAGAAGAATGATTTCTGGCCTTAGAATTATAAAGTGGCGGCTGATGAATATTAGGGTTAGGTTTTGATTTTTAATTTGTGAATGAGGGTATGGTATATTTATAGAAAAAGCAAGCGTAAACACTATTCATCCCGGGAATTCCGAACTCCGATTTAGACACCGTAACCAGCGTACCTAGGGTTTATCCCGTGTTCCGGACACAATGGAACAGGTTTCGGAAGCTAATTCGGAAGTATGTGCGAGTTATGGCTGCAAACGCTCAATTTAAATTAAACCGATTTAAATCGATTTCTAGGCGTTTTAATTTGTACCGGACAAACGGTAAATCCAATTGACTTGAAATTTGAAACCTTACAATAATATCACATTACGGATCCGATGAAACTGGTTTCGTCGAAATCCGAGACTTTTTGAAAAATGGCTATTTTGACTCGCCAAATTTAAATTAAAAATAAATCGATGCGTTTCGAGCTGCCACGATTAAACGATAGCTCCGATTGACACGAAAATTGAAATCCGGTAATAACTAACTATTACGGATCCAATGAAACTGGTTTCGTTCAATTCTGAGACTGTTCAAAAATTGGCTATTTTTACTAGTCGATTTTAATATTAAAATATTCAATTTTCACAAATTAACTTTTAATTCGATTTTAAAAGTTCTAAAATATCATTCTAACTTCAACATGATAAAATAAAATTTTACAAATCATTTTCAATCATATTTAACCCAATTTTCAATTATTTCCATAATTTAACATATTAAATTATCGATTTAATAATCCAATTAAATCCAATAATTCAAATAAAAATTTATTTGACTTATAAATTCACTTATTAATATTTAAAATTAATTAAATATTCAAATTTTAATTAATAAAATTCTGGGTCGTTACATATATAGTTTTGTTAATTTAGTTTATTCATATTTATTTCTAGCTTATTCATTCTCTCTATTTCCTTTGTTTCCTTTTATATACTAGTACTATTGTAAAGTCTATTACTTTTACTTTGCTTAAAGATTCTAGTAGTTACTATCATTCACCAAACTTTTAGCCAGACCCATTCCTCCATTTTTCCCTTTTCCCCTATAGGCAATTAGAGGAAAATAAGATAGACCGCAACTTCTTGGAGAATTGGAGACCCTGTCGTATATTTCTTCTTTTTATTTCCAAATTTTGTTCTTTTATTTTGCAGGCACTGTATTGAGGGAAAGTTTGTGTTTGTACTCTGGATTTTCTAATCAGACTGAGATGTTTATTTTCATAAAACAATTGTATTTGGTATTTGAAACATATGTAGTTTGTCTAAAGTATTTACGAAGTATTAATTTTTAAAATCACTTATTATTTTTCATTACTTCTGCTGTGTTATTATCTATCTATTTTGTGTTGTGAATCTTAGTCTATGCTAGTTTTTAGTTATACCAACAACGCACCACAACTTTTAGTGTGTCCTTTTGGGTGTACTAAGGGGTGTGGGTTATTACAATCTATTTGAATGTTGGTAAGAAGATAGGGAATTTGATTTAAGTAAAGATGAGATATCTCACTCACTAATTAAATCCACAAAAACATGGAATATATGATATTATATGTGTGAAATGCTATTTGATGATGTTGCTTAATATATGTTACTAATACTGGACACCGACTAACTAAAGTGAAACCCATGATTATATACTTTAAAAAGTATATAAATTGCTAAGTATTTGCCTTTAAACCTTTGAGAAGTATAGTTTAAAATAAATGCATTCAAATGCCTAAAAATGGATATGTTAACTTGCTTGTATGTTGAAACATGTTTTGTAGTAATATGAGTTCAATATGGAATCATATTTGTGTAAAAATGAGAATGACACTAAACATTGGATATTGAATTGAATACGGAATTGTCCATATAGTTGCTATAAGCTCACTTTGAATCCCTTGAACTATAACTTATGAAAATGAAGATTTAATGACATATCTTAATAATAACTTGTCTAGTTATCATTTATTTTTCTATAAGTGTTTAGAAAAGAAATGAATACGTTTTGGGAAGTTATAGAGGAAGTAAATCAAAGCAACAAAATATTGAAGTAAAAACGTCGCTATAACATCACTTCTTATTTAGCGAACTAACGATATTTTTCTACAAACTTGCTTGGTGGTTTCTTTTCATGTTCAAGAAGTAAATAATATATCATTCTTATTGAGAAATTTTTGAAGCCAAATTTATTTTAATAGCTAGTTGAACGAAATGCCAAAAGTTATAGCGAAATAATCGCTATAAGTGCAGTTTGGTAAAATACCTTGTTTTTGGAAATTTCTACAAAAAAATTAAGAGATGTCTTTGGGACTTTTCTTCATGGTTTTCAAGTACCCAAATATGGTAACTACTATAAAATGAATGGATTAAAAATAATTTGTTAAGACGTAGAAATATAGGTGCAAAGTTGTAGCAAATTCACCTTTAACGACTGCCCAGGACTATTCGAGCACTTCTAGTGCTGTCTTTGCTTCTCAAACACTTTTGAGCCGCTGCAAATTATATCGTAGCATTTGCAGAAATGCTCTCTTTGTTGTTTGAAACTATAATTTGTTTTAAAATTATATTTAAGTTTTGTATTTTTCTCTAATCTTTTTAGGATTGTTTTCGAACTTATAATGTATTGTTTTAAAATTTGTTTCAAGTTTAAATATATTTCTAACAATTGACTATGATTTCTAAACTTAATAGCTTTTAAAATAATTTTTTTTCTATTTCAAAATTCCTTATTCTTGTATAACATTCTATATATAACATATATTTTAAATATTTTTAAAAGTGTTTTAACATATTAATAAGTATTTTAAAGATATTTATGTATGTTATAAATATGAAATTATCTATTTTATAAAAGTAATAAAGGAAGTTTTTAAAGAAGAGTTTTTAGTTAGTAAGGTAAATTAAATTAAAATGGATTAAAAGTCATTTATGCGACTTTATTATAATTGAATGATAACTAAAAACTATGTAATGACCTTAGTCTGATTGTTTGTGGGATGTTAGTATTAATATTCTTAACACTAAAAGTCGAAAGAGCAAGCTTCCCTATTTGTGAGAGTCAAGAATGATGTTTAGGTGGGGACAGAGCAATAGAACTCTAACCTATCGGCATCCTTCTATGTCGAGGAATAGTTAAGTAGAAAGTTCGAAAATGTGTATAGTGTGCGAACCTTGATTCCTATAAGCAAGCGTTCAAGACTCGATAGCTGATTAGCCGACTACCGATCTTGACCGAACTTAACTTAGGAAGTATACGAAATGCTTCATGGATTTATACCAATAAGAATCCCCAGGGAGGAGCATCGGTATGAAATGCCCCTAGCCTTTGATTACTTCTAAAAGAACTAGAAATGAGTTAGTTGGAAATTCATCGATTGTTTTTGGGAAGACAAGGGTTAGTAAGTGTTCTACTTATCGAATACCACTCCAAAACTATTATACGCATTCTATGATTTGTAGGTGAATGATGTAAACCATGTGTGGTTTTGAAATCTATTGAGATGATCTAATCCATGTGCGATTTATTATATGATCAAGTTTTGTTGAAAACTCGTGTGAAGATGCCAAATGTAACCTCGACATCAGAAATGGATAAAAACAGAGTAGGCCCATAGCCAACTGGGTTTAGCTAAGCTCAAAGGGTACCGATCAACTTTATTATCTAGAGTATGCTCATTGATTTTTCTAGCGAGAGTTGATCGTACTCGAGACACGTTCTCTGCATGAACCAGCTATGACTTTCTTAATTGGTATATTTTATCTAGAGATATACGACACTCTGAAAGTACTTTCTGACCCTTGCCAGGAGACTTGCATCGAGGTACCGAGGACCCTTTAATGGAAAAATCCATTTATACGAACGTCCTTAGTAGTTTTTGTTTGCATATCTACTTGTAAAATGCAATCAATGTAACCATTTCAGCTATGGTCTATATTTATATTACACACCCTAGACATTATCTATAATACCACCTAACGTAAATATCAATTGAGTTCATTCTTTAGAGGGGAAACAAATCCGGTAATTTGGATGGTCTTAGAAATACGGTTATATGTTTATACGCATTTCTAAGTTTCTCTTACCAAACTTATGTCTGACACTTGATGTTTTCTTTTCCCAAAACACCTCGTGTACTCTTTCGAGTTGGTTGAGTTAAGCATGTTTCAGGGTTGAATGTTTTCAAGCTTATGGAGAAAAGCTGATGCTTCCACCTATCTATCAATCTATCTATCTACCTATTTTCCTTTCCGTTCAATATTACGTATACATTCAGCATTGCAAGGATATGTAGTTATAACTGTCCAGGCTGATAGTAGTACTTAGTCAATTTTGTAATTCTGATTTCATAGATGTTAGATTAACTTTTTGTACTACACTTTTGGTATTATATATTATCGTTTCGCATATGTGATTTTGATATTGCGTTCTTTCTTCTTCCGTTTCTATTTTCTTTTAATTTACCCCAACTTTGGTCTTCCCATCAGTTGGGTGCTTGGCACATGAATACCGTTGATGTATTAGTGTCGACATCTGGGGATCGAGAAGGTAGATGTTACACTACGATTTACTTTACATTTATTTCGAAAAGAAAAGTCCCTTTATTGAAAATCTTTAAACCGAAAGCTTTTTAACCCATTAAAATTTTAGACTAAGAATTTCAAAAATGAAAACCCTTTTATCAGAACTTTTGACTCCACAATTGCTATTTATTCAAAAACCTTTACCTTAATAAAATTTATAATTTATGAATTTCCTAAATTCCAATATTTTTCAAAACAACAGCTACTCCGTGAATCCTTTGAAAAACTTTTCAAAAAATTTCAAGGAAGTTTCCAAAGAAAACCTTTTTATCAAATCTTTCACATGGAATCAGATTTTAGAAAATCTTTTTTCAAAATAACAAATTCTTAGTAATTTTTTTCTCTATTGCATTTTCTTTTTCTTTCATCCCTTACTTCTGAATGTTTACAACTATATTACTTGGTCTTTTTTAATGAACATCCAACCTTTTTTATTACCATTTCCATAAATTTCACTTGGTCCATATTAAATGGTTATTACCTTAATGGACGTTTCATAAAGACATTGATTTACTTATTCAACTTTTACTTTATTGGTCTCATTTATCTATTTAATTCCTTGTAACTCCTCACTTATTACACATTCATTATCCATTAAACATTTAGAGTTACAACCTTTCCAATTCCATAATCTCATAATCACCTTAACGATCTCTTTAGTTGGTCTATTTATATCCTAATTAAATTATTGTATCTCCCTATTAATTACACAGTTATTGTCCTATTAATTTTAGAGTTACAATCTATTCTATTTACATTCCTTACAATATGACCTCTGTCGCATAATCCTTACTCTACCATTTCTTTCTCAACCCTTAGTCGCCTAACCTACCCTTTCGGAGTATGGTCGAAGCTACTTCTATGGTCGGAATTTATAGAGTAAATTCAAACTAAGTATATTTATTTATTTATATATAGTAGATTTTTCGAAAATTGTTTCAAAAATAATAAGTACGCCACACTTAGGTATACATATCCTCATTGACTTGTTAACCTAAGCTTTGTACCAAATGTGACAATCCGCCCCAAAAATGACCTAATTTCGACCCAATAAAAGCCCGTCGAACCTTAGATCGATCTCAAGACGAGCTATTAGGTTGATAAAACTAAAAGTACATAGTATATAGAGTTATCTATCTATAATTCAGAATATTACAACGGAATGAATAAAATATAATATTAGAAATAAGTAGCCATTTCATAAAAGAAAACCATTTCATTTACATAACATGTTAAATGTCACAACATGTTTATATGAAGCCTTCATAGGACAATTTCTCAAAATAACATAACTATCTGAACTAGGCACAATAAAATACTTAAAAGGCATAAATAGATAGATAACTGCCATAAGTCTTCACCTTCGCCTTCGCCTCTTAAATCAGCATTACTCTTTAATTTGCGTTGTAACGAGGAGTTGGTAAAAAAACAAGTGTCCGATGAAATGAAAATCTCAAGTTTTATCATAATTGTACCAGGATAACATTATTTAAATAAGAAATATGTCTTATATATTTAAGACAATACCAAATGTAATATTCACCTTAAATGGTGGTGCTACAAATAATAGTAATTTTAGCTATAAACCCAAAGGCCTTTTTAGTCCAATTCCAACATACTAACGCAGTTATGTAACTAACATCAATGATGCAAAAGAAAGCATCCAAACTAATAAATACTCTCTATTGGTGATTGGGTAGATGCTAACCATTTAATACCTATAAAATAGGCAGGTCCCCGTCCTTTAATACCTAACCCATTTTCAAATTCTAACACAACTATCGTTAATGATGCGAGAGAGAACCTCTAAACCACTTAACACCTCTTTCATGGGACTTAGAAAGACAATGACCATTTAAGACCTATAAAATAGGAAAATCTCCGTCATTTAAGACCTAACCCAAGGCACGCCCCTACATGGCTCTCACTAGCAAACATTGTAATAAATCTCATCGGATCATTTAATACTTCTCCTAAAAAGAGGCAGGCCCTACCATAACCATTTAATACCTTAAACCCAAAGTGGTCTCCTTCGAAGGATTTCACTTCTTGCGTGTAAAATGCAATTTATGACCCTAACCTACTCGTGACATCTCACATCAGTCCGACTATTCGCAGGTACTGGTAGCTAGATTAAATGGGAAGGTTTACCCTATGGAATTAGGACTAACATTACATCTACTATGGTTATTTATTATAGGCGATGTCCCGCATTAGTCCACAAAGCCACACGGCTGGTAGCCAAATTTAACTGGGCAAGCTTCCATGTAGCTTCAGACCAACCTTACATCCCTATAACTTAGTCATAACCTATATGTCTATCAAATATATGCATATATCACCCTATATGAAGAATACTTGAGGCCATATAAGGTATCCTCTTATTACACCCCTAATTAAGGTTTAATCCCCTAATTTACTCTAACTCCCTTCCTATATATTAATATTACTTAACTATTCTAATAATACTAATTATCACGATCAATACGTGTTAATCAATACGTTATACACACACATTTACGCATAGAATTTAAGGTCTAATCATTACATTACAACAATTCGATAATAATCCGCTAATGAGGTATTTTGAAATATCAATCTCATACAAATATATATAATTCCAATGCTACTACTGTGGCCAAATAAAATAGATTTGTACAAACATGAAATATCTACACTTGTCTCATATTAATAAACTAGAATCTATTTTTCTGTTTTAAAGAACAGATCACCACAAATTAGATTGCCTATATTCAATTCAACCATTGTTTACAACATTTTGAAGTTTGAGAAAGGAATCCTGTATTTATTTAGTAATAGAAATTGGTGGTGCAAACTACAAACAATTCAATTCATAATTCACAGACAATTTTAATTCATTTTATTTTTGAACCCTTTAACACTTTAATTCAAAAGAGGGGAAATAGATTAAGTTGATCATAGATTATCTAGTTTTAATAGTTAATTATATTTAATACACCAATACCAAAAACAATTATAATTCCAATGTATATAAAGATTGATATTTGTTAGGGGAAATTTTGGAGGGTATAGGTGTTATGTTTTCGTTTACCAAAATTTCCCAAGGCATACATCAAATCCAAATAGATGCTACTCGATTACAAAAATGTAAAAAACTTGATATTTCCACTTACAGAGAATTGTTTACTTCCTAACTGGATTTGACTCCACCATCCTAACCCTCATTCATATATCTCTCTTTATACAACAAAGTGAATTGTATATAGTGATAAGATTAATAATTAGAATCTAGAGGAATATAATCAGGAATCCAAGGAATTAACATATAAAACTTTTACCTGAAAATACTAACTGATTTTGGAGTCTAAAGAAGAAGAAGAAGAGATCTGATTTCTACTGCTCCCAATTCTCTATTAGATCTTCCCCCTTTTGAATATACAACAAACATATTGTATATATAGATTATATTTTAGAAACTAGAAGATAGGGAGAACCGGGATCTATTTAAATAATATATAAGCAACTAGAACTACTTACCAAAAAAATTTACTATTTCTGTAACCCTTATGGGAGAGATTTTGATAGAGCTTCGCTAGCATTCCTAAAATTTCCTAAAGGAAAAATAAGGGTCAAGTGGTCAATTTATAGAGGTGGAAAGAAACCACAACTGTTGGACTTAAAACCAATGAATCCGGGCCACTCTGGCCTAGGCTTTTTAGTGCCCAAGGTTCATCACCAATCGACCGCTCCTCCTTGGGTGGTCGACCGCTAGCGGCTGACCTACCCAAGTGAGGGATTCGACCGGAATTTTCAACTATGGTCACTTAATTTCCCAACATTTTATTTTTATTTATTACTCACTTAACACACATTAACTTTAGCATTTACTTGAATATTAAATACCCTTTAACATTAATTTTTAAATTTAGATTTCAAAATTCAAACATCATAGTTTTAAGTTCAAGTTTAAATATTTAAATTTTAAATTCAAAACTTCAAATGTCTATAAATTTTTCATTTTAACTCTGGTTTCAATATATTATATATGGAAATTGATCAAAAAATCACCATAGACGCAATGGTGCAACCTCTATGATCAAATTCTAAAAATTTGAAAATTTTCATTTTTAACCTTATTTTAATTACTTAATTTCTTGTTAAAATTGTCAAGGTATTACAATATGTGTCCAGCGCTATATAAAAATATTCAAGGATAGCAGTAACATAATCATAAACATGAAGTGCATCAACATCAACTTCAACCTCAAAAACTAGATATCCAAGTTTAAGATGCATTTGTAGTTTGAAAAAATGTCGAACCGAAAGATATAATATGAAGTCATGTGGAACAGGGCTATAGATCTTGATAATGTCTTTATACTCGACAATATATCTCTATATAAATGTACGATAACTGCATCTCTAACGTCATCATCTGGCAAACCTAGTAAATAGGCAGAATAAGATGCAAACTCCTCATAACCGCTATTAAAAGGTGTAGGATCATGTTTTAGTCTACCAACCTTAATAATAACGAGCATTTAAAAGTCAAATGGTGTCACTCACGCCTAACTCAAAATCAGAAAAGTGAAACATATGTGTACTAGATCACCATCTCTTTATATGAGCCTCTATTACACAATGATCTACGTGTGCAAATGTAGGTAGCTGAAGTAAATCACCCAACAATGACGCATATAATCTTTCCTTAATCAATTGGGATAACGTGCCAAAGTACTCAGCAATGCACTTTTGCCAACTATCCCGCATAACTATGTGATTGACCTATATAAGTAATGGCTTAAAATTAACACTAAACTAACTATATTAATAATACTAATATTTCTGATAGCCTTAATTATTTACTAAATCCATATTAAAATTTCATCTATGACATCACTAACATTGCACTCAATCGATGCACCTTCATCTCTGGTAGCTTGCGGAAGCAACATAGTTCATCGACGGTCACACTAGCATTTAAAATGGCATGTACTGGACTATCATTAGCATCGCTCGTATAACAACAATTGATCTTGAAAATTAGAATGGTTGTGGCAGCATTTCAGTGTCTTTTTGAACAAAAAACTTAAAAATAAAAAATTTGAAGGTTGAAAAATGAAGAAAATCGTTTCTAGCGCTCGATATAGGCATTTGGACATAGGCGCTAGTTCAATGGGCACCTGGGCCTTAGACACCTTTTGAATTGATGCCTTAATCCTAGGTGCTCATACCTAGATTCAAGTGCTTGTTCAACATGAGATTGTTGAACAAATGCCTACTTCGATTGCTGTTGGAGAAAATGCCGAGTTATATTTTATAACCCTTTAAAATGTAATATGTAATTGCATTTCTATTAGATCTCTAAACTTATTTTCATTGTTTTATCCCTACGATTTCATTTTCTTTTCAACATTATTTATGTTTCATGCGTTCTATTTATTCTTTCTTTTTTCTCTCAATTATGAGTTAATGTCATGATTTATTCCTTTTTTGAAAAATCATAATGTATGTTCTTCTTATGTCTTGATATACCATATTTTGTCGAAGGATCTTTTGATAAAATGCAGAAGACCGAAGGATCTATAGATAGTTCATTCCCAAAAGAAAATATGCATGATCGAATAGGTTGGTCTAATTGCTAGCCCTTAAGCCTTAGGAAATTTTGATAATGTTATAAAACCTAGACCTTAAAGTATAACTCCCGAATGGTCTATTGTACAAAAGGTTATAAATTATACTTCCTATATTACAACTTTTATAAAACTCACTAATAGCGGACATTTAGTGTGAGGTTCATGTTCTTATTTTGTGTCGTTCACAAATTGTTATCATAAGTGGCTTGACTTGAATGATTTTGTTTTAAAATTAAAAACACAAATTTTGAGTATTAGCCTGAAATAACACAGTTGCCCGTCGAATTGGCTTATAAAAGGATGACAGAAGGAGTAACTGAAACTAATTTCGGTCTGCATAGTAAACTATTGCTTATTTTTCATAGTCATAAGGAATATTTGGTTGTTTCGTTAGTTCAAAGCAATCTAGTTGCAATTCAGTTAATGCTGTTTCACCATGCACATTTTGTTGGTTCAGTCAACTAGATGATAGATAATATTGAATCGAACTTAATGTTGATAACCAAACTAAATCGAACAAATTAAGTTAGTTGGTAGATTGTTTTCTAGTTTAATTAAACTAATAAAATATTTTTGTTAACGAGAAATTTCATCTCTCAACACCAAGTTGATTATGAAGCAATTATGGTGTTGTATGCTTTCATGTTCTGGAATTAACAAATTTAAGTAGCGTTAGGTTTGTCTTAAGGTAGTAATTATGTTATTGTATGGTACAATTATATAATTGTATTTTTACCCTTTGTTGAATGTCATGCTCAACATATATTTGATTTATGGTAAAATATGAAGAGAATCTAATACAAAATGCAACAGAATTATAAGTTGAAAAATGCGAAAGACACAGAAATTTATATGGTTCGGATCACGAGGAATCCTGTGGTAATGGGCAAAGTTTTTTTCTATATTCTTCTTATTAGTACAACCTTAATGGCAAAGAGTCTAAATTTATTTGATATAGAATTTACAGAAAGTGTCAAAAGTCCTTTATTCTGCTATAAAGCCCTTTTATTTATAGTACTATGACTTCGTGTGGACCACTAATTCCTAAATTCAGCATTTCTTCTCCACCATTTGATTCTTTCACATGTCATTTGCTTGCTGATTTGTGCATTAATTACTAACATCGCTGAAGGTACGGGAAAATTCTATCGGTACGAAGATTTGGCTGAAGGCGAGAATTTTAAATTTATAGCTAGGCAGAAAATTTGAACTTTAAAGCATTAAGGGTTAGTTTTTGAATTCATTTCAAAGACTGCACTTCACTTACTTGTGGTGTCGTGGCTTGTATAGGGTGTCGTAGCATTGAGATGACTTAAAGCCAGGGAAGATATGCTTATTGAAGAGTTGATGTAGTCCCTCTTAAACATAGTAATGGAATCCTCTTTTTGTGTTAGTGTTGTTCCTTAGCAGATGGCGTATAGACTTTAGGAATATGCCGGTGTAGATCTAAGGAAGGTATAGATGCTAGTTTTAGGAAGGCGTTGGTGCAGATATTTATAAGATGACGGTATGGGCTTTAAAGAGATGGTGAAACAAAGTTGATAGGGATGATGATGCAGTCTTCAAGGGAGTAGTTAAGTAGACTTTAAAGGGATGGCGTTGCAGTCTTTAAGGAGACGATGATGCGTCCTTTAAGGATAGGTCAGTGCATTCTTTACCTTCTACTGGTAGATGAATACTTGGGTTTACTTTTGCTAGTAAGCAGTACTTATTTGGTCACTTTTTGAAGGAGTGACCTCTCCATCTATATGCTGTTGCAGTATCAGTGCAATTCATCTATTGAGATCATGCGGCCTGCATTTGATTTGGATTAATAGTTATAGTGTCTTCCATCTTCAATTTCATTGTTATGTCATTGATCATATATGGGTTGCATCTTTGTTTATTTTCCTTTGAACATAATTTTTTGAGTGAATATGTGCAACTTTCCGCTGTCCCTTCCTTTGGTGAAGTTATGGCCCTCTTTGTCTTTTCCTATGTGTTGCATAGTTTTCATGTTATTGTTTATTAGATCTACATCACTCATGTTTATAGTAGAAAACTTAGTGTCATGGTTGCCTCCTTAGTCTATGCTAATGTTATTAATATGGACTTGTTATATTCGTAACCAGTTTTCTCAATTTTCCAGTTACTCACATTGCATTTAATGATCTTTACATGTGTCTTACTATGAATGGCTATATTTCGAAATGTTATATATGAGTCATTTCGTATTTCTACAAATCCTTCTTGTTCTATGTGTGTTTGGGGTTGTCATTATTAAAATCGGTCATTGATTATTATGTATTTGAAGTTTTATGGCTTAGATTATTTAACCAAAATGATTTAAATTCCTCTTTCCCTCTTCATTTCTCTTTTACTTGCTTAAGAATTCTAACTTAAAATAATGTCATTCTTTTTTTCCTCCACAATGCTTCTTGCTCTGGTCATAGCCTATTTGAAATTTTAGGTTAAACTTCTATATTTTATTTTTATTTCTCCCATATATTTTTCTTTACATATTTCCTTTTCCTTTTGATTTATATTGTTATGCATATTCATGCCTTGACTGTGTTTAGGGAAATACCTATATGGGTGTTTAATTGATTCATTACTTAGATGAACTTTTTTTTTATTCATTCTTGATTTGGTTTGATTTGATTGATTGAATATGATCAGGGTTAGCTAATTGATTAATTTCTTTTTTTGCAAATTTTTTTCCATTTTGGTTAGAGACTCCAAAAACATCCTCCCACTATATTTGTTTTCTCTTTTAATTGCTCATGGCTTTAGAAAATCTTCTGAGCACTTCGGGTCAGGGCTTAACTTCTTTCATCAAAATGACTTCGACTGTCTGTAAAGAAAATCAAGTACAAGGAGTTTTGACTCATTTTTGGTATGGGGACAATGTGCCTAGGATTTCTACCCCTTCTAGACACAGTCATATTTCCCAGTAGGATTTATTTCTATGACATCTGAACACATTTGAAATGGGTTCTATTTTCCACTCCATCCTATTATTAGATAATGGTTAACTACCTTCAATTTTCCCCCAATCCAGTGTCTCATTTTTCTTATTATCTACTCACATCCACTTTCATCTTGTATGTTAAGCGTCCCGACTCTACTTCCAAATTGTCACGACCTATGATTTATGAATTCAATTCGGGGAAATACAGCTATGGGATGCGTTGGATTCTACCATGTTCAAGCTTGAAATCCATATCCTTAGTTTCTTCCGACAAGACTCAAAGATGGAAGGATTAAATTTCCTATGTTTCTAATCGAGATGGTTTTATTCCTTTTTAGATCTCTTGGTATTATTATCATTTTCTCATCATTTCATTTCCATTATTATTGTCAATTTTCCTTTAAACTATGCAAACTTGCATACTCTTTTGCTCCTTTCTATTTCTTCTTCTTCTCCCCCTTTTCTTATTTTATTCAGACACCCTAACTTTTCCAACACGGAGTGGAATTCATTTTTAGTATGCAAAAATAAAATACTTAGCCTTGATAAGGATGCTTGCAAAGGCATTAACATTTTCACCGAATCCTTATGACATAAGTATTGTTTTCTAGACTCGCGACATCGCTTTTCTCATTTATTGTTCATTTACCATTTTGTTGGCTCTACGTAACATGGTATATTTGTTATTTGTATAAAACATGTTAGCTTACATGCATTGTAATATGTGCGTATCTCTATACGCACCCGAGTAACCATTATTTTCCTTTTAGTTATCTTTAGTTTATCAATATACATTTCTTTAAATATGTCTTTTGATTGAATTATGTCCGTACAATGTTTGAATTTCTAGACACGTTCAAGGTCAAGAAGTCAAACAAGAGAAAGAAGGATAACCCTCCCATGGATAACAATGGAGGTGGGTTACCCAAAGGTAGTTTTATTCCTCCTACTTTCACACCTTCTATTGACACTCTTGCCATGGCAATGCCTCCCTCTATGTGCTCTTAGCCTCTCAGCGGTTTTTGCCTATTCCAAAAGGTAGTGATGTTTCTGATCTTGGCCGAATAGATGGAGCAACTTATGACTGATGATGTCTCGATCATTAGCTCTACTTCTTTTTCTTTATTGCTTCTCCCAGTCTCAGAGCCACGTTTGTCGGGGTTTTCCAAAGTCCTCACAAAAGCTTGTTTTATGTAATAGTTTGATCTTACTTCTATAATTTTTATTTCCCATTAGTCAAATTGTTCCTTATTTGTTTATTCATTTCATGTAAGGGCGAGCTTTGTCCATAGAGTTGTATCATTAAGTAGAGTCTTCCAAACCAGCATTTATTAGTTAAGTAGCCGAGCTTCAAAATCTCAGTAGGGATGCTAAGTTCGAGCATTAGAGGGAAGATAAGTATAAGAAAAAAAATTTATGAACTTAAGGAGGAATATACAAAGACGTGGACCTGTGCGAAAAAAGCGGTGGATTCCCTTATAAAACCCAAAGAGAAGGAGAAGAAACTGAAGAAGAAGTTAGCTCGAACGATAAAAGGCTGAAGGCTCCGCTTATGAAGTTCTTTATCAGATATATGCATAGGTTAATAGACAATTCTTCATAAAACATCTTGATGACCCTAAGGCAGAGGTGAGCTTTGAGTTTTTGACCAACCCTATAGTTTTCAGGTCTGCTTGGGATCATTGCCACAAATTGTGGACCAGGTAATGTAATGAGGCCGGCTATCTCTCGACTACTATTCAACGGTTAGAAGAAGATTTAGACATTGATGAAGCATTTAAGTCTGTGCTTGATATTGATGTTGATTAAGTCAATAAGGCCTCCCACTCTGCTGAAGTAAACACTTGAACCCTAGTTTTATTATTACATTTCTTTTTTAGAATTTGGAGAACTTGTGATAGCAATTTTTGATACAATGGAACTTTAAGAAGTTGTCGTGGTGATCTATTTTTAAATATTTAATAATTAATGAATAGATTTAGGTGTTTAAGTACTATGATGGTTAATTTGGTGCTTCATGTTGGATATAGTTGTGTACTTGAATTAATATCCTTTTCTTTTAGGTAAGGATTTTTAACATTGATAAATCTCTTTTAGTAAAGTCATTTAAAGAGCATAACCTAGTTCAATATTCCAAAAGGTATGTTAAGATCTAGAAACGTAAGTTGTAGAACAATTACTAAGGAGGGTAGGCTTTATTCATAGTAGAGAAATTGAGTTGGAAAGAACTACCATCCAACTAAGGAAGGGTTCTCAAGAAATTTTATTTAGGATTACAAAAGTTATTTATGAAAAGGATGCACTTTATGACATAGTAATGCATAAGTGGAGTTCCTCGTTAAAGGGTGAACTGCTTCTTTTAGGCCATCTTTGCTTATTATGATTTAAGAATAGACTTAGTCATAGGCAGTCATGACATTACATAAGGCATGTATTGTATAATGTTATTTATTTCAATAAACCATCTCTGTTTGTCTATGAACATCCACTTTTTTTTTTATTATTTTATATTTTGTGTGATGCACAACTTGATGTTCCATCAACATTTGACCGATTCTAGCTAACGTCCCCACGGTATGCGACAATGTTGGTGGCGGCTTGGAGGCTGCCGATGATGATCTCCTCCATATGGACATAGAGAGGGAGTGGATGGAAGAAGATCTCTGAGACCTGAAGAATGAGCTTACGAAAACTAAGAAGGCTTTATTTAAGTAACATACTTTTATTAACAACTAATGCTCGGATCTAAAGGGCACCAATGAAAAGATAAAGAGCCTGTAGGCCGAATTAAAGTCTTCAAATAAGAAAATTGCAAACTTTGAGGAGCTATTAAAAAATTCCGAGGGGTTATTTAGGATCACATATAAGAATGATATTAGGAAACTTGAAAAAAGCACTAAAGAGCTATCCAAGCAAGCAGTTCACCAATTGGCAAAAGAGGTCGAATCGCCTTTTGAGATTGCTCATCCTAAAGCATTCTCCACAAGTGAAATTCCAAAAGCTCCTCCTGTTTAGACAATGAGGTGGCCCTTTAGTGAAAAAAGAAATTGTAGCCTAGTATCCAAAGAAGGTTGACTAATTAAAAATTTCTTATGAAAAGAAGCTGGGAGGTTCTAAGAGAGAAGTGCAGATTGAGGGTCGCTTGACTACTTATAAATTGTTTGGAGTTCATAAAAAGGACTAAAAGATTAGAGTAGAAATTTTAGGTGATTTGGTAGGAGTTTGAAGGTTTCTATTGAAAGGATTAATTAGTTGGAAGATTGGACATTTGGGTCATAACCTCCTGTGTAGCCCTTAGTTATGACTTCCTTGCATTTACATTCTTTTGTTATTAGGGCTTCTATAACTGCACAGTCGGAGTTAATGGAAAAGCTTAAGTATGAGAGGGTTGGATGCGCTATGTCCAATATAATTATGAAGTGCACAGTTGATGTGTTCAATCATTTCATGTTGAAGTTAGACTCAAGTTTGAAAGTAAAAAGGACCTTTAATATGGAAAACCAATGTATATGTGTATATAATCAAGCTAGATAATAAAAAAGTGAAAAGCGATCACATTGAGATTTTTATATTAGTTCAGGCCTCCCGTCCTACGTCAAGTCTCAAAGCTCCCCTTTGGATTTTAACTAATCAATCGCCCTCGCTTAGCCCAAAGGAATAAACGTTACAATAGTTTCTCCATTGACAATATTGTGTTCTATCGAAATGGATTTTAACTTTAGTTACAGACTTCCTATAATCTGCTTTTTAAGTTGAATGAGTGAAAGTATATGAATTTATAGAAGTAGATCACCAAGGAATATAGATAGTTCTATGATGTTGAAAGCAATACAGATTTTTTAAAGCACTAGAGTTTAGAGAGCAAGAAAGAATGTTATAAAACAGGAAATTCAATTAATTAAACTTTAGCCTTAGCTATATATAAATAGATGTAAGAAGTCTCCTTCGGATGTTGCAACCCGTTGATGAAAACCATTGAGGAAGGAGTCTCAACCGATGGAAGAGAGGAGGCATGTCTTTTTAAAATATGAACGTTATAAACAGCTCAGATGGCTGGATAAACTAGTCAGATGTTTGACTTTTACAAACGTTTTTCCAAAAAATAAAAAAAAATAAAAAATCACAATCTTAGGCATTTAGTTTATGTAGTTGACATTTGAATTTTAAAAATAAAAGTCCCAAAAGTTTTTAGTTCAAAAGAGCATGATCTCAGACATTTTAGTTTGTTGCTAGATGTCCGGATCCCAAGACAGTTAAAACTTGCTGAAAATTGGTTTTTGAGTGTTTAAAATCATTTTGATGCAAACGTTCATCTCATATCACTCATATGAGATCGTACATGCATATCTAACACAAGATATATGACTCTTAAAAATATTTATTTCATTTGAGCTCTTTTTGATTTGTTGTTGAGTCTCTAAAGTCTTTATGTCTCCAAATATATGTATTTAAATCTTCTTTTTATCATCAGTACCTACATGTTAGCTTACAAATTCTCTAATATGATTTTATAGTTGTTCTTAATAAAACCCAGCAAGAGAGATTCTAAAATTCTCCCCTTTTGATGATAACAACTGTAACATACCTCACTTGAAGGCCCAAAACTAACGGCTATGGATGCTGCGGTTATTCGTAATTATTAATTCTTGGTGACTAAATGCGGTAATGTTGGATTCATTGATATAACAGAAATACATGGATATGAATAAAACTATCAAACAAATTTTTCATTCCATTTAAAATCATATTTCAAATTTATTACATTCTCCAAAATTCGAGAACCACGTTTAGAGAAAATATAAGCATTACAAAATACGCCAAGAGCGATATATGAAGATGCCCTTTTGGATGATCAGAGTCTAAACATAGGAAATTAAACAACTTTGCCTTTACATCAAAACACAGCAGAATCAAGTAGAAAAGAACTTCAATTAGCTAAATTGCCTCTTGCACGTCTCCGAAAGCTTATTCGTCTAAGGAGAACCTAAAAAAGCTCAACTCTAAAATTACTCAAGATCAATTGAGAACCTGAGAGTATAAGGGGAAAACATAAACTTTGAGTCAAACAAAAAATATTGTATGAATAATAACCTATCGTCTCGAACCATTTAGATATCTAGTGAGACCATGCCGCTTAGCGGAACAGATATTCCCCTCACCAGTATCTCACCCAAAAATTTATAACAACCACATACTGTGCTCTTGCATCCACAATGATTAAAATATAACAATTTAAAATATCATGATGATATGCAAACAAGTAATAAATTCTGGATTTTCCATCCCCATTCATTTAGCTATCTACCTCAGTTATACTTTCTAAGGTCATCATTAACATATTAATTTTCATAAGATAACTAATAACATTTTTAACTCTTATGGACTGTTTTTTCGGTTTCATAGTTTTCATGGGATCACTAAGAACCAATTGGCTCCTGCCAATGACTTCATCCAATTGTTCATGGATTCTTCCTGAACCAATGGTACCTCCAATAACTTCTTTCATATCATAGTTTTCATGGATTGACTATGAGCCTATTGATCTCCGTTAATAACTTTATTCGAATACAGTTTTCATGAGATTACTATGTACCTATTGGCCCTTGCCAATAACTCTTTCCAAACATAGTTTTTATGGGTTTACTATGAACTTGTCTAAACTGACAACTGCTTTGATCCGTCTTTGGGCATCCTATGTTCTGGTTTTCCTGACCCCCAGGATGCAATTCTTCTCATATAGGAGTTAACTCAATTTATATTCACTACTGGGTCAACCAAGCTTGCTATTCTAACCTTTTTCCCTAAATATAGTTATGGGTCCATTATACACTGAATATGTTTATAGAAGAAGAACATACGATATTTGATTATAGCATAATAATACCAACATTAATTGTTTAATGTCCTTGAAATTATTTTCACATGAACATGGTTAATCCCTTTAGCCCATTATTTTTATTAAGGAAAGTTTCTTTAAAAAATCCAAAATTAGAAGCGATTTCAAAGCTCTTTTATATTGTCATGGATTTTCCTTTAAAAATGAGATGTGGTCCTTTGTTTTGAAAACTAAGGCTTTCAAAACCTTAGACCTTGATTTCATAACCATTAGAATATATCTTTCGAAAGCATTCCAATCTTCTTTCCAAAACACTTAAACATATGCCTTTTGAAACACTTTAAAATATCTCTTTTGAAAGCATCAAAGCCTTTCTTTCAAAACCATCAAAACATTCCTTTCGAAAGTATTAAAGCGTATCTTTCCAATTTAGAGGAGCATAGCTTCGAAACTATCTGAAAGTACCTCTTTCAAAACCATTTGGTTTAATCTTAAATATAAATTTTGGGTCAAGGTGAACATAAGCAAAAGTACCCCTTTCAAAGCCATTTAGCTTCAAGTAAAAGAGTTTGGGGAAAATAAATGGCTTCGAAACCATACTTTCGAAAGCTTTAATCTTTTAAGTAAAACAATTGAAAGGATAGCTTTGAAACATCTTTTGAAGCCATTGCCTTTGAAACCTTTAAGTGGCTGTTGGAGCCCTTTCGTAAGCATTGGGAAGTGGCTTGTTATATTTATAAAACAAAGTCTTGCCTCTCGAACTCATTGAGAACTTTCGAACTATTCGAAAAGTATGAAGACAGTAGCAAGGTTTCGATTTGGTTCAAAACCACCCTTTTGAAAGCTTCTCTCTTAAACATAATATATGGCAACTCGTTCAAAAACTACCCTTTAAACAAAAAGGTGGCAACCCCTTCGAAAGCTACATATGAAAGAAATTAACCCTATCGAAAGCATCCATTAAAATCAAGACATGCGGCATCGCTTTTGAAAGCAAAACAAAGACCTTCGAAAGCTATTTAAAATGTCCTCGAACCCTTCGAAAGCATGGTTTCGACTTTATACCTTTCTCCTTTCTCCAATCCACTACGTACCAAAGCATTGATACCATGTGTATTGATTTCGACCTAAGTGGAGGCAGAGGTATGTGGTCGAAAGGTAGCAAACGAAAGTGGCGAAGCAATAAGTCTATGCAAAACTATTTTGTTGCCTTTTAAGTAAATTCTTTTCAACTAACTTGCCTATTTGTAAAAATATAATTGGTTGCCATAAAATTTATCAAAATCTTTTCTATAAGACTACAAAATTCATCTAGAATTTATTAAAAATAATTGACAAAGAAGCTCTTCCTTTTAACTAAATAATTAAGACATTTAAGTACTCTAACTTAGTTAATTTAATTTCCATAGTAAATCACTTAGAAAAATTCCCCAAAAATCATCATAATTCAACTTTTAATATTTTATCTAACATATAAAAATTTCAGAACCAAAATACTTATTATAAACGCCGAAATAAATTTTTAAACCAATTATTTATTTCTTCCTTCAAAAATTCATAATAAATTATCCATAGCTTAGGTAATTACGGAAATTTAAACCCATCTTCAAAATAATGTTTTACATAACATATTAAATCCTCATGGAATTTGAAATTCAATATATATGATTTTAACCTTAAACCGAATCAAACATTTATCAAACATTCTTATTTAAATCAAACGTGGCATATAAACATGTCATCATTAAAATCATCAAAACAGATTTAAATATAAAACCCAAAATCAAACGTTCATGAAAAAAATGAGATGTTTTTGATTATTATTTACCTTGCTTTGGATAAGGAACTTAAGATTTTGATCTTGATTAATCCTCCTTTTCTTGAATCCTAAGCTTTATTTAATTTTTTAATCTCCTTTTCCCCTAGGTTGTGGCCCGCTTTGAGCTCCCATTTTCTTATGTTTTTAAATTATGAACGTATGGAATGAAAATGGGAATAAGGGTTTAGGGGTTAATGGATTATGGTGGACTACCATTTCCCATAACAACCTTTTCTTATTCTCTTATTATATAACTTATAAAGCCATTTTTACAAACCCATTCTTTTTATTTTGATTAATTTTTATTTAGTTAAGCATGACGTTTATTTAATTTTCAAATCTCAATCCCTTTATCACTCTAATCTCTGCATCATTCTATTTGATTTATCTAATTAAATCTTTGAATAATATTATTTAAAATTAGGACTGTTACAATAACTACACAATTCTATACACAATTATTTCATTAAAAATCTATTATGATAAGATTAAAAGACTCCCCCTAATTACAATATCTCCTCCTATCAATATGTAAAAATATTTCTCCCCCCTTTCCATTACCAAAAAATGAAAGTATGAATAGATTTATGTAAATGCAACATAACCACAAAACAAGCACAACACAAAACATATCACATCAAACAAGCACAAACCATGCAAAACACAAATGTTATAAACATAATACATGTCACAACTTTTTGAAAGTAAATGGAGAAGGAAATAGAAATAAAATATACCTAGTCTTAATCAAGTGCCACTGTAAGATGAACCTTCATAGTTCCCCTAGGAATCATTAATATAATAATTTGAAGGATTGTAAGGCCATTCTCTGAACCATTGGTTCTCATCACTTGTTTCTTCTATACCTTCTACTATAGATTGACCTCCAAAAGTAACAAAGTATGATTCATCCACTTGTAAATCAAATTTCTTTCTTTTGTAAGCGGTTCATACTTTATCAATTAATTTCCCTTTTCCTTGAGAAGTTGCATCACTACGCTATATTCATGAAAAGTGTGAGCTACGATCATGTGAAGGAAGTAGACAATTTAAAAGAAAGGATGATGAAGTTGAGCTTGATCATCCTCTGACATTTTTCATCATTTTTGGAAGTGATGTAATGATTTTTTCCATTAGCCGTTCCATATTTCTCATCTGAGTTGAGAAGGGTCTCTCAAGTCCTTTAACTCTCTTCTCTCAAGACTTTTGATTATTGTGATGATCTTATGATTTCGAAGAGTTAATTCCGATAATGAATTATTTGAACTAGATTGAAGTCGAGCATCATGGAAATCAGATTCAATGTTGTATTAGATTTCATATTCCATTACATGAGGAGGAAATGAGACTTTTTAATGAGGTGAGGGTTGTAATGGTAGTTATGATGAGCTTTCACCACATTGATTTTGCTATGTACTCGTCAAAGCTAATGTGACATGGTAGGTTAACAGGTAAGTGCAAGAGTCTTAAAGAACTTTCTTCCACTATACTTGACCGAAATCGGTTCAAAATTAAATGGTAATATGTTGACTTTAAAAAAGTCAAGGAGTCTCATTATAGGGCACATACAAGATAGTTTGCCTTTCTCAGCCAAAAGTGCTTAATCTTATCGTACATGAATTTTTCCCAATTAACATCTTCTTTTCCAGTATAGCATACAACGCCTTATTATCATTTTCATGAATTTTCTCTTGGCTCCCTAGTTCAAGAACAATAGTGACAGCCCAAATTCTTGTGGGTCTAAATTTTTCATAAAAATGCTAAAATCTAAGCCCACTGAAGCTCGAGATAGGAATCTGGTATCCTGCAAATAGGAAGATATAAATATATCAGAGCTTAAATAAATATCTCACAACGGAAATGACTAAAAATATAATAGTAAGTAAATACTTACTAAGGTAATAACACTTTCTATACAAGTGTCACCAAGCTAGAAAATCTCTGCCATCTATATAACCTATGCGATGTAATAAGGAGGGGGTCAGAACTCTAGTGAATGGACAAATTATACACTTCCAAGAATAATTATACATATGCTGTTCTATCCATTTTCTATTATATTAGGTTTATTGGGTTTATAATACTCTCTCCTCTATACATGAATCGTACCCATCCACGCCCTAGTAGATTAAAACATAATAACCAATATATATAGCTACATGCCTAAAGACCGCATTGGTCATATGTACTGCCCACAGTACTTTTCGTTTCCTCCTCGAAAAGGACTCTAACGTCTCGTTATTAGAGCGTACTGAACTACATCTGTAAATGACAACTTTGTGAAACCCACAATCCAGATTTTCCGTCGTCTGCTTGGAAAACGTGAAACTACATCCGCACTAGCCTGTACTAGTGCTCAGACGTCCATAATATACCACCCAATGCGTACCTTGAGCACAACATGTGGTCATTTTATCTACTCCTTGAATTCCACCAACAAGGTCTACCTTGTGCGGAACTCGGTCGGGGATTAGCTATATCTGTAAAGGTCCGCTTCGTTAGGCCTGCAATGCAGATATTGTACTTAGTCTGTCTCTTTTCTCATCGTGGCTATGGCCTCACGCAGCCACTGCTCAACTAAACGAAAGACCTTTCAAGAGCTAAGTGGTTGTGCCCTACTACAAACAATATAAACATCCAATTGGCTACGTTCTCATCCAATGTCTCGATAGTGAAAGAATCATTGGCCAGCTGGTTTAACTTTAGTCTTTCCCGAACTAGCTCTGACTTATGATGGCTTGATCTCCGCATGCGACTATCCTTTTTAGTCCTGTCCACTATAAACTACTTGCAACCCAGAGTACGGTGTCATAAAAATATCCTACTCCATCATCAACCTTTTGACTGCCTGCAAATGTCTGCTTCGTTAGGCCTGCAATGCAAAAGCAATCAATGCACACTCTCTTGATGGAACACCTACAGGCCTGCCTCCGTGGGTGCAGCTTCATTAGGCCTACCCTAGAGAGCCACCCTAGAGTATCCTCACATCCCGTTGATCTTCTTTCTAGCCTAAACTAACCAAGTTGGATGTGCTCTTTCTGTACCAAAAATTTGCGATGAACTGCTTTATTGGGCTCTTTATCCAAATTCTCTTTGGGCTGCTCCAAACGCACCTTACCATTTTATTAGACCCTACGTCTAATCTTTTATTATGCATTTTGTTTTTCTTCTCTTATTCTGTTGGCTACTTATTTACCCTAATCATCTTTCCCAGCCCCACCTATGTGTGAGACCACCAGTCCTAGACCTGAAAGGGAATGCTGCCGGTACGGGCCACTTCTATTATTTTGCTTATTAACTTAATCCAAGATCTAAGTTTGATAGAGTAAGCCTCTTATATTTCTTTCTTTTTGATTATAACCTACGTGATATAATTATACTTGCAATTATTACTTTTATATTCTTTTCTTTCTTTTATAACCTACATGCCATAAAAGTAATTGCAAGTGTCACTTTTCTATTCTAGTCTGGTCTTCTTTTATTATGATACTAAATTTTCTTTAGTTCTCTTATATTATATAGCAGTCTTAACTTGGGACTATGTCAAAACTGTCATAACTTACTTACCATAGTAACTGCTTTACTTTTTATTCTATTATCTATACAGTAAATGTAGATCTAGTCACATTTTCTTTTTATTGTTTCTAGTCTCGTCAAATATTTAACTTGATTATTTCCATTTCTTCAATTTCTTTAATGCTTCACGTTATTCTCTTTTGTTCTAGGACGTAGTTTTATTCTATTTGGTTGGTTACAAAAAATGTGCTAAAAATCCATTTCCATATTTTAATTAAATAATTCCATAAACAATAACTCGTAACTGCAAGATATTACTTTTATTATTTCTTTAATTGTTGGGTAGTTAAAATACAACAATGTCTCTATTTTGCACTAATTCCATTTTTCTTGCTTTTGCTCTTGCAATTACGTTTATCGTTATTCTTAGAATATTAAAATATGGAAATGTATTCCCTTTTCTAAACAATCAACTAATCTATCACTAACTTCCACATCAAGTTATTATATTTTTCCCTGTTTAATTCATTTCTCCCGTTTTAGCATAATTTACTGTAAATTTCTCACTTTTAGGCTTATTCCTTTCTCTACAACTTCTGAACCTAATATTACTTATATTTAACTGGATTCCTTTCTTCTTCCATATAAATGACATTTAAATATATTCACACTTCTCTTATAAAATTTGCAGTTTCAACATAACTAACTAGTAGAACTAATTACTGAGATAAATGCTAAATTAGATATTTAACAAGAAACTAACGGTATTATATCATAAATAGAAAAGAGATATAATTTAAATCCACTCACCTATTGTCCTTAGCTTTAAGCCATGGCCTTCTTTGATCCACTTCTATAGTATCTAATATTTTTATTAAAAAGATCTGCTCTCTAGAGATATTTTTTTAGGGTTCAGGCTCAGGCAATGAACCCAATTGAGAGAAAATTTGCTTGTGAGAAAATAGCTAGGCCTAGGGTTCTATTTATATTGAATCTTAGGGATCTCAGGCCATCAGATTTTAGGATTGAATCTGGTGCAACCATGTCACAGGCTTGCTGTGAATCATTGGATTCAGAAAACAATGCTTGAGATTGCATGAAAATCAATTTATTTAATGTTAACTTTTAACCGTTTCCTATTTATTCTAATTAATTTCCATCAATTGCAAATATAATTCCCTTTATAATACATGTTTCTTTTGGAAATTCAAACATTGTTAATTAATGTAAATTAATTTCCTTTAATTGCTGATTTGATTAACATTGCCTACTAATGTTAATTAATTACCTCTAATTGCTAATGTCAATTAATTTTGTTTATGATGCGCATCTATTTTGAAATTCGAATGCGCGTTATTTGTGGAGTTTATATGTGCATATATTTATAAACAAATATTTTCTTGCACATTTGAGTGTATAATTATTTATCGATATGGAACTTCAAACGTCAATAACTTTTCCATACGAAGTCCGTTCGAGGTATATTACATATGTAAATTAATTAGAAAATTGCCACGAACATAATGATATGAGTTTCGAGGCCATATTCTAACAATTCCAAAAATGATCATTATCACTATTTGTAATTATTTTGGTTATTTAATTATCTGAAAATGCAGGGTGTTATGACAATGGTGTTCATCAACATTTGATTTAGGAGTCAAGCTCGGGGTCCGAAGAAACCAGTTTTCTATTTTGGCATGGAGTCTTCGCAAATCTCATGTGCTATTTCATTTCTCCTCTTATTTCAAAAATCCTGCAACTCATCAATTTGAACTCCTATGTGACCACGACCAAGTGCAATAGCAAAATGATTTAGATGAACTTTAATAACTTTACCGTAAAACTACTCCATAACTATCCTTCTTCATCATTAGGTTTCCACACTTTACTACATAACTTTACATGAATCTTCTTCTTCTTTAAATCTTCAAATCTCTCCTCAACAATACTACTTCCTCTCAGCCAAATCTTGAATTTCTCTTTGGTGGCTTATGAGGTTTGTGCCGGGAAAAGGATTCTCCTCCTTTTGTTCTTTTAGATGAAGATTTTGGTGCCATTTTTAATGACGAGAGCTGTGGCTTTGAAGAATATGGAGTTTTTAAGAACAAAGATGATGGGAAGCTAAAGAAAAGACGCAAAGTTTAAAAAGAGTTCCGAAGACACAAGCTGCAAGACTATTTTAAAAAAAGATAAACAATTAGATGTCTGGTGCAACAGCCCGCAAATTCGTACCCCTTTGCGCCAACAATATTCTCCATCATTTCAACTCAAAGTGGTCGGAAATACAAACCACTCGGGTTAAAGAAGAAAGAGATAGAAGAAGAAAATAGAAAACAACATTAGAATCTCACAATCGCAGCGGAATAACGTATAATAGATAACAACAGTGTTTTATACAAAAGGAACTGTAACTGTATAATGCTTACAATCATCAGAGTACAACAGAATTCATAGCATAAAATCGAACAGTTATAATACTTGTCCTCACAAAAGATGACTATACAGCTTACACTGCAACGCGGAACATACATCAAGTATGTATGATACGTCTCACCATCCAGCTCGTCTCCTGAGCTCCATAGCATCCTATCCTGTATTTGTACTATTCGGTCTGACTCGAGCATTATAATAAAATAACACTCGAGTCAGTCTGGAAAATCAGCATGAGAAAACACACTCAATTGGATTATTAAAGTTTTCAAAATCCTTTGAAATCAAATGTATCTCATAAGACCACACCATAAATAAACATGTATGGTTTTTCCTCTACGATAACCTAAAACACTATTATCAAAATCGTCTGATATTATAATAGTGTCTATAGAAAGTAAAATATAATCTAACTGAAATGCTTGCATCTCACATTCCAACATAGTTGGGCACAATCAAAACCGTACAGATGTTTATTGGAGATTAGATTCCATCCAATGGTAGGGCTACTGGGGTACTGCCCATCATCATATGTGGTCTAGATCAATGTACCAAGGACACTCTCGATCCCCTACAACACAAGACCAGAGCTACCTCTTACTGCATAGTCCGAATAAGATCACCCCATGGTTGGGATCAGCAATCGCGCACTAAGCCGAGATCAAAAAGGGACATCTAGACAGGGATGACCTTAACCTACTTGGGTGCTACCCATTTAGCCTTGCTGCACCTCCCCTGTTTTAGCCATTCCCGGTTGATGAGGCGTGAGGCTATGCATTAACTTTTTAGAATACATTTCACTTTGAATGCTCATCGTCCTCTTGATTGTGATATCCCGGAATTTTGGGCAATATCAATTCAATAATCTGTATTAAAATTAAATTGATTTGATAAATTTAGTTAATAAAATTTGAATTGATTTAATAATTTAATTAAACAAATATTTGATTTGGTAGATTTATCTTTTAAAGGCTAATAAGTTGTTTTCTATTTATAATGAATATATATTTGTATATATTGTAAACATGCAAGCTTTATTTTAAATTTAACAAGTAAAACATGTTTTCTAATTCTAATATTTTTGGTAATTTGGAAATTTGATTTAATTTAATATTATGCTATTAAATAAATAACTATATGGATTTAAAATACTCAAGATAAAAATTTAATTGTTTAAAATGATCCTAGCTTAAGTTTAAATTTAAACAAAAGGGTTGTTTTGTTCTTTTTAAATATAGCTTGATAAAATAAGTAATTTATTTATAAAGAGATAATTTCTTTTATAAATTATTTTAGTTTAATAATGAGTTATATTTAAACAATATTAATAATGTAATGTCTTTACAAATGGATTTTAAAATAAATAGAAATTGTTATTTCAAATTTATTTTTATATTTATATGTGTATTTTGAAAGAAAGCCATGATTTTAAAATTTAAAATAAAAATTTTCAAAAATGTTTAAATAAAATAAATCTTATAAATATTTAAACATAAGTATAAATCAAATATATGGTTATAAGCATAAGTATAAATACACAAACATAAGTAACTATGATATTAACATAAGTATAAAAATAGATAATAAGTAAATTAAGTATTTGATAGTTTAAGTTTAAATTAAAAGGAAAGATAAAATTGTAAATTGTTTAAGTATAAAAAGTATATGGATATAAATTAAGTAATAGACCAATACAAATGACTAAAATGACTTCATATATGTACATAAGGTATGAAAGCATAACCAGGCAAGAACAAAATAAAAAGAATCTTGTATGTGAAGTTTGATTATGCAAAGCAAGAAAATATCTTCATACAAAAAATAGGATAGGTATGAGACATAAAGTACTTATGCATTAAATGCTAGCAACATTTGGTCAATTCGAGATGCTCAAAAAATCATTTCAGCCTTCATATGGAAAAAATCTCTGATCGAAGAAATACTTATACCCAGTAAACACCTACCCCTTATACAAACTCGTTTCTATATATATATATATATATATATATATATATATCTTCTTATTTCCATTCGTTCATCACAACTTAGCAAACCAGAGAAAAGAATAACATCACCCTGTACAAACTCAAATACAAACTTAAGTAACATTAGCAACTCAACAAGCAAGATGATTTAAAGGAAGATCAAAGAAAAACATTTCCCAGTTTTAAAAGTTCAAAACTGTTTTCAAAGCTAAGGGGTGCTCTGTTCATTTTCTCAAAACAACCGTGAGTAACATTATTTTAAAAACTTAAGTGTATGTATCTACTTGCATGGTTTAAATCTGGAACAAGTATTCTTTGTATATATGTATTTTTCTATGTATATATGGATGAATGGCTGTGTACATGTTGTAGACTCTGTGATTATACAGTTTTTAGTTTCCAAGCTTGAGTTTTGATTCAAAAATTATTATCCCTTGATCTGATAACTTTTAGGACTTAGAATACAAACAAAAATTGATTATTTCATCCTAGATTAGAGTTTAAATTTTATTTAAGTTAAAATAATTTTGTATATTGCTCTGGAAAATCAAAACAACAGAGCAAACTTGAATAAGAGAAAAACACAAACATTCTAATTTATAAATTCAGGATCATAAGTTGAATCCTTAACTTATAACATGATTTTTAAGAAGGAAATTATAATTTTTAGTAAAAGGATGGGAGAGCAGTTTTGGTATGGTCTGGAAATGGGAATTTGTGATTTTCTGGTGATCTACTTGAATGTGGAGGTCGGGTCTCTTCTTGGAGGTGGAGGAGTGATCAGAGACTAGTAGAAAATGCCTGATAGTGGAACAGGTCAACGTGGTGGAGGTGGTTGATCGAGGAAGGCAGTAACCCTAGTTTTTGCTGTGTTTAATTAATCAATCATTATGGCTTGTATAGTTGATCGAGTGTTTCGAGGCTTCGAGTGATGGTAGCTTGGTCGTAGACGAAGTCGTGGACGGAGTGGTACGAAATCTGGTGGTCGGAGCTGCGAGAACGAGGCGATGACAGGTTTGAGGTGGTGTTTCTCTTGTGTTTCGAGGTTTGGTTTTAGTTCTCGAATTTGATTTCAAGAATCAGAGCACGATTTGATGATCGAGGAGTGATGTTTGAGTATTGGCCAACGTGGAAGATCATCAGCGGTGGCCAGGAACGACCAGCGTCACCGTGAACGGTGCACTGCATTTCTGGTGAAGTTGGTTTTGTTTGTTTTCGAGTTAATGGTTGTGTTGTCTCGAAGTAGGTAGATGTTTTGCTCGAGGAAGTTGGGTCTTGGAATCGAAGTAAAAGAATGGTGCCTCGGGTTATTTTTTTTTATGTTACAGGTTTTACATAAACCTGTTGTTCTATTTTAAAATTTTTAAAATGAAATTTAAAAGCTAAGTATTAATTAAGTTTAAATCCATGTTTGATTCTGATTCAAATCTAGTTTGAATCCGAGTTTTGAAAAATAATGTTTTTTTTTAAATTTAAATTTATTTAACCACCTAAAATATTTAAATGGGTTGAATTTTAAGGATAATGATTTAAATTTGTAAGTAAGAGTTTAATCTGGATTCAAATACAGCTTTGAATTCTTGTGTTGAAATAGAAGAAGTTTTTAAATTTAAATTGTTTTAAATAGTTTGAATGACAAAGTGAATTTTTAGATTGATTTGAATTTAAAATGAAATTGGGTTTTAAATTCTTTTAAACTTCTATATTAAACTAAATAATTCTTTAACTTATAAAATAAAAAGGTTTTGAAATTGTTTTAAGCTTTGTTAAAGTTAATTTGTTTTCATTTTAAATCTTAAATTTAAAATGAAATTTAAAAGTAAAATTTGAATTTTTTTTTTTTTAAATACCTTGTTAATGATAATTTGATCATTAATAAGAAAAATGTTTTTAACTTTAAATAAATGAAGATTTAATGATTTATAATTATTAAGTTAATTAAAATGGATAATTAATGATTTGGATTAATTAATAATTAAAGGTTTAAATTAGTTAATTAAGGTTTAAGCTAATTAATTTAGGATAAATCAATTGTTAATTAAGGATCATTAATTAAATAAATAAGATTGAATTTAAATTAATGATTAGTAATTAAATAAATTAATTAATTAAGGATTAATTAAGTTATAGTTAACACTTAATTAATTAAATGATTATGGATTAATTAATGGGTTATTAAAGATTAATTAAATTGTAATTAATAATGAATAAATCTTAGTTACTTACTTTAGAAAAGTAATTAAAGAATTGTTAATAGTTAATGAGGGTCATTAACTAGGATTATTTAAATATGAATTAATGTGATTAATTTTTAATAATTAATTAGATTAATTAATTTGAAGACAATCAATTGTAAACTGTTTAAGTGTAATTACTTAATTGAAGTAATTAAGGAATTAATTACACATTGTAATTAATTCAGTTTAATATGAATTGTTTAAGTTAATTAATTAAGTTAAATTAATTTAAATAACCATTTGATGATGTGATAAGTATAATTACTTAGGGAAGTAATTAATGATAATTACTGGATGTAGTTAACTGAGGATGATTAATGATGAAAGTAATTTGAGTATAATTACTTTATATAATTAATCAAGGGATTAATTAGAGATAATTAATTAAGGAATAATTTATTTATTTGATGAAGTAATTAACTTTAAGGGTAGGTAATTACTGAATGGGGTTAATCAAGGGTGATTAACAATTTTGTTTAATTGAAGATGTCTTAATGTAATTAATTAAAATAGAAAATGTAATTAGAGTTCATTAATTATTATAGTTAATGATGTAATTTAGAATAGATTTATTAGGATATAATTAATAAATGTAAGTAATTAAGAAGTAATGTAATTAATATTAGTAATTTAAAGGTTAATTTCTATATTTGGTTAAAGATAATTAATTTGTGAAAATAATTAAAGGATAATTATTAAAATGTAATTAGAGATAATTAATCAAGGATGATTTATTAAAATGAATAATTTAATGATGATAAATTAATTGATTAATAATTAATTAACAGTGATATAAGAAAGTTTAATAATGGTGAAGTAAATAATTTAATTTACTTTAAATTAATTAGAGATGCAAGTAATTAATTTAATTTATTTTAAATTAATTATATATGGTGTGATTACTAATCATTGCTTATATATGGATGGATGATATTGTTTACCTTGAATGGTTTGAGATCTCAGAGATGAGATAGATGATGCTGTGTGAAATAGATGCTTTGATTAAAAGATGATGATAATATGGATTATCTGTTTGTGATGATAATATGGATTATCTGTTTATGATGAAAATGTTGATTTCTATTGTGATATTGTGGATTATCTATCTGTGTGTATATAAGATAATAACTGAATTGAATTATTTTAAACTTTAAAACAACTTGACCTTAAAAGATGGTGTTTTGGATTTCGATGAGACCGGGATCGGGTTTCCATATTTGGACATCCGAAAACCACATCGATCCAAATTACGATAGGTCGTCAATTTGAAGTGAAGATGAAGATTCAGAGTGCAAGGGTTATCGTCGTTAACTCTGAGGGTGATTCCAAAACGAATGTAACGAGATAATGCCTTCGGTTTTGTTCGAACCCGGAATGAACTTGTATGGATTGAATGCTTTCAGAACATCGTCAGGTGGGCGATGAGCATTCTAAGAGATATGTTCTATAAAGGTAACCGCAGCCTCAAGCTTCATCAACCGGGAATGACTAAAATAGGGGATGTGCAGCAAGGTTAGGTGGGTAGCACCCAAGCAGGACGAGATCACCCCTGTCTAGAGGTCCCTTTTATTTCGGTTGTGTGGGCTGTAACGAATCGAATTTTTCGCGTTCGAAAATCGACATCCATACTTTACATTGTACTCGAATGCCGCAGATTCGACCGTTCAAATTCGAGTCGCCGGAGCTTATAACACATTAAGTAAATAACACAGCGGAAGAAATGAATAATATATATCAATGTACAACATTTGATACAATATATGATACAACAGAATGATACAATGAACATCAATATACATCAGAGATACAAGAAATAGCAGCGGAAATAAAAGATAACACTAGCAGCGGAACAAAATCTCCAAAATAGTCTTCAAGAAAGAACTCCAGCATCAGCAATCTACATCTCCAAAGCACCAATCCAGAAATAGCTTGTACTCCCAATCAAAATGAACAGAAGCAACTCTAGAGAGCCAAATCCTAAGGCTGAAAGCTATCGAATCTACACCTACTATAGATTATCTGAAAATCCCAACTCTAGACTGCCCGTGTGGGAAAATAGTGGGCACCCAGAGTTTAGGAAAGGAACAATAAACTCCAGGTCAGTCATGGGACTGGTATGAGCAAAAAAACATTTGGTCTTTTAAAACAACAAAAGAATTTTAAATTTGAAATCCGCAATGCTTTTTTTTTTGGAAAATGAAACTACCATAAGGCCTCCCGCCACACACACAATGCAAACGCAGAATTGGAGGAGATTTCTCCTTATGATAGTCAAATATGCTTAATACGAGAAAATTTCTTTGATATTATTACTATAAGTGCAAAGTGTGGAAAACCATTTCGAAAATATAATATAAATCCTAGCCAGCATACGACATTTCGTCGTATGCCTACTATAGCTACCATGTTCAATAGCAGGTTACCGCCACGTTCCATGGCAGGTTATACAACTAAAACCGTACAGGGCGCGTATTGTTTTGATTGGATTTCCAACAAATGGTCAGGCTAAGGAACTTCCTACTGTCTATGGGATCGCCTCTGGCGGGACGTCCCGAGAAACTAACGTTACGGTTAGATCTCTGCCAACACAAGGCCGGGTTACCTCTGTAACTAGGTAACTACTACACGAATATGTCATTCCCCGGTCCTTTGGGACCTTTATCCGAGGCGCCTCATAGCACCAACCACACAGTAAATGAGATTGGAGCAACCACATAGGTTAAATACCAGGGCTCCATACCTGATACCACCCTTTACCAGAAGGGAATGACATACCCTAAAGGGAGCGACCCTCATAACCTTGCCGCATCTTTCCTGTTTCGACCATTTCCGGGGAGTGAGGTCCTGATGCAGTCTCGTCCACAAAGCTACGCTTTGGCACAAAGCCATGCTTTGGGTCAACAGATGACCAAAGCAATGATCACAAAGATAAATGATCAACAAATGATCATATCACAAATGATCAACCAATGATCATCACACAGCAGCACTCAGCATGCCACATTACCAAATTGGGAATATCACTGATAAATATCAACTACATAACCTCTGAGCTCGTACGTCTCAGAGAAGGGTGTTAAGCTAAGAGAATAAATTCTCCGCCACCAGGCAGAAATGTATTTGATAGAAATCAGTTAACATCTCAAAGTGTAATGTCGGACATACAACCATACAAGTCTGTCCCGGGTTCGAACAGAACCGAAGGCACTTCCGAAGAAGCCCTTGCAAATCCGGATAATCCCTAATCACGTCCGGACTTCCCATCACATATGAAGATCTCTATACCGGGGATCAGCCAGTGCAGAGACAATCGATGAGTTACCCTTTTGTTTTCGGAAATATTCGGTCTTCACCACCGGTCTTCAATTGCTATCCCTAACGTCGTATCACTATTCGGAATGGGCTATATGACACTAGGTCCTCTCCCGGCTAAACCGAATAATGAGCGCCATATTTTAAAACATATGGATATGGGATTTTAGTTAAGTCACAACTTATAAAATCCAAAACTTTTCTTTCAAATGGTTAAACAAATTACCATTTTAAATCTTTAAACAAAAAGATTTATTTCACCAAGTTTCACCTAGTTTCACAAAGATCTATTCATAGATTCAAAACAACTTCCATTCCAATTGGATTAACTCGATAAATTTAAGATTTAATCTATAGCTTTCAAAACACGTTCCAAAGATTTATTTATAACTTGGAATACCATTTTCATTTCAAAACTTGAATTCCTTTTAACATACATTGGAAATCCATTTCTTATATGAAAGCTTCTATTATTTGAAAACAACAGTTTTCGTTTCAGAAAAGTCCGATTTATACAAGTTGGAATCTTGGGTTAATTTTAAATTTCAAAACATCACTTTTAAATTGGTTTAAAAACCCCATATAAACCCATTTATAAGTTGAATAACTTTTTAAAACCCTAGTTTCCAAATCATAGAATCCAATTCAATTATTGAATTCAAATTTAACTCAAATTATTTAAAATTTCAAAACTCAATCGAGTTATTCAAAATAACTTTTATTTTTGAAATTCATTTTTTTCAAAAACTTCAATTCTAATTCCAAAACTATTTTGGATTCAAAAATTCAAATTTTAAAACAATTTCAAAATCTGTGACTTAACCCATTTCCACGTGCAATCCATATTTGTGTGTGTATAAGTGTGGTCTAGGGGTTCAACACAATAGTGCACAACATCATCATCACAGATTCAATCATAAAGATAAGCGGTATAACCCATAACACTTATCTATATTCATAGATTCATAGATAAGGTAAATTATCAATCACAAAAATTCACTAATATGATTCGATGTGGGTTTCGGATAACCAACTGGAATCCGACTCCCTGTCGCATCGAAACTCAAATGTCATTTTACGGGTCAAAGGGTTTTCATATTCATACAACAGTATATTCATCACCAATATAGCAGATCAGCACAAAGTATCACATAGCATCACATCACATATCAAATATATCAATCCATCACACAACATTCAATAACAATCAGCATCTACAATTAAGATGAATAAACTGGGTGGTTTTAAATTTATTACCTACATGATTACTTTCATTTATTAGTCCTAATTAACTATCTCTAATTACAATGAGTAATTAGCTTATAAGATAATTACACAAGTTAATTACTTAAACCCTACATATATATAAATCACCCTTGATTAATAACCATTCAGTAATTAAATACATTAATTACTCAACCCAATTAATTATTCTTAATTAATTATCTAAATTAATCATTAATCACTTGATTAAATAAATCTTAATTATAAATTAAAATTTAGTTAACCGTTCTTAATTATAGATTAATTAAACTTAATTAATTAATCTCAAATCAAATTAAATATCATTAATTTTTTAATTAAGCTTCCACATTATTAATTAATTAAATAATTAATATTTATCTAAATTACCTTAGTAATTAAATGATTCCAATCATTAAACATTTATTTATCTTTTAGATAAACATTTCTTATTAAATCAAGCATTTAAACACAAAAATGTTTTTAAATTTACATTAAATTCCATTTAACATTTCTTTTAAACTTAAAGATTCAAATTTATTTAAAATAAGATTCTAAAACAATACAAATCTTAATCTTATATGTTTACAAGAACATATACTTTGTTAATAAGATTAAAAAGAATTTAAATTTCAATTCAAATTAAATTCAAACCAATTTAAAAATTACTTTAACATTTGAAATTCAACTTTCAAATTTATTTTAGCTTTAAATTCTTTCTATCATCTATACCTTTAATTCAAATGCAAACCATTTGAAAACAATTTAAATTTAAATCTTTAATTTAAAAACTGAAGTTAAAAAAAATAGATTTAAAAACTCAGAGTTTGAATTCATTTGAATTCCTAAATTTCAAATACTTAACCTTTCCAATACAAAATTCAAAACAACATTGCCTTTATACTTGAGAGTCAAAATCAAATTTGAATTTGAAATATAATTACCTTCAAATCTCTGATAATCAAATCTGAACTCATATTCAAAATTCCAAATTAAAAACTAAGTTTAAATCTCCATCTTAATTTTAAATTTACTTTTTTTTTTCATTTAAAACAGAAACAGTTTCTGTTTAATTCAAAAACTTAAACTTTGAAATCTTTTTCTAAATTTACATTATTTCAAAAGAACATAATTCAACTTATTTGAATTCAACATAAATTCAGTTTCAAAATTCCAAGTCACAAATGTATTTTGCACTTTATTTCAAATTTTATAAAACCTGAAACAGGTTTCCTGATTCATCTCTTTTATTTATTTTTTTTATATTTCAAACAAACTTTGAATTTCTGCATTTAACTTATTACAAAAATAGGAATTCAAACTATTTGAATTAAATTTTCAAACTCAAGTTTAAATCCTAAGCTAAGCTTCCAGATTTAAATTTAAACTTTACTTCAAAATTTTAAAAATAACAGAACAGCTCTGTTATTAAGCCTGCACATACACACAGAACTCCCTGATTTACTTCGAGTCACTTCTCCTACTACTCCGAGTTTTTTTTTCAATTTACCCTAGACCTACCCGAGTCAAAATTCCCTGCAACCCAGAAACTTACCCCAAACCCAGTAAACTAGTGATCTTACTGTAATTTCCAATTTACAAACTAAATTTTGAATTGTAAATCAATTCAATGATTTACTTATGATCTAAGATAGATGACCACTTCCAGAAACAATTTTACTCAATTCAAATACAAGGATCAAAGGATCTTGATCAAAAAGTAAAATACAGTAAACATGAAACTGTATTTTCTCTTTTCACTGTAAATTTAAATTTTAGTTTTAAAATTCTTGAATTTACTCACTGATTGAATTAATAAACCTGGAACATTACATCATAAATCTTTAAATTTATCACTCCAGTCAAATTTGTTTTGTGTAATTTGGTTTTCAGATTTCAGATATCATATGTAGTTTATATACAATTAGAACTCACACATTCTAAACAAACTTGATTTGTTCAAGCATTTAAGTTAAATTCAGTAAAAAAAAGTCAAAGAAATTTTAGAAATCAAGACATAAGTTTTGAAATTTGAAAAGCACACATGCACAGCCACCAACTTGTTTACAGTCACAACTTGCAAGTACTTCCATATATGTTTATTTAAAATTTATAAACATGCATAATTTACCTAAAAAAAACTGTTTTATAAAGAAGAGTTACTCACCATTTTGTAAAATTGCAGAGCACAATAAATTGCAGGGCCCAGAGTTTTGAAATGCAGGCTTGTATGCTTGTTTCAGATCCAAATTATCTCGAAAACATGAATGCAGACCTCTGCCTCTAAAAATGATGCTAGCTTGATAATTTCAGATGCAGTTTTCCCAAGGTTCTACATGCAGGCTCTACTTGATGCATGCAGGCCTCTTGCTTGTAAATGAAATGCAGAGCTTCAACTTGTTTTTACCAGATTTTGAAGATTTCATAAATGCATGATTAAGTCTGTTGCATGCAGGCCTCTGAAATGCAGGTTCTATGATTGAATTTGCAGATGCAAAGAAATGCAGGGTCCCCTTGCATTTCCAGATTATGAAAATATGAAATGCAGCCCCTTTGTTTCTAGAGTTTGATATTTGATTGCCTCTTCAATTTTCCAGATTTTTTTTTAGTTTGATCTGAGAATTGTAAAACTGAGTTGCCAATTTTTTTTTTTTTTTTTGATATCTATGCTTTAGACAGCTTTATGTATTGGAATAGGTGAGGCCACATCTCTTTTTACTGTTTGTTTCAGATTTTGTGAGATATGGTTTGATTGCATTATGGGAAAATGAAGAGTTCTTGTAATTTTTAATCTTATTATTTTATTTAAACAATTAAATTGAATGCCATTTGTATATATGTATAGATATGTAAGATCTTTAAGGTATGTTATGTTTATACTTTGTAAATAAATGTATTTGTTTATTCATTTGTATGTAATATGTACATGTTCAATGTTAAAAGAATTTAATCAATATTTATGTATGTATATATATACATATATTGTATCTTAACAAATTTTTAAATGCTACTCATTTTTTTAAAACACTCATTTTAAACTTGAGATACTAACATATGTATTTATTTTACTTTTACAAATTTTTAAAAAGAAAGGAATTTAAAACAATTTGTACACTCACAAACAAATCACACACATATATATACATTTCTTAGTTTATTTTATTTTTGAATTAAGACTAGTATACCATTTAAATAAATAATTATCTATGTTTATATTATTTCAGATTTTTATTTCTTATTTTATAACCATTTTGTCCATTATTCCTACTTATTCTAATTTAAAGAAAGGAAATGAATTTTAAACTAATTATGTTTTTAATAAATAACCCATATAAAATAGTATTTAGTTTTAAACAATTGTTTTGAAAATCATTTGTATCCAATTCAAAATACAACTTTTAAATCCAACTAATTTGATAAAAATATAAATTATTGAATTTTCAATTAAAAGTTCCATTTTAAAAATACCTAAATTTCACCTTAATGATTTTAAAGGCCAAATGTTTATTTCAAAAACATTTATCTCAAATGTAGGTTCAAATCCCCAATTTACTTGAATTAAATTTATTTATATCTATTTATATACATATATTCATACATTTTCCTTTTATTTATTTATTTATTCATTCTAGAAAATTTTCTAATTAAATCACAATTTATTTCAAAAAATAATTTAATGGCCAATTTAAACTTAATGAATTTCAGGAATGTTACAGATTTCCCCCCTTAAAAGAATTTCGTCCTCGAAATTGCAAGGACGAGAAAGAAAAGATGAAAGATAGAGAAATTCCTTTCCAAATCGAACTGGATATAAATTCTTTATTTGGCTTACCAAATAAGAATATCAACAATAGATATGAGAACAATCTCATATAATATTACACAAGATATTTGGGTCCATCGGTCTACGAATATGCAAGGGCATTGACTAGTTCGAAGAGATAACTAATCGTTCGTAGAATAGATCGGATCCCAGAGAATAGATAGATGGATCAAATCTTCATATTAGTTAACCAATTTACTAAATTAAAATTTCCAATTTATTTAATATTTTCAACTTCAAATTCATTAGAATTTAGATCGAAAAGCTGATAAGAAACCGATGAAGATACGAAGTAAGAATTTCCTACAACAATACGTATGGCCATCATCACACCGAAACTTCTTTCTGGAGCAGTCACGAAGCAATCAAAAGAATTCGAAATCGAATCAAAGGAGATTGATAGAGAAAAGATATTCCCACTGTTGCAGGGTATTGACCATTTGTAGTGGTACTCCCCTGTCCCCTATCTCGTTCTCTTCTCGCACTCATACTCACTATCAGTGGATAGTAAGAGAATTTACTGAGGCATTCGAACGGATATCTCAGGGATATACTCATTCTAGGGTTTACTTCACCCTATCTCTAATGAGTTACTTAATGTGTTATACTCCTGAGCTAAAGTTTTAACCTTCAGCTCTGATACCAACTGTAACGAATCGAATTTTTCGCGTTCGAAAATCGACATCCATACTTTACATTGTACTCGAATGCCGCAGATTCGACCGTTCAAATTCGAGTCGCCGGAGCTTATAACACATTAAGTAAATAACACAGCGGAAGAAATGAATAATATATATCAATGTACAACATTTGATACAATATCTGATACAACAGAATGATACAATGAACATCAATATACATCAGAGATACAAGAAATAGCAGCGGAAATAAAAGATAACACTAGCAGCGGAACAAAATCTCCAAAATAGTCTTCAAGAAAGAACTCCAGCATCAGCAATCTACATCTCCAAAGCACCAATCCAGAAATAGCTTGTACTCCCAATCAAAATGAACAGAAGCAACTCTAGAGAGCCAAATCCTAAGGCTGAAAGCTATCGAATCTACACCTACTATAGATTATCTGAAAATCCCAACTCTAGACTGCCCGTGTGGGAAAATAGTGGGCACCCAGAGTTTAGGAAAGGAACAATAAACTCCAGGTCAGTCATGGGACTGGTATGAGCAAAAAAACATTTGGTCTTTTAAAACAACAACAGAATTTTAAATTTGAAATCCGCAATGCTTTTTTTTTTGGAAAATGAAACTACCATAAGGCCTCCCGCCACACACACAATGCAAACGCAGAATTGGAGGAGATTTCTCCTTATGATAGTCAAATATGCTTAATACGAGAAAATTTCTTTGATATTATTACTATAAGTGCAAAGTGTGGAAAACCATTTCGAAAATATAATATAAATCCTAGCCAGCATACGACATTTCGTCGTATGCCTACTATAGCTACCATGTTCAATAGCAGGTTACCGCCACGTTCCATGGCAGGTTATACAACTAAAACCGTACAGGGCGCGTATTGTTTTGATTGGATTTCCAACAAATGGTCAGGCTAAGGAACTTCCTACTGTCTATGGGATCGCCTCTGGCGGGACGTCCCGAGAAACTAACGTTACGGTTAGATCTCTGCCAACACAAGGCCGGGTTACCTCTGTAACTAGGTAACTACTACACGAATATGTCATTCCCCGGTCCTTTGGGACCTTTATCCGAGGCGCCTCATAGCAACAACCACACAGTAAATGAGATTGGAGCAACCACATAGGTTAAATACCAGGGCTCCATACCTGATACCACCCTTTACCAGAAGGGAATGACATACCCTAAAGGGAGCGACCCTCATAACCTTGCCGCATCTTTCCTGTTTCGACCATTTCCGGGGAGTGAGGTCCTGATGCAGTCTCGTCCACAAAGCTACGCTTTGGCACAAAGCCATGCTTTGGGTCAACAGATGACCAAAGCAATGATCACAAAGATAAATGATCAACAAATGATCATATCACAAATGATCAACCAATGATCATCACACAGCAGCACTCAGCATGCCACATTACCAAATTGGGAATATCACTGATAAATATCAACTACATAACCTCTGAGCTCGTACGTCTCAGAGAAGGGTGTTAAGCTAAGAGAATAAATTCTCCGCCACCAGGCAGAAATGTATTTGATAGAAATCAGTTAACATCTCAAAGTGTAATGTCGGACATACAACCATACAAGTCTGTCCCGGGTTCGAACAGAACCGAAGGCACTTCCGAAGAAGCCCTTGCAAATCCGGATAATCCCTAATCACGTCCGGACTTCCCATCACATATGAAGATCTCTATACCGGGGATCAGCCAGTGCAGAGACAATCGATGAGTTACCCTTTTGTTTTCGGAAATATCCGGTCTTCACCACCGGTCTTCAATTGCTATCCCTAACGTCGTATCACTATTCGGAATGGGCTATATGACACTAGGTCCTCTCCCGGCTAAACCGAATAATGAGCGCCATATTTTAAAACATATGGATATGGGATTTTAGTTAAGTCACAACTTATAAAATCCAAAACTTTTCTTTCAAATGGTTAAACAAATTACCATTTTAAATCTTTAAACAAAAAGATTTATTTCACCAAGTTTCACCTAGTTTCACAAAGATCTATTCATAGATTCAAAACAACTTCCATTCCAATTGGATTAACTCGATAAATTTAAGATTTAATCTATAGCTTTCAAAACACGTTCCAAAGATTTATTTATAACTTGGAATACCATTTTCATTTCAAAACTTGAATTCCTTTTAACATACATTGGAAATCCATTTCTTATATGAAAGCTTCTATTATTTGAAAACAACAGTTTTCGTTTCAGAAAAGTCCGATTTATACAAGTTAGAATCTTGGGTTAATTTTAAATTTCAAAACATCACTTTTAAATTGGTTTAAAAACCCCATATAAACCCATTTATAAGTTGAATAACTTTTTAAAACCCTAGTTTCCAAATCATAGAATCCAATTCAATTATTGAATTCAAATTTAACTCAAATTATTTAAAATTTCAAAACTCAATCGAGTTATTCAAAATAACTTTTATTTTTGAAATTCATTTTTTTCAAAAACTTCAATTCTAATTCCAAAACTATTTTGGATTCAAAAATTCAAATTTTAAAACAATTTCAAAATCTGTGACTTAACCCATTTCCACGTGCAATCCATATTTGTGTGTGTATAAGTGTGGTCTAGGGGTTCAACACAATAGTGCACAACATCATCATCACAGATTCAATCATAAAGATAAGCGGTATAACCCATAACACTTATCTATATTCATAGATTCATAGATAAGGTAAATTATCAATCACAAAAATTCACTAATATGATTCGATGTGGGTTTCGGATAACCAACTGGAATCCGACTCCCTGTCGCATCGAAACTCAAATGTCATTTTACGGGTCAAAGGGTTTTCATATTCATACAACAGTATATTCATCACCAATATAGCAGATCAGCACAAAGTATCACATAGCATCACATCACATATCAAATATATCAATCCATCACACAACATTCAATAACAATCAGCATCTACAATTAAGATGAATAAACTGGGTGGTTTTAAATTTATTACCTACATGATTACTTTCATTTATTAGTCCTAATTAACTATCTCTAATTACAATGAGTAATTAGCTTATAAGATAATTACACAAGTTAATTACTTAAACCCTACATATATATAAATCACCCTTGATTAATAACCATTCAGTAATTAAATACATTAATTACTCAACCCAATTAATTATTCTTAATTAATTATCTAAATTAATCATTAATCACTTGATTAAATAAATCTTAATTATAAATTAAAATTTAGTTAACCGTTCTTAATTATAGATTAATTAAACTTAATTAATTAATCTCAAATCAAATTAAATATCATTAATTTTTTAATTAAGCTTCCACATTATTAATTAATTAAATAATTAATATTTATCTAAATTACCTTAGTAATTAAATGATTCCAATCATTAAACATTTATTTATCTTTTAGATAAACATTTCTTATTAAATCAAGCATTTAAACACAAAAATGTTTTTAAATTTACATTAAATTCCATTTAACATTTCTTTTAAACTTAAAGATTCAAATTTATTTAAAATAAGATTCTAAAACAATACAAATCTTAATCTTATATGTTTACAAGAACATATACTTTGTTAATAAGATTAAAAAGAATTTAAATTTCAATTCAAATTAAATTCAAACCAATTTAAAAATTACTTTAACATTTGAAATTCAACTTTCAAATTTATTTTAGCTTTAAATTCTTTCTATCATCTATACCTTTAATTCAAATGCAAACCATTTGAAAACAATTTAAATTTAAATCTTTAATTTAAAAACTGAAGTTAAAAAAAATAGATTTAAAAACTCAGAGTTTGAATTCATTTGAATTCCTAAATTTCAAATACTTAACCTTTCCAATACAAAATTCAAAACAACATTGCCTTTATACTTGAGAGTCAAAATCAAATTTGAATTTGAAATATAATTACCTTCAAATCTCTGATAATCAAATCTGAACTCATATTCAAAATTCCAAATTAAAAACTAAGTTTAAATCTCCATCTTAATTTTAAATTTACTTTTTTTTTTTCATTTAAAACAGAAACAGTTTCTGTTTAATTCAAAAACTTAAACTTTGAAATCTTTTTCTAAATTTACATTATTTCAAAAGAACATAATTCAACTTATTTGAATTCAACATAAATTCAGTTTCAAAATTCCAAGTCACAAATGTATTTTGCACTTTATTTCAAATTTTATAAAACCTGAAACAGGTTTCCCGATTCATCTCTTTTATTTATTTTTTTTATATTTCAAACAAACTTTGAATTTCTGCATTTAACTTATTACAAAAATAGGAATTCAAACTATTTGAATTAAATTTTCAAACTCAAGTTTAAATCCTAAGCTAAGCTTCCAGATTTAAATTTAAACTTTACTTCAAATTTTTAAAAATAACAGAACAGCTCTGTTATTAAGCCTGCACATACACACAGAACTCCCTGATTTACTTCGAGTCACTTCTCCTACTACTCCGAGTTTTTTTTTCAATTTACCCTAGACCTACCCGAGTCAAAATTCCCTGCAACCCAGAAACTTACCCCAAACCCAGTAAACTAGTGATCTTACTGTAATTTCCAATTTACAAACTAAATTTTGAATTGTAAATCAATTCAATGATTTACTTATGATCTAAGATAGATGACCACTTCCAGAAACAATTTTACTCAATTCAAATACAAGGATCAAAGGATCTTGATCAAAAAGTAAAATACAGTAAACATGAAACTGTATTTTCTCTTTTCACTGTAAATTTAAATTTTAGTTTTAAAATTCTTGAATTTACTCACTGATTGAATTAATAAACCTGGAACATTACATCATAAATCTTTAAATTTATCACTCCAGTCAAATTTGTTTTGTGTAATTTGGTTTTCAGATTTCAGATATCATATGTAGTTTATATACAATTAGAACTCACACATTCTAAACAAACTTGATTTGTTCAAGCATTTAAGTTAAATTCAGTAAAAAAAAGTCAAAGAAATTTTAGAAATCAAGACATAAGTTTTGAAATTTGAAAAGCACACATGCACAGCCACCAACTTGTTTACAGTCACAACTTGCAAGTACTTCCATATATGTTTATTTAAAATTTATAAACATGCATAATTTACCTAAAAAAAACTGTTTTATAAAGAAGAGTTACTCACCATTTTGTAAAATTGCAGAGCACAATAAATTGCAGGGCCCAGAGTTTTGAAATGCAGGCTTGTATGCTTGTTTCAGATCCAACTTATCTCGAAAACATGAATGCAGACCTCTGCCTCTAAAAATGATGCTAGCTTGATAATTTCAGATGCAGTTTTCCCAAGGTTCTACATGCAGGCTCTACTTGATGCATGCAGGCCTCTTGCTTGTAAATGAAATGCAGAGCTTCAACTTGTTTTTACCAGATTTTGAAGATTTCATAAATGCATGATTAAGTCTGTTGCATGCAGGCCTCTGAAATGCAGGTTCTATGATTGAATTTGCAGATGCAAAGAAATGCAGGGTCCCCTTGCATTTCCAGATTATGAAAATATGAAATGCAGCCCCTTTGTTTCTAGAGTTTGATATTTGATTGCCTCTTCAATTTTCCAGATTTTTTTTTTAGTTTGATCTGAGAATTGTAAAACTGAGTTGCCAATTTTTTTTTTTTTTTTTGATATCTATGCTTTAGACAGCTTTATGTATTGGAATAGGTGAGGCCACATCTCTTTTTACTGTTTGTTTCAGATTTTGTGAGATATGGTTTGATTGCATTATGGGAAAATGAAGAGTTCTTGTAATTTTTAATCTTATTATTTTATTTAAACAATTAAATTGAATGCCATTTGTATATATGTATAGATATGTAAGATCTTTAAGGTATGTTATGTTTATACTTTGTAAATAAATGTATTTGTTTATTCATTTGTATGTAATATGTACATGTTCAATGTTAAAAGAATTTAATCAATATTTATGTATGTATATATATACATATATTGTATCTTAACAAATTTTTAAATGCTACTCATTTTTTTAAAACACTCATTTTAAACTTGAGATACTAACATATGTATTTATTTTACTTTTACAAATTTTTAAAAAGAAAGGAATTTAAAACAATTTGTACACTCACAAACAAATCACACACATATATATACATTTCTTAGTTTATTTTATTTTTGAATTAAGACTAGTATACCATTTAAATAAATAATTATCTATGTTTATATTATTTCAGATTTTTATTTCTTATTTTATAACCATTTTGTCCATTATTCCTACTTATTCTAATTTAAAGAAAGAAAATGAATTTTAAACTAATTATGTTTTTAATAAATAACCCATATAAAATAGTATTTAGTTTTAAACAATTGTTTTGAAAATCATTTGTATCCAATTCAAAATACAACTTTTAAATCCAACTAATTTGATAAAAATATAAATTATTGAATTTTCAATTAAAAGTTCCATTTTAAAAATACCTAAATTTCACCTTAATGATTTTAAAGGCCAAATGTTTATTTCAAAAACATTTATCTCAAATGTAGGTTCAAATCCCCAATTTACTTGAATTAAATTTATTTATATCTATTTATATACATATATTCATACATTTTCCTTTTATTTATTTATTTATTCATTCTAGAAAATTTTCTAATTAAATCACAATTTATTTCAAAAAATAATTTAATGGCCAATTTAAACTTAATGAATTTCAGGAATGTTACATGGGCAGTTTTGAGCTCCAGCTGCCGGGGTTATCATGTTCGAGACTGTTCAGTAAGGAATGGTTCCGGCCTTGTGTTGTAGGAGGCCGGAAGTGATCCTTGGTACGGTGATCTAGGCGACATACTGTGATGGACGGTACCCCAGTAGCCCTGCCGTTAATGGAAACCCGTTTTCCCTACGAGACCCTATGGTTTTGATTTGTATTACCCACTTTTGTGGCTAGTCGCTGGAATTTAATAGATGTAACAATTTCGGCTATTTTCTATTTACTTGAAAACCCTAGACACTACTATAATATCACTGGATTTCCTATAAAATGTTTTGGTTAGCGTAAGGTAAAAACTTACCCATGCTTATGTGTGAGAAGTCTTACGTGATACCTTTTGTTTGCTAAGGTTTTTCAAAGTTAAGCAACTTTAACCTGTTACTCACACAGACCCATGTCAGACCTGGAGTTTATTTCTGTTTTTCATAAACTCTTGGGTACTCAAATTTTTACAAGTAGCTAAGGGATTCAGGTTAGCTTTGACGAATTCTGAAGGAGGTATGGAGCAGGAGGCTTCAGCATTGTAGATATATAGTTTTCCCCTGTGTTGGTTTCTCTGTGTTATTTTCTCTGAGTTGTTTTGGGATGTAATAACTAGACAGGTGTTTATAACTGTCTAGTGTGTGATGTATTATCTATGTAACTCTGATTGTATATTATGTAATACTTATGTGATTAATATAATTTATTCGTTCCGCTGTTCAGAATATGATGTTGTTTCTTCTTTCTTCTCTTTCTTTTCTCTTTTTTATCCCTTTCTTTCTTCAAGATTATACATCTTTCTGTGGTTAGAAAGTCGGGTCATCACACTGATGATGGTCTGATAGCATTCGTCCATAAAGTTGCCCTTGGTCTGGACAAACCGAATCACCGTCTTCATCATCTTTACGGTCTTCATTTGCCGAATCGAAGTGATTTTTGGATAATTAAACCCAATCTTGGTCTCTTCGAAACGATCAGTGCATTGGCCAATATTGATAGTCGGTTATTTAACTATCAAATTAAACAATCATAAGCCAAATATTTTATTTCCACTGAAAAGCACCAAGCCTTTATAAATATAGCTTTTAAATAAATTAAATCACTTTATCAAAAAATATACTTTTAAAACATTTAAAATAAAACAACTTAAATCACTTTACTTAAAATAATCGTTATGAAATCCTATAATAACTTCCCATGAAAAGCTTTAGCCAAAACTACTTTTAAAATAAAACTATAATATAAGGTATAATATTTAATAACTATCCTTTACATCAAAATACTAATTAAACCTTTAAAAATAATTACTACAATAATTAAGTTAAATAAGTACTTACTTCAACAATTTTAAAACAACTAAGCAATAATTTTTCTAAAACATTTTTTCAAAACCATTTTTAAAACCTCTACTTTATACCTAAAAATATCCCTTGAAATTATACTTGGCTTTTTAGGAAAAATGTACTTTCCATTTCAATATTGCCCATCTAATAACTTATAAATCCTTCTCGATTTATTCCAATTAAATTTACATCTCAATCCCATAAATTTTCTTTCCCATGATTTTCAAAATAAAACTACCAGTTTTATTTTTATAGTAATTTACTCTTTCCCTTATGAATTCCCACATTGAATTTATATTTTCAGATTTATCCACTGATAAATATTCCACGTTGTTTATAAACATGTTCATAATTTCTATAGCCTTATTTTCCTTTAAATCACAGTTTCCAAAACACTTAACCGATTTTCCAATTGATTCTCTGAATTAATTCCACTTTAAAACTTAATTTGATTTACCCAAATTCATTCTAAAATCCATTAATTCAAGTTTTCTCTTTTATTTTGATTCAAAACCTTATTAAATATGAAATATCAAATTTATACTCTATATCAAAATTCCCCTTTTTATTTTTTCCAACTCGTGTAAAGCTTAAATTTAAAAATAAATCCTTTGCACCTAAAAAACAATATTTTCTTAAGTCCTCAATTTTAAAACCTTCTAATTTACAATTATTCGAAGACTCTATTCTTTTCCCATATCCCGAAATTTATTACGTAGGATTGTTAAAATCAACTATTTGCTTTTTTCCCAATTCACCTTTTAAATTTATCTGTCTTTACTATAAATCTCATTCTTTAAGTTTTCCCTTTTTTATTTCCCTTTGAAAATTCAATATTTATATTTTGTAAACGCCACAATATATCCAGCAATATATTAACATCAAGGAAATTAATTTTTCTAACACAATATATCACAGATTAGTCAACATTTCATAAATTGAATATGAAAATAAATTTAACAATTTTGAGGAATCCAGTTGGATCCCTCCAACCTGTTTCCCTGCATCCACAGATGTTAGACAATAAATGAAATACCAATCCTGCTTCAAGGCAAGATATCGTGGTATAAAGGGTCGTCCGCTATTATGCGGGGAGCATAGGGTCTCGGCCGCTATATAATGCGGGAATATCAATCACTCCAATATGTATGTATGTATACTACTATATATAATATCACATCCAACTCATAATAAATTATCAATTCAAGAAATCAACCATTGTTTAAATTTTAACTATTTAAATTTAAACATAATCCAAATGAGTAAGATTAACTCACCTTTGCCTTTTCTTTTGCAATCCGATCCAAACTGGCTATTTCCTTCACGATTTTAAACTTTGTACAAACATTGTATGGTTTATTGATACTTGAACTAATAGAATGACCAATTTCCACTTAATAAATTTAATTAACTAATTATTTTATTTAAACTAATTTCCCAAATAAATAAATTTTAGGTTACAAAAGTAATTAAATAAGTTAACCTCATTAATACATTATTTTAAAATAACAAGTAGGTCTAATATTTATATATATACACCTTTATATAGATAATTCATATATATTTTCTTTCTTTTTCCTTTGAAACTCCATATATATACATATAAGATAATCTATATAGATTTAAAAAATCTATTTTATATAAACCCTCATATTTGGATTCCCATTTCCAAGATCTTACCTATATATATATATATATATATTGTTTATACTAATTCCAAAATTCTAAATTTAACCATATACATATCCATACATTTCTCAAAAGGTTTTTCTGTTTTAAACTTCATATATATATTTCCAACTGTATATATATTCGTTAAATTAAATCTTAAAAAAAATGAAATGGCTTATATACCTTACCGTAATTATTAATTTTCTCTATTTCTAACCTATATATATATATATTAATTTTAATTGAAAATAAATTATCTCATACCTCATGGCCTCACTTGTTCGCCAACAGCCAGCAACGAAATCGTGACCCCCAAGCGAACCACCCTCCCACTGGCACTACCCAAAATCGCCATCTCGACCTGAAAATCGCGCCTCCTCATCGCGCTCATGAATGACGACCCAAACTCCACGACCCGATGTCGACTGCTATATCGCTGTCACCACCACACGAGCCCTTCCCCCACAAACTCCAAAACCCAATTTGAACGAACCATCACTATTCGATTTACCAGAAATCGCCCTCGTCCTAAAGCCGACACACCTAAAGTTGCTCCACTTTCCTGTCAACGCCGCCGACTATAACAGCTGCTCATGAGGCAAGCTTCCCTAATGCGAGCGACAACAATCACACAGCAATTTACCCAACCGTGAATTTCCCTTTTTTTTTCTTCGTCCATCATTTTTTTCATCTTCTGAGTGATTATGAAATGAGGAGAGGGATTCGTTTAGTATTTGAAGACGAAGATGCCTTTTTTGAGGTTAAAATGAAAAGCTTGGTTGTCTTTTCAAAAAGTTGAAAAGGGAGATTGCGTGCCTACAAAAACCAGCTACACTCACATTGAGGTGAAAGAATATTTTTTTTATGTGAGGGGAATGTAGCTGAAAATCGACCAGTTTATAAGAATAATATTTTCAATTAAATTCAAATTCCAATTGACTCGATAAATGCAACTCAAAATCTTGGCCTCCTATCGGGGCATCCCACTAGGCTTTTATAATGTTATACTCCTATTTCGAACGCGATGAAAAAGGTCTCGGGTCCTAATTCGACCGTATGGAGAAGATAGCTTTTTGGACCCAGTTTATATTGAATTCCCGATATAATTTCAGTGCGTTTATATATCGTATGGCCAAACGATAACTCTAAATGATTACGAAAATTGAAATCCAACAAAAATACACTATTATGGATCAAATGGATCTAGTTTCATCGAATTCCGAGACTGTGCCTCGGAAGGCTATTTTTAAACACCATTAAATGATATATTTTCAAAACTGAATAAAACACTTTTAAATTCAAATTTTAAACTTTTATTACCTTCAGCATTATCAATATAAAATTTACAAGCCTTCTATTATTTTTAACAAGCTAGAAACTCCCGATTTCAAATTTTACCCAATTTCCAATTATTAAATCTAATAATTAAATTTTCCAATAAATAGTGATATTTGAAATCAAATTGATAGTTTGCTTTTAAATATTTTAAACTGATTAAATATTCCATTTTAAAATATCCAAAACCCTAGGTCGTTACATTCCTTCCCCCTTAAAAGAACATTGTCCCCCAAATTGCTAGTTTAGAAGAATGGCCCATTACCCGTTTGGTTTTTTCCCAAAACCAAACAATTTTCAACTACTTTCCAAAAATCTTTTTATTAAACACACACCAACCCTCTTACTAACTTTCCAAATTTATCCACCTGTTTCAAATAATATTACTTACTCAACCATTCAAATTGTAATTCAAAACCAAATTTTAAATCATCAAAATTTCTTTAAATTTTTTCTAACTCCTTATATTTTCGAAAAATTTCACCAGCGTCTCCTTTTCGCGGCTAGCTCGAAACAACTACAAAATGCCTCTATGGGCCCTAAATTTTCAAAAGAAAACAAAAGCCAAGTGGCTAGATCAGAAAACCATCATATGCCAATTTATATACATATCTTTTTGTCGGACTATTAAAATTTAACTTCTGAAATCAAAAACACCGATCTCCTTTTGCTTTTAGAACACCCATATATCCTTCTTAGCAATAACATCCAATTAAAGAACCCAAAATTATTTATTCATTCCTTTTCAAAATTTTCAACATTTTCTTTACTTAAACCCATATGATGTACATATATCATCCGTACGCAATACCAAATCCGATCTCTTACTCGATCACACAATTCACTTACAAACTAGTATCATCCACCCTACTCCCTAATGCAGACTCAGATTTGGTCTCTTGATCAGAAACCGTCATTCTCCTTGCATAGCCATAAACTATATAGAGAATTCTTCAAAATCAATTAAAAATCCATATCCAGGGTTCATCGTCGAAAATCGAGTGAAAAATCCTAACTCGAACCATTACGCGAATAAAATAATATATGTACATCCTGCGTATTTATCTCAATTGATTATTAGCTATATCAACTTTCTTTTTTATTCGCATTTATTTTGGTTTCCATTCCACTTATCCACAATTTTTCCTTTTACCCAACTTTTATTAAATCTCCATTCAAATACTAACTTAGTATATTTACAATACCAAATTTTTCTTAATAATTTCACCATTTCTTCTTAAGTTCAATATAAATATTTTGCACACTTAACTATTTATATTCACTTTACCGCTTAAGCCTTTGTACCTATTTTCTTTTAACTTGAATTTTCATTTTCAATCCAATTTACTTTCAATTTTTTATTTATTTCCAAGTCAAATTTAATATTGAACTCTATTCACCTTATCCCAAATCATATTTAATTAACCATTTCTTTAATTGGTTCCATTCATAAATTTATTTATATCTCAACTTTTTTTTATTCCCAAACCTTTATTATTTTCAGTCCACTTCAAACTAATTCTTCAACTTCACTTTATTTTACACAATTTAAATTAAGTATCATCCCACTATTCAATTTCAATTCGTTTGCTTACCCATTTAAATCGATTAGTTTACTAAATAATTTGAATTTCAACACTTTGTTTTATTTAGTCCAACTTGACTAATTTCCCATTTCACACAATTCAAATTAAATTGCAATATTCAGTTTCAATCCCATTTACTTACAAATGTAAATTCATTTGTTCATTCACATATTTTATTTCCAACTGATAAATTTTTGTTTAACTAACCATGTCACTTATTCTACTTAGACTTTTCCTCAAATTCAATCGTTTGTTTAACTAGATTTACTTACATTCCGATCCAATTAATTTTTTTTAAACCTCTATAAGTTTTTCAACTTATTTACATCCCATTGACTAATCCCTTTAATTCACTTCATCAAATTGGTTTACCTTTCTAACTTATTGCATTTTCACCTTTACTTTAATTTAGCTCTTCTTAAGTTAAATTTTATTCTAGACAAATTTCTAATTTTTATAAGTTTTCAAACTTATTTATATTCCATTAACACTTTTAAATGACTTCTAGAGTTTAAGCAATTTCTCACCATTTCAAAATCACTTTTGAAATCAACTATATCCAAAATCCTTTGATATATCCAATTATTCTTTTGAATTTCAAAACCAAACCCAGTTTTGCAAACAACTCCAATTAAAACATTCACAACATTTAGGTAGAATTCCTTTCTTGGAAACTCGAAAATGAATATCGATGACGCTGCAGTCATCACCGAAATTATTTTCCAATGACCGAAGTGAGTTCAACGCTTTTATTCTTTTCAAAAACATTTCAAATATTTTTATTTCCAAATCCCACCAGATTTTCATTTCCAATTAAAAAATATTTTTAAATAATATCACTATTATTCTTCTAAAGCCCTTTGAAAATCATTTTCAAACCCAAAGGGAATTTAAATTCCAAAATTTCAAATTTCAAAACCTTTCAATTCATATTCAAATATTACTATGGAATTTTTATGTCATTTTCAATTATAAATCACGTTGTAATTCACATTTACAAACTTCATTTTGTTATATAAATTTATTTCTTAACCTTTTGGTTATAGATTCATTTTCTTATTCAATCTCCACTTAACAATGGTAATAGTTTAATATTATCACTTCCTAACAACCAAGAAACCATATATAACTATAATGATTTGTGGAAAATTATTTTTTATAAATAAAAATAATTTGGGAAAAATTATTCCATTTTCCCTATTTAAAACAATATCGCGTTGAATTGTTCTCTACAATTGTTTAGAGATCCCTATCAATAACGTTAATTACTCATGTTGACCAGAATCCATAAACCACTAAACAAACCAATCAACAAAATATAAATAATCTTATATCCACTAACAAATACGCGCTCATATCTACTAATACACTCAAACTCATTCCAGAGTACCACTGACTCTATCTTAAATCAGTAATTCCCACCAGAGCCAAGGTTCTCGCTTAACCTTTAGCTCTGATACCACTGTAACATCTTGCAAATCTGTACCCCTTTGAGCCGACAAATTCTTCATCAGTTTAAATCAAAGTGGTCGGAAATATAAACCATTCGGGTTAAAGAAGAAAGAGGTAGAAGAAAAAAAATAGAAAACAACATCAGAATCTCACAATTGCAGCGGAATAACATATAATAGATAACAACAAATATTTATACAAACGAAATTGTAACTGTATAATGCTTACAATCATCAGAGTACAACATAATCCATAGCACACAACTAGACAGTTATAGTACTTGTCATCACAAAAGCTGACTATACATCTTACACTGCACAGCAGAACATACATCAAGTACGTGTGATACGTCTCGCCATCCAGCTCATCTCCTGAGCTCTACGACATCCTATCCTGCGTCTATAATACTCGGTCTAACCCGAGCATTATAATAAAATAACACTCGAATTTGTCAGGAAAACTAGCATGAGAAAAAACACTCAATTGGATTATTACAATTTTCAAAATCCTTTGAAATCAAAGGTATATCATAAGACCATGCCACAAATAAACATGCCAGGTTTTTACCTTACATAACCTAATTTTTTTTTATCAAAACCATTTGATACTATAAAAGTGTCTATAGAAAGTAAAATAGAATCTAGCTGAAATGCTTGCACCACACGTTCCAGCATAGTTGGGCACAATCAAAACCATACAGGCGCTTATTGGAGATTGGATTCCATACAATGGCAGGGCTACTGGGGTACCATCCATCACAGTATATGGTCTAGATCAACGTACTGAGGACCACTCCTGATCTCCTGCAACACAAGACCGGAGCTACCCCTTACTGGATAATTCGAATAATATCACCCCGTGGTTGGGTTCAGAAACCACCTACTAAGGCGAGATCAAAAAGGGACATCTAGAAAGGGATGACCTTACCCTACTTGGGTGCTACCCACTTAGCCTTGCTGCACCTTCCAGTTTTATCCATTTTTGGTTGATGAGGCTTGAGGTTACGCGTTACCTTTTTAGAACACATTTCACTTAGAATGGTCATCGTCCTCCTGACGATGGTCTGATAGCATTCGTCCATACAAGTTACCCTGGGTCTGGACAAACCGAATCACCATCTTCATCATCTTCACAATCTTCATTCGCAACGTTCAAACCGTTTCAAAGTGGTTTTCAGATAATTAAATCCGATCCAGGTCTCTCCAAAACGATCAACGTATTGGCCAATATTGATAATCGGTTATTTAACTGTCAAATTAAACAATCATAGGCCAAATATTTTATTTCCACTGAAATGCACCAAGCCTTTATAAATATAGCTTTTAAATAAATTAAATCACTTTATCGAAAAATGTACATTTAAAACATTAAAAATAAAACAACTTAAATCGCTTAACTCAAAATAATCGTTATGAAATCCTATAATAATTTCCCAAGAAAAGCTTTAGCCAAAACTAATTTTAAGATAAAAATATAATAAAATATATAATATTTAATAATTATCCTTTACATCAGAATACTAATTAAACCTTTAAAAATAATTACTACTATAATTAACCTAAATAAGTATTTACTTCAACAATTTTAAAACAACCAAGCAATAATTTTTCAAAAACGTTCTTTCAAAACCATTTCTAAAACCTCTACTTTATACTTAAAAATCTCCCTTGAAATTATACTTGGCTTTCAGGAAAAATACACTATCCACTTCAATATAGCCCGTCTAATTACTTACTAAACCACAAGATCAAAGATTGACCAATGAAGTGGAAAGTTCCACTAGCACTTCAGAGCTATCGTGCAGCCCCTACAATTGGCATCACTATATGAAACAAATTCGAAAGGGTTGCCTTTCAAATAGAAAATTCTGTAATCTTTGGTGTTACTCGAATATTATGGAATTCGTTTCATGGCTCGATAATGTGATTCTTTGGAATTTGCTTGAAATCATGCACAAACATAGACACTCATCATAATATCGAGTCTACTAGTGATTAAATAAAGTGAGGAACCTATCATACTTCTGAAAAGTTTCTGATCAATATTCTTACCATTCTCATCTTTGGCTAAATGTAAGCTAGTTTTCATTGAAGTGGGTTTACTTGAAGTGTTATCCATTCCAAAATGCCTTAGTAACTCTCTTCAATATTTTTCTTGATAATTAAAAATTATATTTCCTAATTATTTAATTTGTAAACCCAAAAAGAAATTTAATTCTCCCATGAGACATTTCAATTTCATTTTCCGTTGTAATTGCAAAATCATTATAGAGATTTTCATTCGTAGATCCAAATATTATATCATCAACATTGAGTTGAACTATTAAAATATCATTATTATCCTTTTTGATAAACAATATGGAATAAATTTTACCAATTTGAAAACTAGAGTTGAGCATAAGTTGATTGTATAAGATCATGAATTGCCTTTCTTAGTTTAAACATGCTTTGGAAACTTCCATGAAAAATAAGGCAGTTATTCAACATAAACATTTTCTTTAATAAAACTATTTAATAAAGCGCTTTTGACATCCATTTGATAAAGTTTAAAGTTCTGATGGCAAGCAAAGGCAAGTAATATTCAAATTGCTTCTAGTCGTCTTACAGTTGCAAATGTCTCTTCATAATCTATTCCTTTTTCAATTAATTGTACCTTGAGCAAATAATCAAGCTTTATTATGAATTATATTATCGTTTTCATCGGCTTTATTTTTAAATATGCATTTTGTTTCAATAACGGATCGATCACTAGGTCTTGGTACAAGTATCCAACCATTGTTTCTTTCAAATTGATTAAGTTCTTCTTACATTGCTAATATCCAAAAATCATCTTTTACGGCTTTCTTACAATTCTTAGGTTTTATACTTGAAATAAAAGCTACATGACTCATTTGATTTAATTGATTTCTAGTTGGGACCCTTTTGTTTACGTCTCTAATTATATTATCTATAGGTGATTTTTAAGAATCGAGGAGGGGATCTCAAGGCATTATCGTTAGAATTGATATTATTTTTAATTTCGTTTTCATTATTAGTATTAGTATTATTTTTGTAACGATTAGGAATTTTGGACGTTTGGTTTTGAATGTTTAATTTATTTTTAAATGTTGAATTTGAAATATTAATTTATTTTGAATATGGAGATTTTGGTTGAATCGGTGAAATGGTTTAAAATTTCAAATACAGTGATTAATTGAATTTGGTAAATAGCAAATTTAATATTTGAAATTGGGTAAATATGTGAATCTGGAGTTAAATGTGAACGAAAATGATTGCTAAAGTTGATATAAACATTATTTGAATTGGAGTGATGATAGTCGACTTTTGAATGGAATTAAAAGTCGATAATTTAAATTGGAAATTTATATATATTAATTTAATAGTGAAATTTAATATGTGGAATAGTGTAAATGAGAATTTGTCATTTAATATGAACCAGAATGGTTTCTAATATGGGTACAAATTCTATCTGAATTATAATTGAGTTCCTAAGTTTTTAAAATTTGGATTTCAATTGTTTTTGTCGATTTTGAAAATAGTTCGATTTAAGCGATGCGATAAAATAGCCTTCTGGGACATAGTCTTGAAATTCAACAAAATCAATTCCATTGGACCCGTAATAGCATACAATTATCAGATTTTGAATTTCGTAGCATTTGGATTTACTATTTGGTTGTACGGAATAGAAACGCATTGAATTTAATAGCTAAAATTAATATTATAATTAGGTTCAAAAAGGTACCTTTCATATACGATCGAATTAGGGCTCGAAACTTGTTCCACTAGTTTGGAATGAGATAAGACATCATAAACACTAGGCGGCATGCTTCGTTTGGAGTTCGTCCGAAAAAGTACGTGAACAGTAGAAATAATAATAAAATAATATGTATGCACCTATATATATGCGCGTATACAACCCTAACCCTAGCTATCTATCTCCAGCCACCACCTACGATTCAATGGAGAAAAATCAAAGTTCTTTCCCCCTCATTTTCTCTCCAAACATCAACTATTAGGGAAAATTTCCAACTGGAAAAACATGGAGCTCATCGAGCTCTATGGATCAGTACGGTCGAGATCGAGTAAGGAGGTTCAAGGCGGCGACAAATCGCCACGAAAGGCGCATGTTTGGAGGGGGATTTCATGGAAACGGCGGCAAAGGAGGAGGCTGATCGTGGAGCATAGGTGAAGGCTAGGCGGGGCTTTCGATTGGCAGCATTGGATCATTGTTGAAATCGATGTTGGAGGGCGCGACAGTCAAAATTGTTCATATGGGAATGGGTTGAATTGCTTGAGGATGAACGCGATGGAAGAAGAGAAGTGCAATCGAGATTTGATGCCCCGAATGAATGGCCTGATTTAATTGAGGGTAAATAAAAAATAGAAAAGAAATTGAAAATTTATATTGTTTGAATTCGTGAATCTTCTAAATTGTATATCTTTCACATACGAGGTTCAATTTAGATGAAACAAGCGGCATTGGAATCGTGTCGATGAAGGCTGTGGCATGGAATCGAGGTGACATTTATCTGAAGCTAAAATATTTTAGTTTCAAATAAAAGGTGAGTGTTCATATCGCTCACGAAGTACTAGATTAATTTTATGGTAGTCAAATTTGAAATTATGAAGTGATTTGAATTTGCTGATTGTTGTTTGATAAATTTAATCGACATTTCATTTGACATCTGAATTAACCGATAAAAGTTTAAATTTACAATTAAATTGAATTTGAATTAAATTAATAGAAAAATATCGATTATTGATATCCAGTTAATTGTTGTGATATTGTGACTATTTGGATGATTGATTGCGATGGACGCAAATTGGTTGATATTTGGATGATTTGATGGTTATTTATTTTTATATATATCTTGTTGTCATCCTCTATATTATTTACAGTATATAAAACTATGAATCAAATTATTTCAAATACATTAAGAAATAGGTTGAAATGATATATACCTATGACATTTATTTTGGATTGAAACGATATATATCCATCCCCAAATTAAGTTGAAATAATTGTTTCACTTAGCCATCGGATAGAAAATTATATAAGGACACCGGATTGGTTAAATTATATAATTCTAGGGCTTTGGTTTGAAATTATTTTAATTGATGTTATTTTTTGAAATAAAATCAAATTTATGGAAATGGAATTATTTTTGAGCTCGAGCTCGAAATGTTAAAAATAAAGTTGTCAATTGAAATAGTTTAAAGAATCGAGTTTGAAAATTTGAAGTTATGTTTGAGAAACTATTTGGACGATGGAAATTGATTTGTTTAAGTGATTTAAACTTTTACTCGAACTTCGAAATAATCCAAGTAAAAGTAATTTAAATGGATATTTCTAAATTTAAGCTCGGAATTGCATTATTTTAAATACTCAAACCTTAAATTGAACGTTGAAGTTGAATGGTTTAAGTGATTTAAATCGATATTCTAAAATCGAACTCGAATTTATATAAGTTGAAATGGTTTAAATTTGAGAAGTAAATTGAAATTAATTGGAACTGAAATTGAAATTGAATTAATTTGGAATCAAAATTGATTTGAATTATAATTGAAATTGAAGTTAATTCGAATTGAAATCGAAAATGAATTGATTTAAAAGGAAATGCTAATTGAAATTGATTTGATTTGGAAGTTTGGAATTAGATCGTTTGACTTTGAAACTATTTTCAAAATAAATATTTTATTATGTAAACTGGTAAAAAAACCTATCTTTAGATGTTTAAATTACTTTGATTTTCCAAACTATTTTACTATATTAACCATTTTGAATACTCAAACTATTTTATATTAAACAATTTTAACTTTTGAAATATTTAAAAAAATTCAAAACTGTTTTCTAAAAATTCAAACTGGTCAGAGTGGGAATTTTTATATTCAAATCATGAATTCAAATGTGAATAAGGTAAAATTAAAATTTTAACCTAAATAGACATTCGAAACAATTTTGGAAGCGAAATCAAGAGATTAAGGCGAAAATGTTTTTGAAGTGGAATAGTGTATTTTGAGTAAATATGATGATTTTAAAATGGATTTGATTTGAAACAAATTTGATATTTTTATATCGAGCATGAATTGTTTCCGAAATATAAAAGTACCAACCGGTGTGTAAAATGACATTCGGTTTTTAAAGAGACTGGGCCCTCTTATTGGCATATTCTCTGTCAATACTAGAACCACTTTAACAACCGTGTACACAGAGGAGACTCTAAAACGAAGTGGTTGGATTTGCCGCTGTTTGCTAGATTTGAAGAAAGAGAACGATGATAGATAGACCCTGGTACTTGTGCCAATTTAAAATGGCTAAAATATGACGGTTTGAAAGCGCCGAGTGGGCTAATTACCCCTAGTGGACATTTGTTCTTCAATTTTCTTGGACTCCATCCATATTGTTACTCTTGTTTTTGGTTTCGATTTGTGCTCTTTGATTTAGGATAGCCTTCCTTTGACTCGATATGCGATCAATGGACGCGATGGGCGGTCATGGCTATGATGCTTTACCACCAGCCCTACGACCTGAACTAGTAGTATCTGACCTGGGCATTGCCTTACGTGCCTTGTCATACTTTTATCCCTATACAAGACCCCTAAGATTTTGGTTTAATGTTATCTTATCATGAGACATCCCTATCTACCGACAGTTTATTGGTGTTTTATATGCAAACTTTATGACAATGCCTAAAAATGCATTAAGGGGGTCAATGTAAAGCCTTAACGCTAAAAATATATATTTATTTTATTGATTAAACATATATATATATAGCGTATTCTACTACATATAAATATTTTGATGGATCCTTAAGAGATGGAAAATCCCACAACATCTCTTGAGTTATTGCACGCACATTATGAAAGTATGCTATGCTATGGATTGTGCAATATGGATATGCAATAATGTAGAGAATAATGTAGATAACAATATAAATAATAATGTGGAAAATAAGTGCAGTAAAAAGATAACACTAGAGATTTTTACACTGGTTCGGAGCATAGTCCTACGTCCAGTCCCAGACTCCTTCTGGAATTACACTACAAACAATATCCCTCACTTAACCCGGATGAACAGGTCTATACAACACCTGAACAGCCAAACAGGATTTCTGCCTCAACAGCCGAAGAGGTCTTTCTGCCTCAACAGCCGAAGAGGTCTTTCTGCCCGAGCAAGCGAACAGGACTTCTACTAGATATAGAAAGCTTTGTTGACTAGTATGTTCTTGATAACACAGATATGTCTTGAAGTACACCCTTCCTATAATCAAATCCTCAAGAGTATTTTGTGTGTGTATTGATTGAAAGGAAGAAAATGACCTAGAATTAAAAAATGTATGTATTAACTCAAAGATTCAAGCGATATAAAGTTTGTGAATGCTTTGAATTACACAGAGTATAGAGCAAGAATAGATTAAGAGAGTAATGAAAGAATTCGGTGATTTTGAAAAGAATCAAAGCATGTTTATATAGAGGATATAGGGATGCAATCATTTATGAAAGATTTCAATCAAAAGTTGCATCCGTTCCTCTTGAAATTGGATTGAAACCCCTTCATGAAAGAACGTGTCTTTTCAGTCAAATGGCCGTTATTTGCCGTTCAGTCAACTGACTCAGAAGTGCCAGCCGACTTAATTTGAAAAACGTGCAATTCATAGTAATTATATGTGCATTGACACAGGTCAGCCGACTGGCTAACTTGAGTCAGTAAATTGGCTGACCTGAGTCGGTCAACTGACCTGTGCTATGTTGCACAAATTAGACTATAAAACTATAATTCGAAGTAAATCTTTTTGAGTGTGTGTGTGACTACTTGAGGAATGATTTTAACAATATTTTAACATAACTAAGACTTAAAAACGAGATAAAAATACATACTATATTCTGAATTGAAGTCTTGTCTTGTTTGAAGTTCCATTCTCTTTTTGTCGCTATGTTCCATCGTCTTTGTGATCTATGATTGTCAATGCTAGTGGATATTCTTCATCATGAATTAAAATCATGATTCAACATTCTTCCCTTTTTGATTGATGACAACATATATAATTGACGATATATAATATGAGTTATAAAGAATTAGTTTTCTTAGTTTTCTCCCTATAAATGTTTGGCTCTACAAAAAAATTGTTAGAAAATACAATAATTTCTCCCCCTTTGTCATCGAAAAAAGGGATACTTAAAAAGCCAAAATACCACAGTTAACATAAAGAGAAATATTACGTGGACAACATATAATCACATAAACGTATCACATATACAACACCTCACAATATCACAAAATATTACATAGTTCATAGCCATACGAATTCAAACAAACACCAAAGCACAAAAGAGAAATAACTTACTAACGAGATTGTTCTTAAAGAAAAGAAAGATCTGACTAATCATTAAGCCAAAAGAACAAAAGACAACTTATTCTGCGTTCGAATCAAAGGGATCTTCCTCCTCCAATTGGACTGGTTTCTTCCCTTTAGCAACGTCATGAAATGTTCCTCCAGTGCCACTTGTGCTGGAGCTTGTAGCTTTGGAAGTTGACCAAGAGATTGTGGAGTTGGCCTCTTTCCACCGTCCAAATGCAAAGATCTGGTAGTGGAAGATGCCCAAGAAATAGCTTCCCATTAAGTTCTAAAGAAACCTTTAATTTTGTTAAGCTTCTTGTCTATTTTATTGAGGCAAGAGCCAAGAATAAGTTGGTTTTGAGCGAGCAAATCAGTAGCTTCTCATGAAGATTGGCCAATAACTGGACGACGGATAACCTCTTCTTTGGATTGATGAGGTTGAGAAGAAGATTGTTCAGTAATGTGAATTCCTTGTCGTCTTTGTCATTGAGTTACTCGCCATTCTTGAAAAGTAATGAAAGGTTCCACGTGATCAAGGAGTTGCATGAGACTTAAGGTACGAATGTTATATAATCCGACTTTAGAGAATTCAGATTCGGGGGATCTTAACCAAAATCATTTAAATGTCGCATTATATATTCACCAAAGTAAATTACATTTGTTCTACCTTGGTTAAAACTTAGGAATTCGTCCATAAGAAGTTGAGTCCAGTTAACACACAAATTTCCCCATATAGCATATAGAGCAAGGAAATTATCGGGATATACTAATTCATATGACCCTGTCCATGGGGTTATACTCTTAAGAAGAAACTTGTGCATGAGTCTAGCTTTTGGCCGGAGTGACATAGATTTAACTTCTACAGCATCATCTTCGAGGAATAAATGACTTATATTGTACCGAATTTTCATACCGCAATTTATATCCTGAAGATTAATTCCCCCAACTCTAGTTTGAAGCAAATGGTACATACGTTCTAGAGAAAGAAAAACAGAAATTCCACATACCGACGTCCAAATGCATTTTGCTCAATTTCAAGGTGCTGGCTCTTGAAGATTCAAGCTCGTGTAGAACAGCTTAACCGTTATATGGTTGATTTTTAGATTGTTCTTTTTGCAGTCAAGAAAAGTATCCAAACCGCTTCTTTTGGAAAGCTCATGAATGCCACAAGAGTTGAAGTTAGGATAATGAACAAAGGAGCTTCGAAAATACGCGAGTCTTGCATATTTATCCACCTTTGAATTACTTTGTCATGGACCAGCCATGTGACGACCGCCCATGACACCCGCACGGAAACAAGGGAATGGTGCACTGAAAGTGTGCCAGGCAGCCATGAGTGACCGTCAAGGGTAAAATAAACATCGCAGAATCTATCGTATAACTCACAGCGCATGGACAAAATACAATAGAGAAATATATAGTGAAGCCCCATAACAGAAAATCATCATATAGACTTCATAATAGTTTTATACATGGTCTGAATCATGAATACAAGAATCCTCACTACATAGCACTCAGAGTAATCAACAATCAGCGGAATATCCAGTACATAGAATATGAAAATAATATGTAAAGCCTCCTGCTCGTCTTCGTCATCATCAGCGTGAGCCACTAAGATCAGCACCTGTCACCTGTCACCTAGTCTGCCCATCCCAAACATGGATGAACAGCCCAAGGTAATAAGAGGAGACATAAAACCTTGAGTTAGACAACAGTCTTAGTGAGCAGTAAATCAACTATCAAACATACCAAAGGAACATAAAGGATAAAAGGAATAGGAACCCAAATCATCCCACTCCACCTCTTTCTACAGTGATAGCCCCCAGACACACACTAAGGAGAAGCAAGCATAGCAAAGCAGATAATTAAAGTAAAGCAATAATCACTCGAGTCAAGGTCGATGTTTTCCAAATACAAACCCCCAAGGCCTAAACCAAGATCAGATAAGCACCCAGAAAACACCGCTCTTGAGACCGAATGATGATACAACCAAACATCCATGACTCTGGCTATCACTGTTATCATTGCCTTGATTTTATCGTTAATTGAATGACCAACTCATCTTTCAACCATCCGTCAAGGGCTAATGGCAACCCCGGTTCTAGACATAACTCCGCACGTCACCGTGACCCGTGCCTAGGTATAACGGATCTACCCAGAGTACTAGCACGTCATCATGACCCGCGCCTGGGTATAACGGATCTACCCAACGTACTCTTGCTTTGAGCTTGCTAGAACCTTCAATAACGATAAGATCTCAGCCTTCTAGTCATCCTCCTCGACGACTATTCCCATTATAGCTCAAGCACCTCTCGAGCACACCATTATCCACCAACTCGAACCGCATCATCGAGTAATCAACATGCTTGGGATGATCCCGTCTGGATTAAACCAAGGCTTCCACATCATGCTTTGTTCCAACGCATCTTAGCAAAGTCCATCTCATCATCATACTTCGCCTCAACATATCATGGCAAAGTCCATTTCGTCATCATACTTCGCTTCCTCTAACTATAGCAAAGTCCTCGAACCCATCCATATGAGCTTCATCATCCGCTTCATATGCCACATCAGCTTTCACCATTCAAGAGCCTTTCCACTTAGCTTTTGAATCATCTTCAACCATCTTGTCCCAAATCAACTACAAGCTAACTCGAGACAATCAAATCAATCATACATCCAAACAATCAAGCATTCAAACAAGATCTAATCAAGCAATATCAACTATAATGGCAATTTCGTAAATAAATGAGCATAAGTCTAACATATATGAAATCATGGATTTTAGCATAGATCTATCAAATATAAAACATGGGTTTTGTCTCTATAACTTGTTAATTGAACTTGCATAGGTAAACATCTTCAAAAGTAATGAATCTAGTCTTGGAACTAAGAAAAATGCATGAAATCTCTAACTTTAACACTCAAACAAGCCACCAATCCAATATACTCCTTTGGGTCCGCGTGAGAGATAACTACCACTCACCGAATCACCCAAACACTTCAACAACTATCAACTAAAGATCTGGACAGCAAGGATTCAAGCTCGATTCATCGAAATCTCGCTTGAAATGGTGAAATCTAACTTCGTCGGATGAAGATCTTCAACTTTGGCTCTTCAATCTTCGATCTTGGATGGATGTTAGCACTCGATCAAAGTGGAGAAAAGAAGTGAAGAAATGTTGTAGTCGAGCTCTCAAAATGGCAGCACTTCGTCGCTTCAAAAGCCGGTGCCAAAAAGTGAGCCAAACTCCTCTATTTATAGGCTGATTTCACCCTTAGGTCGTCGTCCAGTTTTAGGTCGTTGCCGACCTAAAGATCCCCGACCTAACTTAGGTCGTTTACGACCTAACTTAGGTCATTTACGACCTAAGTCTCAATAGTACATGCAACCTAAAACCCAGCCGCCTTCCTTAACTCGAACCAACGACCTACGACTTATCCAAACACACAAGATCTCACGACCTAACTCCTATGCGACCTAACAAACAAGGCCGACTTAGCACACACATGCACTTACACGACCTACCTAGCTGCCGACTTAAAAGCTTACGACCTAACACATAAGCCTCTATACGACCTAACCTAGTCACGACCTATCGAGCAACACGAGTTACGACCTAACAACTCATAGCGGCCTTCCTTAGGTCGTCTAACGACCTAACTAACCTACCGACCTAACTATGCTACGACCTAAAACATGACGACTTAACTACTAGGCCATAACTCGTCTACGACCTAACTTCCTTAGGTCGGTCCATACTTAGGTCGGTCAGAAATTATAACTCGTAACTGTTAGGTCGTTAACCCTAGGTCGCTAACTATCTTAGGTCGCTCAACCGACCTATCTACCTTAGGTCGCTCAACCGACCTATCTACCTTAGGTCGCTCTACCGACCTATCTACCTTAGGTCGTAAACACTTTTAGATCGCTAACTACATTAGGTCGCTAACTAATTTAAGCCGCTAACTTATAGGTCGCTCGCCCTAACTACTAAACGACCTAACTTACCTAGCAACCTAACACTTCCCTTAGGTCGCTCAACGACCTAACTTAGGTCGTTACCCCTGTAGGTCGTTCACAACCTATCTCCTAACTCGCTAACCCGTAAGTCGTAGCCTTCTTAGGTCGTTACCTCGGTCTAACACACTAACTCGGCCACACCTTAAGTCGTCCAAATATCTAGGTCACTAACTCATCCCAGCCCTTAAGTCGCTCATATCTATAGGTCGCCTACGACCTAATACTTAACATGTTAACTCGTCCAAGTCTATGAGTCGTCCCACATCCTAACTCGGCCACTAGTTAACTCGTTAGCTATTATAACTCGGCCACATGACCTAAGCTCCTACCGACTCAACATCACACGACCTAAGACGCTAAGTCGGCCACGACTCAACACCGAACGACCTAGGCTACCCTTCAACCTAAGCCTCTACACGAGTTAACTACCATACGACTTAAGCACTAACGACTTAAAGACAACAACAGTTTTACGATCTTTCGATCCGTAAAAATACGGGTCGTTACATTCTCTCCCCCTTAGGAATTTCGCCCCCGAAATTCCAAACAAAAAAGAGCAATCAAAATTATTCCGCATGCCTACCATCCATAGCAATCAACAAACCATGCATCCAATTACTAACCTAGCATGCAAAATTCTAAGACTAGAACAAGCTACAAATTCATGAGATGTCACGACACCTTAGGGCCATACCTTGAAGAGTTCAGGATGAGCTGCCTTCATCCTCTCTTCCTCCTCCCACGTACAGTCGTTAACATCATCACTCCATTGTACCTTGAGCAACGTAATCGTCTTCCTCCTAAGCTGTTTCGTATCGATTTCAACAATACGAAGCGGCTTACGAGGTCTTCTAACAACTGGATCAACCTCCAAATCTTCACAGCTATCAGCAGAAACCACTGTGCTCGAGTCGTGCACATACTTCCGTAGATACGATACATGAAAAACATTGTGCACACCCGCCATCTTTTCTGGTAACTCCAATCTATAAGCGAGCTTTCCAATTCGCTCGATAATCGGGAATGGTCCGACAAATTTCGGAGTCAATTTTCCTTTCTTCCCGAATCGAATAACATTCTTCAGAGGAGAAATCTTCACAAAAACCATATCACCTACGTCGAATTCCAAATCTTTTCGACGCTTATCGGCATAACTCTTCTGATGGTCTTGGGCTGCCTTCATTCGTTGCCGAATGATCTCTATACAATCCGAAGTCTGACGAATCATCTCAGGCCCAAGTATCAGCTTTTCTCCAGTTTCCAACCAACATGTTGGAGAGTTACACGGTCTTCCATACAGTGCCTCATATGGTGCCATACCAATACTTGACTGGTAGCTGTTGTTATACGCAAACTCCACTAAATGAAGTTGATCTTCCCATGATCCTCCGAAATCCAAGACACATGCTCTCAAGAGATCTTCCAAAACTCGGTTGACTCTCTCAGTCTGACCATCTGTTTGGGGATGATAAGTTGTACTTAAACACAACTCGGTTCCCAAAACTTCCTGAAAGCTCTTCCAAAATCCACTAGTGAACAATGGATCTCGATCGCTCACTATACTCTTCGGAATACCATGGAATCGAACTATCCACTTAACATACAATTCAGCCAACTTCGATGCAGTCCTAGTCGATCGAACAGGAATGAATCTTGCACTCTTAGTCAAACGATCTACAATGACCCAAATCCCTTCATTTCCCGTTCTGGTTCTAGGTAAACCATCGATAAAATCCATCGATATTTGCTCCCACTTCCATGTATGAACTTCTAACGGCTGAAGCAATCCACTGGGCTTCTTCTTCTCTGCTTTAACCAACTGGCAATTCATGCACTTGGAAATAAAATTTCCAACATCCTTCTTCGTACCTTCCCAGTAATAGGCTCTCTTCATGTCCCGATACATCTTATTTCCTCCTGGATGAATTGTCAACTTCGAGTGATGACTTTCCTTCAAAACTTCATCTCTCAACTCATCGATATCGGGAACAACCAGTCATCCTTGCTTCCGAAGCCAACCCTCTCGATCGACTTCGAATCTTTTATCCTTCTTCGGGTCCAATCCAGATTCCAAATCACGGATAATCTTGACAAGCTCATCGTCTCGCTTTTGGCTCTCGCCAATTCTTTCCACAAGAGTAGGCCTTATCGATAAGTTTGCCAACATATCAGGTTCCAATTCACATCTGGGCCTGAAGTCAAATCTAGCTAAAAACTCGAGACTCTTCCATTCCGAAAACATGGCTCCCAATCCTGCATGTCTTCGACTTAACGCATCAGCTACTGCGTTACCTTTTCCCGGAGTATAAGCTATACCAAAATCATATGATGCTAAAAACTCTAGCCATCGTTGCTGCCGAAGATTCAAATCCTTTTGGGAGAAAAGATACTTCAACGACTTGTGATCCGTAAACAACTCGAATCGAACCCCCAATAGATAATGTCTCCACATCTTCAGAGCAAACACAATTGCCGCTAACTCCAAATCATGAGTCGGGTAATTCCTTTCATGCGGCTTCAGTTGTCGACTCGCGTACGCAACAACTTTATCCTTCTGCATTAGCACTGCCCCAAGTCCAGTACCACATGCATCGGTGTAAACCACCATCTCATCATTCCCACTTGGAATAGTCAAAACAGGAGAACTCGTCAGTCGCTCTTTCAGGATTCCAAAGGCCTGCTCACACTTAGCATCCCAACTGAATACCTGATTCTTCTTCGTCAATCCTGTCAATGGTGCAGCTATCTTGGAAAAGTCTTTGATAAACCGTCGATAATATCCTGCTAGTCCAAGAAAACTTCTCACATCTGATGCATTCTTAGGTCTGACCCAATCCTGGATCCCTGCCACCTTAGCGGGATCAACCGCTATTCCATTTCCAGAAATAACATGGCCTAAGAATCTCACTTCACTCTTCCAGAAGTGACACTTTGAAAACTTAGCCTTCAGCTGATGTTTCCGCAAGATTTCCAAAACAATCCTCAAGTGCGTCTTGTGCTCTTCCTCAGTTCTGGAATAAATCAGAATATCATCCACGAACACAAGTACGAACTTGTTCAACTGATCTCTGAACACTCTATTCATAAGATCCACAAAATACGCTGGTGCATTCGTCAATCCAAATGGCATTACCAGCCACTCATAAAAACCGGATGGTGTCCTGAAAGCAGTCTTCGGCACACTATCCTTCGCCACTCTTAACTGGTGAAATCCCGTTGCCAAATCCATCTGAGAAAACACCTTAGCCTCGTGAAGCTGATCAAACAAGTCATCTATTCTCGGCAATGGATACTTGTTCTTCTTAGTCACCTTATTCAGCTCACGATAATCAACACACAACCTCAACGATCCATCCGCTTTGGTTGCGAACACAACTGGTGCACCCCATTCGGACACACTACGCCGAATGAATCCTTTCCATAAAAGGTCATCAACCTGCACCCTCAACTCTTGCTGTTCTCTAGGCGCCATCCGCCTAAGAGGCATCACAACAGGTCTGGCTCCCTCAACTAGATCGATACGAAACTCGATCTCCCTATGCGGCGGTAACCCTTTGACCTCGTCAAAGACATCCTCGAATCCATTCACGATTGGCATCGATGACAGTCCATCCCGTGGAACAACCAGCGAATACATGAAGCTCATGAAGACGCCTTCTTCATGCTTACATCGTATCACAACCTTTCGCCCCTCCACATTCTCGACTGTCACCTCCAATCTCTCACAATCAACCTTTGCCGCATACTTCTTAAACCAGTCCATACCCAAAATAATTCCGAACCCCACAAAGTTCAGAACAAAGCAATCACAAACAAAAGAGCAATCATGACTCGATATAACTAGACCACGGCATAGCATACACAAACAAGACGAACCCCCAACTGGATTAGTCACTACCAATGGTCTATCAACAATATCCGGTTCTAAACCCAACCGGTCTACCAACTCATTACAAACAAAAGAATGAGACGCTCCAGTATCAAATAACACTCTAACTGGAACACCACAAATGGAAAGAGTACCTTGAACCACCACACTCTTCCCCTTCTCTTCAGCAGTAGGAGCTTTCGAAGATGACGGGACAGCCCCCAAAGCATAAGCTTGCACAACCTGCCTGTCCTTTATCGGTTCCGGACAGTTCTTCTTAATGTGCCCCAGCTTATCACAGTTGTTGCACTTCAACAACACCTTCGGATTCTTGCAATCCTTGGAGAGATGGCCCTTCTGCCGACAATTATAGCAGGTCTTTTCACCCTTCAGCTTCTTCTGACCATCCTTACCCTCCTGCTGTTGCTGCTTCCTCTTCTTGTTTCCACCCTGCTGTGGTTTAGACTCCTCCTTGGTCACAACAACAACAGATACTTCCTTAGGAAACAAACTCTCGTGCCTGAGAGCTTTCTCCACCAGCTTCTCAAATGGATCGTCCAGATGATCCACCAACCGTCTTCCAAGATAACTGTCCAAGCCTGTCACGAATTTCTCGTTCTTCTGGTAGGGAGATTCAATATACGACCGAGCATACTTGGACAAAGCCTCAAACTCAGAAACATACTCAAGAACCGATCTCCCACCTTGCTTGAGCTCAACAAACTTCTTAAACAAGACAGACTTCTGAGCCGTAGAAATGAACTTAGCTTCAAATCTAGCTTGGAACTGCACCCAAGTAATTTCTTACTCCGGAGTATCAATGGTTATAGGGTTCCACCAATCAGAATCTCTCCCTTGAAGCTGTCTTGATGCAAGCTTCCTTTTAGTTGCATCCTCAATTCCCAAGTCACCAAAGATCCTTCTACAAGCATCTATCCATCTTTGGACTTCAATGGTTGACTCTGTCCCTAAGAAAGCCTTCCCTCCAAGAGCAGTATAATCCTTACAAAGCTTAGCAAAATCCACCGGTCTTGGAGCTTGAACTTGAACTCCAACATCTACAGATGGCCCTGGAGCTGGTATCCTTCTCATGATAGAAGTCATCATGGCTTCAAACATAGCTCCATAATCAGCAACTCCTTCAGCGGCACGGCCTTCCCTTGCAACTGGTCTCCCTCTTCGACTCATCCTTAGTATCTACAAAAAGGACTGATTAGAACACCATGAGGAACAACTACATAAGGAGTTCAAATCCATCTAAACTACTATATTATATATAGTAATCATCCATCAAAATACAATTACGTCTCTCTTACGTAGTTACGTCAGCAAGAGTTGGCTAAAATCGATTAACCAAAGCTCTGATACCAAATGTGACGACCGCCCATGACTCCCGCACGGAAACAAGGGAATGGTGCGCTGAAAGTGTGCCAGGCAGCCATGAGTGACCGTCAAGGGTAAAATAAACATCGCAGAATCTATCGTATAACTCACAGCGCATGGACAAAATACAATAGAGAAATATATAGTGAAGCCCCATAACAGAAAATCATCATATAGACTTCATAATAGTTTTATACATGGTCTGAATCATGAATACAAGAAGCCTCACTACATAGCACTCAGAGTAATCAACAATCAGCGGAATATCCAGTACATAGAATATGAAAATAATATGTAAAGCTCCTGCTCGTCTTCGTCATCATCAGCGTGAGCCACTAAGATTAGCACCTGCCACCTGTCACCTAGTCTGCTCATCCCAAACATGGATGAACAGCCCAAGGTAATAAGAGGAGACATAAAACCTTGAGTCAGACAACAGTCTTAGTGAGCAGTAAATCAACTATCAAACATGCCAAAGGAACATAAAGGATAAAAGGAATAGGAACCCAAATCATCCCACTCCACCTCTTTCTACAATGATAGCCCCCAGACACACACTAAGGAGAAGCAAGCATAGCAAAGCAGATAATTAAAGTAAAGCAATAATCACTCAAGTCAAGGTCGATGTTTTCCAAATACAAACCCCCAAGGCCTAAACCAAGATCAGATAAGCACCCAGAAAACACCGCTCTTGAGACCGAATGATGATACAACCAAACATCCATGACTCTGGTTATCACTGTTATCATTGCCTTGATTTTATCGTTAATTGAATGACCAACTCATCTTTCAACCATCCGTCAAGGGCTAATGGCAACCCCGGTTCTAGACATAACTCCGCACGTCACCCTGACCCGTGCCTAGGTATAACGGATCTACCCAGAGTGCTAGCACGTCATCATGACCCGCGCCTGGGTATAACGGATCTACCCAACGTACTCTTGCTTTGAGCTTGCTAGAACCTTCAATAACGATAAGATCTCAGCCTTCTAGTCATCCTCCTCGACGACTATTCCCATTATAGCTCAAGCACCTCTCGAGCCCACCATTATCCACCAACTCGAGCCGCATCATCGAGTAATCAACATGCTTGGGATGATCCCGTCTGGATTAAACCAAGGCTTCCACATCATGCTTTGCTCCAACGCATCTTAGCAAAGTCCATCTCATCATCATACTTCGCCTCAACATATCATGGCAAAGTCCATTTCGTCATCATACTTCGCTTCCTCTAACTATAGCAAAGTCCTCGAACCCATCCATATGAGCTTCATCATCCGCTTCATATGCCATAGCAGCTTTCACCATTCAAGAGCCTTTCCACTTAGCTTTTGAATCATCTTCAACCATCTTGTCCCAAATCAACTACAAGCTAACTCGAGACAATCAAATCAATCATACATCCAAACAATCAAGCATTCAAACAAGATCTAATCAAGCAATATCAACTATAATGGCAATTTCGTAAATAAATGAGCATAAGTCTAACATATATGAAATCATGGATTTTAGCATAGATCTATCAAATATAAAACATGGGTTTTGTCTCTATAACTTGTTAATTGAATTTGCATAGGTAAACATCTTCAAAAGTAATGAATCTAGTCTTGGAACTAAGAAAAATGCATGAAATCTCTAACTTTAACACTCAAACAAGCCACCAATCCAATATACTCCTTTGGGTCCGCGTGAGAGATAACTACCACTCACCGAATCACCCAAACACTTCAACAACTATCAACTAAAGATCTGGACAGCAAGGATTCAAGCTCGATTCATCGAAATCTCGCTTGAAATGGTGAAATCTAGCTTCGTCGGATGAAGATCTTCAACTTTGGCTCTTCAATCTTCGATCTTGATCTTCGATCTTGGATGGATGCTAGCACTCGATCAAAGTGGAGAAAAGAAGTGAAGAAATGTTGTAGTCGAGCTCTCAAAATGGCAGCACTTCGTCGCTTCAAAAGCCGGTGCCAAAAAGTGAGCCAAACTCCTCTATTTATAGGCTGATTTCACCCTTAGGTCGTCGTCCAGTTTTAGGTCGTTGCCGACCTAAAGATCCCCGACCTAATTTAGGTCGTTTACGACCTAACTTAGGTCGTTTACGACCTAAGTCTCAATAGTACATGCAACCTAAAACACAGCCGCCTTCCTTAACTCGAACCAACGACCTACGACTTATCCAAACACACAAGATCTCACGACCTAACAAACAAGGCCGACTTAGCACACACATGCACTTACACGACCTACCTAGCTGCCGACTTAAAAGCTTACGACCTAACACATAAGCCTCTATACGACCTAACCTAGTCACGACCTATCGAGCAACACGAGTTACGACCTAACAACTCATAGCGGCCTTCCTTAGGTCGTCTAACGACCTAACTAACCTACCGACCTAACTATGCTACGACCTAAAACATGACGACTTAACTACTAGGCCATAACTCGTCTACGACCTAACTTCCTTAGGTCGGTCCCTACTTAGGTCGGTCAGAAATCATAACTCGTAACTGTTAGGTCGTTAACCCTAGGTCGCTAACTATCTTAGGTCGCTCAACCGACCTATCTACCTTAGGTCGCTCAACCGACCTATCTACCTTAGGTCGCTCTACCGACCTATCTACCTTAGGTCGTAAACACTTTTAGATCGCTAACTACATTAGGTCGCTAACTAATTTAAGCCGCTAACTTATAGGTCGCTCGCCCTAACTACTAAACGACCTAACTTACCTAGCAACCTAACACTTCCCTTAGGTCGCTCAACGACCTAACTTAGGTCGTTACCCCTATAGGTCGTTCACAACCTATCTCCTAACTCGCTAACCCGTAAGGCATAGCCTTCTTAGGTCGTTACCTCGGTCTAACACACTAACTCGGCCACACCTTAAGTCGTCCAAATCTCTAGGTCACTAACTCATCCCAGCCCTTAAGTCGCTCATATCTATAGGTCGCCTACGACCTAATACTTAACATGTTAACTCGTCCAAGTCTATGAGTCGTCCCACATCCTAACTCGGCCACTAGTTAACTCGTTAGCTATTATAACTCGGCCACATGACCTAAGCTCCTACCGACTCAACATCACACGACCTAAGACGCTAAGTCGGTCACGACTCAACTCCGAACGACCTAGGCTACCCTTCAACCTAAGCCTCTACACGAGTTGACTACCATACGACTTAAGCACTAACGACTTAAAGACAACAACAGTTTTACGATCTTTCGATCCGTAAAAATACGGGTCGTTACAAGCCAAGTAGCAATTTGAGAATCTATTGGAGTAGAGGATGAAGAAGAAGCCTTTTTTAATGCGTTTTGTTTGTCTAGAGGCTATGGAGGAAGAAGATAAAGGTTGAAAAAAGTGAAATTTGGTAATGGTGGAGAGGTGAATTTCAAAATATAGGGTTGGAGGAATGAAGAAGAAAGATAACAAAAGGTATGGTAAAAAAGTGGGTGGAGACAGTTATTATCCACAATTCCCATTCAGTCGACTGAAGTTCCTGAGTCAGACGACTGAATCAAAACCCGAGAGTTTTTCACTCTACATTCAGTCGACTGACTTATTCTATTCTGTCGACTGATCTAAACCGGAGAGTTTTTCACTCTGCATTCAGTTGACTGACTCATTCTATTTAGTCACTGATCTGAACCCGGGAGTTTTTCACTCTGCATTAAGTCGACTGACTCAGTCTATTTATTTGACTGAATCTGAATTTAAATTGAGATCGGTAATTAATTGTTTATCAAACATAAAGTAACTTAATTATAACATAGTACATACGAAATACAAATAATTATATAGTAATAAAACATATGTCATATAAACGATAAGAAAAGATTAGTATAGTTGTTTGTTTTCAAACTCTTTCAATATGGTTGAGATGGAGTTGAAAAGAAAACATTATTTAGAGGACGGACTTGGAATAGATTTATCATTTTTCTTAGATGGAGTCTCATCATGAATTGGTGACCACCATTGTCCACCTTCGCATGAGTTTGGTGAGACGAGTGGTCATTGTGGGCTAGGAGACCAAGGATTTCAAGCTCGAACCGGTTCTTGAACACTAGACGAGGAGGAGTCACAAATTTTTAGAGCAACTTGCTCTAGAAAAGATAGCCGCCTAGAGTTCATTTTCTGTTCCTACCATATTTATTTTTGAAGACCAGAGATTGTTGTTGATAGTGATGAATTTCATCCACCTTTTGTTTGGTGGAAGGTGATCCAAAAAGTAATGAGCGTTTTGATTTATTTGAAGGAGGCGTATAACTGGTATGATGATTGTGATCTCTAATAATGGGAAGTTGTTCATGAATGGGTGTTGCAGTATGAAGTGAAGGTGTATTAGGAGAATCGAAAGTGATTAAAATATAAGAGATTCTAGAGTTAGAGCTGTTAGAGTTCAAGGGGTTTGACGACATAGTTGAGAAAAAGAAGTATTCAGAGATGTTTGGAAGAGATAAATATATAGAATTTCAAGATAAAAAGAACGAAGAAAAGTTGATAAATTTATAGGCAGGGAGAAAACAAAACAATGAGTGGTCATAAGGATTCAAAGAATTTTCACCATAGTTAAAAAATAGAAAGAAAAAAAAATTTGTGGATAAAATGTTAAATTAACACAAGAGGCTTAGATAATTTTATATTAATCTTTATAAAATTTATAAAACTTGTTAAAAAAGTATATATACAAACTTATTGTCATAAAAATCATAAATCTTTAGAGGAGATAATCCCAAGTTCTCATCTTAATTTTATAAAGATGTTTTCTATTAAAGGTTTGGTGAATAAATTGGCCAACTGATTTTCAGAGGATACAAATTCAAGATTTATTAATTCTTTTTCAATATGATCACGAAGAAAGTTATGATGAATGTCAATATGTTTTATTCGTGAATGATTTATTGGATTTTTAGATTAGTTTATATCATTTGAGTTATCACAATAAATTGTTGATTTATTTAGATTAAAACCAAAATCTTGAAGTGTTTGTTGCATATATATGACTTGAGCACATGCCAAAGCTGCAGATATATATTCTGCTTCACATGTCGAAAGTGAGACACAATTTTGTTTTCTACTAAACCAAAATACAAGGGATCGTCCAATGAAGTGACAAGTTCCACTTGTACTTTTTCTATCCATCTGAATTCCTCCAAAATCAGCATCACTATATGATACTCATTCAAAAGGACATTCTTTCTGATAAAATAGTCCAAAGTCTTTGGTTTTACTAAGATACCGTAGTATACGTTTCACTGCTCGCATATGTGATTCTTTGGGATCTGCTTGAAATCGTGTACATAAGAAAACACTCATCGTTATGTCAGGTCTGCTAGCTGTTAAATAAAGTAATGATCCAATCATACTTCGATATAATTTTTGGTCAACACTTTTACCATTTTCATCTTTATCGAGATTTATAAATGTACTCATAGGAGTAGGTTTGGTAGAAGTATTTTCCATACCAAAGCATGTGACTAAATTGTTAGAATACTTTTCTTGATTTATAAAAATACCATTTTCTAATTGTTTGAATTTAAACCAAGAAAATAATTTAATTCACCTATATGTGACATTTCAAATTCTGTAGCCATTATTTTTGAAAATTCCTGACATAATTGTTCATTTGTGGATCCAAAAATAATATCATCAACATGGATTTGAAAAATTAAAATATCTTTTTTATTTCTTTTAGTAAAAAGAGTTTGATCAACCTTTCCAATTTCAAAACTAGAATTTATTAAATATCTTTTAAGACGATCGTACCAAGCACGTGGTGCTTGTTTAAGACCATATAAAGCTTTCTTTACTTTATAAACATAATTTGGAAATCGTTCATGAATAAATAAAGGTGGTTGTTAAACATAAACATTTTCTTTTATAAAACCATTTAAAAAAGCACTTTTAACATCCATTTGATATAATTTAAAATTATGAAAACATGCATAGGCGAGTAAGATTCGTATTACTTCTGGTCTAGCAACTGGAGCAAATGTTTCTTCGTAGTCAATTCCTTCTTCCAGATTATATCTTTGCGCTACTAATCTTGCTTTATTTCTAGTTATATTACCTTGTTCATCTGCTTTATTTTAAAAAACTCATTTTGTACCAATGACTGATTGGTCACTAGGCCTTGAACTAAATCCCAAATGTTATTTCTTTTGAATTGATTTATCTCTTCTTGCATAGCGATAATCCAATAATCATCAGCTGAGGTTCCTTTATATTCTTAGGTTCTATGTTAGAAAGAAAAACTACATGGCCCATTTGATTTAATTGATTTCTAGTTCTTACATTTGAATTAATTTCTCCTATTATATTTTCTACAAGGTGATTCTGTAATATCCTACGAGGAGATCTTAATTCACTATTATTATTAAAGGTGTTTTCATTATTTTGAAAAATTGTAGATTCTGTATTTGTGATATTTTCTTCATCATCTTTACTAGTTGAAATTTGTTTAAAATTTTCATCGAAAGATACATGAAGTGTTTCTTTGATGATATTTGTTCTTTTATTAAAAATTGGATAAGCTTTGCTTCCTTTCGAATATCCTACAAAGATTCCTTCATCGGATTTTGGATCAAATTTGCCAAGCTGATCTTTTGTATTTAAAATAAAGCATTTTGAACCAAAAATTTTAAAATATGAAATATTTGGTTTTCTTTTATTAAATAATTCATAAGAAGTATTCTTAGTTAGCAATCGAATAGAAACACCATTCAATACATAACAGGCGGTAGCAACAGCTTCTGTCCAGAAGTGTTTTGACAATGTGCTTCCATTTAACAAAGTCCTTGCACATTCTTATAAGGTTCTATTTTTCCGTTCTACTACTCCATTTTTTTAAGGAGTTCTTAGGAATGAATTTTTTTGGATCATTCCTTTCTTCTTACAAAAATGCTCATAAGCTTCGTTTTGAAACTCACCTCCATGATCACTCCTTATATTTTTAATTTTTAAACCTTTAAAATTTTGAATTATTTTAACAAAAGTTTTAAAATGATCAAAAGTATCACTTTTGTGTTTCATAAAATTTGTCCAATTATACCTTGAAAAGTCATCAATAATCACAAAACATGTTTACTATGATTTATGGATCATACTTGTGTTGGTACAAATAGATCCATGTGTAGTAATTCAAGTGGTTGCATTGTTGAAATTATCTTTTTAGATTTAAAAGATGACTTAGTTAATTTTCCTTACTGACGTGCATCACAAATATGGTCTACTTTAAAATTCATTTTCGGTAATCCTTTTACTAAATAATTTTTAGATAATTTTGAAATAGCCCTAAAATTGATATGAAAAAACCTTTTGTGCCATAACCTAGGATAATTTTCTTTGGCTAATAAGCATATATTTGAATTATAATTTATATTCATATTTAAAACATTAATAATTTTATCTCTAAAACCTTCAAAAATAAGTTTATTATTTTGATCAAAGATGCTACACTTATTTTCAGAAAAATTGATTTTGAATCCTCTATCACACAATTGGCTGATACTAAGAATTATGTTTCAAATTTTTAACTAAAAAAACATTGGAAATAAGAGGTAAATTAGATGTATCGACATTGCAGACGTCGCCGTTTCCTATAATATATCCTTTTGAATTGTCTCCAAAAGTGACCAAGCCTTCATTTGCGTATGTAATGTTTGATAGCATATTTTTGTCACCGGTTACATGTTTTGAGCAACCGTCGTCGAATATCCATTTTCCTCTCTTTTTAAGTGGGACTGACAATAAAATAAAGAATATCATTGGTACACACTTTTTAATAGGGTCCTAAGAGTTAGATCATAGGAAACCAAACCCAAGAGGATTTAGTATCCTTTTTGAAAATATAATTTTTATTTTTATGCACATATTAAAAAAATGAATTTATATACTTCTTTCTAACTAACTATTGTTTGTTTTAGGAATCCCTATTTTTATAGTCTTTAGATTAGATTTCCCTTTTAAAGGTTCTTTTGTAGTCCAAGGTTTATAATCACTTCTCCTTTTGTTTTCATTTTTAGGTGGAGCTTTTGATTTCTTGACATAACCTAAACCATTTTTTTTCGAAGTAGGTTGAGAATTTTCAATAATACTGGATAAATTTTCTCTTCCTTTATTAAAATTGGAAATGTTTTAGTAATGTCATCTAGCTTTGTTTTGAGACTAGAGTTATCTAACTCGATAATTTTGATTTTTGTTTTTACCTTATGATTTTTAGAAACTAGAGCATCATTCTTTTCTTTTGAGCTTCTATTTATTGACTTAATAAAGCAAGTTGAGAATTGTTAGAGAGTGAATCTTGACTTTTCTCAAGTTCTTATTCTTATATTTTCTTCTCGTCTTTAAGCATAACTTTTTCGAATTCCGCTCTTTTCTGATTTTTTAAAGCTTCTTTATATTTCCTTTTGAGACTTTTCAAAGTGTCTAGAAGATCTGAATTTATTTCTATCATATCATCAAAAGTTAAATCACTAACCTCATTATCTTTAGCCATGAAGCATACATTTGCTTGTTCATTATCACTGTCGCTTTCGCTTTCAGAAGATGAAGAATCTGAGTCATCCAATGTTACTGAAAAAGCTTTTCTCTTGAACTTGTCCTTCTTATTTTTGAATGCTTTCTTCTGTTCTAGACAATCCTTTTGCATATGTCCATTTTTGTGGTAGTTGAAACATCTATTGCTAAGGTTGATGGTTTGTTGGAATTGTTGGTGAAACTTTGTTTTCCGTTATTCTTGTTCCCTTTTCTATATTTCAATTTTTTTTTAAGTTTTTGGCCATGAATACTAGGTCTTCCTCATCTGAATCTGAGTCTTCTTCAGCATAAAAGACTATATTCTTCTTGTCTTGTGCTTGTACTCTTTTAGCCTGCAAATTTACTTCATAGGACATTAGATTTCCTATTAACTCTTCTGGTTTCATAGTAGAAAGATCATTAGCTTCTTCAATAGCTAAGACTATTCTTTCCCATTCATCCGTTAAATAGTTACAGATTTCTGAAACAATATCAAAGTCGGAATATATCTCTCCTAGTCCTAATAAAGAATGATGAATATCTTGAAATCTAGAGTACATATCATTTATAGATTCATCTTGCTTCATCCTAGAATTTTGAAATTGATTCTTAAGCATAGATATTTTACTTTGTTTAACCTTGTTAGTACCTTCATGAGTGACTTTTGGTGTTCTTCATATTTCATAGGCGATGTTATACATACTAACACGATTAAACTCATTTTTGTCTAAAGCACAAAATAACATGTTCATGGCTTTAGCATTAGAAGAAGCATCTTGTTTTTGTGTGTTTGACCACGTTGAATATTCAGTTGTGGGTATGAGATTTTCTGATTGTGTAACGTTCCATGAATCAAAAATATTTTCTTGCATATATATATACGCATTCGCGTAGCCCAATAGTTATAATTCATGCCATTAAACAGTTGTGGTCGTGTTGTGGATTGACCTTCAATAAAACTGGTGCTAGTGTGACTATCCATATTATTATAATATCGAATAAATGTTTGATGGTCATAGGATGACCTACTTTGATACCAAATGAAAGTATTCTATGCTATGGATCGTGTAATGTTGATATACAATAATGCAGAGAATAATGTAGATAACAATATAAATAATAATGTGGAAAATAAGTGCAGTAAAAGATAACACCAGAGATTTTTATATCGGTTCGAAGCATTGCCCTACATCCAGTCCCAGACTCCTTCTGGAATTACATTACAAACAATATCCCTCACTTAACCCAGAGGAATAGGTCAATACAACACCAGAACAGCCGAATAGGATTTCTGCCTCAACAGCCGAAGAGGTCTTTCTGCCTGAGCAACCGAACAGGACTTCTACTAGATACAGAAAGCTTTGTTGACTAGTATGTTCTTGATAACACAGATATGTCTTGAAGTACATCCTTCCTATAATTAAATCCTCAAGAGTATTTTGTGTGTGTATTGATTGAAAGGAAGAAAATCACTTAGAATCAAAGAATGTATATATTAACTCAAAGATTCAAGCGATATAAAGTTTGTGAATGCTTTGAATTGCATAGAGTATAAAGCAAGAATAGATTAAGAGAGTAAAGAAAAAATTCAGTGATTTTGAAAAGAATCAAAGCATATTTATATAGAGGATATAGGGATGCAATCATTCGTGAAAGATCTCAGTCAAAAGTTGCATCCGTTCCTCTTGAAATGCTAGTTGATGTTCTTCGTCATGAATCAAAACAATGATTCAACACATTATACACTGGATAGGAGATGTAAAACCCGTAAACATCTTTGATGCCACGAGACTCATGTTATATGGGTATCAATTTGACTCACATAAGAATATTTTAGTCCTGACTCGAGTATTTTGTCCATTCATTACGCTCGGGTCAGCAATGAGTTTTTAGCTTATTAAAGATTTATTCTGAAGGTCGAAGACAAAGATTTGGTATATTATTACTATTATTATTCTCTGCATCATGTTGTTCTGCTGTGTTATTTATTTATCTATCCATGTTGTATATATAATTCTAATAAATTTGTATAACTTATAATCAAATGTATAATATAAATAGCTTCATGTACTATTTATTTGATTATTATATTTTGTCATTCCGCTGTGAGATTCTGTGTTTCTTTCCTTCTTCCTTTTCTTATTTTTATAAATTAACCCCAATGATTATCTATGTTCCAGATTGTTTAAGTTGGACACGTATGGATTATTGTCGATTTGAGCCTTCCGAAATGTGGGTCGTCATAATTTTCTACGACACATGGTTGGTTAATTTTTGAAATTTCTTCACACCATTTTTGTTTTTAAAATTATCAACAAATGGAACATGTAAACTTTCTTATATTGTATTAGTTCATTCACTGAAAACTCCATAGGCTTTGCTTCATTCTGAAACCAATAAAAATGCCTTCATCAGCTTTTGGATCAAAATTTCGTAAATGATCTTTAGTATTTAAAATAAAACATTTTAACCCAAATATGAAAATACGATACTTTTTGTTTCTTTCCATAAAACATTTCATAAGAAGTATTCTTAGTTATTAGACTTAATAAGACACATTTAAATACATAACAAGCAGCAACAATGGCATAGGCCCGAAATTATTTTGGTAAGTCGCTACCACTTAACAATGTTTTTGTACACTCTTGTAAGGTACCATTTTTTCTTTCTAGTACGCTGTTTTTCCATGGTGTTCGTGGAAAGGAAAAATTTATGACCGATACCCTTCTAATTACAAAACTCATTAAAAGGTTCATTTTCAAAATCTCCTCCAAGATCACTTATTTTTTTTTTTTAGAATCTGCAAACTTTGAATTATTTTAGAATTTTTTTTAAACATGTCAAAAGTATCACTTTTGTGCGATAAAATAATGTCCAAGTAACTCAAGAATAATCATCAACAATCACAAAAACATATTTGTTATGATTTATTGATTTGATTTGAGCAGGACACAATAATTCTATGTGTAATAATTCAGTGGTTATTTTGTTTAAATTTCCTTTTTAGGTTTGAAAGATGCCATATTGACATGTATCACACAAATTATCGACTTAAAATTTATTTTTGGTGAACCTCTTACTAATTCCTTTTTGTAAGTTTATGAATATATTTAAAATTAATGTGATAGAATCATTTGTTCCAAAACCACAAATAGTTTTAATTCGCAAATAAGCCCATATCACTATTATGATTAAAATTCATACTTAAAACATAAATGCTTCATTTTCTTATGCCTTCAAAAACCAAAGTTTTATTTTGATCAAAGATATTGCATCTATCCCTATCAAAGTCAATTTCAAAACCTTTATCACATAATTAGCCCATAGTAAAAAGATTATGCTTTAAGTTTTCTACTAATAAAATGTTTGTAATTAATAGAGAGTTAGATATATCAAAATTGATGGCATCTCCAATTCGCATAACGAACCCTGTCAAGCTGTCACTAGATGTGATAGTTCCTCCATCTGCATATGTTATGTTAGATAACATGTTTGCATTACCCATCATATGATTGGGACATCCACTACCAATGTGATAACCTGGATTTTTGGACAGCTGTTAATTAGTAATTAACAGAATTTGATTTATTAAAACACTGATTTATTAATTGAACAAATAAATCTGATAATAAATTTATAGGATATGTATATAGATGAATTAGAACTATAATAAATGATAAATTATAAATATCGGGATAAATATTCATTAATAGTCTCTTAATATAATTATTGAAATTTGATGATATTTGTATAATGATTTTCTTTTATAATCATTCATTTTAGCAGAATTCATCTTTTATTAATATATGTATGCAAAAACTTATCATATGATAGCTATTCTATTTTCATACATATATTTATGGTTTATAAGTGAAACTTGGATTTAAAAATTCAAAATAACGTCTTGAGAATGTGATAATTTATTAATGTATAAATTAGTATCAAAATTTTGTTCTTAAAAGTTATATAAGGGCAAATTAAGGAGTATAAATTTATGATATGTATATGAAAAAAAACCTAAAACTCTAATGATAAAATTATGTTCATAGCTTAAGTTTAGAAAGGATTTAACAAAGATTAATAATTTCTTTCAATAAATATACAAGTTGTATATGTATAAGGGTACAAATATATATATATATATATATATATATATAATAAGGATATTAATATAATATGTAAAAAATATATAAATTTATACAACATTTACAAGTGGAAACATTTAAAATAGGCATTTGAACATTTGTAAGCTAAAGATTACATGAAAGGACAAGTGGCACTTACCTCTTTAATTTGGAGGAATTTGTATAATGAATGTGTAAAAGAAAAAAAAAGGGATGTATTCATTTCCAGGAAAACCAGACTTTTCTTCTCAAAGCCTGAATTCATTTTTTTCAGAACCCAAAATCTGTTAATCAAAACTTGTAGACCCTCAAAACACTTATAAACCAGCCTACAATTCATTTTCAACATCTCAGCATTTCAGTTTGATAAGCAAGCTACAACCACTCAGTTTTCAAATTTCAGAAGCAAGCATGCAAGATTCTAAATCAAAGAAAAACACTTTTCTAGCAACTCAAATTTTAAGGTCCTAAAACCGTTGTCAAAAATCAAAGGTTCTCTGTTCAAGTTTTGGTCTCTGCTTAACAATAAATACAGGTGAGTAAACATACTATCTCTGAAATTTTAAACTTGATAATTAGTCATGAAAACTTGTGCTTGTTATCTATTGTAAATGAGAAGTTCTGTAATGCTTTCTGTTACACTGGAAGTTTGAATATGTGTTGTTCTTCAGTGTTTCAAGTTTTCTGAGCAAAGAAAGGTAGAGAAGATTTATATTTCTTCATATAAACATTTTTAAAACTCAGGAATTTAAACTAAATAAGTTTGTTTAAACTAAAACATGGCTTGGAATTGTGATTGAGGTTTGACAGTAACATATAGATAGTGCAAATCTAAATTTACAGTAAAAGGGAATCAAAATGTAAAATTCGAATATTTAAATTTGTTGATTTGATTTCATATCTCGAACAAATATACAAAAATAGAATTTTTAAAACAAAAACGATGACTTTTAGATGGGTATTCAAGGTGCAGTTCGAAAATAAATCAAAAATGCATTTTTATCAATTTCTGTTGATTAACAAATATTACAAGTTGAAATTCGTTGTGAAGCTAGTGTGATCATTTACGAATCTAGGAAAAATGGTAAGAAAATTGTCTATTGTATAAATTGTTTGATCGAGTTGAGAATAAGGTTCAGTTGCCTATTTGGGTGGGTCAGGTACTCGAGGCGATGGCATCATCTATGGAGGATCGGAGTAGTTAGCGATGGGGGAAAATCGAAGCCTGGGATCGAGATAAGCTTCAGACCTGTCGGCGAGTTGTCTAATGGCAAGAGGTGAAGTCATGGGATTTTTTTTGGGTGATCATTTCTGTTGCAGGCAGGGTAGAGGGGTTCATTTGGACTCAAATTCGACATCGTGATAATTGGGGGAATCTGGGTGTTTTGATGGCAAAGAGGGTTTAGGGGTGACTAGCCAACGGTGATCTTGGGTGGTCGGACGTTGCCGTCGAAATGTACATATGCACTGGTGCAAAGTATGTCAGGGAAAGGTGAAGATTTGGAAGAAGCTGTTGACTCGGCATCGAACTCGAAGTACACTTAGGTTTTGCGCGAGGGATTTGCTGGGTTACTCGTGAATTTTAGGTTCGTATGCTCGTGTCATTTGTGATGACACGCAGTTTTAACTGAACGAAATACAGGTTTCTCAACTCATTTCTTTTGAAGTATTAGATGTGGATTGAGTTTAAGAAGAATAAAGGGTTATGATAAATTTTGGTTTAATTTATTAAGCTAAAGTGTTTTTATAATATACAACTTTTGTTTGGAAGTTTTTATTTTAAATAAAAACTTGATGTTGTAATTTAGAAAGGATTAGAAGATGAAGTGAATTTGAATCCTTAATTTAACATTTTAGGTTTAAGGAAATAGGATGGGGAAAAATTAATTTTTAAAGTTTATTTTAACAAAGATTTAAAGGATTATTAAAGGAATCAATAAAGATAAAATGGTTTATCTTTTAAATAAGTTAAGGTCTTAAGAAGTTAATGATTTATGAATTATGTAAGTAAATAAAGTATAGTAAATTACTAAATGAGATAAATTGGGATTAAATATTGAGGTCATTAATTTAAAGATATTTGTTAAATATGGTTAAGGCTAATTTATCTATGTGGTAATTTATATTAATAATCAAGATAATTAACTAATGGAATAATTACTTGATGAAGGTAAATAAAGGTGAATTACTTAATGGGAAGAAATTAAAGGGTAATTACTTAGTAGAAGTAATTAAGTATAAATTACTTGGTGTAATTTAACCAAAAAGGATTAATAATTAAGTAAGGGGTTAATTACTTATGTAAGTAATTACAGAGGTGCATTTACAGTTTATGAGTAATTTGGGTTGATTAATGGGTGCAATTAATTAAGGATAAACATTCATGGAGTTGGTTAAGTATAATTCCTTAATGTAAGTAATTAGATAATGATGATAATCTTAATGTAATTAAATGATAATTAATCAAGAAAAAAATTGATTATGATGAATGGTTATGGGATGGTGAATTAATTGGGTTGTAATTAATTAATAAGCAGGACTTAAAGGTGATTGATTTAATTCAATTATGTTTAATAAGATTCATTCAAGATGGTGTGATTGATTTACCTTGCTTATGTATGATAATTGATAATTAAATGCCCTGAATTGATTGATACCCCTGATATGAAATGTTTCGTGATATGATGTGTTTGGGAGGGCAGTGATAATGTGGTTATCTATTAATTGATGTATTGCTGAGTGAAGAGGGTGACATCTTTTATTTAAAATTTAATTGCATTTCACTTGAATAATTTGTGTTATGATGAACTGAATTCGAAGAGACTGGAGTCGGGTATTAGTTAATACCCGAAACCACTTCGATTCTTTACAAATTGATACGTGAAATCAATAGAGTGTGATGGAATGATTTAAGTGAAATTGGACCATAAAATCTAAGAGCTGGCACTTAATTTCTTTGTGAAATAAGTAATGTCTATAGCAACTTATGAAATTGTAAATTGATATACGTACCCCGAGTTTATATGAGTCGTAAACTTTTGTATTCCATGTTAGATGGGTTTACTCACGCTGGTTTCTAGCCTGACCCGGGTGTTACTTTGATGTAATGCTCGGGTCAGACCGAGTATTACAGATTTTCAGGTAAGGGCGTTCTGGAGCTCAGGATACGAGCTGGATGGAAGGAACGTTTGGCGTATTTCCGCTATGATAAATTGGCGCATATCTGGGACATATTGGTTGTATATGTCCACTGTTTGTATATTTGTTGTAACTCTGATGTATTTAAAATGTAATTGTCTGATACGGATTCCTTTATGTAAAGAATATTATTTGATATTATATTTTGATCTGCTGCGAATGTGTGGTTTCAATATCTTATTTTCTGATTCTTCTTCTTTCTCTTTCTTTCTTTCCTTAACCCTGGAGTGTAACTGCGATCTGTCGTGTGGGATCCATGGCGTAATCGAGAGGCCGCGAAGAGCCTGCAGTTACATGAACTTTTTCTGTGACGGCAACGTAACCATGGAATGTAACTACGACCATGGATGGGGGTGATGATTTCCAGAGCATTCTCACCAAAGATATTTCCTCTATTTTTTTAAAAAAAATGTTTTCTATATTTTCAATAAAATTATTTTCTGAAGTATTTTCACTGGGTGTTGAAAATAGGTCTGCTAAGTACTTATAGATTTTCAGTCCTATGCTTGGTCAACGTATGACCGAATTTCTGTGAGAATGAAGATGGACTTATGGAAACATCGAGTTATAAAAGGAAACTATTTTGTCAATATTATATAAATTTTAAATGTTTTAAAATGATCAAAGAATATTTTAACTGGTTTTAAAATATTTAATAAATTCTGGCTTCGTTCCTTTTCGAGGACGAAAAGATTCAAAAGCGTAATAACCCGGATTTTTGGACAGCTGTTAATTTGTAATTAACAGAATTTGATTTATTAAAACACTGATTTATTAATTGAACAAATAAATCTGATAATAAATTTATAGGATATGTATATAGATGAATTAGAACTATAATAAATGATAAATTATAAATATCGGGATAAATATTCATTAATAGTCTCCTAATATAATTATTGAAATTCGATGATATTTGTTTAACGATTTTCTTTTATAATCGTTCATTTTAGCAGAATTCATCTTTTATTAATAGATGTATGCAAAAACTTATCATATGATAGCTATTCTATTTTCATACATATATTTATGGTTTATAAGTGAAAGATGTTATTTAAAAATTCAATATAACATCTTGAGAATGTGATAATTTATTAATGTATAAATTAGTATCAAAATTTTGTTCTTAAAATTTATATAAGGGCAAATTAAGGAGAAGTATAAGTATAAATTTATGATATATATATATATATATATATGAAAAAAACCTAAAACTCTAATGATAAAATTAAGTTCATAGCTTAAGTTTAAAAAGGATTTAACAAAGATTAATAATTTCTTTAAATAAATATACAAGTTGTATATGTATAAGGGTATATATATATATATATAATAAGGACATAAATGTAATATGTAAAAAATATATAAATTTATACAACATTTACAAGTGTAAACATTTAAAATAGGCATTTGAACATTTGTAAGCTAAAGATTACATGAAAGGACAAGTGGCACTTACCTCTTTAATTTGGAGGAATTTGTATAATGAATGTGTAAAAGAAAAAAAGGGATGTATTCATTTCCAGGAAAACCAGACTTTTCTTCTCAAAACCTGAATTCATTTTTTTCAGATGCAAAAATCTGTTAATCAAAACCTGTAGATCCTTAAAACACTTATAAACAAGCCTACAATTCATTTTCAACATCTCAGCATTTTAGTTTGACAAGCAAGCTACAACCACTCAGTTTTCAAATTTCAGAAGCAAGGATGTAAGATTTTAAATCAAAGAAAAACACTTTTCCAGCAACTCAAATTTTAAGGTCCTAAAGCCGTTGTCAAAAATCAGAGGTTCTCTGTTTAAGTTTTAGTCTCTGCTTAAAAATAAATACAGGTGAGTAAACATACTATCTCTGATATTTTAAACTTGATAATTAGTCATGAAAACTTGTGCTTGTTATCTATTGTAAATGAGAAGTTCTGTAATGCTTTCTGTTACACTGGAAGTTTGAATATGTGCTGTTCTTCAGTGTTTCAAGTTTTCTGAGCATAGAAAGGTAGAGAAGATTTATATTTCTTCATATAAACATTTTTAAAACTCGGGAATTTAAAATAAATAAGTTCGTTTAAACTAAAACATGGCTTGGAATTGTGATTGAGGTTTGACAGTGAACATATAGATAATGCAAATCTAAATTTACAATAAAAGGGAATCAAAATGTAAAATTCGAATATTTAAATTTGTTGATTTGATTTCATATCTCGAACAAATATACAAAAGTAGGATTTTTAAAACAAAAATGATGATTTTTAGATAGGTATTTAAGGTGCAGTTCGAAAATAAATCAAAAATGCATTTTTATCAATTTCTGTTGATTTAACAAATATTAGAAGTTGAAATTCGTTGTGAAGCTAGTGTGATCATTTACGAATCTAGGAAAAATGCTAAGAAAATTATCTATTGTATAAATTGTTTGATCGAGTTGAGAATAGGGTTTAGTCGCCTATTTGGGTAGGTCGGGTACTCTAGGCGATGGCATCATCTACGGAGGATCGGAGTAGTTAGCGATAGGGGAAAATCGAAGCTTGGGATCGAGATAAGCTTCAGACCTATCGGCAAGTTGTCTAATGGCCAGAGATGAAGTCATGTGATTTTTTTTTGGGTGATCATTTCTGTTGTAGGCAGGGTAGAGGGGTTCATTTGAACTCAAATTTGACATCGTGATAATTGGGGGAATCTGGGTGTTTTGATGGCAAAGAGGAGCCATGGGTGACTTTCCAACAGTGATCTTGGGTGGTCGGACGTTGCCGTGGAAGTGTGCATGTGCACTGGTGCAAAGTATGTCAGGGAAAGGTGAAGATTTGAAAGAAGCTATTGACTCGGCATCGAACTCGAAGTACACTTGAGTTTTGCGCGGGGGATTTGCTGGGTTACTCGAGAATTTTGGGTTCGTATGCTCGTGTCATTTGTGATGATACCCAGTTTTATCTGAACGAAATACATGTTTCTCAACTCATTTCTTTTGAAGTATTAAATGTAGATTAAGTTTATGAAGAATAAAGGGTTAAGATAAATTTTGGTTAAATTTATTAAGCTAAAGTGTTTTTATAATATACAACTTTTGTTTGGAAGTTTTTATTTTAAATAAAAACTTGATGTTGTAATTTAGAAAGGATTAGAAGATGAAGTGAATTTGAATCCTTAATTTAACTTTTTAGGTTTAAGGGAATAGGATGGGGAAAAATTATTTTCTAAAGTTTAACAAAGATTTAAAGGATTATTAAATAAATCAATAAAGATAAAATGGTTTATCTTTTAAATAAGTTAAGGTCTTAAGAAATTAATGATTTATGAATTATGTAAGTAAATAAAGTATAGTAAATTACTAAATGAGATAAATTGGGATTAAATATTGAGGTGATTAAATTAAAGATATTTGTTAAATATGGTTAAGGCTAATTTATATATGTGGTAATTTATATTAATGATCAAGATAATTAACTAATGGAATAATTACTTGATGAAGGTAATTAAAGGTGAATTACTTAATGGGAATAAATTAAAGGGTAATTACTTAGTAGAAGTAATTAAGTATAAATTACTTGGTGTAATTTAATCAAAAAGGATTAATAATTAAGTAAGGGGTTAATTACTTATGTAAGTAATTACAGAGGGGCATTTACTGTTTATGAGTAATTTGGGTTGATTAATGAGTTCAATTAATTAAGGATAAACATTCATGGAGTTGGTTAAGTATAATTGCTTAATGTAAGTAATTAGATAATGATGATAGTCTTAATGTAATTAAATGATAATTAATCAAGAAAAAAATTGATTATGATGAATTGTTATGGGATGGTGAATTAATTGGGTTGTAATTAATTAATAAGCAGGACTTAAAGGTGATTGATTTAATTCACTTATGGTTAATAAGATTCACTCAAGATGGTGTGATTGATTTACCTTGCTTATGTATGATAATTGATAATTAAATGCCCTGAATTGGTTGATACCCTTGATATGAATTGTTTTGTGATATGATGTGTTTGGGAGGGCAGTGATAATGTGGTTATCTATTAATTGATGAATTGATGAGTGAAGAGGGTGACATCTTTTATTTAAAATTTAAATGCATTTCACTTGAATAATTTGTGTTATGATGAACTGAATTCGAAGAGACTGGAGTCGGGTATTAGTTAATACCCGAAACCACTTCGATTCTTTACAAATTGATACGTGAAATCAATAGAGTGTGACGGAATGATTTAAGTGAAATTGGACCATAAAATCTAAGATCTGGCACTTAATTGCTTTGTGAAATAAGTGATGTCTATAGCAACTTATGAAATTGTAAATTGATATACGTACCCCGGGTTTATATGAGTCGTATACTTTTGTATTCCATGTTAGATGGGTTTACTCACGCTGGTTTCCAGCCTGACCCGGGTGTTACTTTGATGTAATGCTCGGTTCAGACCAAGTATTACAGATTTTCAGGTAAGGACGTTCTGGAGCTCAGGAGACGAGCTGGATGGCCGGAACGTTTGGAGTATTTCCGCTGTGATAAATTGGCGCATATCTGGGACATATTGGTTGTATATGTCCACTGTTTGTATATTAGTTGTAACTCTGATGTATTTAAAATGTAACTGTCTGATACAGATTCCTTTGTGTAAAGAATATTATTTGATATTATATTTTGATCCGCTGCGAATGTGAGGTTTCTATATCTTGTTTTTTTATTCTTCTTCTTTCTCTTTCTTTCTTTCCTTAACTATCCGAAATTTTCTGGATCGAAATTTTCGGGTCGTTACAACCAAGCATCTCTTTCTCCTTTGTATTTTTTAGGCACTTGCAAAAAATATGAAAAGCATTTCATTAGTACTCATTTCTTATGTTAGGGTCCTTTGTGTTAGTTAAAAGAGGTAGCCATACCCATAAGGGTTTGCGACCTTTAAAATGATAATTACTACTATAATAAACATTTTTTGAAAATCTATCTATATATTTTTTGTCTAATAAAAGTATTATTAATTTTAGGAACTCAAATTTAATACTTTTAGAATTTGAAGTTTTTGTTCTGTCAATATTTTCAGGTTTCCTAAATTTAGTATATAGATGCTATTACTTTTAGTACTGTCTTTTATTTGTCCTGATTTTTAAATCAAAGTCTAATTCTACTATTATATGATTTTGAAATTTTAATTACATTTTCTAAACTTTGTTTTTTCTTATTAAATTTTGAAATATTTTAGCGATTTGTTCTAAATTTTGTTTTAACATAAGCACTTCCTTTTTAGTAGAATCTAAGTTGGATTTGAGTCCATAAACTTCTTTTGAAAATTTAATATTCTTAATAATACATGCTTAATATCTTCAACCAAAGTTGTATTTTGAGACATTCAATTTTCGCAAGATTTTTGTGAAATTTCTAACTCTTTTTTTAATACAATTTTCATATTTCTGCATTACAATTTCTAACTCAGCCCTATTCAACTTGCCGATAGTTTCTTTGTATAATTTCTTTAAATTTCCAAATTTATCATTAAGTTCCACTCTAATTTGAAGATGGTGATTATAGGAGAGATTTGTGTTTACCTCATTAATGGCCGTGAAACAAACATGGGCTTGTTCCATGTCACTATCGCAGTCATTCTCTGATGAAGAGGAGTTTGAATCATCCCAAGTGATTGAAATGATTTCCTTTTCTTTTTAAAGTTTTAAAATTTCCTTTATCTTTCTTCTTGTTCTTGTTAAGTTGCGGACAATCCTTCTTCAAATGGCTGAATTTGTTGCATTCAAAGCATTTGATTGAGGTTGAGTGTTGAGGATTGTTTGATGGATGATACGTTTTCCATGGTTGTTTATCAATCTAGGGTGTCAGGCGATGTAGGTTTTTTCAACTGCATAACTAGATACTAAACATTGTACTTCGATGGTAATAAATTCATATGATTGTGATAGCAGATTAACATATATCGAATGTTGTGTGCTAACTCCTTGGATGTAGGGACAAGTTAGGTATTATTCTTCATAACTTATGCCCCTATTTAATATATACGATTTTTATAGTATTTTTGAGATAATGCATTACTCATGCCAGATTGTTGTTCGACCCAAGATTTTGTGCTTTTCTATTTATCATCTGTGTACTCTTAAATGAGTAGATTAAGGATAACAGGTCTGAATGGCCCACAAATCTGTACGGAGCAATAACAGTAGGCTACACTTTCATATATCTGTACGTTGGGGCTTACTATCGCTTATATTCTGTTGCAAGGTACTATTAAGCTATATTGGTACTTCTATTTTAAGAGACAGTTATAGAGTTTACTTTGGAGATTTAGGATGTATAAAATCTATATTTCAGTTATTGTATAGTCTGTGAACCTGATGCACTCTATTGTTCTTATCTATTGTTCATTTGATTATACCACTGTCTCTCCTATTTTACATATGTTCTTATATTATATTTTGTCTTTGCGGTGTAAGATGTTCTACAGTTTTCGTGTTTGGATTTTTCTTTGCTTTTCACCCTTGGCTATTGTCCTACATCAGTCGCGAACCTCTACAGTGCATTGCACAAGTATATCAGATATCGAAGGTGTAGCACAGTTGTCACATTTGGCATTAGAGCTTAAGTTGCATAGATGACCTAAATTGATGCATGGATCCACCATAGACGAGGAAGAAGCTATCGCCTTAGAATGGATTGAGCAACATATAAGAGACCATAATTATTATATTATGGTTTCCAAAACTATATAGTAGTAGTATATAGTAAGTCGCATTATGTGATGACCCTGACTCGACCTTCGAAAATCGGCACCGAATACGACACTTGTATTCAAATGCCGCAGATCCAAACGTCGAATCTGGTTCGCCGGAGCTTATAACACACCAAGTATAACAACACATTGGAAGAAAAGAATGAATATCATAAACATCCCAATGAATACAATATCCAAAAACAATGATGATCAATATGATACAAGAAATATCAGAGACAATTAACAACAGCGGAAAACGAATAGCAAAAGAGATAACTCCAATATCAATTGCAACAGAATCCCATCTTCAAATGCAAAAGCTTAAAACTCCAAAAATCTCCAATCCGATAAGCGAGAACCAGCATCAAGTTGCACAAAGATAAGCAAGTCTCATATGTAAATCCAAAGACTCCAATATCCAAGATCTCCAAAGAATACCAAAGAGAAAGCTAAAAGCTACCCAATCGATATCTATATCCACTATCTGAAAAACCCAACTCTAGATTACCCGTGTGGAAAATTGTGGGCACCCAGAGTTTAGGAAGGGAACAATAAACTCCGGGTCAGTCATGGGACTGGTATGAGCAAAGAAAAAAACATTTTATCTTTAAAAACAAACAAAAGATTTTAAATTTTGAAATCCGTAATGCTTTTTGGAAAATGAAACTACCATAAGGCCTCCCGCCACACACAATACAAACGCAGAATTGGAGGAGATTTCTCCTTTTGATAGTCAAATATGCTTGATGCGAGAAAATTTCTTTGATATTATTATTAGTGCATAGTGGGAAAATATTTCCAAAGTATAATATTAATCTTAGCCATCATAGACATTCCGAACTATGCCTACTATAGCTACCATCTAAACAGTGGGGCGCCACCATAAGTAAATGGCAGGTTATACAACTAAAACCGTACAAGGCGCGTATTGGATAATTGGATTTCCAACAAATGGTCAGGCCAAAGAACTTCCCATTGCCACATGGGTATGCCTCTGGAGGGATGCCCCGAGAACCTAACCGGATCTCCGCCAACACAAGGTCGGGTTACCTTTGCAAAAATAGGTAACTACTGACATGAGTATGCCATACCCCGGTTGTAAACAACCTTTATCGAGGATCCTCAACAACAACAATCACAATGTAATATATATTTGCGATATCCACATAAGTTAAGTATCTGGGCTCCATACCATGATACCACTTCTATCCAGAAGGAAATGCATATACCCTAAGGGGCGCTACTCCCTATACCTTGCTGCATTCTTCCTGTTTTGACCATTTCGGGGTGTGAGGTCCGACGAAGTCTCATCCACAAAGCCAGGCTTTTCACAAAATCCATGCTTTGATCAACAAATGATCAGCGACACTTCGTATGCCACATTACTGAATTGGGAATGTATCACTAGTAACCATCAACTACATTACCTCTGAGCTCATACGTCTCAGAGAAGGGTGTTAAGCTAAGAGAATAAATCTCCGCCACCAAACAGAAATGTATTTGATAGAAACCGGTTTTACATCTCAAAGTGTAACGTCAGACACACATCCATACAAGTCCGTTCCAGGATCGAACAGAACCGAAGGCACTTCCGAAGTAGCCCTTGCAATCCGGATAATTTCTAATCACGTCCGGACTCCCCATCACAGTGGGTGCTCAAATCTCTATACCAGGGCCATTTGGTGCAGATACATTCGACAGGTCATCCTTTCACTTTCGAAAGTATCCGGTCTTCACCAACGGTCTTCAAATGCTATCCATATGAATAATGAGCTTAATATTTAAAAACATATGGATAATGGGATTTCAGTTAAGTCAAAACTTATTATCCAAAACTTTTCTTTCAAATGGTTTAAACAAGTTACCATTTACAATCTTTTAAATAAAAAGATTCATTTCAGAAACCTTCAATGGTTTAAACAATTTCCACACTTTAATCTTTTAAATAAAAGATTCACTTTTTAAACCTTTTTTTTAAAACAAGGTTCACAACCTTTAACAAAGATTCATTTATAGCCTTTCTGAACAATTCCATTTCAAGTTGGATTAACTCATCCTGTCTTTAAATTAAAGACTTATTTCATAGCTTTTAAAATAATTTCCAAAGATTCCTTCATAATTTTCATAACAATTCTTGTTTCAATCTTTTGTGTATAAAAGATACACCATTTAGAATCCTCTTCGATTCCAAAACAAAGCTTATCAATCTTTCACAAAGATTCGTTCATAGCTTTCAAAACAATTTCCATTTCAGTTTGGACTAACTCATTCAATCTTTAAATCAAAGGTTTAATAGTTTTCAAACTCATTTCCAATTTATTAATTCCATTTTCAAATATTGAATTCAAACTCAAGCCAAAATATTTCAAACTTCAAACTAAATCAAATTATTTAAAATAACTTTTATCTTCAAAAACTCCTTTTCAAATACTTTTCAAATTTAACCCAATTTCATTTCCAAAACCATTTGGATTCAAAATTTAAACTTTAAAACCATTTCAAAATATTAAATTCAAATATTTGTGACTTAACAGATTTCCTCGTGAAATCCATATTTGTGTGTGTACAGTGTGGTCCAGGGGTTTTACCCAATAATGGTGCAACATCATCAATCATTTCAGATTCAAACACAAAAATATCGATAAGCGGTATAATTTATAACGCTTATCTTCATTTACAGATTCACAGATAAATGTATCACGGATAAATTAATAAATTACACACAGCTCAATTCACAGAACAGAATATCACGGATCAATCAATTCAAGGCAATTCATACAAGGCAAACATTTATAAGCAATCCAAGCATTCAATAATCATTTATAAACATGATTAATTAATTATTTAATCCTAATTTAGTTCAATTTAATTTTCAATTAAACTAATTACTTTTGAATAAATTGCTTAATCCTGATTCATTAATTACAAATCATTTAAATATTAATTAATTAATCCTTAATTTCCATCTTAATTAATTACCTTTAATTAATAAATTAATCCTTAATTAATCACATTAATTAAATTAACTTTTCAGTTAATTACATAATTAATTAACCTTTAATTTATTATCATTTAATTAATTATCTTAAATTAATTGCAATAAGTGATCATCCCTAATCACTTTCATTAATTAACATTAATTAATTAATCACAATAAATGACCATCCCTAATTAATCACATAAATAAATTAACTTAAATTAATCACATTGATTAATTATTCTTTAAGTAATTAAGTAACAAATCCTTTTATTACTTACATTGAGTAATTATTATATTTCTCCATTTGATCAATCAACGTTAATTATTAATTAATTACTTTCAATCAATACTTAATTGACCTTAATTATGAAATTAATTATCCTTAATCAATTAATTATCCTTAATTATCCAAACTCTCATAAATAATTATTTTTCCTTAATCACTTACTTATCATTAAAATGTTTAATTAACCATCTTTAAAATTAATTATCGTTAACACAAATTTTAACTTAAGAAATTTAAGTAAATTAATGATTCAAAAAAAAAATTTACCCGAACCAAACGTAATTGTACCCGAGCACGCACGAGTAAAATCTCGAGCCATCGCCTAAATTTCACGATCCAAACTTCGAGTTTCATTCTTCTTCCCTTTTCTTTTTAACTTTGTTTAAATTTAAATCTGTTAATCCCACACACGTTTGCTTCGATCACCAACCCGAGCCATCAACAAGTTTTACTAGAGCACAAACCCAAAACATCTTCTTCCTCCCAACATCAAACCCAACCTGATGCACATTGACACTACATGCACCTGCACTAGTGATCGCGACAACCTCCACCATCAATGCTATCGTCGACATATCGAAGATCATCTACCTTAACCATTCAGTCGCTCAGATTTGCTAATAATGACTCAAATCGAAAATTAAGTCGATCGAGTGAAAAACTGGAACTAACCAATTGATTGAAACACCCTGCCGACGGCGAACTTCACCATCTGGGACCACACCTGAAAACTCAGAGCTACATCACACCCTATCGCATTGATCCCACCTGGTCTCGTATATTACGATCTACCATGGACGTCGCACGAATCCATTTTCTGATATCATCTTAAAGGTTAAAAACCCTACTCTGATCGATTGCTGCCACCACGACCTTTAATAAATTCCATTGCCATTTACTACCCAGACTATCTCCATCCCCAACCTCGAGATCACCGATCCTCACACTTGCCAGAATTTCCCAAAAATTGCTTTTTCATTCAATACGAGAAATCTCGACATTCACACACTTAAAAATCGTGAAACTCCTTTTAAAAATCATCATCTTACATGATAAATTTGATTAAATGATCAAAACTTCAAATTAAAATACTTTAATTTCCTGATTAAAATTTTTTTCCTCTGTAATTTCACAATTTCAAATTATTTACTAATATTCTATGGTTGAGATTATTTAAAAAAAAATTAAATATGAGTATCTCCAACAATTTTTCTTTGAAGGTTATAACTTAAACAGCTTGTATATAGAGATTAAATTTTTTTTTATAAGAAATCCTGGTTTTTATTATATAGCAGAGATGTATACCTATCTGCGCACAGACTCATGTACATGCATATACATATATTCACATCAAAACATACTATATTATTCTCAAATTTCATCACATAAATCAATAGTGAAAATGGATTAAAGGTCTAAAAGTTTGCTCACATTTTAAAATGCAGAGCCTGCAAATGACTTTGAAAAAAAATGAAATGAATTTGAATGCTTAAATTTTCAAACATTAAAAGTCCTTACTACCTTTATCTTATTTTCCAGAAATATACTGACTTATTTTACTTAAACCAAATTTTAAAACTTAGTTTATTTTTAAATACAAACAATTTGTTCGAATACTACACCCTATAAGGGACCAGATGAGGAGATTTAAATTTTTGATTTTAAATATAAACTTTGTAAAAATAGAGTGAACACAGATAAACAGACATACATACATACTTATCACCTTATTTCAACATGCAAGTCTAGTTTTATCTCATGCAAATAGATTTTCACATCATAATTTCATAAATCATCACATGTACTAAGTTTAAAACAAGAGGTCGTTTAGTTTACTTACCTTGTAATTTGGAACAGAGTAGAGAATAAGAACTTGATAATTCTGTTTGAGTTGCCATTTGAACTAGCTACATGCTTAAATCTGGATTTTTATTATTTATTTCTTCTCTGGATTTGATCTGAACTTGGAATCTGATCCTTAGCTTGTTGAATAAATGCTTCAGGTTTGTTGTTTTCTTTCCAGATTTGGTTTTGCTTCCATATTTTAATTTCTGTTTCTACTTTCATTTTACAGGTTTTTTTTGATCTAGTTGAATTAGCTGCCTTGCTTAAGATTTGAATCATGCTAAGGTTGAAGATGTTGTTTGTCATTTATCAGCTTTGATTTGCTTTTTTTCAGATTGAAAACTTGAATGTAGACTTGATTGATATGCATCTGAATTTAAGCCGCTACTTATTGTTTGCCTTGATCAAATTTTGAAATATATTCAGGTTTCAGGCTTTTGATTTTTCTTTTTGTTTCAGGTCTGGTTTTACTTTTCTTTTGATTCTGAGATAATTCTTGTTTTCTGATTTTTAGATGGAGAGTAAAAGAATGGAATGAACAGATTTTCTTAAACATGATATTAAATTTTAATTTAAATCAATTTGCCACTTGTCTCATTTAGTTTAAAATAAACTTACACTTGTACATTTATGTTAACACTTGTTAATGTATGAATTCTCAAGTTTACAAATGTTAATTCAAAATGTATCCTTTTTACATTTGTATTTTTGGTATTAATTATTGTATATATATACACAAATTTGATTTTATCACATGTAACTTTAAAAAGAAAAAAATGTTTATTAAATCCTTTTATCAAATTCTATTCGAATTTGTTTTAACCCTGTCATTTTATAAATTGCTTTATATTCACATATATACCCTCAAATTAAACTTATTATGTTTTAAATTTAAAAACAATTATTTAATACTTTCTTATGTGTTATTTATACTTATACAAATTAAAGAAAAATGGTTTGAAATTGAATTATACATTACTAATAAATGTTTATAAGTTAGTAAATACAATTTTTATAAGTTAGTAAATACAATTTTATTTTCAATACATTTATATTTTTAAACTTAAGATATTAAACTTATTAACAAATACTTATTTTAAAATTTTCACCTTAAACTTAAGTAATCATACTTACTTTATTTTTGTTTCAAATATAAATTTGTTTAAGTCCAATTAAATTTCAGTATATTAACATTTGAATTTCAAATTCAAATTTCAAATTATATATATATATATATATATATATATATATATATAAACACAAACCAAACACATATCTTTATAAAATTTAGAAAAATTCAAATTAACTCACCATTAATTTACAATTGAATTCAAAAATTAAATTAATTAACAATTTAAATTTAGCTTATAAATCAGGATCGTTACAGTTTCCTCCTTAAGAAAATTTCGTCCTCGAAATTTGTAAGGGAGACAACAAAGGATGGATACACAAAGATAGAGAATCGACTGATTATCTATTCTGTGTTTGGCTTACTGAATCAGAATATCAATAATGGATACACGAATGAATCAAGACATTAGGTCACCAAAACTACGAAATATACATGGGTATTGGTTAGTTCAAAAGATAACTAACCCCTCGTAGAATATAGCTGGATCCAACAGAATAAACAGATATATGGAGGCAATCCAAATCTTTTGGTTTAAAAAACCAAAATATACCTATCAACCATAGCAACCAAAGCGAACAATTCATCCAAACAAACAATTCTGACCCATCTGGAGTTTGTGTCCCATGCAAATATATCAAAGCTTCTTCCTGGAGCTGCCAGGAATCATCAAAGAATTGAAAAGACGAATCAAAGGTGATTGATAGAGAAAGATATTTCTGCTATTGTAGGGTACTGACCATTTGTAATTGTACTCCCATGTTCCCTATCTCGTCCTCTTCTTGCACTCATACTCGCTATCAGTGGATAGTAAGAGAATTTACTAAGGCATTTCGATGGATATTTTAGGGATATACTCATTTTAGGGTATACTTCACCCTATCTCTAATGAGTTACCTAATGTGTTATACTCCTGAGCTAAAGTTTCAACCTTCAGCTTTGATACCAAATGTGAATACCCTGACTCGACCGTCGAAAATCGGCACCGAATACGACACTTGTATTCAAATGCCGCAGATCCAAACGTCGAATCTGGTTCGCCGGAGCTTATAACACACCAAGTATAACAACACATTGGAAGAAAAGAACGAATATCATAAACATCCCAATGAATACAATATCCAAAAACAATGATGATCAATATGATACAAGAAATATCAGAGACAATTAACAACAGCGGAAAACGAATAGCAAAAGAGATAACTCCAATATCAATTGCAACAGAATCCCATCTTCAAATGCAAAGGCTTAAAACTCCAAAAATCTCCAATCCGATAAGCGAGAACCAGCATCAAGTTGCACAAAGATAAGCAAGTCTCATCTGTGAATCCAAAGACTCCAATATCCAAGATCTCCAAAGAATACCAAAGAGAAAGCTAAAAGCTACCCAATCGATATCTATATCCACTATCTGAAAAACCCAACTCTAGATTACCCGTGTGGAAAATTGTGGGCACCCAGAGTTTAGGAAGGGAACAATAAACTCCGGGTCAGTCATGGGACTGGTATGAGCAAACAAAAAAACATTTTACCTTTAAAAACAAACAAAAGATTTTAAATTTTGAAATCCGTAATGCTTTTGGGAAAATGAAACTACCATAAGGCCTCCTGCCACACACATAATGCAAATGCAGAATTGGAGGAGATTTCTCCTTATGATAGTCAAATATGCTTGATACGAGAAAGTTTCTTTGATATTATTATTATTAGTGCATAGTGGGAAAATATTTCGAAAGTATAATATTAATCTTAGCCAGCATAGAAATTCCGAACTATTCCTACTATAGCTACCATCTAAACAGTGGGGCGCCACCATAAGTAAATGGCAGGTTATACAACTAAAACCGTACAAGGCGCATATTGGATGATTGGATTTCCAACAAATGGTCAGGCCAAAGAACTACCCATTGCCACATGGATACGCCTCTGGAGGGACGCCTCGAGAACCTAACCGGATCTCTACCAACACAAGGCCGGGTTACCTCTGCAAAAATCGGTAACTACTGACACGAGTATGCCATCCCCCGGTTGTAAACAACCTTTATCCGAGGATCCTCAACAACAACAATCACAAAGTAATATATATTTGCGATATCCACATAAGTTAAGCATATGGGCTCCATACCATGATACCACTTCTATCCAGAAGGAAATGCACATACCCTAAGGGGCACTACTCCCTATAACCTTGCTGCATTCTTCCTGTTTTGACCATTCCGGGGTGCGAGATCCGACGAAGTCTCGTCCACAAAGCTATGCTTTTCACAAAAGCCTTTCTTTGATCAACAAATGATCAACATCACTTCGTATGCCACACTACCAAATTGGGAATGTATCACTAGTAACCATCAACTACATAACCTCTCAGCTCGTATGTCTCTGAGAAGGGTGTTAAGCTAAGAGAATAAATCTCCATCACCAAACAGAAATGTATTTGATAGAAACCGGTTTTACATCTCAAAGTGTAACGTCGAACACATATCCATACACGTCTGTTTCGGGATCGAACAGAACCGAAGGCACTTTTGAAGAAGCCCTTGCAATCCGGATAATTTCTAATCACTTCCGGACTCCCCATCACAATGGGTGCTCAAATCTCTACACCGAGGCCATTTGGTGCAGGGACATTCGACAGGTCATCCTTGCGCTTTCGAAAGTATCCGGTCTTCACTATCGGTCTTCAAATGCTATCCATATAGTCGTATCATTATTCAGAATGGGTTATATGACACAAGGTCCTCTCCCGGCTAAATGAATGATGAGCGTAATATTTAAAAACATATGGATAGTGGGATTTCAGTTAAGTCATAACTTATTATCTAAAACTTTTCTTTCAAATGGTTTAAACAAATTACCATTTACAATCTTTTAAACAAAAAGATTCATTTCAAAAACCTTCAATGGTTTAAACAGTTTCCACACTTTAATATTTTAAACAAAAGATTCACTTTTAAAACCTTTTTTTAAAACGAGGTTCACAATCTTTAACAAAGATTCATTTATAGCCTTTCAGAATAATTCCATTTCAAGTTGGATTAACTCATCTGGTCTTTAAGTTAAAAACTTATTTCACAGCTTTTAAAATAATTTCCAAAGATTCCTTCATAATTTTCATAACAATTCCCGTTTCAATCTTTTATATATAAAAGATACACCATTTACAAACCTCTTCGATTTCAAAACAAAGCTTATCAATCTTTCACAAAGGTTCGTTCATAGCTTTCAAAACAATTTCCATTTCAGTTTGGACTAACTCCTTCAATCTTTAAATCAAAGGTTTAATAGTTTTCAAACTCGTTTCCAATTCATTGAATACCATTTTCAAATATTGAATTCAAACTCAAATCAAAATATTTCAAATTTCAAACTAAATCAAATTATTTAAAATAATTTTTATCTTCAAAAACTACTTTTCAAATACTTTTCAAATTTAACCAATTTCATTTCCAAAATCATTTGGATTCAAAATTCAAACTTTAAAACCATTTCAAAATATTGAATTCAAATATTTGTGACTTAACTGATTTCCTCGTGAAATCCATATTTATGTGTGTACAGTGTGGTCTAGGGGTTTTACCCAATAATGGTGCAACATCATCAATCATTTCAGATTCAAATACAAAAATATCGATAAGCGGTATAGTCTATAACGCTTATCTTCATTTACAGATTCACAGATAAATGTATCACAGATAAATAAATAAATTACACATAGCTCAATTCACAGAACAAAATATCACAGATCAATCAATTCAAGGCAATTCATACAAGGCAAACATTTATAAGCAATCCAAGCATTCAATAATCATTTATAAACATGATTAATTAATTGTTAATCCTAATTTAATTCAATTTAATTTTCAATTAAATTAATTACTTATGAATAAATTGCTTAATCCAGATTCATTAATTATAAATCATTTAAATATTAATTAATTGATTAATTAATTAATCCTTAATTATCCATCTTAATTAATTACCTTTAATTAATAAATTAGTCCTTAATTAATCACATTAATTAAATTAACTTTTAAGTTAATTACATAATTAATTAACCCTTAATTATTATCATTTTATTAATTATCTTCAATTAATTGCAATAAGTGATCATCACTAATCACTTTCATTAATTAACTTTAATTAATTAATCATAATAAATGATCATCCCTAATTAATCACGTAAATAAATTAACTTAAATTAATCACATTGATTAATTTTTCTTTAAGTAATTAAGTATCAAATCCTTCAATTAATTACATTGAGTAATTATTATATTTCTTCATTTGATTAATCAACGTTAATTATTAATTAATTACTTTCGACCAATACTTAATTGACCTTAATTATGAAATTAATTATCCTTAATCAATTAATTATCCTTAATTATCCAAACACTCATAAATAATTATCTTTTCCTTAATCACTTACTTATCTTTAAAAATCTTTAATTAACCATCTTTAAAATTAATTATCATTAACACAAATTTTAACTTAAGAAATTTAAGTAAATTAATGATTCAAAAAAAAAATTACCCCAGCCAAACGCAATTATACCCGAGCACGCACGAGTAAAATCTCGAGCCATCACCTAAATTTCACGATCCAAACTTCGAGTTCCCTTCTTCTTTCCTTTTCTTTTTAACCTTGTTTAAATTTAAAACTGTTAATCCCACACACATTTTCTTCGATCACCAACCCGAGCAATCAACAAGTTTTACTCGAGCACAAACCCGAAACATCTTCTTCCTCCCAGCATCAAACCCAACCTCATGCACACTGACACTGCGTGCACCTGCACTAGTGACCGCGACAACTTCCACCATTAATACCATCGCTGACATATCACGATCATCTACCTTAACCATTCAGCCACTCAGATTTGCCGATAATGACTCAAATCAAAAATTAAGTCGATCGAGTGAAAAACTGGAACTAACCAATTGATCGAAACACCCTGCCGACGACGAACTTCACCATCGGGGACAACACCTGACAACTCATAGCTACATTACACCCTATCACGTCGATCCCACCTGGTCTCGTAGATTACGATCTACCATGGACGTCGCACGAATCCATTTTCCGATATCGTCTTAAACTAGGTTAAAAACCCTACTCCGATCGATTGCTGCCACCACGACCTTTAATAAATTCCATTGCCATTTTTCTGGTGATCTCCACTACCCAGACTATCTCCATCCCCAACCTTGAGATCACCGATCCTCACGATTGCCAGAATTTCCCAAAAATTGCTTTTCCATTCAATACGAGAAATCTCGACATTCATACACTTAAAAATCGTGAAATCCTTTTAAAAATCATCATCTTACAAGATAAATCTGATTAAATGATCAAAACTTCAAATTAAAATACTTGAATTTCCTGATTAAAATGTTTTTCCTCTGTAATTTCACAATTTCAAATTATTTACTAATATTCTATGGTTGAGATTATTTAAAAAAAATTAAATCTGAGTATCTCCAACAATTTTTCTTTGGAGGTTATAACTTAAAACAGCTTGTATATTGAGATTAATTTTTTTATAAGAAATCCTGGTTTTTATTATACAGCAGAGATGTATACCTATCTGCACACAGACTCATATACATGCGTATACATACATTCACATCAAAACATACTACATTATTCTCAAATTTCATCACATAAATCTAGAGTGAAAATGGATTAAAGATCTGAAAGTTTACTCACATTTTAAAATGCAGAGAGCTTGCAAATGACCTTGAAAAAAAATGGAATGAATTTGAATGCTTAAATTTTCGTGCTTTAAAAGTCCTTACTATCATCATCTTATTTTCCAGAAATATACCGACTTATTTTACTTAAACCGAATTCTAAAACTTAGTTTATTTTTAAACACAATTTTTTTTTGAATACTACACCCTATAAGGGACCAGATGAGGAGATTTAAATTTTTGATTCTAAATATAAACTTTGTAAAAACAGAGTGAACACAAATAAATAGACATACATACTTATCACCTTGTTTCAACATGCAAGTCTAGTTTCATCTCATGCAAATAGATTATCACATCATAATTTCATAAATCATCACATGTACTAATTTTAAAACAAGTGGTTGTTTAGTTTACTCACCTTGTAATTTGGAACAGAGCAGAGCATAAGAACTTGATAATTCTGTTTAATTTGCCATTTGAACTAGCTGCATGCTTAAATCTGGAGTTTTATTATTTATTTCCTCTTTGGTTTTGATCTGACCTTGGAATCTGATCCTTGGCTTGTTGAATAAATGCTTCAGGTTTGTTGTTTTCTTCCCAGATTTGGTTTTGCTTCCATATTTTCGTTTCTGTTTCTACTTTGATTTTACAGGTTTTTTGATCTAGTTAAATCAGCTGCCTTGCTTAAGATTTGAATCATGCTCAAGTTGAAGATGTTGTTTGTCATTTCTTAGCTTTGATTTCCTTTTTTTAAGATTGAAAACTTGAATCTAGACTTGATTGATATGCATCTCAATTTAAGCTGCTACTTATTGTTTTCCTTGATCAAATTTTGAAATATATTCAGTTTCAGGCTTTTGATTTTTCTTTTCGTTTCAGGTCTGGTTTTACTTTTCTTTTGATTTTGAGATAATTCTTGTTTTCTGATTTTTAGATGGAGAATAAAAGAATGGAATGAACAAATTTTCTTAAACATGATATTAAATTTTAATTTAAATCAATTTGCCACTTGTCTCATTTAGTTTAAAATAAACTTACACTTGTACATTTATGTTAACACTTGTTAATGTATGAATTCTCAAGTTTACAAATGTTAATTCAAAATTTGTTCTTTTTACATTTGTATTTTTGGTATTAATTATTGTATATATATATATATAAATTTAATTTTGTCACATGTAACTTTAAAAAGAAAAAAATGTTTATTAAATCCTTTTATCAAATTCTATTCAAATTTTTTTTAACCCTATCATATTATAAATTGCTTTATATTCACATATATATACCCTCAAATTATACTTATTATGTTTTAAATTTCAAAAACAATTATTTAATACTTTCTTATGTATTATTTATACTTATACAAATTAAAGAAAAATGGTTTGAAATTAAATTATACATTACTAATAAATATTTATAAGTTAGTAAATACGATTTTTATTTTCAATACATTTATATTTTTAAACTTAAGATATTAAACTTATTAACAAATATTTATTTTAAAATTTTCATCTTAAACTTAAGTAATCATACTTATTGTATTTTTGTTTTAAATATAAATTTCTAAGTCCAATTAAATTTTAATATATTAAAATTTTAATTTCAAATTCAAATTTCAAATTATTATTTATATATATAAACACAAATCAAACACATATCTTTATAAAATTTAGAAAAATTCAAATTAATTCACCATTAATTTAAATTCAAAAATTGAATTAATTAACAATTTAAATTTAGCTTAAAAATCGGGATCGTTACAAATTACATTTGTGAACACCACTAATTTCCTTTTAGCGAGACCGACATTCGTATTATGGCTTATAAGGATAAGCCAGGTAATAAGGAATCCTATTAGGAACTCCACTTCTAGAGTTAAGAAGGGGGTAGGATCGGGGGTTGTTAACCTAGACTTGCAAAACGTATTCACAGTGACGACTCAAAATTTTGAACATTTGAAATTAGAATATTTAATTGATTTTAAATATTTAAAAGTGAATTTCTAACTTGGATTTCAAATGTCACTATTTATTGAGTGATTTAATTGTCAAATAAAATAATTGGAAACTGGTTAAAATAGTGAATCTTGTGTTGTGATCCCGATAAAAATAATTTAAAGGCTTGTAATCATATTCATAATACTGAAGACAATATGACTTTAAAATTGAATTTGGAAGTGATTGGTTCAATTTTAAAATATATCATTTAAATTGACATTTAAAAATAGCCTTCCGAGGCACATTCTCGGAATTTGACGAAACCGGTTTCATGGGATCCGTAATATTGTATTTTATTAGATTTCAAACTTTGTAGCTTTCGGAGTTGTCGTGTGGTCGTACGAGATGTAAACGCGCTAAAATTTATATCGAAAATTTAATATCATAACTAGGTCAAAAAAGCTATCTTCCCTATACGATCGAATTAGGACTCGAAATCTTTGCCTTTGCGTTCGGAATAAGGGTATAACATTATAAACGCCTAGCGGAACGCTTCAATAGGTGGTCAAGATTGTAAATTGCATTTATCGAGACAATTTAAATTTAATTAAATAAATAAATATATCTTTATACACTAGTCTCTTTTAGCTGTATTTCCTTCACATCAGAACTTTTTGGTTTCAATTCAAGTGTCACTGTGGCATGTTGGGTGAAGCACAATAATGTCTCATCTTATTCCCCGCTTTCTTTTTTCAAAAGTCATCAGTTTTAAAGTAAGGATGCAAAGAAAATCTACTCCAAAAAAAGGTTTAATGGTCGAACTCAAGAAATCACTTCATTTCTTCATTCGTTCCCCTTTCTTTGCCAAATTCAAATCGAAGACTGGGAAATCGAAACGCGACCTCCTCCCAAAGTCCCTCAGTTCAAATTCGTTTTGATTGCTTAAAAATATCTCTCGTTCTCTTCATAATCATTAAGAATAAGAACCGAAGCTTGTTTTGATTTCTCATTTCATCAAGCAGCGGGTTTGAGGTGCGTTCTCGTGGCATGGCTACAGATTCACGAGGTCGACTAAGGAGTCGAGTGGAAGTGTGGCCAAGGTTCGTTGAATCTTGAGTTGAGGGCGAATCTGGCGATTTGGTAAATGGGATGCTTCGTCATGTGAAGTTGCAAGAAGGATTTTGGCTGGCGTGGTGCTTCTGGAGGGTCGCGATTTTCACTTGTTGAGGTTGCTTTCGGTGAGGCAGAGGCTTTGGTGGTGATGAACTCGATCGAGGTTACAATAGCCTCGATTCGTGCGCGCATTGAACTAGGAAGCAGTGAGGTATAGGTTTACAAATTTATTTTTCAATTTAATATATATATATATATAGGAGACAGAAAAAGATTATATAGATAGATAAGTTTTAGACAACAGTAAAGAGGAAAATAAAATACGAATATAAAATGTGTGTGTGTATATACCTACCTATTTTAACTTAATTAAATACAGATAAACAGGGAAAAATTTATATAGAAAAAGTTCTAGAAAAGATATGTAGGAATTTTAAAATATGAAGATTTTATATAAAATTAGAATTTTAAATTTGTATAAATTAAATTTACAAGTCTATTGGTTTCAAAGGAAAATATATAAATATAAATTATATATATATATATATATATTATCAAAACTAGTTTATTTTAAACTAAGGGATTAAGGTGATTAACTTAGTTAAATTGGCGTATTTAATTATTTAAGTTGCTAAAAATAATTTGTTAAAGGAAGATTAGTTAAATCAAATTATAAGTTAAATTAAAGGAGTAAAAGGTGATTAATTATTAGATTAATTCAAATAGTAATAAATCATGAATTGTTTATACAAGGTCTGAAATCACGGAGAGACAAGCCGTTTTGGATCGGACTGCAAGTTAAAATTAAAGGTGGTTAATCTCACTCATTTGGATTACCTTTTGAATTTGAATAGTTAAATTTAAATTTATCGGTTGTTTGCTTGAATTGATAATTTATTGTCATTTTGGATGTGATATGTTATACATATCGTATATATATTGAAGTGATTGATATTCCCGCATAAGATAGCGATGAGACCCTATGCGCCCCGCATAATAGTAGATGACCCTTTATACCGCGATATCCCGCCTTGAAGTGGGATTGATATTTTATATTGTGCTAACATCTGTGGATGTAGGGAAAAAATAGGTTGGAGGGATCCAACTGGATTCTTCAAAATATTGAATTTTTTTAATAATCTGTGATATAATTCATTGGTTATCTATGATAGATTATTAATTATATTGGGAACTGAAAATATTGGATGTTATGGTTTGATTGAATATATTTGGGTATATTGAGTTATCTAAAATATAAATTTGAATTTTTAAAAAGGAAAATAAAAGAGAGAATTTTATGTAAAACAATTATTGTGAATTTGGATAAATGAAGACAATGAATTTTGGAAAAGGACAAAAAGTTTATTTTTAAATTCTAATAAATAAATTCAGAGTATGGGAAAGGAGATTTTTGAATAAATGGGAATAAATGAATTTTTTAACTTAAGTGATGTTATATAAAGGACTAAAGGATTTTAAATTCAAGGTATAAAATAGTTTGGGAGAGATAAAGAAGAATTTTGGAAAAAGTATGAAATTGGTATTTTTAGTTTAATTAAGATTTTAAATCTTAATAAAGGAGTAAATCTGAAATTTATGGGTTTTGAAATAAAATTGAGTAAGTTAAGGAATTTATCTTAAAATAGAGTAAATTTTGGGAATTTATTTCAAAATTGATTAAGTTTGTGAAACTGTGATTTAAAAGGGGGATGAGACTATAGAATCTATAAACTGGGTTTTATAAAGTGAAATAAGATATTAGTGGATATTTGAAAGTATAAATTCACGGTGGGAATGTATAAAGGAATGGGTAATTTGTTTTAAAAATAAATAATGATTTTATTTTTAAAGGTTTGGGAAAGAAATTTACGAGTTGACACGTAAAGTAAATTTGGGTAAATCGAGAAGGATGTATTAACTGATTAAATGGACTATTTTGGAATAGGAAGTGTATTTTTCTAAAAAGCCGAGTATGTTTCCAAAGCAAAAGTATAAATTAGAGGTTTTATTGTGGTTCTAAAAGAATGTTTTAGAAAGAAATTATTATTTAGTGGTTTTAAAATTTAAAAAAAGTAAATATTTATTAAGTTAATTATATAAGTAAATTATTTAAAGGTTTAACTAGCATTATGATTTAAAAGTAAATTGTTTAATATTTGTGCCTTATAGAATAATTTTTATTTTAATATTAGTTTTAGCTTAAGTTTTATACGAGAAATTATTACAAGATTTCTTAACTAGTATTTTAAATAAAGCATTTTAAGTAGTTTTATTTTAAGTGTTTTAAATTATATATTTTTGGATAAAGTGACTTAAATTATTTAAAAATCTAAAGTAGTAAGACTGGGTGATTTTCGGTGGAAATAAAACAATTGGGTGGAAATTTATTTCGCGAGAGAAAAAGTGATTTGAAAACTATTTTCAAGGGTAGAAGTGTGGAATATATATCTTGCTAAGATATTTTTAAATAAATAATTTAGGAAAATTACTAAGGCCCGATGATTGTTTATGGACGTTATTTGATTGTTAAATAACCGACTATCAATATTTGTCAATGCGCTGATCATTTTGAAGAGACTGGGATCTGGATCAATTTCCTGAAAACCACTTTGATCTGGTTTGAATATTTTAATGAGCAAGACAAGATCTCGGAGTCGAAGATGGAGCAGTGAAGTGCAAGGAATAATCGCTAGTAATCCTGAGGGTGATTCCAAAATGGACGTAGTAGGAGTAGTGCCTTCGGTTATGTTCGGACTGGGAATGGACTTGTATGGATGAATGCTATCAGAGATTCATCAGGGGGACGATGAGCATTCTACGTGATTGTGTGCTAAAAAGGTAACGCATAGCCTCGAGCCTCATCAACCGAGAATGGCTAAAACAGGGAAGGTGCAGCAAGGCTAAGTGGCAAGCAACCAATTAGGGTAAGGTCATCCTTATCTAGATGTACTTTTAATTCGGCTGTGTGGGCGGTTGTTGATCCCAACCATGCGGTGATCTTATTCGGACTATCCACTAAGGGGTAGCTCCGGTCTTGTGTTGCAGGGGATCAAGGGGGATATTGGTGTGCTGATCTAGACCGGGCACTACGACGAGTGGTATCCCAGTAGCCCTTCCATTGTATGGAATCCAATCTCTAATAAGCGCCTGTATGGTTTTGGTCGTGCCCAACTATTGCTAAAACGTGAGATGCAAGCATTTTGGCTAGATACTATTTTACTTTCTATGTACACTTTTATAATATCAAAAGGATTTGATAAAAATATTTTGGTTATCGTAAAGTAAAATCCCGGCATGTTTATTTGTCACGTGGTCTTACGAGATACCTTTGATTTCAAAGGATTTGGAACTTTAATAAACAATGAGTGTGTTTTCGCATGTTGGTTTCCAAACTGACTCGGGTGTTATTTCACTATAATGTTCGTATCAGACCGAGTATTATAGAGTTTAGATTCTGGATGGACTGCTATGGAGCTTAGGAGACGTGCTGGATGGCAAGACGTATCACATATTTGATGTATTATCCACCGCGTATGGTTTGCTGCATAATCAGTTTCTGTGAGGACAAGTTATGATAACTTTCCAGTTATGTGCTATGGATTATGTTGTATTCTGATGATTTAAGTAATACACAGTTGCAGATTCTTTGGTATAAAAATATGTTGCTATATATTATATGTTGTTCCGCTGAGATTGTGAGATTCTGTTATTGTTTTGTTATTTCTTCTTCTACATCCTTCTTCTTTTCCTTACGGTCTAGTTTTTCGGCACTCGATTGCTCGGCATTAAATATACAGTGGACATATTAATGTCAGTTTTCGGATGTCGAAAATATGGATCGTGACATTCGCAAAGATGGTGTTCAACATGGTTTCGAATGCCTTGTTGGTGGTGGTGCTCCAATGCAAGTGCCAAGGGTTGACTTTGCCAAGCTCAACAAGGAGTATTCTACTTTGGAAGGCAAACCATTCCTCGAAACAGAATCAACCATCGATGTGTAGGATTGATAAGATACCTATAACTGTATCTTTGAGTAGATGGAGTTAAAGGATGCGATAAGGGGAAGCTAGTCTCTAGACAGCTTCAAGGAAGAGCTATGGTGTAACACTTCAAAATTTTAATGAAAATTTAACAGGAAAAGAAAATTTAAATAAATCAAGGACTAAAAGAAAATTTTCAAAGACCTTGGGTAAACCTACACCATGGCGTTCATAGCGATTTTCTAGATGAATTTCATATATAACACTTCAAAATTGGAGTTAGTATGGAGAAGTTACAAGCATTGGAAGGATTAAAAAAGAATAGAATTTAAAAACAAAGACATCACAAAAATGCACCATAATCGATTGACTCAAGATGGTCAATGGTCAACCGATATCAATCGACCTAGGTGCTAGGGCGATCGACCGTAGCCTAGGTAAAATTGAGCATTGCATGATGTATTCCAATGGCCAAGGTTCATTGCTTCATGGCCAAGTTGAGATGTGCGTAGCTGATAGCCCTAAATAATCTCCAAGCTAAATCCAATGGGGTAAACTTTTTGCCAACCCTTATAAATTCAAGCTTAACCTAACCTTAATATTCACATAACAGTTTACTATATCTAAACTCTCTCAAATTCTAAGCTCTCCTCTAAACCGAAAATTCTTCAAAAATCAACCTAGAAGAACACAATCAATTGAATCTAGATGGAGCAAGCGAAGATAGCGTACTGGGGTGCGATTCTCAAGCAAGGAAAATAGGAAAAGCTTAGGCTTGTGGTGAGTGGGAACCATTTTAATTAGGTGATCACTTACAGTTAAAATCGATCTATTCTCGATGGTCTAGGATGATGCTTGAAATCCTAAATTGAAGTCTATAATATAGTAAAGGAATTGAAAGTACTGTAAACTATTAAACCTAAAGTGTAACCAGCGCACATTCTTTTTATTTAAACTGTAAACCCTAAACTATGTAATCCTAAATTTGTAAACTCTAAATCGAACAAATTGATATTAGAATATAAATATATGGAATGGCCAATCTAGTGTTTGGGGCTCACCAGAAACTGAAATCAATTGAAATTAAATAAATAAAAATAGACGTTGAAAAGGTAATGAAACCTAAAATTTTAGCCTATGACCGATCGACACCTAATCCCTGGCGGTCGACCGGTAAAGGTGGACAGATTAGGGTTAGGGGTTGATCGGTAAGACGGTAAATTACAGAATCTGAACCTCAGTCTAAGACCTAAATTTAATAATAATAATTAATATAAACATTGATTTATTATGGGTTGATTTAAAGACATTTAAATGTACGTTAGAATTAGAAAGGAAGCTAGTTCCCTATGAGAGGATGCTAGGTTATTGCACTGTTGAGTAAATGTTCTTTACCAAATTTGGGATCAACTAATCGATTGAGGGCAATGTATTTTCACAAATAGCACTAACATAGTGGATGAGTACCATTGATGAGGATACCTGATGGAGTGGGCCTGACGTAATGAGAATCCCAATATGCACGATTTTTGATGCAACATGGTACAGTTTAGATGTAGGACCCCGGCATGTGCAATACAAGGCCAACACTATAATCGAGAGGTGGAATGGGGTGTAGACGATGAGATACATTAGAAAGTCCACATTTTGGGTTCTTCCTCTCTAAGCATAGTGAGAAATATGTACTTGTAGTTAGGGCAAAATCAATTCTCCAACAGCATAGTAGTGGTGATAGTAGTGGGAACGTATCCCTACAGTAGCCTAGGGATGGTGTTTCCATAGTAAATAGCCAAAAGGGCGATATTTTGCATATTGAGTAGCTCTAGTATCGTTGGCCGATCGTTAATTACGAGGTTTGATCCATAGTTCGATCCTTGTGGTAGCATACATAAATTATTGTGTAGGTATGTATCAAATAAGAATCTTTAAGTAATTTGCCTTAGGAATCCATTGACACTTGTATCACACCCTATGTCATCTAGAGTAGCTTAAAGTAACTGCACATGTTCATCACATATTTAACTCGTACTCATTCACCAGAATTTTGTCCAACCCGCTCTTTTCCCTTCTTTTCCCCACCACAAATGGACATGGCAACAGATGATTGTCCCATTCTTGAAACTTGGAGAGTCGAGCTTATCTTTGGAAACTGCTTTTTACCATATTTGCTCTCTATGTATTTATCTAAATATAGTATATCTTATATTACATCTGCTTGTACTAGTCTTTATAATGTTATAAAAATATAAAAGCTCGCATTTCTCGGCACAGTGCAAGTCCGAAAGTCACATTGGGCTTTGGATTGGTGTGTTGGGAGGTGCTAATTTTCACATGTGGGGTGGTGGAACACCATTAAGATTACTACTCCTTAGGATTAGATTACTTAGGAGTAGTTTAACATTGATGAATATGCGAGTATATGATTTTAGTTTGAAGATAATAAACATATATATATATATATATACATTCATTTAAATGTATTTGTTAATGTGCTATTTTATTTTTTGCATAATTAAATAAATATTTGTTTAATAAAATAAATAACACAGTATTTAAATTCAAACAGATATTTTATTCATACAAATATTTATTACAATTTTGAATAGTACAAATTTGAACTCTCACTATATATATACAAATTCAATGACAATACAATTTCGATTACATCACAATTTATAATTTAAAAATACACCTCACTACATATCGCTCATTCACTCGTATTTATCTTAAACTATATTCAGATTGAATCCATCACCTGAGCAATGTGCAAAAATAAATATTGACGCAGTAAAATTGAAAAGGAAATATTTTTGCAATATAAAATAAAATATGGATTTTGAAAATAATATTTGCCTCAGTTATTTGGGTTGTTCGTCATCATGTAAATTTGAATTCATCATACACGAACAGCTTGTGACATGCACAGTGTATCACTGTACATGCCACAAGGCCGTGCACACCAATATACACGTGATAAATCTATAGGGACAGGTGAGCACAAGGTCAAACCCAAATCAAACACCGGGTTCGACTCAAGTGAAATAAATATAAAGTCACATCACAAGCATAGGGTCAAACCCAAGCTATAAGCTGGATTCAACACAGGTGCAAGTTCATGAAAATAGTCAAGATAACTAAAGCAAGACTCGACCAAAATTCCAAACGTACAAATGCAATAACGGTCGGGAGCAACTCAAACTCAAGAAAGTAGTTCATCATGCAACATCAAGTGATGCAACTGACATGTATGCATACACATTAGAACCAGGTCAATGCAATAGTGGACAGTACAAGCTTAACTACAAGTATACATATATATATATAGAGATGTACATGTATTTGAGACAACATGGAAGCAGTGCACACTGCATGTAACAGTTTCAAACTACCAATGTGACAACCGTGGTGCAATATACATACGTATAAACGCATGTATCAAAACCACATTACAAAAAGCAGACTCGGATACGAAATTCAACGGACTAGTTTAACAACCGAACCAAGACAGAAGACAAAATCTAGTACAACATCAACATGGCAGTATGGCAGTAGACAGTGCAAAGTTGTGCACATGTTACCAGAGCCAAGGCAGAAGAACCAGATGCAAGTTCAATGACTCAACACACAATGAAACTTCACCGGACCAGGCACAAGCTAGAATTTCATCATGCTCACAAGTTTAATGCACAATGAATACTTACGAATACACTAGTTCAGTACCTAAGAAAACAGAGCTATCTCAATAGTTTGAAAATGCAACAAGCACTCGGGCCAACAAAGTGGATACAAAACATCTCATATACAAAGCATACACTACTTTGATATGCTACGCAACATGAACAAGTCAAGTATGCTACAAATATGAACATATACGTGCATTCAAGCTATATGAAGACTAACAGTGGCAGTTTGAACCAAAATAGTGTCGCAGGAGTTTTCAATTTATTAGAAATCAAGCTGCAGTTCAATTAACACAGCACATATACGGTAAAACCAGAAATCACAAAAATATATGAATTCAAACAAAGGCCGAAGTCAACATCAAAATCAAATTATTTCAGTGCCGTAATAACCAAGGCAACAAGAAATGCACAAAGTCAACTGCGGTTCAAATCGAAGTGGTCGAAGTTTATTTGCAGTATCAAGTTGAAATCAAGCCGTGTCAATCAGGAAACGAAAATATATGAATTAAACAAGTCAGTAATCATCTCAAGCATTCAAATGAAGATCAATGGCCAAAAGAAAATAATTGATGAATTCAACCAAATTCAATCAAACGAAAATATAGGAATTCAAATCCTATAAAACTTGTAATCATCATTGGCAGCAAAATCATTCGAGTTCAAGCAACAAAGAACAAATCTTTCAACTCGAATCAAGTCGAGCATAGGCAAATTGAAAAGTGAAAGCACATGCCAGTTTTAACAATCGTACTCGACTAAATTGAAGAAGCTGCGAGCAATGTAATCGATCGGAGAAAAGAAATCGAAGCATTAGCAAAAAATTGAAGCGGCGTCTCAATTCTCACAAAACCCTAGTTTTCACAAAGAGGACGAACGCCATTTTTCACGAGCAAAAATATGGCTGAAGGAATAAAAGAAAAGGGGATAGTGTTTTAGTATTTCATAATAGTTGGGCCGGCTACAATTTTATTATTGGGCTTTAGTGTTGAAAATTAGGGATTATTTATATTAGTGTTTTAAAGTGTTTTTAATTTCTCTTTTAAACTTTGTAGTTACTAGTCCTGTAACTAGGGGATGAACTACGGTAGCGTAGCTCGAGAATTTGCAACTCAGTGGCTGAGTTGTGGTAGGGTTTTGAGTATAGAGTTAGGTTAGTCGATAGTGTGTGTCGCAAGTTCACGTGTGTAAGCGTCTGACAATCAAATTTCTAGTAGAAATCTTGGAGGCAGCACGTAGGTAGGGTTTTGCCGAAGCTGGGTAAATCTGTGTATTCTATTTTTATTATTTTGCTATTATCTATGCTTCTATAATTCTGATATATCTGTATTGAGATTATTTTATATAAACTTCCATAATAAATTTTAATAATTAATAGTATCACCCTATTCATCCCCCCTCTAGGGTGAAATCGATCCTACAAGTGGTATTAGAGCTACGAGCAAAAGCCATTTTTATTTTAAAAATTTTGATTTTTCATAGACCATTTTTTTTTACAAATATGAATTTTTTAAATGGCTATTTTTGCAAAGGGTCGGTCTAGTATTTTCCTCCTATTTTTGATGGAACAGATTTTTGAATTGGAAATTAAAAATGGAATTTTGTTTAAAATCTATTAATTTTAAATGTTAGGATATTATTGAAAATGGGTGTAATATAACATATGAGAAAATTATCTAGATTAATGCTCTTGCTATGCATATATTATATTCGCATATTAAACAAGATAATTTTAACTTTATCTCTCATTGTGAAAGTGCACAGAAAATCTGGAATACTTTTGATATATTGTATGGTGCAAAAGTCAATAGCAATGAGAAATCCTCCATAATCGACACAGAAACATGCTTAACAGGATTGACAAAAAGCAGCAGTTATGATGATGAAGATGGAGCAGCTGAGCTGGCATTATTAATGAAGAAATTCATAAAGTGGAATCACAAATATGGAAAAATCCAACTCTAAATCATATATTGGAAAGCAGAATAGCTAAAGCACTAGGCAACCCAGAACAATGGGAGATCATCTTGTCACAAGTGCAACAAACTTGGACACATCAAGCCCAATTGTCCTTAGGGTCGACTCGACTAAGAAAAGAAATCAAAAAAGAGAAATTTGACAGCCACGTTGAATACAAGTGATGATGATGATAATAAAAGCACTAACAGTGAGAAAGCTGATATGTGCCATCGAGGTAATATAACCGATAGCGATGATGACGAGCCAAGCAGGTATCAAAACTTACTCACACAGAATTACTTATATATTTCCATGAAGTAAATGGCTGTTTTCAATGGCTTAGGGAGAAATATGCTAAAATTGAATCACAAAGAGATAATTTTATAGAATCAAATAAACAACGTGACCAACTAGTTTGAAACTATCAAAGTAGGATCCCTAAGTGTGATAAGTGTCCAACATTTGAAGAAGAAATTAAAAAAATCAAAAAGTACAATTAAATTGATTGAAAATGATATTTTGATTTTGAAAGAAAGCGAAAATACCAGGAGAGGGAACTCTATTAAAAAGTACACACAACTCAAAACACCAGTCCAAAAATTGTCAACGACTTTGATAAAATTTTCCAAAAGTGAAAGATCGTTGAATATGCTATTAGGGAAACAAACTGTTAACACAGCTAGATAAGGACTTGGATATAATCAATCTGAAAATGTTAGAAATGAAATTAATCAAGTTAATTCTATGTGCATAATTTGTAGAAAATATGGACACAATCAAAACAATTGAAGGTATAGACCCAAATACGTGAAAACTATACCAATTTAGGTTCCAAAAGATACAAATTGTAACAGCCCAATTTTTCGACGCTCGAAAAATCGAACCATTAGATTAAAAGAAGAATAGATAGAAGAAGAAAATAGAAAACAACATCAGAATCTAACCATCACAGCGGAATAAAATATAATAGATAATAAATGATCTTTACTCAAAAACAAATCTGTTTATACATTACATCATCAGAGTATACATAACATACTACTGGACAGTAATCATAACCTGTTCTCACAATCTGAATAAACAGCGGAATATATAACACAAATATGGAAGTACGTATCGCCATCTAGTTCGTCTTCTGAGCTCCACAACATCCTTTCTTGTATCCTATAATACTCGGTCTGACCCGAGCATTATAGTTAAATAACACCCGAGTCAGTCTGGAATACCAGCGTGAGAAAACCACACTTAAATTGGTTATTAAAGTTTCAAAATTCTTTTGAAAACATAAGCATCTCGTAAGACCACGCCACAGATAAACATGCCGGGTCTTTACCTTACGATAGCCAAAACACTTTCTTATCAAAATCCTTTGATATTATAATAGGGTCTATATACAAATACTTATTCAAATAACCGAAATTGTTACATTTATTAAATTCCAGCTACTAGCCACAAAGTAGGTTATACAAACAAAAATCGTAAAAGGACTCGTATGGAGAATGGATTTCCAACTAATGACTAGGCACTGGGGTACCATCTGTCACAGTACGTGGCCTAGATCACCATACCGAGGATTGCTCCCAATCCCCTGCAACATAAGACCGGGACTACCTCTTACTGGATAATCCCGAGTAAGATCACCCCACGGTTGGGATCAACAACCGCACCACTAAACCGAATAAAAAGGGACATCTAGACATGGATGATGACGCAGCGGATAATAACGAAACGATATAGATCGATGAAAGTAGCAATCGGTGGATTGATGAATACTGAAATGCCCAAATTCGTTGATCCGAAGATACCGAATTCTAGCTATCCTCATCACGTTGATCGCGCACGATACCGTGAAAGAAGATCTTCAATTCTTCAAGCGTTGATCAAGCACACTTGATTCCGCGAATCGGCTTCAACAATCGTTGAATCGAGCGCACTCGATTAACCGAAAGTGGAGATAGGAGATTACACTCAACTACCAATTTCAAAGAGGCACAAAGCACTCAAACAAAGTTTTATTCAAAAATCAACCTCTTTACAAATGACCCCACGATGCCTATTTATAGGCTACAACTCAACGCAACAACAAAGTTCTCCGACTCAATATAAGTCGCCACGCGACCTACGACCTAAACAAGGTCGTTAGCGACCTTACATAACAAAGCCCACACGAGTTAAGAATAGTTACAACACACGCGAGCTATTAACAGAACATAACGACCTAACACTGGCCGACCTAAGTACAAAGCGCTCATTACAACACAACATATACACATAGCGACTTATGACTCAAACACGGAGCGACTCAAAACATACGGCAGCAGCGACTCAAGAACAGCTTCAAGAAAACTTTACGTGACTTAACCATAGGTCGTTAACGACCTAAGAAATGCGTCATAAGTACGGCGTCTTAAGTTGGTAGCATGCGGCATAAGGTCGAACGACCCAAGGGATTGTGCGCTGGAGTGTCTGACTTAACTCGCTCGAGGTCTTCATGCTTAGCTCGTTAACTCGCGAGCGACCTTCATTATGTCGTGTGTCTCCAGTAGGTCGCGAACGACCTAAAACATGTTGCTCCGGTTCACTTAGCTCGCTGGGTTGGACCTTTACTCTTCTTAGGTCGTTTGAACGACCTGTCTTCCCACTAGGTCGCTGCCGACTTATCTCCACTACCCCCGCACTAAGTCGTGAGCGACCTAAAAATTCCAAGCGACCTAATACCGCGACCTCCTCCAAACGACCTAAAGGTCTTGAACCATTCAACTTCCTTGAGTCTGTAGATCGCGCTGTATCATCCTCCCCCGGTTGACAGAAATTCGACCTTGAATTTTCACCATCTTTTTCCACAACAAGTTCATTTCCATGATACGGGATTAGGTATTTTACGTTGAAAACATCTGAAGTATGAACATTATCTGGCAATTTCAATTGATACACATTCTCATTGATTTTCTTCAAAATTTCTACTGGGCCAACCTTTCGTGCCTTCAATTTATTGTACGTTCCCACTGGAAAATGATCTTTTGTCAACACTGCGTAAACTAAATCACCTTCCTCGAAATTCACATTTCTCCGCTTCTTATCTGCCAGCTGTTTATACTTTTCGTTAGATGCAAGAAATTGTTCATGAACAGTTTTGTGGCACCCCTATAGCTCATTTACGAATTCACTAGCCCGCTTAACAACTCCTTTCTGATATGGTACTGTTACCAAATCCAACGGTCCTTTCGGAATTGCATAGTATACAACTTGAAATGGACTGAAACCTGTGCTTCGATTAACCGCATGGTTGTGAGCAAACTCCGCTTGACGCAATTTCACATCCCAACTCTTCAGATTATCTTTCACAAGACACCGTAATAAATTTTCCAACGATCTCTTCACCACCTCTGTTTTCCCATCTGTTTGCGGATGATAAGCGCTACTAAATTTCAACTTTTTTCCCACCATCTTCCACAAGCTCAGCCAAAAATGACTCAGAAATCTGGTATCCCTGTCTGAAACAATAGATTCTGGTAAACCATGCAAGCGATAGATCTCTCTAAAGTACAACTGTGCCACATGGACTGCATCTGCCGTCTTCTTACAAGCAACAAAATGTACCATCTTCGAGAAACGGTCCACTACAACATATATAGTGTCATTTCCCCGTTGAGTCCTTGGTAAACCCAACACAAAATCCATGCTTATATCAACCCACGGTTTTGTAGGAACAGGTAAAGGCATATACAACCCCACATTTGTAGCTGTCCCTTTCGAAACTTGACAAACATGACATCTACGCACAAACCCTTCAACTTCCCTTCTCATTGACGGCCAATAATAAGACTGAGAAATCAACTGCAATGTTCGATCTCTACCCACATGCCCTTCTTCGTGCAACTCTTTCATAATTTTCATTCTCAAGCTGCAATCTGGTATGCATAATTGATTCCCTTTGAATAAGAATCCATCTATCAACACAAATTCATCAGTACTCCCATCCTTGACTTTCTCAACAAACTTCGTAAAGTAAGGATCATCTTCAATCAACTCTGGTAATAATTCAAATCCTGTCACTTCAACCTTCATTGTTGTCAACAAATGATTCCTCCTGCTCAAAGCATCAGCCACACGATTCGTCACCCCTGATTTGTGCTTAACAACAAAAGTAAACCGCTGCAAATAGGCAATCCACGATGCATGCCTTGCTGAAATCTTGTCCTGCCCTTGCATATGCTTTAACGCCTCGTGATCAGTGTAAAGAACAAACTCTTTCTGAAATAGATAGTGTCTCCAGTGTTTCACGGCTTGAACAATTGCATAAAACTCCACATCATATGTGTTATACCTCATTTTTGCTCCTGATAGCTTCTCACTGAAATATGCGATAGGACGCCCCCTTTGACTCAACACTCCTCCAATCCCAACCTTAGATGCATCAGTATGTAGCTCGAACAACAACTGAAAATCTGGTAACACAAGAATTGGTGCTGTCGTCAAAAGTTCCTTGATTCGCTCAAAAGCGTATCCTGGTTCCTCTGACTATAAAAATTGCTTTCCCTTCATACAATCAGTAACCGGTGCCATCATGCTACTGAAGTGTGGAATGAACCTTCTGTAGAATGATGCCAACCCGTGAAAACTTCTAACTTCTATGATAGTCCTAGGTTGTGGCCAATTTCTAATAGCTTCAACTTTACTTTGATCCATCTGGATACCCTTCTCAGATACAACATACCCCAGAAATAAAACACTTCGAGTCATGAACACACACTTCTTTGTTGTTGCATAAAACTGCTCTTCACGAAGAATAATTAACACCTTCCGCAAATGCTGAATATGCTCTTCTGTACTAGCATTATAGATCAGAATATCATCAAAATAAACTACCACAAACTTCCCAATGTATGGCCTGAAAATTTGATTCATCACCCTCATGAACGTACTTGGTGCATTCGATAGACCAAATGGCATAACCAGCCATTCATACAATCCTTCCCTCGTCTTGAATGTTGTCTTCCATTCGTCCCCTGGTCTGATTCGAATTTTATGATAACCACTCTTAAGATCAATCTTTGAAAATATAACAGCTCCACTCAACTGATCTAGCAAATCATCCAGTCTAGGCATAGGAAACTTGTAACGAACAGTAATCTTGTTCAATGCCCGACTATCGGTACACATTCTCCACGAACCATCCTTCTTAGGTACTAACAATGCTGGTACAGCACAAGGACTTAAGCTTTCCTGCAAAGCAATTCTTCCACTTGCCTTCGCAACTCCTCATGTTCCTTTGGACTCATTCGGTAATGTGGTCTGTGAGGTAACACTGGCCCTGACACAAGATCAATTTGATGTTGTATGTCCCTCAACGGTGGTAACTCCGTTGGCAGCTCCATAGGAAATACATCGTCAAATTCTTCCACTGGCTTCACTTCTTCAGGAATTTCAACCACTTCATTACACTCTCGTCCAATCAACAAAAAGACTTCTGGCTCCTATTCAACTTCCTTGACAAACTCCTTTAATGATAACAAAGTTTTCAGCTCTTCAATCTCCTCCAACTTGCTTTCCTTCTGTTGTTGCTTCTTGGGAACTAAAGTGATTTTAGTACCTTCAAACATGAAACTATAGCTATTAGCACGACCATCATGTTGCACTGCTCTATCAAATTGCCATGGCCTGCCCAACAACAGATGACACACATCCATGTCCACAACGTCACACCAAATTTCATCTTTGTATTTCTTCCCAATCGAAAAATTAACACAAGCTCTTTGACAAACCTTCACTTCACCACCCTTCCTCAACCAAGCTAACTTGTAAGGTTTCGGATGTTTCTCAGTCTTCAATGCCAACTTCTTCACAGCCTCGGTAGAAATAATACTATCACAACTTCCAGCATCAATAACAAACTTGCAAACCTTCCCCAGAATAGTGCATGTTAACTGAAAAATGTTGCTCCTCAACCAACTAGAATCATCTTCTTGCTTGGGTGTTAAACAAGACCTTCTCATCATTAGATTACACCCTTCATCTCCTGACGCGATATCCTATTCTTTCTCCTCAACTGGACTATCTTCACCTTCAACAGCATCCTCACTTTCAACTTCAGCAATCATCGTTCTCTTCTTTGGTTTTGGACATTCGTTACTCTTATGACCCACTTCTTGGCAGTTATAACACTTGAAACCATTGTTAACCTTTGCCTTCGTAACCTCCTGTACGACTGGTTTTGTAACAGCTTTAGAAACATTGGAACTCGCACTAGCACCCTTCACTTGATTGTTGGAATTTGTAAACACACCACCACCTCGTCTTCCCTGCTTTTCCCAAGCCAACGCTTTCTGATGTGCCTCCTCCATAGATCTTGGATCAAACATATTAACCATATCCTGGATCTGCATTCGCAACCCTCCAACAAATCTAGCAGCCAACTGTTCTTTTGTCTCCATAATATCATTTCTGGCAATCAGTTGATAAAATTCATCAGCATAATCATTAACAGTCTTCGTCCCTTGCCTCAGATTCTGCAACCTCTGATACATGAGTGATTGATAATTGTAAGGTAAAAATGTGCCCTTCATCAGCTTCTTCATTTTTTTCCATGATTCAATTTTTAACTTTCCCGTTCTCTTCCTTGTAAGTTTAGTTTGCTGCCACCATGCTAAAGCTCTTCCCCTCAACCTAATAGCAACCAAGTTCACTCTTCTATGCTCAGGAACCTCCTTGAAATCAAAGATCTCTTCAACATTAGACAACCAATCCAAGAATTCTTCTGCAACCATTCCTCCCTTGAATTCTGGAATTTCAATCTTCATACCCGATTCCCATCGACGATCATCATCTATATCCCTATATAAATTTCGAACTTGGTCTCGATCTCGATAATGAAAACTACTCTATCACCATCTTCATCAAAATCAAATATTCGTCGATACCGATTCCATCTTTCTTCATCTCTATGATCATGCATGGTCCTTCTACCTTGTCTATCCATATCAGGATGTGATTCATTTTCGAACTCACGTGGAGTTCTTCTCTCTTCATTCTATAGTCATGGTGATCTCTCCTTGATGAAATTGATGTTTCTCTTCTTTCTCTAAAAGATTGTGGTGACACCCTCCTCGCTTCCATAACCGATGGCGAAACTCTGTTTCCTCCATGATTCGAGACTGGCGACCTTCTCCTTTGACTTTGATTCAAGTCATTCATCAATTTCTCTAACTTTCCAATGCCTTCATCAAATTTCTCATTAATGCGTTGTTCCATCTGCTCGGCTTCTTCCCTTCGATACAATGCTTCCACATTTTGATGTCGGTTAGCTCTCCTCGGCGGCATGGTTGAATCAAACACAAATACTTCAACAATTCAAACACACTTCAACTTTGATACCAAAATGGTGCACAGCTCAAACTCAACACAAAGTTATGCTCGGCCTTCACTTCAAACTCCTTTCAAACTTTGATCCAAATTGAAATGGATCGAAAACTTCCAACTTGTTGCAACTTCAAGATGAACACGATGAACACCAACTTCAAACTCCTTGGCTCCAAGACTCGGCTTAGCTATGATTGGCTAAGTCTAGCTCTGATACCAAACTGACGCAGCGGATAATAACGAAACGATATAGATCGATGAAAGTAGCAATCGGTGGATTGATGAATACTGAAATGCCCAAATTCGTTGATCCAAAGATACCAAATTCTGGCTATTCTCGTCACGTTGATCGCGCACGATACCGTGAAAGAAGATCTTCAATTCTTCAAGCGTTGATCAAGCACACTTGATACCGCGAATCGGCTTCAACAATCGTTGAATCGAGCGCACTCGATTAACCGAAAGTCGAGATAGGAGATTACACTCAACTACCAATTTCAAAGAGGCACAAAGCACTCAAACAAAGTTTTATTCAAAAATCAACCTCTTTTCAAATGACCCCACCATGCCTATTTATAGGCTACAACTCAACGCAACAACAAAGTTCTCCGACTCAATATAAGTCGCCACGCGACCTACGACCTAAACAAGGTCGTTAGCGACCTTACATAACACAGCCCACACGAGTTAAGAATAGTTACAACACACGCGAGCTATTAACAGAGCATAACGACCTAACACTGGCCGACCTAAGTACAAAGCGCTCATTACAACACCACATATACACATAGCGACTTACGACTCAAACACGGAGCGACTCAAAACATACGGCAGCAGCGACTCAAGAACAGCTTCAAGAAAACTTTACGCGACTTAACCATAGGTCGTTAACGACCTAAGAAATGCGTCATAAGTACGGCGTCTTAAGTTGGTAGCATGCGGCATAAGGTCGAACGACCTAAGGGATTGTGCGCTGGAGTGTCCGACTCGTTAACTCGCTCGAGTGTCTTCATGCTTAGCTAGTTAACTCGCGAGCGACCTTCATTATGTCGCGTGTCTCCAGTAGGTCGCGAACGACCTAAAACATGTTGCTCCGGTTCACTTAGCTCGCTGGATTGGACCTTTACTCTTCTTAGGTCGTTTGAACGACCTGTCTTCCCACTAGGTCGTTGCCGACCTATCTCCACTACCCCCGCAATAAGTCGTGAGCGACCTAAAAATTCCGAGCGACCTAATACCGCGACCTCCTCCAAACGACCTAAAGGTCTTGAACCATTCAACTTCCTTGATCTGTAGATCGCGCTGCATCAGATGACCTCACCCTAATGTGCACTACCCACATAGCCTTGCTGAATATCCTCTGATTTTCAGTCATTCCCGGTTGATGAGGCTTGAGGCTAAGCGTTACCTTTTAGAACGTTTCACTTAGTATGCCCATCGTCCACTTGACGAAGTTCCGAAAGCATTCATCCATGCAAGTCCGTCCCGGGTTCGAACGGAACCGACGATACTACTCCTACTACATCCATTTTGGAACCATCCTCAGGATTAGTAGCGACTAGCCCTTGCACTTCACTGCTCCATCTTCGACTCCGAACTCGTTTTTCTCACGAAAATGTACAAACCGAATCGAAGTGGTTTTCAGGAAATAAATCCTGGTCTCTTCGAAATGATCAGCACATTGGCCAATATTGATAGTCGGTTATTTAACTATCAATTAACATTCACAAACAACCATCAAACAATAAGTAATTTCACCAAATTATTTATTGATCTCAAAATATCTTCACAAGATATATTCCCACTTTTCAACCCTTTTGAAAACAGTTTTTCAAACCACACTCTTCTCATGGAATGAATTCCCAAATATTTATTTTCACTGAAAACACCAAGCACAAAAACTTTAGATTTTTAAAATAATTTAAAACTCTTTATAAAGAAATATCCTTTAAAACATTTAAATTAAAAATTACTTTATACTTATTCAAAGTATATACTTTAAGAATATTTAAAATAAAACTACTTTGTACAATATAAAACTCAATTTCTAACTTTTAAAACATAATTCCAAGCCACCTTTAAATAATTACTGCAGTGATAGATTAAAAGAAAATACTTACTATAGATTTAAACATTTAGAAATAATAAGTTTTCTAAACATACTTTTTAAGCAACTTAAAACTCTTTACTTATACTTAAAATTTGTTTGAAACGTACTTGGCTATTCCGGGAAATACACTTCCCTTCCACATCTTTTAAAAATAAATCACTATTTATTTTTTAAAAAAAATTACCCATTCCTTTAATAAATTCTCACCGTGAATTTATTCTTCCAAATATCCACGGATATATAACTTCACTTTATAAACCCAGTTTATGAATTCCAAAGTCCCACTTCTCTTTATAAAAAATCCCGGTTCTAAGCACATAATCAACCTTCAAATCGATCTCCAAATTACTCCCATTTTGAAATAAATTCCTTTTCTTACTTAGTTCTATTTCAAAACCCATAGACTTCATATTTTATTTCTTAATTATGATTTAAAATCTTTTTAACTGAAAGTACCAATTTCATATTTCCCAAAATTCCTTCTTTATCCTTTCAAATAAATTCAAACCTTGAATTTCAAAATAAATTCTTTATTTCTTGAAATAAAATCATTTATTCCCATTTATTCAAAACCTCATTTCCCGCACTTGGAATTTTATTTATCAGAATTCAAAAATCACTTTTTATTCTTTTCCAAATCATTTTTAATTTATTCAAATTTCTATGATTATTTTACTCAAAATTCACTCTTTTATTTTATTTTCAGAAATCCAATTCTATATATTTTGATAACTCAGTGTACCGAAAAAGTATCCAAATGAACCATAACATTCAATATTCCAATTATCAATATAATTCATCATAGAATATCAAATATTCACAACATAGAATATTAAACAATCTAAATAATTTTGAGGAATCCAGTTGGATCCCTCCAACCTGTTTCCTGCATCCACAGATGTTAGCATAATACCAATTCCACTTCAAGGTGAAATATAGCGGTATATGGGATTAATATAATATCATTCGCTAATATGCGGCGCATAGGGTCTCATCTGCTATATAATGCGGGAAATCAATCACTCCAATATACTATATACTACTATATAATATATCACATTCAGTCAATTCAATCATTCAAACAATTATTTAAATTTGACTGATTAAATTTAAATCAAACACGGATGAGTGAGATTAACTCACCTTTGATTTCTGTTTTGCAACCCACTTTATTCTCGATTTGATTCCACGATTTTCAGATCTTGTATAAACATTACGTGTTTTATTAATAGTCGAGTCAATTGAACAATTAAATTTCCATTTGATAATTTAATTAACCACACGTTTTACTACCATTAACAAAATTTAATTTGCTAATAATTTAATTTTAAACTAATTTCCTTTTAAATAATTTCTTAGTAACTAAAGTAATTTAGATAAGTTAATTAAACAATTTAATCTACATGATACGTTACTTTAAAATAAATTAGTAAGTTAAAATTGTGTATACATATATTATTTCCTTTTTAAACTACATATATATACTTATAAAAATAAATCATAAATTTCAAAAATCTAATTTTATACAAACTTCCAACGTTTTAAAAATCCAACTTTTTGTAAACCCCACAATATTCTTTCTTTTTGAAATTCCTATACTTTCCAAACCATATATATACACATTTACTGTTTCACCTATATGTATATATATTTATTTCATTAAAAACAGAATTATCTTCACCTTAATGTAAATATTTATTTTTATTTATTTAACTGACCCACCTATTCAGCAGTAAAAAAACAGTGAAGTGTTATACCTCACCTCCGTAAGCACCACCGAGTCAACCATCGCCCACGCGCCTCCGTAACACCTACCTCCAAGCGTCACACTGTTCACGCGACCAAAACGTGGCTGATCCCCTCCAAAAGTTGGTCAAAGCCATGCCTTTGCTCGCCAAACCCAATGCAAAAGAAGCCGAACTCCATCTCCCTGTACAACCCCCCTTAAATCCTGAACCCTAATTTGAACAGCTTTAAGATCGATCCCCAAAACGGCTGTCGCGCCTTCCAAACTGACCCAGATCAAAGCCCAATGGAACTACGAATTTTCAAACTGCATTTAGGTTTTTTTATTATGAATAAGGGTCGTGATTTTGATTGAAAAGTTTTGAAAATGAGGAGCCATGAATTTGATTTTTGAAGGGAGGAGGGACGATCGGTTGTTAGTTTGTAGAATGAGGATAAGGGGTGGAAAGAGGCTCGATTTGTTCGAGTGAAGGAAAGAGGGGAATACAATTTAATCTCATCAGCCATTTTTTTGTTTGATTTCGTTCGACTTCATTCTGAATGGTAAGGAGAAGACGCGATGTTTTGAAAAGGAGGTGGCGTGCAAAAGAAGGCTACCATGATTTGGGGTGAAATGAAAAACTCTGATGTGAAATAATTTCAATTGCAGTTGACTAATAGAAATATTCAATTTAAATTCAAATTCAAACCGTTCTGATAAATGCAACTTAAAAACTTGACCTCCTATCGAGGTGTGCCACTAGGCGTTTATAATCTTATACCCCTCTTCCAAACGTAATGGAAAATGTTTCGAGTCCTAATTCGATCGTATGGAGAAGATAGCTTTTTGGACCCAGTTTTTATATTAAATTTTCGATATAAATTTCAACTCGTTTATATATCGTACGATCACACAACAACTCCAAACATTACGAAAATTGAAATTCAATACTAATACAATATTACGGATCTAATGGAACTGATCTCGTCGAATTCCGAGACTATGCCTCGGAAGGCCATTTTTAAATATCAATTTAAAAGATATATATTTTCAAAACTGAATAATTCATTGTTAAATTCAATTTTAAAAGTTCTGTCACCTTCAATATTATTAATAAAATTTATAAGCCTTCAAATTATTTTAACAAGCAAAAAATCCCAGACTTCATATTTTACCCAATTTCTAATAGTTTAATTCAAAATTAATATCCAGTAAATGGTGATATTTGAAATTCAAGTTAAAAATTAACTTTTGAATATTTAAAATCAATTAAATATTCCAATTTCTAGCATCCAAAAATTCTGGGTTGTCACACAAATATAAAATCCTTAAAGTTAAACAAATTTGGGTGCCAAAAGGAACATATGTAAATAGTTTTGGGTCTTCAAAAAATTATTTTCCAAAATTAATTGCCACTAACAACCATGGACCTATAAAAACAAATAGGTCACAAAAGTGTTCTCTCGTGTAGATGTGGTGGCAGGCTAAAGAACAACATCAGTGTTATCAGGATTCTAACTGTTTCAGACACACAACGGGTGACAAAGAAAAGTTCCTTAGCCGAGTATAAATGTGACAGAATCACAACGGGTGACAACGAAAAATTATCTTAGAGGTAAAATAGGTAATGGTATATTGAACGATATATTGAATGTGATAATCTGCACCATAATCTGCACCATAATCTAAATTAAATCAGCCAGTAATGTGACAATGAAATAAATATTGATGATTAATCTGACTTATTCAAATTGCTAACCAATCATCTTTGAACTATTTGGACTATTGATGATGATTGATGATTGCTCATGATACACGTGGATATATTGGTTACTTTACTGCTTACACTATGGTCACTATATGTTAACTTGCACGGCTTCAATTCAATTTCATTTAAAAGTTGTTAAAAATGATTTTAAGGAATTTGTTGCACACTTCACGATCTGGTCTATAACATCCAATTACTGATAATCTCGAGTGAAAGAAAAATTCAGATGCAGATTACACTGGCAATCTAGTTGATAGAAAAATTTCTAGTCAAATATGATTCATGTTAAGACATTTAGTAACTGCATCGTTTTTTTCAAAGAAAATATCTGCATATTTTTCACTTGAAATAATTTTCAAATAGTGGACATTTTCCTCATAAAATCCCTTCGAGAAAATCATTTGTTGACCTTGTTTCAGATTAGTCATCTTAGAAAAATTAATTTTATAATTATTTTTGGATTTGATCTTAAATGATTACATTGACTAATCTGACTCCCTACTAATTATCGAAAAGACAAATAGTGATTGAAAAGTGATGAGTGTTGATATTAATCATATATTATAACTTGAGACGGTATATTTAGTAAATTTCTTTAGAAATTTGAACAAGAATTATAAAAACTTTTGTTGGTAAAAATTCCATGACCATCTCTATTTCTATCATATTTCTAACAACCATCACTCATCAAAATTCAACATATTTTGTCAATATGTGTATTTTATACAGGTAATCATTCGTTTTTCATTTTATATATTTTATAAAAAAAGATCCAAAGTATTCACTCTCATTTAAAAGTCCCCGTGTTTATGCATGGGTGAATTACTTGGAATGTTTGATTATGTGCTTTCATGCTCATTTAAAAGTCCTCAGGTTATGCATGTATAGAACGCATATCAAAATTGATTTATTAAACAGACAAGTTGATTCTAATCCAATTTAACAGTCCTCATGGTTATGCGTGGTTAGAAGATACTTGAATTCATTTTTATAAAAAAAATTCGAATACTATTAGTCTTATTTAAAAGTCCTGACGGTTATGCATGGTTAGTAGATATTCAAATTTTGATATAAAAATACCACAAATAGACACAACTATATGGTTTTGTATGATGACATCATCCCTATCATTCTAAAGTGGAATATGCTTCAAAAACAGTATTTATGATTTTTGCTTGATTTTTTGTTGAAATCTAATATTTATATTTGGTTGAATTTTAATGTTGTATTAATATCTACCACTTTATCTCTATTTTTCTAATACTATTACTCTTTTGCTGATCATAAAAGGGGGAGAGAGAGGTTAAGATTTTGACAAAGGTAAAATATTTTATATTTGCATCTAGGCTCATTTGCATTTTTTTATTTGCATGCACATATAAAGGGGGAGCTCTGTGTATAGAGGGAGCATTCAATAGGGGGAGCAAATTAAATGATCAAATAAATTTAACAAATTCAATATCTTAAATATATGTTTGTTATCATCAAAAGGGGAAGATTGTTGAATATGCAAGTATATGGTTTTTGTTTGACGATAATACACACACACGCACATATATATATATATATATATATATATAAATTTAAATTTATTTGTTAATGTACTATTTTACTTTTCACATTATTAAATAAGTATTTGCTGAATCAAATATATAACATAGTATTTAAAGTCAAACAAATATTTTATTCAAACAAATATTTATTACAATTCTGAATAGTACAAATCCAAACTCTCACTATTTATATACAAATTCAATGACAATGCAATTTCGATTACATCACAATTTCTAATTTAAAAATACACCTCACTACATATTGCTCATTCACTCGTATTTATCTTCAACTTTATTCCAGATTGAATCCAGCATCTGTGCAATCTGCAAAAATAAATACCGACATAGTAAAATTGAAAAGGAAATATTTTTGCAGTATAAAATAAAATGTGGATTTTGAAAATAATATTTGCCTTAGTTATTTGGGTTGTTCGTCTTCATTTAAATTTGAATTCATCATACACGAACAGCTTATGACATGCACAGTGTATCACTGTATATGTCATAAGGCCATGCATACCATATACACGTGATAAATCTATAGGGACATGTGAGCACAAGGTCAAACCCAAATCAAAAGTCGAGTTCAACTTAAGTGAAATAAACATAAAGCCACGTCACAAGAACAAGGTCAAACCCGAGCTATAAGATGGATTCAACACAGGTGCAAGTTTATTAAAATGGCCAAGATAACTAAAACAAGCCTCGACCAAAAATCCAAATGCACAAATGCAATAACGGATGGAAGCAACCCAAACTCAAGAAAAAAGTTCATCATGCAACATCAAGTGATGCAACAGACATGTGTGCATACACATTAGAACCAAGTTAATGCAATACTAGACAGTACAAGCTTAACCACAAGCATACATATATACAGAGCTGTACATGTACTCGAGACAACATGGAAGCAGTGCACACTGCATGTAACAGTTTCAAACTACCAGTGTGACAACAGTGGTGCAACATACATATGTATAATGGCATGTATCAAAACCACACTACAAAAAGCAGACTCGGTTTGAAAATGCTACAGACTAGTTCAACTTCCGAACTAAGACAGAAGACAAAATCCAGTACAACATCGCCATGGCAGTATGGCAGTAGACAGTGCAAAGTGGTGCACATGTAACTAAAGCCAAGGCAGAAGAACCAGATACAAGTTCAATGACTCAACACACAATGAAACTGCACCAGACTAGGCACAAGCTAGAATTTCATCATGCTTACAAGTTTAATGCATAGTGCAGACTTACGAATACACTAGGTCAATACCAAAGAAACCAGAGCTATCACAATAGTTCAAAAATGCAGCAAGCACTTGGATCAACAAAGTGAATACAAAACATCTCATATACAAAGCATACACCAGCTCAATATGCTATGCAACATGAACTAGTCAAGCATGCTACAAACATGAAAATATACGTGCAGTCAAGCTACATGAAGACTAAAAGTAGCATTTCGAACCAAAACAGTGTCGCATGAGTTTTTGAATTATTAGAAATCAAGCTGCAGTTCAATCAACACAGCACATATACAGTGAAACCAACAATCACAAAAATATACGAATTCGAACAAAGGCCGAAATCACCAGCAAAATCAAAGTAATGTAAGTGTCGTGATAACCAAGGCAACAAAAAATGCACAAATTCAACTGCAGTTCAGATCGTAGTGGCCAAAGTTTATTTACAGTATCAAGTTGAAACCAAGCCGTGTGAATCAAGAAAAAAATAATATGAATTTAACAAGTCACTAATCATCTCAAGCATTCAAACGAAGATCAATGGCCAAAACAAATTAATCCACGAATTCAACTAAAGTCAAACGAATGAAAATATAGTAATTCAAATCCTATAAAACCCGTAATCATCATTGGCAGCAAAACCATTCCAGTTCACGCAACAAAGAACAAATCTTTCAACTCGAATCAAGTCGAGCATAGGCAAATTGAAAAGTGAAAGCACATACCAGTTTTAACAATCATACTCGACTAAATTGAGGAAGCCACGAGCAATCTAATTGATCGAAGAAAATAAATCGAAGCATCAGCAACAAATTGAAGCGGCGACTCAATTCTCAGAAAACCCTAGTTTTCGCAAAGAGGACGAACGCCATTTTTCACGAGCAAAGATATGGCCGATGGAATAAAAGAAAATAGGACAGTGTTTTAGTATTTCATAATAGTTGGGCCGATTATAATTTTATTATTGGGCATTAGTGTTGAAAACTAGGGTTTATTTATTTTAGTGTTTTAAAGTGTTTTTAATTTCTCTTTTAAACTTTGTAATTACTAATCGTGTGACTAGAGGACAAACTACGGTGGTGTAGTTCGAGAATTCGCAACTCGGTGGCTGAGTTGTGGCAGGGTTTTGAGCGTAGAGTTAGAATAGTGAATATCGGATGTCGCAAGTTTATGTGTGTGAGCGTTTGACTATCTAATTTCTAGTAGAATCCTTGGGGCAGCATGCAGGCAGGGTTTTGCCGATGTTGGGTAAATCTGCGTGTTCTATTTTTATTATTCTACTATTATTTATGCTGCTATAATTCTGATATATCTATGTTGAGATTATTTTATATAAACTTCGACAATAAATTTTAACAATTAATATTATCACCCTATTCACCCCCCCTCTAGGGTGAAATCGATCCTACAAAGATGAGATTTAAAGAAAATTATATATCGGTCTCGTAAAAGTCGGTGCTCTTTCGAAAGTTTGCTGGAGTCAAGGGGATATGTTTGTGTTAGAGTACGTGGTTGAGTTCAACACGTTGTTGAGTTATGGTCTATCTTTTATTGATACTCCGTCTAAAAAGAATGATAAGTTTATTATAGGCTTCAACGAGTATCTCGGAGAAAAACTTTAAAGTCATATCGATGAAACCTTTGAGAGGCTGGTTAAGAAGGCTCTTCGACATGAGAGTCCATATCCTAAGCCTAAGCCAATTGTTGCTTCTAAGGATGAGACAGAGCCGCAAGCCGATGAAGGAGGTAAGAGGAAGTGGGACAACAATAAGAAGAAGAAGCAGTTACAGAAGAGTGGATAGAAGAAGGGCAAGTGGGAGCCTACTTGCTATAATTATGGAGAGAAGAGCCATCTTATCGAAGACTGTAAGGCAGAAGGCAAAAAGTGCCATAACTGTAACAAGCCGAAGCATATTAAGAAGGAATCTTAGAACCACCGAGAAAGAAACAAGTTGTGTCGGCTTACGCTTCAAATGTTGTTCTAGCTTCGTCAAGTGCTCCATCGATAAAGGAGAAGGGGAAGAGCGTCATCATATAGGGTATCCTTTCTATTTCTGATACATTTGCAAATGTTTTATTCGATATAAGGGCTTTACATTCTTTCATATCTAGTGATTTGGTAGATAGTTTGGGATTAAATGCCGAGAGAGTTGATCGATCTTCGACAGTCACAAACCATGCTAGAGGATCGATTAGCCTTTTCATGGTTAGTCGAGACTTAGCTTATCAAGTCATGGATGTTTTTTGCTTGTGATCGCTTTGTTTTGGTATCGTGGGGTTTGGTGTTATTCTGAGGATGAACTGGCTGTAGAAGTATGGTGTAGTACTGAATTGTGAGAGGTTGTTGGATGGACAATGGGCGTAGGTAGGAGATAGGTTGCCTACATGATGATGAGGTGATGGTTAGCTTTTTGTACTCGCTCGCGATTCCACGTGATGAGTTGTCATCTATGTTTATAGCAAGGGAGTATCCAGACATATTTAAGGAGATGATAATATTATCACCACAGAGGGAGATAGCGTTCTATATAGAATTAGTGAAGGATGCAAGAGTGATAGTTATGCCTTTGAGGCATATGGCACCTAAGGAGAAGAATGATTTGGAGGTGTAAGTGAATGACCTATTAAGACGAGGGTTCATTCATAGGAGCAAAACTAAGTGGGTGCACCTATATTATTCGCCATTAAGGTTGATTATCGTGAGCTGAACAAGGTGATGAAGAAAAACAAGTATCCACTCTCATGTATTGATGACCTATTTGATTAGCACCATAGTGCTAGGGTATTCTCTCAATTGAACCTTGTGACATGGTTTCATCTACATAGTGTGATGAAGGTGAGTGTTCGAATTACAATATTTCACATGTTTTTTTAGATTCTATAAGTGGCTGCTATGCCGTTTAGGCTGACTAATGGATTAGCATACTTTGTTGGTCTGATGAACCATGTTTTAAGGATCATCTAAATAAGTTTGTGGTTGCGTTCATGGATGATATCCTTGTTTATTCAAGGACGGAGGAAGAAGATAAAGAGCATTTGAGGATTTTGCTTGAGGTTTTGAGGAAGCACCAGTAAAAGGCGATGTTTTTGAACTACCACTTTTGGAGGAGGGAATTGTAGTTTTTGGGTCACATTGTTTTCGAGCAGGGTATTGTTGTAGATCCTACGAAGTTTGCACCAGTACAGGACTAGGATCGACCCAAGACTGCTAGAGACATGATAAGTTTCCTTGGATTGGCAGGATAGTATAGAGGTTTTATCAAGGACTTCTCTAAGGTAGCAGCACCATTAACCAACTTGATGAAGAAGAATCAGACTTTTATGTGGGATGTGAGGTACGAGCATGTGTTCGTGGGTCCGAAGGAGAGGTTAATGAGCACACCGGTGTTTATCATTCTGAGCGGGAATGAGGAGCTGACCGTACACGCAAATGCCTGTAGTACTGGACTAGGAGTGGTGTTGATGTAGAGGAGAAAGGTTGTTATCTATGCTAGTCGACGGCTGAAACCGCATGAGAGGAAGTATCCAACTCATGATTTGGAGTTGGCAGCGATATTATTCGCGTTGAAGATATGGTGGCGTTATTTGCTTGGGAAGAGGTTTGAGTTGTATACGGGCCATAAGTTGTTGAAGTATCTATTCCCCCAAAAGGACCCTAACCTTCATCGGTAGCGATGGTTAGGGTTCCTAGCCTCTTATGACTTTAAAATTTCCTATATGCTTGGTAAGGAAATGCCATCACCGATGCTTTGAGTATGAGACATGCAAGCTTGGGGCTGATGTTCCTAGAGTTAAAATAGTTAGAGTTTATCGCTGGCTCTTATTTTAGACCTCAATGTGAGCTAGAGTCGAAAGTATTGGCTAGCTTAACGATAAAACCTACTTTGATTGAGTGAATCGGTGCTAGTCAGAAGCAAGACGCTAAACTAGCAAAGATCATAGTAAAGGGAAAGGAAGGAGTAAAGTTTGAGGAGATGAAGTAGTACGAAATCGACCATGATGGTTGGCTCCGTATGGATGGAGGATTGTTTATTCTCGATGTCAATGGGTTGAGAAATGAGGTGATATGTGAGTTGCATTATTCGAGATTGACTGTATGGGAAGACCCGGGTTTTCTGACGTTGTTATTGGGTAATTAACCTATTTTTATTAATACAAATTTTTTTATCGAATAGAAACTTTCTGACAAATAAAATACCTAAATTTATATTTGGATATGATAAATTTTGTGGAAATATAAATAAACTCCACCATTTAAACTTAAAATAAAATATCCATACATTTGTATATATAAAATATCCATTTATAGAAATATATACATGTGTATGTATGTTATGAAAAATATTGTATATGTAAATAAATATATATACATGAATGTCTAACTTCAAAATGGTAAGATTTCAAGAAAAAAAATATACATATATTTGTAAGCTTGTGTATATATAAAATAAAAGGAAAACATGACAAAGTAAAAATGTATTGTATATATATGCATATCCACACACACTTACACACATATAAATGTTTTGGTGAATAAATGTGTAAATTTGTATATGAATAAGTGTAAACATATATATATATATATGATGAAATATATATATATATATAGGTAAATATATATATATATGAAGTATGCATGTATGTACACAAGGGAACATCATCATAGCAAAATCTCAAATCACACATAAAACTGCAAATCATCTAAAATCAAAATCGAGTCATATGAAAATCAAATCATCTTTTATCAAATCAAATCTACATATTTCAAATCAAATAAAACAAAAGAAAAAAATATCGGATATGAACAGCCTATACAAAGTTTCAACCACCTATAGCTTACCCTGTACAGTCCACCTTCTCTATTATATATATGCACAATTTTGTCTATCACTTGTTCATACTCACGCAAGAAACAAAGAGAAAAAGAGGGAAAAAAATCTTCCATTAAAAGAAAACATAGGGAAGCTAGTGCTTAAGCTCCACCATAATAACAGAGTGCTTCCTTTCCTTTTTTGTAAAAATTGTGAGTAAAGAATTAGTCCTTCTTACTGGATATAAATATATATATATATGTATATATATATATATATATATATATATATTGTATATTTTTGGGTAAATGCTTTTACTTTTTCAAGTATTCATATGCATACAAGTTTATATAAGGTTTATACGAGGGTAAATTATGTTGATAGTACATATAAGCTGTTGAATATGCGCTTTGCGCTATATGATTTTTGTTTGATGATAATAAACATATATACATTCATATAAATGTATTTGGTAATGTACTATTTTGTTTTTCATAGTTTAAATAAATATTTGTTGAATAAAATTAAATTACACAGAATTCGAATTTGAATTCAAACAGAACAAGTTAAACAGATTTTGAATTCAAACGGAAATTTTTATTCAATCAAATATTTATTACAAATTGTAAATAGTACAATTTCATGCTCTCACTATACATGTACATTTTTGATTACAATCACATCACATTTACATCACGACCTTACTACATATCTCTCACACTCATATTTTTGTCTTCAACTATAATCCGGTTTGAATCCAGCATCTGAGTAATCTGCAAAAATATTTTAAACGCAGTAAAATTGAAAGAGAAATATTTTTGAAATTTGAAAGAAACGATGATTTTGAAAACATTGTTTGCCTCAGTTATTTGGGTTGTTCGTCATCATTTTTGACTGTGCAATATCTGTGCATATCGATATTTTTTATCAGGGACAGGTAATTACAAGTGGCTGCAGTACACACGTGTACATTCGTATACGCGTGCACTGCCTCGCCAACTCGTGTGCAAAAATCAAACAAAAGCACAGAAATCAAAAACAAGGTCAAACCCAAGATAGGTTCAACTCAAAGCACCACTGACCAGACATTGCAAACACAGTCTCAAGCATGAAACAAGGTGCACCAGACCAGATTGCAAAAATAATCAAATATACACAAATGCAGCCCAATAGACTACAGCAACACAGTAGTAAGACTGCATCCACAGAAATACACAACTACAAGGCATTTTCATTGCAACTGCATAGCTACACAACAAAGCAAAGACCAGAAACTCAAGCTTCAAAAAGCTACAGCAACAATGCACCAATAAAGTCGAGACAAAGCAACTGTTCTTAACAGCAAGTTCAAACCAAAGCACAAAAGTGCACAGCAACACAAAACTGCATAGGACTGTAACAACCAGAATGAAGACAAGTACACTTGAACAAAATGAACAAGTGGAGCATCTGTGTAAACTGGGCAAGTATGGACAGAGTTCGAGCACAGTTGAAGCTCAAGACATCAAGTGATATAAGTCAGAGCAACAAAATCATCACAATGAAGACCACTATGCAGTGTACAGTAATACAACAGAGAAATGCACAAGCATGATACAGAGAATACAGTATGAAGACCAAGGCTGCAAATGTGAAAATGCTCAAACTCAGTGACAACATACTACAATGACCAAGTACAAGTGCACCAATGAACCATCAAAGAATGCAACAGGTTATGCTGCAGGGATGAATACAACATGAAGCACTGCAACTCAAGGAGATAGGGTCGACCAAAAATCCAAATGCACAAAAGCATGATGCAAACTGAACAATATGCAACCATACAGCAGTCATGTATGCAACAGGTTCAAGGCCAGAATGTCCAGTTACAACTACAAGAGTGACGCAGTGAACAATGCAACATAAAGCAACAGGGATGAACACTGTAAACATTGAAGCCGTGGATATGATTCAAGAAATCAAAACAGTGCAGTGATGATCAGGACACAAAACCAAGTAAGAAATTCAAGTGTGTAAATTTGACAAAGTCAAATATCTCAAATCACGAAATCACAACTTCAAAACCGTGAGTAACAAATTATACGAAATTTATCAAGTCAGAGAAAGTCACGGAACCAAAATCAAATTCAAGCCGAGAATTCTCTACCGTGTCAACCAAGGAATCTAGTGCATACGAATTTGATTAAGTCAAAGAAATCTCAAGCATCAATACATAATCGAACGACCAAAGCAATTTTTTGAAATAATCAGTCGAACGCAAAAATAGGAAATCAAATCCTATTAAAACCCTAATCATCATCGGCATTTCAATTCGATCGAGTTCAAGTATCAAATTAGAAAAGCAAAAGGAGACAGCACATACCGAATTCACAAGCATCAAAACTCGATCGAGCAACTGCAAGCAAGCTAGGGCAACAAATCACAGATCAATTGAAGAAACCAGAGCCCTAATTGCAACGAAGAACCGAAGCCCTAATTGCAACGAAGAGCCGAAGCCCTAACTGGATCAAAAGGGAACGAAGCCCTAACTGGAACGAAGCCGCCATTATTTCTCACGAACAAATAAAAAGAGGATCGGGTGAAATAAGGAAGTGGGCCGGTGCTCAAAAACAAAAGGGGGTTTTTGTTTTTTAATTAATATTGTTAATAAACTTATATTAATAATGTTAATTAGTTTAGGGCTATTTTGTTCTTAATTTTTTTTTTATTATTCTACGAATCAAAGAGTTTAGGTAAATTACCACCTAGGTTTTAGGTTGTGTCTGATTGTCTATTTAGAGTTAGTTCAGTAAGCAGGGGTTGCGAGTTTGCAAAACTCTATAGGAGGTAGCAGGGTTTGCAAGTCTGTTAGAGTGTTTGTAAGCGTGATACTGTTTAATTCTAATAGAAATCTGGGAATGCAGCAGTAGGCAGGGGTTGCCGAAGCTGGGTAAATCTTGTGTGTGATTTACTTTTCAGTATATTTATTTCTGCAGTTTATTTTTGTGTTTAAATTAAGAAAATTTGCTATAACCCTATTCACCCCCCCCCCCTCTAGGGTTAATTTAGATCCTACAAGTGGTATCAGAGCCTGGTATTTTTAACTCTAGAGTCATGAGTCTACAAAATAATGCTTTTTCTGAGGGGCAATCTATTGCTAGGCCACCCATGTTTAACGGGAACGATTATGCTTATTGGAAAGTAGGATGGGTATCTATCTCAGTTCTGTTGATTATGAAGTTTGGGATATTATTGAAACTGGCTATAAACCCCCCACTATAATCGTTGGTGATACTGAGATTCCTAAACCTAAGGATAGGTGGGATGCAAACGATAAGAAATTGAAAACGACAAATGCTGAAGCCATGAATGCTTTGATATGTGCTCTAGATAAAAATGAATTTAATAGAATTTCTCATTGTACAACAGCACAGGAAATATGGCATACTTTGGAGGTGACACACGAAGGAACTTCTCAAGTCAAGGAGTCTCGGCTAGCCCTGTTCAGCAATGAATACGAAAACTTTGTGATGGACAAAGGCGAGAGCATAAAGGATATGTTTGGACATTTTTCAACCTTGGTATATAATGCTAGAGCGCTTGGGAAGGTATTCACTGAGGTAGAGCTTGTGCGAAAGATACTATGAGTTTTACCAATGAACTTTGAGGCAAAAGTCACGGCAATCCAAGAATCGAAAGATCTGAGCAAACTAAGCATGGAGGAGTTGATTGGAAACTTGATGACATATGAGCTTGAGCTAAAAGCAAAGGAAGAACGCAATAACTCCGAACCAAAGAAGAAGACGATTGCCTTAAAGAGCAAAGAAGAAAGCGATGAAGAAGAAGAAGATCCAATTGAAGAGCTTGCAATGGCTGTCAATAATCTTAAAAAATGGTCAAGATTCAAGTCACGAAAGAAGAAAATAAGTGGTAATAAGTCAAAGAATTCTGACGATTCCGATAATGAATTGACATGCTATAACTGCAAGAAGCCTGGCCACTTCAAACAAAAATGTCCACTTCTCAAAAACAACAAAGGAAAGAAAAAGAAAAAGAAGGCTTTTGCAGCAACTTGGGATGATGAAGAAGGAGAGGAAGTTTCAAATAATAGCTCAGAGGAGGCTAACTTGTGTCTTATGTCAAAATCGGATTCAGAAGCAAGCTTAGAGGAATCTAGTGAGGTAAGTAACTATTCTTATAAAGAACTTGTTTCAATGTGTTGTGATTTTACTAAAATGATTGATACTCTTGAATCTAAAATTGAAAAACTAAAATCTGATAGGAGAGAACTTGTCCATGAAAATTCTAGGTTAGAAACTGAAATTGAAAATATTCAAAACCTAGAATGTAAAAAATGTAAGATTTTAGATTCAGAATTATCAAAACTGAGGAATAACTTTGAAAGTCTTAAAAGTGAAAACTTGAATCTTAAGGAAACCATCGACACTAGGAGAAAGGATTTTATTAATCGATGCACCTCACTTGTTACTGAAAACTCAACATTAAAAACCAAAGTCCAAAGTCTTGAGAAATCTTTGAATAACTTTTCAAGAGGCGAAAAATCTTTCAACATGCTATTGGGAAATCAAATTTTTGCTAACAACGGGAAAGGACTAGGTTTTGGGAAAACACAAGTTGATGATAATGCAAAATATAAGAATGTCTTTGATAGATGTGAAATATATAGATGTCGTGATGAAAATGATAGTCATAGGAGCAAGAACACAAAATTTATACAAGTTTGGGTTCCTAAGAATTCTAAAAACAAATTTCATGTTTATTGGAATAAAAATAAAAGGACTAAACAAGTATGGATTCCAAAGGGATTTTTTATTCACAATGCTTCTATCACTAATAACATTGGACCTAAGAGTTTCTCTAGGTCATCTTCCTCTCTTCTTATGTAGGTCTGTTGGCGGGCTAAGGAACAACAAGAATGGTTTCTAGATTCAGGTTGTTCTAGACATATGACAGGTGACAAATCGAAGTTCCTTAGCTTAGAGAATTTTAAAGGTGGAAATGTGATCATGGGAGACAATAGCAAGTGTAAGATTATTGGCAAAGGTGAAGTTGGTAACGGTATTTTTTCCTTGACTAATGTTTTATACGTTGAAAATCTGCATCACAATCTCATTTCTATTAGCCAACTATGTGACAAAGGTATGAACGTGATTTTTGATAGTGATACTTGCAAAAGTATTGATAAATCTTCTAGTAACATTGTTTTTATGGGCAAAAGAAAAGGGAATGTTTACTCACTTTCATTTGATAATCTGAAACTTTCTAGATGTTTGGTAGCCACTGACGAAGAGGCATATTTATGGCATAGGAGACTTGGACATGCTAGCATGAGTCTCTTAGAAAAACTCGAATCAAAAGAATTAGTCAGAGGGTTACCACATCATAAATTTAAAAATAATAAAGTGTGTAAAGCATGTTCCTTGAGCAAGCTTAGTCGATCATCATTTCGTCCTAAAAACATTGTTAGCACATCAAGGGTCCTTGAACTAGTTCACATGGATTTATTTGGACCAAATGAAATTTCAAGCTTGAATGGAAAACGTTATTGTTATGTATTGGTTGATGATTATTCTAGATTTACATGGGTTTACTTTTTAGCCAAAAAGTCTGAATCTTTCGAATATTTTTCAAAATTTGCAAAACTTGTTCAAAATGAAAAAGGAGTTACAATTAAAACCTTGAGAAGTGATCATGGAGGCGAATTTGAAAATTTTGAATTTGAAATTTTTTGTGAAGAAAACGGTTTAAAACATGAATTTTCTGCTCCACGAACACCTCAACAAAATGGGGTGGTTGAAAGGAAAAATCGTACATTACAGGAATTGGCTAGATCCATGTTAAGTGAGTATAAGCTACCTCTAATCTTTTGGGCAGAGGCAGTGAATACTTCGTGCTATGTAATGAATAGAGTAATGATTAGACCAATACTTGGCAAAACGTCTTATGAACTGTGGCATGAAAGGAAACCTAACATTTCTTATTTTCGTATATTTGGGTGTCCTTGTTTCATTCTTAACACAGGTGATCAACTTGGAAAATTTGAATCAAAGGCTGATGATGGAATTTTCATGGGCTATTCAACAAGGAGTAAGGCTTACAGGATATATAACAAACGAACAAAGACAATTGTTGAGTCAATCAATGTGAAATTTGATGAATCTGATCTGGAAAAAACGACTGAAAGGATGGTTGACGATGGAGTAGATCCTGAAGGCACTGAAGAAGGGACATTTAGTAAGAAAACTGAAAGGAGGACTGTTGATGCTGATAAATTAAAGTTCAAACCTAATCATCCTCCTGAATTAATTATTGGTGATCCTACGGAAGGTATACGTACTCGTTCCTCATTTGATGAAAATTTATGTGCGTTTTGTTGTCATAGTGGTTTTATTTCTGAAATTGAACCTGATTCTGTTGAAATGGCTCTTAATGATGAAAATTGGTTTTTAGCAATGCAAAATGAACTTAATCAATTTGAGAGAAACAAAGTCTGGAATTTAGTTCCTAGGCCTAATGACTATCCAATTGTAGGGACTAAATGGGTGTTTAAAAATAAATTTGATGAATCAGGAAATGTAATTAGAAACAAGGCTAGGTTGGTTGCAAAAGGTTATAACCAAATAGAAGGCATAGACTTTGATGAAACATTTGCTCCAGTTGCTAGGTTAGAAGCCATTAGAATCTTGCTAAGTTTTGCATGTTACAAGGGTTTCAAACTTAAACAAATGGATGTAAAAAGTGCCTTTTTGAATGGTGATTTAAAAGAAGAAGTTTTTGTTGAACAACCACCCGGTTTTGAAAATCATGAATTTCCAAATCATGTGTATAAGCTAGAAAAAGCATTATATGGTCTTAAGCAAGCACCAAGAGCTTGGTATGACTGCCTCTGTACATATCTTTTGGAAAATGGTTTTAAAAAGGGAAGTGCTGACACGACTCTGTTTCTATTACATAAAGAACATGATTTTTTGATTGTTCAGATTTATGTGGATGATATTATTTATGGTGCTACTAATGAGCTTTTGTGTGAGAATTTTGAACAAGTCATGCAGGCTAAATTTGAGATGAGTTTGGTTGGTGAATTGAAATACTTTCTTGGATTTCAAATTAAGCAAAGCAGTGATGGTATCTTCATTTCACAATCCAAATATGTGTTGGAGCTATTGAAGAAATTTGGATTCGAAAATTCCAAACCATTGAGAACTCCTATGAGCCCATCAACAAAGTTGGACAAAGATGAGAAAGGAATTGCAATTGATCAAAAGAAATATCGAGGGATAATCGGTTCACTTCTCTATCTTACTGCTTCTAGACCTGATATTATGTTTTCTGTGTGCTTGTGTGCACGTTTTCAAGCTAATCCCAAAGAATCTCATTTAAAAGCTACTAAACGAATTTTGAGATATCTTTCACACACACACAAATTTGGACTATGGTACCCCTCTTGTGAAAATTTTGATTTAGTAGGTTATTCCGATGCTGATTATGCTGGTTCATTAGTTGACAGAAAAAGCACTAGTGGGACATGTTTCATGCTAGGACATTCATTAGTCTCATGGTCAAGTCGGAAACAGAATTGTGTTGCATTATCCACCACTGAAGCAGAATATATTGCTTTGGGAAGTTGTTGTGCTCAAATTCTATGGATGATGCAAACTCTTTCTGATTTTGGCTTAATCTATAAACAAGTCCCATTAAAATGTGATAGTAGGAGTGCTATAGATTTGTCAAATAATCCTGTTCATCACTCTCGCACAAAACACATTGATGTGAGACACCATTTTCTTCGAGATCACATTGCTAAAGAAGACATTTGCATTGAATATATTTCAACAGAAACTCAACTTGCTGATATTTTCACAAAACCTCTCCCCGAAGACAGATTTTCCAAATTACGTTTAGATTTGGGAATTATAGAGGTTGACTAATCATTTTTTTTTTAAAAAAATTTGATTTTTGAATTTGATTCTAAATGACAATTTTTTAACTAATCTAACTCCCTAATGATTATCGAAAAGATGAATAGTGATTGAAAAAGTGATGAGTGTTGATATTTATCATATATTAAAACTCGAGAAAATATAATTAGGAAATTTCTTTAGAATTTCATAACAAGAGTTATAAAAACTTTTTGTTAGGTAATAATTCCATGACCATTTCTATTTCTATCATCTTTCTATCAATCATTACTCATCAAGATCATATTTAGTATGTAAATTTGTGGTAGTTTACAAAGGAAATCATTTGTTCTTCAATATCTTTAAATCAGTGAAGGAAATTATTTGTGCTTCAATTTATTATATTCAGCAATTAAAAATAAATACCCAAAGTATTCACTCTCATTTAAAAGTCCTCACGGTCATGCATGGGTGAATTACTTGGATTTTTGATTATGTGCTTCCATGCTCATTTAAAAGTCCTCACGGTTATGCATGTATGGAATGCATATTAAAAATAATTGATTTAATAGACAAGTTGATTCTAATCCCATTTAAAAGTCCTCACGGTCATGCGTGGTTAGAAGATACTTGATTTCATTTTTTAAAATTAAATTGGAATACTACTAATCTCATTTAAAAGTCCTAACGGTTATGCATGGTTAGTAGATATTCAAATTTCCAGAAATAAATATACCACAAATAGACATAACTATATGAATTTTTGATGATTCTATCTTCATCACTTCTGAAAGTGGAATATGCGCTTGACAAGGGTAATTATGATTTTTTGTTTGAATTTTACTGAAATTTGATATTTATATTTAATTGAGTTAAATGTTTGATTCATGTCGATCATTTCATCCCTATTTTATAACATTATTATTCTTTTGCTGATAACAAAAGGGGGAGAGAAAAGTTAAGATTTTTGTCGAATAGAATCAAGCAAAGGTCAAATAATTTTCATTGTGCATATAGGCTCTCTTATATATTTCTATGCATATATGTAGGGGGAGCATTGTGTAGAGAGGGAGCATTCAAATAGGGGGAGCAAATGAAATTATCAAATACATTTAATATGTTCAAAATCTTAAATATATGTTTGTTATCATCAAAAGGGGGAGATTGTTGAATATGCGCTTTGCGCTATATGATTTTTGTTTGATGATAATAAACATATATACATTCATATAAATGTATTTGGTAATGTACTATTTTGTTTTTCATAGTTTAAATAAATATTTGTTGAATAAAATTAAATTACACAGAATTCGAATTTGAATTCAAACAGAACAAGTTAAACAGATTTTGAATTCAAACGGAAATTTTTATTCAGACAAATATTTATTACAAATTGTAAATAGTACAATTTCATGCTCTCACTATACATGTACATTTTTGATTACAATCACATCACATTTACATCACGACCTTACTACATATCTCTCACACTCATATTTTTGTCTTCAACTATAATCCGGTTTGAATCCAGCATCTGAGTAATCTGAAAAAATATTTTAAACGCAGTAAAATTGAAAGAGAAATATTTTTGAAATTTGAAAGAAACGATGATTTTGAAAACATTGTTTGCCTCAGTTATTTGGGTTGTTCGTCATCATTTTTGACTGTGCAATATCTGTGCATATCGATATTTTTTATCAGGGATAGGTAATTACAAGTGGCTGCAGTACACACGTGTACATTCGTATACGCATGCACTGCCTCGCCAACTCGTGTGCAAAAATCAAACAAAAGCACAGAAATCAAAAACAAGGTCAAACCCAAGATAGGTTCAACTCAAAGCACCACTGACCAGACATTGCAAACACAGTCTCAAGCATGAAACAAGGTGCACCAGACCAGATTGCAAAAATAATCAAATATACACAAATGCAGCCCAATAGACTACAGCAACACAGTAGTAAGACTGCATCCACAGAAATACACAACTACAAGGCATTTTCATTGCAACTGCATAGCTACACAACAAAGCAAAGACCAGAAACTCAAGCTTCAAAAAGCTACAGCAACAATGCACCAATAAAGTCGAGAAAAAGCAACTGTTCTTAACAGCAAGTTCAAACCAAAGCACAAAAGTGCACAGCAACACAAAACTGCATAGGACTGTAACAACCAGAATGAAGACAAGTACACTTGAACAAAATGAACAAGTGGAGCATCTGTGTAAACTGGGCAAGTATGGACAGAGTTCGAGCACAGTTGAAGCTCAAGACATCAAGTGATATAAGTCAGAGCAACAAAATCATCACAATGAAGACCACTATGCAGTGTACAGTAATACAACAGAGAAATGCACAAGCATGATACAGAGAATACAGTATGAAGACCAAGGCTGCAAATGTGAAAATGCTCAAACTCAGTGACAACATACTACAATGACCAAGTACAAGTGCACCAATGAACCATCAAAGAATGCAACAGGTTATGCTGCAGGGATGAATACAACATGAAGCACTGCAACTCAAGGAGATAGGGTCGACCAAAAATCCAAATGCACAAAAGCATGATGCAAACTGAACAATATGCAACCATACAGCAGTCATGTATGCAACAGGTTCAAGGCCAGAATGTCCAGTTACAACTACAAGAGTGACGCAGTGAACAATGCAACATAAAGCAACAGGGATGAACACTGTAAACATTGAAGTCGTGGATATGATTCAAGAAATCAAAACAGTGCAGTGATGATCAGGACACAAAACCAAGTAAGAAATTCAAGTGTGTAAATTTGACAAAGTCAAATATCTCAAATCACGAAATCACAACTTCAAAACCGTGAGTAACAAATTATACGAAATTTATCAAGTCAGAGAAAGTCACGGAACCAAAATCAAATTCAAGCCGAGAATTCTCTACCGTGTCAACCAAGGAATCTAGTGCATACGAATTTGATTAAGTCAAAGAAATCTCAAGCATCAATACATAATCGAACGACCAAAGCAATTTTTTGAAATAATCAGTCGAACGCAAAAATAGGAAATCAAATCCTATTAAAACCCTAATCATCATCGGCATTTCAATTCGATCGAGTTCAAGTATCAAATTAGAAAAGCAAAAGGAGACAGCACATACCGAATTCACAAGCATCAAAACTCGATCGAGCAACTGCAAGAAAGCTAGGGCAACAAATCACAGATCAATTGAAGAAACCAGAGCCCTAATTGCAACGAAGAACCGAAGCCCTAATTGCAACGAAGAGCCGAAGCCCTAACTGGATCAAAAGGGAACGAAGCCCTAACTGGAACAAAGCCGCCATTATTTCTCACGAACAAATAAAAAGAGGATCGGGTGAAATAAGGAAGTGGGCCGGTGCTCAAAAACAAAAGGGGGTTTTTGTTTTTTAATTAATATTGTTAATAAACTTATATTAATAATGTTAATTAGTTTAGGGCTATTTTGTTCTTAATTTTTTTTTTTTTTTATTCTACGAATCAAAGAGTTTAGGTAAATTACCACCTAGGTTTTAGGTTGTGTCTGATTGTCTATTTAGAGTTAGTTCAGTAAGCAGGGGTTGCGAGTTTGCAAAACTCTATAGGCGGTAGCAGGGTTTGCAAGTCTGTTAGAGTGTTTGTAAGCGTGATACTGTTTAATTCTAATAGAAATCTGGGAATGCAGCAGTAGGCAGGGGTTGCCGAAGCTGGGTAAATCTTGTGTGTGATTTACTTTTCAGTATATTTATTTCTGCAGTTTATTTTTGTGTTTAAATTAAGAAAATTTGCTATAACCCTATTCACCCCCCCCCCCTCTAGGGTTAATTTAGATCCTACATAAGCCTCTCTGTTTAGGATTTTATTTTTATTTTATTTGAATAGTTTAACCTCCCACCTTTAAAAACCTATATCTCAACATTCCTTCCATTTTAAATCATGATTCCAAAACAAAATTTGTTTGTTTTTAGATGGAGAACATTTTAAAATTTGTTTTATTTAAATTCGTCAAATACGATGGGAGATAAGTATATAAAACAGTGACTATACATCCTATGGCCGAAATTTAACCTTCATGTTTTAATGAATTGATTATATAGTTGGATTTGCTATTGGAAAACTTGAACTTTGGAAGTGGTTTGAGGATTTCTCATTGAGTATGGATGGCATGGTGGGACGTGATCGAATTTGGGGAAAAGAAAATTCCGGTGATGAAGTTAATTTCATGGCACAACATGGGTTGTGGAGGATGCTCGACCGAGGGTGCGTATGATAAAAGTGGCATAGCGATTTTTAGGTGTTTATGGTGGCCGGTCGTGGGCAGACTAGGGTTTAAGGTGGATATTGGGTGGTCGTGTTTTCGAGAAAAATGGCGAGGACAAGAGAGGGAGTTAGGCATGCCATATGAAGGGAAAGGCAAGAGGAAGTAGTTGTGAATGTTTTGGCACCGTCTAATGGTTGTAGGTGGTGTACGGTGGCATGGCGAGGGGGTTGGGAGATGACGAGTTCGGCTCCAGGTTGGGTTCGACATTGAACGTTTGAGTGAAAGGTTTTGTTGAGCGTTTCAAGTGGTGGGTGAATTGCAATGGTCGTAGGTGGATTGTGTGGATGTCCGGTGATCAGTGGTGGTGGATGGAGTTGGCGCGTACACGGCATTTGCGTGTACGTTCATGTTTCTAGGAAATAAGATAAGAGTGGGAGGAGAGAACAGGGAGAAAGGAAAGAAGGAAGAGTTGGGTTGGAGATATTTTAGTTGGGTCGGTTGGGTGTTGGCCTGAAAGTTAAATAAAAAAAGATATAATATATATACATTATATTACCTAATAATTTTTAAATTTAAACATGTTTCTCCTTTTATTTAAAACCAATTGACACGATAAACTTTGGGATGTGGTCCTATCACATAGTGTGTAGGCCAGTGTGATTTTGTAAATTTTCTTTAATATAAAAATTTAATTATTTTAAAATTATTAAAGTGAGTTAATAAATAAAGCCTTATGTAATTAATCTTATGCTGTTTAATAAGATTATTATTAGAATGGTTAAATTTTTAGTTGGCTAAAGATAAATCATTTTATAATTCCTTCAGTTTTAAATAAATTTGGATTAACACATAAATGAATTCAGTTGATTGAAGTTAATCAAATTCTGGTTGTAAATTGTTTTAAATGTGAATTATTGATCATTAAATTAGTTAACGATCTATGCTTTGGTTTAATGCTATTGGATATTTGTTTCAAATATCTTGGTCTGTGCCATCAAGTGGTCAAAACAAGTTAAAATAGTTAGAATAAAATGATGATTTCGTTTTATTTGAAATAAAAATCCGTAATAAATTCCCATATGTGAATATTGTCACTCTAAATAATATATTATTTATTTTAAACAATTTATCCTGGTTTTGTAGAGATCGGAATCAGATATCAATGATATATGAAATCACTTCAATTTAATATTCACTCCGAACCTTTATGGGTTTGATTATAGAGTTTAATAGGCTGGAATTGGATTAATTTCACAAATCTAACTATCTTAAATAAGTTATAGTACCTAGACATTATTACAATATCGATGGATTTCTGTAAAATTGTTTTGGTCAAAATCAGATAAAAAATCATAGCTTTGTACAAGTTACCTTGGTTTTCAAAGGATTTTTATAACTCATGTATTTCAATGTAAGTGGGTTTACTCACGCTGGTTTCTAGCCTGACTCGGATGTTACTTTATTGCAATGCGAGGCTTGGTAAGAGTATTACAGAATTTTCAAGTTGGGACACTTATGGAGCTCAGGAGACGAGCTGGAAGGCAGAGACGTATTGCACGTATTGTTTATAATCTGCTGTGTATTATTGGCTACATAGTTATCATTTGAGGACAAGTTATTATAACTATCCACGTTCATTTGTTGATGATTGTACTGCGATAACCTGTGTGTATATTAACGGTTACAGCTTTCCTTTGTATAAAAATGTTGTTATTGTATATTATATTTTTGCTCCGCTGCGATTGTGAGATTCTGTGCTGTTACTTCTGTTTTCTTCTTAACCCTAAAAACTTGGTATTTTTGGCACTAGATTGCTCGACACTCTATACAGTGAGCGTATTAGTGCCACTTTTCAGAGGAAATCACCGATCGTTACACGTGGTATCAGAGCATATGGTTAAGCGAGAACCTTAACCTTGGTGGGGATTACACATTAGAGATGGGGTCAGTAGTGCTCTAGAATGAGTTGAGTGTATTATATATGAGGATGTACTTGTTATTTTCTTATATAATAATTTTCAAAATGATTTTTTAAATAATTTTCATATATAAAAGAAATAATTTTTGTAAATTATTATAGTATAATAAGGTGATTGGCTGTAATTATTATAATCAAGTAAATTTACTAAATTTAAGTGGTAATATATATATATATATATATATATATATATATATGTAACCAAATAGAAAATTGGGTAAGGGTAAATTATAAAAGTAAATTAAGCTTGAAATGGATCCAAACCAGAATTTAAAATTTCGAATTCTAGAAGTATTTTTCGTATTGTTTTGAAATGAAGTAAGTTACCCAGATTATATTTTTTGGGTAAATTATGATGGAGTATATAGTGTGTTTGATTTCTAGATATGATAATTATCGTAAATTGGTTGTTGTGTCTTAATAAAGGAAGTTTATTACAAATTAAACAATGATAACGCATGGTGGAAAGTTAAGTGAAATTATACGAGCTTAATTATACAAGCATAACTTATAAATTAAAAATGGATCTTAAGTGTGAGGTTTTGAATCTAGTCCTAGAAATTTTGAAATTGTTTCAAAGTGTTTAAGGAGATAATAATTGATATTATTCAGAATATTTTTGACATAGAAATTCTTTAAGACAAGAGTTGTTTAAAAATTTAAGTGTTATTTGATATGTAAATGGTATACATATATGTATGTATATATGTGTGTGTGTGTGTCTATATATATATATATATATATATATATATATATATATATATATATATATATGATTTCAAGGTGAATTAAAATAAATACCGAATGTTTGAATTCTAGAATCCCCTTGAGAATGTGAAGTATAACAAAAAGGAAAATAAGTTTTTGAACTAATGAGTGGAAAGTGGTATTAATAAGAATTTAAATTATGGAGGTAAACGTTTAAATTGAGAAAGTCTAAATGGATTAAACAAACTGGAATTTAACTCAGGGAAAGTTAATTAAGTTTTGAACTTATAACCCGAATTTGCGATTTCAAGGTGAAATTAAGATTTAACTTATGGAAGTTAAATGAATTAGATTGTAAAAGAGAAGGGTATAGATTTGGTAAGAGTAGCAAAAGAAGTTATGCATGAAAGATTTAAAAACGATTTTTGAAATAAAACAGGTTTCAGATTCTGGAAATTTGTGGGGGATGCTACTGATTGATGTCTTAAATAATTTGGATGCTTGTATATTTGATATATCCTGCTATCATCCTGTTTTTTATTTATAGTATATAAAACTGTAAATTGGATTATTTCGAATAAATTAAGAAGTGGATTGAAATGATATATATATATATATATATATATATCCAACGTTGAAAATTGAATAGAAATAAAATTGAACTTACGAAAATAGAGTTATTTTGAACTTAATTTGAAAGGTTAAAAATGAAATTATCAACTGAAATTGTTCAAAGATTCGGGTTTAAAATTTTGAAATTTTAATTGGAAAATCAATTGAATTCTAAAAATTAATTTGTTTTAAAAAGATTTAAACTCTCACTCGAACCTTGAAATAAATTTAAGTAGACGTAATTTAAATGAATATTTGTAATTAGGGCTCAGAATTGAAGTATTTTAAAGATCTTGATTGTTAAATTAAATATTGAGAACGGAATTGAAATTAATTCAAATTGGAATAGAATTGAATTTAATTAGAATTATAATCGAAATTTAATTAATTTGAAATCGAAATGGGAATTGATTTGAATTAATTGAAATTAATTAGAATAGGAATTCGAATTGGGATCGAGATTGAATTAATTTAAATGGGAATGCAAATTGAAAATTGATTTGAATTGGAGATTGGGAATTGAATTAGTTTGATTTTGAAACTATTTTCAAATAAATTATTTTTAATATAAACTGTTTAAATCTATCTTGTTAAAAATTTAGACTATTCTGATTTTCCAAGATATTTTATTATACAACCATTCTTTTCAAAAACTCAAGCTATCTTATATTTACTATTTAACTATTTTAAAACTATTCAAGCTTTTTCTAAATTCAAAAATGGTTAGAGTGGAAATTATTTTTTATTTAAATCTACTAATTCAAATAAATTGAATTTATAACTCAAAATGGAAATCCAAAACAATTTTGAATTGGAACTGAAATCAAGATATTAAGAAAAAAATGATTTGAAGTGAATGAGCATATTGTGAGTAAATATGATGATTTTAAAGAAGACTGGATAGTATCATAACGGAAACTAACTTTGTAAAAAGTAAGTAATGCTATAAATAACTTTGGAAGGGTAATCAAACTTGGAAAATTTGATTTGACATTAACGAGGTTATATGTATTTGTTATATATTCAGACTCCCCTTATTGAAATTATAACCAAAAGGAAATCATCTTTGAAAAATATTTGAAATGCTAAATAAATTTTATATAAGTATGAAGTGGACTCGGAAATTATTGATCTGAAATTTATTCGAGTTGAATGGAATGATTTTATATGTATGTGGGAATGAACTGGAAATAATTTTGGAAACCCTTGACTTTAAAAGGCTTTTGATTTTGGCAAAAAGTCATTCTTGAAAATTTGGTAAACCAAATTTGAAAATTATCGATTTTGAAGATATCGATTTTGTGTAGATGAAATTTATATGTGATGCATATAAAAAGTATGATTTGAAAGGTACTATATATGTATATAGTATTTTACGTTTTAAGAAAGGTATCGGAAAAGGCACCCCATGAGAGTCGAAACTTAAAGTAGGGGATCCACTTAATGGTTCTGCCTAGAACCCTAAGGGTGAGTTCAATGAAATTGGGATCCCAGAGGATGTCCAAACAAAACTCGAGTTCCTGATGATTATTTGTTGGGTAGCGTAAGTCGAATGGTGCCGATGCTTACAGTTACATTGGGTTTTGCCATGATGGCAACGTATCCTTTGTTGTAACTGCAATCTATTGTGTTCCATAGCATAAATCGGGTGGTAGTGATTGCCTACAATCTACGTTTGATTTCGCTGGTGGAGCGACGTAACATCGGTAGATTACGATCTATGTGGTTTGGTTCTATAGAGGAATTCATGTGGCAGTGAGTGCCTATAGTCTACATTGGGTTACACTAGGATAGTGATGCAACCTTTGTGTAGTTTGCGATCTATGTGGTAAAGTTTCATTTGGCAGCGTAATTTAGGTGGCGCTGATGCCTACAGTTACATGGGTTTTGCTGTGACAGCAACACAACCTTGGTGTAACCGTGATATGTGCTGTTTCCATAACGAAAGTCGAGAGGTGCACGGATACCTACAGTTTTCTTATAGATTTCGTCGGGATGGCGATGCAATCATCATGCTAACTATGACCCATGGTTGAAGGGGTGATACTTTCCATAGCAATTTTGAAAAGAAGTTTTTCAAGTATTTTCACTGGGTGTTGAAAATGGGTCTACTAAGTACTTACAGATTTTAGTCCAATGTCTGATCAACGTATGACTAAATTTCTATGAGAATAAGGTTGGACTTGTTTGGACATCGAGCTATGAAAAATATTTTTATAAAAACTAGTTTAGTAATACTATAGGATTTAAAATGTTTTAAAATTTTATAATGAAAGAGTAAGGAGATAAAAGGTTAATGATGATTAATTAATAATTCATATCAAAATTAAAATTCTCGTTTCGTTCCTTTTGAGGGCGAAAAGTTCTAAGGGTTGAGGAATGTGACGACCCGTGTTTAGTAACATTGTTATTGGGTAATTAACTGACTTTTATTAATACAAAATTTTATTTGTCAAATAGATAAACTTTCTAACAAATAAAATACCTAAATTTATATATTGATTTAAATCATATAAAATTTTAAACTGAAAAATCTCTTGATCTGTTAAATTTTATAGAAATATAAATAAACTCCACCATTTAAACTTAAGATAAAATATCCATACATTTTTACATATAAAATGTCCGTTTATAGAAATATATATGTGTATGCATGTTATGGAAAATATTGTATATGTAAATGAATATATATATATATATACGTGAATGTGTAACTTCAAAATGGTAAGATTTCATGTATATATATACACACACACACACATATATGCGTAAGCTTGTGTATATCTAAATATATAAAATTAAAGGTAAACATGACAAATAACAAATGTACGCTATACATGTATGCATACACACACATATAAGTGTTTATGGTGAATAAATATGTAAATGTGTATATGAAGAGTGTAAACATATATATATATATATATATATATATATATATATATATGATGACAAATATATACATATATATACATATATGTAGGTAAATATATATGAAGTATGCATGTATGTACACAAGGGAACATCATCATAGAAAAATATCAAATCACACATAAAACTTCAAATCATTCAAAATCAAAATTGAGTCATATGAAAATCAAATCATATTTTATCAAATCAAGTATACATATTTCAAATCAAAATAAAACAAAAGAAAATATTGGATATGAATAGCCTGTACAAAGTTTCAGCCACCTATAGCTTACCCTGTACACTCCTCCTTCTCTCCTATATATACACATAGTTATATCTATCACTTATTCATACTCACATAAGAAAGAAAGAAAAAAAAGAGAGAAAAAAAGAAATCTGCCATTAAAAGAAAACAAAGGGAAGCTAGTTCTAAAGCTGCACCGTAACAATAGAGTGCTTCCTTTCCTTTTTATAAAACTGTAAGTAAAGAACTTAGTCCTTCTTACTGGATATATATATATATACACACACACACACATATTGTATATTTTTGGGTAAATGCTTTTACTTTGTCAAGTATTCATATGCAAGCAAGTTTATATGATGTTTCATAACAAGGTTACGATCCTAAAGGAAGTTATTGTCCATTTTGTAGGAAAATAAAGAAAGAAATTCTTAGAATTTTTTTCCTAAAGAACAAAAGCTTCTTTCATACTAGGGGGGCTAAATGTTATCCATAAAATATTCTCAAGAATAAAAGTATGAAAGAAGAAGCAAGAGAATTGATGAAGATCGGAAGACATCAGGGTGGTCTATCATAACATTTGATAAAGCTTCCGACAATAAGATGATGGCGCCAACAATACCATTCTAAGAGGTCAAAAGGATGTTTCAACAAAGTTTTGGATAAGAAAAGAGCTTTCGACGAGGTCGAAAGCTACCTTTTGAAGGCAATAAATAACATATTTTCAGCGTTTTGCGCCAATCCATTTGTAGCGATTGGTTTCGTCTTCATTTACCTTCACCAGAAATATGTTCAGCCAAATCAACCCTTTTCAAAACATATATTAGCCTTTCGAGTTGGTTAAAGCCATCATCACTTATAAAGGAAAAATTATATGAACTCAATACCAAAGGATGAAGCTCCGCAGTTTCCAATGAAGATGCTTTTGAATGGAATCTTTTACAACAAAGCTTTTAAGGTGTTTCGACTCATTCGAAACCCGAAGGAAATACATTTCAACAGCATCCAAAGCCAGCGCCCATACTGACTTGCATGGCACATTAACATCTAAGCAAAAAGTGCATCTATATGCCTTTCGATGGAATCGAATGTAATCAGGCAATATACCTTCTAATGAGGTCAAAAGGAATAAAGCAAGATAAAAGGAAGCTCAGCCTTCAGCGGTAGGAGAAGTTTAGCCGTACAACCCTATCGACTAGGTCGAAAGCTATGATTCAAGAGATGATAATTTCGATTATGTAACTGTTTTGAGGCATTCATTGGATTCAATTGTGTTCTTCTCGTGTCAACCCAGTCGAAAAGATTGCTTTCGACAACTTCGAAACCCCACACCTTACTAATACACTCAAGATATTAGCTCTAAACCACTACTTATCAAATGCTCACCTTTCAAGTATGTCAAAAAATTTAACTCAACCTATCTACTCAAACAAATAGAACATAACCAAAGCCATCTAAGAGACTAGCTTTCAACATGGTCGAAACCTTTCCACCCAAGCCATATCCCTGAATCATTGAGCCAGCCTTTAGAATATCACAACTAACTCGAAAGGTAGGTTTTGAAAGAGTCCTAAACCAATTCAATTAGTTCGAAGGATATTTCTAAATAGAAGCTTAGCCCTTCGAGCTTGACAAAAAGTATTAAGTAAGTGCTTTCAACTATCTTTACCTACTCGAAGAGTGTGAGCGACCTTCACTTGTTCGAAAGGAGGTTTCGAAGGAACTATTTGTACTTCAAACTCCACTTTGAGGTGTTGACAGGTTTTCTTGTTAAGAAGTTCTTCAACCAAATTTAGACTCTTCAAATTGGTGCAGTAGTGGAACATATAGATCTTGATAAAAATGTTTTGGAAAGCATAGTTTTCAACTATTTATAATTTTAGAGATTTGTAAATTCCTTTTTGAAACAAATGGTCATATGGAATAATAGTATAATTCTTCTTGATTTACAAAGAATATTTCTCTCAAAGATTGGTATGCTAAGATTATTTGAGTAAGAACGCTTGTTAAAATTAATATAGACATATATCATCAAACTTTTGTTAGTCATAAAATTATACCCCATCAGGTCTTTCTTGACGAAAAGAGACATCTTGTCTATGAGTTTGAAAAGTCATGACATGAACTGATGGACTCTATAGACAAGAACATACTATTCTACAAGAATTCCTTTTTGTAAAACAATCTTTTCTAAAAGATTACTATTATATGATTTATACTTTAAGAAATACACTAGCAGTAGAAAGTTTGATTTATAGGGATTTGAATATATAAAACTATATTTTATAGATTTATACATAAGAAATTATATATCCAAGACCATATGAACTCAACGAATTCCCTGGTGTAGCTAACATTTCCTGACATTTTCTGATGTAATTGGAGTTATCTATTGCTTGTAATATTATCCATCTTATCCATTCTGAAACTTGGAATCTTGAGGTCTTGTATACATTTTTCTTCCAAAATTCGCCATTCAACTGAAACTTAGTCATGAATCACCTGCACATTCTTAAACACATCTGACTTCATATATTATCTTTGAAAACCCATGTATCCATTTGGAACTCATGCTTATAAGAATCGGATGTATTTGGAAAACCAATGTACAATGAATGCAAAGTGTTATGAGACATTAAAATCAATACGTGTATACAAAATCATGTATCCATGAAAACTATATATATTTTGCACTTAATATGCATATAAAATTGGTATGCGCCCAAAACTTGTATATAGGAAATTATGCTTATTTGAAAATCTTAAATATGTGAGAAACTGGATATTCTAAAATTAATATGTATGCACATCTGTGCACGAAACCATTTGTATTCAAAATCGTTCATATTTTGAAGTCAATTTACATAAAAACCTTTATTCTTTGAAACCTTATGTTAGAAGAAATTAATATATATGAAACCTTATACTGATGAAACCATATATATACTTATAAAACAATTTTCATTTCCAAGACTTCACGTTTTCAAAACATATATACTTGGAAACTTAGATGCATATGCTTAACACTGTTTAATTTTTTTTGGTAGTAACTTCATGTGTTACATCTGAGACTAATATATTTCAACACCTTTACTCATAAAATCAATGCATTTAAAGCTTTATATACTTAAAAACTGCTATATACTTGAGATCCACGTATAATAAACTGTTTGTATATTTGAATTATGAGATTCACAAGAAGTTTTATATTCATTGAATAAAATATGCACTTAAACTTCATTTTCCAAACTCCATCATGTATTTGAAATTTTTCCTTCAAAATCATATGTACATGAGAAACTTTATGTTCAAGAACCAATATTTAAAAATTCATGTATGACGAGGCCTTTCATTTTTGAAGACTCGGTTCATAGTTCTAAACCGCATACATTATAAAATGGGTATATTCAAACAATATACGAAATGTTATGTACGCAAAAATGAAATGTGTCAGGTTGTATATGGAGTTAAGTATATTCAAAGTTTGCTTATTCAAAGTTGTACGTACTTGAGACTACACGCACTTAAGATGTTGTGATTTGTATATTTAGAATCTTCTTTTATAAACATAATGTGTATTTGGAAATTATATATATTCAAAACCTTTTGTATTATCCCACACCATATAATATTTAAATCTTTTCTCTTATGAAGTCAAAAATACAAATTTAAACTTAAATACATATATTAATTTGAAATTCTTTTATTATATATAAGATTTTTGAAACTTTTGATTTAAAGGTCTAGTATATATAAAATTTGAAATCGACATCAATGAATTTTTTAGAAAATTTAAATTTTCTAACGTAAAAGTTGGAGCATGGGGCTTCCTATTTTTGGGATAAATCACGGCAAGTCCTCTTCGCCACTGAACATTTGATAAAGTTGAAGAAACCGATGTCCCCAAGTTAACTAGTGTCGACCTCCTACAGCTTCAACAAGATTTAAGTCTTTATTTTGGTGATAATCCATACTTCATGGATCAACTTCACCCCTTGTTGACTTTGCCAGAGCTAAGTAAAATGCTAATATCGGAGACAAAAAAACCAAATTTCCTTCGCTACTATCTGGCTTCGCTAATATCGACGACAGCAAAATATCTGACTTTTCCAATATCGGAGACAACAAAACCAAGTTCCTTCGCCACTAAGCCCTCCTTCTAGCACCAAATATGTTAACGAATAAATCCATCAACACCCGAATGAATTTGCAATGTGAAGTATTTGTAGAAGTTCCAAGAATGCTTTTAGGATTTGTGATAAATCACGAATCCGTTTGAATTTAAATACATAAGCTCCAAAGAACAAACTAGACTAATGTTCAATATTCTAAATCCATCCTATTTATTCAAATATGATTTTTTTTACACAAGGAGTCATGAGAGAGAGGGAGAGAAATTAAAAGCACCTTTTTGTAAGGGATGCACCTTTAGATATAGAGGTAGGGAGAAGGTATGCTTGTGTTAACTGGCGATGTGGGACTTATGGTTCTATGGAAGTGGTGAAGGAATGTGAATGAAAATGATCCAATTCCTCTTGAATTTACTTTATGGATGACTCTAATTCTTCTCTTTTCGCATGATCTCCAACATATTATAGTACAGATGTGGTATGGCATAAAATATGATTTTAATCGATGATTTTCAGTAAGCTTTTAGCCAATGTTCATCACCAACTTGATAGTATATGCAATATTATTAAGGAATGATGATGGCTTCGATGATTTTGGAGAGAAAGTTCTCTTTGGTTTCCGCTAATGTCTAGTCTTCGCCATTCTTAATTCTTCCATGCGTGTGGACGGTGTTCAACATCAACGCCACCTCGTATTGGTGTCAACGAGGAATTGAATGCCTGGTAGAGAGCTCAAGTGCTGAAGGATAGCAGAGCCATTTTAGGTCTCTTCATCGTAATGAAAAAGGTGCATTCGAAGACCTATGAAGGTGCTTGCATAAAGAATGATGGAAGGATCTATGTTGGTGGAAGGACCAGCTATTGTGGAGCGACGCTTGCAGAGAGCAGAGGAAAAACGCATGTGGAGAACACTTGAGAAGAGCGAAGGAACAATGCTTTCATAGGGCAACAACTTGGTGCCTATGGAAGGACGATACTTGCTTATGGAAGGATGATTGTTTCGAAGGTTTAGTGATTGCAGTAGGAAAGACTTTGGCAACACTCATTGGCGGGAATCTTTCAACACTTGCGGAAGGGATGGCTTCAGTATAAGAATTGACTCTTGTGGAAACATCTCCTTAGATGCTTTATGGAAGCAACTCCTTTGATGCTTGCAGAAGAAACTCTTCAATCTTGATGGAAGCATCTTCTTCTGTACTTTATGAAAGCGCCTCTTCAACACTAGCAAAGCATCTCCATCGACGCTTGCAGAAGGAGCTAACTCTCATATTATAGCTTCTTCTTTCATACTTTTACTCTTAAAAGGATTTTGTGGATAACAGGTCATAGCGGATAGATTGACAAGGAGTGCTAGATTTATACTCGTTAAGTCTAGTAGAACGGCATCCAAGTTGGTTGAATTGTATGTGAAATAGGTTGTGTAATTTCATGGTGTGCCAATCAACATTATGTGCCATCAAGACCCTGTATTCGCTAGCGGGTTTAGGAAGAGCTTACAAGAAGCATTGGGGACGGAGCTGCATTTCAATATAGTTTATGACACACAAACAGATGGAATGACCGAGAGGGTGAACCGTATCATGGAGGAACTTTTGCGAGCTTGTATTCTTGATTTTGGTGGCTTGTGAGACGATCATTTACACTTAGTAGAGTTCGCATACAATAACAATTATCATTCTAGTATCGGTATGGAATTTTTCAAGGCAATATATGATTGACCGTTCAATGCTCCTTCATGTTGGTGGGAAGAGAGAATAAATTAATATTTGGGCCATATGGTCAGAGAGACTTCGAAGAACATTGAGATCATTCAACAATGATTGAAAGCCGCTCGGGATATGCAGAAGAGCTATGCTGATAGAAAAAACGAGATTTAGGTTTCTCTATCAAGGATATGATATTTATCAAGATCTCTCCATTGAAGAATGTTATACGATTCGATTCTAAAAGGAAGTTAGTGTCAAGATTCGTTGGTCCTTTTCCGATACTTGAGAGGATTAGGAATCTAGCATATAGAGTCGACGTACATTTGAAGATGGTGGGCGCATGCAACGTGTTCCACGTTTCTTACTTATGGAAGTTTGCGCATGGTCCAGGCGTGGTAGTTAAATCGAATCAGCTTGATGAAATCAAGATTGAACTAGAAGCATCATGTAAAGATCCACCTTTCTTACTACCAAAGATGATAGTTAATACATCCTCATTATTCGTGTGCCAATCATTTAGTTTTTCGAAAGATGGATCATTAGGGGTGAAAGAAAGAAAGAACTGAAGAAACTAAACAACAAAGAATCTTACAACGCAATGGAACCATATATATTTCTCAACATAATATATTATAATGCCTTTTCGAAAGGTTATATCAAAGTCATACTAATATAAATTTTAGCCTAGGACAGTTATAATGGGCCACTCTTACCTAACTGATATGTTGTACATATAATACAGAGAAAACAAGAAAATAATTAGTTGCCGATGAAGCCACCTACTCCAAGCTCCTCCAAGATAAATCTACAGTAAACCAAAACTACCTGGCTTCCCATTCAAATTTGAGCACCCAAGAGTTTAGAAAAAAATGAAAATAAACTTTGGTACAGACATGGGTCTGAGTGAGTAAAGCATAAGTCTCTACTTTGTAAAAACCTTTAAATCAAAGGCATCTCATAAGACCACACCGCACATAAACACAAACATGCTTTTACCTTATGATAACCAAAAAATTTGTATATAAAAATCCACTGATATTATAATAATGTCTACGGTTTCAAGTAAATATCAAAATAGCTAAAATTGTTACTATATTAAATTCTAGCATACTAGAGTCTACAATTAGAACTATAAAGGCATGTATTGGAGATTGAATTCCACACTATGGCAAGGTAAGAGACTACCCTTTGATGGTACACCATAGAAAATGCAACAGAGTCTGACAAGAACTTCTTGTACCACTACTACACAGAGCTAGCTTCCCCTTTAGCATGGCGAAACAGATTACCTTATCCCTTATTTACACTGCAACCTTATACTATCATGGTGTCTGCGTGCAAAACAACTCAAATATAGACAATCTAGAATGGAATGGCAGCTCCTAATGGTAGCTGTCCACATAGCTCTGCTATGCATCCTAATTTTGCCATTTCCTACTTTGTGAGGCTCGTGAGGTCACATCTTTACCTTTTTCCTCTTAGCTGATCATATTGGGATGCTAACACTTCCCTTTAGGTAGAGATACAATGTCAGCATTCATCCATGCAAATTGTTTTGGGATCGAACAAACGTTCCACATTACTATCTTCCATTTTGGAATCACCCTAACGAAGAATTGTATAACTCCACAGCATATATCCATATGATTTAACATCGTTCGTTATTAGTTTGGAGTGTTTCAGATAAATCTAGGGACATGTGTCTCCAAAACTAAGTGATAATTTCTGGCTAACTCAATTCCGGTTCTTTTAGAAGTATGCACTAAGCAATAGATTCCTCACCGAGGAACCTGACGTATCTCTTGAGTCAAAACAGGTCCAAATTTGATAGTCTTTATTTAGTATTAAATAAACAAACAACCAATTCAATTTGAGATTTATTTATCCATAGCAACCATTAAGCCCCAAAACATATCTTTATTTAATAAATCTCCTTCAAAACGTTTGTTTAGTACTTTCATATACTTATCTCTTAGAACAATTGTAACTTCTTACTCCCAAATTATGTTAAAAAGGATTAAACAAATGTTGTTTAAATTTGAGGTAAGGACAACCCTAAACACTATTATCTCGGCGTTAAGTGTGGAACGAATGTTTGATACCACCATTTTTAGAAGGTTAGTTTAGAGAAACCCAAATCTTAAAGTCTTTTTTTATTTCTTTTGCTATATCTTTTTAATTAAATCTATTTCATTCATGAAATCACTTTACTTGATATCCAAATCCATTTCAAAATACTTTCCAAATTTCCAAATTCATTTATAAATATAAATATTCAAAATCATTCACATAAATTGCTTTTTATAAATATCCAAACTTGAAAAGAAAATAGTTTAAAATAAAACCGATTACTTAAACTCAAAGCAAATTTAAAATAAATTAAAACCCTTGTAAATGGGAATCAAATCCTTGTTAAATAGTAATTAAACTCTAATTTAGGAAATTAAACCTTATTTAAACATAATTAACTTTAATCGAAGATTATTTAAATAAACCAATTTTAAAATAATAATTAATTAGTAATTATCTTAAATAAATATTTAAATAATAAATAAATCCTTAATTAATAATTAAATTAAATTAAGTAACAAATCATGATTAACTTAATTGATTAACATTTAAGTCTAAAAAATCTTCATTAACACATGATTAAGTACTAAGTACCTTTATTAATAATTAATCTATTAAGTAATAATTAAATAATTTTTCTCTAATTACTAAATTAAAGTTAGAAAACATTATCTAGTAATATTTTTAAGTTAAAACAAGTTTAGATTATAAAAATAATCAAAAATTTCAAAATGCGTGTATAGCGACTATCGTTATACGGACCCGTAATTTTCAAAACTTGGTTTTCAAGCAAATTAACTTCAAAACTCTATTTTCACACTTTAAACCTTATAATAAAGTTAGAAGACATTTTTCAAAAAGTTTCTAGGTGGGAACAAGTCTCGGATTTGGAAATAGTTTTGTTTTTGCGAACTGTGCGTATAATGACTATCGCTATACGGACCCGTAATTTTAAAAATTGATATTTTAATTTTCTAACTTTTAAAAATTCAAATTTGTATTTTTGAATTCTTTAAAACATGAAAATAAATTTTGAAAACAAAATAAAAGTTTTAAACTTGACAACTTTTCACTTTGAAACAAAAATCAAACTTCCGACAAAAAGCAGATTTCTACGTTGCTTCTGGTTAGCGAATCGCTACGTTTATGTCATGAACCCACATGCAACACTTACAATGTTGCAACATAATATCACATTATAACATTATACCACCATCATAAACAAAGTATTACTCACAATACTAACTTTTCTAATACACAAGTTATAATCTTTATCGCCTACTCAAACTTCGGCATAAGCAATCAACACTAAATCAACATACATGCATGCATACACCATATAAAATATCACATCATTCTTAAGCAATAGTTTAACTCATAAATTTACAACTTAAAAAAGTTAGTACCTTGAGTTTTAAAAACGTGAACTTTACTCACAAAACTTGCTCGAAACTAAGCTAAACTCCACCCAAACTTGCACTAGACTTGGAGCTTGCACCTAGTCTTGAAAATTATGGATCTTTGTGGGCTTGGAGGGCTTGAAGTGGCTCGACCTAGGCTGTTATTGGGTTCGACCCTGAATGGTTTGGGAAGTGGTGTGGTTACTTTGTGAAGCAAGGAGTTGTATTATATGTTGAAGTGTTTTTAGTAAGAAATTTGAAGTGTTGGAAAAGAAATGGTTTTCTCAAATTAGAAAATATGAAGAGAAGCCATGGATATATTTTCTCAAGCTCTTAGGAGTTTTAGAAATGAAGAAGCAGATTGTAAAATGAGAAATATGAAAGGAAATGAGTATTTATGAGCTTAGGAAAATAATTAAAATATGTAAAGTGGCTTGAATTAGAAATACGCGCATGCGTGCACTACCATACTCCCTAGCCATGTTATGTGTACTTGCGATTACTTTAAGGTATGGCTTAACATGATAACTTTCTTATTTTATTATACTTTCTTTTGAACTTTTTCATAAGTAGTCACATCACTACTTATATGTATATAAATATAAGTTAACATATATAAGTGTGTTTATTAATGATAATCCTAACATCTATATGTGTGTAAATGGTGCACAAATGTGGTCAACTTTTTTGACTACTTCTGGGTGTCGATAAGGCGAATTTTCGAAAAACGCTTTTCGATTACATTTTCTATTTTTATTTGAATTATCTATTTTGGTAAATAAATTTCGAAAACTATTTTATAATCATTATTAAATAATTGAAATAGGTTTATTTGCTAATAAAAATCCATTTATTGATTATATAAAATATATTTTAAATAACCTATATCAACAAAATCATGGGTCGTTACAAATCTATTTTACCATCATTTGTTATCATTTAAAAGAGTAATATTATTTTTATTATAAAACCTATTATTTTAATATTTAAAATTCATTAAATACTCGCAAAATAAGGTGGCAAAATTCTGTATCATTACACTCTTCCACGCTTAAAAAATTTCATCCCCGAAATTGTACCACAACCCTAATTCTCAAAAACACTTAAACTATCCATCAGTCTGTGTGATGTACATAGATCATCCCTATGTAAAATCTGATTTGATCATTCACTCTAATACATAACTTTACTTTCAAACTAGTATGCTCGCCCACTTCCTAGTGCGGACGTTGATCGGGCCTTTTAATTAGAAACATCTATTCTTCTTGCATAGCCATATACTATGATATGCAACTTTTGGTTCCACGTAAGAACCCTCACTAATGCTTATCGTCAAAAATCAAATGATAAATTCTTATTCAGAGTGGTGTAAAACACTTCCAGTCATATACTCGAATCTAGGATCGAGAACTATGTGAAAAGGGAAAATGATCTTCATACAACCAACGTATCAATCTAACGATTCTTACAATCTAACTAGTTTCTATCCTCCCACTATGCTTCATAGGAATCGATTTTTAAATTTATTAACTCATATAATACTCTTCTACCTCCTAACAGTATATATAAACATCTGATTTTTAATTCTATTTAATTTTTAATTATTAGATGTAGGCCAAAAATAATTTGGGTGTTGAAACTAAGTCGACCGAATCAACCTCTTTACCCTAATTGGTCTTGTAAGTAATTAAGAAGAGTAGGATGGTGGTATCCAAACTCTATCCTAGATTCTACTTTCTCTTAGACACTACTAAGGTATGTCTATAAGCTGGCCTAACAACATCAAATAATTCTTTATATCCTAGATGTTAAAATCAAAAGACACAGTTTAAATAAACAAAGTTTATTAAACCTCCTTTTTAAATTTCACATAAACCAAAACTTCATTTATTAATCCACCTTCGAAATATATTTTTATTTTTAAAACTCTTCCTTTTAAGAAATTCAAGAAAACAATACCCAGGTTTTATTTCCAAAACCTTTTGAAAATGTACATATAGCCCGAGTAACTCCAAAATGGTGTTAAGGAACTGGGTGCTACCAAATAGCACAATATACCCCTTTACTAAGAAGAGCAATACTCAAGAGAAGTGTTTATCATCCGAACACATATTTTATCCATTTTTAGTCATTTCCGAGACACTGGAACTAGTTAATAAAAATATTTCTTCCTTTTCTAAATTCCTTCTTGAAATAATACTATTTATAAAAAAATTCAACAAAATCATCCACTAGTCTGTATTCATTCGGATTTGAATATGTTTCCATTTGTACAATGACAAAGAGGTGCACCATCATATCTGCCTAAGCAAATATTTGATTGTCACTTAGAAGATTATTCTAATCATCACCCAATAGATCAAAATTAATTCCTGAACTGTCTAAAGAAAACCTTACTCTCTAACTTTATTTTAAAATATCTATATCTTAAAACATCTATATCTTAAAATATCTTTAAGAAAGATTACTGCTAATTTCTGAAATCATTTGGAATTTATTAAAGCCATTGGGATTTAACATTCTAAAAACCCTTTTCATTTTTAAAACACATTTAATAGTTCTAATTTGTAAAATATTCTCTCTTAATCCATCTTATAAAACTATCTAAAGATTTTATTTTAATAAACAACTTTATTAAAGTTCAATTTTTAACCTTACATATCGTCGAACGCCTTATAGTCAAATTGTATACCCAACCCATGAATGGAAAAAGGAAATCTACTATTAAATCTAGCAATAGTCAATGCTTAGAACTAGACGAGCATGACTATTTAAATCCTAAATGCTAATAATTTAAATATTATTAACTCATAACCCACCATCCTCATAGATAACTGCATAGATTTTGAAAATCATCCCATTTTACAGAAATAGAATATATTCCTTGGTAAAATTATTTCATTTACCAAATTAAAAAAAATTATTTCAATTCAACATGTCCAAGTGTTTAGGAAATCCCTATCAATAACGTTGATCAGGCGCATCGACCAGAATTCTTAAGCCACTCAACATGTCAAACAAGTGAATATAAAACATTTATATTCACTAACAAATACACAATCACATACATATTACACTCATACTCATTCCAGGGTACTGCCGACCCTATCTATAATGAGCTTACCCCACCAAATCCTAGATGTTCTCTCAACCTAAGCTCTGATACCAAATGCGATGATCCGCCTTTCTTTCTACCAAAGACGACACTTAATACATCCTCGGTTTTCATATGCCAATCATCTAGTCATCCAAAAGACGAGTCATTAGGGTGAAAGAAAGAAAGATAGAACAGAAGAAACTAAACAACATAGAATCTCATAACGCAGCGGAACAATATATATTACTCAACATAATATATCACAAAGTCATTTCAACAGGTTACATTAGAGTAATACTAATACCAATTCTAGCCTAGGAAAGTTATAACGGCTCGTCCCTACCTAACTGATACGTTATACATATATAATATAGTGGAAATAAGAAAATAAATAGCTGTCGATGAAGCCCCTTGCTCCAAGCTCATCCAAGGTAAATCTATGGAAAAATTGAACTACTTGGTTGCCCATTCAAATTTGAGCACCCAAGAGTTTAGGAAAATGGAAAAATAAACTCCGGTTCAGTCATGGGTCTGGTGTGAGTAAAACATAAGTCTTCAACTTTATAAAAACCTTTAAATCAAAGGCATCTTGTAAGATCACGTCGCACATAAACACTGATAGGTTTTTACCTTACGATAACCAAAACATTTATATATAAAAATAAAGTGATAATATAATAATGTCTATGGTTTCAAATAAATATCAAAATAGCTGAAATCGTTACCATATTAAATTTCAGCATTCTAGGCTCTACAATTGGAACCGTAAAGGCACATATTAGAGACCAGATTCCATACTATGGTAAGGTAGGGGGCTATCTTATGATGGTACACTATTAGAAAATGTAGGATCTAGATTAACCCTAGAGGGGGGGGGTGAATGGGGTTATAGCAAATTTTCTCGATTTAAACGTAAAAACAAACTGCAGAAATAAATATGCTGAAAAGTAAATCACACACAAAATTTACCCAACTTCGGCAACCCCTGCCAACTGCTGCATTCCCAGATTTCTATTAGAATTAAACAGTATCCCGCTTACAAACACTCTACTAGACTCGCAAACCCTTTTGCTCCCGCTCACAAACACTCTCATAGACTCGCACACCCTGCTCCGCCTATAGAGTTTCGCTCACTCGCAAACTCTGCTCCGCCTATAGAGTTTTGCAAACTCGCACACCCTGCTCACTGAACTAATTCTAACTAGACAATCTGACACTACCTACAACCTAGGTGGTGATTTACCAAGGTTTAATTCAAAAGTTACAACCTTAAAAGAGAACTAAAAAAAACTTAAAAACAATTTTCAAACTATAAAAAACAAGCCCAATTATAAAACAATGCCGGTCCAAATTAAAAAGTGATTTTTATCCCCTTTTCTTTTAACTCTTCGGCTCGTTCCTTTTTCCTATGCTCTTGATAATGGCGGCCGTTGTTCTTCTCGTTCCTCCTGATTAAAATTAGAGCTTTCGTCCTTGCGCTCTTTGTTCCAAATTAGGGCTTTTGCGAAGCTCCGATACTAATTCGATCGTTGTTGGTTGTGCGCGATTTAGCCTGGCTCGATCGATTTCGTGTTGCTTTCTTCGATTGCTTCGATGAGTTCGATTATTGCTTCGGTAAGAATTTTTGCTCTGATGCTTTTTGATTTTTGTATTCGAACTCTTATCTCTTGTCGATGATGTTGAATGGTTTATATATGCGTTCGATTTCCTTGAATTGCGTTCGTATAAATTTGTTTGAATTTGTCAATACTGTGCTTAGGCCGCTTGATTATGTTTTGATGCTTGGGATTGATTTCTGACTTGTTCAAATTGCTTGAATAACACGGTTTTGAACTGTGACTTGTTCAATTTGCTTGGCCACCACGGTTTCGAATCCATTTGACTTCGGGCATGAATTGTTCAACTTGTACTTGTTTGATTTTGGATAAAGTCGCGACTTTGACTTTCTGGCCCCTGTGAGCTTCGTCTCTGGCCATCTTTGATTGGTCTCCACTTGAACATTACATTGTTGTTCACTGTTTACATCACTAGACTTGATATCATTGATCTGCATTTCTTTATTTCTTATGGCTTCATTGTTGCACTCGAGTGGTTTCAAACATGTGAGTTTTTATTTGCTTTTGATGTAGCTGTTAGTCTGCATTTTTCGATTTCGAACTTGGACTTGTAGTTGTAATTGGACATGTTGGCACTGACTGTTGTCTTTGTGGTCTTCTCATTGCATATGAACTTGGTCTCTACTTGATGCTGTTTGCATTTGGTCTTGATCATACTTGATGTCATGATTTTCCTGGTTTCACTTGTGTACACTCTCGAGTTGCACACTGCTGCTTGTACTTGTGTTCTTTGTTCATTGGACTGGCTGTTGCTAAGTTAATATACTTGTGATGCTTTTGTAGTCGAGTTGTATTCATGTACACTGCTGCCTTGAACTTGATTCACTTCATGTTGTTGCTAGTTTGCCTTGTATCACTGTACTGTCTTATGAGACTGTCTCTGGACATTTTTGTACAACTTCATTGCATTTATGTCCACTGCATAGTCATTGTGACTTCACTGATTACTTGTCATGTTGCATGAGCCACTTGCATTGGTGTATTGCCTTGATTGTTGTGAAGTTGTGCACTTGCCTGCACTTGTACTTCAATTGCACTGATTCATCAGTTCATATTGATCTGTTTCCTGTCATGTTTGCTTTATTATAGTGGTCTGACTTGAACTTGATGGCTTGAACTTGATCTTTGTTGAACTTCTGGATGCACTTGTCATCTTCACTGTGTTGTACATTTGTGGTCTGTTCACCCATTACTGCATTTGCATTGCTGTTTGTGATCTGATACAGTTTTGATTTGTCGAAGCTTGCATATGAGTTGAGTCATGACAACAATGGCTTGACCGTTGCATTCAGTTTATTATGCCTTGTGTTGAGCCCAGTTTTAAAAACTCGAGTTTGACCTTGTGCTCGTGTCGTGATTTTGAATATATTGCACGTGAGTTGAACCCGGCTTTTCATTTGGATTTGACCTGTGCTCACCTGTCCCTGTAATTTTATCAAGTGTATATATCGGTGTGCACGGCCTTGTGGCATATACAGTGATGCACTGTGTATGTCACAAGTTGTTCATGTATGATGAATTCAAATTTAAATGATGACGAACAACCCAAATAACTGAGGCAAACAATATTTTAGAAGACCATATTTTATTTTATATTGCAAAAATATTTCTTTTTCAATTTTACTGCGTTAGTGTATATTTTTGCAGATTGCTCAGATGCTGGATTCTAACTGGAATGAAGTTGAAGATAAATACGAGTGTGAGTGATATGTAGTGAGGTCAACTGTAAATGTAAAATTGAATTTGTATCAAAGTTGTATAGTGAATAGTGAGAGCTTGAATTTGTACTATTCAAAATTGTAATAAATATTTGTTTGAATAAAATTTCTGTTTGAATTCAAATTCTGTGTTATTTAATTTATTCAACAAATATTATTTAATCTGTGAAAATAAAATAGTATATTAACAATACATTTAAACGAATGTATATATGTTTATTATCATCAAACAAAAATCATATAAGCGCATATTCAACAGAAAATGCACCGAAGTTTGACAAGAACTTCATGTACCCCTGCTACACAGAGCCGGCTTCCCCTTTAATCTAATAAACTGGAATAACTCATCTCTTTTTGAAACCAAAGTCTTATACTACCACGATGTTTACGCGCAAGACAACTCGAATATGGACAATCTAGAATGGGATGGCAGCTCCTAACGGTATCTAACCACATAGCTCTCTTGCGTACCCTATTTTTTTTTCCAATTCCCAGTTTGTTAGCCTCGTAAGGTCATGTTTTTACCTTCTTCCTCTTAGCAGACCATTTTGGAATGCTAACACTACCCTTCAAGCAAGGGTGCAATGCCAGCATTCATCCATGCAATTTATTCGGAGATCGAACAAACATTTCACATTATTATCTGCCATTTTGGAATCACCTTGAGAAAGAATAGTATAACTCCACAGCATACTTCAATATGATTTAACATTGTTCGTTATTAGTTTGGAGTAGTTCAGATAAATCTGGGGAACGATGTCTCCCAACTAAGCAATAATTTTTGGCTAACTCAATTTCGGTTCTTTTGGAAGTAAGCACTAAGCAATCGAGTCCTCACCGAGGAACTTGAATATACCGATATATCTCCTGAGTCAAAACATGTCCAGATTTGATAGTTGGTCATTTAACTATGAAATAAACAAACAACAGCCAATTTCGTTTGACATTTATTTATCCATAGCAACCATTAAGCCTTAAAACACATCTTTATTTAATAAATTTCTTTTAAAACATTTTTCTAAAACATTCATATATTTATCTCTCTGATATAAGTATATTCAAAACATTTGCGAATTACTTCTTACTCCTAAATCATGTTAAAAGGGATTAAACATTTTTTTTAAAAAAAATTGGGGGTAAGGACAACCCTAAACAATATACCCTTGGTGTTAATTGTGGAACAAATGTTCGATACTACCATTTATAAAAGTCCGTTTAGAGATAGCCAGATCTCAAATTCTTTTTTTATTTCTTTTGATAAATCCTTTTTAATCAAATCTGTTTCATTCATGGAATCACTTTACTTGAAATCCAAATCCATTTCAAAATACTTTCCAAACTTCCAAATTCATTTATAAAACCCTTTTATAAATATTTAAAATCATTTACATAAATTGCTTTTATAAATATCCAAAGTTTTTGTATAAATTTCTTATAAATACCCAAAACTTTTTATAAACACCCCTTGTGAATATCCAAATCATTTTCTAAAAATTCTTTTATAAATACCCAAAAGCCATTTATAAAACTTCTTTATAAACCTTTCTTGTTTAAACAACATCCTAAATAACCTTAATCAAATTAGCTTCCTTAGATAAGCAATCCATTTTATAAATCTCCCTTATTTATGAAATCTTCTTTACTTAAAAACTCAAATCCATTTACCCATAAACACCTTATCAATTTCCAAACTCCTTTATAAAACTCTTTATAAAAACTTCTTTTTATAACACGCAAAACCATTTCCATTAGTTAAAAATATCTTTAGTAAAACCATCTGCCAAATCATTCTTCAAATATCTTGTTCAAATTGAAATAACTTTTAAACCATTTCAAAAGGAAACGAACTATTTATCTTTACAAAATCAAGCGGAGGCTTAAGGACCATAATGATGCTTTTAATTTGATTTTGCTTATCCAATTTAACATTGGTATTACATAAAAATAAGTATGTAAGAGATCAACACATAACAATCAATTAACATAAGTAAATGTCCAAGCTAATTGTGATAGAAAAAGGATGTTTTACTCTTCTAATATATGTCATTTAGATTTCCTAATCATATTGGGTTACTTAAGGGTAAGTGATTAAAAGTCCATTGATTTAAAACAAATTTGAAAAGAAAACAGTTTAAAACAAAACCGATTACCTAAACTTAAAGCGATTTTAAAATAAATTAAAACCCTTGTAAATGAGAATCAAATCCTTATTAAATTGTAATTAAACCGTAATTAAGGTAATTAAATCTTAATTAAAGCTTATTAAAACATAATTAACATTACTCAAAGATTAATTAAATAAACCCCTTTTTAAAATAAAACTAATTAATAATTATCTTAAATACATAACTAAGTAATAAATAAATAAAAACTTGATTAATAATTAAATACTAATTAACTTTAATTAAGTAACAAATCATCATTAACTCAATTGATTAACATTTAAGTTTAAAAACCATTATTAACACATGAATAAGTATTAATTGCCTTTATTAATTTGTTAATCAATTAAATAGTAATTAAATAAAAAAATTAAATAATTGCTCTCTGCTTACTAAATTAAATCTATAAAACGTTTTCTAAAAATATTTTTAAATTAAAATAAGTTTAGATTAGGAAAATAGTTAGATTTTTCGAACAGCGCGCATAACGATTATCGCTATACGGACCCGTAATTTTCAAAACTTGGTTTCTAACCAAATTAACTTCAAAACTCTATTTTCACACTTTAAAACTTATAACAAAGCTAGAAAATATTTTTCAAAAGGTTTCTAGGTGGAAACAAGTTTTGGATTTGGAAATAATTTTGTTTTTGCGAACTACGCGTATAGCGACTATCGCTATACGGACCCGTGATTTTCAAAATTGATATTTTGATTTTATAACTTTTAAAACTTCAACATTGGACTCTTATCTTCTTTAAAACTTGAAAATAAACATTTTAAACAAAAATCAAAGTTTTAAACTTGAAAACTTTTCACTTTGAAATGAAAAGCGGATTTCTACGTCATTTTTGGTTAGCGAATCGCTACCTTTGTGCCATGAACTCACATACAACGCATACAATATTTCAACATAATATCACATCATAACATTATAGCACCACTATAAACAAAGTATTACTTCACAGTACTAACTAACTTTTCTAATATTCAAGTTATAATCTTTATCGCATACTCAAACTTCGGCATAAGCAATCAACACCAAATCAACATACATGCATGCATGCACAACATATAACATCACCACATACTAAGAAACTTTTTAACTAATAAATTTTACAACTTAAAAAGGTTAATAACTTGAGTTTTAAAAACGTGAACTTTACTCACAAAACTTGCTCGACACTAAGCTAAACTCCACCCAAACTTGTACTAGACCTAGAGCTTGCACCTGGCCTTGAAAATTATGGATCTTTGTAGTCTTGGAGGGCTTGAAGTGGCTCGACCTGGGCTGTTATTGGGCTCGGCCTTGAATGGTTTAAGGAGAGTGTGGTTGCTTTGTGAAGAGAGGAGTTTAAGTATATGTAGAAGTGTTTTAAGTAGAAAAGAAATGGTTTTCTCAAATTAGGAAATGCGAAGGGAAGCCATGAATATATTTTCACAAGCTCTTAGGAATTTTAGAAATGAAGAAATGGATTATAAAATAAGAAATATAAAAGGGAATGGGTATTTATAAGCTTAGAAAAATAATTAAAATATGTAAAATGGATTGAATTAAAAATATACACATGCATGCACCGCAATACCCCCTTCCCCCAAATCATGCTAACCACGTTGTGTGCACTTATGATGTCTTTAAGGTATGGCTTAACATGATAACTTTTTATTTTATTTTATTTTCTTTTGAACCTTTTCATGATTAATCACATCACTACTTTTGTGTATATAAATATATGTTAACATACATAAGTGTGTTTGTTAACGCTAATCCTAACATATATGTATGTACATGGTGCATAAACGTGCACAACGTTTCCGATGACTTCTAGGTGTCAAAAAGGCGAATTTCCGGAAAATGCTTTTCGGTCACATTTTCAATTTTTCTATAAACTATCTATTTTGGTAAACAAAATTCATAAGCTATTTTATCATCATTATTGAATAATTAAAATAGGTTTATTTGCTAATAAAAATCCATTTATTGATTATATAAAATATATTTTAAATAGCATATTTCAATGTGGCAAAATCCTGGGTCAGTACAAATCAATTTTACCATCTTTTGTTATTATTTAAAAGAGTTATATTATTTTCATTATAAACCCTGTCATTTGTTTTTTAAAATTTATTAAATATTCACAAAATAGGCGGTAAAATATCGGATCGTCACACATCATGACCTCATTGGCTTATTCATATCATTAAACGTGATATGAAGCAGCTTAGGAGGATGGCAGTAAAGCTGGTGAAGGTTCATTAGGGTAAACCCAAGGGTGATTGTATGATGTGCACGTAAATGTGCATATTTTTACTACCATATTTTATCGAATTAAATTGAATAAATGATCATATTGGGTATATTAACATGTTTAAATCAAAATTCAATTATTTTAAATTTATCATATATTCATCTTCATACTGGGACAAAATGGTCATTTTTGTGCATATGTCAATTTGAGAATATTAAAAAAAAATATGATTTTTATAGAAATTTGGATGCACGTGGAAGAGGGTTTCATGAAGATAGTTGCATGCATAAGAGAATACAAAGGAATGAAGATGGAAATAATTCATTTCATGAATCATGGAGGACCACACCTACCTACCTATCTTAATGTACAAATTAGAGTTTAAAGCTAATGCACATGCTAATAGAGTTTAAAACTTCATGCACACTTAAATGATGATTATTTGATGCTAATGATTACTTGACCTCCACACTTCCTAAGAGGGTATTTTTGATAGTTCCCAAAAAAGTGAATTAGGGTTTCATACATGTATAAATACCCCTTATGCTTCATGTAATTAGTCTCTCTTGAGTTTAGTTTAGGCTCACAAATAAATCAAGTTCTCTTCATTCTTTTCATAGCTACTTAGCCATTTCTTTTCATGTAACTTTTCTTTTTTTGTGCAATTTAATACATGTCCTTTTCCTTTCTTTTTTTTATTTCCTTTCATGTTAATAGTGTAGATTTATTTATTTACAAAAGTAGATTAGTTTTTCTTTTCATTTTGTCTCTTTTTTCCTCTTGTTTCTTTCAAGTTGCTTTCTACATTTGTTGAGATGATAACAAATATAAAAGGCTAAACCCCTTCAATTTAGGGGTAATGAAGTTCTCTAGTATGTAGATTCAAAATTTTGATATTTATGTTCTCTTTTTATGCTTAAGGAAAACATTTGAATTGGTTCAACTTATTGTTGTAGCTTTGAATTTGATAGTCTATATTATTGATACCAAATAGGTTATGCTTAAACAAATAACAAAAGCAAATTACCACTTCATATATGTATGATGTTTGTAATGAAGTGAATGTTTAAATCAAAATTTGATGATCTATATTTCTAATCAATAATTAATAGGTCATACTTAAAATAGATTTCGCTTTCAACTTTGTTTTCAAATTTCACGAGAGTTAAAAGTGTATTAGTGGTTGTGTTATAGTTTGATGGTTTATATTGGACTAATAAATAGCACAAATATGTCATACTTATGATAAGCACATTTACTAATTTCACTAACGAGAAAAAAAGAGATCATAACTTTATTTTATTGATTTATGTGATCTAGAGAGTAAAAATTACCTCTAAATTGCCTTTAAACTCTTATATTTTTATCAATTTTCTTTTGTTAGTTTTCTCATTTTCTAGTTTAAACACCCTCTCTTGGGTTAATTTGATTGAATAAAGAATTTAAAAACCAACAATTTTCTGCCGATCGACCCGTACTCGCCAGGTACTAGAATTGTACGCAGTACGCTTGCAGTTAATTTTATTATAAAATTTTCGGTGATTTTCTAAACCGGCAGAAAACCCGTCGTTAAACAAGTTTTTGATGCCATTGCCGAGGAACAGTTTTGATTTTTATTTTCTATTCTTCGAATTATTATTTTTAGTTTGATATTGTTTGTGTTTGCATTTAAAAAAAATTTGTGTGTTGTTTGATTTTTGTTTGCATTCGTTTGTTTGTTGTTGCTTTTCTAGTTTTCTATTTGCATTGCATTTGCACACTTAAAAAAAATACACAGTTTCAAAATAATTTCTTTTTATTTCTTTTCATTTTGCATTTCATTTTATTTACAAATTCACACCTTACAATTTACATTGTCACTGTTGCAATTGCTTTACTGCCTACAACCATTTCTACACCCCAAACTGCCTTGTCTCACTGCTGCATAATTTTCATCTTCCAATCCACTTCTACAAATCACTCTTGCCGCTCCAATTCTCTACCACTTCGGACCATCACTATCACTTCTAACCATCCAAATTAGCACAGCAGCAACTTGCCTGTCATACCACTCCAAACTCTATACAATTACATCCCCTGCCTCTACTGTCAGTTCACCACATCCACTACCACCCATTGTTGCTGTTGTACTCACCACCCAAGTCACTAGCCAACTTGAGAACCATACATTTCATTGCGTATATCACCTCCTGTCATTTTCACAGTGCCACTGCCTACATTTTTATACTTCTATACCTCGAAAACCACTGCCTCATACTCTCACAGTAGCTGCACTTCCACACTTTCAAAACAACTTCTAAACATATAGCCACCATTCATTAAAATACTGCTCTGCACTTACTGTGCACCTGCCGTGCACATATCTGTGCGCCATCATAACTTCTACAATCAAACTGCTACTACCTTCAAACCCGAACCGCTGCATCACCAAACAACACATTCGACCACTACGACTTCAAAACCAAACCTGAACCAACTCACTAATCACTGCGTTTGTAGTCCAACGGTCAGGATAATTGTCTTCCTCCAACATCGCATTCAGTTCAATCTTACTCCTTGCCGTGGCACATTCAGTTCGACTTGAACACTCACTCTACTGCTCAACATTTCATTCATCTTATACCTCTACTGTTTCACGTACAAAAAAAATGAACAGTGACAACCATCACTTGATTACCACTTCAACCTGAACACTTTTCTCCATCAGCTCTACAATCCACCACTTGCTTCATCCCCTATCATCAGAACAACACATAACCACCATCATTTCAAACCCAAAAAGACAAAAAATTGAATAAGTTTTTGACCTTCATCACCAAAAACAGTTTGCTTCTGACAGCCCTCGCCTGAACCACTTGCTGAACCGACCACTGTCAAGCTCCTCGGCCAAGTTCACAGCAATCAATCACCACCAATCGCCTGCAACCTCAACGAAGCTCTGCCTCCAAAATCAACCTCAATCGACGCACCTCGAAATCATCTACAAAGCCCAAATCCACGCCGAACACCCATAGCAACCAGCACTTCGATCACTCAACCCAATCGAACCATCATCGCGAGCACTTCCCCCTAGCAATCGATCGCCGCAACCAATTCAACGTACTCGACCTGAAATCCCTGATTGTGACCATCGTGAAACTTCGAAAACTACCTCCACTCGCCTAAATCACCCAAATCGAACTGTGCTTTCCTTTGAGAATCTGATTCCATTGAGAATTTGATTTCATGAAACCGTGCTTTCGCTGTAATAGATTTTGTGAATTGAGTTTGCTTTTAATTTTTAAATGCATTCAGGTATAAATCGTTTTGTATTGGGGATCGCTTATCTATTTGGGCCGGGTTTGGATTGTTTGGTGAAGTAGCCTTCTTTAAAAAAAGAAGAAAATTTGAATTTGTTTTGGTTTTATCTTGGGGTGTTTTAAATTCTTTTGAGTTTGTGTGTTTTCGTTTTTATTTTGATTTGTTTGTTTTGATTTCAGTTTTGAGTTTGCGTGATTTGTTTTTTTTTTGCAATTAAAATATATACTCTTTTAATTTCTTTTCTATTGTTTATCTTGTTCTGTTTTGTTTTGTTTGTTTTTAATTTCATCCTTTTTTTTAAAAAAAAAAGTTTGAATTTATATTGCTTTCAATTTTTTTGTTTTTTCTTCAATTTTTAAAAAAATGTTTTTTTTTTCAGGTTGCCAAAGCAAATTGGAAGAGTTGTTTGCTTCGCTTTGCTTGCTAAAAAAATAACTGTTTGCTTGCTTATAAAAAAAATTTGCTTCTTTTATCCCCTACCTATTATTTTTATTTGCCTTGGATTGTTGGTTGCTTGCATTTGTGTATAAAAAAAAAATTCAAAAATCCAAAAAAATTCCAGAAAAAATTTCAAAAGAAAAAAAACAAAAACAAAAATCCTTTCATAGTTGCATTGTTAATACACATTTAATTTCTACTTTGCATTTTTTCCTAGAATTTAATAATAATGGTTAGACATCGATAACGCTTAATTGTATTTTGACAAATTGTAATTTTTGGATAATTTAAATTCTTGGTGTCTAGGCTACGGCAGAGCAATAACCATTTATGAATATTAGATGATTCATAAATATTATAATGGTTGTTTCTCTGAAGGTACCTAAACCTTCGACTGCATTGTTATGGTGATTCGTGGTGCACCGATAAATCTTGTCTGTTAACTAGTTGAGAACTATCTTGCTGATCTAAGACAAAGTGTGACTATACATTTTAGGTTACGAGCTACTTAGGATAAATCATTTGTAATTAAAACCTTGCATTCATTTAGTTGCATTAGTTCATGCATATTTGAAAAAAAATTCAAAATCCAAAACAAAAGAAATTTGTAAATATTTCTTAACTTAGTTTTTAAGTCCTTTTTATTTGAATAATTTTGTCAAAATCCAAAATTTAAAAAACATATTTAAAAAACAAAAAAAAAATCGAAAATCGAAAATCCAAAAATCAAATTTCCTTTGTTTTGAAAAAATAAATTCCTTTTGGTAAATAGTTTTCCTTTATAAAAAATCCAAAAAAGAATTTTTTTTCTTTTTGAAATGTCTCAATTTCCTTACTCGTCGGAATTTTACGATAGTTGCGAAAATCAATATAATCCATATAATTTCACCCCAAATTCTTATGGATATTTTAATGACAATTATTGTACAAATAATTTGAATTTCGAACAACAAAATTTTCAAAATGATGAACAACCCTCAACTCTTGAAAATAAGATTTCGTCTTTACTTGAACTCGTTACACTACAAAATCAAAGGATGAACGATTTGTGCAATAGCTCAAGTAAAATTTTCAAAGTATCAAAACTTGAATTCACTTCCAAATTCTAATGATTTTGATTATAACCCATGCCAATTCAACTTCGAACTATAAAATGAATTTCAGAATCACAATGGAAATGTTAATCATTTTTCAAATGATTTTGCAATGGGAAGTGTTTCAATTTTTAAGCAATTGACAATTTTTGCCCTTAAAAGATTCAAATTGAAAATTCTCAAATTAATAATCATGAATTTGATTTAGTTGAGCAAATGAAAAAGATTACGGGGATTTGTTACTTGAAACCCACAAAAAATTTCGTGAGAAACAAAAACAAATCTCTATGTGTGAAGAATCAAATGATAATCCACCGTTTATCAAAATGACAATATTTGTTCTTAACAAGTTCAAATTAAAAATTCTCAAATTAATAATTATGAATTCAATAGTAGAGCAAACAGAAAACAATTACGAGGATTTGTTGCGTGAAACCTATATAAAATTTCGTGAGAAACAAAATCAAATCCCAACTTGTGAAGAATCAAATAATAATCCATCATTTATTGAAATTGGTAATTTTCGTCCTCAACAAGTTCAAGGTGAAAATTTTCAAGTTAATAATTACAAATTTGATTTTATTGAGCAAATGAACGAAATCTACAATGATCACATGAATTTGTCGATTGAAACAGATAAAAAATTTCGTGAGCAACAAACGCAAATCACAACATGTGATGAGTCAAGTAAGAATCCACCTTTTACCAAAATCAACGATTTTCAAATAACAACTTTTGAAACTGAAAGTGACGATCTTAACAAAGTTGTTGAAAATTCTGCAATTGAGTTGGATTTCAATTCATTTCAGAGTGTGGGACCAAACTTAAATTCGATCTTCCTTTTTCCGATTTCGAAAATCTGAATACAACAACTTTGGATTTTGAACTTGATATATGTAATGATGTTGTTGATAATTCCGCAAAGGAAGATGAATTTAATAAACACGAGTTTTTTGGACTTGTCAAGACGAGTTGTCAAATTTTGAAGGGGAAGAGTTAAGTCACCATTTTGATTTTGAAATCAATAATTCTTATGAAGTTTTCAATGATAAGCTTCAATTTCAATTTGGTGAAAATAAATTTAAATTTTAACCAATTTTTCTATCTACCCCGAAAATCATCGAAAATAAAACAACTCGTACGGTTTTTAATAAAACGAAATTCGTTTTTCCAAATCAATGTATAACTTTGAAATCTTTTTGCAGTTTGATTTTCTACGCTTAAGCCTTATCTCGTATACTTGACGAGACAAACGAATCGGTGTTTGGAAGACTGTTTCATTTACTCTTTAACAGCATATTTTCTAATGTCTTGTAAATAATAATCTTTTCATGTAAATATAGATCATTTTTATTTTATTTTTCTCCTTTCACTTGGGTTGACTGTGGGGTCACAGTCAAAATCAAGTGTGTGTGGTGGGGGAGTGTTTATCATTCTTTATTTTTAATTTTTCACGGTTTATTTTCTTTCTAAAACTCAAAAAAATTAAAAAAAAACAAAAAAAAAATCTCAAAAGCAAAAATTTCTTTTTAGCATTCTGATTTATTTTTGAAAAAAGACTATAGGATAAATATATGGTTTTAGTTATTAAATTAAATTTTTTTGAAATTTTTTTTGTCTTAATAAAAATAAAAATCGAATTTGATTACAAATAACGAAGGTTTAACTAGTATATAGAAAGAATCATGGGCGATAATTATGAAGTACATCTTAATTGAAAATCTTTGTTTAAAAAGTGGTCGACTTAAAGTAAAGGATATAACATTTTTTTATCTCCTAAGCTAAATGATTCTAAGATGATTTTGCTAAACTCTCTCCTCAAAAAAACAAAAAATATATAATATAAGGAAAAAGGAAAAAAAATTCGTATATATTTATTTATTCATTTACACCTACAGTCAATAGGTGTACACACACAAGTGTGTACACTCGCCGTGCTGTGTACCCTTCTAACCTAATCCCGCAAGGCAGTGCACAATCAGTATATGTAGCCTTAGTTTACCTGTGTAACGTCCCGCAAATCCGTACCCCTTTGAACAACAAAATTCCACAACAGTTCTGTCCAAAGTGGCACAAATGTACGAGTCTTTGGGAAAAAGAAGAAAGAGGTAGAAGAAGAAATAAAAACAACATCAGAATCTCACATCGCAGCGGAACAAAATATAATATATAGAATACAGTTTTAAATATAAGAAATATGTGCTGTTATACATATATACATACATACCATCATCAGAGTACATCAAACATCCATACAGAGACAACTACTATATAATCATACACAGCGGAAATAATAGACAAATACGGAAATACGTTATGTCATCCAGCTCGTCTCCTCAGCTCCAGCATATAACCTAAACCTGTTTAACTCGGTCTGACCCGAGCATTATATAAAACAACACCCGAGTCAGTCTGAAAAACCAGCGTGAGAAATCACACTCAATTGGATTATTATATTTTCAAAAATTCTTTGAAAACCAAAAGCATCTCGTAAGACCACGCCACAAATAAACATGTCGGGTTTTTACCTTACGATAGCTAAAACTTTTTTTTTTATCAAATTCGTCTGATATTATAATAGTGTCTATAGAAAGTAAAATTGAATCTAGCTGAAATGCTTGCATCTCACATTTCAGCAATAGTTGGGCACAGTCAAAACCGTACAGGCGCTTATTGGAGATTGGATTCCATACAATGGTAGTGCTACTGGGGTGCCGCCCGTCACAGTACCTGGTCTACATCAGAGTACCGAGGAGCCACCCTAACTCCCCTGCAACACAAGACTAGAACCATCCCTTACTGGACAGTCCCAAGCAAGATCACCCCATGGTTGGCGCGACCAACCACCCACTAAGCCGAAATAAAAGGGACATCTAGACAGGCGAAACCTTACTCTCCAGTGGGGGCTACCCACGAAGCCTTGCTACACCTCCCCTGTTTTAGCCATTCCCGGTTGATGAGGCTTGAGGCTAAGCGTTACCTTTCAAGAACGAGTCTCACTTAGAATGCTCATCGTCATCCTGATGATGTTCTGAAAGCATTCAATCCATACAAGTTGCCCTGGGTCTGGACAAACCGAATCACCGTCTTCAACTCTTCACGGTCTTCATTCGTAATCGTTCAAACCAGATCGATGTGGTTTTCAAATAACTAAATCCGATCTCGGACTCTTCGAAACGATCAGCGCATTGTCCAATATTGATAGTCGGTTATTTAACTATCAATTAATCATTCACAAGCAACCATTAAATAATTTCCACAAATTATTTATCTCAAATATCATTCAGATATTATTTCCATTTTAACCTATTTGAAATAAATTTTCAAAGTCCTTTTATTTCCATGAAATCATTTAATAGATTTCTTATACTCACTCACATTTTGATTTATCCTTTGAAAATATCCTTTATTTTCTCATTCCTTCCTCAAAAATCAATTTCCACTTTCCTTATAAATTCTCAAACTCACTTTCTCCATTTAATAAGATTTCTCCTAAATCTTATCTCAGTTAAATTAATTTTCTTACCATCACAAGAGGATTTTAATTGGATTTTAAAGACAATATGTAAACATATAGATTTATAAAACAAGAAGTAATATTAAATATTAAAATTTATATCTAGTTATTTATAATTTTCAAAGATGGTTTTAGAAAACTTAGAGTTTATAATAAATAATAGCTAAGCCTTCAAAATAACTAATTTGAAATATTTTAAATTCAAAAATGATTTATAAAACCTATATAGTATAGTAATTTAAAAATATTCCTTTTAAAATAACTTTATAATTTAGGAAATCCAATATCCATCTATAATGCCTCTTGTCCACATTCACCTTCGGAAATATCTTACCATTTCCATCCAACAATTTCATATCTCAATATAAGTTCACTTTGACTTATCCTTTCTAATATACACTGATATTTTTCTATCTCATTTATAAACTCCATTTAAATTTACAAAATCCCCTTGAGTTCACTTTATTTATAAAAATAGTTTTATTTAAGATTTCCACCTTAATAATTTATTTCTTTTATATAAATTTTCATATTGCTCTTTAAATAAATTCCATTCATTACTTAATAAAATTCCTTTTTATTCCACAATCGAATTCCCTTTTATCTCTTAATAAATTTTCATTTTATTTCCTTAATTAGAATTTCACTTTTATTTCTTAGAGGTATTAATATATAAGTTAAATTATCCAAAACTTAACTTTAACCAATTTTAAGTATAACCAATGTAATAAATATTCTTTTTATTTTACTTTATTCTCAATAGAAGTAAATCCAAATCCTAAATAAATATTCTTTTAATTTAAGTTTCATTTAGCTTCCTTCAATTAAATTATTTATGGTATTTAAAAATTACCAAATTCCAATTTCCATATTATTTAATACTATATAATTCGATTCGCATGCAATTCAATATTAATTCATTCAACCTGTCATATGACAACATATATATAAAATCAATAAATATTCTTGAGGAATCCTGTTGGATCCCTCCAACCTGTTTTCCCTGCATCCACTGATGTTAGCACAAAATAAAATATCAATTCCACTTCAAGGTGGAATATCGCAGTATATGGGTTTATAATATCATCCAGTGAATAAGTTATTATAAATCAACCAAATACGTCCAATGATTTAAATTTAACGTTTAAATTTATTTATGGCATCCAAATGAGTGAGAAAATCTCACTTTTGCTTTAAGTTGCAATCCTTTCCAATCTCGACCCGATTTCCCAACTTTTTGACCTTATATAAACAACTGTATGATTTTATTAATATTTGAACAGATCGAACAATTTATTTCTGTTTAAATAAATTTATTTAAATCTAATAATTTAATTTTAACTAATGATTTATATAAAAAAAATCTTTTAGTAAATTAAACAATTTAACCACTAAATCCACTATTTAAAATAATATTTAAAACATGTATATTCATTTCATTTTTCTTCTTTGAAGCTACTTATACCAAAATGACTTATATTTATATTTAAAGAAAATATAATCTTTATACTTTTCAAAGTCCTATATATATAATTTCTGTCTTGCCTAAATATTTTTTTTTCTTTACTATAAAATTCTTCTGTAACATATGTTTATTATTTTCATCCTTAAAACACATACTCTTATATTTAAAAGCTTATATATATATATATATATATATTTTAAATGAAGGGAAAATATCCTTACTGCAAATATATATATACTGTATACTTATTTTGATTTATTAATTATTATCCAAACAGATATAGAAGTTAAATTAATTTTAGCAGAGAAATAAATTAGAAAAACGAATACCTTACTGTCGTTTCACAAACCTACCCACCATCTCTGCCTCGAGCACGCCATCGCGAAATTCTATTCAGCATCGCGCGTTCCTCACGAGTCCTGGCCTTGCACTAGGTCGCCGCCAGCTCCTCCTTGCGAACACCCAAGCACTACCACGCGCGTCCCCGCCTTGAACTGCCGACCCCGAGACCTCCACACGCTGTTATCGTCACGACCGACCTCCCCTCCCCGCTCGCGACCACGTCGCCCTAGTCTAGTCAACCTCGCTACTTCGTGCGAGCCTCCTTTTTGTAAATCTGATTTTGATTTTGGTGGAGGAGGACGAGTTTACTTTGAATTTGAACGAACGGAAGTTCCTTTTTTTTTTACAGAAGGCGAAATCAATTTGTGGAGGAAGGGGCATGCGACCATGAATTTGATTTCATTAAATAGTACCTTCATCTGAACGAAGATCTGAAGTGGAACGCCATATTTTTTTTTGAAGGCTAAGTGGCTGCTATTTTTTTTTTTTTTTGAGATAAGCTTCAGGATGATTTTGAAAAAGGAAGAGGCCAGTTTCGATTAAAAGGACGAAGGAAATAGCTTTCTTCAGAAGGATAGAACGACACGATTTAATTTGAGGTGATGGGTTGCGTATAGGACAAGCTGAAAAGAAATAATACGGCTGATGAAAAGATGTAAGATATTTTTAAATTAAAATGATTAATTTTCGTCTAGACGTTTCTACCTCGTACGCTCACACGAAGACTCCGAAAATTACAAAATTTGAAATCCGGCAGTAATTCAATATTACGGATCCAATGGAACTAGTTTCGTCGAATTCTGAGACTGTGCCTCACAAGGCTATTTTAAACCGTCAATTTAAACGATATTTTTAAAATTGAACAAACCACTGCTAAATTCAAATTTTAACTCATCTATTATTTTCAGTATTATCAATATAAATTCTATAAGCATTTAAAATATTTTAAACAAGCTTACTTCCCCCGATTTAATATTTTACCTGATATTCAATTACTATTTTAATAATTAATTAATTCAACAGGTCGTTATATTTAAATTCTGAATCCTTTCTATCATAAAAACCAAACTGTTCATATTATAATCAAATTAAAGTTCAAATTAAATATTTAAATCCAATTTAAATATTGCAAATTAATCGTTCAAAAATCTGGGTTGTTACAACCTGAGTTAGGAGTATGTATATAAAAATTCTTTTTAACAATGCCTACAGTCGATAAGTGTTCACTCTCCACGCTCTGTATTCCCCTCACATAAATCCACAAGGCAGTGCACGGGTAATATATCTAGCCTTAGTTTTCTGAGTTAGAAAATATTGTAAATATCAATAAAATTTTCAAAAAAATAGAGAGAGTAAGCAAATGAAATCCAAGCACTATTTGATTTGACGTGTTATTAAAAAGAAATAAAAACACCACTTTGATAAACTTTGACAATCAACTAAGGATCCCTTTCATAGTTACACTATGTTATCAATCGAAACAACGAGTTAAACTATAGTCTACTCGCTATGATAATTTGATTTTTGTTGGAAATTTTAACGAAAAAATGACTTAAATTTTCAAGATAGTGACCAAAACTTATATTTAACCTATCTGTGTTGATTTAAAAGTAAATCCTTCATTTGTAAATATTTTCAAACTTGCATTCATCATTTTGTAAATAATCTTGTATTTTGTAAATATTTTCATATCGCATTTGGGATTTGTAGGTAGTATCCGTTGAAAACCCTCAAGAGACAACATTCGTTCTACTGGGGAAACCCAAAGGTTTAACGGCTTGTTGCATACGCACAATGCAATAGTGCTCCCTACGAAAACAGATTTATCTTAGTTTTTATTTTATTTAAGGACGAACAAAAAGATAAGTGTGGAGGTATTTGATGTGCACATAAATAGCATATTTTTACTACCATATTTTATTGATTAAATTAAATAGACGATCATATTGGGTATTTTAACATGTTTAAACCAAAATTAAATTATTTTCAAATCACCATATATTCATCTTCATACAGGGGCAAAATGGTCTTTTTTGTGCATGCGTTAATTTGAAATTTTTTACTTGGACATTTTTTTATGATTTTTATAGGAATTTGGATGCATGTGGAAGAAAGTTTCATGAAGATATATGCATACATAAGAGAATACAAAGGAATGAAGATGGAAATAATTCATTTCATGGATCATGCAGGACCCCACCTATCCGCCTACCTTAATGTACAAATTAGAAGATAGTGCACATACTAATTGATTTTAAAGCTTCATGCACACTTAAGTGATGATTAATTGATGCTAATGATTACTTGGACTCTACACTTCCTAAGAAGGTATTTTGGGTAGTTCTCAAAAAGTGAATTAGGGTTCCGTACATGTATAAGTACCCCCTATGCTTCATGTCATTAGCCTCTCTTGAGTTTAGTTTAGGCTTACAAATAAATCAAGTTCTCTTCTTTCTTTTATGGCTACTTAGCCATTTCTTTTCATGTAACTTTTTTTCATGTAATTTAATACATGTTCTTTTCCTTTCCTTGTTTATTTTCTTTCATGTTAGTAGTGTAGATTTATTTGTTTATGAAAGTAGATTAGTTTTTCTGTTCATTTTCCTCTCTTTTTTCCTCTTGTTTCTTTCATGTTGCTTTCTACATTTATTGATATGGTAAAAATATGAGAGGCTAAACCCCTTCACTTTAAGGGTAATGAAGCTCTTTAGTATGTAGATTCAACATTTTGATGTTTTTGTTCACTTTTTGTGCTTAATGAAAGCATTTGAATTGGTTTAACTTGTTGTTGTAGCTTTGAATTTGATAGCCTATACTGCTGACAATAAATATGCTATGCTTAAACAAACAACAAAAACAAATTACCTCTTCATCTACATATGATGTTTGTAATGAAGTGAATGTTTAAATCAAAATTTAATGGTCTATATTTCTAATCAATAGTTAATAGGTCATACTTAAAATAGATTTCGCCTTTTTGTTGTCATATTTCATGAGAGTTAAAAGTGTATTAGTGGTTATGTTATAGTTTAATGGTTTACATTGGGGTAATAAATAGCAAAAATATGCCATACTTATGATAAGCGCATTAACTAATTTCACTATTGAGAAAAAAGAGGTCATAACTTCATTTTGTTGATTTGTGTGATCTAGAGAGTGGAAATACCTCTAAATTGCCTTTAAACTCTCATATTTTTATCAGTCTTTGTTAGTGTCAAAATTGGTCACTAACACCCAAATCCAGATGAAAGCACCAAACATCACACAGATAGGATGTCTGTAGAGAGTAATAATATGAAGAACAATCAAAACTAAAATGAAAGTAGTAAAGAACAATAGATTTTATAGTGGTTCGGCTAACTCCGACCTACGTCCACTCCAGAAGTTTTCTTTTTATTGATGTAAGAATCAGTTACAATTACAAAGTGGGAGACAAGCTTTAGTCTTAGGAAAAAGTCAGAGAGTAGAAGCGAAGAAGGAGACCCCTCTTTCTGAAACCCTACAACTGTATTTATAGGCGAATTTTGAGATGCTGGGCTTTCTAAACGGTAAAGGCCCATTAAGAATTTCCACCGAGCCATCATCGCAGAGCGACCCATGTCGAGTCGCCAATGCCGAGCGAGGTGCAAGGTGCGAGGTGTCGAGTTATGAGGTATAGAGGTGCGAGGTATCGAGGTATCGAGGTGCGAGATATCGAGGTATCGAGGCGCGAGGTATCGAGGCGCGAGGTATCGAGGTGCGAGGTATCGAGGTATCGAGGCATGAGGTATCGAGGTATCGAGGCGTGAGGTATCGAGGAGCGAGGTATCGAGGTGCTAGGTATCGAGGCGCGAGGTATCCAGTCGAATGAATCCATCGTACACCAGCCTTGACGAACGTGCAGTCGATTTAGTTAAACCCGCCTGTCCGTAGCCTTGTAAAAAGGCGGGTTAACACTTGCCCCCAAAACATGCCTTGCTATTGGAAGGTATGTTTTGAATAGCCTCAAATTCAACATCCAAAGTCCATGTTTCATCCATATCCAATAACCAATAACCGAATCTAGGATCTTTCCGGGTCAATATCCAAATCCTCTGCCGTTCATAGCCGATGTTCATATCCGTAACCTCTCCGAGTTCTTGTCAAGCATAATCCTCACCTGACGACCGTAGTCCAGTGTCCCTGAACATTGAGTAATGCATGACTTAAGTGCTAAGCCGAATCCTAGTTGCTTCGGACCCTTGCCGAGCATTGTCCATACTCGACGACCTGAAATAGTAGCTGACAATATAGGGCCTAAGTCCTAGGCCGAATCCTGGTATCTCTAGACCCTTGTCGAGCATAGTCCATACTCGACGACCTGAATAAGTCGATTTGCCGTGCTTGGACAAAGCGACCTACCCCTTGCCAGGTATAATCCATACCTGATGACCATTTATCAAAAACCAGATAAAAAATCCAATCGAAAGCCAATCCAAAATCCAGATCAAATCAGAAAAAAAATATCCATACCGAAAATCCAAACCAATATCCAAACTAGAAGACAATCATCCAAATAAAAAGTCCAAACCAAGAAACAAACAAAACCAGAAGTTCAAACTAAACCAGAAAAAAGCAAATGTCCAAGTCGAAAAAGAGAAAGCAGAATTCACAAACTAGAGCGTCGCAGCTTATCATCATCTCAGAGCATGTCTGGGGCTATCTCCGTCCCCGTACATGAGTAAGTGACTTGGCGGTTTGCCCGTAGTTTGCTACTTATTTCATAATATCATAGTCAATTGATAACCAATCGACCATCATTCCCGTGCCTCGCACCATCATGTGTGAGGTAGATGGTGGTTGCTCCTGCCCCACCGCTGCATTCCTAGCTTCAAAGTATTGTCACAACTGTCCCTTCCTTACATGCTCCTCAATTATGTCCTTTAAGTGCCTGCAGCTGTTGGTATCATGCCCATCTAAATCGTGGAAGCGGTAGTGTTTTCCTGATGCCCTCTCACGTTCTGAGGGTTCTCTCCTAGCCGACCTTCGGTAGGGAAGGCGATTCCGAGTCTCCAAATAAATCCGTTCCAACGTCTCGTTCAATCTTGTGTAGGAGGAGAATTTTTGCTCTCTCCACCGCTTCCTAGCCTTTTCTAATTCGACATCCAGCTTCCCTTTTCCTTTATCCTTATCTTTTTCCAAGCCTCCGCTGGATGGCCCTCCATCCTCCTCCGCGTTCACCTCCTTTAACTTCATATCTGAGCATGCATCTTCCAGCCGAAGGAATCTCTCAGCTTCATGAAAGAATTCCCCGAGATCCATTGGTGGGTCCCGTATTAAAGATACCTTGAAATTTGAATTCTCTTTGACCCTTGATACTGCTGCCATTAAGACCATCGATGGATCCGGTCGATCCACCGAAGCGACCTCTACATTGAACCGAGTTATGAAGGCTCTGAGTGACTCGTCTTTTCTTTGTTTTATCAATGTCAGCGTCATTAAGTTCTTTGGCCTTTTGATATATACCTGAAACTGCTTCAGAAACCTGTCCACCAACTCTGTCCATGTCTCAACAGATCTTTCTTCCAACTGTCTGAACGACATAGCAGTATGTCCGTTAAGAATAAAGGGAAACATCAAGCCATAACTTCTTCTGATTCCCCTAGCACCTCCATGTGTCATGTATATCTCATCAAGTGATCTGTTGGATCGGCCTTGCCATTGTACATCTCCACATTAGGTAGCTTGAAATCTGGCGGATTCCGAGCTACCATGAATTCACGAGCGAACGGACTCTTGTTTACTCCTTGCAGATCTCTATTGGTCAAACCTCCACGCATAGTTCGCCTGATAATCTCGGCTAATCCAGCATCGTCCGTCAAGGGTTGCCCCCTGAGTCCCCGAGAGAATTTTGGTACATACTCTCCATCTCTTTCTCTTCATTCCTGCCAGCATCTTGTTGCATGGTGTTAGCTGGAACTCCTCCATGAACTGGTTCAGCATTATCTGGTGGTGTGCCCTTGAGTCCAGTTCCATCTGGATTGTTAGTTGTCTATTGATTGGGGGTTGCCCCTACTGAATTACTCCATCCACACACTGGTTGTGTCCCTCTAGTCCAGTTCCGAAAACTTGAGCACCTGCAATTCCTGATTGTCCAGATTGCCTAAAAAGAGCCTGCATCATCTCCTCTTGCCGTTTCATCATCTTCTCCTTCATAGAATTCATCATAACCTACATCTCGTCCCGAGTTATGTAGACGGATGCATGACCTCTCTAGATCCAGAAGAGGCCAATTGACTTCCTTCTTGATTGCTCCTTTCCACTGCTTGCTTGCTTGTTGGTGGTCTAGCCATTGCTTCCTAAAATTTGAGTTTTTAAGCTTTTCAATCCAAAATTCAAGCTTCAAAATTCTTGAGTGCTAGTTTTCTCAATGAAAGCACGAAAATGTTAGTGCCAAAATTGGTCACTAACACTCAAATCCAGATGAAAGCACCAAACCACAATCACATCACATCACACAGAGAGTAATAATATGTAGAACAATCAAAATTAAATAAAAGTAGTAAAGAACAACTAGTGGTTCGGCTAACTCCGGCCTACGTCCACTCTAGAAGTTTTCTTTTTATTGATGTAAGAATCAGTTACAACTACAAAGTGGGAAACTAGCTTTAGTCTTAGGAAAAAGTCAGAGAGCAGAAGAGAAGAAGGAGATCCTCCTTTCTGAACCCCTACAAGCTGTATTTATATGCGAATTTTGAGTTGCTGGGCTTTTTGAACGGTAAAGGCCCATTAAGAATTTCCACCGAGCCATCTTCTCTGAGCGATCCATGCCGAGCTGCCAATGCCGAGCGAGGTGCGAGGCGTCGAGGTATCGAGGTACGAGGTATCGAGGTGCGAGGTATCGAGGTATGAGGTATTGAGGTATCGAGGCCCGAGGTATCGAGGCGCGAGGTATCGAGGTGCGAGGTGAGAGGTATCGAGGTGCAAGGTATCGAGGTGCGAGGTATCGAGGTATAGAGGTATCGAGGTATCGAGGTGCGAGGTATCGAGGTGCGAGGTATCGAGGTATCGAGGTGCGAGGTATCGAGGTGCAACTCTTTTATGCCGAGCGGCAACCAATGCTGAACCATTTCTAACTTCCAGACCGAACCACATTTCCTTGACCCAAATTATAGCCGATCCATCTCTGTCTAATCCAATTTCCATCTTTCAAGTGCATTACGTCATCCATCCATCCAGTCGATTGAATCCATCGTACACCAGTCTTGACGAACGTGTAGTCGATTAATTTAAATCAGCATGTCCGTAGCCTTGTAAAAAGGCGGGATAACAGTCTTCTTTTGTTATTTTTCTCATTTTCTAGCTTAAACACTCTCTAATATTGGTTAATTTGATTAAATAGAGAATTTAAAATCTAACAATTCCCTACAGATCGTTTCGTACTCGCTATACTAGAATTGTATGCCGTGTGTTTGCGGTTAATTTTATTATAAAATTCTCGACGATTTTCTAAACCGATAGAAAATCCGTCGTTAAACATTATACTTGGGAGACCGAGAAGAGCAGGAGGACCGCTTATCCGGAGCTTTTTACTTGGTCAGACTTCTATTTATCGCATTTACTTTCACTTTCGATATCATATAGGGTGCGTAGTTAAGTATCCTACATGCTAGGTTAAGCATAGATATCTTTACCGGCTTTTGTTTTCATGTTTGACGTTTGATATGTTTGCTTGTGAATGTTAGGCATGTGGGGTAGCTATGTTTGACTTTATCTTGTTTGTATTGGTATTTTGAGGGTGAAATTCCTAAAGTGGGAGAGTGTATCGACCCATATTTTACATATCGAAGGATCGTAAAATATTATTTTTCAATTCATATGAAGTCGTTTGGCTCTATAACTTTGGGAAATGCCTACTAATGACATTCTTTATACTTACAATTTTCCTGAAAATTTTATCCTTGAAAAGTTGTAATGACTATAACTTTTGATAGAAGCCGAATTAACATCTGAGACCTCATCCATTGGAAAGATATGATTGTTTCCATTTTCTAGAGTGGTCATAATAGTGATTTGGACTTCTGTAAGTCATAGATTAAGGATAGATTAGCAAGGGGATTCATTAGAGACTTCAATTGCAAAACTTGGGTTTTGGTGAGTAATTTATCATCTCTCACCTTATTATTTATGTATCTATAAATTTGACATGATTTAAACCCACTTTTAAAGTCAAAATCAATTTTTTTGGACAGTTTTAAACGGAAACGTGAAGTAAAAATGAATTTAAAAAACTTTAAAGTGTTCTAGTCATACTACTTTAATGTTCGGTTGCCTTGATGTGTGTTAGGCTAGGTTAGAGACATGTTATAAGATGGCTTGCAATGAATTGTAGTATGTCTGCATGTTTTAATGTCGTTTGGTGTACGCATGGTGTTTTTTGTATGCTTGTATGATTTAAAATGCTTGGTGAAGCAAAATAAAGATGGGAACCATGAAAACGGACTTTGACAGATGGGCTCTGGGGTGCTAGGAGTCGTATCGATGCATGTGGAAAACATACAGATCGAAGGACGGATCGTAGCAGGTAAATCGACACGAAAGTGGAAGTTCGAGTTTCTGTAGCATTTTGGCTCGTGGAAGGGAAGGGGGTGGGGTTTGTTAGGTGCTGGGGTTGGCTTGGTGTTTGGGGTGGATCGGCCTAAGTTTGCTTGGTTCAACAAGGTAAAAGGCTGATCCGTAAATGGTGTTCGTTGGTGTTATGGTGTTGGGGACTGGACAGAATTTTCATTCTGGTGCGTGTTCTCATGTTGTGGTCGAGGACGGACACGGTCCGGGTCCAAACAGAAAATGTGGTTCGATGCTTATGGTGGTGCTTCAGGCTTTTGCTTCAGCATTTTCGAGCTTGGCTCAGCATTACCGAATAGGATATGGAAGATAAGCAGTTCTCGTTGTGCCATGGTGTTACTTCGGGAACTTCTTCGTCGAGTTCTCCTGGGTTGTTGTGGGTGATATGAAGTGAAGTAGGCGACTCTAAATGACTCGAGATGATCTTTGATCCTCTGTGGCAATTAGCAAGGTGATGGCAGGATGCTTCGATGTGATTACGCTGACGATGACGACTTTAGAAACTTGATATGATGGCTCTATGACTTACGATTGGTGTCTAGAAGTTCTGGAGATGACGACTTAACGATGGAGTCATGACGGTGAACCATAAGGGCAAGCTTAGTAAAAGGAGCTTGTGAGTGGGATTGTGACTGTGCCCTACTGTGGAAACAGCTATGATGGAATGATGATTGAGTTCAATTATGGAGACGTGTGCAAAGGGATTGTTGATAATATGAAGGCTTCTAGTGTGATCATAAAGAAGGGGTATGTGGGGATGTGCACCTCGATTTGTGATTGTGACTAGTTCTTGCAATAGTAGATTACCTTGGGCTTGACAATTGTGGACATAGTTATAGCCTTTTAGAGTGGCATGGATTCAAGCATCAATGAAACTAGGATTTTGATTGGGTCTCTAGTTTATGATCGTCTCATACGAGTTATCATGTATCCAAGGCACACGAATGATGGTAAGGATTGCTTAATGATGTTATATTTTCCATGGTTGGTATCACTCTAGAGGGTCGCACGATAGGAATTTTTGACTACATACGTAAACAATGTACATCGTACTTCGAGTATAGTACTCATATGGTTGTGATAGTAGATTAGCATATATCGACTATTATGTGCTAACTCTTTGGATGTAGGGTCAGGTCAGGTATGGTTCTTCATATCATATGCCCTTATTTATTATATACAATTTTTATAGTATTTTTAAGATGGTGTATCGCTCACACTAGACTGTTGTCTAAGTTGAGGTCTTTTGTTCTTACCTTGGGTACTCTTAAATGAGTAGATCAGGGATAATAGGCCTGGATAGCACATGAAGCTGTACGAAGTATGAGAAGAAGGTTCTACCACTTTAGTTATTCACGCTGTTATGGAGGTCTCTTTGGGATTTATGAAATGATAACAAACAATTTTGGTTGACCATGACATTTGGTTATAGATTTGATTTCATGAAAACTGCCAGAGAATGAGATCTTATTCATTTTGTAAGGCTAAAGTCAAGCAGAAATGATGGAAAAAAAGAACACTCCATTCCTAGCCCTTTCGGACCAGCACTATACTTTGGAGCTTATATCGCTTATATTCCACTATACAATACCGTGGAGCTATGTTGGTGTTTGTATTTTGAGAGACGGTTATAGAGTTTATTATGGACATTTGGGATGTATAAGCTCTTTATTTCAGTTTTTGCATAATCCGTGAACTTGGTTCACTCTGATGTTCTTATATATGGTTCATTTGATTATATCGTTGTTTTGCCTATTTTACATCTATGTTATCATATTATATTCCGTCTGTGCATTTTAAGAAGTTCTATAGGTTCTGTGTTTGGATTTTTCTTTCTTTTTCACCCTTAGCTATTGTCCTCCATCAACCGGGTACCTCCGTAGCGCATTACTTAGATATATTGAATATCAAAGGTGTAAGGTGGTCATCACTGGTTCATTAAAACTTCCTTGTTCTCATTCCACCATGATTGTTATATAAGGCTATAGCCTGGTTCAATAGTCAAAGCAAGATGAAGGGAGTTTATCCTCATCTCTCCTTGTAGAACCGAATCTAATTATGGTTGAACTAAAAGATGTCAGAGTTGTTTCTTTTAAAGTTATAAGGAAAAATTGGTTGAAAACACATACAATTGCTTAGAAAAACATTACGAAAGGATTTTAAGCGAGGACATCGCCTAAGCTGAAAGTCAAATGAATCAAATTCCCGATCGATACCTTAGGCTTAAGGGTTATTATAAATATGTGCTTGAGTCACTAGGGCTTACTGAGTCTCTTGGACCTTTCTTATTTTTAGAAGGAGACCTTAACAATATCATGAGAATATTTCGTTAGGCGAGTCAACGTACCGCATCAACCCTCACTCGATTTTCAGTTATGTCGGGTCCCCAAAGGGTGAGCATGATGATGATCATTCGAGACCTTAGGGGGTCTACATTCTAGGGCGTTCTTCCCTAGATGTATAACTCTACCTAGGCTTCTTCTTTTGCTTGTATATGATGCCTATTGGGATGCATTAATATGGTTTTTCCACTTTGGTATTAAAAATATTTGATATATGTACATATATATCATATAATACTTAGAGTTCATGTCCTCTTAACATCGTGTTTTGGTTTAATTTCAAATGCACCGTAGCCATCATTTTTTGGTCTAAATGAGACCATTACATTAGCATAGAGTGATTTATGACCCATAGTGTTTAACTATTTTTGTGAGAGGGTATCTTGATAAGGTTTCAAATATTGCCTTTACTTATTTAGAAAGGTTTATGGCATTTGTTATCTTGAGCATATTCAGTTGTATTTCGATAGTATAATCTGATATGGTTTCAGATATCACCGTTACCTATTTACGTAGGTTTATGGTGCTCTTTAGTTAGCGTCTTATCTATACTTTGATAGTATATTCTAATAAGGTTTTAGATATTGCTGTTTCGTATTTAAATAGGTTTATAACATTCGCCAGTTTGTGTCTTAGCATATTACGATTGTATAAACTGATAAGGTTTTGGATATTGTTGTTACATATTTAGGTATGTTTATAGCATTCGTTAGTTGGTGTCTTAGCTATATCTTAGTAAGGTCATGGGTTTTACCAAGCCTTTTCTTGTATTTTTGTTGGTTGCCAGCCTTACGGCCTAAATTGGTGGTCTACCCAATGCTTCTAGCGATTTAGGGCTGCTACCTAAGACTTTTCTATGTTGAGGGGAATCTATGTGCTAAGTACCTAGTCTTTTTCTAGGAGTTTCAATGGGAATGTAATTCACTAAGTAGCTAGTCTTTTACTAAGAGTTTCAATGGGAATCTTATCTACTAAGTACCTAGTCTTTTGCAAGGAGTTTCAGTGGAAGTCATGTCCATTAAGTACCTTGTATTTTTGTAGGAGTTTTGGTGGGAAGTCTTCTCCACTAGACTCATCTTAGTGCATGGCACTCCTTGATCATGACTCTCTTTTGCATGAATTAATGGCCATTTATGAAACCTATGTGATATGGCCATCTCTTAGAGGTGGTGGTATTGCTAGGGTGCATTAATGGTGGGGTATGTAGGAAAATGATCCCTCCATAGTTCTTCCTTTCTTCATCGAGGTCACTATCGATTATTATTGAGTAAAAAAGATTGGGCCATTATGAAAATATTATGGAGATTGAAGACATCCACTTATGGTGGAAATTAACCTTTGAAATAATTTTTGTTTACTGTGTATTATATTATGCGGGTTAACGCAATTTCGCTACCACAATGCAGTGTAATGAATTTTTTTCCTTTTTCAAAGAAATATACCTTCGGTAGAGAATTCATATGTTGGTTTTTGCTCTTCTTTTAGAAAAAGTCCTACAGGTAGTACTCATGCGCAATATTTTTTAAAACATTAAAAGCTTTTTGACTTGAGGCTACTATGGTGTACGACCTTTAATCAAGATCAATGCTCTTATTTTACAAGAAGTTTAATAAAATAGTTGCATGAAACGAAGCACATGGCTAACAATAAGGGAAAATAATGGGGTTTGGAATGTGGGATAATGCTCGTTTTGTTTAAAATTAGGAAACGATACCTTTAAGAAACCGAAATGTTTGATGAAAAAAAATCTAATAATACCCTTCAAGTATAAACTGGTAGAAAGAGCTATTATAGAAGGAAAAATATATAGAATTCCAAGAATTCTGAAGGCTCCGATAGATGTTTCCTAAGCTTGAACTTGGTAGAAGGGTAATAGCCGAGGAGCAATAATAAAAATCCAAGAATTCCGAAAACCAATATAAGAAATTCAATAGATGTCCCCCAAGTATGAACTTGGTAGAAGGGGTAATAGTCAAAGATCAATACTACAAGTCTAAGGATTTTGAAGACCAATATAAAAAATCCAATAAATGCCTCCAAGTATAACCTTGGTAGAAAATGCAATTGCTGAAGGATGATAGTAAGATACCCTAGAATATTAAAACCCTACTTGAGAAAATCATCACATAAACTGAAGGATGTTTACGACGATGAAACTAAATGATTATTTTCCAAAGGCTTAAAACTTTTCCTAATAAATTTACTTCTTTACCTTAGTTTTGAGTACAGGTCTTAAGAAATAAATCTTACTTGGCTGAAATATAAAAGATATATTCCATTTATTGGCTAAAATATTTGAGTTTAGCATAAGATATTTCCTAGAAAGAAAAGGATAATTAGATTAAACAGTGTGTTAAAACAAAATGTAAAAATTGACTCTTAATAAACTAAGAGATTTCCTTCCTTTTAATGTTCTCTCGACGGCATAAGATAGCTTCCCGCATTCATCAGTCTTATATCCATTTATGAGATGATAAATGCAATACTTTTCTCCCATCCGACTTTTACTTTTTGGTTGGCGATAACTTAGGTAGGAAAGGCTTTTTTTATTCTTTCACAAGATTAGAGTAAAGCATTTGTTAAGTGGGGGTAAGACCGCTATCCTTGTTGAGCTTCTTTCGGTGTTCATTAGTTGGAGTAGTGGGAAGAGGCCTTTTAGTAGTTTGGACAAATTTTTTGTATTCAATCAACTTGACACTTTGATCACTTACTTCATCGTTCATGGCCTTAATCATTATCCGAAGTCAAGCTGATTCCTAAAGGGACTAGCGAAGATATCCTGAAAGCTTCCTAATTTCTAGAGCATGAAGTTCATACATAGGGTCATATTCCCCACCTTTGTCTTTTTCCACAATTAAAGTGACAAGACGCTCGTTGTTGACTTGTTCAATAAACTAAATCCAAAGGTTTATAGGCAATTATGAATTAAAATTTTCAATATTATTTTCTTTGCTGAAGTTAAACATTGCCGCTTAGGAAGAATGGTTTGATTTATGAAATAAGTAAATAAAGGATTGGAGGTTAGACACTCCTAGCACCAAAAATGTTGATAGGATTTTTGTCACACACCCTTCGAAGACCTGAAAACAAACTTCAATTATCTTATCTTCTAAATTGTTTGATATGGTAGGTACTGAAAGTTTTATATGAATGTTGGAAATTACGTAGAATTTACATGGGTTGTTTTTGGAGGGAACAGGTATCATCTTGAGTCAAAACCAAGTGAGGTAAATAAAGTTAAAAGAAAAGGAGTGAAAGTAATGATATCGAGAGTTATAGTGGTTTGGGCTAAAATTCCTACATCCATTGTCCTTTCCTTCTTTAGAATTCTTCTATATAACCGAGTAGCGTGTTGGGCAAGTGGGCCAATAGTGAGTTTTGGTATGAGCTCCAATATAGGAAAGTACAATTTACTTAGTTTCTAAATTATTCAATTACTAAAAATGGAACTCAAGTGCAATGGAATCAATACATATTTATAGACACCTTGTTGTGCTTTCATCGGTGACGTACTTTCTTCTTAAATTGATGACTAGGCCTACACATGGTTTAGATTGAAACGCGTGTTGATATCTTCATTTCTTGTCAATTAATGTGGATTGCTGACCTAGCCTTTTATATACAGGTACTGAGACGTGGAAACCTATACATGATGCATACGCCTTGTATTATCTTAGCTAATAATGCATCCAAGGTTATTTTAGTCGTTGGTCATTGTTGCTTTTTAGATCATCAATCGACATTGAATTTTTGTCTTGGTGTTAGCTTTCATTTGGTTCCTCCTTGAGGTTCTAGTTTGTCGGCTTTTGGTTAGTCTAGTGACCATTCCTCTTGGATACTTATTTATACTTTAACATAAGGACTTACCCTTCGTTGATTAGCCAGAGGAGGCTATGCAAAGATACATACAAGATGTTTATTGATGTTTGATATTCATGGGATGCTTAATTTTGAGCACAACTTATATGGTTTAAAAGTAGGGTATAACTGAGCAAAAATTATGGTATAACAATGAGATCAATGTGCTTTATGTTTGTTGAGTTGGTCATATTTGAGAAAATATATATGGTTAGAAGTTATATATGAGATATAATTAATAACGCTGAGATATATTTAATAATGCTGAGATATATTTAATAATGCGGCTGTTTCCATTTATGTGAACAATAGTTTGTTGACAAGTCTTAAGGTTGTAATAATGTGGTAAACTGATCAACATTAGAGGAATTTAACAAATTACTGCATCTCTTTCATGATTTTCATAAGATGTAAAATCTAGTGGGACCTTTATGAAATAAATACAATCAAATCTAATAAGTGTAAGAATATATGCGATGTTATGTGATTTACTCCTAATAATCTGCATAGACAAAATGGCAACTATGGAACTATTCTTAGGGAAAAACATATTGAATGACACAAATTACAATTACTGGTTAATGAATATTAAAATTATACTCACTTATGAAAACTCCAACATATGGTCGCTAATGAAACCTATGCTGAAAATGATAATAAGGCTACCCCAAGAAAATTTTGGCTTACTATTTATAGTCGTTAAATAGTGAACTTTCACAATTCTATGTGCTATCTACAATAAGAACTGAGCTTCAAAGAGAACATGAGAATATGGAAATTTGTTCCATATCCGATCACCTAGAAAAGTTGCATGGTGAGCAATATCATTTCGCAAGGTACAAGATCTCATGAAATTGTTTTATGCAATGATGAGAAATAGAACTCTAGCTTATGTTAATATACCCAATAAGTTTGGGAAAATAGAGGATTGGTTGAGTTAGGAGCCACTCTTGATCAAGAATTGCAGATCAACTTGATATTTATATTACTAATTCTATAGTTTGCTCGTTCATATTGAACTTCAATATGAATTCGGATATGTGTATTGTCGTTAACCTTCTTAATATGTTTATGATCATCGAGAGTACATTCACGAAGGAATTAGTTTTTATGCAAGCAGTTAAGGGTATTTTTTTTCTTTGAACAGTTTGAAGAAAAGAAAACTTAAGTTGAAGGATGATAAAGGCGAAGTCTGTTGGAACTGGCTTTGTAACGACCTAAATTTTTATCACTTTGATTTTGGAATATTTAATTAGCTATAAATATTCGATTTGGGATTTTTATATATAACAAAATCTATGTTTCAAATAATTGTCATATTTGGATGACGTATTTTTAATATAATTTATAGAATTTTTCCATAATTTTTAATTTGAAAAATAATTAAATTTTCGTTTGACGTTTTAAAGGCAAACATGAGCATTTTTGAACCTTTACATAATAACATCTTTATTTTATTATTGTTTTGGGATCTCGCACATTGTTGTGCGCAATCGTATTTTTTATTTATGTCGTTCACGACTCGTACGTGAGCGAGATAGTGTGTAGCGAAGTATCCAAAACTAAAATAACTGAAACAACAATCCAATTTCTTTCACAATCGTTCTTCTTGTCCTTGTGCCCAGGTCTTGGTTTCCTTTGCATTAAACACTTGTCCTTTTGCATTAATTGTGTGTCTTTTGGTTCCCTGCATATGAAATAATTTTCTTTTATATATTAGTGCAGTTGAACACATTTCCTTTCGTTGTTTTATTCTCTGGAAAAACCAAAATAGACACATTTCATTATTTTGCTCATCTAGAAACCAAAAGTAAGCACAACGCGCATGAAACACAAAAGTAATCACAACTCCATTTTCTTCTTGCATGAAAATTTAAACACTACAAGGCATGCACATTTTTCTTGCGACAGTCTTTATATATGTGTGAGTGGATGTGTGCTGTGTGAATATTAATGAGTGATGCAGCTAAGGCCAGAGAAGAAGTTGTGCAAACTATAATTCCTGAAAACATGAGTTTGTGGTGTAGTGTGATGAGTCATTCACGACTCAGTGAAGGCATGAGTCGTTGCCGAGCTAAGGAAGGAGGGCCACGAGTCAACAAGCCAAGGGGGAAGGTAGTCCGACCTAAGAAAGCATGGTCACGACCTAACAACGGAGTTTTGGGTCGTCTCCGACCTAAGAAAACACAGGAAGAAGCATTCCGACCTAACAAGCCCCGACCTAATGATATTGAACGAGATAACTGTGCCGAGTTACGAGCTAGTGATGTTGAACAAGATAACTTCGCCGAGTTCCGATCTAAGCAAGCTGAACTGCCTTCTATTTTAGGTCGTAGGGGATTGGGACGTGTTGTATTTTAGGTCGTTACCGACCTATGGGTTGTGTTGGGTGTTAATTCGTGAATTTTTGAGTCGTTATATGTTAAGTCGGTAACGAGTTAAGTCGTGTACATATGTTGTGTGTTGTATTGCTTAACTCGGTCATGAATGGGAAGTGTTAGGTCGCGTACGACCTATGATGAGTCGGTCGTGTTGAGTCGGGTGAGTATGTTGTATGTTAGGTCGTACTTGGTTAAGTCGGCCATATTTGAGTCGTTGCATGTGCTGTATGGAAAAGGGGGTTGAGTCGCTTTGTGTTAAGTCGGTCACGACTTAAGTTGAGTCTTAGGTCGGTTGCCGACTTAGGGACTGGGTCGAAAACTCTATAAATAGGGGCGTGTGTTGTACATTTGTGGTTGTTGATTTTTGAATAAAATTCTCTTTTGTTAGCTTTGTGCTTTCATACCAATTGGTAGTTGAGTGTAATCTCCTATCTCCTCTTTCGGTTAATCGAGTGCGCTCGATTCAACGATCGTAGAAGCCGATTCACGGAATCTAGTGCGCTAGATCAACGTGCGAAGAATCGTAGATCTTTGAACACGGTATAGTGCGCTATCAACGTGTTTGAGATAGCTAGAGTTCGGTATCTTTGGATCAACGAACTTGGGCATTTTGGTATCTTCAACTGACCGATTGCTACATTTCATCGATTGAAGTTTTGTTTGATTAATCCGCTGCGTCATTATTGGTATCAGAGCCATACTTAGCCAATCATAGCTAAGTTGATTCTTGGAGCCAAGTTTTTGAAGTTTTTGAAGTTTGAAGGAGTTCATTGTGTTCTTGTTGAATTTGTAACAACATTAGAGTGTTTGATTCATTTCATTTTGGATCGAGGAGTTGGAAATTGTTTGGATCTATCTTGGGTTTTTGCGCGCCAAGGTTTGAAGTGTTTGAATTTGTAGCCGAGCTAAAGAGGTTGAGCCGAGTCAGATTAAGCCGACCTTACTTGAGTCGTATACATACAAGCCGAGTTAAGTTCAAGGCCGAGCCTTGTGAAATTGTTGAAGTTTTGTGAAATTTTCAATTATGCCACCAAGGAGAGCTAATCGTCATCAAAACGTTGAAGCTTTGTATCGTAGAGAAGAAGCCGAGCTTATGGAACAACGTATTAATGAAAAGTTTGATGAAGGCATTGGTAAATTAGAGAAATTGATGAATGATTTGAATCAAAGGAGGAGATCACCAAACTCGAACCATGGAGGAAACCGAGTTTCGCCATCGGTTACGGAAGCGAGGAGGGTATCACCACATTCTTGTAGAGATAAAAGAGAAACATCAATTTCATCACGAAGAGATCATCATGACTATGCACATGAAGAGAGAAGAAGTCAACGTGAATTTGACCATGAAGCATATAGGGATGAAGAGAGACATACTCAAAGAAGCATGCATGAACGAAGGGATGATAATGGTCGAGATCGATGTAGACGTACTTTTGATTTTGTTGAAGAAGGTGATAGAGCTAGTATTCATTATCGAGATCGAGACCAAGTTCGAAATTCTTATCGGGATGTTGAAGATGATCGTCGATGGGAATCGGGTATGAAGATGGAAATTCCAGAATTTAAAGGAGGGATGGTTGCTGAAGAGTTCTTAGATTGGATTTCTAATGTTGAAGAGATCTTTGATTTCAAGGAGGTTCCTGAGCATAGAAGGGTGAAGTTGGTTGCTACTAGGTTGAGGGGGAGAGCTTTGGCGTGGTGGCAGCAAACTAAACTAACCAGGGAGAGAATGGGGAAGTCAAAGATAGAATCGTGGGATAAGATGAAGAAGTTGATGAGATCTACTTTCTTACCTTACAACTACCAATCACTTATGTACCAGAGGTTGCAGAATCTGAGGCAAGGGACAAAGTCTGTTAGTGATTATGCTGATGAATTTTACCAACTCATTGCCAGGAATGATATTATGGAGACGGAAGAACAGCTGACTGCTAGATTCATTGGGGGATTGAGAATGCAGATCCAGGATATGGTTAATATGTTTGATCCTAGATCAGTTGCAGAGGCACATCAGAAAGCGTTGGCTTGGGAGAAACAAGGAAGGCGTGGAGGTGGTGTGTTTACTAATTCCAATAATCAAGCAAGGGGTGTTGGTGGAAGTTCTAATGTTCCTAAACCTGTTTCAATGCCAGTGGTGAAGGAGGCTGAGAAGGCGAAGGTTAGCAGTGGGTTCAAGTGTTATAATTGTCAGGAGTTGGGTCACAAAAGCAACGAATGTCCGAAGCCGAAGAAGAGAACCATGGTTGCAGAAATTGAGGAGGATGATGGTGAGGAGGCAGAATGTTCAAATATACCTTATGTTGAGGAGGAAGAAGAATTGTTTGGAGATGAAGGTTGTAATCTTATGATGAGGAGGTCATGTCTTACACCAAAGCAAGAGGAGGATTGTAGTTGGTTGAGAAGCAATATTTTTCAGTCGACATGCACTATTCTGGGAAAAGTTTGCAAGTTCGTTATTGATGCTGGGAGCTGTGATAATATTATTTCTACAGAAGCAGTAAGAAAGTTGAACTTGAAGACTGAGAAGCATCCTAAACCGTACAAGCTAGCATGGTTAAGGAAGGGTGGTGAAGTGAAAGTGTGTCGAAGAGCTTGTGTTAATTTTTCTATTGGGAAGAAGTACAAAGATGAAATTTGGTGTGACGTTGTAGACATGGATGTGTGTCATCTGTTGTTGGGCAGACCATGGCAGTTTGATAGAGCAGTACAACATGATGGTCGTGCCAACAGTTACAGTTTCATGTTCGAAGGTACTAAAATCACTTTGGTTCCCAAGAAGCAACAGCAGAAGGAGAGCAAGCTGGAGGAGATTGAGGAATTGAAAACCTTATTATCTTTGAAGGAGTTTGTGAAAGAAGTTGAAGAGGAGCCTGAAGTATTTTTGTTGATTGGGAGAGAGAGTAGTGAAGAAGTTGAAATTCCAGAAGCAGCAAAGCCAATTTTGAAAGAATTCGAAGATGTCTTTCCAGAGGAGTTGCCTAGGGAGTTACCGCCACTTAGAGACATTCAACATCAAATTGATCTTGTTCCGAGAGCAGTGTTACCACATCGACCACATTACCGAATGAGTCCGAAGGAACATGAGGAGTTACGAAGGCAAGTGGAAGAGTTGTTGGAACAGGGACGAGTTCAGGAAAGTTTGAGTCCATGTGCTGTGCCAGCATTGTTAGTACCAAAGAAGGACGGAACTTGGAGGATGTGCACTGACAGTCGAGCTTTGAACAAGATTACTGTTCGTTATAGATTTCATATGCCAAGGTTGGATGACTTACTGGATCAGTTGAGTGAGGCAACTATATTTTCGAAGATTGATTTGAAGAGTGGTTATCATCAAATTCGAATCAGACCTGGAGACGAATGGAAGACAGCTTTCAAGACGAGAGAGGGGTTATACGAATGGTTGGTTATGCCATTTGGTTTGTCAAATGCACCTAGTACATTCATGCGGGTGATGAATCAAATCTTTAGACCATTCATTGGGAAGTTCGTCGTGGTTTATTTCGATGATATTCTTATTTACAGCAGGAGTATGGAGGAGCATGTTCTACATTTGAGGGAAGTATTGATTATTCTTCGTGAAGAACAATTTTATGCTGCTACGAGGAAATGTGTGTTTATGACGCACAGTGTTTTATTTCTGGGTTATGTTGTTTCAGGAGAAGGTATTCAAGTTGACCAGAGTAAAGTTGAAGCAGTCAGGAATTGGCCACAGCCAAAGACAATTACTGAAGTGAGAAGTTTTCATGGATTGGCATCATTCTACCGAAGGTTCATTCCACACTTCAGTAGCGTGATGACTCCAGTGACTGATTGCATGAAAGGGAAACAGTTTGTATGGTCAGAAGAAGCGGGGGTTGCCTTTGAGAAGATCAAGGAATTGTTGACGTCTGCACCCATTCTTGTTCTACCTAATTTTCAGTTATTGTTTGAATTGCATACTGATGCTTCGAAGGTTGGGATTGGAGGAGTGTTGAGTCAGCATGGGAGACCTATTGCGTATTTCAGTGAAAAGTTGTCAGGGGCAAAGATGAGATACAGTACATATGACGTTGAGTTTTATGCTGTTGTGCAAGCTGTTAAGCATTGGAGACATTATCTATTTCAGAAGGAATTTGTTCTTTACACTGATCATGAAGCTTTGAAGCATTTACAGGGGCAGGATAAGATTTCAGCAAGACATGCATCATGGATTGCTTATTTACAGCAGTTTACTTTTGTCGTTAAACACAAATCAGGGGTGACAAATCGGGTAGCTGATGCTTTGAGTAGGAGGAGTCATTTATTAACGACAATGAAGGTTGAAGTGACAGGGTTTGAAATGTTGCCAGAACTGTTTGGGAAGTATCCTTACTTTGCAAAGTTTGTTGAGAAAGTTAAGGATGGGAGTACCGATGAATTTATGTTGGTTGATGGATTTCTGTTTAAGGGGAATCGTTTATGTATACCAGACTGTAGCTTGAGGATGAAAATTGTCAAAGAGTTACACGAGGAAGGGCATGTGGGCCGTGATCGTACTTTACAGTTGATTTCACAATCTTACTTTTGGCCGTCGATGAGAAAAGAGGTTGAAAGATTCGTGGAGAGATGCCATATTTGTCAGGTGTCAAAGGGAACAGCAACGAATGCAGGGTTGTATATGCCATTACCAGTACCATCTAAGCCATGGGTTGATATTAGCATGGATTTCGTTTTGGGTTTGCCTAGAACTCAAAGGGGAAATGATTCGATATTTGTTGTGGTGGACAGGTTTTCGAAGATGGCACATTTTGTTGCTTGCAAGAAGACAGCGGATGCAGTTCGAGTAGCACAGTTATTTTTCAAGGAGATCTATCGACTTCATGGATTGCCAGAGTCTATTGTGTCGGATAGAGATACTCGTTTTCTGAGTCACTTTTGGTTGAGTTTGTGGAAGATGGTGGGAACGAAGCTGAAATTTAGTAGTGCTTACCATCCACAAACTGATGGACAGACAGAAGTTGTTAACAGGTCATTGGGAAATTTGTTGCGATGTCTTGTACAGGATAATTTGAGAAGTTGGGACATGAAGTTATGCCAAGCTGAATTTGCACATAATCATGCAGTGAATCGTAGCACGGGATTCAGTCCATTTCAGATTATTTATTCAAATTTACCCAGGGGACCGTTAGATTTGGCAGTAGTACCACAGTTGAAGGGAACAGTTAAACGAGCTGTTGATTTTGTTGATGAGCTGACTGAATGTCATAAAATCGTTCAGGAATGATTGGAGAAATCGAATGAGAAGTATAAGAAGTCTGCAGATTTGAAGAGACGAAATATTGAATTTAACGAAGGTGATTTAGTTTATGCTGTATTAACGAAGGATCATTTTCCGGTAGGTGCTTATAATAAGTTGAAAGCCAGGAAAATTGGTCCTGTCGAAATTGTGAAACGAATTAATGACAATGCTTATAAGTTAAAGCTGCCGGAGGATATTTACACTTCTGATGTATTCAATATTAAGCATCTTATGCCATATTATGGAGATGAACATTTTGATGAGAAAGAATTTGCAAATTCGAGGACGAAATTTTCTCAACCAGGGGAGGATGATGCAGCTAAGGCCAGAGAAGAAGTTGTGCAAACTATAATTCCTGAAAACATGAGTTTGTGGTGTAGTGTGATGAGTCATTCACGACTCAGTGAAGGCATGATTCGTTGCCGAGCTAAGGAAGGAGGGCCACGAGTCAACAAGCCAAGGGGGAAGGTAGTCCGACCTAAGAAAGCATGGTCACGACCTAACAACGGAGTTTTGGGTCGTCTCCGACCTAAGAAAACACAGGAAGAAGCATTCCGACCTAACAAGCCCCGACCTAATGATATTGAACGAGATAACTGTGCCGAGTTACGAGCTAGTGATGTTGAACAAGATAACTTCGCCGAGTTCCGATCTAAGCAAGCTGAACTGCCTTCTATTTTAGGTCGTAGGGGATTGGGATGTGTTGTATTTTAGGTCGTTACCGACCTATGGGTTGTGTTGGGTGTTAAGTCGTGAATTTTTGAGTCGTTATATGTTAAGTCGGTAACGAGTTAAGTCGTGTACATATGTTGTGTGTTGTATTGCTTAACTCGGTCATGAATGGGAAGTGTTAGGTCGCGTACGACCTATGATGAGTCGGTCGTGTTGAGTCGGGTGAGTATGTTGTATGTTAGGTCGTACTTGGTTAAGTCGGCCATATTTGAGTCGTTGCATGTGCTGTATGGAAAAGGGGGTTGAGTCGCTTTGTGTTAAGTCGGTCACGACTTAAGTTGAGTCTTAGGTCGGTTGCCGACTTAGGGACTGGGTCGAAAACTCTATAAATAGGGGCGTGTGTTGTACATTTGTGGTTGTTGATTTTTGAATAAAATTCTCTTTTGTTAGCTTTGTGCTTTCATACCAATTGGTAGTTGAGTGTAATCTCCTATCTCCTCTTTCGGTTAATCGAGTGCGCTCGATTCAACGATCGTAGAAGCCGATTCACGGAATCTAGTGCGCTAGATCAACGTGCGAAGAATCGTAGATCTTTGAACACGGTATAGTGCGCTATCAACGTGTTTGAGATAGCTAGAGTTCGGTATCTTTGGATCAACGAACTTGGGCATTTTGGTATCTTCAACTCACCGATTGCTACATTTCATCGATTGAAGTTTTGTTTGATTAATCCGCTGCGTCAATGAGTGTGTGCGTTCTTGGGTAAGTAAGTGTGCATGTGTCAGTACATGACCGTGAATGTGGAGTAGCGGGGAGTGCAGTAGCTTACATACAAATGTATGGGTTATGTATTGCGTGATGAAGGAAGAGTGGAGGTGAAGCTGAGCTGGTGAATGTTGTAGGTGCATGGCATTAAAGTGGGAAGGGGTACTGTGCATTTTGGGCTTTAGGGAAGAAGGAAGGCTGGCAATTTTGCTTTGGTGTAGGCGCATGCATATTGGGCTGTTGTGTGGGTGTTTGGCCTTGGCTTTGCATGCTTGGAAAGGTGGTGGCAGGATTGGGTGAGAAATTTGTTTAACTTGATTTAATTTTTAAAATTGAGTGTGTTAGCTTATGATGATATGTCACCCATAATACATCCGTTTAACCCATGGATTTTTGCATTGGATTCGTATTGACGAATACGAAACTTGGATATACATAGTTGTTGGTTTAGTGTAGTATAATTTAATGATATATTAATACTGACTAGCTTAATTTACGTTAATTTGGATAATTAGGTACTTAAATTAATTATACTTAATGAGTGTTATATATTTAGCCAAATAAACACCATTCCATTAAAGTAAATTGAGTGGAGTAATTTGGATACTTGTTTAGCAGAATAAAGAACTACTCCACTAATTAAATTAATTGGACATCTAATTAGCAGAATAAATCACTGTTCTGCTAATTTATAGATTTGGACATTCAGTTATATATTGTTAATCAATATGCCACTGTGAATAAGTGATATGTTAACAATGACGGCTAAGTTTGAGATTATTTATATAGTCGTTGATTATGTAAATATCAGTTATCAACTTGGACAGTTAAATTGAATGATATGATACCTTGCCTAAGTACTACTGTGATAGTTAAGCCTCTTTCACATTTAAAAAATTAGTTATTGATTTGAAAATTATCTTAAGAATAATTATTATATATTATAAGGTTTTAAAGATTATTATTATTTAGTAATAAGATTTAAAAGATAACAACTATTTATTAGTAATGTTTTAACGCCAATTAATAATTATTTTTAATAATGATTTAAGTTAATTATTTTTATTAATATGATTCTTAAAAGTTATTTCTTAAAGTTATTTAAGAATATTTAATCATTATTTCAAAGTTATTTAATTATTGTTTTTAAAATGTTTTAATTATATTTAAATTAATTATTTAAATTAATTATTTAATGTTAATTACTTTTTATTTTAAAGTCGATTATTTTATTTCAAAGTTATTGGTTATATTATCAATATTTTAAAAGTTTATTTTTATTATTAAAATAACATCGTTTAAAAGTTAATTTATCATTATGTTAATATTGGATAAAAAGTTAATTCATTAACATATTAATATTTTTTTAAAGTTATTTAATTATATTTTAAATACTGTTTAAAATTGCTTAATGATGTTTTAAATATGGCTTAATTAATTAATTATTTAAGATGTTTTTAGTTAATAAGTTGTTTATAAAAAGGTATTCAAAAGTAATAAACTATTTATTTAAGAAGGAATCATTTTAAATAGAAAGACCTATATAAAGGTTTTATTTAATGAAAAAAATTCATTTAGGGATTTAAAAAAATTGGGAAGAGATTTTCAAATTGGATAGAAGTTGGTTTAATGGTATTTGATATTTATAAATGGAGTTTTATAAAAGATACTGGAGTTTTATAAAATAAAACTTAAAGATTTATAAAAGAAAGTTTATAAAGAGAATTCGAGATTATAAAGGTGATATTCATAAAATAAAGGAGTTTTATAAAAAGGAAATAGTTTTTTGGGTTATTTATATCTCCATTTACACAACGTTTGAGTTTGATCATTTTAATATGATTTTGAAATAGAAAATCTTTCTAAATGTTTTGAGAATATACTTACACCATTTTGTAAGCATATGAAAAAGGTTTTTCAAGTTTTGAAAGGAATGGTTTGTGAATATACTTATACTAGTGAGATAAGTATATGAACAATTTGATAAATATTTTGGAAAGAGATTTAATTTGTGAAAGTAATATAAGAAACTTAGTGGTTGCCATAGGAATGTAATCTATGTTTGGATGTTTGTTTATTGATAGTTAAATAATCGACTATCCAATCTTGGCCTAAATATGTAATCCTTCTTAATTTTGGGGGCGTGGAAATATTCCTTACTTAACACCAAAGGATTTTAACTCTACAAATATCTAGGAGAAATGTGGGGATTATATGATACAGTTAACCGTCGGTGGTGCTATACTACACGTGTAAATTCGTTTTGTTCTTTTAGGCCAAATGATAAGAGATCCATCCACATAAATGATTAGGGGATGATTCCCGCTCTTATGTGTTATCTGATTAATACCTAAAGAACTGATATTGAGCATTCTGGAAAATCGATGATTGGTTTTTATGGCGCCCAGTAAGCGGGAAATAGTACCCGTAAGAGATGACTCGTACAGTAACCACTTTGAAAACCATATACAGTTCTATGGAGGAGTTTCGTGAATTGAGATGTTGGAATCCATGTATAGTTCCAAGACCCGTCAGGGTATGCGAGTTCATGTATGATTTTAATATTTATTCAAGATATGGGGATCCACGTGTGATTCTGTGACCTGTTGGGGGTATTGGAATCCATGTGGGGTTCCAAAATCCGTTTGGATTGTGGTGCGTAAGCTGGAACGCCGACGTAGCCTCATCATCGGTAATGACTAAAATTAAAGATATGAGGCATGGCCAGTACGGTTGGCAAACCTATAGGGTGTAGTCGGCTTCACCTAGACCTATAGTTCTTATTCATGCATGAAGCGATTCATTCGGTCTTAGCGAGACCAGCTATATTTTTCCTATGGTACATCACTAGTGATGTACGCTGCTTTAGAAGGATATCTCTGTTCCTTGTGCAGGAGGACTGTTTTCACAGTACTGATGGCACCTATATGGAATCCTACACAATTAGTGAACGCGCCTTATTGTTTTTTGGTTATATGCTTATTATTGTTGTGATGCACACCCACAAGCTTCATAGCTGCTTGGTTATTATTATTCTCATCCTTAGACAGTATTATAATAATGTAACGACCCAGAATTTGACCACTTTAAATTATAACATTTAAAGTGATTTTAATTATAAAATATATAACATTTCATGATTTAAATATAGATAGGATTTACAAAGAGAAATATACACAAAAATAGGAACAAATGCTTATATCGACAAAAGTGACAAAATCCTGATTTCACAAAAGCAAGTTTCAATGGTTAAATAATTATTTCAATTAATTTATGATTGTTAATATTTTTAAATAACATTATACAAATTTATTTTTAAATTTGGTTTGTATAAATAAATAGTTTAACTAAAACGTCAAAATGTGACCGTAAAACATTTTGTGGAAAATCAACGTTTTGTCGATTTAAAGTTGTAACAACGTTGTTGAACCTTTGTTTTTTTATATATGAACATACTTTTAGAAATGCGGATTACGAATCTTAAGGTTAGGATTAACACTAGAGGGGGGTGAATAGTGTTTATAAAGAATTGCTAAATCTTTTTGAGTTTATGTTAATTTAGACACAGATGTATGCAATCTACAGATACAGGGATAACCACAAAACAAACACAGATGCAGAAATAAAATAAAAGCAGTAAAGGAAAGAACACACCAGATTTTATACTGGTTCGGAGTTACCCTACATCCAGTCCCACAACAAAAGTACGGATTTCCTTTTAAAAGCAATTGTACAATTACACCATCGATTTCAAGGCTACGAGGTACACCCTCCCGAATTTCAATCCTTTGGGTAGATATACTTGATTTTCGGGCCACAAATTTACCCAATTGATTTACCAAGGCTACAATCACACCTTTTCTCGCTTGATTGATTTTCAAGGCCACAATCACACCTTTTCTCACTTAATAGATAATAAAGAAGCCTATAACTCTGAATAGCACTGAGAACCTTGTTGAGATAGTGATAGAGAATCAAACTAGAAGTGATCGAGTTCGATTCAATGTTGATTTCGGTAGAGTAATGGTAAGAATATGTATTAAGAAATGTGGAAGAAGAAGAGGGGTGAAAAACCAGAAAATCTAATATAAAATTCGCTGAAACTAACCCCTGTTTATAGAAGAACAACAACCATGTCCATTCATGAAGAGTTATGGCGAATAGACACTTCTTTTGAAATTTAAATTTTGAACTCAACTGACACCATGTCAACATGGTCATCATAGGCATGTCGACATCCCCAAGCAATTTTTGATGATTTGATTTTCTTTGAAAATAACCTTTATCTTATATTAAAACTATTTTAAACTTTTCTAATATACTTGACTATAGTTAAAATACATAAGTAAATATAGAGAATAATATATATATATATATATATAATTTAACTATAATTTTATATTTAAATCTTAAGTATAAATATTTAAAAGTTAAATATATTATTTTAAAAGATATTTTAAAATCAGGAGTAATTTCGACTTTGAAATTAAAGATGATTTTGAGGCTAAAATTATTTAAAATCAGGATAGAGGTTTTTGATGCTTTTTTAAAAGGAAGGTTTTGAAAACATTTTAAAAACAGGATATAATTTTGAAAAATCAGTTTGAATAAAAAGTTAACAGATACAAAACAATGTTCCACTAGATTTTTCATAGGTTCCATCCTACTTAGGGTTCCATCCCTTTAACAGGCTCGAAGTGGATTCCATTCCACGAATAAATTGGATTTTAAGATGCCAGTGCTTTTCTACGATTTTTAACAAAATTTCTAATTAAAGAATAAATTACTTAAATTCTTGAACTTTTTATATTCTAAATACTCATGAGTCTTCAATCTTGATGTCTTGAATCTCTATATTGTACAGTCTTCATTCTTGTTACCTGCATGGTTAAATACTGCATATACATATTTATCTAAACTTATAATGTTAGTATTTATATTTTATAATCTATTATAAGGTTGCTGTCATCAAAACCATCATCTCACGGACTAACAATCTCTCCCCTTTTGATGATGACAACCTTTGTTTATAAAATATTACTTCTACCCTAATAACTCTCCCTTAATCTATAACTCCCCCTTAATTTATGCCTAACTAACCTATTTTATATTTCTCCCCCTTTGTCATCAACAAAAACTAACCCCCCCCTCATTCTTGGACTAGAGTACCTGTATTAATAAACTATACAATGGAATATATAATAGATAGATTAAGAAATAATTATCCTTATGAACATGATAATTAATCAAGGATTATATACATTTCAATGTATATATATATACATGTTTTATGTAGCAACCATCAAACCAATTTAAGAAATCAATCCACACCGACTATCAATCCAAACCAAATCAAATTAATTCAAACAAACAATTCAAACAAAGCAAACAAATAAAAATCAAATGTTACGTGGAACTTCCACCCATCCGTCTTCTCCAAAGATTGGATCTGCCTTAATAGCATCCCAATTATCATTGTCGTTGGTGAGAGAGACTGGAGGATGTGCTTCATTATCATCCTTGTGTAGGGTGGAAATCATCTATCGTATTGCATCGAAACGCCTTTCTTGATCCTTAATCATCTACATTTGACTCAATTCTAAATGTCGCTGGTTATGAAGAATGAACGAGAGAATACTCTTGAACGAATTAAGAGTTTCTTCAAGATTTTCGAATAAATTATGAATTGGATTAGCCATAGTTGAATTTGTGAAAGAAACGAAGAATTAGAAGATAGGAAATATTTTTCAGTGAAGAATGCTGGAAGAAATAGGTATATATAGGTATAGAAATTCGTTTAAAATGAATAGACATATGGTTCTTATCCAAATTTCAAATTCAAAATCAATTGTCATTTCTGACCAGTACATGTCGACATGGTCATAGTGAGGATGTCGACATGGGTTAGTGAAAAATTATGACTAATTTGATTTTGTGAATAATTGTGTGTGTATATATATATATATATTTATATACTATACTAACATTTATTCTGGAGATAGGATTAACAGAAAAGAAATTTCATTTCATTGCATACTAAGATGTTACAATGATTAAACACACACCAAACTACATAAACTTTCGAATTAAACAAACTAAAACACATACAACAAGATACGAAAAGATAAAACTAGTTAGAGGATGATGATGATGAAGAAAGTCCAAGTTTCTTGCTGACTTTGGAAATGAACTTGTTCATCTTGGATGAAATTTTTTCCAACTTCTTACTAACGGACCGCTTAAGAATCCGTTGATTCTCAACAATCGTCTTTTGATTTTTGAGAAGGGTTTTGGTGGATGGATTAGGAGGATAGTCAATGCTTTCCAAGGAGGTTTCACCTTCTTCTTCTTCAATTTCCATTTCATCCTCTTCTTCTTCTTCTTCCATTTCCTTATGAGCCAAACGCTCTTCCTTTTCGGCAAGTGTCTCATAAGATTAAAAAAAAAATGGAATTTTCATAAGCGAAATGTTGGAATGATTGAAAACTTTTCTAGAAACAAATTTTTCGCCTTTGAAATCCACTCCAAAATAGTTAAAAATCCGAGTGAGATAAATTTCATGATATGAAGTATTCTCACCCATTTCAAGATTTTTAGGACGAAGTTCATCCAAAATAACTTACGCCCAATTTATGTCATAATTTCCAAAAATAGCAAAAAGAGCTATGCAAACTTTTGAAGTAGGATTGTTAAAATTCCCCGATCTTGGGGTCAAAGTATGTTTCAAAAGAAGATTGACAATCCTTGTCTTTGGTCGAAAATTTCGATTTTTGAATTCAAAATTATCATTCCCTTCGAAAATGTGTTGAAATGTCTCACTATCATTTTCATCGATTTTAAAATTAGAAAGATCCGTTCCCCTACACTTGCAATTGAGAATGGTACCCAAAAGATCACAATTCAAAACATTTCTAGTGCCTTTGATACTACTCCAAATTTCATCCTCATTTCCGTGATAAAATCCTCAGTTTAAATTAGCATAGAAAATTTTGACAAGATTTGGATAGCAAACAAAATCATTTTGAGAAGTATCAATAAGACTAAGAACTCCATTGTTTGCAAAAGGAGATTCAAGTTCATAAGAAGAGAAATCTTGAAAAATAGCAAACTTTTTAGGATGGACTTTGGCATAATGAGCACAATTGATGTATGCTTTTATTGCCTTCGGATCATTGAATAATTGCTCTTTTATTTTTCTGGAAATTCTCATGGTGGAGGGGTTGCTTGAAGAAGCCATTAAACTAGAGAGTAGAGAGCTTGAAGTTTTGAAGAGAGAGTTTGAATTTGAAAATGAGAGTGAAAAGATATGATAAAAGATAGTGAATAAATAGATTCTCAAAAGACATATTCTCTGGTCAAATGGTAGCTTTTAAGAGAATTGAATGAAGTGAAAAGATGGAGGGAAATTCAAACATTTGAATCAAATTTTGAAATTCAAATTCTGGTACCCATGTCGACACCATGGTAGGCACCATGTCGACATGTGCCGGTGAATTTTGATAATTGATTTTTCCTAAGTTCTCTAATATATATATATATATATACTTATTATTTTTAATGTATATATATATATATATATCTGAAATATTTATAGTATTCAGAAAATTATACTATTAAAAAATAATAAAATAATAAGATATTATAAAAAATAAATTTTAAAATTCAAACAACACGCCAATTCAAAATCAATCCATCAATCAATCAAGCAACTCATTCTAAGCAAGCAATTTCAACTAGTTGTATTGTAAAACGTGTACCTTTTTCTGAGTCCGTTTCTTTGAATTCGTCGGAGTCGTGAACAGCTATGAAACACAAATTCGAATTATCTGTCTTCTGATCATCATCACTTGAGGATGAGTCTGAGTCATCTAGATTAGCAGTAAATGCACGCTTCCGTTTCTTTGCTGGATCATTGTTCATAGGAGGATTTTACCTATCTGGATACGGACAGTCTCTTTTGAAATGGCCTGGTTCATCACAGTTGTAACATTTGACATTATTTGGCACTACATTCTGATTTCCAGAGTTCTTATAGTTGTTTCTCTTGAGATTATTCATCTTTCTGTATTTCAGGAATTTCCTAAAATTTCTGGTCATAAAGGCTATCTCTTCATCATTATCGTTGTTTGAGTCTGATTCATCGGTCAATGCATTGAATGCCATTGATTTCTTTTCAGATGCTTTACTTTCTCTTCTCCCGATCATTTGAACTTCATACGACATTAGATTTCAAATTAATTCTTCTATTTTTAAAGTACTGATGTCATTTGCCTCTTCAATCGCAAGTGTCTTTTGATCCCATTCTGGAGTTAGAGAGTTTAAAATCTTTCTGACTTGATCTTCTTTAGAAAATTCCTTTTCCAAAGATATAGAGAATGCACAATATCCTGAAATCTACTATACATATCTGAAATAGACTCATTAGGATTCATTTTAAATAATTGAAACTGATTTGTGAGCATGGAAATTTTGGTCTGTTTAACTTTGCTTTTACCTTCGTGTGTAACTTGCAAAGTTTTTCCAGATTTCATGTGCAGACTTTCAAACTAACACTCTATTGAATTCATTTATATCTAGTGAACAAAACAAAATATTCATTGCCTTAGAATTATTTTGTGCAAAAGTCTTTTGCTCAGCAGTCCACTGTGCAAAATTAGTTCTGGGTTCAGAATATTCAGTTTGTGTGATATTCCAAGTGTCTAACCCTATAGATTGTAAATATATTTTCATCCTACATGCCCAATATGCATAGTTACTGCCATTAAAAAGTGGTGGTCTGACAGTAGACCGACCCTCTACAAATGAACTAGTGACAGGGATACTAGTGTTAATAACAGTACCAGTGTTGGTAGCCATTTTGAAGACTTTTCAAAAATCAGATTATGAAACTTTGAAAACCTTGCTCTGATACCAATTATTAGAAATGCAGATTATGGATCTTAAGGCTAGGATTAACACTAGAGGGGGTTGAATAGTGTTTGTAAAGAATTACTAAATCTTTTTGAGTTTATGTTAATTTAGACACAGATGTATGCAATATACAGATACAGGGATAATCACAGAAACAAGCACAGATGCAGAAATAAAATAAAAGCAGTAAAGGAAAGAACACACCAGATTTTATACTGGTCGGAGTTACCCTACATCCAGTCCCGCAGCAAAAGTACGGATTTTCTTTCAAAAGCAATTGTACAATTACACCCTCGATTTCAAGGCTACGAGGTACACCCTCCAGAATTTCAATCCTCTGGGTAGAGATACTTGATTTCCGGGCCACAAGTTTACCCAATTGATTTACCAAGGCCACGATTACACCTTTTCTCGCTTGATTGATTTTCAAGGCCATAATCACACCTTTTCTCACTTAATAGATTACAAAGAAGCCTATAACTCTGAATAGCACTAAGAACCTTGTTGAGATAGTGATAGAGAATCAAACTAGAAATGATCGAGTTCGATTCAATGTTGATTTCGACAGAGTAACGGTAAGAATATGTATTAAGAAATGTGGAAGAAGAAGAGGAGTGAAAAAACAGAAAATCTGATATAAAATTCGTTGAAACTAACCCCTATTTATAGAAGAACAATAGCCATGTCCATTCATGAAGAGTTATGGCGAATAGACACTTCTTTTGAAATTTAAATTTTGAACTCAGCTGACATCATGTCGACATAGTCACCATTGGCATGCCGACATCCCAAAGAAATTTTTGATGATTTGATTTTCTTTGAAAATAACCTTTATATTATATTAAAACTATTTTAAACTTTTCTAATATACTTGACTATAGTTAAAATACATAAGTAAATATAGAGAATAATATATATAAAATTTAACTATAATTTTATATTTAAATCTTAAGTATAAATATTTAAAAGTTAAATATATTATTTTAAAAGATAGTTTAAAACCAGGAGTAATTTTGACTTTGAAATTCAAGATTATTTTAAGGCTAAAATTATTTAAAATCAGGATAGAGGTTTTTGATGCTTTTAAAAGGAAGGTTTTGAAAACATTTTAAAAAATGATATAATTTTGAAAAATCATTTTGAATAAAAAGTAAGCGGATACAAAAGAATTTTCCACTAGATTTTTCATAGGCTCCATCCTACTTAGGGTTCCGTTCCTTTAATAGGCTCGAAGTGGATTCCATTCCATGAATAAATTGGATTTTAAGATGCCAAAACTTTTATATGAGTTTTAACAAAATTTCTAATTAAAGAATAAATTTCTTCAATTCTTGAACTCTTGATATTCTTGATACTCATGAGTCTTCAATCTTGATATCTTGAATCTCTATATTGTACAATCTTCATTCTTGGTACCTACATGGTTAAATCCTGCATATACATATTTATCTAAACTTATAATGTTAGTATTTATATTTTATAATCTATTCTAAGGTTGTTGTCATCAAAACCATAATCTCACGGACTAACACATACATCCAAATAGTATAAGTATTAATTAATTCATTAATCAAGTTTACTTTTACTAAACATACTTAGAAAATTCTAGAATATAATTAACAAAAAGTAAGCATAAAAAGACAAAATGTGTTATAAAAGTCAAAAAGTAAACACTAAATCAAACAAACATGATTGTTATATCTTTTACTTAATACATAAGTGAAAATGACATAAAGTAATGATTTGAAATGTGATATTAAGTATTGAAAAAATTAGTTTGCTTAAAGTATAAGCAAAGGGTATTTTGGTCTTTTTACAGAATATAATTTTAATCCAAATTTTTTCCTATAAATACCAACACATTTTCTCACCTTTTTCACACATTTTTTCTCCATTTTCATGCTCTTCTTCCACTCTTTAATGGCTTCCATACCCCTTTTAAAAAAATTCCAAAAGTGTAACAAAGTTATGGAAAAAATAATCGACAAAAAAGTATACCACTTAAGTCATGTTCAAACTAGTAAGATCCATCCATCCACCCAAGGCCATGACCACCTAGAAACCATCTGCTCCTCCTTTCATCTCAACTTCTAGGATAATGGAGCTATAGCTGGATTTCATGAAGTTTTAGGAAATAGTGACGAAGCTGTAGTCAAATCCCTAGTGACAAAAGTAGCAAAATTTGTAGGAAGTGTGGTTTAGATCTGGATGCCTTAAAGTTTGACAGAGTGGAATCCAAAATGAGTTATTTCTTCCTTTAAGTTCATAAAATCATGGTTAAGTTGAAGGAACTTTAAGTGTTAAGTGTTGTTTGAAAACTCTTGTTGAATGTTTTTTTTTACTTTGTTTGATAAAACAATGGTTTTATTTCCTTGTTTGAATATTTGGATTGTTAATTGAGTATTTTAAAATTTAGAAGTTAAATACTTAATGGGGTATTCGAAAATGACTAGTACATGTGTTTCATCTGCGGGATCCAAGGAGACCTGGGCGAGGGACGGAACATGTCGAAGGGAAAGCCCAGATGCTCCAAAATAAATACTAAACTGTTTTAACCTAAGATAAAAAAAGTGTTATTAATATTTGATATAATGAAGCATTGATTATCATTTATTTTTGTGTTTATTTCATTGATTGGTTGTTTGAATTAGGCTCAGCCAGTTTATGAGCACTAGTTATTATTTATTGATTGTTAACATTGCTTGACTAGTTTATGAGCAATTAATTATCTATATGCATAGGCTAGGTAGAAATTGACTATAGGATAACACCTTATGATTTATTTTACGACTTGACTATAAGGTGTTTAGCTATAGTATTTGGTTGACTAAAATTTAGAGAATTGTTTTGAAAATCGGTTTAAAGTTGAAATGTTATGAAATGTTTTTCTTTGAAAGAGAAAAAAAAATATTTGAGAAAAAATATTTTAAAGTGATTTTAAATAAACTGGTTTGTATTAAAAATGTTATATAAACTGGAAAAAATTCTAAGGACTAAACTCGATAGTTTTCATACGATTTTTTAAAAGGATTTCGAAATTGAAATTATTACAGATTAGAAGTATTTGTAATTATTAGTGTAAATGATTTTGCCGCTACGGGGTATAAGGTGATTTGTTATGTTATCAAGGATTCAGGTAACCTATAATCTATGAAACGCATGGGCAAAGGAGGTGTAGATGTTCTATAGCCTCGATGTAGTCCACTCTTAGAATTAGAGGGATGCGCTAATCTATTATTTATTCGAAAAGCTAGACCCAAGGGCCTGGTTATGGCTAGATATCTCTAGAGATTTGGTAGCATATGGTTTTGCATGCTTGGATATTAGTATTGTTTCAGAAGGTGATTTGCTTTCAGATCCCGAAGTAAAGGACTAGTTTGAATATATATATATATATATATATATATATATATATATATTTCATTAGTTCTGAAATAAGAATTCGGGAATAAAGTCCAAAGAGATAATTTCCGTAAAGTTAATTAGACTTTGAAAATCTAAATTTGAAGATTAAGCTTAAGTGGGTAGTTTTGGGAATTGCATATTGTTTGTTGCATCGTAGGCTCCATGATTCTTATTTGTGGTAGGAGAACTACGCTGACTTGATCCTGTTATCTAATTGTGTATCCAATTAGATAGGGATACGTAGGCAGTCACAAGTGATACTGATACAGCCCCAATAATAAAATAACATTTTTCGATTTATTGTTTGTTATATATCATGTATTGATGTACTTTTCATGCTTACTATTTTATTCCGCATTTGACATGTTTATTGAGTTAGCAAGAATAGATATTGCTGTCTCTCTTATCAGAGTAGTGCAGCGGTAGATTTATTTGTATTTGGCAATTATTGAAGCACACCTAGTATATTAAATTGAGTACTCTTATAACTTGTAAATTTGAAATTGTATCCTATATATTTATATTGTTGAATATTTACCAAATATTGTGCATTAAGTTGGTAGTTTTCATTCGAAGTTTTAGTGCAGACGGATTTTTCGGCAATTTCGACTGGTCCGAAAATCCGGGTCATCACATTTGGTATAAGAGCTTAGGTTAGGTGCATAAGTAAAATTTGTCTAGGTTAGTAAATCAACCTAGGAATATTATAAATGAAACTACCTTAATTTGATAAATAAAATGGATAAAATAAGGCACTATGCCTTCGGTCGGGGTTATAGGCGGTGTTACTATTTTTGGTGTGCTTAAGTTTCGTTAATTGTTGTTTTTTCATTATATTTGTAACAAATCGTAATTTTCGATGAAAAGAAAAATAATATTTAATTTAATAAGTTGTGGGTTTTAATATTGGAAGAAATAAAAATTTATGATTTAGTAATAAGAAAATAACTAAAATGTAATGTTAATAATGTTAATTTAAGGCAATTGATAACTATTTTAATGCAATCTCAATTAATCGGAATGCTTGGAAAGTTATAATTGTCATAAAGTGTAAAAGGTAAATAAACCCAATGTTGTATTAAACGATGAACTTATATGTAATTAACTGAAATTGATTAAAATAGAATAATTAGTCTGTATGTGAATTTATTATTTTTGTTTGTTAATAAAAAAAATAGAATTGTTTTTAAAATTGTAAGTTGTAAAAATGGTTTAATTATCATTGCACTATTTAATCCGTTGAAACTGAATTGGAAATCAATTGCAATTAATCTATTTATATACTGCAGTTAATGTGAATTAAGATGGTAACCGTAGAATATTGATGTAATAAATGGTAAACCAATTTTAGCTATGTCCATAAAGTAACGATTAACTGAATAAAAGATTGAAATCAAAATGAATCAATTTATTGGGTTTTAAATTATAATTAATGAATCTATTACAATTGAAATTGGAACGTTGTAATTAGCGCAATATTAATAGTTTAATCTGACATGGAAAATTTGTTTTAAAAGAATATAGTTACTAGCTAATCAAAAGTGATAAAAATTTGTTAGTTATCAAATTTGAATTTGAAAATTGATAATTTAATAATAAATTATTTAATTAACGTAAAAATAGCCATTTTAGTCACTATCTTGAATTTCAACGAAACTAGTCTCATCGGATCCATAACAGTGAATTTTTGTAGGATTTCAAGTTTCATAGTGATTGGACTTGTCGTTTGATCATGCGGGCTCGAAACGCATAGAAATAAATTTAATGAAATCAGTCTAAATAAGTTGATTTTAAAAGATAACTTCTGTATACAATTGAATTAGGACTTGAAACTTGTTCTATTAAGTTTAAAAATATCAAAACATATATTTCGATATATTGGATGACCTATTTTCGTTTCGGGAACGAAACGGGAATTTTGGGTCGTTGTTATCATTTCGATCCAACCCTGCCTATATATATGCTGTTATAAACCCCTAGTTGTTTCTCATTTTATTTTTTTCTGTACGTACATCTTATTCCTCCTTCTCAAACATTAGAACTTCAAACCTAATTCCCAAAATTACAAAACCAAATTTAAAAAAAAAACGGTTGCTATAGGTTTACTTCGAGTTAGAAATAGGTTCGCTTCGGGTTCTAGAGGCAAAAATCGTACAGCGACTTCGGGTTAGAGAAAGTTCCATGCCAAACAAGGCAGATCTGGTCGCGCTTCGAGTCCCAAAGGCAAAAACCCTGTAGCGACTTCGGGTCAGGAGCCAAATGACTTGGGTCTCGGGTCATTTTCGCAAAAACTCAAAGCAAGCATTGGGTAATTGAGGTAACGACTAAAAGTAAGACACAAAGTCGAAATTTTACAGTCTTCTAAAGTTAGTAACTTTTGCATATGAGCTTGGATTCATCCGCGGTTTTCTCCGTTACAATCTATCAAAATTCTGAACATTTTGGAACAGGTTTGGCTACATTCTGAGACTGTTAAATTTTTAGGCTAATTTGGATTTAAAATCGACGACAAATCGAATGTTAGTGTTTTAGCCCACTCACAACTACTAAATTATCTTACGTTAGTTAAATTGAATTTATAATGTGATAGAAATTGATTGATTGATGTTTGGTATATTTAAATTGTCATTCCAGTTAAATCTGACTTTTATTGAATTTAATCGCCATTTAATTTAATATTGAATTCTAAATTGCCTATTACTACCTATTATTAATAACCGGTCAGTTGTTGTTATATATTTGTTGATTTGAATGGTGATTGTGACGAATGTTTGATTGTTGATATTGGATGACTGGATGTTACATTTATATTGTTGTAACACTGCAAGTTCCCTTAAATTCCCTATGTGTTGAAATGATATATATCCAAATGATATATAGATTAGGGGAAAATTGTTATGGGTTGGAATGATAAACCCGAGCGATTTTAAGGATTTTGAAATTTATTCGCGATTGCAGGTTGAACTGATATATACCCGTAAATATAAATATTTGCGATTGAAATGATTAATATTTGTATCACTTGACCGTATGGTAGAAAATTATATATTGACACCGGATTGGTTAAAATAAATTATTTTAAAACCTTAAATTTTTAAGTTCAGTTAAATGATATTTTGAAATAAAAATTTGGATTTATATAAACTGAATTATTCTCAAAAATCCAAGCTTTAATGTTGAAATTGGATTTGGTTTAAATGAATTGTTTAAAGAATTTAAATTGAAATTTTGAAGTTGGATTTGAAGTCTAAATGAAATTTATCGAAATTGAATTATTGAAATATTTGAATATTTAAGCTATGAAATCTACTAAATTGGAAATAGTTTGAATTTATTGTTCGAACATGATTTTGAAATCGATATTGATTACTTCATTTTAAATGTGAATGTGAATTGAAAGACAAAATTTAATTGTTGATTTGAAAGCTGTACATGGTCCAAATGTGTTGAAATGAAAGAAATAATATAATTTAATATTAATTTCAAATTTATTATTTTAATATAAACTGTTTTAAAATATATTATTTCAAATCCTGATTATTAAGATTTTCAAACTATTAAACTAATTTAATCTATTTTAAACTATTTTAATCCATTTTAATCAATTTAAACTATTTTAATCATCTTAACTATTTTAACTCATTTTAATCTATTTTATCTATTTAATCCAGTTTAATCTATTTTAACCTATTTTAAACTAATTAATCCATTTTAAACTAATTTAATCTATTTAATCTGTTTTAAATATATTTCATTTTAAATCTATTTAAACTATTTAAATTATTTAAAATATTTTAACTACTTAAACTATTTAATCTACTTTAAATCGTTTAAACAATTTTAGGATATTTTAACTATTTTAAACTATTTTTAAAACCATTAAAACTATTTATGACTATCTAAACTATTTTCTAAAATTTCAGACTATTTAAAGTTGAAGTATTTATATTTAAATCCTTGATGATGATATAAGCTAAGTTGGGATTTGAAATTGATACCTTTTTGTGAAATGACATATTTAAGTAAATATGATGATTTTGGAATAAGGATTTAATTAACCTATCTTATCGATAATTTCAAAACTTAATATGATTTTGATAGTGAATATGATTTCGAAAGCGATATGGTTTTGAATTGAATATGATATTAGATATCAATTATGAATTGGTTTTGGAAATGTAAAAGGACCATCCGGTGTGAAAATAAGCCTTTGATTGTTAAAGAGACCGGATTGGATATTGTCATACTCTCTGCCAATACTGAAAACCACTTTAACAACTGTGTACGTGGTGGAGATTCTAGAATGAAGTAGGATGGTTTGGCGAACGATTTTGTATGAGGTATTAATGTAGCCTCGATTCCTATGAGTCAGCTTGATCTGGCTAAAGCAGGAGCCATGCCTGGCCAAGTGAGGTCGCAGCTCCGATTTGACACATTTCTGTGATACTATATTATAACTTTGTAATGGATTTGATCGCCATCCCTCGATTTGATTTTGGGAGTGTGTTTCGAGGTGGGAGATCGTAACTGCTATGCGTTACCACTAATCCGGATCCCCAAAAGGGTAGTATCCTACCTTGGACATCGCCTCATGTGCCTTGTCTTATGCCTTATCACACCTTCCACGAGTTCATTTTGTACTGTACCTATGGAGTGCCCTCTAGATAAACCACCGGTTTGGCAGAGCTTGTAGTACTGTATAGACTACGAGAATATATAAAATGTGTTAAGGGAGATATGGGTAACACTTAATGCTATTTTAATACTTTAATTTACTGCAGACACTATTATAATAGCGTATTGTACTATGTATGTAGATAGTTTAACGGATCCTTAGGAGATGGAAATCTCGAACATCTCTTAAGTTATTACACTCAAATTGACACTAGATATGAGATGTCAAATCCTGTAAACATCTATGATGCCATTACACTCATATTTATTTACAATTGATTTAACTTACATAAGATCTTTTAGTTCTGACTTGAGTGTTTTGTCTTTTGAACTCTCTCGGGTCGGTCTGAGCTTTTCAGTGTATCGAAGACTCCTTTGGGAGGACGAAGACAAAATTTAGTATTATGATTATTTATTACATTATGTCCACTGCATCATGTTGTTCCACTACATTTATTTATTTATTTATTTATTTCTGTTGTATGTAACTCTGATTTGTATTTTAAAAGTATAGTCAAATGTTATTTGTAAACAGCTTCATGAACTGTTTATTTGATTATTATATTTTGCCATTCTGCTATATTCTGTATTTTTTTTCTTACTCTCTTTATTTTTTCTTATTTATTCATAACAATCCTCTCTTTTGAATGGCTTGAGTTTGACATGTGTGGTTTGTTGTCGATTTAAACTATCCAAAAAGGTGGGCCATTATAATATTTTTCCAACCTTGTAATTTCAAGGACGAAATTCTTTTAAGTAGGGGAGAATGTAACGACCCAGAATTTGACCACTTTAAATTATACAATTTAAAGTGATTTTAAATATAAAATATATAAAATTTTATGATTTAAATAATATTAGATAGGATTTGCAAAGGAAAATATACACAAAAAAGGAATACTTGCTTATATCGACAAAAGTGACAAAATCCTGATTTTAGAAAAGTAAGTTTCAGTGGTTAAATAAATTATTTTAATTAATTTGTGAGTGTTTGTATTTTTAAATAATATTATACAAACTTATTTATAAATTTGGTTTAAATAAATAAGTAGTTTAAATAAAACATCAAAATGTGACCATAAAACATTTTGTCGAAAATTAACGTTTTGTCGATTTAGAGTTATTGCAACATTATTGCACCTTTATTTTCTTATATATGAACATATATCCAAATAGTATAAGTTTTAAATAATTCAATAATCAAGTTTACTTTACTAAACATAATTAAAAAAACTCTATAACGCAGTTAACAAAAAGTAAGCATAAAAAGAAAAAAATGTTATAAAAGTCAAAAATTAAATATTAAATCAAACAAACATAATTATTATATTATTTACTTAATACTTAAATGAAAATGACATAAAGTAATGATTTGAAATGTGATGTTAAATGTTTGAAAATTAGTTTGCTTAAAGTATAAGCAAAAGGTATTTTAGTCTTTTTACATAATATTATTTTAATCTAAATTTTTTCCTATAAATACCAACACACTTTCTCACTTTTTTTCACACATTTCTTCCCCCTTTTGAAGCTCTTCTTCCACTTTTTAATGGCTTCCACACATCTCTTAAAAATATTCCAAAAGCGTAACAAAGTTATGGCAAAAATAATCAACAAAAATGTATACCACTTAAGTCGTGTTCAAGCTAGTAAGTTCCATCCATCCACCCAAGGCCATGCCCATCTAGAAGCCATCTCCACCTCTTTTCATCTCAACTTCTAATACAATGGAGCTATAGCCAGATTTCAAGAAGTTTCAGGAAATAGTAGCGAAGTTATAGTCAAATCCGTAGTGATATAGTTAGCAAAGTTGGTAGGAAGTATGGGTTAGATCTGGAGTTCCTTGCCTTAAAGTTTGACAAAGTGGAATACAAGTAAGTTATTTCTTCCTTTAAGCTCATAAAATCATGGTTATGTTGAAGGAACTTTAATTGTTAAGTGTTGTTTGAAAACTCTTGTTGAATGCTTGTTTACTTTATTGCTAAAACAATGGTTTATTTCCTTATTTGACTATTTGGATGGTTAATTAAGTATTTTAAAATTTACAGGTTAAATACTTAATAAGGTATGCGAAAATGTCTAGTACACGTGTTCTGTCTATGAGATCTAAGAATGGGTGAGGGACGAAACATGTCGAAGGGAAAGCCCGGATGCTCCAAAATAAATATCAAACTGTTTTAACCCAAGATAAAATAAAGTGTTATTAATGTTTGATACAATAAAGCTTTGATTGTCATTTATTTTTGTATTTATTTCATTAATTGATTGTTTGAATTAGGCTCGGCTAATTTATGAGCTCTAGTTATTATTTATTGATTGTCGACATTGCTCAACCAGTTTATGAGCAATTAATTATCTATATGCATGGGGTGGGTAGAAAGTAACTGTAGGATAACACCTTGTGATTTATTTCACGAATTGACTATAAGGTGTTTGGCTGTAATATTTGGTTCGCTTAAATTTAATGAATTGTTTTGAAAATCGATTTTCAAGTTGAAATGTTATGAAATGTTTTCCTTTAAAAGAGAAAAAAGATATTTGAGAATAAATATTTTGAAATGATTTTAAATAAAACTAGTTTGTATAAAAAATGTTTTACAACAACGGAAAATTTTTAATGACTAAACCCGATGGTTTTAAGATGATTTTTGATAGGATTTGAAAATAGAATTTATTATAGATTAGAATTATTTGTAATTATTAGCGTAGAAGATTTTGCCGCTTCGAAATATAAAGTGATTTGTTATGTCACCAAAGATTCGAGTAACCTATAATCTACGAAACACATGGGTAAAGGAGGTGTAGATGTTCTATAGCCTCGGTGTAGTCTACTCTTGGAATAAAGGGATGCACCAATCTATTACTTATTCAGAATACTAGACACAGGGGTCTGGTTGTGGCAAGTAACCTCCCAAGATTTGGTAGCATACAATTTTTCTTGCTTGTATATTGGTATCGTTTCAGAAGGTGATTTGTTTTCAGTTCCTGAATTAAAGGACTAGTTAAAATTTGAATATAAAGGATATATATATATATATACATATTTCAAAAGTTCTGAAATAAGAATTCGAGAATAAAGTCCACAGAGATAATTTTCCTAAAGTTAATTAGATTTTGAAAAACTAAAATTGAAGATTAAGCCTAAGTGGGTAGTTTTGGGAATTGCATATTGTTTGTTGCATCGTAGACTCCATGAGTCTTATTTGCGGTAGGAGAACTATGTTGGCTTGATTCTGTTATCTAATTGGGTATCCAATTAGATAGGGGTATGTAGGTAGTCACAAGTGGTAGTGATGCATCCTCAGTAATAAAATAACATTTTTCTGTTTACTGTTTGCTATATATCGTGTATTGATGTACTTTTTCTACTTACTATTTTATTCCGCATTTGACATGTTTATTGAGTTAGAAAGAAAGACTATTGTTGTCCCTCTTATCAATGTTGTACAGCGGTAGATTTATTTGTATTTGGCATTTATTAAAGCACACTTAGTAGATTAAATTGATTACTCTAATAACTTGTAAAATTGAAATTATATCCTATACATTCTATAGTGTTGAATGTTTACCAAATATTGTGCATTAAGTTAGTAATTTTCATTCGAAGTTTTAGAAAGGATGGAATTTTCGGCAATTTTGAATGGTCCGAAAATCCGAATCGTTACTAATAACATTGGATCTTCTAATATAAATGTTTGGGTTATCGTAAGATAAAAACCCATCCGTGTTTATATGCGGCATGGTCTTACGAAATACCTTTGATCAAAGAATTTTACAAGTTATGATACATAAAATTCCTTGTGAAAATAATATCTAGGCGTTTGATTCATAAGTTTCCAAAATATAAATGAAGAAAGGTTGATTCTAGGATGGAGCATGAATATCATCATCCTACCCTTCTTAGCTACTTACCAAACAAAATAGTAAAGAAGTTGTATTGGTCGACTCAGTTTTAAGACCCAAATTATTTTAGGCCTCCATTTGAATAGTTAAAAGTGAACAAAATTAAAAATTATATGTTTTGTATATACTCTTAGGAGGTAGGAGAATGTTTTACAAGTTAATAAAGTAAAGTGATTTTATGAAAGGGTTTTAGAAATATAGTTGTGTCATCCAAAATGTTGAATCTAAATTTGAAATTTGTGAAATATTTTCATAAATTTGTGAAAGTTAAATGAAATTGGGTTAGTGAGAAGTTTTAGATGAGTATGTGTTGTACGTAGACCATTTCCCCTTTTCATATAGTTTTTGATCCATGATTCGAGTACATGACTTAAGGTATCTCACACCGATCCAAATAAGGATCTATCACTCGATTTTTGACAGCGAATACTTGGTGAGGATTTTAAACATGGAACGAAAATTTTTCAATCATATTTTATGGCTATTTAAGAAGAACATAGGTTTCTAATTAAGAAGTCTGATCAGGGTCCGCACTAGTAAATCAGGTGAGCGATGCTAATTGGAAGTGGAGTTATGTATTCGAGTAGTGATTGAATCAGATTTTGAATATAGATGATCTATGAACATCATGCGAACCTATGAATAGCATTAGCTGTTCATGTGGTGAAATTTTAGGGTTGAAATTCTTTTTAATGGGGGAGAGTGCAACGACCCAAAATTTTATCACTTTGATTTGGAATATTTAATCAATTTTTAATATTTGCTTTTAAATTTTTATATATAATAAAATCTATATGTCAAATAATTTTCTGATTGGATGACATATTTTTTTATATAATTTATAGAATTTTTCCATAATTTTTGTTTTAAAAAATAATTAAATTTTCATTTGATATTTTTACTACAAATGTGGGCTTTTTTGAACCTTTACAAAATAAGATAACCTATTTATTTTATTGTTATTTTTTGAATTGTGTCACGTTGTTGTACGCAATCGTATTTTTATTTATGCCGTTCGCGGCTCGTACGCGAACGGGATATTGTGTAACGATGTACACCAAAATATTTATAATAAAATAAAAATTAAAAACAACCCAACCATAATCTTTCACAATCCTTCTTCTTGTCCTAGTGTGCATGGTTTGGTTTCCTTTACATTAAACGCTTGTCCTTTTACATTAAATATGTGTTTTTTGGTTCCCTACCTGTGAAGTAATTTTCTTTTATATATTAGTGCTCTTGAACACATTTTCTTTCATTGTTTTATTCTTCGAAAAAACCAAAAGAGACACATTTCATTATTTTGCTCCTCTTTAAACCAAAAAGTAAGCACAACGCGCAAGAAACACAAAAGGTTTCACTACTCCATTTTCTTCTTGCACGGAAATTTATACACTTCAAGGACACACATTTTTCTTGCAGCAGTGTGTATATATGTGCGGGTGGCTATGTGCTATGTGAGTATGAATAGGTGTGTCTTTTGGGTGCATAAATTAGTGCGCATGTATCGGTACATGGCCGTGAACATGTAGTAGCAGGGAGTGCAATAGTTTGCATACAAATATGTGGGTTATGTGTTGTGTGATGAAGGAAGAGTGGAGGGGAAGCTTGGTTGGTGAATGTTGCAGGTGCATGACATTAAAATAAGAATGGGTACTTGGAAAGGTGGTGGTGGGTTTGGGTTAGAGGAATGTGGGCTGGACTGAAGTGTTTGGGTGAGGAATTTGTTTAACCTTATTTAATTTTTATAAATGAGCATGTTAGCTTTGAATGATGATATTTTCCCCTTATTGAATCCGCTTAACCCAATAATTTTTGTGTTCGGTTCGTATTGACGAATACAACACTTGAAGATATAGTTGTTGGTCTGGTGTAGTATAATTTAATGATAAATTAATACCGACTGGCTTTAATGACGTTAATTTGGATAATTACATGGTTAAATTAATTATACTTAATGGGTGTTATCTATTTGGCCAAATAAACACCATTCTATTAAAGTAAATTGAATAGAGTAATTTGGATATCTCTTTATCAGAATTTAGCACCTTTTCGTTAATTAAATTAATCGGACATCTAAATAGCAGAATAAATCTCCATTTTGTTATTTTATAGATTTGGAAATCCTATTATACATCATTAATTGATATGAAACTTCGAATAAGTGATATGTTAAAAAATGATGGTTATATGTTGAGTGTATTTATATAATCGTTGATTATGTAAATATCAGTTATCAACTTAGAAAGTTAAATTGAATGATATGGTACCTTGCTTAGGTATCATTGTGATTGTTAAGCCTCTTTCAAATTTAAAAGTTAATTATTGATTTGAAAGTTGTTTTAAGACTAATTATTATCTATTATAAGGTATTTAAGATTATTATTATTTAATAATAAGATTTAAAAGGTAGCAACTATTTATTAGTAATGTTTTAAAGATAATTAATAACTTTTTTAATAATGATTTAAGTTAATTATTTTATTAATACGATTATTAGAAGCTATTTCTTAAAGTTACTTAAGAATATTTAATCATTATTTTAAAGTTATTTAATTATTGTTTTTAAAGTGTTTTAATTATATTTTAGTTATTTATTTAAAGTTAATTATTATATATTTTAAAGTAGATTATTTTACTTAAAATATATTGGTTATATTATCAAATTTTAAAAGTTTATTTTTATTATTAAAATAACATCGCTTTAAAGTTAATTTACTATTATGTTAATATTGTTTGAAAAGTTAATTTATTAACATATTAATGTTGTTTTAAAGTTATTTAAGTATATTTTAAATATTTTTGAAAGTTACTTAATGATGTGTTAAATATGGTTTAAAGATAATTAATTATTTATTAAATGTTTTTAGTTAATAAATTGTTTTATAAAAAGGTATTTAAAAACAATAAAATATTTATTTAAAAAGGAATCATTTTAAATGGAAAGACTTGTATAAAAGTTTTATTTAAGGAAAAAAAGTCATTTAAGGATTTGTAAAATTTGGAAAGAGATTTTGGAAATTAGATAGAAGTTTGGTACAATGGTATTTGAGATTTATAAAAGGAGTTTTATAAATAATTTTGGAGACTTACAAATAGAGTTTTACAAAATAAGCTTGAAGATTTATAAAAGAATGTTTATAAAAAGAATTGGAGATTTATAAAGGAGATTTATAAGAAGAAAATAGTGTTTTGGGTTATTTATATCTCCCTTTAAACAATGTTTGATTTTGGTCATTTTAATATGATTTTGAAATAGAAAATCTTTCTGAATGTTTTGAGAATATACTTATACCATTTTATGAGTATATGAAAAAGGTATTCCAAGTTTTAAAAGGAATGGTTTGTTAATATACTTACACTGGTGTGATAATATATGAATATTTTGATATATATTTTGAAAAGAGATTTAATTTATGAAAGATTGATGTAAGAGGCTTAGTGGTTGCCATGGGAAACGAAATCTCTGTTTGAATGTTGGTTTATTGATAGTCAAATAACCGACTATTAAATCTTGGCCTAAATATGTAACTCTTCTTAATTTGATGGTATGGAAACATTCCTTACTTAACATCAAAGGATAACTCTAGACATATCTTGGAGAAATGCTAGGATTATATGATACAGTTACCATCGGTGGTGTTATACTGTGCATACAGACTCATTTTGTTCTTCTAGGTCAAATAATAAGGAGATCCGTCCACTTAAATGGTTGGGGGTGATCCCCGCTCTTATGTACTGTCAGATTATTTCCTAAAGAACCAGTATTGAGCATTCTGAAAAATCGACGATTGGTTTCTAGGGCGCCCGATAAGCGGGGAAGGGTACTCTTAAGAGATGAATTGCACCGTAACTACTCCAAAAACTATATATGGCTCTATTGAGGAGTTTCATGAACCGAGATGTTGGAATCCATATGTGGTTCTGAGAACCATTGGGGTATGGGAGTTCATATGTGATTTCATGATCTATTCAAGATATAGGGATCCATGTGTGACTTCGAGACCCGCTGGGGTATTTGAATCCATGTGGGTTTCCATGATCTGTTTGAGTTGTGGTGCATGAGCTCGAACACCAGACGTAGCCTCATCAGTGGTAATGACTAAAACTAGAGATATGAGTCATGACCAGTAGGGTTGGCAAACCCATAGGGTGTAGTCGGCTCCACCTAGACGTTACCTACAGTTGTTATTCATGCATGAAGCGATGCACTCAGTCTTAGCTAGACCAGCTATGTTTTTCCTATGGTACATCACTAGGTATGTATGCTCTTTCGGAAGGATATCTCTGTTCGTTGTGTAAGAGGATCATTCTCAAAGTACCCAGGGCACCTACATCGAATCCGACATAATTAGTAAACAAGCCTTACCGATTTTTGATATATATGCCTATTATTGTTGTGATGTACACTCACAAGCTTCATAGCTACTTGGTTATTATTATTTTCGTCCTTAGACATTACTATAATATCATTGGATTTTATGATATAAATGTTTGGGTTATCATAAGGTAAAAACCCATCCATGTTTATGTGCGGCATGGTCTTACAAGAAACCTTTGATTTTAAAGAATTTTACAAGTTATAATAAATAAAGTTCCTTGTGATTTGAGTTTCTCGCGTTCTTTTTACCAGACTGACCCGGGCATTGTTTTCGATAATGCTCGGGTCAGCCTGAGCATACTTTCCAGATTTAGCTGGACATTTGGGGATTTCAAGAGCCGAGCTGGATTCTCTAAGACGTATTCAAGTATCTTATATTTTATGCTTTTTATTGCTTTTAGATCTCTGTATTTATTAGTCAGCAATTGTAAGGACACGATGTCATAATTGTCCATCCTAAAATAGGTTATTATGCTCTAATTTATGTTAGGTATGTATAAATAAGATGATTTCTTTTTGTAAAAATCTTGTGTATATTATATATTTATCTCGTCAAGATGTGAGATTCTGTTATTTCTTTTCTTTCGTTCACCCTAACAGTATGTCTTTCCAGCACTTGGATATTCGGCACGTGAATACCATGGATGTATTTATGTCGATTTCTAAAGGTCGAAAATGTGGGCCATTAAGCTTTGGTTAAACGAACATCTAGGCCTTGGTGGGGGTAAGCTCATTATAAACAGGGTTGGTAAAACCCTAGAATAAGTAACTCATTAGCGATAGGATTAGTAATATCTTAGAATGGGTATGAATGTGTGTGTGTGTGTGTATAAGAGCGCGTACTTATTATTTTGTAAAATTTTTTTATATTGTGTTGTTTGATCTGTTGAGTGGTTTATGAATTCTGGTTGATGCGTTTGGCCTCTGTTATCAGTAGTAATTTATAAACACTGAACAAGGCCAATCGACACAATATGGTTTTAAATTGGTAAATGAAATAATTTTACCTAGGATTATATTTTATATATGAAAGGATAATTTTTCAAAAATTTAATATAACTATTCTTGGTGGTGCTTGTTTGATAAGAAATGGTAATATTCCATTAAAATCATCTAGGATTTGATTGGTTATGTTCACCCACTCCTAAGCAATGACCATTGTTTGTTAATCTATCTGAAATTTTCCTTTTTGAACTTCGGTTGGCAAGTAAGAAGTTTGGGAACATTTAAACAGACACATTGCGAATTAAGTTTAACAATTTGACTTTAAAGCGTCAGTTGACAATGTAGGGTTAGAAATTTTGGTTTTGATAAAAGTTGCACATTAAAAGAAAATTTAGAATATTTTAAAATAAATATTTTAGAGTTGATTCTATGAAATTGGGTTTTTATATAAGAAGTCTAATGAAAGAAAACTAAACTATTTCTGAAAGAAATATAAGGAACCGATTTTACAAAAAATTGGTTCATAAAAACGTGTTTTATAAATAAAAGGAATATGAGCCTTTAAATCTCGGTATTTATGTAAAATGATTTTCAAGGTTTGAAGGAAATAATAATAGTATTATTTGAAGATATTATATGAAAGAAATAATTCAAAAAGGGATTTATTTTTAAGTAAATATATGCCTTGTTATTTCAGATAATTTTGGGAATAGTAAGAATTGTTTATTTAAAAGTATTTTTAAATATAAATATTTTTGAAAAAGAAATTCTATAGAGGAAATTTGAACGAAAAGGTATATTTTCTTTGGATTGATTCGGGGAATGAGTCTCAATTTGTTTTATGGTGATCAGGATAGTTTCTAAGCGACAATCAAATGTTTGCTTAGGAGAATGGTATTATGCACTTAGTAAATTATTCTCTTTGTCATTATACGATCAAAATGAGTTTGAATCCGAATGAACCCAAAGCAAGTTGGAAATTGATATTTTTTGGTAAAATTGCTTATTTGGTAATATATATAATGTTTTTCTAAAAAATGGGCTTGAGAAAGAAGGAAAGTGTTTTAAAATTAACTAGTTCGAGTGGCTTGAAAATAACTAAAAATGGACAGAGGATGTGTCAGGGTGGTAGATACTTTTCTAAAGCACTACCCTTTTCTTTTGAAAACCCAGGAGAACCCGACAGGCCGGTAAACTCCTGAGAAGGGCGCAGTAAAGCCGCCCGCTGATCCAAGCCTCCATGCCCCCAGGTAAATTTATATAGGATAGGAAAGCGCATGGTAGGAATCGAACTTGGGTCTTTTTACCAGAACCCAAGCCTCATTTCCACTGCACTACACCCGCGGACAGTTAAGGGAATATATAATAATTGTTCGACAGTTCCTAGTTCCTTGGTTTCATTTTGGGGTTACTCAGGCTATATATAGATTTGTTATGGATTATCTATATAACATCATTCAAAAGTTTCTGAAATAAATATCCAGGCATTTGACTCTTATGTTTCCAAAATATAAAGGTATCTTGATTTAAAATGAGCTAATTAATAAAGTTTTAATTAGGTCAAATTTAATAAGAAGGTTTAACAATTTTTTTTAATTAAACTGTGTCTTTTGATTTAAACATCAAGGAAGTTTAAAATTATTTGATGTTATTGGGCCGCCTAATAAACATTTTTACCCCTCGGTGTCTAAACAAAAGTAGATTCTAGGATGGAGTTTGGATACCAACATCCTACTGTTCTTAGCTACTTACCAAACCAAACGGGTAAAGAAGTTGTATTAGCCGACTCTGTTTTATGTCACAAATTATTTTGGGCTTCCATCTAAATAATTAAAAGTGAACATAATTAAAATTTATATGTTTTGTATATACTCTTAAGATGTAGGAGAATATTATACAGGTTAATAAAGTAAAGTGATTTTATGAAAGGGTTTCATAAATACAATTGTATCATCTAAAATATTAAATCTAAATTGGAATTTTGTGAAAAAAAATCATAAATTTTAGAGCGTTAAAGGAAATTGCTTAAGTAAGAACCTTTAGATGAGTACATAGGTTGTACATATTTAATTTCCCCTTCTCATATAGTTTTCGATCCAAGATTCGAGTACATGACTTGAGGTGTCTCACATCGATCCGAATAAGGATCCATCACTCAATTTTTTTAGGGCAAACATTTGGTGAAAATTCTTAATATGTAACCAAAAGTTTTCTATCATAGTTTATGGTTATGTAAGGAGAACAGAAGTTTCTAATTAAAATGTCTGATTAGGGTCCGCACTAGTAAATCGAGTGAGCGATGCTAGTTGGAAGTGGAGTTATGTATTCGAGTAGTGATCAAATCAGATTTTGGACATAGATGATATATGAACATCATGCAAACATATAAATAGTATTGGGTGTTCATGTGGTGGAATTTCGAGGACGAAATTCTTTTTAATGGGGGGAGAGTGTAACTACCTATAATTTTATCACTTTGATTTTGGAATATTTAATTAGTTTTAAATATTCGATTTGGGATTTTTATATGTAATAAAATCCATGTTTCAAACAATTTTTTGATTTGGATGACATATTTTTAATATAATTTATAGAATTTTTATATAATATTTAATTTGAAAAATAATTAAATTTTTGTTTTACATTTTGATGACAATCGTTGGCATTTTTAAACCTTTACAAAATAAGATAACATGTTTATATTATTGTTGTTTTAGGATCGTGCCACATTATTATGCACAATCTTATTTTTATTTATGTCGTTCGTGGCTCATACGCAAACGGAATATTGTGTAGAGATGTACCCCCAAACATTTAAAATAAAATAAAAATTAAAACAACCTAGCCAAAATCTTTCATAGTTCTTCTTCTTGTCCATACGCGCAGGTCTTGGTTTCCTTTGCATTAAATGCTTATCCTTTTGCATTAAATGTGCATCTTTTGGTTCCCTACATGTGAAGTAATTTTCTTTTATATATTAGTGAATTTGAAAACATTTTCTTTTGTTGTTTTATTATTTGGAAAAACCAAAAGAGAGACATTTATTTATTTTGCTCCTTTAGAAACCAAAAAGTAAGCATAGGGCGCATGATACACAAAAGTTTTCACAACTCCATTTTCTTCTTGCATGAAAATTTATACTCTACAAGGCACGCACATTTTTCTTGCAGTTGTGTGTATATATGTGTGGGTGTCTATATGGTATATGAGTATGAATGGGAGTGTGTTTTGGGTGCGTAAGTTAGTGTGTGTGTGTCGGTACATGGTCATGAATGTGGAGTAGCAAGGAGTAGCTTGCATACAAATATGTGGGTTATGTGTTGCATGATGAAGGAAGAGTGGATGGAAAGCTTGGTTGGTGAATGTTGCGGGTGCATGGCATTGAAGTGGGAAAGGGTACCGTGCGTTTTGGGCATTAAGGAAGAAGGAAGGGTGGCAGTTTTGCTTGGGTGCAGGCGCATGCATATTGGGCTGTTGTGTGGGGAGTTTGGCCTTGGCTTTGTATGCTTGGAAAGGCGGTGACGGCTTTGGATCAGAGGAGAGTTGGTCATGCTTAGTGTGTTAGCTTTAAATGATGATATTTCGCCCATATTGAGTCCGTTAATCCATGAATTTTTGGTTGGGTTTGTATTGACAAATACAACACTTGGATATATATATATATATATATATATATATATATATATATATAGTTGTTGGTTTGGTGTAGTATAATTTAATGATAAATTAATTCCGACTAGCTTTAATTACGTTAATTTGGATAAGTACATGGTTAAATTAATTATACTTAATGGGTGTTATCCATTTAGCCAAATAAACACCATTGTTTTTTTGGCAAAGTCAGCGGGGTTAAAGGGCCCCTACCATTTATTTATAACATGTAATAAAGCATTACAAGCATAAATGAAGAATTACACAAGAAAAAAGAGGAAAGAAAGACCAAAAACACAACACAACAATTACAGGAAAAAAACCCGAAGCAGCTACACAGGTAACACCAAGCAACCTAGAAAATATCTCCAAGCATGACCATATCCCAGCCAGGAAAAACAGAAGCATCAAAAAAACAAAATAACGGAGGGACTCAAAGCAGCAAGCCTAAGACACCAAGCATCAAGTAGAAAACACCAAGCACACCACAGTGCAGAGGACATTACACATACACTACCTATCACAAGGATCTGCCTAAGGCAAGAAAGAGACCATGTTTAGAGGACCAAATTCCTGAAAACACCCAAGCATTTCTTTCAGCCCAAATCAAGTGGATAAATCTTTTTAAAAATTTTAAAACCAATATAGAACAAGCAGATCTCCACCTGGTGGCCTTAAAAATTGTATACCATTCAATTCTAAAATCCAAACTAGGGTTATGAAGGTGACAATGTCTTAAGATACTCTTCTAGATATAGAAAGAGAACTGGCAAGAGAAAAACAGATGCTCAATGGGTTCTATATTATGGCCATGCAAAACACAAGAAGGCTGTTGAATCAAGCTCATAGCATAATGTTTATCACGAGTATGATGGAAGCCTTTGAGAACTCTCCAAAGAAGCAAGTTTTGACGTGGAATAGAATTAACAGTCCATATTCTAGTATGCCAAGGAAAGAGACTATAAGAATTTAAAGAGTTAAGCAGCTTATAGACTCTTTTAGTGGAATGAGGACCATCATCCCATAAGCAAGAGGAATCAGTATGATGAAATAGTTTTCTTTCAAACGTAGCCCAGGCATTCATAATCACATAGGAATTGGAATAAGGCAGAGAGATCCTGTCATCACATAAAAAGGAACAAACCTTGACAGCATCAGGATTCCAGTTAGATATCTCAAGTTGTATGGTATCAAATTTGCAAGCATAACACCTTTACAAGGGTAGGGATCATACCAAAAAATAACAAGGCACCGTTCTTCTAGTGAACTGAAAGGATGGAATAAACCAATGACTTAGTTTCAACATTTTCCTCCAAGTACAGCTGCAATCACAAGGAATCAACATAGTCTAGAAGTATTGCCTTTTGAGGAGTTTTTCCTCCACCAATCAGCCTAAAGGTTTTGATCATGCCTCAACAAATTTTCAATATGGGAGGAAAAGGCAGCAACATTCCATTATTTGATATGCATAACTCCAAGGCCACCATTAACTTAAGGACAACATGCTTATTTGAAGGATATTGTTATTAGTTTTTTGGAGTATGGGTTGCCATGCCATAGAAAGTGATTCAATGCTAAATTAATCATAAAAATTAGTTTTGTAGGTAGAATGAAATTCTGGCATAGTATAGACACATGGGAGAAACTATAGACTAAACAATAACAACTCTACCATCTATGGATATTTTAGAAACTGTCCAGGAAGAAAGTTTATCTGTTATTCTTTCAAACATTGGTATACATTGGGATGTTTTAACTGTAGAAGAAGTAAGGAGAGCTCCCAGATAGGTTCCATCATGATCAGAAGAAGACAAGGTTGATAGAGCTATCATTGAGTTCTTGACATCCTCAGTAACTCCAGCAACTAAGATTTTAGATTTATTAGTGCTATTACTCAAACCAGTCGGGAAGGAAAACCTATGAGGGATATCCAAAACTATAGAGATAGATTTGACATTAGGCTTTGTGAATAACATTAAATCATCTACAAACATAAAGATGATATTTGAGGATTTCTACACATTGGATGAGAGTCCATTAATTTATTTTTCACGGCAATGTTGATTTGCGCAGATAGAAATTCCATTACACAAATAAAGAGATAGGGAGAAATAGGTTCCCCTTGCCTTAAACCCTGAGTTCCCTTAAAATAGCCAAAGATAGAGCCATTAAGACTTATTGAATAGTTAACAGTAGATAGACAGGTGTACATCTATGCTAAGAAGGCATGTCGGAAACGCATGAAGTGAAGAATATAGATGATGGATTTCCACTGCACAGTGTTATAAGCTTTTTGGATGTCTAGTTTTATAACACATCTTGGAGAAATTTGATGCCTATTATAACCTTCATTAGCTCTGTTGACAACAAAATATTATCGATAATGTCTCTACCAGGCAAAAAGGCATTTTGGTTAGCAGATATGACAGAAGCAAGAGCTTGTTTCAGCCTAGAAGCTAAAATTTTTGCCATACATTTGTAGATGACATTACAACGTGCTATTGGTCTAAATTGAGAAACAGAATGTGACGACCCACATTTCGAAAGGTTTAAATCGACAATAATTCACACATGTCCGACTTAAACAATCCGAAACGTAGATAATTAATGGGGTTAAATAAGAAAAATAAGAAAAGGAGAAGAAAGAAAACATAGAATCTCACAGCGGAATAAAATAGAATAATCTAATAAACAATTCATGAAGTCGTTTACTATACATTTGATTATAATCTATACACATTTATCAGATTTATATATATATATATATATATATGCACACATCAGAGATAAATAATCAATACAGTAGAATAGCATGATGCGGGAGATCATAATAATAGTAATATACCAAACTCTGTCTTTGTCCTCTAGAGAATAGTCTTTAATATGTTGAAAAAAACTTAGGACTGACCCAAGCGTAATGAAAAAACAAAACACTCGAGTCAGGACTAAAATACTCTTATGTAAGTCAAATCAATATCACCAATATGAGTGCAATAACTTAAGAGATGTTACGGAATTTTTCATCTCTTAAGGATCCATTAAACCATTTACATATAGAAATGTTTAAGTTATCATAAGGTAAAAACCCGTCTACGTTTATGTGCAGCATGGTCTTATGAGATACCTTTGATTTTTAAAGGAGTTTTTGAAAAGTAATAATTCAGTTCTTGGAATTTTATCACACTAGATCCATGTCTGATCCGAAATTTTATTTTCCTTCCCTAAAACTCTTGGTATGACCAGCCAAGTAGTTTATGTTTCCCATGGATGCATTTTGGAGGAGCTTAGAGCAGGTGGCTTCATCGATAGCTAGTTATTTATCTTATTTCCTTCATGTCTTACGTATTTTGTATCAGTTAAGTTGGGACATGCAGTTATAACTGTCCATTGTAGAAATTGTACTATTGTGACTCTGATGTAACATTTTGGAAATGACTGTAATTTTTTTTTTGTTAATTAATATATATATTGTTTCGCTGCGTTGTGAGATTCTATGTTGTTTAGTTTCTTCTTGTCTTCTTTCTTCTTTTCTCTCCCCAAGTGTCCATCTTTCTAGCACCTGATTGCTCGATACGTGAATATCGTGGATGTATTAGTATCGAATTTTATGGGTCGAAAAGGCGGGATGTTACATGGATGATATCAAAGAAGTTAACACTAAGGCTGAACCAGTGGGAAACCCAGTTCATCCGTATATGAAAACATGCAACCTATTAGAATGTCCAGTTGGAAATCACACGCATCGAAGAGATACTATAGTTCTCGTGGATGGCGAGAAGGAAGACAATGTCTTAGACAACCGCACTCCTCTATCTTTCCAATAAGCACTACAGAGTAAAGACTCTACACTCTTGTTTGGAGTAATGAAATCCAAGATGGATTCAACATATAAAAACAAAGTATGGACTTTATCGAACGTACCCAAAAGAATAAAATCAATTCATTCCAAATGGACTTTTAAGGAAAACTAAATGAAGATGGGGAAGTAGAGACTTATAAGGATAGGCTAGTTGCGAAAGGAATTCGTAAGATCAAGGTGTTGATAATGATGAGATCTTTTCATTCGTAGCCATGCTTAAGTCCATTCGGATTATGATAGCTATTGTTGCCTTCTTTGACTATGAAATATGACAAATGGATGTAAAGAAGACATTTCTAATGATGATTTAAAAGAGACCGTCTATATATCGCAGTCCGAGGATTTTGTGGTCAGTAGGAGTGAGGCAATGTTTGCAAGTTGTTATAGTCCATTTATGAACTTAAACAAGTTTCAAGAAATTGGAACAAGTGTTTTGATAAGGTAATCAAATAGTTTGGTTTTAATTAAAACAAAGAGGAAGCATGTGTATACAGAAAGGAACACGCAACATTATCGTATTTTCTAGTGCTATATGTTGATGATTTATATTGATTGGCAATGAATTTCGTTGTTGCAACAAGGTTTGTCAACGGATGCTTTCGGATGCGGATAGAGACATATCCGTATCCGCATCCGAAATCATTTTCGGATATCAGATATCCGCGTCTACGGATACGGACGGATATCGGATGATTATCCTATCCGCTAACGAAAAAATAAATCAAGAACTGCAAAAGAAAAAAAATTAGTTTAATATAAATATTTTTCAATCCAATTGATTATAAAATGTTAAAAATTAACAAATATGATGATGATAATAAATAGTTCGAGCAGTTAATAAGCATTAAGCGCTTTTACTATAAGCTACTAACTTAATAAAATAATAAATGAATATCTTTCGTTGTACTAAAATACACATAATTTTAACTATAATTTTGACAAAAACTGGACAGACAATTTTCAGAGGCGGACATCTTTGTATCCGCATCCACGTCCATTTTTCCAGATTTAGGATATTTATCCGCTTTTCGGATGCGGTTGCGGACGAATTTCGAATAATTCCGGTATCCATTGACAGCCCTAGTTGCAACCAGTGAAATCTTAGCTTTTCAAGAATTTCTCCATGAAGAATTCGGGAGAAGTAGCCTACATATTAGTATAAAAATCTATAGAGTTAGATCTAAGAGCTTATTGTGATTATCTCAATCCATGTACATAGGTACCATACTGATAATGTTTAGTATGGAAAACATCAAGCGTGGAAATGTTCCAACACGGTATAGAATCGTACTTTCTAAGAAGAACGTTACTCATACTGATGAGAAGAAAGAGCATATAAAGAGGATTCCTTATGCTTCATGCTTCAGCTAAAGAATCCATAATGTATGTTATGCTATATACTAGACCAGATGTGTCATAGGCATTAGGATGCATGAGTCGAAACCAGTCTAATCTTGGAGAAAAACATTGGACGACCATACAATGTAAATTGAAGTATTTAAGAAATACTCGGGATTTATTCCTCATTTACCGAAATGGAGACCTCCTTATAAAGTGATATACGGATTCGAGCTTTTAGAGTTTATATTAATGATAGCAAGTCAATGTTTGATTATGTCTTTCACTTAATGTCAGAGTTGTTGGTTGGAAAAGTTCCAAATAAGAAACGTTAGCCTATTCGACGATGGAGGCCGAGTACATTGTCTAAAATGAAGCAGCTAAAGAGGCAGTATGGATATGCAACTTTTTGAGTAAGCTTAGAGTGATTGCTGATGTCGAGAATCGTATGACATTGTTTTGTAATAACAATGTGGCGATACATATCATTAAGGAGTCCAAGGCACACAAGAAGTCATAATAAATTTTTTGGAAGTTCCACCTTATTAGAAAATTCATTGAGAAGAAAGAGGTCGTGATACAAAGGGTAGGTACCAAGGACAATATAAAAGATTCATCCTCTAACGGTCTAACTCGATTGGCTGTCGAGAAGCTGATTGAAGGGATGAGATTAAAATTTCATAATTGGCCCCAAGTACAAGTAGAAGATTGATAGAGTTAGGCATATGCCTTAGTTACAATTTTGTAATATATAGTAAATTAATTAACTTTGTAATCAATTCTTGTTGGCAATAAAGGTGTTTTTTCTGTTATATATTTGTTATAATATGTTATATATTTGTTATAATATGTTATATATAATTAAATGTTTATTAAAATATATTTAAACGAAAATCCATAAATGGCATGCTTGTGATAATAATTACAAATAATTATAGTGATAAGTATAGTATCATAACTTATAATAAGCACATCATTTTAAACATTCATAATCAAAATATATCGAGATTAGATATCGATCGATGCATGAGACTAGAGTACGTAACACTCTCAAATGTTGGACAATGTGTTACTCACGACTGCTGGAGGTACCGAGGTGTTACGTAATGATTGTTATTGGATAATCACGGAATGGCTCACTCGATAATTTTATTCCGGTTGATATAACTAAGGTCAAATAGAAAATGTCGATGTGACTAATTAATTTACATAGTTCTCTTGACTTGAGAATATTGTCGATCTTGAATATGAATGCTACGCTTTGATTATGGTCAAATCGTGATACGAAGTCCATCGAATGACTATAATTGGGAAGAATGAAAGTATTAGAAGTGAAACACTATTCAAGAGAGAAATTATTTTCTCAGTTTATGGGTTAGTATCACGGTAAATTGAAATCAATTTAAAGTCAAAATCTTCGAGCAAAGTAGTTCAGCTAATAATAATTGTTATTTTTGAACCGAAGACTTTTTTATTTGGACTATACAGTTGAATATGAAAGATATTAGAATTTTGATCATTTTCAAATTTCATAAGTTCAAAGTGATATAGTTTTGACGAAGAAAATTGGTATCAATAATCATCACTACATGGTAACGCTTAATAAAGTAAAATTGGATTTTACCAAAATCAAGTAAGTGATAAATTTGATCAAAGTATCACACCACTGCTAAGTGATGGACGAGCGTTAATATTCGAATCGTTCGATATTAACCGCTAACTAAATTACGTCTAAGGGTTGTATAATCGAAACGTTGAATTTTTTTTAATTTCTATTTTTTTTTACTACATTAAGGTAATCATTGATTGATATATTAATGATTAACTAGCAAGGTTTATCCTAGCATTTGTGAAATTTTGAGTAAAACTCATTAAGTCTTAGCTGTTGTCTTGTGAATTAAATTTGCTCTTATTGAACTTGGTGCAACATTGACCAGTCACGGCCAATTCTTTCGTTTTTTCTACTTTTTATTTTCTGGTCCTCTACTAGATTTGTGGTAAGAAATAACCTTATTTTTATTGTGTTTTCTAAAGAAACACTTTTCTCTATGAAAAAAACGGTTCTTACTTAACGCACCATTGTATCAATTGAATAATTATTTTGATATTAATTTACTAAAACTATATAAGAAATTATGAACATGAATACAAATTTCAATGTGGACGAGAAAATAAAACAAAAACTCTTGCGGAAAAAGAAAAGAATTAGGCCAAGAACGTGTAGCTCTAACAATCAAAAAAATTCCTACAAAAAAGGACCCAACTTCATCTTCTTTATAAGACATTCAGTTAAAATTTCCCTAGAAAGAACATAAGGTAAGACAAACAAATAAATTACAAAAAGAAGAAGAAGAAAATGATTATTACTCGCAATTTATCTCAATCATTATTCATCCAAGGTAACGCACTTCAAAGAATTATAATTGCAGGATCATCAAATGGTAGTCTCTTTTCACTGCGATTCAAAAGCAGCAACTCAAACGTAACCACAAGAAAAGAAAAGAAAGAAGAAGAAGGAGGAGGAGGAGGAGGGAGAAGAGGCACTGGTGCAGTTCAAGCAAGTGCAAGTTATTGGGGAATCACTGATTCTAAACCTTTGAAACGAGATGATGGTACAGAATGGAAATGGAAATGCTTTATGGTAATTCACAAATCACAGTGTGTGTGTAATAATATATGACAGCAGAGACAAAAATCAATGTTTAAATAGAAACCTGTGTATAAATGGTGCTATTGATATCAGGGGCTATAAAATGATGCTAGGCATTGATAATTAAATTTTTATTGCTACTTGAACAGCCATCGGACACATACAAGCGAGACCTGTCAGTTGATCTGAAGAAGACTCACAAGCCAGATACAATGATGGACAAACTGGCCTTATGGACTGTTAAATCACTTCGTATCCCTACTGATATTTTCTTTAAGGTATTTCCATGTTCAAAACCGTAATTGTGAGGTTGAATCTATAATTAAATGAATTTAACTATTGAGCATTAAACATTTGACTAATTTTTTGGATAATGTTAGTTACCAATGAAAACCCTAGTAACTTATCTGATCACGTTTCTTATTGTTAGTTGTAATCATAAATATATAAGGAATAAGAAATCAAGAACCCTAATATATCTTAAAGGTGATCAACATCTTCTAATAGTTTAAAAGGATATTCACATGAGAGTGCTCGTTGAGCACTTCTTTTCACAAATAAAGCTGCTTATCACATTATAAAACGCTTCATAAGAATAAAAGTCTGATAAGGATATTAACTATTAAGCATTAAGCAAACTTTTTTCTTGAGCACTTTTGTTGAAGAACCTATACACCCAAAATCACACGAATTAACCACAAAATCAGATTTTAAAATAAGTCTGTATGCACTAAAACGGCCGTTTCAATGCATACTACATTGAAACGACAAAGATTGTTGTTTTAATATCCGGTTCAAACACAAAATTGCTTTGTTTTTCAACTCAACAAATCATTATTGGGTTTGCACTAACAGTCATCTAATTATTTTTGAAATCGCACGCTTAAAACAGAAACGGTATGGATGTCGTGCTGTGATGCTAGAAACAGTAGCAGCCGTACCAGGAATGGTAGGAGGAATGCTTCTCCACCTCCGCTCCCTCCGAAGATTCGAGCACAGTGGAGGCTGGATCCGAGTTCTAATGGCAGAAGCAGAGAATGAGCGAATGCACCTGATGACCTTCATGGAAGTTTCACAGCCTCAATGGTATGAACGTCTTCTGGTGATCGTAACACAGGGAATATTCTTCAATCTCTACTTCCTTGGCTACTTAATATCTCCTAAATTCGCACATCGCGTTGTTGGGTATTTGGAAGAGGAAGCCATTTACTCGTACACTTCGTTTTTGGAAGAGATCGAGAGTGGGCGCATTGAAAATGAGGCTGCACCTGCTATTGCTATTGATTACTGGAGGTTGCCTAAGGATGCTACTCTTCGCGATGTGGTTTTGGTTGTTAGAGCTGATGAAGCACATCATCGCGATGTTAATCATTATGCTTCTGTAAGTTTATATATACGTGCATACGCATACATATATACATATTCGCTCTCTATAACTATTTGGACACAAAAATGCAACATAACATTTCTGCACCGTAATTCAATTCAATGATTGTGGTCCATTGTGTCACCAACTCTTATCCCAATAGAATTTCCACATACATACATATTTATGTATATTCGTACATACATATGTATGTATTGTAAAGTTTATGATATGTATGAATTACTTGTTAACATTTCTTGAAATTAATACAGGATATTCAGTGTCAGGGATACCAACTAATGCATTGGTCAGCGCCAATGGAGCACCGCTGAATGATTGTATGGATGAAGAATAGTTGAAAATGACAGTGGTCGTAGTTCTAAATTTGGGGGAAAAAAATGTAGTTGCCGCGATCTAAAATGTTTGATGTATTTCTTTATGTCATGTGCTACCTCGAATTGAGTCAACGAATAATAGAGAAGTTTACAAATCAATCGCAAACTTGGTGCTTCTGTTCCTATAATATTCATGCATTGCATTTGCATGTTAAAAAGGATACGTTAAAAAGGACACATATTAGTAGTATTATACGTATGATCATGCACTACAATTTACTTGCCGGAGATAATCTTCTGTCGTTAAGTGTTTATACACTACTAGGAATAACATAACCAACGATGGCTTTATTTTCCTTGCCAAACCGTTGATGCAAGAAATCAATATTCAATTTTTCGTTTTTCGTTTCCGTTCCGATCAAAGGTTATGTTAAAATTTCTAATTTCATTTCGGATATTTCGAACGTTTCGCTTTAATTTTGGTTTTCTAATACTAATAGATTTTTGTGCTTAAACTGCTAAATATGCTAATAAATATCTAATGTTATCATAAATTTACAGCATATTTTGTTTTGTCCATTTGAAATTTTCAAAATTTAGATCAGATTTGAAAATTTTGAATTTTTTATTAAAGTTCCAGTATAAATTGACAAAATTATAACAACTTTTTTCTTGTCCATCCATTTATCTTGTTGAATTCTTTTTCTTTTCTAATATTTTATATGTTCGTTGTATTATTTTTATATTCTACAATCTTTTACTATTTTTTTCATACTTGAAGAGAAAATACGGAACTTTCACTGAATTATGTTCCGATTATGATCGCAACCTAAACGGAATAGCTGGAATTCCGCTGGAAGTTTGAATCTTTCGAAAAATCATTGAAGGTTTGAGTAGTTTGGAAAAGAACTGGTGGTGTCCTTGTTTTGGGGGTTGAAAAGAGAGTTTGACGTGGTATGTCTCAGTTCATTTTGAACTGATGTAACTATGGTTTGGAGATATTTTTTTATATTTAAAAGTAAAAAATAAACATAGGTTCTTTACTAGGGTTCTTCACAAGGTTTGGTTCTTCACTAGGTTTTGAAGGTTGAGATTCATAAAGGTGATGCTATTCTTTTTTGTCACGGCTTTAGATCCAGACATCCCTCTATGAACTGAATTTCCTTAACTTTTTAGGGTTTGAACCAAGATCATGCTAGTGGGCTTTATACTCCAAAATGATTTTAGACAGAGACCCTCCTTTAACAGAAACCTAAAGAGTTAAAATCTTATGGGTAATAGACACGTGAGAAACCATGTCCATCATATAAACTATGTTGACATGCTTACTAATATCATACATTATCTTGTTTTATCAAATATATACTCAAATATTGTTCGGTTGTTATCATGGTACGGCAGGAGCGACCGTTGAAAATCAAAGTTGCATGGCTGTTTATTGTGGTACGACAGTAAACGGCCGTTGGAATCAAAGATATCAGTTAGGACTGAATGAAAAAATTGAATTCTACGTTAAGTAGCATATATAAAGAATTGATACCTATTAAAAATTTCTTGGTAAGCAGAAGCATAATATTATATGAATATAGCAACACGCTATTTCAAGTTTATGGAACTTTTAGAGTCTGCTTCTTTATGTGATGATTCTGCTAATTTATATAAATGAGATTTGAACGGAAATAGAACGTCTCTGAAAAGAAGTTCGATCACATGTTACCAGATTACATAATATTAAACCTACAAATACAATTTTCTTTATAACCCGTTACAAAAATATTAATTTCAGCATTTTTTTCAACAAAACCCTAATATTTAAGCGTCTACAAAATAGACGTCCAACTGCAACATGTTTGTTCGGTAGCTATCAAAATGTTAAATCACTACAAGAAAAACCATTTATAGTTGCAAAAATCGGTGGCGTTTTATTGTAAATGCAACAAAAAATAGATTACTACATAATATAAACGTGGCAAAAAATAATTCACGTTTCCTGCTTCTAAAAAAAAGAGTCCGCGCGAACTAAATAAACGTAACCTATCATATTACTCTCGTACTTAACAAAATTCTCGTCCCTAATTTGCTTTCTTTTTCAGAAAATTTTTTCCCCTTTTAATCGTGTTAAATTTTCATCGCACTCAAGTATCATCATCAACTCCGTCGTTTCCCCCTTACTCAACATCGAGTCGCGGTAGCCAGGAGATCTAGATATATTTGGTATGAATCTTTTAAATCGATTAGGTATATTTAGGTATGAATCTTTTAAATTGACTTTGTGATTCTATTTGGATTTTATATGAATTTGAATGCATCTTATTTTCGTATTTTTTCCTAAACTATTACTGAAATGGTTGATTTAATCCTAATTGCAATGATCTGTTGGGATATCTGATTTGATTTCTTTGAGTATATGAATGTTCTATTGAAGTGGTTCAGTGAATCAATGGTTGCTTGCTGAGAGGAGGTTGAGGTTGCGTGTTTTGGGAATTTGGTGGGTTCAAGTAGCATTGATGGAGGTCGCAGGTTTGTTTGCGATTGGGTATTTGCTGGCTCAATGGTTGAGAGTGGTAAATGTTGGAGCATAAATAGTCTTTTGTGGAGTGGCAGGCACTGGAAATATGTCAGTTGTGTGGATGTGAGCTAGTGAAGAGGAGGCGGTGAAGTTGACTGTTGGTTTGGTAAGATGAAACTGTTGGTTTGTACATTCTGAGGCTTTGAATTTATATGCAGTAATTCTATAAGTTGTTAGACTTAGGCTTTGAATTCATGCATGGATTAATTATAAATACATGTAAATCTGAGGTTAAATGCAAAATATAAGTGTAAAATTTATATTTTTGGAAAAGTATTCTTTGCCTTTGTCTACTAAACCACCATGGTTATATGCAGTAGTGCTACAAGTATTTGTACTTCAACGTCTAGTTATTTTTTTGATTACAACAGATAACCAATTTATACGTCAAAGATTGGAAACTTATTTGCCTTCAAATGTCGATAATGGAAAAAGGCTGGGTTTTTTTAAACAGGTGATAAAACCATGATTAACTTAATATGTATTTTGAGAATTAGAACATATAATCTAATACTAAAGCTCACTTTTTTTTTTTTTACCTTTTTCATAGAACTAGCATAGAATACCGATAAGGAGCAATGAATTTCGTGCATGCTGCAAAGAGGAATGTAAGAAGTGTAGAAAATATTTTATGCCCTTGCAAGGATTGTCGGAATCTTAGTCGTCATGATGACCAAATCATCGTTGAACATTTAATTATAAAAGGAATGGATCCTAAATACATTGACGGTGTATGGTTTAACCATGGTGAAGAGATAAATGTAGAGAATAAAACAAATACGTTTGACGTATATGAACTATTCAAGATGATTCACTATGAAGATGAAGATTTTTTGAATCAAGATTTTTTGATGATGATAAAGACGATGTTGATTCTCGAAGAAAAGAGGATGAGTTAGTCAAGAACTTGGAAGATGTAGAAACTCCATTATATCCTAGTTGCATAGATCACACAAAATTATCTGCCATCACCGTCTTGTATAATCTTAAATGCGAGACTGGCTTGTCCGATAGTGGTTTTGATAAGCTTTTAGCTGTGAAACATCTATTTCTGCCGAAGGATAACGTGCTTCCCAAAACCTTATATGAAGTCAAGAAATTTCTTAAAGCATTCGACATGGGTTTTGAAAAGATACATGCTTGTGAGAATGATTGTTGCCTTTTCAGAAAAGAATACAAAAATTTGGAAAGTTGTCCAAAATGTGGTTCCTCGAGATGGAAGAAAAATCAAGATATTGAAGAGGTTATACAAGGTGTTCCAGTTAAAGTATTGAGATATTTCCCAATCATTCCGAGGTTTAGACGAATGTATAGATCTCAAAAGATGGCTGAAGAATTAAGATGACATTTTAATAATAAAAGTAACGATGGAAAAATGCGTCATCCCGTGGATTCTATGACATGGAAAATGGTGGATGAAAAGTATAAATCTTTTTCATCTGATCCACGCAATCTTAGGCTTGGTCTTGCTACAGATGGATTCAATCCATTTTCCATGTTGAGTTCGAAATATAGTTGATGGCCGGTAATGCTTGTGACATACAATCTCTCGCCTATGTTGTGTATGAAGAAAGAAAATATTATGTTAACTTACTTATTCCAGGCCCGAAGCAACCCGGGAATGATATTGATGTATATTTGGTGCCTTTGGTGGAAGACTTGCATCACTTGTGGTCTAATGGAGTTACTGCTTATGATGCATTTAGTAAAACTTTATTTAAACTGAATGCAATTTTGTTATGGACGACTAATGATTTTCCGGCTTATGGAAATCTTGCTGGATGTCGTGTGAAAGGGCAAAAAGCTTGCCCATTATGTGGTGTCAATACCCATTCTCGTTGGTTGAAACATTGTCGAAAGTTCGCCTACATGGGTCATAGAAGATTTCTACCTCTTTCAGATTCATGGAGGAAACAAAAGGCATTGTTTGATAATACCATAGAGACAGTTGGTGCTCCTAGAATGCTTTCTGGGAGAAACATCTATGCATTATTGAAGGATTATCCAAATGATTTTGGAAAAGGAATAGAGGAGAAAAGTAATAAGAGAAAGCATGTCTATGATAAAGAAGATGAATATGATGATACTAACAGTTCTACAGAAGTAGAGCTATCAAGGTGGAAAAAACGATCAATTTTCTTTGATTTGCCTTATTGGGAGGTTAGTGGTTAATTTATTTATTTTTCATTGTTTTAATACAAGAAAAACCCAATAATTCATTATTGTTTTGGTTTTCATAGGAACTTCCATTACGTCACAATTTAGTTGTGATGCATGTGGAGAAGAACATTGGTGAAAGCCTATTGGGCACAATGTTGCATGGAAATAAATCCAAAGATGGAACCAACTGTAGAAAGGATTTAGAGGATTGGGGAATTCGAAGTGAGCTTCATACACAACCTCATGGGAATAAAACATATCTTCCACCGGCTCCATATATGTTGTCAAAATCCGAAAGAAAAATATTTTGCAAAAGACTGTATGATTTCAAAGGACCGGATGGCTACTGTTCAAATTTAAAAAATCGGATTTCGTTGTCGGATTGCAAAATTAGTGGATTGAAGTCACATGATTACCATGTATTAATGCAACATTTATTGCCAGTAGCATCGAGAGGGTTCATGGCAAAGAAGGCAGGAAAAGCGATAATTCGCTTATGTTCTTTTTTCAACAAATTATGTCAACGTGTCTTGGTAGAGAGAAGGTAGAACAAATCAATGTTGAAATTATTGACGTTTTATGTGAGCTTGAAGTTTTTTTCCACCATCTTTCTTTGATATAATGATACATTTATCCATTCATCTTGGAAAAGAAGCATAAATGTGTGGACCTATTCATTTTCGATGGATGTACCCATTCGAAAGATATATGAAGACACTCAAAGATTATGTCAGAAACTATGCACGACCAGAGGGATGTATTGCAGAATCGTATCTTGCAACAGAATGCATGTTGTTTTTCAATGAATTTTTGAAGAAATCAGGACATATAGAGAAGAAAGGAGCTCGAAATGAAGATTATGAAAGTAGTAGAATATTAGAGGGACGTCCAATCTCAGTATCGAAGACAATTAAATTGCCAGTTAATGAGAAAGAAAGTGCTCATTTAGCTGTGTTAATGAATATGGCCGTGGTGGAACCGTTTATAGAGTAAGTTTATGTTATATTGTTTTAAATATTTTGATGTGTTCACAACGATATATATAACTTATAATCAATTGTTCAATACTAGTTTGCATTTGGAGGAATTATAAAATTCGGAACGCATGACAAAAAATGCGACCTTACTTTGGAAAACACATACAAAAAGTTTTGTCGATTGGATTAAAAGGAAGGTTAGTTAGATTTCAAATATATTCTCATTCAACTATTAATATTACTATATAAATTTACATGCTAAATGAAATTTATTGTAGATAACTATTACCTCCAAGGATCATAATGACATGTTAAAATGGATTGCTTATGGTCCGAAGGATGATGCCATGTATTTCAAAGGATATATCATCAACGAGCAATGTTTTCATGTAAAAGATTTAGGGAGAGAAACTCAAAATTGTGGGGTGACTTTTGATGCAACTACTATGTGTAGAGCAAGTGCTAAAGATATGTCCCAAGTGGTTGATGTGGTCACTCTTGTTAATTTACATCAAGCATCATTTTCACGAGACTCATACATACTTGCATCTCAAGCAAAACAAGTATTTTATTCAAGAGAGAACGATGTTTCTAATTGGTACGTTGTAATGAAAGCACCATCAAGAAGTTTTAATGATATAGAGGAGCATGATTGCATCGAGGAAGATATTCAAGTGGTGGAAGATGAAATAACTGAAGCGGATGATGAAGATTTTTGCTATGTTAGAGAGGATTGCGAGGACATAATTGAGTAGATTATATATTCTACTTGAGCATAGTTGTTCATTTGCTTTAGTGATGGTTGAACTTTTATATTAAATCCGGGCTATTTGGAAATTTCATTGAACTTGTATTTATTTTCTTTAGTGATTGTTGTTCATTTGTTGCACTAATGCTTTGTTTTTTTTAATGTTGCGAATGGCTGTTAGTTTGCACCATTTAATTTTATAATCCATTGCAAATGCATGTACCATTCAATTTTTGTTCTTTGTGTTTTGATTTTTGTATACTTCCATAGACAAAGCATTATATGTTCATATCAATTCTGTTTGCATATATTGCTTGATAATGAGTAGTGTTCTTATCAATTCTGTTTGCATTACATGTACATTTTCTCATAAAATTACAAATCTGTTCATCATCTCAAGGCTTTTAGGCCTGCTTGTTTGGTTTGCAAACTGCCACATCTCTTTTCAGCTACATGTTGATGATATTTAAGTGTTGTTTGTTAATATTTATCGCTGCTTATTGTTTACATGTGCTTATTGGTTTATACTATGTTTTCTGTCACTTGCAGAAAAATATGTCTACAACATCTGTACATACCCGTTTGCAGAGAAAGGCTGAAGAACAAACAGTCAAATCTAAGAACATACAGTCAAAGCGAAAACGTAAAGTGCCAGCTAGTATAAATGAAATAGAAGAACAACCAGACAATGCTAAGAAGCAAGCCACTGTTCACAATGAAGAAGACGAACAACCACTAGATGATATCCCCTCTGACCCAAATGAAGGACTCCGCTCAGAAAATGAAACCCGTCCTGAATAAACTGCTGATGCCGAGCTGGAAATTGGGAAACAAAGTGAAGCTGAAATCGGAAGTACATCTCAGAAAAGAGGCGGTAGAGGTCCAGCAAAAGCAAAAAGACTCCCGTCATGCAGTCAGGATCGAATTGAAGTTGAGTTCAATGATCTAGGTATACCAGTAGGGCAAGGGTCGGTATATTTATCCTCTATTCTTGGACCACTTATGCGGGAGCAGGTTCCATACACCATTGATGATTGGAGGAATATTAGTGATGACTTAAAAGTAGTTTTGTGGCAGTCGGTTCTGGTATGAAGCAGGCATCTATTATTTAACATTCTGACTCTAATATGTTTTGAAAATGACTTTTAATATTGCATGGTCTTGCCAATTATAAATTGAAATTGCCATCTAATAACTTCTGGATAAATTGAAAAATAGTTCTTGCCAATTATAAATTGAAATTGCCCTCTAATAACTTCAGAAAACCTTTCAGATTTAATTAAATCTGTCGTATTTAAATTAAATAAATTTTACTAATATCTTGTTTTGATGTATTGTTGCAGATTAGATTTAAATTGGAAGAGGAATGGAAAAGAAAAGCTATATTTCAACAAATGGGAGTACTTTGGAGATCGTCAAAAAGCAAATTGGTTCAAAATTTGCAAAAAGCAGAGAACGATGAGGAAAGATTTAAACTGAAACCTACAAACATAAAAAGCATAACCGATTGGAGGAAGTTTGTGAAGGCGAAAACAAGTCCGGAGTTTAAGGTAAATCATTCCTACTGAACTCGTCTGGCATGTTTCTGCAAATTCATCTACATAGTTAGCAACCGATAAATTTCTTTAGAAGTGAAGTCCAAGTGTTGGTGGATGCTGAGGGTTCCTGTTTAGGTATTAGCTGCAGGAACCTATGACAGTACAAAATAAAAATGCGTTATTGCAAGCACAGGAACATTTTAAATGAAGTAAAAAAACACTTTTCAAGTTAGTTCAATCTATAAATATTATTAGTAGATATGGAATGCTGTATATGTCACTGAGTTATCCAGCATTAATAATACCAAATAAGTATATGACCATGATGAATTGATTTTCTAATAAATTGCAATCCTCACCATACATATTTACCCTGCATTATAAATATTAGATAGTTTTTCTTTTTATGATTTTGGTTGTTAAATTCTAGCATCTTTCAATATTTTCAGCAAAAAAGCGAGAAATATTCAGCCCTTGGGTACACACGAATTCTGCATACAACCGGTTGTAGGGGAATGGCTAGAAAGACCGAAGACATGGTAAGTTAATTAACTATAGCATTATTTAACATTATTTTATACCTGTCAGTTTATTAATTTAATGTTATTCCATTTTTAGAAAAAAAGAAAGTCTAGATCCATCGTCCATAAGTAGAGCTGATGTGTGGATTAGATCTCACATTAAAAAAAATGGTGAACCAGTGAACATGGAAGCTACGAATACTATTGTAAAATTGTTTTTAATTTTATTGGTATATTTTTTTTGAAACTATGATATTTTTACCATTGTACATTATCTATGTGTATTTATTTATATAGGAGGAGATCAAAAAATATGGTAGCCTATCCCAATCCGGCTCGACACAGACTGATATTCGAAAAGATGCTCTTGTACATGTACTAGGACAAGATAAACCGGGGACGGTTAAGAGCATTGGGTAGGGGTTGCACTTTAACCAAGCTAGCTTTGGCCCAGTCCAAAGATAAACAAGTGTCTCGGTGTCGAGAGGAAATAGAAGAATTGAAGGGAATGATACAGACTCTGATGGACCAGAAGGTAAATTTTTGGAAATTAATTTATATTCGTAAAATATTAATTTATATTCGTGCTTCGCTGTAGGGTAAAGAAAGTTCGAGAAGGAACTCACCTGATTCGGTAAAAATAATATTTATATTACTCAATAAATGAAATTTATATTTTAATTTTTTAATCAAGTAATTGATTTAATTTTCGGTTGATTAATTGTAGAGCGACGACGAAGTATGTTTGCTGTTGAATTGGGATGGAACCTCTGGAGTTGTTGCCCATGGGAGGCTGTTATCCATGGACCCAGACGACGTTGTCAATGGCATTCGTCTTGGACCAAATGCTGGAAGCGTTGTTATAGATTCAGTGGATAAAGCAGATACTTATTTATGGAGGCCTATACCTGAAATGGCAGTCTTAGCAGACGCTAAGAATAAGGTAGTTGCTTGGCTATCAGTTTGCATCAAGGTCCTGCTGCGAACACGGTTGAACTGTAGTGCATCCAGTACGGTAATTTTTTTCACGTTAAGTATATTAGTGTAATATGTTGCGAGCTTATTGATGTCTAAATGCAGCGAGCACACCCCCCATCTGAATAAAAATTTAACACATATTCGTTGTTTTCGTATAGCATACTAAAGTCTTGAATTTCACTTCTCATTTTTAGAGTACCAGCATCATCGAAGACACTTGCAAGATTTACGGTTGGACTGAGGGTGAAGGTGTAGTTGCCGAAGGAAGAATCCACGCCACTGATCCAAAATATACTGTTAATGGTATTCCACTCGGTCCGTCTGCTGTTGTGATTTGGGTGGACAAAGTAGTAAATAAAGATGCTTATTTGTGGCGACCCACATCTGATATTTCGTGCATTGGAGATGCAGTTGGTAGGAAAGTAGCATGGCCAAGATCAAAAGTAGAAGCTGATTAAGAAAAACTAGATGAGAGTCGTGATGATACTGAAAATGTTATGAATTCTCCCATGAAACCCGCACATATGGTCATGAATAAATCACAAAATGTAAGTATTAGTTTTCAAATTTGAAGAAGTTAACTGTGTATGAAAGTTTATTTAGTGTGCATGTATACATTGTGCATAATAATCTCTTTTCTTTCAGCTGATTGCAACCATGCAAAAGGATGCCAAATGCCAGTTGATCGATTTGGGTGGAGCAGACGTAGTGGCTGAAGGAAGTATTGCATCAACTGATCCGATAACGATGGTCCATTGTCGTCCATTGGGACGTAATGCTGTAAAAGTTTGGATTGAACTGGTGATAGTTCCAAATGCAGAGATATGGAGACCAACATCGTGTCTGACGTGCATGGATGATTGCTTTGGCGTTCCCATAGCTTGGCCAATGGAAAAAATCATTATTAAGTCAAAATGAAAGGTATATAATTTTTTTTATATATACATTAGGAATGCTAGCAGCTGAAGTGCAGATAGATTTTTGGTAAAATGATAAAAGTACAAAAGTAGGGGTGTTATATTCGAATTGTGATTGAATGATTGTGATTGGCGGTTCAGGTTCAGGTTCGGGAAAATAATTGATGGTGAGGAGTTATGTATGGATTATGGTGGAATGTTAGTGATGCATTTTTAAGTTCAGGTTTTGTTTTCTCACTCTTTTGTTCTGTTCTTTGTTGACATGTAGTTCAGGTTCTGAAGACATCAGCAATGACAGGTAGTTCAGGTTTTTATGGTGGTTCAGGTTTTTCTCGGTACTTTGGTTATTTCAGACGTTTATTTCAGATGTATATGTACGGTTATGACACTTATGGTAGTTTGGTTATAACACTTATGGTAGTTTGGTTGTGTATGTGTACGGGTAGCTTTTTGTCGACACCTATGTATGTGGATGTATGAATGTCTATGTATCTTGTGGATCTTCAATGCGTATACGTATTTTGTAGTTGTTTAATATATTGTGTTCAAAAGTGTATGTGCTTGCGTATTCTTTTATTATATAATTGGATGCTAGATCAGGGGTAAATCTGGAGTAGCAGGTGGAGGGAAACAAACGCTACTGGATATTATTTATTTTGGTAGCGTTAAAATGTCGCTACAAAAGAGTGATTAAAAACTCAAGTACACTTATGCTGGCGTTTATTAAGCGCTACAAAAAATGTATATAACGCCATGAAAAGGTAACGTGGAGGAGAAAACCCTTTCGGTGGCGTTAAACAGGCGCTACAAAAAATTTAGATAACGCCATAAAAAAGTATCATGGAGGAGAAAACCTTTTCGGTGGCGGTAAATAGGCGCTACAAAAAAGGAATTCTATGGCGTTATAAAAACGCTATCAAAAAAACAAATTTGGTGGCGTTTAAAAAAGTGCAACTAATACTCAAGGATTTTTAGTGGCATGTTTTATCGTAACGATTATCGGAACGCCACTAAAAATACGTAGTGGCGGTTTTTGGGCGCTACAAAAAATCAGTTTTCTTGTAGTGAATGTTTGTTCAACAGAGTCTTAGATACTGAGAATTTGTAATTTTTAGCATTAAACATGGGTTCAGGCGGACACATATTTAACGAGTGCCCAACATTGATTACAAATTTGTAGCCGATTTATTTGGAATTACATAATATTATATTTTTAATTGATTCTCGAAAACTATCTTGTGGTTTACGTATTGTTACTGTATAATATCACTATTGGAGATACTCTTATGTTGTATCTATTTATAAACTTAGGAATTTTGGAGGAGTTATAGTTTGTTTGCATAGGATTTTATGGAAAGTTGAGGCGTCTCCTAAGTTCAAAGTTACTTTGTGTTGATGAGGAGTTGAATACCATTGGATTGGTAAAGAATAAAGGAATATTCCTTAAGCAACTGTATCTTTTTTTAGAATTGTTAAAGGAAGATTTTTTGGTTTGAGGTTGTAAAAAAGTTAACATTTAATTTAAAATATTTTTTCAAGGAAAGAATAAAATTAGTGGTTCTCCTCTTATAAAAATAAAAGAAAATGACTAAATTGACCTCTTAGTAATTGGTTTTTTCTCACTTCTTTCTACGTATTCTTTATTGTCAAATGTTTTTCTTCTTCGTCTCTTCATCTTGAAACTCTAAATCTGTAACACCCCATATTTAACATTATTTAGAATAATTAATTGAGTAAATTAAATAAAATAATGTGAAGATTAATAGGTTGAGGTTTGATTAGACTAAGGGTAGCCGTGACATGTTAATGTGTTAATTAAAATGAAATAATATAAGCTAATGTGTTAGGATATGAGAAGGGCAATATGGGAAATGGAAGAAGGGCTTACTTCCTAAACCCTTAGGAAGGAACGTTCATTTCATTTTCACACAAACTAAAACTATACAAGGCCGACCATCATTATTGTCTTAAGCGAAGATTAAAGCTAGGATTCAAGTGAAGGAAGATAATCAGCATCAAATCTCACATCTTATAATCTCAAAGCTAAGTTGAATAATTACTACATCTCATTTTCATATGGTTTTCGGTTTTGGATTAGATTCGAAATGTTTTTGAAAGTATATGCCATGTTTCATTGATCAAAGTTATATATATATATATATATATATATATATATGCTTGTTGATGAATTATATATGTTCATGTTAGTTTTTATGATATGTTTGGCATGAAAAGCCTATTAGATGACATTCAAATGCCTTTAAAATTTAAATATAGGTTGAAAACAAAATTTTAGAGATGATTTTCAATTTTCATAATTTTCTGAATTAATGTGGATTTTATATTAATTTTCTAGTTAAGAAAATGATTTATTGGGTTAAAATTATTTACGACTAAATTAATAATTATTTGGGTTTAAAATTTTTGTATGTTGGAAAACAGATTGAAATTGATTTTCTGGGATTTTTTCCAGATTTTTTCTAGGTAATTTGATGAATATATAAAATTATTTAAGGTATGGGACTTAAATGTTTTTTATATTTAACTAAGGAGAATGGGCATTTTATAAAATAAAATGATTATTTAATTCTAAAAAATAGTGACAACACTTTTCTGAAAAGCCTTAGTTAACCAATGAGAATTTGACAAATAAATGCAGGTTAGCTCAAAATTATCCTATTTAAGTTAAAAACAAAGAAATTATACATTTGGCATGTTTCAACAATTCTGGTATTAAACCTTCCAACCCAGGCCTTCCGATAAGATAGAGAGGTTCACATCTTTTGACAAAGTCGAACTAATGCATATGATATCAAGTTACTTGGTACGTAATGAACTGGACAAAGTCAAGGGTTCAGTGTAACAACCCTAGATTTTTATGTATATTTTAATTTTGACTTTATTTCATTTTTAAATTTTTAACCGGTTCCATTTCAAACTTTTCATTTTTAAATATAAACTGATTATTATGTGATTTATAATTCCAAAATGGTATAAATTGAATATTTTCCTGAAATGTTGATTTCGGTAAATTTGGGTCAAACTTTGATTTTTAAATTTCAAATTTAAATATTTAGATTCTTAAATTTTATCTTTTATTATGAAAATAGACTTAATAACTTGAATAATGCTTTTCGTTTCGTTGAAAACAGATTTAAATTGTGAAAGTTATGTATATTCCAATATTGAGTGTAATCTACTTTATTTAACAATTCTGTTTATTTTAAATAATATAAACTATATTTTTATTGTCGTATTTTATTTTAAAATGTGTTAATATGTCATGTTATATATATTTTTTCTTTTAAATTTTATTAAAGTGGTGTTTAATTCTTTCCAAAGTCTATTGCATTTATTTTCTATTTTTAAAGGCTAGTTTCCATTTTTCTGCTATTTTCTTCATTAAATTATATTAAATTAATATTTATTTATGTATTTTGTGAATTCATTTTTATTTTGTGTTCTTATCTTTATTTATAAATATTTTTCAAGTACATAAAAATTTTCCAAACTTCATTGCATTTATTTTCATATTTTCATGACTAGTTTGCAATTTTTGCTGTTTTTATTAATTAAATTATATATAATTAATATTTTTTTTTATGTACTATATTTTTGTGTTTTTATCTGTAATTATAAGTAATTTTTCATTTATTAAAATTTGCAAAAGAAATTAGAGAAATATGAAGAGTTTTGACCTTTAACATACCATTGTCTTTTCACCTTCTTTTGTCTTTTCAAATTCAATAACACTTGCATTAATCATTTGCTGACCATATCTCTTTGTTTCAGCTGACTCTTCCATTGTTTCTCACGTGAAAATTTTCCCTCAAACCCTAAAAAAAGTTTTGGCCACCTCCAAGAAGAAATTTTGATAAAAACTTTCATTTCTTTTTACATTTTCTACTTGATTTACTTGATTTTTGCACTTGCAATCTCTTATGCAGTTCGGCCCCTCCATCTCCAACGCCTTGGCCACCTCCACCACCACCTATTCCAGCCACCATACCCTCCTCTCCACTGCCATTCCAGAGCAGAGGCCATCCATGTTGATGATCCACCAAAATATGAAGCAAACTCCACCTATATCCAACATAGCCTGGCTACCTTGCTTCCATCACCTCCTCCATCACTTTGGCCAACCATACACCACCACCACCAGCAAATTCCTGACCTGAGCCCACTGCCACATCATCCTCCATCCCACTACAGACCTGGCCGTGCCCTCCTTGGTCTTGGCCGAGCCCTCTAGTGCATAGGAATCCATGATATTTGCCTTGTAGTGTTAGTTCATGCTCATATATCTTTGCTCCATCATTTTGCCATGCTAGGCCGACCTTTAAGAACCCTAACCAGATCCAAACCATGCCTTTAGCCGTGCCATTTCAGATCTGTAGTTGAAGCATAGGTGGTAGAAAGCAAGTGCAAACACTTCGGTGATGTTTTGTGTATTCATTTCTAGCTTTGTTTAATTGAATTTGGGTTGAAAACTTATGTTATATTTATTTGTTTTGTCTCATGTATCCAAGGAGAATTAATCTTTGGCTCTTCCACTCTTCTTTGTGTCGTGTTATAGTGCTTGTTTGGATCTCATTCGTGCATTCGTCGTTGTGTCTCCAGCTCAAAACAGCGAGTTATTCTCACCAAACAATATGTACATATATAACTAGTAAATTGACCCTTTTGAATCTGTAAAATGCATTATCATGTTACACCTGCTATATTATGATTATATGATATTCACCCATGCTTATACACCTGTTATGTAACAACCTTGAATTTTGAACAATTTAAATTGAAAATATTTAATTAATTTTAAATATTTGAATGATGGTTTAGTTTGAATTCCCAATATAACGATGAAATTGGCGATTAAATTTTAGAATTTAATCTATTGAAAGTTGAATAAAAATTTGAATTTGACTTTGGAGTTTGAAATTGAATATTAAATTTGTATTTAAAATTCGAACTAATGACTTAGAAAAATAATTTGGATTTAAGAATTATTATTTATGTAAATCTATAAATTGATGGTTAGTTTTAATAACATTTTTCTTTAACTTAAACAAAATGGGATAAATTTTATCAATACGAAATACAAGTATAAAATCTAATTGTAAAACATGTTAATAAAAATTGATGTTGAGAAAAAAACAAATTGAATTCAAAAATGAAAAAAATAATATAATAAAATAATATGTACCTTCACAGCCGAAAGCAAAGCATGGCCGATATCTTTTCACCAGCATGTTTTCCTCTCCTAAAATCATGCCTTCACTCATGCCTTCCATCACGCCCAAAATCATGCTTCCCCCTCGTTCTTAAATCATCTCTGTCTCCATTCATTCTCCATTCGAGAAACCCTAAGTAAAAATCAAACGAAAAAAAAATGGCGGCCTATCTTCGTTTCTCGTTCGTCTCCAAGATCTAGGGCTTGATTAAAATTCGAAGGCGCTGGCTTGCTCGTTCGATTCTACGCCTCGTTCGCGGCCGCGTCAGGTGAAAGGTGAGTGATTCTTTTCCTCACATCTAATTCAAACAATTGATGATTTCGTACTTCTGCATTGTGATGATTTTTGTTGTGATGATTTTTGCTGTGATGATTTTGTTTATATAGGGTTTGAATCCCTGTTTTCTCGTTCGTATAAAAAAATTGGGCTTCGGCCATTTGATTTTGTTTTAATTTAACATTGCTTCGATTTTGGCTTTGCTGGCCACCACGATGTCGACTTATGACTTGTTCAACTTCGACTTCGATTTTGAAATAGTATTTTGGCTTCGGGTATTTTTGATTTCGTGAAATTCTCTGGTTGATTTCGAATTGTTGTTGTTGATGATTTACGACATGTGCATACTTTGATTTCAGGCATATTTGGAATCGTGAATTTCTCGTTGACTTCGGTAAGCTTTCACGACTTCTACACTTATTTTTGACTTCTTAAAATAAGACCTGGTGGTAATGTCGAACTGCTCCATCTGTTCCATTATGATGGATTCGGTTTCTTTGTTCATATTGTTGCTGTGTCACTTGATTCTTCTGAAGCTCGAGTTGCACACTGCTGTGATTATTTACTTGGTTATGTACTTGGGCTTTTAACATTGAATTATACAGATGCATTAGTTCATCTTTATTGTATAGTTGCTTGCATGTAGTAGTTGGTAGTGTGCACTGATGCTTTAGAGCTGTAGCTTACTCTGGTACTCATGTTGCCATATTTGTTTGTTCAAGTCAATTGGCATATATGCCATTCATTACTGCCTTGAGTCTGATTTATGTCACTGGTTGGTCTGGTGATCACTTGTGTACCCCAGTCTGGTACATTACTTGAACTTGCCTCACTAATGTTGTTCACTATAAGCTCGAGTTTGCATATTATTGTGGTTCATGTATGTTGAGTTTATTTGAAAATGATATTGGCCCTTGACCTTGTTTACTTGAGAAAAAAAAATTCCTGGACTTTGGCCTTTATTTTGATATTGTGTGCATTCCAGTTTAGCACTCATGTCTTCATTCAAGTTAACTGTGCATACCAGGGCATTATATTTTCACAACCATCATGTGTGAGTTCATGCATATGTATGTAGTTACTGTACGATTTTTGTCAGGGCTGTTTGTTCACTGATGTGTGAATTTTACTGTGTCTGCATTTGCTAGTGTACTTTACTCGAACTAGCTACTGATCGTGTTTGTTTCACGTGATGTTCATTTGTTAAAATTCCTATGTTGATTTGATGTTGTGTTTCACTTGGCTGTGATTCACTCAAGTCTGTTTCATTTTGCCTTGATGCTGGGAGTTTTCATTATGATATTTGTCTGGTCTTCTTCTTTGCTACTTTGTTTCGACCTGCAGTTTTCACACTGTTTCATACTGTTGCGTTCACTTGCATCTACATTTTTACTAGTTACAGTGTCACTTCCATACTGCTATGTTGTGTTTGCATTTACTTGCATTCACTCCAGATGTTGTAGACTTCCCTTGAGTATATTGATACATATTAATAACATTGCATCATTGAGTTGTAGCTTGCACTTTTGTGTTTCCAGTATGGTAGTTGTATATTTTTGTTGTGCCCTTGGATACCTGTGGTGGCTGCATTTTTGTTGCAGTTTGCCCTTGAGTCCAAGTAGTGGCCGCAGTTTCATTTTACATAAAATATCATACTTGTTGAAGTGTGCAGCCATGAGTTGTTTGGAAACTTGTTTCTTGAGTTTACTTGAGTATATGCAAAACAGTTGCATTTCCACCTTTCCATGTTGCATGGGTTTTGGTGTTACATTTGCGTTGAGTCACTGACTTGATCTCTGCAACTTTGATTTCTGATAGTATTCTATGTTTTGATGATTTCACATGTTGTTTTGGTGAGGCAGTGCACGCAAGCGTGAACTGCAGCCACACAGTATTGATTTTAATTGATATTTGTTTTGCTTTTGATCCATTGATCCTTTGCGTATTTCATAGGTTGTATTGGCGAGGCAGTGCACGCGTGCGTGTACTGCAGCCAATCAGTATTGATGTTTTAAGTGACATTTCAATTGTTTGAATTGGTTTGGTTTAAATTTGATGATTTCGTTCTTAATTTCCATTTAGGCAAATTCTGATGTTTTTTTCTAAATTATCTTCAAAAAAAAAAAAATCCCTTCATCTATCTTCGTTGATAATTTGAATATACTGATTTATTGTTAAACACTGTTAAGTGTTATGTTTACTGTTATCCAATTTCTTTGTTAAAAGGGTCGGATAGGTGAATTTATCTTTGACTGTCGTCTAATTGTTGTTTGATTATTACTGCCTCTATGCACTAATAACTGAGTTTGAATTAGACTGACCCGTGTATTATTTTATTTTGAATGTAATACTCGGGTCAGACCGAGTATTTTACACCTTGAAGATTTTCGGGCAGCGAAGTTAGAGAGAGAGGGGGAAAACGCTTCACTTTAGCTTTTCGAGGATTTATTTATTTTTGTACTTAAAAGAAATATTCCGCTGTATAAATTTAATGTATTGTATAAACTCTGATATATGTAAAAAAAATCATTCTTGTGAAATAATATCATTATTCTGTGATTCTGTGGTTGATTCTGTTTAAACTTTATAAACTGAACAACAATCCGTCATTTTGAACGTTTCAAGTTGGTTTAATTACCGACTAGGGGCGGTCAAAAAGGCGGGTCGTTACAAGGTGGTATCAGAGCTTTGGTTTATACAAAGCTCAGTTTATGATGTTTAATATGAATAGTTACTAGACTCACTTTAAAGAAAACATTTTTCAAATCTAATGAAGTATAAGATTGTTTTCTTTGAAAAATAAAAGGTATTCTGAAAATTCAAATCTTTTCGGAAATTCCCCTCTCTAAATTTAGGTTTGCGATAGTTTCTTTTCAGTGAGGTCTCCTTAGATTTGAGTTTCGATCATTCGAAAACCCATTATCGAATTGCTGAGATTTGTGAAAAATAAAATATAAGTTAAGTGAATTAGTGAATTGGTTTAAATCCAATATTTTGAATATCTCCAGAATAATAATTGGAAGATAAAATGGCATGTCAATTTAGTTATAGCCAAGGGGATCATTGAAATATAACTTTGGAATTTGATTCTAAATTCTTTTGAAAATTGATTTCAAATGTTTGAAATAAAATCCGAAGTTGAATCTCAAGTTTGGTCGAATAATAATCCTATATATCAGGATAATGTAAATTTGCAAATTGTCTTGGGAAAATGATTGAATTCCAACCTAATTGAATTAATAAAGGAGATTTATAAATCGAAGTTTTATAAATAGAAATGGAATTTGTAAAGATTGTTTATAAATTCGAAACCAATTGAATTTGATAGATGAAGCATAGAAGTTATTAAAGGAGATATATTCGTGATTTTGGACAGCGAATTATCGTTTAAGTTAAATATTGTGATAATAAAAGTTGGTTGGGAATTCTATCCACGATTTTGGACAGTGGATAATCTTTTAAACAAATGTGTAGAAACATTGAATTGAATAAATAAGTATATTCACGATTTTGGACAGTGAATATATTCTTAAATAAAACGGGTATGATTTGGAGAAGTGAAATTTAAAAGAATGAAGTTAATTGTTTTAAAAGATGTTTTAAAAATGTATTAACTATCGAATACATAGATTTCAACATTCATTGTTGAAATAGACGTTTTCGAGAAATAAGGAAATGGTGGACTATAACACTGTTGCTATAGTAAATGGTTTCCGAAAGGAAATGTTTTTATATAGTATTGGGATTTATATATCTATCTTAAATTCAAATCCCTATACTAGTGATTTTGGATCATCGTAACGATGTTTTACGTAACATTCGTTTTGACTCAAATAAATGTGTTTAAAAGAACGCTTTCCTTAAAGAACGGAATATATACTTGATTACGATTTAAGTATATTGAATATTTTCCAAGTGTTGAAAATGAATGGATTTGTGAATTACTTATTATTTAATAAGTATGGAAATGTTTTCCAATATGAAATGGAAAGTTTGAAATTCTATCTTTTAAAGATAAATTGAAAAATGAATATTTGAAATTTTTTCAAATGTTTAAGTGTGGAAAATTATATATATCTTGTAAAGATGTTTTTGGGAAATTTGGACAATTAGTTCAACTGGAATTTTTTCAAAAAAGATTGAATTTTGAGTTAAATTGAGTTTAACTTCGACACAAAAAAAATATATAAGTTGAGCTTTGAATTTCGGATAGTCGATTTGGATTGTATGTCTAACATGGTGAATTAATGACATAGCAATTGATCTCTATTAAATATATATCTGTGGTGGCGGAGAATTTATTCTTTTAGCTTAACATCCTTCTCTGAGACGTACGAGCTTAGATGTTATATATCGGTAGACATCAATTATGTGTTGCGAATTGACGATGTAACGTGAAATCCAAATCGAATGTGAAGTCGATAAGGAATTGGATTATGAATGTGAATTGGGTTTGAGATAACCTTAAATTTCCAAATCGATTTAGAGGAAAATTTTAAATTGGTAATGAGATGGAAAATTTAGAAATCCTCTATTTGTTATGGGTATGGGATATTGTGGTTTTCGAAACTTATATATGTGAATGTAATAATTCGAAAACCATCAGTTTGGAAAGTCGTTATTATGAAAATCCTATGTAAGTTTACATAGGTATGATAGGTACAAAATGTGAAATGAAGTACTATATGTATATGACATTATGTTTTCTAAACTGAGGATATGGACAAGTACCTTCCATTTAAAATTTGTGAAGGTGTTGGAACTCGGTGTGAGTGTCCATTTCAAATTCGTAGCTACGTAGAATTTCCATAAGTTGGAATGTCCATTTGGACTAGAATCCCTCATGATGGATCATTGTGATGGGATCATGTGAATTGATGATGTATGCTAGCGTAATTCATGGGGCGTGATGCCTACAGTTACAAGCGTTTCCACTGGGATAGTGGCGCAACCGCCGCGTAAACTGCGATCTAGAGGCCAAAACGTAATTTGAGGGGCGAGATGCCTACGGTCACAAGCGATTCTACTGGGATAGTAGCGTAACCTCCGTGTGAACCACGATCTATGGCAACAACCATGGCGAAATTCAAGAGATGTGAAATCTACAAATTACAAGCGATTATACTGGGATAGTAGCGTAACCGCCGGGTAAAACTGTGATCCATGGGGGAACGTGCTTTCCATATCCATTTTTAAAAGAATTTTAAAAGTACTTTCACTGGGAGTTGAAGCAAGTATATTTAGTACTTGGAGATTTTTAGTCCTGCGCCTGGCCAGCGTATGCCTAATGTCTGTGAGAACGACGATAGACTTGTTAAACTTCGAGTTAGCAAGTATTTTCAAAACTTTAGATTAAAAATCAATAGTCTGAAATTAAAATTACATAATTCCAACCTAATTGAATTAAAGAAGAAGATCTTTAAAATGTCTTGAAAGTCCACAGCTTTGAAAAAATATATGATATGCAAATCTCTAACATGTAGAATTTCAAGTTTAAATCTGAGTTTGTAGTCGAAAATTTTGGTAAAAGACTTGCGTCTTAATTTTAGAAATCAATGAACAAAGGAGATAATGAACAAAGCTAGGGAGATAAAATAAATGGAATGAATCCTATATTTATTTTTAATAAGTTTCGAGCTTGGTAAAATTGTGTAGGGTATAAATATCAGTGAGATTTTAACAATCGTTTTTCCCAACTTGTAATTTCGGGATGAAATTCTTTTAAGGAGGGAAGATTGTAACAACCCTGAATTTTGAACAATTTAAATTGAAAATATTTAATTAATTTTAAATATTTGAATGATGGTTTAGTTTGAATTCCCAATATAACTATGAAATTGGCGATTAAATTTTAGAATTTAATCTATTGAAAGTTGAATAAAAATTTGAATTTGACTTTGGAGTTTGAAATTGAATATTAAATTTGTATTTAAAATTCGAACTAATGACTTAGAAAAATAATTTGGATTTAAGAATTATTATTTATGTAAATTTATAGATTGATGGTTAGTTTTAATAATATTTTTCTTTAACTTAAACAAAATGGGATAAATTTTATCAATACGAAATACAAGTATAAAATCTAATTGTAAAACATGTTAATAAAAATTGATGTTGATAAAAAAACAAATTGAATTCAAAAATGAAAAAAAATATAATAAAATAATATGTACCTTCACAGCCGAAAGCAAAGCATGGCCGATATCTTTTCACCAGCATGTTTTCCTCTCCTAAAATCATGCCTTCACTCATGCCTTCCATCGCGCCCAAAATCATGCTTCCCCCTCGTCCTTAAATCATCTCTGTCTCCATTCATTCTCCATTCGAGAAACCCTAAGTAAAAATCAAACGAAAAATAAAATAAAATGGTGGCCTATCTTCGTTTCTCGTTCGTCTCCAAGATCTAGGGCTTGATTAAAATTCGAAGGCGCTGGCTTGCTCATTCAATTCTACGCCTCGTTCGCGGCCGCGTCAGGTGAAAGGTGAGTGATTCTTTTCCTCACATCTAATTCAAACAATTGATGATTTCGTACTTCTGCATTGTGATGATTTTTGCTGTGATGATTTTGTTTATATAGGGTTTGAATCCCTGTTTTCTCGTTCATATAAAAAAAATTGGGCTTCGGTCATTTGATTTTGTTTTAATTTAACATTGCTTCGATTTTGGCTTTGCTGGCCACCACGATGTCAACTTATGACTTGTTCAACTTCGACTTCGATTTTGAAATAGTATTTTGGCTTCGGCCATTTTTGATTGCGTGAAATTCTCTGGTTGATTTTGAATTGTTGTTGTTGATGATTTACGACACATTCATACTTTGATTTCGGGCATATTTGGAATCGTGAATTTCTCGTTGACTTCGGTAAGCTTTCACGACTTCTACACTTGTTTTTGACTTCTTAAAATAAGACCTGGTGGTAATGTCGAACTGCTCCATCTGTTCCATTATGATGGATTCGGTTTCTTTGTTCATATTCTTGCTGTGTCACTTGATTCTTCTGAAGCTCGAGTTGCACACTGCTGTGATTATTTACTTGGTTATGTACTTTGGCTTTTAACATTGAACTGTACAGATGCATTAGTTCATCTTTATTGTATAGTTGCTTGCATGTAGTAGTTGGTAGTGTGCACTGATGCTTTAGAGCTGTAGCTTACTCTGGTACTCATGTTGCCATATTTGTTTGTTCAAGTCAATTGGCATATATGCCATTCATTACTGGCTTGAGTCTGATTTATGTCACTGGTTGGTCTGGTGATCACTTGTGTACCCCAGTCTGGTACATTACTTGAACTTGCCTCACTAATGTTGTTCACTATAAGCTCGAGTTTGCATATTATTGTGGTTCATGTATGTTGAGTTTATTTGAAAATGATATTGGCCCTTGACCTTGTTTACTTGGAAAAAAAATTTCCTGAACTTTGGCCTTTATTTTGATATTGTGTGCATTCCAGTTTAGCACTCATGTCTTCATTCAAGTTAACTGTGCATACCAGGGCATTATATTTTCACAACCATCATGTGTGAGTTCATGCATATGTATGTTGTTACTGTACGATTTTTGTCAGGGCTGTTTGTTCACCGATGTGTGAATTTTACTGTGTCTGCATTTGCTAGTGTACTTTACTCGAACTAGCTACTGATCGTGTTTGTTTCACGTGATGTTCATTTGTTAAAATTCCTATGTTCATTTGATGTTGTGTTTCACTTGGCTGTGATTCACTCAAGTCTGTTTCATTTTGCCTTGATGCTGGGAGTTTTCATTATGATATTTGTCTGGTCTTCTTCTTTGCTACTTTGTTTCGACCTGCAGTTTTCACACTGTTTCATACTGTTGCGTTCACTTGCATCTACATTTTTACTAGTTACAGTGTCACTTCCATACTGCTATGTTGTGTTTGCATTTACTTGCATTCACTCCAGATGTTGTAGACTTCCCTTGAGTATATTGATACATATTAATAACATTGCATCATTGAGTTGTAGCTTGCACTTTTGTGTTTCCAGTATGGTAGTTGTATATTTTTGCTGTTCCCTTGGATACCTGTGGTGGCTGCATTTTTGTTGCAGTTTGCCCTTGAGTCCAAGTAGTGGCCGCAATTTCATTTTACATAAAATATCACACTTGTTGAAGTGTGCAGCCATGAGTTGTTTGGAAACTTGTTTCTTGAGTTTACTTGAGTATATGCAAAACAGTTGCATTTCTACCTTGCCATGTTGCATGGGTTTTGGTGTTACAGGTGTGTTGAGTCACTGACTTGACCTCTGCAACTTTGATTTCTGATAGTATTCTATGTTGTGATGATTTCACATGTTGTTTTGGTGAGGCAGTGCACGCAAGCGTGAACAGCAACCACACAGTATTGATTTTAATTGATATTTGTTTTGCTTTTGATCCATTGATCCTTTGCGTATTTCATAGGCTGTATTGGCGAGGCAGTGCACGCGCGCGTGTACTGCAGCCAATCAGTATTGATGTTTTAAGTTACATTTCAATTGTTTGAATTGATTTGGTTTAAATTTGATGATTTCGTTGTTAATTGCCGTTTAGGCAAATTCTGATGTTTTTTTCTAAATTATCTTCAAAAAAAAATCCCTTCATCTATCTTCGTTGATAATTTGAATCTACTGATTTATTGTTAAACACTGTTAAGTGTTATGTTTACCGTTATCTGATTTCTTTGTTAAAAGGGTCGGATTGGTGAATTTATCTTTGACTGTCGTCTAATTGTTGTTTGATTATTACTGCCTCTATGCACTAATAACTGAGTTTGAATTAGAATGACCCGTGTATTATTTTCTTTTGAATGTAATACTCGGGTCAGACCGAGTATTTTACAGCTTGAAGATTTTCGGGCAGCGAAGTTAGAGAGAGAGGGGGAAAACGCTTCACTTTAATTTTTCGGGGATTTATTTATTTTTGTACTTAAAAGAAATATTCCGCTGTATAAATTTAATGTATTGTATAAACTCTGATATATGTAAAAAAAAATCATTCTTGTGAAATAATATCATTATTCCGTGATTCTGTGGCTGATTCTGTTTAAACTTTATAAATGGAATAACAATCCGTCATTTTGAACGTTTCAAATTGGTTTAATTACCGACTAGGGGCGGTCAAAAAGGCGGGATGTTACATGTTATAACATCTGTTACTGTTATGTTATGTTGTTCGGTTATTTTTATCAGTTTATCACACTGCAAGTTCCCTTTAGATTAGAATCACTATGGGTTGAAATGATACATACCCGAACGGACTTTAGAATAGGAGAAAATCATTATGGGCTGAAATGATAGGCCTGAATGATTTTCAATTATTTTCATTTACTTGGGGTTGCGGATTTGAAAAGAAAAAATCCGGGTTTTCTTTGTAAATTACGGGTTGGACCGTATCACTTTACCTAGGCTAGAAAATGAAATACAGACCCGTTGTTAAAATATGTTTTTCTAAAATTTTAAAATATTTTAGAAATGTAAATATTATAATATTTTGATGTAAACTTGATAAAAAAATGATTTTTGTAAAGCATTATTGATTTTCTAAAATTTTATAAGTGAAATAAATAAATGGTAAAATTAGAAAATCTGAAATGTAAGTTATTTTGGAAATTTTAATTTGGTGATAAATGGAATTTAAATTAAATATGAAAATATGATAAATTTATGATATTTTGAATTTAAAAGTTTTTAAAATGATTTTATAATATATTAATGATTTTTTTATAAAGTTAAATGTGAAATGAATGAATATTTAAGTTGAAATTTTGAAATATAACTAAAATTGGAAATTTGTGAATTTGGCTTAAAAGTGAATTTTAAGTTAAGTAAATAAAAATGAAATTGAGTTATTGTGACGACTCGGAAATTTTAACGATTTAAAATGGAATAATAAATTGATTTTAATCATTTAAAGTTAATTTTTAACTTGAATTCCGAATATTAAAATTTTCTTGACAATTAAATTAATTAAATTGTATGATTTAGAATTGGGTAAATTGTTGAATTTGGAGTTTTAAGCCTGTTAAAAATAATGTGAAGGCTTATAAAATTTATAATGATAATACTGAATGTAGAAAAGGTGTTATAATCGAATTTGGAAGTGTTTTGTTCCATTTTGAAAATATATCGTTTAAATCGATATTTAAAAATAGCCTTCCGAGGCGCAGTCTCGGAATTCAACGAAACCAGTTCCATTGGATCCGTAATAGTTAGTTATTATCGGATTTCAATTTTTGTAGCAATCGGAGTTGTCGTGTGACCCCGGCAGCTCAAAACGCTTAGAACTATTTTAATCGATTTAATTTAGAATTGATCGTTTTCTTCCGTAACTCGCGTATATGATTGAATTAGCTTTCGAAACACGTTCTATGGTGTTCGGAACGCGGATAAAACCTTATAATTACCTAGCGACATTCATTAAGAAGAGTTCAAAAGTTTAATTGGCGAATAACGAGACGTATTGAAGTTTTATAATATAATTAAATTTAATGTAAATTAGCAAGATATTTTCATCTTCCATGTCGTTCTCAGCAAGCCATCTCAAACCTATATCTTCCCCGTCCCTCTCTCTTATCATTGCAAAATATCGAACTCTCTTATATTTATTAAAAAAAAGGGGAATGGGGGCAACCGAATCAAATAGTTCGCGTCAACTTTAGATCTACTCGAATTTTGCAGCTCAAATTCGTATTCTTCTTTCTGTACAAATTAAATCCACGATTTCATTTATAATGCAGATCCCATTTCTTGCTCCCCTTAAACAAATCCCAGACCTAATTCGATGTAAACGAAAAAAAAGTGGCGGATGCGAAATAGCGCAAGGAAAAAGGAAATCGTGAGCGGGGGTCGCGAACGAGCATGTGGAAGTCATGATAGCAAGGAGGTCGTGTTCGTAAGGGGGGCGACCTAGGGCGAATCGCGTTTTCGAAATTGGGGATTATCGAGGGTCGAGGTCGTTCGATCGATACATGGTGAGTGTCGCGAGGTGATTCGAGCTTTTGAGGGGGTCATGACGCATGGAACGGCGAGGGGGCGAGGTGAAGGTCAAGATGGCGTTCGGTAGGCGATGGCACGATTTAGGGTAGTTTCGGCAGAGGTATTTTTTTATTCTCTCAATTTAAATTTAATTTAAATTTATACATGTTGCATAATATAGCAGAAAAGGTTATTTACAGTAAAGGAAATGAATTTATGTAAATCAAGGAATGATGTAATAAGCTTATGTAAATCAGAAAATAAAGGGATTTTAGACATTGAACTATCTTTATAAAGTTAGTTTAAAATCTTAATTTTTAGATAAACTCAAATTTAGTTTAAATTAGATAAATAAATGGAAATTTATTTTCTTATCTATTGGGAATCTTAATAAACTGTAAATGGTCATACAAGGTTTAAAATCAAGGGATCAAGCCAGTTTGGAATGGATTGCAAACAGTAATTCAAAGGTGAGTAAATCTCACTCAGCTGTGTTTTATTTAAATTTTAATGGCTAATTTAAATAATTGATGGAATGATTGAATTGATTTGATATGCACTGTGAACTAATGATCGGGTGATTTTGGTTTTGGATGATTCGTGAATTGATTGTTGTTTGACTCGAAATATTTGGGTTTTAAATAGTTTTAAACTCTAGTCATTGAATTTAGTAATCAAAGGGTCAAATTAATTAATTTATTAAGTTTTAACTTAATTAATCAAATGTAAGTAATTCAGAATAATTATTGGATAGTTTGTTAAGTAATTACTAAATGTAATTAATAAAAATATAATCACTTTGTGGAATTGATCAAGAGATTGATTAAGATGATTAATAAAAGAGTAATTGATTTGTTTAATAATAAAAAAACTAAAAGATAGTAATTATAGTTTTGGGATTAATCGAAAAGATTATACGGTGGTTTGAAGTAAGATAATAGAATTTGAGCAAGATAAATTAAAATATAATTGAAAATCCTTAATTTATATAATCAATAATAAGGGACTTGTGAGAAATTAAGTAATACAAGTAATTAAGGATTCACGTAACTAATATAGTAAATTAAATTATGAATAACTAAGATTACTTATTCTTTTTTGGTTAAGGCTAATTAATGTCGTGAAATTAATTAAAGATAATTACTTGAACGAAAATTGAAAGATAATTAATCCAGGGTGATTAATTAAAATGAATGGACATGGAAGAGTTGATTAATTAATTGGTTTGGAAATAAATTAATGAAGAAATCTAAGCAATTGCGATTTGGAATTCAATTAGAATAAATTAGATTATATTTATTTGTGGTTAAGCTTTGCTTATGGGTGATTGAATAGTATTGGATGTTTTGAATGGGTGATTTCTCTGATAAGAAATGTTGTGTATTTAGAATGGATAACTTGGGATAGGATGACGTGAGACTCGAGGAAGTCGAGATCGGGTATTGGGAAATGCCCGAAATCACTTCAATTTTCGTATAATTTGATATGAGAAATGGATAGGTTGGAATGAATGGATTTAAAGGAATCGGATTATTAAATCTAAATGTTGGCACTTAGAAAACTTATTGAAAATAAGTGAGGTCTATATCAAATTGTGACTTTGTAAATTGATTTGAGTTACCCCGGGTTTATACAAGTTATTTGCTTTGGTATTCCATGTTAGTTGGGTTTACTCACGCTGGTTTCCAGCCTGACCCGGGTGTTACTTTGATGTAATGCTCGGGTCAGACCGAGTATTACAGATTTTCAGGTAGGTACGTTATGGAGATCAGGATGCGAGCTGGATGGCAACATCGTTGAGAGTTTCCCGCTGTATTTATGTTATTGTTACTCTGAGGCTTGATAATTGTAAATATTCAGTGACTGTATATAATGTGAAACTCTGATGTATATTAAATGTAATCAACAGATATAGTATTCTTTTGTAAACTATTATTATTTATTATTATATTTTATCCGCAGCGAATGTGAGATGTTTTGTGTTTCTGTTCTTCTTCTTCTATCTCTTTCTTCTTTTTCATAACTATCTGGAATTTTCGGGTGTGAAAATTTCGGGTCATTACATTTGGTATCAAGCTGAAAGGTTAAGCGAGAACCTTGGCTCTGTTGGGATTACTCATTAAGGATAGAGTCAATAGTACTTGAGTTGAGTGTATATATATATGAGAGAGCGTACTTGTTATTTTCCTATATAAAGATTTTAAATGATTTCATATAAGATTATGTTTTAATAAATAAAGCAATATTTCATTCTAATAACAATTAAGGAAGTTGGTTGTTAAATTATTGGAACTAAGATAAGAAATAATATAGAATACGACCAAAATGAAACTTATAACCAAAGTTGAAGAATAAACTTATATGACAAAATGGAATTTGAAATATAGATCATGAATGTAATTTATAACATTGAAATATTCTTCATAGATAAAATGAGATTATAATTTGGAATAGAATTCTAGAGAATATTTGAAAATAAAGGAAGATGGAAATTCCAGAGTAATGTTGAAACATGGATTGGATGGATTGGGAATTTGGAATTTTTGGAAAAATTTAAAAATTCCTTTGGATTTAGAAGTGGTTTCCAAGGGTTTTGGAGAAATAATAGTATTATTTCAAAATATTTTTGGTGTTAAATTTGAAATTAGGAAGATTTGAAATTAAAAAAAATGTTTGGAAATGTTTTTAAAGGGATAAAAGCATTGAACTCTTTCGGTCACTGGAAAATAACGTCGGTGATGACTGCAGCATCATCGATGTTCATTTTCGAGTTTCTAGAAGAGAAATTGCTACCAAATTATTTTAAATTGGAATTTAACTTGAAAAGTTAAATGGTGATTTGAATTGGGAATTTGTGAGATCTCAAAACGGGTTTGAGATTTAAATATTGAGAATGGATGGACGTTTTAAAATAAATTGGATGAACCATCCTATTGTTAATAAAAATCTTTAAATTGAGAATGGTATTGTATAAATAAAATAAATTTGAGTAATTGAATTGTAAAATTAAACTTGTTTAAGATCCGGCTTCAAGCTGGAAGATAAAAGTGAGTAATAAATTAAATTCTTAAAATAAGATTGTATTGAACTCTTATTTGTACCTTGAAATACATAAGTAAAGATAATTTAAAATGGGATTTTGAGAATTGGACTCAGAAATTAAATTGTTTTAAACTTTAAATAAAAGTTAATTTGGTTTAAAGAGTTAAATCAACCTTTGAGAATTTAACTCGAATTTATATAATTCGAGATGGTTTAAAACCTGGGATTGGAATTGAATTAGTTCAAATTGAATCTGATTTGAATTAATTGGATTCGTAATTGAAGATGGATAAGTTTAACATTTTAGATGGAAAAATTTGATTAAATTGAAGTGATTTGGATTCTGAAATTAAATTGATAATAATTCAAATTGATTGGAAATTTGTTTAAACTCTGGAATCTTGATTAAATGTTTATGGAATAATAAAAATATATTGGCTAAATAAAATGTATAATTCTGAGTTAAAAGTAAAATGTGAATGTAATTGATTATAAATAAAAGATGTAAAACTGAAATTATATTTAAAGTTGTACAAATTTAAAGATCAAATGGAATTTGATTTGAAGTTAGAAAGGAGTTGAGAATCAATTCAATTTGAATTGGGAATGAATCAAGTCCAATGAAAATTGGAGTAAATTAAATTGGGATTGGGTTAATTTAAATGGAGTGGAAATTTAAATTGAATTGTTGGGGAAGTGAACAGTTTTGACTCTAGACCATTTTCAATGTAAATTGTTTTATTATAAATAGTTTTAAATCTATTTTTTTAATCTATTTACTATACAACTTTCTTTTTTAAACCTAAACTGGTTTTGCCACTACTTTTGGAACTCTTTACCTATTTTACAACTGTTCTATAAACTAATTATTAATTTTCAACTAAGTTACGAATTAATTTCTATTTTACAACTATTTCACAATTATCTAAGATTTCTATAATTATTTAACTATTTTCCAACTCTTTTACAATTAGTCAATTATTCTACAACTATTTTGCAAACTATTGATTATTTTTCAACTACTTATCTATTTTTTTCAAAATTTTCAAGCTATTTCCTAAATATAAACTGGTCGGAGTTCAAACTGTTATTGATTAAATACCCAACTGGGATAAGAATTGAGGTAATAATCCAAATGAGGATTAAGGAAAATGTGAATAGAAAGGAAATTGATATTGGAAAGAGTAATAAAATGTGAATATTTGATTTTTGATAAACAAAGTTATATCTTTGTTATATATTCTTCCCTTGTTGAATCTATTGCTGGAAGAAAAGGATTTTGGAAGTGTTTGAAGTATAAAAGGAATTTTATACGAGTTTAAAGTGATCCAAGGTTTTAAAAATTATATGTGTGTATATATATAAAGGATCTTATGAGGATTTTTGGAAAAGGTTTTGGGAACCTTTGGTTTTGGAAAGGCTTTTGAGTTTTGGGTAAAATCAATATGAGAATTTGGAGAGCCTAGTTTGAGAACTATCGATTTTGGAATAATCAGTTTTGTGTAAATGAGCTTTGTATGAGATCATACTAGGTGTATGATTTGAAGATACTATATGTGTATAGTATAAAATATTTTGATGATGGCTCTGGGGAAAAAGGCGCTCCCTTGAAATGAACTTCTCAGGAGTGCCACTGGGTGTTGCTGCCTTGAGCCCCAAGGGGGTTCTAAAGTTGATCCTGTGAGGAGTCCGGACAAAACTAGTTCCTGGGGATTATGAGTAGTGTATACCATAGTGGGAGTCGTGTGTGCCGCTGAGAGCCAATAGTCTGCGTTTGATTTTATATCGATAAACTGCGACCTATGGTATAATATAGCGGAAGTCGTGTGTGCCGCTGAGAGCCAACAGTCTGTGTTTGATTTTATATCGGCAGACTGCGACCTATGTAGGAGTGGAGAAGTTTCATTTCGATAGCGAAAATCAGAGGCCGCGGAGAGCCTGCAGTTGCATGGACTTTTGCTGTGACGGCAACGTAACGCTGGATGTAACTGTGATTTGTTGTGTGGGATCCATGGCGTAATTGAGAGGCCGTGGAGAGCCTGCAGTTACATGGACTTTTGTTGTGACTGCAACGTAACCCTGGTATATAACTGTGACCATGGATGGGGTGATGATTTTCAGAGCATTATCACCAAAGATATTCCCTCTATTTTCAAAAAACTGTTTTCTATATTTTTAATAAAATTTATTTCCGAGTATTTTCACTAGATGTTGAAAGCGGGTTTACCAAGTACTTATAGATTTTCAGTCCTACGCCTGATCAACGTAAGACGGAATTTCTGTGAGAACAAGGATGGACTGGTTGAGGCATCGAGTTATAAAAGTATTTTTATTAAAATCTATTTTAACTAGTATTATCTGAATTTAAAGACATTTCTAAGTTTTAAATAAAGAGGAAATCCAAACTGGGATTGTAAAATAAAATTGGACTCGGAAAAATTTAAATGAAGCGAATCTTTGTAATAAAATCGAATATTGGGAAAAAAGGAAGTAAGATAATTAGCTAAATAATTATTTAATTGGGCATGTTAATAAAATTTAACTTGGTTAACAAAAATGGATTTGTATCAATAATGGAGTTTGGAAATGAATTCAAATTATGAATAGAACTCGACTTGGATTTAATAATGAAATAAATTAGAACGGACTTTAGAATAGGAGAAAATCATTATGGGCTGAAATGATAGGCCTGAATGATTTTTAATTATTTTCATTTACTTGGGATTGCGGGTTTGAAAAGATCAAACCCGGGTTTTCTTTGTAAATATGGGTTGAAATGATATATACCCGTATCACTTTACCTAGGCTAGAAAATGAAATACAGACCCGTTGTTAAAATATGTTTTTCTGAAATTTTAAAATATTTTAGAAATATAAATATTATAATATTTTGATGTAAACTTGATAAAAAAATAAATTTTGTAAAGCATTATTGATTTTCTAAAATTTCATAAGTGAAATAAATAAATGGTAAAATTAGAAAATCTGAAATGTAAGTTATTTTGGAAATTTTAATTTGGTGATAAATGGAATTTAAATTAAATATGAAAATATGATAAATTTATGATATTTTGAATTTAAAAGAATTTAAAATGATTTTATAATATATTAATGATTTTTTTATAAAGTTAAATATGAAATGAATGAATATTTAAGTTGAAATTTTGAAATATAACTAAAATTGGAAATTTGTGAATTTGGCTTAAAAGTGAATTTTAAGTTAAGTAAATAAAAATGAAATTGAGTTATATTTGAAAATTTAAACTTAAGTGTTAAGTTAAATTTAATTTAATGAATTTAAAATTTAATGTTGGAATTTTAATAAGTAAATTATTATTAAATTTGATTTTGAATGGAAATTGAACTTATAAAATCATGAATAAGGGTATTTAAATGATTGTTTTAAAAGTGAAAATGTATAATTGTAAGTTAAAAATGAATTAAATAAAAATTTAATTGTTTGTGAAATTATATTGAATATTTGGAATTTAATTAATAGCAATTTTGAAATGCTATTATTTTCTAATGTAAATGATATTACGACATTTGTAAATGCTGTAGTTGATAGAAATGAACTAAATGGCTAAATTTAAGTAAGGGCTATAATTGATGAATTTAAGTAAGGTTTTATTTGAACTAAAGTAACCCTGTTATAGCATTTAAATGCTGTCTTTTGTTAAATTGAATTGTTTTAAAAGTAACTTTCTGTAGCATTGTATAAATGCTGCGAAAAGGTGAATTTTCACTGTTTGATAAATTTTAGGGAATGAATGAACTTTGAAAAGATTTAAAATTTTGGAAATTTAATAAGTTAATTATTAAATATAATCACTTCAATTGATGATTTAAAAGGAAGTAAATTGTTTCAAAATATAAACTATTTTGAAATGTGTTTTGTAATGGTATTTAAATTAAATAAAAAATGAATGTGGTTTGGAAGATATTATATTTTGATATTATGAAATGGATTTTGAATGATATTGAATTTTGAAATGATATTTTATTTTGAAGTATAAAATACCATTTTGAAATTTTAACCACGGGATGTATTTAATTTATAGTTTAACTGATTCTTAAAGGATGGGCTATCCCAAGCATCCTTTAAGTTATTGTGCATTTCTACTACAGTTCACTTGAGTTGGTTTACATTATATAAGTATATATTGTCCTGACTCGAGTGTTTTGTGTTTTACTTTACGCTTGGGTCAGCCTGAGTATTTACAGCTTAGCTTTGGATTTCTTTTCTTGAGCTAGGAATCGCTGGAGATTCTGCTTGTCAAGTTCTATTTCAGCTCTGGTATTTATAAACTTCTATGTATTTGAGATTTCTATTGTATATGTTTCAGACTAATATTATGTATTATGTTTTGAGAGTTTGTTATAGTAGCTTCATGAACTACTATGGTATTTTTATTTCCGCTGCGAGTTATTCTGATATTTCTGTGTCTGTGATTCTGTGATTGTATTTCGTTTGCTTCAAATTTATTTACAACGCGGTATTTTGAGCAATTCAAGTCCGACATTTGCGGATGCGAATGGCTGAAAATATCGAGTTGTTATAGTTGGTATCAGAGCTTTGGTTTTAGGCAAACATTAGCCTGCGGAGCAAAAACTCATTAGAGATAGGGTAGAGATACCCTAGAATGAGTGAAATCAATCTCAGAATCCTTTCTTTGTGAGAGAACATATTTTCGAAGTATAAAATGATTTCCAAATGATTTTAAAGTATTTTCAAAGATTATTTTTGGTATAAAATTGTTCTTATTTTGAAACCAAGATTTTCTAAACTTCATCCCTTCTGAATCCACCTTGTTAGAAATCTCTTGGTTAGGATTCTTATCGATTAGGATTCCTTGAACTGTGGAATGCTCCCACTTGTTCTGAAATCCAGTCTTGTCTTCCCTATTTTTACCCTTCTGATTTTGGGCATTCCGTAACCCCACTTTGGAATGACCTCTCTTAAGAGCTGTGATTCCGTAAATCTTTGAATGATTTGCAAAGGGGTGAAATTCCTTTATAATTGGCATTGATTCACCGGAGAATTCTGTATCCTCGGATGTCAATGCTATCTATTTCCTGCTCTATCTGGATCCTATATCTGGCGGTCGAATGTCGATTTGCCTCAGATTTCCAAATTGCTTATATTCCGGAAGTCACGGTTGACCGGTTAAGGTTGCCAGCGATTTTTTTATAGGCTTATCCATCTTCTGTTCGATAATTAAATTATCTCATCTTTGTTTGAGTTTATCTTGGAACTAGAATTCTATTTGATTAGAGTTCCTCTAATTTTGAATCTTTGTTTGTTTGAAATCCTTCCTTGAATCATCCTTTGGAAATTTGTGTTTGGTTGTATTTTGAAATTGTGCATACATCGAAATTATTAAGGATGACCATATTTTGTATATAAAAAGTGAAATGTTTCCGATAAGGATTATATACCTTTTAAAATGAAAATTGGAAGCTTTGAAAGGATTTGAAATTTTGAAATTTATAAGAACTTGATTTATACAAAAATGATTTATAACTGAAGGGTTTTGAAATTGAATTTCGAGGAATCGAATTCCGGTGTTTTGAAATTGGTTTGAAGATTTTGGAAAATATATAATAATAATATGATTTAAATATTATTTTTTTTAAGAAATGTTTCAAATGTATTCAAATGAATTTCAATGATTTCGAAGGAATTTCAAAGAAGTTTCTCAAAGTTAATTGAAGTCCAGAACTCAATTATGTCGCTGGAAAATAATTTCGGTGATGAATGCATGCATCATCGACATTGATTTCGAGTTTCTGAGTGAGGGAGAGGCCACTCTAGTAGCTTTGCTATGCGAGTGATTTTGTGAAACCAATTTTGATTTCAGATTTCAAAGTATGGTTTGATATTCGAAAGATAGATCTGTATATATATATATATATTTGAAAAGATTTAAAGTAAGTCGGTGTTCAGCCCTCGAGTTTCATATTTTGAAACCTAACTTTTGAAATTGATTCACTGATTTAGTGTTGATTTCCAACTCTTGGATTTGAAAATATGATTTCTTCAACTATTTTGAAGGTTCGAGCACTTCCAAATCAAGGTTAACTTTTCAAAGCTAAGAAATTTTGAAAAGTATAAGGTATTTAATAAAGAATATAAGTTTGTTTGTATATTTCAAGTATGAAATAATATGATTTTTATAAGTTGAAACTGTTTTGTTAAGTAAATAAATAAGACTATTTTGAATTATACTAATATGAAATTTAGTTTTGAAATGTTTTGGATAAAAATTAGTCTTCAAATGTTCGAGAAAAATTTAGTTTTAAATGTTTTAACTTAGTAACATCTTTATGAAACTATTTATTTAACAAGTTGGAATAGATACATAAGTTGTACGTATGTTGTTTTATTCGCATAATTAAGTTGATCCAAGTTTGAGTACACAAGTTCGAGGTGAAATACACCATTTTGTGTTAGGATTTTTCATTTGAGTCTTGATGGCGAATATTTGATATGGATTTTGGGCTTGATTCTAGAGTTCTCTGTCATAGTATATGGCTATGCAAGGAGACTGATGGCTTCTAGTCGAAAAACCATATCGAAGTCCGCATTAGGGAAGTCGAATGGACAATACTAGTTCAAAAGCGAACTTGTGTGATCGAGCGAGCGATCGAATGTAATGTTGCGAAATGATGACATATGTATATATTATATCCTAATATCATTGGTATACTTGACGCTGAAATTGAAAGTTGTTGGGTTGGATATCTTTGTAATTTAATTGGAATTTTTTTTCTTTTATGAAAAACCACTATCAAATTTAAAACCATTTTTCAAAACTATTTTTCTTTTCCTTAAACTAACTGTTTTATTCTATTTTTCATAAAAACTATTTTATATACAAAACTATTCTTAATTAAAAATCTTTTAGTAAGCAAGGATGTTCAATCCCATATGGCTTTTCATGTAGCGAAATTTATTTTTTTGAAAATTTTGATCATTATATAAGATAAACTTTATGTTAGTATAAAATGATTTTGAAAACCATTGATTTTGATAAATCAATAATTGAAGCTTATATTAGTATGAAAGGATATTTGGTGTACCTGTAATTTGAGTTTATTTAAAAATAATGGATTTATGAAATGAATGTTTCAAAGCTAAGTAATAATGAAGTAAAAATTTGAGATATATGAAATTATAAAATTTAGTTTTGAAATGTGGTATATTTAAGCCTTGAATATAGTTAAGATTGAATAGTTTATTTTTGTGAATCAAATCTATATTTGAAAATTGATAATATTTGAAATAGTTTTGTTGGAAAAATAAATTGAATTGAACTGATGTTTGAATTGAATTAAAATTAGAAATTTTAGATTTAAGTTTAATTGAATAAATTTTTGAAATGTAAAGAATTAAGGGAATGTTTTATGATTTCAAATGTATGATTTTCAAAGTAGAATGATTTCAAGTATTTTGGTTTCAAAAGATTTATAACTTTGAAAGTATTATGATTTTGAAGTGAATATAGGTTTAAAATGGAAATGAATGTGTTCGACCATAAATATTGTTGATTTGGAAACCTGGAGTATTTTCTAAACCTATTGTTTTAAGAAATTTTGAAACTGAATATGTATAACTTGAAAGAAATGATTTGGTGACATCATATATGATTTTAAAATTTAATTGATATCGAAATGGTTTGAAATTTAGAACCTTGTTTTATTAAATACTTGATTTGGGAGCTATCGAACTTATATAAAAATGATTTGTATAAGTAAACTGTTGAATTGGAACTGTTGATTTGAAAGGGTACCCAATTTTGAAAAGTAAAATCTTATATAATCGAAATCTATATAAGTGTGATTTGATATACTAGTATTTTGAAAAGTTTTTGATTTGAAATGAAGTCTTATATAAAATGGACTTTATATAAGTATGATATTTGAAAGTGATTTTGAAAGGTACTATATGCTATATATTTTCGAAGTAAAGATATGGAAAGTGCCTTCTGCTTGATATCCACTTTGTGGCCACACTGTGGATTCATTCTATCGATATTGTTCTCTCTCTTTGATTTGGGTTTTCCGGATATGATACTCGAGTGTCCATCGAATTCCATGGTGATCTCCATGGTCTTATGATCGCGACTGCATAGCGCAACTGCCTGGCTGAGCTGGCCTAGGGGTATGGATTGTTTCCTGGGGGATCCAGGCATAACCATTGTGTATCCTGCACTCTATGTAGGTCGCATTAGTAGCGCAAATGCCTGGATGAGCTGGCCTGGGGGTACGGATTGTTTCCTGTGGGATCCAGGCGTAACCATTGTGTATCCTACATTCTACTCATCATCATGGCGTAACTCGCAGGGTTGAGAAAGCTTACGGATACGGATTGTTTCCTGCGGGATCCAGGCGTAACCATTGTGTATCTGCGATCCATGGTTAGACAGCTGTTTCGGTTTGGTTGATTTGTTTGGATTGTACTTTCCATATCTGTTTTTAAAAGTGTTTTCATTATTTTCACTAGGTGTTGAAACAAGTCTACCAAGTACCTGGAGAATTCTAGCTTTGCGCCTGATCAACGCATAGCCAGAGTCTGCAGGAACGAAAGTAAACTTGTTAAGACATCGAGTTATAAAAGTATTTTGATAAAAGTATCTTGATAAAGTACTATATAAAGAATATTTTGATCAGTTATTTTCCCTTCTAAATATTTTAAAATGTTTAAAAATTGTTTACTTTGAACCATCAGATTTGAATCAAATGACTATTCATCATATTATAAAATGTTTAAAATATTATGAAATTTTAATTGAAATGTATAATGGTTTAAATAATGGTTCATCCTTGTCTTTCAACCTGCTTTCCCTCCTTGCTTTCTCCCTACTTCTTTCGAATGTCTTCCAACCTATTTCTCTTTCTAGTTGTTTCTCCACTTCCTTCCTTTTCGAGGACGAAAAGATTTGAGTGGGGGAGAGTGTAACAACCCTAGATTTTTATGTATATTTTAATTTTGACTTTATTTCATTTTTAAATTTTTAATTGGTTCCATTTCAAACTTTTCATTTTTAAATATAAACCTGATTATTATGTGATTTATAATTCCAAAATGGTATAAATTGAATATTTTCTTGAAATGTTCATTTCGGTAAATTTGGGTCAAACTTTGATTTTTAAATTTAAATTTAAATATTTAGATTCTTAAAGTTTATCTTTTATTATGAAACTAGACTTAATAACTTGAATAATGCTTTTTGTTTCGTTGAAAACAGATTTAAATTGTGAAAGTTATGTATATTCCAATATTGAGTGTAATCTGCTTTATTTAGCAATTATGTTTATTTTAAATAATATAAACTATATTTTTATTGTCATATTTTATTTTAAAATGTGTCAATATGTCATGTTATATATAGTTTTTCTCTTAAATTTTATTAAAGTGGTGTTTAATTTTTCCCAAAGTCTATTGCATTTATTTTCTATTTTTAAAGGCTAGTTTCCATTTTTCTGCTATTTTCTTCATTAAATTATATTAAATTAATATTTATTTATGTATTTTGTGAATTCATTTTTATTTTGTGTTATTATATTTATTTATAAATATTTTTCAAGTACATAAAATTTTTCCAAACTTCATTGCATTTATTTTCATATTTTCATGACTAGTTTGCAATTTTTGCTGTTTTTATTAATTAAATTATATATAATTAATATTTATTTATTTATTTTTGTTTATTTACTATATTTTCGTGTTTTTATATGTAATTATAAGTAATTTTTCATTTATTAAAATTTGTAAAAGAAATTAGAGAAATATGAAGAGTTTTGACCTTTAACATACCATTGTCTTTTCACCTCCTTTTGTCTTTTCAAATTCAATAACACTTGCATTAATCATTTGCTGACCATATCTCTTTGTTTTAGCCGACTCTTCCATTGCTTCTCACGTGAAAATTTTCCCTCAAACCCTAAAAGAAGTTTCGGTCGTCTCCAAGAAGAAATTTTGATAAAAACTGTGACGCCCCACCTCTATACCCACACTAGCCAAGAACACTACGGAGTAGTGCTGTCAACTAGCGCGGAGAATAAGGCTGTTGAGGAGCGACCATCCATGTAATTGCTTATCACACGGTGGCTATAAATAATCTTCGGAAGCAAACGTAGAAATAAGCATAACGCAAATCAGTCACAGACATCTATATCACAAAGGCGGAAGAAGATATGAATATATAACTAACACATGAAAGTGTACATCAGAGTAGTGGTCAAAAGATCCACAATAATACAAAAGAATAGCAACACGTGCTATACAAAAGAATACAACTATGAGTCTATATCTCAAGTGTATACAACAAAAACTGTTAATCTAAACAGTTAGCCAAAAGTCAGAGTGATGAATCCCTGGGAAGAAGTCAAGCAGAAGCACCTGTAACATCTCGGTCTGACCCGAGTATTATTTAAGAAAAATAATAAACGGGTCAGTCTAGCTATAAATATCAGATGACAAGATATAACATAAAAGATATGGCATAAACATAAAATATCCATAATGACATACCACTATAAGTATGTAAATAATGATCAACAGAAGATCAATCAATAAGAGATAATCAATATCACAAGAATCTTCTCAAAGATTCGGAAAGGGCATCATACCCCAAACTTGTACTCATAACAAGTTAATGACATAAATTCTAGAAATCAATGCAAGAAGTCCAGAAATCATAGAAAAGAGAAAGAGGCCTATCACATGACGGTACGAAGACCAAGGGGAGCTACCCCACTTGTGTGAATGGAATCACACAGATTAAGGTCCAGACTAACCAAAAAGCAAAAAGAGATGTGTGAATGGAATCGCACAAGTGGTGTCTAGTCTAACCTCGCAACAAGAGACATCGCACAGTTGCTAGTTTAAAGCATCAGAATGATCGTCATGATCAACGAGAAGTGTTAATTACACTAAGCTAGTAAATATAGAAGTTTAGCTTCATGTCCCATAACCACTTGCTTAACTTAAGTATTTACGAACAAACTGTAAATCTTCACTAACAAAATTGTCACAAGAGGTTCAATCGAACAAGTCCAAGAATTAACCGACGAAGTGAACGCAAGCGTTTCATACCACTTGTTTTACTAAGTCGTTTAATTAGATTTCTCATCCGAGTGAGGTAAAGGTTTGTATATACTAATAGATTGGAAAACGGTTTAAGAAAAGAGCTTTGTTATTAAAAATAGAGTTGAAATTGTTTGTTAAAAGAGTTTTGATATTTACTACTAGTATTGAAACCTTTATATTATAAAATGACAAAACACAGAAGCAATTATATAAACAATCAATCACAAAGATCGCATACGGAGATGTGAATAAGATCCAAGGAAATCAGCTCAATGTTTTTTAGATAAGATCCCCTACGGAGGGGGGGTCCGGGGGGGTGGCAACCCCCCAAGGTAGGGGTGCGGGGGCAACGCCACCGCTTACGGGGTTCGACCTAACGGTTGCGACCTAGGGGTCTAAGGGGTCAAGCGACTTAGTGGTTGCGACCTAGAGGTGTTCGCGACCTAACGATGACTCACGACCCAACATGGCCGACTTTACAGAGGTCGCGACCTAACAGGATAACTCGTGACCGACTTAAGAGTTGCGTGACTGAAGGGTTGCACGACTTAAGGGTTGCACGACTTAAGGGTTGCACGACTTAAGGGTTAGGCCAGGAGCGACCTAACGAGATAAGGTCCAACGACCTACGAGTTAAGGGTCCAACGACCTATCGGGATAACTCATAACCGACTTAAGATTTGCGTGACTGAAGGGCTGCACGACTTAAGGGTTGCACGACTTAAGGGTTGCACGACTTAAGGGTTAGGCCAGGAGCGACCTAACGAGATAAGGTCCAACGACCTACGAGTTAAGGGTCCAACGACCTATCGGGATAACTCGTAACCGACTTAAGAGTTGCGTGACTGAAGGGCTGCATGACTTAAGGGTTGCACGACTTAAGGGTTAGGCCAGGAGCGACCTAACGAGATAAGGTCCAACGACCTACGAGTTAAGGGTCCAACGACCTATCGGGATAACTCGTAACCGACTTAAGAGTTGCGTGACTGAAGGGTTGCACGACTTAAGGGTTAACTCGTAAACGACTCACGACCTATGGATGAACGACTTAACTCCAAATGAGCTAAAAATGGCCAGAACGACCTAGGGTTAACTCGTAAACGACTCACGACCAATGGATGAACGACTTAACTCCGAACGAGCTAAAAATGGCCAGAACGACCTAGGGTTAACTCGTAAACGACTCACGACCTATGGACGAACGACTTAACTCCGAACGAGCTAAAAATGGCCAGAACGACCTAAGTGCAGAAAATTCACCAAAACGCTAAAAATTGGAGTTTTTTGCCAATCCAATCCAAACCAAATGCTAACATGCATGCAAAAATAATAGGGAATCATTCCCAACAGTCCAATATAGTTATAGGCTAGAATTGTGAAATAAAAATCTCACCTTTGCACAAATTCAATGAAGAAGGAGCTTGAAACAATGGAGAAGCAACTACAAGCTAGAATCCAATGTCTTCACTTTGATTTTGGAGTTGAATGATGGATTTAAAGTTGAAACCTAAGCTTGGAGTTTTAATTTCCTCTTCCACTCACCATTAATGCAAAAGCTTGGTTGTTAGGAAATTTATGAAGAGTGAGAAGAAGGAAGGGGGTTTGGGCTTGAGTTATAATGGCAATCTAACCCAAAGTCCAAAGTGGGAAAAGTTAGTGAAATTCCACTAACTCCAAACCTACCAATATTTATACTTAAAAAAATTGTAAACGGCATTTCGAACTCAATGGAAGTGGTCTCGAGTCCTAATTTGACCGTTTGCAGAAAGTACCTTTTCGGACCAATATCCGATTAACGACAAAATATTTAAATAAAATATTTAAATACAAAATCGATAAATATGCGGGTTGTTACAAAAACTTTCATTTCTTTTTACATTTTCTACTTGATTTACTTGATTTTTGCACTTGCAATCTCTTATGCAGTTCGGCCCCTCCATCTCCAACGCCTTGGCCGCCTCCACCACCACCTATTCCAGCCACCATACCCTCCTCTCCACTGCCATTCCAGAGCCGAGGCCATCCATGTTGATGATCCACCAAAATATGAAGCAAACTCCACACATATCCAACATTGCCTGGCTACCTTGCTTCCATCATCTCCTCCATCACTTTGGTCGACCATACACCACCACCACCAGCAAATTCCTGACCTGAGCCCACTTCCACATCATCCTCCAGCCCACTACAGACCTGGCCGTGCCCTCCTCTGTCTTGGCCGAGCCCTCTAGTGCATAGGAATCCATGATATTTGCCTTGTAGTGTTAGTTCATGCTCATATATCTTTGCTCCATCATTTTGCCATGCTAGGCCGACCTTTAGGAACCCAAACCAGATCCAATTCATGCCTTTAGCCGTGCCATTTCAGATCTAGAGTTGAAGCATAGGTGGTAAAAAGCAAGTGCAAACACTTCGGTGATGTTTTGTGTATTCATTTCTAGCTTTGTTTAATTGAATTTGGGTTGAACACTTATGTTATATTTATTTGTTTTGTCTCATGTATCCAAGGAGAATTAATCTTTGGCTCTTCCACTCATCTTTGTGTCGTGTTATCGTGATTGTTTGGATCTCATTCGTGCATTCATCGTTGTGTCTCCAGCTCAAAACAGTGAGTTATTCTCACCAGACAATATGTACATATATAACTAGTAAATTGACCCCTTTTGAATCTGTAAAATTCATTATCATGCTACACCTGCTATATTATGATTATATGATATTCACCCATGCTTATACACATGTTATAACATCTGTTACTGTTATATTATGTTGTTCTGTTATTTTTATCAGTTTATCACACTGCAAGTTCCCTTTAGATTAGAATCACTATGGGTTGAAATGATACATACCCGAACGGACTTTAGAATAGGAGAAAATCATTATGGGCTGAAATGATAGGCCTGAATGATTTTCAATTATTTTCATTTACTTGGGATTATGGGTTTGACAAGATCAAACTTGGGTTTTCTTTGCAAATTACGGGTTGAAATGATATATACCCGTATCACTTTACCTAGGCTAGAAAATGAAATACAGACCCGTTGTTAAAATATATTTTTCTAAAATTTTAAAATATTTTAGAAATATAAATATTATAATATTTTGATGTAAACTTGATAAAAAAATGATTTTTGTAAAGCATTATTGATTTTCTAAAATTTTATAAGTGAAATAAATAAATGGTAAAATTAGAAAATCTGAAATGTAAGTTATTTTGGAAATTTTAATTTGGTGATAAATGGAATTTAAATTAAATATGAAAATATGATAAATTTATGATATTTTGAATTTAAAAGAATTTAAAATGATTTAATATATTAATGATTTTTTTATAAAGTTAAATGTGAAATGAATGAATATTTAAGTTGAAATTTTGAAATATAACTAAAATTGGAAATTTGTGAATTTGGCTTAAAAGTGAATTTTAAGTTAAGTAAATAAAAATGAAATTGAGTTATACTTGAAAATTTAAACTTAAGTGTTAAGTTAAATTTAATTTAATGAATTTAAAATTTAATGTTGGAATTTTAATAAGTAAATTATTATTAAATTTGATTTTGAATGGAAATTGAACTTATAAAATCATGAATATGGGTATTTAAATGATTGTTTTAAAAGTGAAAATGTATAATTATAAGTTAAAAATGAATTAAATAAAAATTTAATTGTTTGTGAAATTATATTGAATATTTGGAATTTAATTAATAGCAATTTCGAAATGCTATTATTTTCTAATGTAAATGATATTACGGCATTTGTAAATGCTGTAGTTGATAGAAATGAACTAAATGGCTAAATTTAAGTAAGGGCTATAATTGATGAATTTAAGTAAGGTTTTATTTGAACTAAAGTAACCCTATTATAGCATTTAAATGCTATCTTTTGTTAAATTGAATTGTTTTAAAAGTAACTTTCTGTAGCATTGTCTAAATGCTGCGAAAAAGTGAATTTTCACTGTTTGATAAATTTTAGGGAATGAATGAACTTTGAAAAGATTTAAAATTTTGGAAATTTAATAAGTTAATTATTAAATATAATCACTTCATTTTATGATTTAAAAGGAAGTAAATTGTTTCAAAATATAAACTATTTTGAAATGTGTTTTGTAATGGTATTTAAATTAAATAAAAAATGAATGTGGTTTGGAAGATATTATATTTTGATATTATGAAATGGATTTTGAATGATATCGAATTTTGAAATGATATTTTATTTTGAAGTATAAAATACCATTTTGAAATTTTAACCACGGGATGTATTTAATTTATAGTTTAACTGATTCTTAAAGGATGGGCGATCCCAAGCACCCTTTAAGTTATTGTGCATTTGTACTACAGTTCACTTGAGTTGGTTTACATTATATAAGTATATATTGTCCTGACTCGAGTGTTTTGTGTTTTACTTTACGTTCGGGTCAGCCTGAGTATTTACAGCTTAGCTTTGGATTTCTTTTCTGGAGCTAGGAATCGCTGGAGATTCTGCTTGTCTAGTTATCAATTTCCTTTCAGTTTTCGTTGTTCTATTTCAGCTCTGGTATTTATAAACTTCTATATATTTGAGATTTCTATTGTATATGTTTCAGACTAATATTATGTATTATGTTTTGAGAGTTTGTTATAGTAGCTTGATGAACTACTATGGTATTTTTATTTCCGCTACGAGTTATTCTGATATTTCTGTGTCTGTGATTCTGTGATTGTATTTCATTTGCTCCAAATTTATTTACAATGCGGTATTTTGAGCAATTCAAGTTCGACATGTGCGGATGCGAATGGCTGAAAATATCGGGTTGTTATATTCAAAGTCGAAAGGTTAGTTGCCAAAGAGGTTGGGGTATATTTGTTTTATAATCCAAAAGCTTTCACCTGCTTTGCTTTCAGAAAGAATTAAAAATAAAGGTTCTAAAGCTTTCGAAAAAGTAAAAGGTTACTGCCGCTTTATTTGTTTTGTTTTGAAACCTTCCAACACAATCGAAGGGTTAATGCCACTTTATAAATATTTTGTTTTGAACCTTTCGACTTGTTTTAAAACTAGCTGCTTCTCCATGCTTTCAAAAGGAAGCTTTCGACTTAGGTGATTTACCATTGTTTTATAAACTGAAGAATAACCCAATCTTTTGAAGGAGTTGTTCTAAAGGTAGTGGCCTGTTGTTTAAAATAAAATGTTTTAAAGATTTCGAAGCAGACCTTCCGACAAAGTCAAAAGTTGCTTCCAATGAAGTCGAAAAGTTTTAAAAGAAGGTTTTCCACCTATTTTAAATTGAACCCAGCAAGTATTTAAAAGGTCCGCTTTGAATGATTTCAAAAGGTTTAAGTTCAACGACTTCGAAAGGTTTAAGTTGAGTGATTTCGAAAGGTTTAAGTTCAACGATTTCGAAAGGTTTTGGTCAATTGGTTTCGAAAAGTTTTATGAATGATTTCGAAAGGTTTTTATTCAATGAGTCTGAAAGGTTGAGATGGAAGGTTATTCTAAGGCAATGTTTTAAAGAGATTTGTAAAGAACAATGTCCAAAGTTTCATTGCTTTCGAAAGGTTTACCTTTTAATTGTTTTGAAAGGTTTAATGAATGATTTTGAAAGGTTTGATGAATGGTTTCGAAAGGTAAGGCTTTGACCTATTGTGTAACGACCCGCCGTTTTGACCGCCCCCAGTCGGTAATTAAACCAACTTGAGACGTTCAAAATGACGGATTGTTATTCAGTTTATAGAGTTTAAACAGAATCAGCCACAGAATCACAGAATAATCATAATATTTCACACAAATGAATTTTCTTACATATATTAGAGTTTATACAATGCATTAAATTTTATACAGCGGAACATTTCTTTTAAGTACAAATTTTTTTCGAAAAGCTAAAGTGAAGTAATTTCCCCAACTCTCTCTAACTTCGCGGCCTGAAAATATTCAAGCTGTAAAATACTCGGTCTGACCCGAGTATTACGTTCAAAAGAAAATAATACACAGGTCAGTCTAATTCAAACTCAGTTATTAGTGCATAGAGGCAATAATAATAACAATTAGACGACAGTCAAATATAAATTTACCTATCCGATCCTTTAACAAGAAATCAGATAACGGTAAATATAACACTTAACAGTGTTAAACCATACAACAATAGATTCAGATTATCAATGAAGATAGATGAAGGGATTATTGATGAAGATAATTTAGAAAACAATCAAAATTTTCCTAAACGGCAATTAACAACAAAATCATCAAAATGCGATTTAAAATATATTGAATTGGCAACATAAAACAATTTTCATCAAAAAGAAAACATCATTTAAAACATTTGATTCGGTAGGGCTGCAGTACACACACGCATGTACGGCCTCGCCACATTTTTAAAATGTTAACTTCGTGTGGCTGCAGTCCACGCTTGCGCGCACTGCCTCGCCACTAGTATAAAATGCACAAAAGATCAATGCATCAAAGCAAAAGAAATACCAATAAAATCAAGGCGGTGTGGCTGCAGTACACACATACATACATGTGCACTGCCTCGCCAACTCGAGTGCACAAGATCAAATCAAAATCAAATTCAACACAAGTACAAATGGCCTCGACCAAAATTCAAAATATCACTGCATAATGAAACTGTACATGTACACAGAAACATAGCAACACTCAAACAGGTATTTAAACATGAACCCAACATCATAACACAAGACAAAAGCAACTGGGTTCAAGTCACGAGCAACAAGAGAAACATACAATGCAAATGAACCAGACTTGAGCCAAAAGAAGCTGCAAGCTAATAGAGAGCATGGACAAATTAAAAACAACAGGCTAGGACGTGCTAAAAACAAGACAGAGGCAAAGGGAAAAGGGAAAACTCTAAAGGTGTATATAAATTCAAGTCAACAAGGTAGGGACGTGTGAAATCTAGGCAACAACATGGGTGCTTGTCCATTTTTTTTTCGCAACATAAAGGCAATATGTACGGCCAATTTTCATAACAACATGGCAGGGACACTTACATTTTTTTTCACTTAAGTACAATTTAAAGATGAAGCTTATGACTAAACAAACAAGTTTCATTTGAAACTTGAATTCAAACAGTGTCAGGATCAAAAGGTTTGAATTCTTTAAAACAAACTTGGATGTTGGAAAGTGTAAACAGAGAGCATTTTGAAGAACAACATGCATACCATACATCAATACATATCACAGGCATTTGTTTCCACAACAGCACCAAAGTAATGATCAAAATTATCAACTTCCATCATCACTTAGGTAAGGAAGAAAGAAAGTCTGGAAAAGAAAATTTTGCCCACAGAAAAGATTTTGAAACAGAGAACACTTATTCTTTTTTTTTTGTGCTTTAAGTATCTCTACTGATTTTAGAAAATCATTTCAACTAATCTTACAAAAATTTAGTTTTTTTCTTAATTCTTCGTTTAAACAAACATAACTTGTTTTGAGAATTATAACCTAATAGAGACTTCAATAAGAAGATAGGAATTTTGATCAAAGATTTTAGTGCTGTTACCTCAAAACAGAGATGAGCAGATATAAAATACATGCACAGTCATTCCTATTCATATACACATTCATATATTCATTAAGGCATACTTATATACATGTGTATGCAACAGATAATTAGCAACTTAAGTTTTAATTAAAAATGCTTACTCACATATGTTTATATGAATATGCACAGCATACATACTATAAACAACCACATCAGATTTCACTTATATATATACATACAATACTTATTCATTTCAATAAGGTAGCATGCAACCAAATTTACTTAAGTTTTATATATGAATATGCACAGCATACAAACTATAAACAACCACATCAGATTTCACTTATATATATACATACAATACTTATTCATTTCAATAAGGTAGCATGCAACCAAATTTACTTAAGTTTTAAAAGGTACTCGCTTGCAAAACTTGATGAACAGAGATGCAACTACAAGCACAGGTACAATATAATGCAGACTTGAGTAAAACAGTGGAAAAGATGAATGCAAATTTAATTAAATCACCAAAACATCAACATCGAAACAAATCGAATGGCCGAGATAAAAATTTAGCAGCTTCAAATAACCCAAACAACAAAAGTCACGAATTCGAATAGTACAGGTAAAAATTAGAAGCAATCTCGTTGCAACGGTGATGGCCGAAGACTTGAAATTGTATAAAAATCATCAAACCATAGTGGTCACGAGATAATGTCGTGATAACTAGGAAAACACAAAATCAAACCAAACCAAAAATCAATATCCAAACAACTTCAAACAGCCGAGTAAACTATTGACAAATTTCATCAATTTTATACGAACTAAAACACAGAATTTAAACCCTAAATACTTGAGTCTGAGCTAGATGTGAGTAATAAAATTACTCACCATGATTCGAAGCGAAGAAAAACACGTTCGAAGAAAAGAAGCCATGAGCGATGCGAAGGAGGGTCGAGCAAGCCCTAATTTGGATCGAAGGATGAAGAGGAGACGAGAGAGGACGCCATTAATTTTTCGTTCGATTTTATTTGTTTAGGGTTTTTTAATGAGAAAGGTAAAGGGGGTATCGGATATAAAAGGGAAAGGAGACATGATTTTAGCGTGGTTGAAGGTGTAGGTTAAGGCATAACTTTAGGCGTGTTTACAACTGATCAAAGTAAGGCAGCATACTCTTTTTATTTTATTATACTATTATTATTATTATTATTATTTTCTTATTATTATTATTTTTCATTTTAAATCCAATTTGTTTTGTATAATCATTTTCTTTTACTTTGTTTTGTTTAATTTTGTTGTTAAAACTTTAACTAAGTGTATTTATTTATTTATTTATTTATTTATTTTGTATTGATTAAAATTTATTCCTTTTTATTTTAAAGAAAAGAAAAACGTTATTTGAAACTAACCGTCCATTTATAAATTTACATAAATAATAATTCTTGTATCCAAATTAATTTTCTAAGTTATTAGTTCGAATTTTAAATACAAATTCAATATTCAATTTCAAACTCCAAAGTCAAATTCAAATTCTATTCAACTTTTTATAGATTAAATTCTAAAATTTAATCGCCAATTCATAGTTATATTTGGAATTCAATTTAAACCATCATTCAAATATTTAAAATTAATTAAATATTTAAAATTAATTAAATATTTTCATTTTTAAATTGTTCAAAATTCAGGGTTGTTTCAATCTTCCCTCCTTAAAAGAATTTCGTCCCGAAATTATAAGTTAGGAAAACGATTGCTAAATTTCACCGATATTTATACCCTACACAATTTTTACCAAGTTCGAATCTTATAAATAAATATAGGATTCATTTCTTTTATATTATCTCACTAGCTTTGTTCATTGATTTCCTTAATCAAGACACAAAAGTCTTTTACCAAAATTTTCGACTTACAAAACTCAAATTTAAACTTGAAATTCTTCATGCTAGATATTTACATATTACATCTTTTCCAAAGCTGTGTGCTTTCAAGATATTTTAAAAATCTTCTTCCTTAATTCATTAGGTTAGAATTATGTAATTCCAATTTTAGACTATTGATTTTCTATTCAAAGTTTGAAAATACTTGCTAACTCGAAGTTTAACAAGTCCATCGTCGTTCTTACAGACATTAGGCATACGCTGGCCAGGCGCAAGACTAAAAATCTCCAAGTACTAAATATACTTGCTTCAACTCCCAGTGAAAATACTTTTTAAAAATTCTTTTAAAAATGGATATGGAAAGCACGTTCCCCCATAGATCACAGTTTACCCGGCGGTTACGCTACTATCCCAGTAGAATCGCTTGTAACTGTAGATTTCACATCTCTCTTGAATTTCGCCATAGTTGTTGCCATAGATCGCGGTTCACACGGCGGTTACGCTACTATCCCAGTAGAATCGCTCGTGACCGTAGGCATCTCGCCCCTCAAATTACGCTTCGGCCTCTAGATCGCAGTTTACGCGGCGGTTGCGCCACTATCCCAGTGGAATCGCTTGTAACTGTAGGCATCACACCCCATGAATTACGCCAGCATCAATTCACATAATCCCAACACGATGATCCATCGTGGAGGATTCCAGTCCCAATGGACATTCCACTAATGGAAATTCTACGTAGCTACGATTTCCAGTGGACACTCACATCGAGTTCCAATCACCTTCACAAATTATAAATGGAAGGTACATTTCCATATCCTCAGTTTAGAAAACATATGTCATATACATATAGTACTTCATTTCACATTTCGTACATATCATACCTATGTAAACCTACACAGGATTTTCATAATAATGACTTTCCAAACTGATAGTTTTCGAATTATTACATTCACATATATAAGTTACGAAAACTCAATTCACATTCATAACAAATAGAGGATTCCAAAATTTTCCATTTCGTTTAAAATTTTTCCTCTAAATCGATTTGAAAATTTTAAGGTTATCTCAAACCCAATTCACATTCATAATCCAATTCATTATCGACTTCACATTCGATTTGGATTTCACGTTACATCGTCAGTTCTCAACACATAATTGATGTCTACCGATATATAACCTCTAAGCTCGTACGTCTCAGAGAAGGGTGTTAAGCTAAAAGAATAAATTCTCCGCCACCACAGATATATATTTAATAGAGATCAATTGCTATGTCATCAATTCACAATGCTAGACATACAATCCAAATCGACTATCCAAAATTCAAAGCTCAACTTATAATGTTTTTGATGTCAAAGTTAAACTCAATTTAACTCAAGATTCAATCTTTTTTGAAAAATTTCCTAGTTGAACTGATCGTTCAAATTTCCCAAAAATATCTTTACAAGACATGTATAATTTTCCACACTTAAACATTTGAAACAAATTTCAAATATTCACTTTTCAATTTATCTTTTAAAAGATAGAATTTCAAACTTATCATTTCATATTGGAAAACATTTCCATACTTATTTAATAATAAGTAACTCACAAATTCATTTATTTTCAACTCTTGGAAAATATTCAATATACTTGAATCAAAATTAAGTATATATTCCATTCTTTAAGGAAATCATTCTTTTAAACACATTTATTTGAGCCAAAACGAATGTTGCGTAAAACATCGTTACAACAACTCAAAATCACTAGTATAGGGATTCGAATTTTAAGATAGATATATAAATCCCAATACTACAAACAACATTTCCTTTCAGAAACCATTTACTATAACAACAGTGTTATAGTCCACCATTTCCTTATTTTTCGAAAACGCCTATTTCAACAATGAATGTTGAAATCTATGTATTCGATACTTAATGCATTTTAAAACATCTTTAAAACCATTAACTTCATTTCATAATATCACTTCCCTAAAACATATCTGTTTTATTCAATAATATATTCACTGTCCAAAATCGTGAATATACTTATTTAATCAATTCAGTGTTTCTACACATTTATTTAAAGGATTATCCACTGTCCAAAATCGTGGATAAAATTCTCAACCAACTTTTACTATCACAATATTTAACTTAAAGGATAATTCGCTGTCCAAAATTATGAATATATCTCCTTTAATAACTTCTATGTTTCATTTATCAAATTCAATTGGTTTCGAATTTATAAACAATCCTTACAAATTCCATTTCTATTTATAAAACTTTGATTTATAAATCTTCTTTATTAATTCAATTCAATTTATATGACTCAATTATATATCCCAAAGTCCATTTATAAGTTAAGTACTTATAATCCATTAATTTACTAAATCGCTCTTCAAAACATTTGAAATCAATTTTCAAAAGAATTCAGAATCAAATTCCCAAGTTATAGTTCAATGATCCCCTTGGCTATACTAAATTGACATATCATTTTATTTCACAATTATTATTTTGGAGATATTCAAAACATTTAATTTAAACCAATTCATTAATTCATTTAACTTATATATTATTTTTCATAAATCTCAGCAATTCGATAATGGATTTTTTTTCCGAAGAGAAACTATCGCAAACCTAAATTTAGAGAGGGGAATTTCCGAAAAAATTTGAATTTTCAAAATACCTTTTATTTTTCAAAGAAAACAATTTCATACTTCTTTAAATTTGAAAAACACTTTTCTTTAAAGTGATCCTAGTAACTATTCATATTAAACATCATAAACTGAGCTTTGTATAAACCAAAGCTCTGATACTACTTTCGTAACGACCCGCCGTTCTGACCACCCTCAGTCGGTAATTAAACCAACTTGAGACGTTCAAAATGACGGATTGTTATTCAGTTTATAGAGTTTAAACAGAATCAGCCACAGAATCACAGAATAATCATAATATTTCATAGAAATGAATTTTCTTACATATATCAGAGTTTATACAATGCATTAAATTTTATACAGCGGAACATTTCTTTTAAGTACAAATTTTTTTCGAAAAGCTAAAGTGAAGCAATTTCCCCAACTCTCTCTAACTTCGTGGCCTGAAAATCTTCAAGCTGTAAAATACTCGGTCTGACCCGAGTATTACGTTCAAAAGAAAATAATACACAGGTCAGTCTAATTCAAACTCAGTTATTAGTGCATAGAGGCAATAATAATAACAATTAGACGACAGTCAAATATAAATTTACCTATCCGATCCTTTAACAAGAAATCGGATAACGGTAAATATAACACTTAACAGTGTTAAACCATACAACAATAGATTCAGATTATCAATGAAGATAGATGAAGGGATTATTGATGAAGATAATTTAGAAAACAACCAAATTTGCCTAAACGGCAATTAACAACAAAATCATCAAAATGCGATTTAAAATATATTGAATTGGCAACATAAAACAATTTTCATCAAAAAGAAAACATCATTTAAAACATTTGATTCGGTAGGGCTGCAGTACACACACGCGTGTACGGCCTCGCCACATTTTTAAAATGTTAACTTCGTGTGGCTGCAGTCCACGCTTGCGCGCACTGCCTCGCCACTAGTATAAAATGCACAAAAGATCAATGCATCAAAGCAAAAGAAATACCAATAAAATCAAGGCGGTGTGGCTGCAGTACACACATACATACATGTGCACTGCCTCGCCAACTCGAGTGCACAAGATCAAATCAAAATCAGATTCAACACAAGTACAAATGGCCTCGACCAAAATTCAAAATATCACTGCACAATGAAACTGTACATGTACACAGAAACATAGCAACACTCAAACAGGTATTTAAACATGAACCCAACATCATAACACAAGACAAAAGCAACTGGGTTCAAGTCACGAGCAACAAGAGAAACATACAATGCAAATGAACCAGACTTGAGCCAAAAGAAGCTGCAAGCTAATAGAGAGCATGGACAAATTAAAAACTACAGGCTAGGACGTGCTAAAAACAAGACAGAGGCAAAGGGAAAAGGGAAAACTCTAAAAGGTGTATATAAATTCAAGTCAACAAGGTAGGGACGTGTGAAATCTAGGCAACAACATGGGTGCTTGTCCATTTTTTTTTTCGCAACATAAAGGCAATATGTACGGCCAATTTTCATAACAACATGGCAGGGACACTTACATTTTTTTTTCACTTAAGTACAATTTAAAGCTGAAGCTTATGACTAAACAAACAAGTTTCATTTGAAACTTGAATTCAAACAGTGTCAGGATCAAAAGGTTTGAATTCTTTAAAACAAACTTGGATGTTGGAAAGTGTAAACAGAGAGCATTTTGAAGAACAGCATGCATACCATACATCAATACATATCACAGGCAGTTGTTTGCACAACAACACCAAAGTAATGATCAAAATTATCAACTTCCATCATCACTTAGGTAAGGAAGAAAGAAAGTCTGGAAAAGAAAATTTTGCCCACAGAAAAGATTTTGAAACAGAGAACACTTATTCTTTTTTTTTATGCTTTAAGTATCTCTACTGATTTCAGAAAATCATTTTAACTAATCTTACAAAAATTTAGTTTTTTTCTTAATTCTTCGTTTAAACAAACATAACTTGTTTTGAGAATTATAACCTAACAGAGACTTCAATAAGAAGATAGGAATTTTGATCAAAGATTTTAGTGCTGTAACCTCAAAACAGAGATGAGAAGATATAAAATACATGCACAGTCATTCCTATTCATATACACATTCATATATTCATTAAGGCATACTTATATACATGCGTATGCAACAGATAATTAGCAACTTAAGTTTTAATTAAAAATGCTTACTCACATATGTTTATATGAATATGCACAGCATACATACTATAAACAACCACAACAGATTTCACTTATATATATATACATACAATACTTATTCATTTCAATAAGGTAGCATGCAACCAAATTTACTTAAGTTTTATATATGAATATGCACAGCATACATACTATAAACAACCACATCAGATTTCACTTATATACATACATACAATACTTATTCATTTCAATAAGGTAGCATGCAACCAAATTTACTTAATTTTTAAAAGGTACTCGCTTGCAAAACTTGATGAACAGAGATGCAACTACAAGCACAGGTACAATATAATGCAGACTTGAGTAAAACAGTGGAAAAGATGAATGAAAATTTAATTAAATCACCAAAGCATAAACATCGAAACAAATCGAATGGCCGAGATAAAAATTTAGCAGCTTCAAATAACCCAAACAACAAAAGTCACAAATTCGAATAGTACAGGTAAAAATTAGAAGCAATCTCGTTGCAACGGTGATGGCCGAAGACTTGAAATTGTATAAAAATCATCAAACCATAGTGGTCACGAGATAATGCCGTGATAACCAGTAAAAATCAAAATCAAACCAAGTCAAAAATCAATATCCAAACAACTTCGAACAGCCGAGTAAACTATTGACAAATTTCATCAATTTTATACGAACTAAAACACAGAATTTAAACCCTAAATACTTGAGTCTGAGCTAGATGTGAGTAATAAAATTACTCACCATGATTCGAAGCGAAGACAAACACGTTCGAAGAAAAGAAGCCGCGAGCGATGCGAAGGAGGGTCGAGCAAGCCCTAATTTGGATCGAAGGATGAAGAGGAGACGAGAGAGGCCGCCATTAATTTTTCGTTCGATTTTATTTGTTTAGGGTTTTTTAATGAGAAAGGTAAAGGGGGTATCGGATATAAAAGGGAAAGGAGACGTGATTTTAACGTGGTTGAAGGCGTAGGTTAAGGCATAACTTTAGGCGTGTTTACAGCTGATCAAAGTAAGGCAGCGTACTCTTTTTATTTTATTATACTATTATTATTATTTTTTCTTATTATTTTATTTCATTTAAAATCCAATTTGTTTTGTATAATCATTTTCTTTTACTTTGTTTTGTTTAATTTTGTTTTTAAAACTTTAACTAAGTGTATTTATTTATTTATTTTGTATTGATTAAAATTTATTCCTTTTTATTTTAAAGAAAAGAAAAATGTTATTTAAAACTAACCATCCATTTATAAATTTACATAAATAATAATTCTTGTATCCAAATTATTTTTCTAAGTTATTAGTTCGAATTTTAAATACAAATTCAATATTCAATTTCAAACTCCAAAGTCAAATTCAAATTCAATTCTACTTTTTATAGATTAAATTCTAAAATTTAATCGCCAATTCATAGTTATATTGGGAATTCAATTTAAACCATCATTCAAATATTTAAAATTAATTAAATATTTTCATTTTTAAATTGTTCAAAATTCAGGGTTGTTACATATTGGCCTAGATAATTAAATGGTTTTCACTTGGTTTTGGAAAGAGGCACTTTCAAAGAGTTAAAAAGAGGCGTTTTAAAGTGTCTAAATGTTTCCATCAACTAAGATTTGAGTAAAGAAGATATATATATGACATGGTGACATGATTTTGAGTAAAGCATATAGATTATATACTTTTCCTTGTTTAAGTTTGATTTAAAGGTTTTAAACCATTTTGAAATTGTTTTCAAGGAAAATTATGGGTTGGGATCCTTAAGTGAAAATGATTCAGATATTAGAATACCATATGGGACTAGTATGGGTTCGCGCCCTATACATTAGCTATTAGCCCCAGCTAATTGTTGTCCAAAATTCTAGTGTGTAGGACTTTATCACAGGTAGACTAAAATTATGATTACACACCAAAACGAATATATGTTTGTATACGGATATGTGATTGGTTAGCCGAAAAACCATTATGTTCAGGGAGACCTGGAAGATGATTAAGTTAATGACAGACCATCCAGAAGAGAAATATTTAACAGATAGTTAAGGACATACCGTCCAGAAGTGAAATATTTAAAAATAGTTAAGGGTAGGTAATCCAAAAGAAGAATAGCTAACAGGTGTTAGATTAATTTTGATTATATTGTCTAGTAGGCCGGAGGTTAAAAGTTATCCAAATAAAACTTATGTGTTTGAAATGATAGTTCATTATTATCTGATGTTTGTGTATGTTTACATTATGATGCTTTACAGTGTTTAACCAGTTTTGATTGCGGGAAAAGGTTTTGCAAAGATATGATTCAAATGGATGTTTGTGAGGGGAAACCCATTGCGCTAAGCGGCATGGTCTCACTTGACATATATATTCCTGGATGTATAATATTATTCATACCAGACTTTATGTTTGACTCAAAGTTTATGTTCTCCCCTTAAACTCCTGGATGCTCAAAATTAATTTGAGTATGCTGGGGGGTTAAGGTCCTTTTAGGTTTTAGTAGGATGACGAATAAGGCTATCGGAAGCATGCAGAAGGCAAACGGATAGCTATTTAGGAGTTGTAGTTTTATGTTTTGTTGTATTTCCACTGTGTTTGTATTAAGTCTATTAGGACTCTATGACTCTGATCATCCAACGGGGTATCTTCATATACCGTTTTTGGCGTATTTGTAATAAGTATTTTTATCTATACCTGGGAATGAATTTGAGATTATGTGCTAGGAATGTGAAATATTTAGTTTTGACATGTAATGAAGTAACATTTGTTTCGAAGTCTATATTTTGTTTCATATTCAAGTGCTTCTGATATTATTTATACCATTAACATAGCCGTATTTAGTCACCGGAAGATAATACTATAGATGACTGCAGAATCTGTAGCGCTTAGTTTTGATCCTCCAGATAGGGAATGTTACAGCTTGGTATCAGAGCATGGTTTATGAAAACTTTAACTAAAAATGGTTTTGAAAACATGATCCTTAGTAATTAGAGTTAATATCAGGGTATGGGATAACGCTATAGTAACGTACTTGTATTTGCTATATATATATATATATATATATATATATATATAAGTATACGCTATATCTCTTGACTCCTATCTTAGTTAGGCTATTCATCTGTATCTCATAAGGTTTGAATACAGGTATGAAAGGAAGAGTCGTTAGCTTGTTTGAGGAAGAAAATGAAGGAGATCCAGGTGGGACAAGGCCAGAAAAGAAACTTTTTCCATAAGAAGAATGCTCAAAAGAGAGGATCACAAAAGAAAGGAAAAGATGAGGTGGTTTTTTATAAATGTGATAAGAAAGGACACTATGCTAATAAGTGTCGTACTGGAAAAGAAAAGGAGAAAGGAAAAGAAGTAATTGAAAAGAAGAACATCCGATGCTTTAATTATGATCAGATCGGCTATTATAAAATAAATGCCTAGAGCTTGTTGGAGATGGAAAAGGGCAAGTTTATGCATTGGAACCCGCAACATCAAGGCCAGTTGTGTAGAAAAAAGGAAAGGCTATTCTGGAAGGCTAGCTGCAGATTCACGGTATGTCTGTTAACGTTCTATTTGATATTGGAGGATCTTATTCTTTTATTTCTCGATGTTTGGTAGATAAGCTTAACCTAAAACCCTCATACTTAGTTACTTCTATAAGGGAAGTCTGATAGGAGGGCATGTAACACTTGGGATGAGGTGTGACCATTTAGAATTTAATTTGCTAGGCAATACTTTTAATTACTATTTGTATGTGTTTGACTTTGTGGGATTTGGCATTATCCTTGGGATAGATTGGTTAAGTGAATATGATGCTAGGATATTTTGCTATGATAGAAAAATATCTCTTGGTCACCCTAGTTGTAGTGATCAGATAGTTTATATCATAGGAAATCTTAGTTGTGAAGTGAATGCTTTACTAGGTATCATGAAGTTGGAGGATAAATTGCATCGAGTCTTTGTTGTTAGAAGTTTGCTGATGTGTTTGAGCCGATAGTTGGATTACCACCAAAACGAGCCACAGAGTTTTGGATTGATTTAGTGCCTGGACCAAAATAGGTGAGTAGGCCGTCAAGCAGGATAACACCTACAAAGATGAGAGAGATTTGAAGGTGAAGTTGGTGAATTTGAAAGGCAAAATTTTTATTCGACCAAGTAGTTCGCCATGGGGAACTACTGCAGTGTTTACTAAGAAGCCAAATGGATCGTTAAGGCTATGTATCGATTATCATAAGTTGAATGAGAAAACGATAAAGAATCGATATCCATTGCCAAGAATTGATGATTTGTTCAATTAGTTAAGTGGAGCCAAAGTGTTCTCTCAGTTGGATTTATCGACTGGATTTCATCAATTTAGAGTGGCAGAGGATAGTGTTCTTTTGATGGTGTCTAGGACAAGGAATGGATCGTACGATTGATTAGTTATGTCATTCGGACTAACTAATGTGTCGACATTCTTTGTGGATTCGATAAACTGAATTTTCCGAGAGCACTGGATAGATTTGTGTTGGTTTTCATAGATGATATTTTGATATACTCTAGGGATGAGAAGGAGCATGAAGTTCATCTTAGAGTTGCGCTTGAAACGTTAAGGGAGCATCGGTTGAAGGCTAAGTTTTAAAAATGTCATTTTTGGAAGAAGGAAGTGAAGTTCCTTGGTCATGTAGTCTCAGAGAAACGGTTGTCTGTAGATCTGACTAAGATTGAGGTGGTAAATAATTGGAAAATACCCGAGATGGTGAAACAGATAAAGAGTTTTCTTGGATTAGTCAGATATTATTAAAGATTCGTAAAGGATTTTTCGCAGATTGATGCACCGATAACTAAGCTTACGTGAAAAGTTGTGAAGTTTGCATGGACTGATAAGTGTGAGGAAGCATTCTAGAGCTTGAAACACTTATTGACCCATGCACCGGTGTTAGTGGTCCTGGAGGGGAATCAAGATTTTGTTGTTTATACTGATGCGTGTTGAACTGGATTGGGTTTTTGTTGATGTAAAGAGGTAAAGTGATTGCTTATACTTCTAGACAGCTCAGATCACACGAAATTAGGTATCCAACGCATGATTTGGAGCTAGCTACCATTATATTTGCGTTGAAGGTGTGGAGGCATTATCTTTTTGGAGAGCGATTTGAGCTTTATACAGATCATAAGTCATTGAAATACTTGTTCTCTCAAAAGAAGCTGAACATGAAACGGCAAAGGTGGTTGGAGTTTATTGCTGCTTATGATTTTGGAATTGAGTACACACCCGGGAAAGGAAATAAGGTAACGGATGTACTTAGCTAAAAACATCATAACGTAGTTTTGGCTATGATTACTGAGTGGAAAGATTTAGAACCATTATCAGTTTATAGAGTGAAGTTTAGATCTAACGCAGGTTCTAGTGGAGGAAGTGCTGTATTGTCTTGTTTAGAAGTTCGACCGGTAATGATTGAGAAAGTAGCTTCTAAACAGGAGGAGGATCCAGTTTTGGCTGGACGGGTTAGAAGGGTAAGAGAAGGAACAGAGGCCGATGACTTAAAGGATTTCAATCTTGACCAAAATGGGTGGTTAAGAAAGAAAGGAAGGTTGTGTGTTCCGAATGTATGAGACATGAGAAAGAAAGTTTTGGATGAATGTCATCGTTCGAAGTTCACTATCCATCCAGAAGGAAAGAAGATGTATTGGGATATGAAGAGAAGTTTCTTCTGGGAAGGTATGAAACAGTATATTGGTGTATATGTTAAGTAGTGCTTGAATTGCCATCAAGTAAAGGCTGAACACCAAAAGCCAAGTGGATTACTTCAACCATTAGAAGTTCCATTGTGGAAGTGGGATTCTATCTCAATGGATTTCATTGATGGGTTGCCAAGATATAGTAGAGAAAATGAGAGCACATGGGACATTGTGGAGAGTTGACAAAGAGTGCCCTTTTCATTCCGATGAAGTCAACTAGGACGACACCTATTTTAGCGAAGTTATTTATGAAGAATGTAGTTAGACTGCATGGAATTCCAAGCATCATCATTAGTGATAAAGATTCTTTATTTACTAGTGGATTCTAGAAGATTCTACAGGAAGGCTTAGGAACCAAGCCAGTATGAGTACTTCTTACCATTCACAGACTGATGGGCAAACAGAAAGAGTTAACAAAGTGTTGGAGGATTTATTAAGAGCTTGTGTATTGGATTTCGGGGGATAATGGAAAGTCCATCTCCATTTACAAAGTTCTCGTATAACAATAGTTATCAGATTAGTATTGGGATGGCATCGTTTGAAGCTTTGTATGGAAGACCATGCCAATCTCCCTTATGTTGGTTGGAGACCGGGGATAGATTGGTTCTTGGTCTGGATTTGGTGAAAGAAGCCATAGAGAATAATGAGTTGATCCAAGCTAGAATGAAGGAAGCTCAGTCTAGGCAGAAAAGTTATGCTGATAGAAGAAGGAAAGATTTGAAATTCTCGGTTACAGACTATGTCTTTGTTAAGGTTTCACCGATAAAGGGTGTGTTTAGATTTGGAAAGTCAGGGAAGTTAGCAAATAAATTAGTTGGACCTTTCCGTATTATTGAGAGGATCGAGAAACTCGCTTGTTGGGTAGATTTACCAAGTAGTTTCGCTGGAGTTCATGATGTATTCCATATTTCTCATCTTAAAAAATGTATTAGAGACCTAGAGACTACTATCGCACCTACAGTATTAGGGGATTTAGTAGTAGATCTGAACTTCACTATAGTTAGAAAGCCGATTCAGATTGTGGTCAGAGATGAGAAGAAGTTAAGAAACAAGATAGTCAAGTTAGTAAAGGTTCAGTGGAGTGACGATGCTAGAGACTGTACTTGGGAGACTAAGAGCAGGATTAGAGATGCTTGTTCATAGTTGTTCGATGGTATGTTTTATCTTTGATTGTTTTGACCGCATACCTTATCGTAATTTCATGGACGAAATTTTCTAAGGTGGGGAGTCTATAACACCACATTTATAAAATTATTTAGAATGGTTAATTGGGTAAATTAAATTAAATAACGTGAAGATTAATAGGTTGAGATTTAATTAGACTCAGGGTAGTCATGCCATGTCAGTGTGCTAATTAAAATGAAGTAACATAAGCTGATGTGTTAGGATATGAGAAGGACAATATGGAAAATAAGAGAAGGGCTTATACCTTAGGAATGAAACTCACGTTCATTTCATTTTCACACAAACTAAAACTATACCAAGGCCAACCACCATTATTGTCTCAAGAGAAGATTAAAGCTAGGATTCAAGTGAAGGAAGATAATCAACATCAAATCTCACATCTAATAATCTCAAAGATAAGATGAATAATTACTACATCCCATTTTCATATGGTTTTCGGTTTTTGATTAGATCCGAAATTTTTTTGCAACTATATGCCATATTTTGATGATTAAAGTTATATATATACATATGTATGTGTGTGTATGCTTATTGATGAATTATATATGTTCATGTTAGTTTTTATAATATATTTGACATAAAAACTCTATTAGGTGATATCCAAATGCCTTGAAAATTTAAATATAGGTCAGAAACAATATTTTAGAGATGGATTTTGATTTTCATAATTTTCTGAATTGATTTGGATTTTGTATTAATTTTCTAGTGAAATAAATGATTTACTGGTTATAAATTATTTACGGCTAAAATAATAATTGTTTGGGTTTGAAATTTTTATATGTTGGAAAACATATTGAAATAAATTTCTGCGATTTTTCCAATATTTTCCTAAGTTATTTAATGAATATATAAACTATTTAAGATATGAAACTTAAATGTTTTATATATTTAATTAAGAAGAAGGGGAATTTTATAAAATAAAATGATTATTTAATTCTAAAAAATAAAGGCAGCACTTTTCTAAAAATTCTTTGTTAACCAATGTGAATTTGACAAATAAAGGTTGGTTAGTTGAAAATTATCCTTTTTAAATTAAACAAAGAAATCATAATTTTGGCATGTTTCAGCGAATTTTTGTTTTAAACCTTTCGACCCAGACCTTCTGATAAGGTCGAGAGGTTCATAGCTTTCGACAAGGTCAAAACAATGCATATGGTATCACGTTACTTGGTATGTAATGAATTGGACAAGGTCGAAGGGTTCTAAGTCAAAAGGTTACTTGCCAAAGAGGTTGGGGTATGTTTGTTTTATAAACCAAAAGCTTTCACCCACTTTGCTTTCGGAAAGAATAAAAAATAAAGGTTTTAAACCTTCTGACAAAGTCAAAAGGTTACTGCCACTTTATTAGTTTTTTTTTTGAAACCTTTTAACATGGTCGATAGGTTACTGCCACTTTATTTGTTTTGTTTTGAAACCTTTCGACACAATAGAAGGGTTAATGCCGCTTTATAAATATTTTATTTTGAACCTTTCGAGAAATACGAAAGGTTTACTTGTTTTAAAACTACTCGCTTTTTCATGCTTCCGAAAGGAAGCTTTGGACTTAGATGATTTACCCATGTTTTATAAACTGAAAAATAACTCAGGCTTTTGAAGGAGTTGTTTTAAAGGAGTGGCATGTTGTTTTAAATAAAATGTTTTAAAGCTTTCGAAGCAGACCTTCCGACAGAGTTGAAAGGTTGCTTCCAATGAAGTCGAAAGGTTTTAGAAGAAGGTTTTCCACTTGTTTTAAATTGAATCCAGTAAGTCTTCAAAAGGTCCACTTTGATTTAAAAGTTTTAAACCACTTTGAAAATGTTTTCAAGGAAAATTATGGGAGGGGATCCTGAAGTGAAAATTACTCAGATATTAGAATACCAGATGGGACTAGTATAGGGTCACGCCCTATACATTAACTATTAGCCCCAACTAAATGTTGTCCGAAATTCCAGTATGTAGGGCTTTGAAACTGGTAGACTAAAATTATGATTACACACCAAAAGGAATATATGTTTGTATACAGATAGGTTATTGGTGAGCCCGAAAAACCATTAGGATCAGGGAGACCTAGGAGATGATTAAGTTAGGGACAGACTGTCCTGAAGAAGTATTTAACAGATAGTTAAGGACATGCCATCTAGAAGTGAAGTATTTAATAAATAGTTAAGGATAGATAATCAGCAAGAAGAATAGCTAACAAGTGTTAGATTAATTTTGATTATACTGTCTGGTAGGCCTGAGTCGGCCAAATGTTAAAAGTTATCCAAATAAAACTTTTGTGTTTGAACGGATAGTTCATTATTACCTGATGTTTCTGTATGTTTACATAATAATGCTTTGTGGTGTTGAATCATTTTCAATAACAGGAAAAGGTTTTGCAAAGATATGTTTTAAAAGGATGTTAGTGAGGAGAAACTCGTTCCACTAAGCGGCGTGGTCTCACTTAACATATATATTCCGGGATGCATAATTTTATTTATACCAGGCTTTATGTCTGACTCAAGGTTATGATTTGCCCTTAAACTATCGGGTGCTCAAAATTAATTTGAGTAGGCTGAGGGGTTAAGGTCTTTTCAGGTTTTAGTAGGATGACGAATAAGGTTACCGGAAGCGTGTAGGAGGCAAATAGATAGTTGTTTAGGAGTTGTAATTTTATGTTTTGTTGTATTTCCACTATGTTTGTATTAAGGCTATTATGACTCTACGACTCTGATCATCCAAGGGAGTACCTTCATATACCGCTCTTGGCATATTTGTAATAAATATATTTTATCTGTGCCTGAGAACTAATTTAGGATTATGTTTTGGGAATGCAAAACATTTGGTTTAGAAATGTTATGAAGTAAAATTTGTTTTCAAATCTGTGTTTTGTTTCATATTCAAGTGCTTCTGATATTATTGATACCATTAATATAGCCATATTTAGCCATTAGGAGGTAATAGTATAGATAACCATAGCATCTGTAGCGCTTAATTTTGGGCCCCTAGATCGAGGACGTTACAAAATCTTAATCCCCTAGTTAAAAATTTGTTATCATGGAGGAGAAACCATCTCAATCTCCATCTAACTCTTTGTTACCTTACTCTCCATCTAAAACTCCATCAATACAAAAGAATATGAATATTCTTTCTATTCAAAGTTCCAATGACTTTTTGAAGAGTTTATGCTATCTTATGTTATTCAAAGATATGTAATTACCAAATCTCGCTATATTTATTTTTGAAATGATTCATTATGCCAACATGTGTTGATCTCAATGATCGAACTCATAATCTTTAATCTCGTAGTCGGAACTACCAACCAATTGAGCCAAACTTGTTTGTATATTTTGTTATTTTTTCTACGGTTGGGTATTATTTTTAATGAATAGAGTGAAAAAATAGGTTATTTATGGAAAAGTAGTTCTAAATTTATATAGCAAATTAAATGTGTGGTGGATTTTTCTCTACATATATGAAGTTTTTATCATTTTCTATAGTTTTTCCTCTATTTTTCTTTCCCCTTAACCAAATTAGTTCTCTCTTTCACAACCCTCTTTCTTTTGTGAGATTAGAGAAGAGATAAACATCTCTTTTTTTGGGCTTAACTACCATTTAGTGAAAATTTATGGAGACGACACACTAATAGTAACTAGTTAAAATTTAGTGGAAATTAGGGACATATCCTTGTTTTTAAACTTTGTTATGCCTACATCCCTCTACATTTTGAAATACAAATTACGTTCCAAGAATTATCTAGCCTAGTCACCGCTGGATCTTCATAAATGGACACCATGGCTGCATAAATATTTACAATATTAAAGATGTGATATCTTTCAGTAGATTTATCAGATTTCAATTTCGTTTTCATTATTAAATCATAAATTTTATTATTTTTCTATTAAGATCCATCAATGATATGCTTTGATGAATTTGTTTATATATATTTATAGGAAAAAATATTTGCCTCGGAGATATTTGAACCCTAGCAAATTTTTGCCAGAATATGTCAGGCAAATATTTGCCGGCTGGGCAAATATTTTCCTAAACTTTCCCAGGCAAAAATTTGCGTGGAAGGCAATCTAAATTCCCTCAGGCAAATATTTGTTGGACAAATATTTACTTAGAAGAGCAAATATTGCCTGAACTTCCCTAGACAAATATTCAACAAGCAAATATTTGTTTGGAAGGCAACCTAAATTCCCCTAAGCAAATGTTTGCCCTTGTAAAAAGATGGTCAAAACATATAACATATGAATCTTAATAAAAAGAGAACAAATTTTTTTATTTAATGGTGAAAATGAAATTGAAATTCGATAAATCTACTGAAAGATATCATAATTTTAATATTACAATTTATTCGCATAATTGCTTGTGCGAAAGAGCGTTAAATATGGTAAATAATTCCAGAGATGTATTTTCAAAGTAGGGAGGGTTGTAGGTCTAATTTTATTTAAAGAGGGATGTGAGCCAAAAACTCACTAAAATCTATTTTGTTAAAAAAGTTTATGTTTTATAGACTCATTTTGGGGTTGGTAAAGACATTTATATCGAGAAAAAATGAATGGTTATCTACTTATAGATCCACTTCTAGAGAGAATAATTAAGAAAAATACCTTACCGTGTTTACAATTCTTAAAATAAAATACCTAAAAGGAAAATATTTTACCGTGTTTATAATTCTTAAAATGAAATACGTAAACGAAAAATACATTGTTATGTCTGAAGTTCTAAAAATAAAATGTGTTAAGGAGAATATCTTTATTATTCTTTTTCTTCTCTCGCCTTTTTTCTACTTCACAATCCCTGTTTTTTCCAAAAAAGTAGAAAAATTAACATTTAAACCTCTTCAAGAAAAGAGACAAAGAGTACAAAAAATAGCATCTTTTCTATATATATATATATATTCATGGTAATCTTATTGAATATCTAATATTTTTATTGGTTGCGGAGATGAATGATATTAGCCAAAAAAATTGGTCTAACTCTTCCAGTTAATTGATTTCAGGAATATAATGATTGTAAGTTGTTATATAAGATCAAAAAACAAAAAATCAATAGAATAATTACAGAAATATAAAGAATATGAAGGAAAGCAAGACATAAGAGATTTATAGTAGCACGGCTATTTATACATCTACTTTAGTGAATTTTACTATTGATTGGAAACAACAGCGAAAAGAAATAACTACTGCAATTTGAAAATTCAGTTAGAAATTGCAATGACAGCACTTCCTCATGGATACAAAAGAGCAATTTGCCCAGATCTATTTCTATTGCATGTAGATATGTATCTGAAGCAGTAATCGGCTATTAGAAGACCTAAACTCATCAATTTTTATTGATTGTCCATCAAAATATGCAAGATATCAAGATCCAGGTAATTAAAAGGAAGAACGGCCTAAAAACGAATAAGTCGATGGATTGGTACTAATCCATCCATAGACCGTACTGATCTGTAGAAAATTTGGTCTTCCTTTGATTTCTTCAAGAAATATTGTCTTTTTTAATATATTAGCCTTTTCTTAATGCTTCTTAGCAAGGTGTTTTTCATATTCATTAAGGAAGGTGATAAAATGGAGGAATTGATGAATCGGTAACAATCCATTCATGGATCATCACTGATCTATATACTTATCCAATTTCTTCTATTTCTCTCCTTGTTGCGGTTCGTACTCGACGTTCTCTGAGTCTAACATCCATTCCATCATTATTTTGAAGTCAAGTATCATCGAATTGTTGCTTGTTGAAAATCCCACATAACAAATGGTGCCTCAAATTGTTGAAAGGATTGTTAAAAGGAGATATGAGTTTGATAAGTGGGTGAAGAAATTGTGATATCTGATTAGATAATTTTGTTTAGAGTGAATTTTTTTAATGATTTTCCACTTATGACAATATCTAAATGTTACCAATTTAACTTTTTTATTTTTTTCGTGTTCACTTCTTTGATGTACTTTTATATACTACCAAAATCATTTTTCCTCCGTAATCCCCTGATTTAAAAATTGTTGAAAACTAAGGTTGCTGGGGAGAATACATCTCAATCTCCATTATTTCAATATAAATCATCACCGATTTAAAATAACATTAATATCGATAACTTTCCTTTTATTCAAAATTCTACTATTATTATTTTAGTTAATGAGTTATGATGATTATTATTTCACTGCAATTTTATTGATGGTTTAATGATAAATAAAGTGAATTAATTAGAGTTTATATTACATCAAACATGCTTTTTATTATTGATAAGGATATGGTTTATATTACTCTTAAAATGCAAACCATTACATTCTCCTCCTCCTAAAAGTTTCACCCTCAAAATTCCATTACATGGAGAAATGTACATAATAAAACATCTAAAAAACCAAACCTACATGACAAAATAGGAATTTTATACTAACTAACCATATCATTCATATCATCACAATCATACAACAACAATATTGCTGGAGATAAGGATGTGTTCTAGGGGCAATTATGTAATTTTCTTATATAACTAAACTCTTACGAAGAAACTTTTTTGAAAAGAATAAGCTTTTGATTTTATTTTCTACTGTACATATTGTTATGTTGGGATATATTAGTATTTAAACACATTAAATACATAAAAGAAGAAAATCCTTAGAAAAAGTATTTAATCGATTGCAATTACGAAGTTTGTAATCATGAGCATTGCGTCTTGTAAAATTAATACTTGTCTTTAAGTTTTCTTAGTTAAGATGTACGAAGATATATCTGTTGAGACTAGTATATGTGACGCTCTTCATAAAATGGATAGTGAATTACTCGTAACTGTTGAGACACCAGGTGGTTACATACGTGCAATTATTTAGAATAATTATTGACCACTAACAAAGAATCTTCTATAGATCAAATGTCAAATAGAAGATCTCAGATGATAATGTACAACGGTTTTTTAACTTGAGAATACCGAGAATCTTAAATGTATAGACTAAGTTTTGATTATGGTCAATCACAGGAATCGACGATCACGTTAAGGCCGTAGTTGGGTATGACTTAAACTACTTGATGTTATACAAGGGAGGATTAGTCTCCTTCCAATAGAATGTTAGTCTTGCGTAATTTACAATCAATGTGAAGTGAAGGTCTGTGGCTAAAGCAAATCGAATAATCGATAATATTATCAGACCGAAACATGGACTTAAATGTTGGACTTCTCGATTAACTAACGATATTAATAAATTTTTAAGCATTGATTGAGCATTAAATATCTAAGTGATATAGTGATAATGAAATGAAAACATGCACAATATATAGTTTTAAAGGATCGCTTTAGATGATAAGAAATTGGATTTCACCTAGATAATCCGTAAGCAACTTAACTCGTGTCCACTAACATTCTTCGACAAAGTCCGTTCATACTTTATTATTTAAATAGTTAAATATTATTAAAGGCCGAATTTACACTTGGGAGTCGCCTAACCGCATTTTTTGGTCGAAAATAATTTATTGAAATAATTTATAGAAGTTATAAATTATTATCATGGATAAATTAATATAATAGTTATACTAATTGATTTATTATTATTTTAAATATTATTAAAGGTTAGAAAAAATAATTGATAAAATATATATCTGTTATATATTTATTTGATTATTTAAATAGGCTAAAGTAATGTTTATTATCTAATAAACATATTTTTGTGGTAAAATTTTCATTATTGATAAACAATTATAGGGTTAACCATATAGATAATAGCTAAATGTTTTATTATTTAATTGATTATAAAACATAATTAATAAATTAAGTCTAGCCCAATGGAAATATTTAAGAATATATTTTTAGCATCTTATGAGATCAATAAATCCTCCACTTACAGATAAATAATTTAATTCTCTTTCCCCAAAATAAATTACATCTTAATGGTAGAATTTCAAACTGAAGTTATAAACAGATCCCATTTGATCACATTACTCCATCAATAAATTACATCTTTTAATCCTGATCGACATATATGTACCTTCCAATCCAAATGAACCTGAAGTGAAAAAAATAAAATGATATAACAATGTTCAAAATCCAAGCATCTTTATATCCAAAACCCTCATAAGGATAGTATATAAGTAATACCTTATACTAGTGCTATTCGAATACCATTGCCTCTATTCATATGCTGATTTGTCATTACCTACTAAGAGAGACATATTTAGAGCCACAAATATCTTGTGACTCTAATTCAACACCTAAGGATGTTGACTTGCAGGTCCAATTGCAACACCTCATTGTGCTATGGATATTACAATATACTTTAGAATGGCATCTGAATCATTCTCCTCCCTTGCTTCAGAATCACATATCCAAGTCATGTCATCACTCATAGTGCATTGATTCTATTTTTCTAGAGTCGTGTCTATACTGTTACTTCTACTAGACAAACTGGAACCGTATGTAGCCACTATAACCACATACACATTTTCCCACATATATACACAAAAATGAAGTACCGTCATTCCAGTTTTGGATCATTGTTTCATTCCTTGAAGTATTTCGCACTAATCGATGGCCCCAAATCAGGCATGCCAAAATTATATATACAAGTTGTATAAACTGTGCACATGCATGTGTGTGTATATGTGTGTGTGTGTGTCTATATGTATGTATGTATGTGTGTGTGTATCATTTAACCTATACCTAAAAGTTTGTATAATATATTTTGTGCGCCAATTGGTAACCCTAAGTTAGGAATACCAAACTATATATAAATCATTTAAACCATGTATCTGTTGGAACTAAGTCAGTCTGCAATAGGAAAAAAGGGTATATATCAAAAAAGATTCCTATTTGGATCTTTGTAGGTCTATAAATTCTAATATTTATACTAATTCAGTCTAGTTATTTTAAATAAAATCATACTTTATCTATATTTCTAATTTATATAGTATTAATGATTTAACTGAAATTGATTTGTATAATATTTATGAGTATATCTATATATAATTATGTTAGAGCCTTTATTCAATGGTTTCGATGACAACAACTATACAATCACACACATACAACATATTCCGTCTATTTGTAGGTAAATGATTGAGAATTCACAATATCATGACTTGTAGATAAATAGTAGAAGAAAAGAATCATTGGTATTAGAGAAGCTATTATAGTGCATTATAATCATAGATAGATGATTTCTAAAATCTCCTATAGTAGTTTTTACACAAGATTGCACATAAAAGTTCTTATAAAGGTTTCATTATTTCAAAATAAATTATTATTTACAAATACATAAACATCAGACTTTTACCTATATAAGTCAAACATCAGGCTATGCCCTCGGAGTAAAAAAATATACACTGAGATAGATGTCTGAATTTTTTAGACAGATATTCGACCTGGATAACAGACTAAAACCCTGAATAGACACTTTCTTTACTCTAATAGTTACATCCATATCTCTTCAATTCATCTCTTCTTCATCAAAGATTGCAACCCTTAGACTAAAGTAGAATGCTAAAGGTTGTTACTTCCCAAGGAAACACTTGAACTGTAACAACCCGTAAAATTCGGTAGTTAAATTTCTTAATTTAAGAAGATTTTGGTAACTTAGTGTTGAAGGAAATAAAAATTTAGTGAATTATTAATGGAAATAATAATTTGGATAAGATTGGTAAGTTAATTTTTAATAATTGAATGTAACAGTATAAATGTAAGTTAATTGTTAATAACTTGGATGTAATTCCAATAAGTGAAACAATGTTAGTGTTAATTATATTCTTATTGTAATAAAGGAATGTTACTAAGATGAAATGATTGATTTGATTTAAAATCTTAATTAATGTGTGCATTAATTTATAACGGGATATAAAAGGTAAATTAATAATTTAAAACGTTGGCTTACTAAATAAACAATGTATAAAATGGAAAATAAGTAATTAAAAGTAAGCTTTGAATTAACCAATGAAATATTATATTGATTAATATAGACTTAATAAAAGAGTTGAATTGAATCAAGCTATTTATTTGAAACAAATTAATTGGTATGCAAACTTATAATAAATGGGTTTATTGGAAGGAATGGAAATTTGATACTACAGTAAATTGGAATTAAGATTAAAATGGAAATATTGAAGTATGCAATGACAATATATCATAAATAGTGGTGGAATGAAAAATTGTGTTATGTAACAACCCGCATATTTATCGATTTTTATATTTAAATATTTTATCGATACTCGGAATTTAGTCCGAAAAACTACTTTTTGCATACGGTCGAATTAGGACTCAGGACCACTCCCATTGAGTTTAAAATGCCATTTGCGACCTTTTTGAGTATAAGCTTCGATATGTTTGGAGTAAGTTGATTTTTGCTACTTTTTCACCTAGGGCTTTGGTTTGGGCTGAGCCCAATAACCCCACTTATGTGTTCAGTCCCAACCCCTTCTCCTCTTCATTACTTCATTTCTAATTCCTAATATTTAAGCTTTCATAACAATGGAGAGTGGAAGAGGAAATTAAAACTCCAAGCCCTAGTTTTCTTTTGCAACTCAAACTCTAGCTCCAAACTAATAGAAGAACCCATTGGTAAGCTTCTCTTCTTCTTCTCCAACTCATTCTCTTATCAATTTCAGAAATCCCTAAACCTAATTTAGGAAATGTTTCTCCTTTAATCTTAGATTCAAGCTTGTTGGGTTGGAATTGAAGAGTGATTGTTCTTACCATTGCTCTATAGCTTCTTCTTCAACCGTTTGGGTTCAAAGGTGAGATTTTTATCTCACATCTAAGTCTATGATTATCTTTGATTGTTAGGCATGAATTCCTAACACATATTCATGTGCATTTGATTTTTGGTTTGAATAGGTATGGTGTATATTCCAATTTTTGGTGTTTTGAAATCCAAATCTATGAAAATCCTTTTGTGGATATCTTAACATGTTTTGGTGATGCATCGAAGAGCCATAAGGGCCGGGTAGTCGATTGGCATAAACCTCTAGCGCCATTGCTCGAATTCGGTTGCGAATTGGATGGGATTGCACATCTTGTGCAAAGGCAGGGAAAACTGCCTTAGCTCCAGTCAGTCGACTGGATCTCTTGGTCAGTCAACTGGCTAAAGCTAATAGGCAGGGTGAAGACTTCTTGCAGAGCCTTGGGGGCTCTATTTACTGCAGTCAGTCGACTGACTCACTGAGTTCAGTCGACTGACCTGCATCCCGAGAGTTTTTGGGACTGTGATCAGTCGACTTAACTCAATGAGTCAGTCGACTGACCTGCTTCTATTTGTCTACTATGCCTATTTGAGCCTAGTTTTGCTTGGTATCCAATTTATATTGATTCGTTTTGATTCCTAGTTGTTGTTATCACTTATTCGACTATGATGACTTCTATTTTGGAATTTTTGTAAATATCCACTTTGATGGATTTGATATCGATTTCTTTGGAATTAATTCACGTCTTCCTATGTGAATTTTGGTGATTGATTGTTTCTACAATCATTTTTGTGCTTTGTCACTTTAAAATACAAAGGTTTCTATACTAGTAGTAAATATTCAAACATTTATCAAAGATTATTTAAACTCTATTTTCAATATCAAACTCGTTTATAAAACCGTTTTCCAAACTATTAGTATATACAAGCCTTTACCTCACTCGTATGAGAAATCTAATTAAACGACTTAGTAAAACAAGTGGTATGAAACGCTTGCTATCACTTTGTTGATTAATTCTTGGACTTGTTCGATTGAAACTCTTGTGACAATTTTCTAGTGGAGATCTACAGTTTGTTCGTAAATATTTAAGTTAAGCAAGTGGTTATGGGACATGAAGCTAAACTCATATATTTACTAGCTTAGTGTAATTGACACTTCTCGTTGATCATGACGATCATCTTTGTGATTTAGACTAGCAATGTGCGATGTCTCTTTGTCTGCAAGGGAGACTAAACCCCGTTTTGTGGAGTTTCGACTCAAATTGGTGGGGTAGCAACCCATGGTCTTCGGGCCGTTTGTGGAGCTTCGGCTCAATTTGTGATGGTTAGCAACCATGGAATTAGCGTTCCGTTTGTGATACACGTGTTGGTGAGCTTTATGCTCCCGTTTGTGATAGGCCTCCCCCTTTTTTGTGATTTCTGGATTTCTTGAGATGATTTCTAGAATTTGTGTTTCACCAATTTTAGTGATTTTCGTTGATGTGATTTATCAATTTTTGTGCATTGGTGAATCCGTGTGTCATTGACTTGTTGTGAATACTAGTTTTGGGTATGATACCCTTTTTGGATCTTTGTGAAGATTCTTGTGGAATTGGACGATCTTTTGTTGATCATCATTTGCATGCTTATAGTAGTATGCCATTATGGATATTATATGTTTATGCCATATCTTTTACTTTATATCATGTCATCTGATATTTATAGCTAGACTGATCCGTTTATTATTTTCTTATAAATAATACTCGGGTCAGACCGAGATGTTGCAGGTGCTTCTGCTTGACTTATCCCCGGGATTCATTACTCTGACTTTTGGCTAACCACATAGATTAGCAGTTTTTGTTGTATACACTTGAGATATAGACTCATAGTTGTATTCTTTTGTATAGCATGTGTTGCTATTCTTTTTTATTATTGTGGATCTTTTTAGACCACTACTCTGATGTACACTTCCTAGTGTAATATTCATATCTATTTCCGCCTTTGTGATATGAATTATCTGTGACTGATTTGTGTTATGCTTATTTCTATATTTGTTTCCGAAGATTATTATAGCCACTGTGTAGTAGCTTTGTGTTTGTATCGGTATGTCGGATTTCCTCTTGAGATAAAATGCATGTTATACTATCTGACATATCGGTGCTCGCGCAAAGCAATTATACAGATGGTCTCTCCTCAACAGCCTTATTCTCCGTGCTAGTTGACAGCATTACTCCGTAGTGTTCTTGGTTAGCATGGGTATAGAGGTGGGGCGTCACAGATTGGTGTCGGAGCCAAACTTCGGAACAATATGGAATATTATAACAAGGATCATCGTCCTAAGTCCATCTTAGGAGTCATGCTTTAGGATTTAATTCGAGTCTTCGTACCGATTCATCCTATTTTCCTTATGATTCTTTGTTTATCTATCAATATTGCTTGGTATTCAATTTGGTGAATAACCTTTTTCTTCTTCTTCTTTCTTTCTAAGGAAGAGAAATGTCTAGACCAGGCCGCCCCAGAGTCGTACCATCTAGCACCCCACCCCAGGATGGAGTTTTTATAACTGCTCAACAGCTTCTTGATTTAGTGACGAATGCTCAAGCAGCTGGAGCTAACCCGGAACCTACTCACCTAAAGTCGGGATTTGCACGCTTGTGCATCAATTACACTAATTTGGGTGGGGAGCCATTCAAAGGTTCCGAAACTATTATTGAAGTACAGGCTTGGCTAAGGTCATGCGATCGAATCTTTTCTTGCATGAATCTTATTGACCTTCACCGAGTTCAGGTGGCCTCTAGTATGCTCCGAGAAAGAGCATTGGACTGGTACGAGCTTCTTATTTCTGAGAGTAATGAAGCGGATCTCACCTGGGAGCAATTTCGGGAATGCTTCGAGTTGAAATTCGTACCAGAAGCTGAGAAGGTGACTTTGGCTCGTCGTTTTATAGACCTTGTTCAAGGTGAATCTTCCGTGGCAGATTATGTCGCGTCTTTTGAATCTCTCTCCAAGTATGAGGCTGAATACATCAACACCCCATTGAAGAAAAATCAGAGGTTCGTCTATGGCTTAAACAAAAATCTCAAGAAGCCATTACTTCTAAAATTAGAAGTTTCTTTCGACCAACTCATTGATATCGCTCTTCGTCTTGAAGAGGCGGATAGGGAGAATGATGTTGAAGTGGTGGGTTCCAAACCAAGCTTCAACAACAACAAGAAGAGGCCAAACAAATTCAAAGGCCCCTATCCCAATAAGAAAGGGAAGCAAGAACCTTCGTGGAAAAGACTTCTTCCTTTGGTCGTGGGCAATGCTATAATTGTGGTACGAAGGACCATTACGCGAACAAGTGTCCAAAGTCTCTCTCTTGTCGCTACTGCAAAGGTCCTGGTCATGTTATATCTTCATGCCCCAAGCTTCAGGGCATGAAGGAGGGAAAGCTTAATGTTGCTCAAGCCCCTGGCAACACATCTCGTGGCCAAGGTATTTCTCATTCTATCCTTGATGGCATTATTGTGTTTCGTGATCATCCTATTCGAGTTCTTTTTGATACGGGTGCGTCCCATTCTTTTATATCAAAAGAACTTGTTGATACTTTTTCTTTGGATGTTTTGTGTTTAATGACTTCTTTGAGAATTGCGAATCCGGTTGGTGGATCCGCAACAATCAGTTTATTGTGTAAAGATGTCGAGATTATTTTGTGTGATTTTTCTTTCCGAGCCGATTTGCATGTCATGCGTTATTTAGGCTTTGGAATGATTTTGGGAATGGATTGGCTTAACCGTTACGAAGCTCATATCCTATGTCCTGAGCGGACTATTCATCTTTGACATCCTCTATCTGTTAAGCAGATTTCTATTAAACTTAAAGATTCGGATTCCAGCTTGGTTGCATCTTTATATTCTTTAAATCCTCGTAATGACGATAATGATGATGAGGAAGATATAATTTCTCTTATTCACGTTGTTCGTGAATTTTCCGACATATTTGAGCCCGTTTTAGGATTACCACCTAAGCGAGCAATCGAGTTCAGAATTAATCTTATCCCTGGAGCTCAACCTATTACTCGTCCTCCTTATCGTATGTCCAATAAGGAAAATGAGGAGATGCGCAAACAAATATCTGAATTGGAGACGAAGCAATTTATTCGCTCTAGTTCCTCACCTTGGGGAGCTTCGGCTATTTTTGTGAAGAAATCCGATGGTACACTTAGGCTTTGCGTTGACTACCGCAAGCTTAATGATCTTACTATCAAAAATAAATATCCTTTACCTCGGATTGATGATCTATTCGATCAACTTAGTGGTGCTAAAGTCTTTTCACAATTAGACTTAGCTATTGGATTTCATCAGCTTCGTATTGCAGAGGATAACATTCCTTTGACATCTTTCCGTACGCGCTGTGGATCTTATGAATGGCTTGTTATGCCATTTGGTTTAACGAATGCCCCAGCTTATTTTGTTGACCTAATGAATCGAGTTTTCAAGACTTCCTCGATCGATTTGTTCTCATCTTTGTTGATGATATTCTTGTGTATTCAAAAACCGAGGAGGAACATGAGAAGCATCTTCGGATTGTATTGGAAACTCTTAGGAGTAATCAATTAAAAGCGAAATTTTCTAAATGTCATTTTTGGCAATCTCGTGTGAAGTTTCTCGGCCATATTATTTCCGAATCTGGAATTTCCGTGGATCCTTCAAAGATTGAAGCGATTCAAGATTGGAAGAGACCGGAGAGTGTGACAGAGATTCGTAGTTTCCTTGGATTGGCAGGTTATTACCGCCGTTTTATCAAAGACTTTTCTAAGATTGTCGTGCCTCTTACTGGCTTGACTAAGAAAGTTGTTAAATACGTTTGGTCGGACAAATGTGAAACTTCTTTTCAGAAATTAAAAGAACTCCTTTCCGATGCTCCTATTCTTGTGATTCCCGAGGGGAATCAAGATTTCGTTGTTTATACCGATGCTAGTCGCGTTGGTTTTGGTGCCGTTCTTATGCAAAAAGAACGTGTTATTGCTTATGCTTCTAGGAAATTGAAGCCGGCCGAGACTAGATATGCCACACATGATTTAGAACTCGCGGCTATTGTTTTCACCCTTCGAATTTGGCGTCATTACCTATTGGGAGAGAAATTTAATCTTTACACGGATCATAAGTCTTTGAAATATTTATTCACTCAAAAGGAACTTAATTTGCATCAACAACGTTGGCTCGAGTTCCTTGCTCCTTATGATCTTGATATTCTTTATACCCCCGGTAAGGGTAATTGTGTCGCCGATGCTCTTAGCCGTAAACAACAAGCTGTTGTTTCTATGATGATATCCGAATGGAACGATTTCGAGATCTTATCCACTTGTGAGATTCGAGACCGCGTATCCGATTTATGCTCATCATTTGTTTTATGTAGCCTTGAGGCTCATCCTTCTCATTTAGACGGCATTCTTGAAGCTCGAAGGATAGATCCCGAATTGGCTCTTCTTGGCCAAAATATTAAGGATAAAATTGATGTTGAAGGTTTGAAAGACTTTGATATCGATTCTCGTGGCGACATTCGGAGATTTGGTAGACTTGTCGTGCCAAATATTAGTGATCTTCGTAAGGATATTTTAGAAGATTCCCATCATTCTAAATTTACCATTCATCCCGGTAGTAGTAAAATGTACGTGGATATGAAGCGACTTTATTATTGGGAGGGAATGAAACTTGACATCACTAACTTCGTTAAGTGTTGCATGACTTGCCAACTCGTTAAGGCCGAACATCAAAAGCCCGATGGATTATTGCAACCTTTAGAAATTCCAATTTGGAAGTGGGACCAAATTTCCATGGATTTTATAGATGGCCTTCCCCGTTCTTGCTCGGGTCATGATAGCTTGTGGGTAATTGTTGATAGACTTACTAAATCCGCCCATTTTATTCCCGTTCGGTCTAACCGAACCGTTCCTCTTTTGGCCAAGCTCTTTGTTAAAGAGATTGTTAAATTACATGGGGTTCCTACTTCTATTGTTAGTGATCGTGATCCATTGTTTACTAGTGGATTTTGGAAGATTCTTCAAAAAGCTTTAGGAACGAAGCTTAATTTTAGCATCGCTTATCATCCTCAGTCCGATGGACAAACCGAGCGTGTGAATCAAACTCTTGAAGATCTTCTTCGTGCATGTGTTCTTGATTTTGGTGGAAGTTGGGAAGATCATATTTCACTTGTTGAATTTTCCTATAATAATAGCTTCCAATCTAGTATTGGTATGGCACCTTTCGAGGCACTCTATGGAAGGCCATGCCGATCTCCTTCTTGTTGGCTTGAGGCCGGTGAGAAGCTGGTTTTAGGTCCAGACTTTATTCGTGATTCCAAAGAAAAGATTGAACTTATTCAACATAGGATGAAAGAAGCCCTGAGTAGACAAAAATCCTATGCCGATAACCGGAGAAGGAAGTTAGAATTTTCTATGGGAGATCTTGTGTTCATTCGTGTTTCACCTATGAAAGGTGTTGTACGTTTCAGTCAATCGGGAAAATTGGCGCCTCGATATATTGGGCCATTTCCTATCACTGAACGTATTGGTTCCATGGCTTATCGCCTATCATTACCGGCTCAGTTTTCTGCCATACATGACGTGTTTCACGTTTCTCAATTACGGAAATGTCTTCGAGATTCTGATTCTATTCTTGAGCCCGGTGTTGTGGAAGAGATTGAAGTTTCGCCTAATTTAACTTATGAGCAACATCCTATTCGTATCATTGCTTCGGAAGTCAAACGACTTCAAAATAAAGATGTTCCGCTTGTTAAAGTTCAATGGTCTTCAAATCCTAAGGATTGTTCTTGGGAATCTAGAGAGTTCATCGAGCGAACACATCCGGACTTACATTCTCGTGCTCTTTGAGGTGAACTTCTTATTTCAAACTTCTTTTGTGTTGAATATGCTTTTATGGTTGTTACTATATATCTTCTTCTTAAATATTGCAAGGACGCAATTTCTTTAAGGAGGGGAGTCTGTAACAACCCGCATATTTATTGATTTTTATATTTATATATTTTATCGATACTCGGAATTTAGTCCGAAAAAATACTTTTTGCATATGGTCGAATTAGGACTCGGGACCACTCCCATTGAGTTTAAAATGCCGTTTGCGACCTTTTTGAGTATAAGCTTCAATATGTTTGAAGTAAGTTGATTTTTGCTACTTTTTCACTTAGGGCTTTGGTTTGGGCTGAGCCCAATAACCCCACTTATGTGTTCAGTCCCAACCCCTTCTCCACTTCACTACTTCATTTCTAATTACTAATATTCAAGCTTTCATAACAATGGAGAGTGGAAGAGGAAATTAAAACTCCAAGCCCTAGTTTTCTTTTGCAAATCAAACTCTAGCTCCAAACTAATAGAAGAACCCATTGGTAAGCTTCTCTTCTTCTTCTCCAACTCATTCTCTTATCAATTTCAGAAATCCCTAAACCTAATTTAGGAAATGTTTCTCTTTTAAGCTTAGATTCAAGCTTGTTGGATTGGAATTGAAGAGTGATTGTTCTTACCATTGCTCTATAGCTTCTTCTTCAACCGTTTGGGTTCAAAGGTGAGATTTTTATCTCACATCTAAGTCTATGATTATCTTTGATTGTTAGGTATGAATTCCTAACACATATTCATGTGAATTTGATTTTTGGTTTGAATTGGTTTGGTGTATATTCCAATTTTTGGTGTTTTGAAATATAAATCTATGAAAATCCTTTTATGGATATCTTAACATGTTTTGGTGACGCATCGAAGAGCCATAAGGGCCGGGTAGTCAATTGGCATAAACCCTTAGCGCCATTGCTCGAATTCGGTTGCGAATTGGTTGGGATTGCACATCTTGTGCAAAGGCAGGGAAAACTGCCTTAGCTCCAGTCAGTCGACTGGATCTCTTAGTCAGTCGACTGGCTGAAGCTAATAGGCAGGGTGAAGACTTCTTACAGAGCCTTGGGGGCTCTGTTTACTGCAGTCAGTCGACTGACTCATTGAGTTCAGTCAACTGACCTGCATCCCGAGAGTTTTTGGGAATGTGATCAGTCGACTGAACTCAGTGAGTCAGTCGACTGACCTGCTTCTATTTGTCTGCTATGCCTATTTGAGCCTAGTTTTGCTTGGTATCCAATTTATATTGATTCGTTTTGATTCCTAGTTGTTGTTATCACTTATTCGACTATGATGACTTCTATTTTTGAATTTTTGGAAATATCCACTTTGATGGATTTGATATCGATTTCTTTGGAATTAATTCACGTCTTCGTATGTGAACATTGGTGATTGATTGTTTCTACAATCATTTTTGTGCTTTGTCATCTTAAAATACAAAGTATTCTATACTAGTAGTAAATATTCAAAATTTTATCAAAGATTATTTAAACTCTATTTTCAATGTCAAACTCGTTTATAAAACCGTTTTCCAAACTATTAGTATATACAAGCCTTTACCTCACTCGTATGAGAAATCTAATTAAACGACTTAGTAAAACAAGTGGTATGAAACGCTTACGTTCGCATTGTTGGTTAATTCTTGGACTTGTTCGATTGAAACTCTTGTGACAATTTTCTAGTGGAGATCTACAGTTTGTTCGTAAATATTTAAGTTAAGCAAGTGGTTATGGGACATGAAGCTAAACTCATATATTTACTAGCTTAGTGTAATTGACACTTCTCGTTGATCATGACGATCATCTTTGTGATTTAGACTAGCAATGTGCGATGTCTCTTTGTCTGCAAGGGAGACTAAACCCCGTTTTGTGGAGTTTCGACTCAAATTGGTGGGGTAGCAACCCATGGTCTTCGGGCCGTTTGTGGAGCTTCGGCTCAATTTGTGATGGTTAGCAACCATGGAATTAGCGTTCCGTTTGTGATACACGTGTTGGTGAGCTTTATGCTCCCGTTTGTGATAGGCCTCCCCCTTTTTTGTGATTTCTGGATTTCTTGAGATGATTTCTAGAATTTGTGTTTCACCAATTTTAGTGATTTTCGTTGATGTGATTTATCAATTTTTGTGCATTGGTGAATCCGTGTGTCATTGACTTGTTGTGAATACTAGTTTTGGGTATGATACCCTTTTTGGATCTTTGTGAAGATTCTTGTGGAATTGGACGATCTTTTGTTGATCATCATTTGCATGCTTATAGTAGTATGCCATTATGGATATTATATGTTTATGCCATATCTTTTACTTTATATCATGTCATCTGATATTTATAGCTAGACTGATCTGTTTATTATTTTCTTATAAATAATACTCGGGTCAGACCGAGATGTTGCAGGTGCTTCTTCTTGACTTATCCCCGGGATTCATTACTCTGACTTTTGGCTAACCACATAGATTAGCAGTTTTTGTTGTATACACTTGAGATATAGACTCATAGTTGTATTCTTTTGTATAGCACGTGTAGCTATTATTTTGTATTATTGTGGATCTTTTTAGACCACTACTCTGATGTACACTTCCTAGTGTAATATTCATATCTATTTCCGCCTTTGTGATATGAATTGTCTGTGACTGATTTGTGTTATGCTTATTTCTATATTTGTTTCCGAAGATTATTATAGCCATTGTGTAGTAGCTTTGTGTTTGTATCGGTATGTCGGATTTCCTCTTGAGATAAAATGCATGTTATACTATCTGACATATCGGTGCTCACGCAAAGCAATTGTACAGATGGTCGCTCCTCAACAGCCTTATTCTCCGTGCTAGTTGACAGCATTACTCCGTAGTGTTCTTGGTTGGCGTGGGTATAGAGGTGGGGCATCACATGTTATATATGGAATTATAACCTAGGTTGATAAATAACAAACTTATAAATGCAATTAAAAGCAAATAGGTAACAATGAATATAGGTTGTTCATTTATTTAATGTGTTAAATAAATTTGGTAATCGATCGCAATAAATCTAAATTTAACGATATGTAAATTTAGGTAATAAAGTTTATGCAAGTCGATAAATAATTAATTTATTGCAGTCCTAATTTATTGAAACAATTGTGAGGTCAAAATTGATTACATTTAATAAATTGGTGGAAGTATAAGAAACTTAAGCGTAACCTTGGCTTGTAAACAATTATTATAAGTTGCATGTTGAATTTGTTGTTTGAATTTGGAACTAAAATTAAATTTTAATGAATATAAATAAAGGTTACAATAATGGGAATTAATATGAAATGAAGCATACATTAATGAAATGAAATGTAATTCAATGTTAATTATACGCATAAAATGTCAATTTATTGAATAACAAGATTTTAAATCAATAAACGAATTTACTGAGATTTCAATTTATAATTAATTACATTTAATGCGAAATCAATTACAATTAATTGACTTAATTTGTGCAGTTAGGGTAGATTTGATTGTCATTGTAGATGGTTAATTTATAAGATGTAATTTATGCTAATCCTATTTATAATATGACAGTTGGTTGATTTAAAGAATAGAAAGCAAGATTTATTTATTCAATTGAAGTGTAGAATTCAATAATTGAATTTATTACAAATAAATGAAATTTAACATTTAATATAACGTTAATTAAAACTAGATGGAATGTGAGGATATTGGTGTAATAGATTTTGAATCCAATGTTGTTTTCATCTGTTTGTAATAATGAATTGAATATTATGAATGAAAATTTAATTGAATAGAATTATTGAAAATTTAATTTATTATTTTTAAATTTAACGAAATTGTAATTTAACGCTGAAATTGATGATTGAATCAACATCTGGATTACATCTAAATTTGTTTAAATTTATAAATGATTAAGAAATATAAAAGTGATAAAAATTGTTAATTTTAGAATTGAAATTTAAAAATTGGATTTAATTAATTAATTATTAATTTATTTAATTAACTAAAAATAGCTGTTTTGGCCACTGAGTCGGATTTCGACGAAACCAGTTTCATCGGATCCTTAACGGTGAATTATTGTAGAATTTCAAGTTTCGTAACGATGGGGCTTGTCGTTTGATCGTACGGACTCGAAACGCCCAGAAATCAATTTGAAATAAATTGATTTTAGCATAACTTCTTCATACGATAGAATTTGGACTTGAAACCTTTTCCATTGCATTTAAAATATTTTAAAACATCTATTTTGATATACGGGTTGATCCAATTTCGTTCCGGAGTCAGAACGGGCTTTTTGGGCCATATATTGTCTAGTGCGTACATCCAATCGATCCGGTCCATTCTATTTCAGCCTTGTCTATATATACCCCGTTATAAACCCTAGCCTACCCCTATTTCTCATTTTTCTTTGTGTAAAATTTCTTTCATCTCCTCATTTCAATGGCAGACAAATGCCTAATATCAATTGCGATTCAAAAAATTAGTGAAATTTCAAACTCCTCAAAAAAATTCAAAAAAATTATGTATCGAAGCTCTCGATGTACGCATCTCATATCTACAGTTATTTTTTAGTTTTGAATCACCCTTTGTCCAAAAATCGCAAATCAATTCTCGGCCATCCATCGCGTCGAGATCAATTTCGTCTGATCGATGAATCGAAGGTACGGTCGTGTAGAGGGGACAGAGGAGATCACATCTATATGGTTCATCGTGCAAATCGACGGTTGGATCTTCCGTAAAAATTTGATTAGGGTTTATAAACCTCGGCGGAGGCTGCAATTTTTTTTGGCGCCCAGATGCATGACGCACGAGACGACCCGACTTTCTCCCCACAGAAAATCGTATCATCCTCAAGAAAGAAAGGGATAGAAAAGAGAAAAGAAAGAGGAGAAAGAAGAAACAACATAAGAATCTCAACAGCGGAACGAATAAATTATATTAATAACATAAGTATTACATAGTATACAACAATTATCAGAGTTACACAGACAAATCCAACACATACTAGACAGTTATAAACACCTGTCTAGTTAGTACAACTCAATACACAATATAGAAACACTTAGAGATACCAAAACAGCGGAAAACTATATAACTATACGCCGAAGCCTCCTGCTCCATGCTCCTTCACAATTCGTCAAAGCTAACCTGAATCCTAACCTGAATTCCCTTGGCTGCTTGTAAAAATTTGAGTACCCAAGAGTTAAAGAAAACAGAAATAACTCCAGGTCAGACATGGGTCTGGTGTGAGTAACAGGTTAAAGTTGCTTGACTTTGAAAAACCTTTGAAAAGAAAAGGTATCACGTAAGACTTCCCACACATAAACATGGAAAAGTTTTTACCTTACGCTAACCAAAACATTTGATAGGAAATCCGATGGTATTATAATAGTGTCTAGGGTTTTAAAGTAAATAAGAAATAGCCGAAATTGTTACATGATTAAATTCCAGCTACTAGCCACAAAAGTGGGTAATACAATCAAAACCGTTGGCACTTATCGGATTTTGGATTCCATACAATGGCTAGGCTACTGGGGTACCGCCCGTCACAGTACGTGGCCTAGATCACCGTACCGAGGATTACTCCCAATCCCCTGCAACACAAAGCCGGACCAGTTCCTTACTGAAGTGTTCCAAACAAGACAACCCCGCAGTTGTGATCAGTAACCGCACCACTAAGCCGAAAATAAAGGGACCTCTAGACAGGGATAAATCTTGCTATCAAGTGGGGGCTACCCACGAAGCTTTGCTACACCTCCCTTGTTTTAGCCATTCCCGGTTGGTGAGGCTTGAGGCTACGATTACCTTTATAGGACATAACACCTAGAATGCTCATCGTCCACCTGACGATGTTCTGAAAGCATTCAATCCGTACAAGTTCGTTCTGGGTTCGAACGAAACCGAAGGAATTATCTCGTTACACTCGTATTGGAATCACCCTCAGAGTTAACGACAATAAACCTTGCACTCTGATTCACCATCTCGAATCTATAGGTGCTATTCCGTCAAACTCATTACGGAATCACCCACAGAGTTATACTAACGTATAGCCCTTACACCTCGAGTCTTCACTCGCTCCACTTGGATTAACGACCTAACGTTAATCTGGTTCGATGTGGTTTTCGGATCCCAAATATGGAAACCCGATCCCGGTCTCATCGAAATCCAAAGCGTGTCTTTTAAGGCCAAGTTGTTTTAAGTTTGAAACAATTTAATTCATTATCTAAATATACACAGATAGATAATTCATCACAATATAATCAACATTATCATTACCAACAAATAATTCATATCATAATCAGATAATTCATCTCATCATTCAAAAGCAACCAATGCATCTATATCAATAATCATTACTCATCTCATAACTGAGACTACAAACCATACCAGGAAACCAATACCATTCATCAACATAAGAAACTATCTAATGATCACACCATTTATAATTAATTTAAAATGAATTAAATTAATTACTTAATCTCTAATTAATTTAAAATAAATTAAATTAATTACTTTATCATTATAATTCTGCTTAACTTAACCATCAATTGATTACAGATCAATTTAAATAATCACCATCTCAATATTATTACTGATTAATCATTTCTAATTACAATAAGTAATTAGCCTTTAATATTAATTACACAAGTTAATTATATTAAACTCTTTGCAAACAATTAACTTGTAATTGCTTAATTAATTAATTAATTAATTCATTATTAATTATACCTTAATTAATCAATACCAAATTATATCATTAATTAATTAATGATTTCTAATTATATTTAATCAATCTCTCAATATAAATTACATAAGTAATTAATCTTCAGTTTAAACCATATATATTAATTACCCATGATTAATAACCACTCAGTAATTAACTACTTTAATTACTCATCCCATAATCTATTATTCTTAATTAATTATCTCAATTAATCCTTGATTAATTTCAAAGTAATTTAAATCCAAATTACTATAATAAATATCCTTAATTACATTCAGTAATTATTAATTTATTACTTCTCTAAGTAATTACAATCCATAAATTACATAAAGCAATTATCATTAATCCCCAAATGTTTAAATTAATTTAACTTAATTAATCTAAACTAATCACATTAATTAAATTAATTATACCAAGTAATTAATTCATTAATTACCTTCATTAAGTAATTTGTGACGCCCCACCTCTATACCCACGCTAGCCAAGAACACTCCGGAGTAGTGCTGTCAACTAGCACGGAGAATAAGGCTGTTGAGGAGCGACCATCCATGTAATTGCTTATCACACGGTGGCTATAAATAATCTTCGAAAACAAACATAGAAATAATCATATCACAAATCAGTCACAGATATCCATATCACAAAGGCGGAAGAAGATATGAATATATAACTAACACAATAAAGTGTACATCAGAGTAGTGGTCAGTAAGATCCACGATAATACAAAAGAATAGCAACACGTGCTATACAAAAGAAAACAACTATGAGTCTATATCTCAAGTGTATACAACAAAAACTGCTAATCTAAACAGTTAGCCAAAAGTCAGAGTGATGAATCCCTGGGAAGAAGTCAAGCAGAAGCACCTGTAACATCTCGGTCTGACCCGAGTATTATTTAAGAAAATAATAAACGGGTCAGTCTAGCTATAAATATCAGATGGCAAGATATAACATAAAAGATATGGCATAAACATAAACATCCATAATGACATACCACTATAAGTATGTAAATAATGATCAACAGAAGATCAATCAATAAGAGATAATCAATATCACAAGAATCTTCTCAAAGATTCGGAAAGGGCATCATACCCCAAACTTGTACTCATAACAAGTCAATGACATAAATTCTAGAAATCAATGCAAGAAGTCCAGAAATCATAGAAAAGAGAAAGAGGCCTATCACATGACGGTCCGAAGACCAAGGGGAGCTACCCCACATGTGTGAATGGAATCACACAGATTAAGGTCCAGACTAACCAAAAAGCAAAAAGGTATGTGTGAGTGGAATCACACAAGTGGTGTCTAGTCTAACCTCGCAACAAGAGACATCGCACAGTTGCTAGTCTAAAGCATCAGAATGATCGTCATGATCAACGAGAAGTGTCAATTACACTAAGCTAGTAAATATAGAAGTTTAGCTTCATGTCCCATAACCACTTGCTTAACTTAAATATTTACGAACAAACTGTAAATCTTCACTAATAAAATTGTCACAAGAGGTTCAATCGAACAAGTCCAAGAATTAACCGACGAAGTGAACGCAAGCCTTTCATACCACTTGTTTTACTAAGTCGTTTAATTAGATTTCTCATCCGAGTGAGGTAAAGGTTTGTATATACTAATAGATTGGAAAACGGTTTAAGAAAAGAGCTTAGTTATTAAAAATAGAGTTGAAATTGTTTGTTAAAAGAGTTTTGATATTTACTACTAGTATTGAAACCTTTATATTATAAAGTGACAAAACACAGAAGCAATTGTAGAAACAATCAGTCACAAAGATCGCATACGGAGATGTGAATAAAATCCAAGGAAATCAGCTCAATGTTTTTCAGATAAGATCCCCTACGGAGGGGGGGTCCGGGGGGGGGTTGCAACCTAAAGCAAAATGAAGGCAAGAGGCCTACAACCTAAAGCAAAATGAGGTCTAACGACCTAAGGGTTCACGCGACCTAACACAATGGCTGAGCGACCTAACTAAGTGCGCGACCTGGTGGGTAAGGAGGTCGAGCGACCTAAAGTTCTTTGCGACCTAACGAGGTAGAGGGTACACGCGACCTAAAGGTACGCGACCTAAGAAAGCACGCGACCTATCGGCAACAAGGATCGAGCAACCTAACGGTAACATGGGTCGAGCGACCTAACTTTGCCGCGACCTATAAATATCACGACCTAAGGCCACAACGACCTAAGAAATAAAGGGGAGCGACCCAAAAGAGGAAGGGTTTAACGACCTAAGCAGTGAAGAGGCCAAGCGACATAGCGTGGTCAATGACCTAAAAGGGTTCGCGTTCTAAGAAAGTGCGCGACCTAAAGCACACGCGACTTACGACCTAAGGAAAGCAGGCGACCTAACTCCACACACAAGGCCTAACGACCTAAGAGTTAAACGACCTACGACCTACGCCACCAACTCACGAGAGACCTAAGTACTAGGTCGTGAACGACCTAACTCCGAACACACGAAAAGTGGTCAGAACGATCTAGGAGCTATCTCGTACGCGACCTACGACCTAAGACCCACACGACCTAACTCCGAACGACCTAAAAATGGCCAGAACGACCTAAATGCAGAAATTTCGCCAAAACGCCAAAAATCGGAGTTTTTCGCCAATCCAATCCAAACCAAAAGCAAATATTCATGCTAAAGTGATAGGGAATCATTCCCAACAACCCAAGATAGTTATAGACAAGAATGTGAGTTAAAAATCTCACCTTTGCACCAAATATCAATGAAAATGAAGTTTTAAGCAAGCAAGAATCAATCCTTCTTCTATCTAAGCACGAGAAGCTTGAATCCAATGTCTTCTTCTTTAATTTGGAGTAGAAAGATGGATTGCAATTGAATTTGAGTTTTGGAATTTTAATTTCCCATTCCCTCCACCATTAATGCCAAAGCTTGATTAGTTAGGAAATTTATGAAGAGTGAGGAGAAGAGGGTTGGAACTTGGGCTTATGTAACAACCCTGAGATTGCAATTACCGAATGATAAGTTAAAAATTATGATTTTAAGTTAAAAAGGGGGCTAAACAAATTTTGTGGGAATTTAAGTTTGCAATTGGTTTGCAAATTAAAATATTTTGGGTTGAAATGGGGAATTTTTAAATAAAAAGTGATTATGGGTTAATGGGCCAAATGAGATAATCACATGGTTTTAATTAAAACTAGGATGCTTATTAGGATTTTTTTTGTTCACATGATAACTTAGAAAATAAACTAAGTCCTAATGGGTTTCTAAACCCTCTTACCATAACCCATTAGCCTAACCCCCTCCTATATAATATCTTAAACTCATAACCCTAACCCTCCTCCTCTTCATAAATTCCTAAAACCTAGATCTAAACAAAATTAATGGCCTCCATTTAGAAGCTCCATCTCCTTCTCTTCATAAATTAGTTTAATCCTAGAAGAAAAAGAAAAGAGAAGAAGAAAGGTAATGCAATCTCTCATATTCTCTAATCCTCCTTCTTAATCCCTATTTATCTCTACCATCTTGTAGTAATTATTATTTTGTTTTCTTTGTTGATTTTGGGTCCAGAAGCCTCTTGATCTTTGCTTTGGGGTTGAGGAGTTTGGCTTGCTTCATATTGTTCACTCAAACCATTTGATACTTTTCTTCATTAAGGTAATTACTATTGATTAGTAATTATTGCTAGTTGTAAAGCTAAGTTTTGACCTTGGTTTCCTTTAATTTAGTGTTATAATCATTATATGGTGATTAGTGATGGTTATTGGTGATTTTTGATGCCAAAAATTGAGAAAAACACCCCTAAATCATCAAAAAATGCAAAAAACAGCTTGCTGGAAATATGCAGGCTGAAATCAGCCTAAAAATGGGCTCTGGGTGCACCAGGACAGGCCTGGGTTGCACCCAGGCCCCAGCCCGGGCGCAGCCCGGGCGCGCACAGGCCCCCAGCCCGCCCGGGCTTAGGGCGGGACACAGACCCCAGCCCGCAAGGGGCTGGGGCCGCCCCTTTTCCCCCAGCCCGCAAAGGGCTGGGGGCGGGCCACAGACACCAGCCCGCAGTGGGCTGGGGCGCGGCCCAAGTCCCCAGCCCGTGTGGGCTGGGGCGGGCCCAGTACCCCCAGCCCGCGTGGGCTGGGGTCGGGCCCAAGACCCCCAGCCCGCGTGGGCTGGGGTGGGTTTTCCCCCAGCCCGCGCGGGCTGGGGGCGGGCCCAAGCCCCCCAGCCCGCGCGGGCTGGGGCGGACTGACGCGGGCCGGGCCCGCGTCCACCATAAAAAAAAAAATAAAAAAAAATAATCAAACCTCACCTCTGTTCCAGCTTTTAAGTGCCACTTCGCGATGCCGCCACGTTCGCATCGGAAGTCGGAATTTGACATTTTTGGTCTCGTTGGAAAGGTGGAGTTGCGAACTCCATCTCTGAAAAATTTGAGCAACATTGGAGTTCGTTTGGCACTTCGATTTTCGTGCCAAAGTTAGACTCTGGTCGCTGTTGGAAAACAGTGTGAATCTTTTTCTGGGTTCAACTTTGAGACGTCGCTGCCACTTCGTCTCAACTCGGAATCCAGAAATTCTTTTTGCATCTTAAAGTAGGGATGTCGGACTACATGCCTACCAGTTTTCATGCGATTTGGACATAGTTTGCTAGTCCAAATAAATTGCCGAACTTGAGTTCGCAGCAGTTTTTGAATGGTTTCAAACACTTAGAATATTTTTGATGATTTTCTGGTTTTCGTCGATTTCTTTGAGATTTGTCTCTGGATTTCGTACACGGGCTTTATAAAAAGGGTTTAAAAGGATTTTTCACTCCAAAATGGCTTTTGAAAATTATTATATAATATTATTTTTAATTATTAAATTAATTACTCCATAATAGGAGACTTTTCAAAAGACCGTTTTAAAAGTGATTTCGAAATCAATTACAAATCCATTTTACACCATTATTTTCTATAATAAAAATCTCACACTCGCTTTTAGCACGTCAAGCGAAGTGGAAAGGTGCTTAAACGGTTAGGAAATCTCCGGCCTATGGAAACCGTGTGTATTTTCTTTCCGGTTAATCCCAGACCTATTCGATTGATCATTTTGACCTTTGGGTCTAGTTTACCGATGATATGAGGTGGACTTTTTATTGTTTGGAGTGTGAGCTTGCTATTGGTTAGGAAACCGTTTAGTGCGAACGTGGGGTATGGGACTCATGGTTAACACTTTACGGGTTCCTCTCCAAGAAGTTAGTGACACATTAGCCTCTGGGCGGCCAGTACTGGACCTCTGGGTTACCACGCCTCTGGGCAACCGTCTCTGGACACCTGCTCTATGGAGCAGTTTTTACGGCATGTGCCTCTGGGCCTTTTATCCTTCTGGGAAGGATCTTGTCGTTTCGCGCGTTCCGCATCTGTGCGAGTGATCGATCACAACTCAACAGTACTTGGCAACAACGACTCTGGTCGGTGCACGTGCAATACTTGTATTATCTGATGATTTTATATCCATTCGAGTATCGCCATTCGGTGTTGGTTCTATGGAACCATACGATGTAAGTGCGATTACCTTGTGGATTCACAGTGTCTCTGGACACTGCTTTTCAGTGTTTGATTTCATTGACTTTTCAGTATATCCCTATTGCTCTTGGAGCATCGATCTTTGCTTGGGCATTGATTATTGACTCTGGTCACTCTTGGGATAATTGCCTATGGGCAACTTTATCTAGCTTTGGCTATGCCGATGATATGAGGCGATTTTATTTATTCCACACTTTGGTGTTTGTATTCTCTTTGGAGATTTTTACTGTTTATTGATGATTAGGGATCGTCATTATATTCATGTAGTCCATATTACTCTTCTCTTTGGAGAAGTACTGTTTTATTTATGTACTGCATTATTATATATATCTCAGTTATTACTGATTGTTTAGCTAGCCTGACCCGAGTGTTTTCGCTCGGGTCAGACCGAGTTGTTTCGGGTTAGGTCTCTGGACTTAGCTTTCTGTGCTTCCGCTTGGACATTATCTGCTATGCTGATAGATAGCTCTTTTATTTGTCCACTATTCAGCTACTCTGTTATTTCAGACTCTTATGTACATATTTTTGACTCACATGTGTGAGCGGTGGCTTTGTACCCACCTTTTGATACTTGGATCTGTATTGACGATATATTGTACCTATGTTCTGTGACTGTTATGTGACTGTTCTGTGATGATGATGTTATCATTTAGTATTATGTTTGTTCTGAACCTATTTTCCTTAGCCATTGTAATCTCGTTATAAATATCTATTGGATATGTCGAACCACTTAAGAAAAGAATACCACCTATTCGACGTATTCAGTAGTTAGTTATAGCTTGATTACACATGGTCGCTTCCATTATACTCTATTCTCCGTTCTAGTAGACGGTATTACTCCGTAATACTCTTTACTAGAGTGGGTCTCGGAGTGGGGCGTTACATCTTGGTATCAGAGCTAAGGTTCAGAATTAAGCATAACAAACACGGAACGATTACACTTAGTACAATACATTTTAATTGGATCCGAATTAAATCAAATCCCTTCCTTATGCTTATTGATAGATAAGTTTGGAATATGTGTAGGAATTTATTATATTCCGTAGTATTCCTTAATTAAGTATCTATCATTGAATCATGTCTAACTCTAATTCCCGTTTGACTTTCAGTATGTCTGGAAGGGGAAGAGGGAGAACCACACGTCAGACTAGTGCTGCTGGGTAGTCCAGCAACACTCTTCCAGAGGGCGTGTTCATGACTACCGACCAGATCATGGAGATGGTTCGGAATTCTCAGTCTCATTCTCAGTCTCCAGCCCCAGTTGCTGATGCTCCGCGCATGTCTGTTTTTGCGCGTCTCTGCAGTGATTTTACCCATCTCGGAGGGAAGCCGTTCAGTGGCTCCGAGAATGTCTTAGAGGTCCAGGCTTGGATTCGGATATGCGAGCGCATTTTTACTCATATGGATATCTCGGATCATGATCGTGCTCTTATTGCTTCTAGTCAGCTTCGGAGTCGTTCCCTGGATTGGTACGAACTCCTTATTGCCGAGGTCGATGAGACCACACTTACTTGGGCTCAGTTTCGTCAGAGATTTGAGCTCAAATTCATCCCAGAGTCAGAGAAGAACTCCCTTGCTCGCCGCTTTCTTGATCTCAAGTAGGGGAAGTCCTCCGTATCCGACTATGTCTCTTCCTTCGAGGCCCTGTCCAAGTACGGCCTTGAGTTTATTGCTACTCCTTATAAGAGGAACCTCAAATTTGTTGAGGGCTTGAAGAAATATCTGAAGAGGCATCTTATGCTACAGCTTGAGCTCTCATTCGAGAAGCTAGTCGATGCAGCCCTACATCTTGAGTCAGTCAAGATGGAGCATAGTGATGATGAGGGTGGGGGTTCCAAAAACCCCAACCAGAAGCGGGGTCCATTTCAGAAGAACAAGCCTTGGAACAAGAAGAAGAAGACTGACAGTTCTGCTGTCCAGGCTCAGCCTCAGACTCAGCCTCAGATTCAGTCACAGCCTAGTGGAACCCGTCCTCCGAGGAAATGCTTCAACTGCGGTTCTCCAGATCACTTTATTCGAGAGTGCCCCAAACCTCTCTATTGCACTTTCTGCAAGAAGGAGGGACACAGGATCTCCACTTGTCCTATTGCTCCAGCTAGTGCCAAGCCTGGCAAGCTTAATGCTGCCAAGGCTCCTGCATCTTTAGCTCAGCCTCGAGGTACGCATCCTTCCGTTCTCGAAGGTTCTATTTTATTTCGTGGTAGATCTTGTAGAGTTCTCTTTGATATGGGTGCCTCTCACTCATTCGTATCAAAGGAGCTAGTAGATGCTTTATCGTTGGATGTTACTTGTCTGGTTTCTTCACTAAGGATTGTGAATCCCATTGGCGGATCCACGACCCTTAGCTTGCTTTGTGAGAATATAGATATCGATCTTTGTGGATTTTCTTTCTGTACGAATCTACACGTTATGGAGTATTTGGGATTTGATATGATTCTTGGCATGGATTGGCTCATTCAGCATGACGCCAAAATTATTTGTTCGGAGCGGATATTATTCATTCATCACCCCGATTCGTCCTCTCCGTTAGATATTGTTCTTCAGGATGTTGGGCTTTCTGATGTTACTCTATTTTCTCTTGATTCACGAGATGAGGATTTGGACTTATCTCATATTCCTGTTGTTCGGGATTTCCCCGACGTATTCGAGCCAGTATCTGGCCTGCCGCCAAAGCGGGCCATTGAGTTCCGCATCGATCTCATTCCAGGCTCCCACCCAGTTGGGCGTCCTCCCACGAGGATGTCTACTAAAGAGAATGAGGAACTCAGGAAGCAGTTAGTGGAGCTTGAGGCGAAGCAGTTAATTCGGTCCAGTTCTTCGCCATAGGGTGCTGCTGTGGTCTTCGTTAAGAAGCCCGATGGCTCTCTTAGGCTTTGCGTTGACTATCGCAAGCTTAATGAGTTGACCATCAGAAATCGTTATCCATTGCCACGGATAGACGATATGTTTGATCAGTTGAGCGGTGCGAAGGTCTTTTCACAGCTCGACCTTGCCACCGGATTTCATCAGCTCCGAGTTGCGGAAGATAGCATCCCTCTTACCGCCTTCCGCACTCGTTATGGTTCTTTTGAGTGGTTGGTCATGCCATTCGGCTTGACGAACGCACCAGCTTTCTTCGTCGATCTTATGAATCGAGTATTCCGGGAATACATCGATAGATTCGTTCTGGTTTTCATCGACGATATTCTTATTTATTCTAGATCCGAGGCAGAGCATGCTCTTCATTTGCGGATTGTCTTGGATACTCTTCGTCAGCATCAGCTTAAGGCCAAGCTCTCCAAGTGCCATTTTTGGGAGAGCAAGGTCAAGTTCTTGGGCCATATTGTATCATCTGAGGGTGTTTCTGTCGATCCTGCCAAGATCGAAGCTATACAGAATTGGAAGCAGCCCGAGAACGTTCATGATATTCGCAGCTTCCTTGGTCTGGCGGGTTATTACCGTCGGTTTGTCAAGGATTTCTCTCGAGTTGCACTTCCCCTTACGACGCTGACTCGTAAGGGTGTTCGCTTTATTTGGTCTGATAAGTGTGAAGCTTCTTTTCAGCGATTGAAGGAACTTCTCACTCATGCTCCTATTCTTGTGGTTCCTGAGAGTAACCAGGATCTTGTTGTTTACACCGACGCTTGTGGTAGCGGGCTCGGTGCTGTGCTTATGCAGAAGGATCGGGTAGTTGCTTATGCTTCCAGGAAACTGCGTCTGAATGAGGTTCGCTATCCGACTCATGATCTTGACTTGGCAGCTATCGTCTTTGCCTTGAAGACGTGGCGTCACTTTCTATTAGGCGAACGCTTCACTCTTTTTACCGATCACAAGTCGCTGAAGTATCTTTTCAGTCAGAGGGATATCAATATGAGGCAGCAGCGATGGCTTGAGTTTCTCGCCTCATATGATTTAGATATTCAGTATACCCCTGGCAAGGGTAATCGTGTTGCAGATGCGCTCAGTCGCAAGCACTCGGCGGTAGTTTCTATGATGATTGCCGAGTGGAATGTTCTTGAGACTCTATCTTTATGTGATATTAGAGATCGAGCTCCATCTTCTGATTCTCCGGTCATATTATTCAGCTTGGAAGCTCGTCCTGTCTTATTGGATCGCATTGCCCATGCTCAGCGGCAGAATCCAGACTTATTGCATCTTATTCACCTTCTCGAGTCGGGATCCAGTGATGAGACATTGCTGGATTATTCTCTTGATTATCATCGGTGTCTTCGTAGGAAGAACCGTATTGTTGTACCATCTGATTTATCACTTAGGCGTGACATTCTAGACGAGTGTCATCGCTCTAAGTACACTATTCATCCTGGTTCGAGTAAGATGTATGCCGATATGTGCCGGCTATATTATTGGGAGGGTTTGAAGAGAGATGTTGCAAGTTATGTAAGCCGTTGCATGACTTGTCAACAGATCAAAGCCGAGCATCAGCGTCCATCTGGTCTTCTTCAGCCGCTAGAGATTCCATTATGGAAATGGGATCAGATATCCATGGATTTTATTGACGGTCTGCCTCGATCGAGGTCAGGCCATACTTCTATCTGGGTTATTGTTGATCGCTTGACCAAATCGGCTCATTTCATTCCGATTAGGTCCACTCGGACTGCTCCTCAGCTTGCCAAGCTATATGTGAAGGAAGTCTTCGACTTCATGGCATTCCTAGCTCTATCGTCTGTGATCGAGACACTATCTTTACTAGTCACTTCTGGAAGTGCCTACAGTCAGTTTTGGGCACAAAGCTGAATCTCTCGACTGCTTATCATCCTCAGACCGACGGTCAGACGGAGAGGGTGAATCGTGTTTTGGAGGATCTTTTGCGCTGTTGTATTTTGGATTTCGAAGGTAGTTGGGAGGATCACTTACCGCTTGTAGAGTTCTCCTACAACAACAGCTATCAGTCTAGTATTGGCATGGCACCTTTCGAGGCTCTATACGGAAGGCCATGTCGCTCTCCTGCTTGTTGGTTAGAATCTGGCGAGAAGCTTATTCTTGGTCCAGATTCAGTTCGGCAATCTTTTGAAAAGATTGTTCTTATCCGTCAGAGAATGAAAGAGGCACAGGACCGTCAGAAATCCTATGCGGACAACCGTAGGAAGCATCTTGAGTTCTCCATTGGCGATTCTGTCTTTATTCGGATTTCTCCTATGAAGGGGGTTGTGCGTTTCAGCTCTACAGGGAAGTTGGCTCCTCGCTATGTTGGACCATTTCCTATTACGGAACGCATCGGCCCTGTTGCTTATAGAGTGGCTCTACCAGCTCACTTCTCTGGAATACACGACGTGTTCCATGTTTCCCAGCTTCGCAAGTGTGTCCGCGATCCTGATTCTATTATCGAGCCTCATATCGTACCTGATTTGGAGATCTCACCCGATCTATCTATAGAGCAGCAACCTCTTCGTGTGCTTGATTCGGAGATCAGACGTCTTCGAAACAAAGAGGTTCCGCTTGTGAAGATTCAATGGTCGTCTAATCCTAAGGACTGCACTTGGGAGACCAGAGAATTCATCAAGCGTACTTATCCTGGTTTTCTTTCATCTTCCGACATGGGTGAGCATCTATATTTTATCTTCTGTATTCCTTGTGTGGATTAGATGTTATAGACGACTTCTATAATTAAGGAATTGCGGGGACGCAATTTTCTTAAGGGGGGAGTCTGTAACAACCCTGAGATTGCAATTACCGAATGATAAGTTAAAAATTATGATTTTAAGTTAAAAAGGGGGCTAAACAAATTTTGTGGGAATTTAAATTTGCAATTGGTTTGCAAATTAAAATATTTTGGGTTGAAATGGGGAATTTTTAAATAAAAAGTGATTATGGGTTAATGGGCCAAATGAGATAATCACATGGTTTTAATTAAAACTAGGATGCTTATTAGGATTTTTTTTGTTCACATGATAACTTAGAAAATAAACTAAGTCCTAATGGGTTTCTAAACCCTCTTACCATAACCCATTAGCCTAACCCCCTCCTATATAATATCTTAAACTCATAACCCTAACCCTCCTCCTCTTCATAAATTCCTAAAACCTAGATCTAAACAAAATTAATGGCCTTCATTTAGAAGCTCCATCTCCTTCTCTTCATAAATTAGTTTAATCCTAGAAGAAAAAGAAAAGAGAAGAAGAAAGGTAATGCAATCTCTAATATTCTCTAATCCTCCTTCTTAATCCCTATTTATCTCTACCATCTTGTAGTAATTATTATTTTGTTTTCTTTGTTGATTTTGGGTCCATGAAGCCTCTTGATCTTTGCTTTGGGGTTGAGGAGTTTGGCTTGCTTCATATTGTACATTCAAACCATTTGATACTTTTCTTCATTAAGGTAATTACTATTGATTAGTAATTATTGCTAGTTGTAAAGCTAAGTTTTGACCTTGGTTTCCTTTAATTTAGTGTTATAATCATTATATGGTGATTAGTGATGGTTATTGGTGATTTTTGATGCCAAAAATTGAGAAAAACACCCCTAAATCATCAAAAAATGCAAAAAACAGCTTGCTGGAAATATGCAGGCTGAAATCAGCCTAAAAATGGGCTCTGGGTGCACCAGGACAGGCCTGGGTTGCACCCAGGCCCCAGCCCGGGCGCAGCCCGGGCGCGCACAGGCCCCCAGCCCGCCCGGGCTGGGGGCGGGCCACAGACCCCAGCCCGCAAGGGGCTGGGGCCGCCCCTTTTCCCCCAGCCCGCAAGGGGCTGGGGGCGGGCCACAGACCCCAGCCCGCAGTGGGCTGGGGCGCGGCCCAAGTCCCCAGCCCGTGTGGGCTGGGGCGGGCCCAGTACCCCCAGCCCGCGTGGGCTGGGGTCGGGCCCAAGACCCCCAGCCCGCGCGGGCTGGGGGCGGGCCCAAGCCCCCCAGCCCGCGCGGGCTGGGGCGGACTGACGCGGGCCGGGCCCGCGTCCACCATAAAAAAAAAAAAAAAAAAAAATCAAACCTCACCTCTGTTCCAGCTTTTAAGTGCCACTTCGCGATGCCTCCACGTTCGCATCGGAAGTCGGAATTTGACATTTTTGGTCTCGTTGGAAAGGTGGAGTTGCGAACTCCATCTCTGGAAAATTTGAGCAACATTGGAGTTCGTTTGGCACTTCGATTTTCGTGCCAAAGTTAGACTCTGGTCGCTGTTGGAAAACAGTGTGAATCTTTTTCTGGGTTCAACTTTGAGACGTCGCTGCCACTTCGTCTCAACTCGGAATCCAGAAATTCTTTTTGCATCTTAAAGTAGGGATGTCGGACTACATGCCTACCAGTTTTCATGCGATTTGGACACAGTTTGCTGGTCCAAATAAATTGCCGAACTTGAGTTCGCAGCAGTTTTTGAATGGTTTCAAACACTTAGAATATTTTTGATGATTTTCTGGTTTTCGTCGATTTCTTTGAGATTTGTCTCTGGATTTCGTACACGGGCTTTATAAAAAGGGTTTAAAAGGATTTTTCACTCCAAAATGGTTTTTGAAAATTATTATATAATATTATTTTTAATTATTAAATTAATTACTCCATAATAGGAGACTTTTCAGAAGACCCTTTTAAAAGTGATTTCGAAATCAATTACAAATCCGTTTTACACCATTATTTTCTATAATAAAAATCTCACACTCGCTTTTAGCACGTCAAGCGAAGTGGAAAGGTGCTTAAACGGTTAGGAAATCTCCGGCCTATGGAAACCGTGTGTATTTTCTTTCCGGTTAATCCCAGACCTATTCGATTGATCGTTTTGACCTTTGGGTCTAGTTTACCGATGATATGAGGTGGACTTTTTATTATTTGGAGTGTGAGCTTGCTATTGGTTAGGAAACCGTTTAGTGCGAACGTGGGGTATGGGACTCATGGTTAACACTTTACGGGTTCCTCTCCAAGAAGTTAGTGACACATTAGCCTCTGGGCGGCCAGTACTGGACCTCTGGGTCACCACGCCTCTGGGCAACCGTCTCTGGACACCTGCTCTATGGAGCAGTTTTTACGGCATGTGCCTCTGGGCCTTTTATCCTTCTGGGAAGGATCTTGTCGTTTCGCGCGTTCCGCATCTGTGCGAGTGATCGATCACAACTCAACAGTACTTGGCAACAACGACTCTGGTCGGTGCACGTGCAATACTTGTATTATCTGATGATTTTATATCCATTCGAGTATCGCCATTCGGTGTTGGTTCTATGGAACCATACGATGTAAGTGCGATTACCTTGTGGATTCACAGTGTCTCTGGACACTGCTTTTCAGTGTTTGATTTCATTGACTTTTCAGTATATCCCTATTGCTCTTGGAGCATCGATCTTTGCTTGGGCATTGATTATTGACTCTGGTCACTCTTGGGATAATTGCCTATGGGCAACTTTATCTAGCTTTGGCTATGCCGATGATATGAGGCGATTTTATTTATTCCACACTTTGGTGTTTGTATTCTCTTTGGAGATTTTTACTGTTTATTGATGATTAGGGATCGTCATTATATTCATGTAGTCCATATTACTCTTCTCTTTGGAGAAGTACTGTTTTATTTATGTACTGCATTATTATATATATCTCAGTTATTACTGATTGTTTAGCTAGCCTGACCCGAGTGTTTTCGCTCGGGTCAGACCGAGTTGTTTCAGGTTAGGTCTCTGGACTTAGCTTTCTGTGCTTCCGCTTGGACATTATCTGCTATGCTGATAGATAGCTCTTTTATTTGTCCACTATTCAGCTACTCTGTTATTTCAGACTCTTATGTACATATTTTTGACTCACATGTGTGAGCGGTGGCTTTGTACCCACCTTTTGATACTTGGATCTGTATTGACGATATATTGTACCTATGTTCTGTGACTGTTATGTGACTGTTCTGTGATGATGATGTTATCATTTAGTATTATGTTTGTTCTGAACCTATTTTCCTTAACCATTGTAATCTCGTTATAAATATCTATTGGATATGTCGAACCACTTAAGAAAAGAATACCACCTATTCGACGTATTCAGTAGTTAGTAATAGCTTGATTACACATGGTCGCTTCCATTATACTCTATTCTCCGTTCTAGTAGACGGTATTACTCCGTAATACTCTTTACTAGAGTGGGTCTCGGAGTGGGGCGTTACATCTTAATAGGCTAAACTAACCCAAAGTCCAAAGCGGGAAAAGTTAGTGAAATTTCACTAACTCCAAACCTATCGATGTTTATACTTAAAAAAAGTTGTAAACGGCATTTCGAACTCAATGGAAGTGGTCTCGAGTCCTAATTTGACCGTTTGCAAAAAGTAGCTTTTCGGACCAAAATCCGATTAACGAGTTAATATTTAAATAAAATATTTAAATACAAACTCGATAAATATGGGGGATGTTACATAATTAAAACTTAAACAATTGATTATTATTAATTAATTAATTTAATTAATTATTAAAAATTAATCACATTAATTAGTTGTTAAATAACCTTAAATTAATGACCTTCATTAACATTATTTAATTACTTAATTAAGAATTAACTTATATAAATCATTATTAATTATCAATTAATTAATATTTTTGGCAAGGCCAATTAATATTTAATTACAATTTAACTAATCTCTAATTATTAATTAATTAAGTGTTAATTAAAATCTTAATTATCTTTAATCACTTGATTAAATAAATCTTAATCATTAATTAAAATTTAATTAACCATCTGTATTTATAGATTAATTAACCTTAATTAATTTATCTCAAATCTAATTAATTTAAAAATTATTAATTATTTAATTAAACATCCACATAATTCATTAATTAAATAATTAATATTCCATTTAAATTAATTTAATAATTTAAATGAAACCAATTTCTTAAGTTCTAAATTAAGAAACATTCTTCTTTACACAAAGTCATTTAACGATTTGTTTCAAATAAATTTCAAATTTTAAAAATTTCTTTTAAATTTCAAACTGAATTACAAATTAAATTTTCATTTCAGATTAAATCTTAGAAATTTAAAACATTACTTACTCTTTCATCTTCATTTTTAAATTCAAGTTATTATCCATTTCCCAAAAATGGTTAAAACAAATTTAAATTTAAAAACTTATTTTAAAACTGACATAAAAATCAAATTTCAGAATTAAAAACTGAATTTAACCTTATTTTAAACTTTATTTCATAAATTTAAAACTTATAGTTTTAAATTCAAAACAATGTTCTTTATACTGTAAAAGTTTAAAAATCTAATTTAAACCTTCCAAATTTAAATCAAATTCAAACACAGGTTCCATATTTCTGTTTTCCAGATTTTAAACTTGTTTTAAATTTTCAGTGGCATTTTTTTTTAAAGTTCGCTTTTCAATTTAAAACATGAAAACAGAAAACAGTTTCCTGTTTAAGTTTAACATCTTAAATTTGAATTCAAAAATGATTTCAAATCTCAGATTTAAATTATTGAATTCAAATTTAAGTTTCAGGTTTAAAACATTACAGTTTGAACTCCATCTTCAATTTGAAGCTTTACTTTTAAATTTAAAAAAAAACAGAAAGACAGTTTTTCTGATTTAGTTTAAAACCAAACTTGAATTTTAAAAGCATTTCAAATTTATTTCAAAGGTCTAAAATTTAAAACTTACTGAATACAAATTCAATTTCAGATTCAAGGCTTATTTCAGATTTTTGATTGCAATTTCTTTTACTTCAAATTTTTATAAAAATGGAAACAAGTTTTCTGTCCAAATACTAAAACCTGAAACATTTATTTCAAATATCCACATTTAAACTTATAGAATTCAAATTAAATTCAAGATACAAACATAGGTTTACTTAATTTAAACCTTAGATTACATTTTAAAACCTGGTTTTAAAACTAAAACAAAAACAGGTTCTGTTTTTATATGTAATCCTGAAACAATTAGTTACCTGAGCCACCCTATAAATTACTTCGAGTCAGAAGTATATTTGCTTCGAGTTTCTACCCAAATTTCCCGAGACAGTCCCGAGCAACAAAACCCTGCAACCCAAAACAACACCACCATCATCACCAACATGCACAACACCCCTGTGCATCCACTTCCCAACTTCGGCATCAATGGCCATTATCTCTGGCCATCCTCCATCGACCAAAAATCCCTACATCAACCTTCAACCCTCAAAATCCCATAATTCAACTTGAATTTGAATTCAAGTTTTAAAACCCAAAAACCTGGAACATCATTTCCAAACCTGGCAACAGCCATTACCCAAAACCACCAACCTGTCAACATGCTATTCCCCCGCCCCTCCGGCCACCATTGCCACTCCAACTTCGGCGAAGGCTTCCCCAAACCACCAGCTACCATCACGCAAAACATGGTTGAACTCGGTCAACCGAAGGGATCACACTCGAGCAAACACAGTAACCCAGTAAACTAGGGTTCAAAACAGAAATTCCCAAATTACAATCTAAAAATTTAATTGTAATCCAATTTAGTATTTTTTTTCCTATAATATTTGATAGCTACTCTATCTCCAGAAGCCAATTCAATCCAATCAAATGCAAGAATCAAGTGAACTTAATCAAAATGTATAATACGGTAATTTCAAAACTGCATTTATTTTACAGCACTATAAATTGAAATTTTTGATTTAAAATTCTTGAATTCACTTGATGTTTCAATTTATAAATCAGCAACAATAAATCATATAGTTTGAATTTTCATTCTAGGCAAATTTGCTCTGTGTCACTTGATTATCCAGGCTACAGAAAATTTTGTTTAATTTATATAAAATTTTAAACATACTCAATTCTAAAACAAACATGTTTTATTCAAAAGTTTGAGTCATAACAACAATCAAGTCAAGCAAAGAATTTCAGGGATCAAACATGAGTTTGAAATTTTGAAGAAGAACAAGCAACAGTCATCATCATGTTTTCAGATACAAACTTACAGGTAAAATATTCATGGCAATTTCATAAAGGTTCATTTGTAATTTATAAAGCATGCACAACTTTACCTATTTAATAAGTTTATAAATAAGTTTGTGACGACCCAAACTCGATGTCCAATAAACGACATCAAATTCGCATCGCCGGAGCTTATAACAACAATTAGATGAATATAAAACAGCGGAACAGAATCAATATCATAAATAACATCACTGTTACAACATCAACATAATATCCATACTGCAACAGAGTACATAATACATACACCACAATCTCTAAATACAACATCATGATAATATAACGGTGAACATATATCCAAAAATCCTCAAATGAAAGAGGTGATAACGAACTCCCAAAAGCTAACACCTGTAATCTCCAAAAGCTCCTAAGATATATCCAAGATAAGAGCTCCAAAATACTGCTACTCCAAAATAAAGAAACCTGCTACTAGGCTGCCCGTGTGGAAATAATGGGCACCCAGAGTTTAGGAAAGAAAACAATAAACTCCGGATCAGTCATGGGACTGGTCTGAGTAAACAAAAACAGTTGCATTTAAATAAAACAAGATTTATAAAAGAATTTTCGGAATGCTTTTAAAAATGGAACTACCATAAGACCTCCCGCCACACACACAATGCAAACGCAGAATTGGAGGAGATTTCTTCTTATGATAGTTAAATATGCTTGGTACGAGAAAAGAATTCTTTGATATTGTACTAGTACATAGTGAAGTAAATCATTTCGAAGATAGAATATTAATCTTAGCCAACATACGACCATTACCGTATGCCTACTACAGCTACCATCTAAACAGTGGTGACCACCATAAGTAAATGGCAGGTGCTACAGCTAAAACCGTACAGGGTTTCGTATTGGGAATTGGATTTCCAACAAATGGTCAGGCCAAGGAACTTCCCATTGCCGCATGAGAACGCCTCTGGAAGGACGTCCCCGAGAACCAAACCGGATCTCTGCCAACACAAGGCCGGGTTACCCCTAACTGGGTAACTACTGACACGAGTACGCCATCTCCCGGTCGTAACCAACCTTTAACCGGGGCCCCAGCAACAAATCACAAAATCATATATATATATCTGCGATATCAACATAAGTTAAGTATCTGGGCTCCATACCATGATACCACTTCTATCCAGAAGGAAATGTACATACCCTAAGGGGTGCTACCCCTAATAACCTTGCTGCATCTTTCCTGTTTCGACCATTTCGGGGTGTGAGGTCCGACGAAGTCTCGTCCACAAAAACACACTTTATACAAAAGCCGTGCTTTGGGTCAACAAATGATCATAGAAATGATCACAAAGATAGACGATCAAATAAATGAACCTATCTCAAATAATCAACACAATGATCATTTCACAGCAACACTCAGCATGTCACATTACCAAATCGGGAACATACCGTTGATAACCTTCAACTACATAACCTATGAGCTCGTACGTCTCAGAGAAGGGTGTTAAGCTAAGAGAATAAATTCTCCGCCACCAACAGAAATATATTTGAAAGAAATCGGCTTTATATCTCAATTTGTAATGTCAGACATACTATCCATACAAGTCTGTTCTGGGCTCGAACAGAACCGAAGGCACTTCCAAAGAAGTCCTTGAAATCCGGATATCCACAATCCTGATCGGATTCCCCATCACATATGGAGAACTCTATACCGAAGCAACTCGGTGCAGAGTCAATCGACAGATCATCCTATCGCTCTCGCAAATACCCGGTCTTCAACACCGGTCTTCGATTGCTATCCATAACATCGAATCACATATTCGAAATGGGTTATATGACACAAAGATCCTTTCCCGGCTAATTCGAATAGTGGGTGTCAAATTTCAAAACATGTGGATGTCATTCACAAATATTCACAGAGTCGATGTGGGTTTCGGATAACAAACAGAAATCCGATTCCCTGTCGCATCGAAGTTTAAATGCCGTTTTACGGACAACAGGGTTTTCACATCAATACAGAACAAATCATAATCACAGTGCAATAACATGGCAATTACATCATATAGAATTACAAACAGAACAGAGATATCAATATAAGTTAACAACAATAGTTAATTATTTACTAATCAAAACGAATGAGATAAATTAACCAAATATTATTTTATTGATTTTTTCAATCAATGATTACTTACAATTAATTACAGTTGATTAGATCTTAATCATTTCCATAAATTTATCACTTATTTATTTATTTCAAAAACAATTCATCTTAATTATTAATTTATTAAATCTTAATTATCTTTCAATTAAAAAAAATTTCAATCTTAATTAATTTACTAGATAATTTTTTTTTCTTAAGGGATTATATTAACTAATCATTAATTGTTTAAATGAACCAAAGGATAATTTAAATTGCTTTGATTATCTCTTTTAAACCATGTTCAATAATTCACCTCAATAAGTTAAAATTTAGTTTTAAACAACATTATATTTTAATTTTCTTTTACATTATATTATTTATTATTTATGACTTTATAATGATGTATCAAAATTAAATAAATTAAGATTTAATTATTATTTTGTTAACTCCACATTCCATTAATAAACAATCCTCATTTCATAAAGAATGCTAAAAAAAATTGTTTAAACTCAAGTTTTCTACAGCTTCAAACAATTATGCTGTTTCAGGTGGCCAGCCCGAGTCTCCCCCGAGTCACGCTCGAGTTCGAATGCTGCCTGCTTCGAGTTTCATCCCAAAACTACCCGAGTAATAAAATTTTACAAATTTTGCTAAGTCCCAATTTTTTTGTCACGACAAAACCCTGAAACCTCCCGAGTCTCCCTTCGAGTTCTGCCCAGTTTTCCCCGATCAAAACTTCGAGTCAACTCGAGTGGCCAACGCGAAAACTTCCTGACACCCAAACCAGCGCCGTGCACATGCACGGTGACTCGCCGCCGTTCTGGCTAACCCCACCCACTTCGGCAAGTCGCAAACCACACCCATACTCAAAATCAAAGTTTGATTCAAAGCCAAACACTCGAGAACGGAATTCGACATTTCGTTCGACACTGCACACGAACTCATCAGAACAAAACTGCCTCGCCCCACCACATCGAGCCTCCGGTGGCCATGGATCTTCGACCTCACCTCCAACACATCGCCACGCCCCTATTCCCCCCGGTGTGATCGGCCAGATTGCCACGTTGAGGATGAAAACTCCTCGTGAATAACAGCGAACCCATCCTACCCCAAAACCCTAGAATGGCCTCGTTCGTTTAATTTATGCATTGAAAAAAATATCTGATAATTTTCTCAAAATCAACAATGTTCAAGCTTGCTACAAATAAATTTTTAGCTTTTATAATTTGATTTATAACCAGAAATTCAAAGAAAACCAATATGTGTTCATGCTCGAACTGCTCTGTATATATCCAACTAAAAATCTTCATTTCTGTTGTAAAAATCATGATTTGTAATAAGAATTCAAGCTATCAACTTGGATTAGCTTTTTACGATACTTGAGTTCATCACAATTTCTCTTGATTTCCTGTAAATCAAAATAACAGTGGTATATTTCTTCAAATCGTATTGAAACAGTTTTAAAGACTTGATTACAGATTTAACTTCTTGTTTGATTTAAGATTTTTATTTCTTAACAATGTTTCAATGGAAATAAATTTAATTCTTTGAATAAATGATCAAGTGCTGTGATAAATACAGAGAAGATGAAATTCAGAGCATACAAAATCCTATTTATAAACTGAAGCATATACAACAGCTTATAAATGAAGTTTAAACTATTTAAATAAATTTAAGCTATTAAGATTATTTTACTCACATGTTTGTTTTGAAACAGAAAGCACTATGGTTTTTGGAAGACTGCGGTTTAATTTTTTTCTGGTTTCTTTTCTTCTTTCAGTAATTTTGCCTTTCAACTTGTAATATATAAGTGATGATCTTCTTTCCTTTTTTATTTCTATTTTTCTTTTCCAGGTTTGCAGAAATTTGTTGAACGAAATAAAGAGGCAGGTTGATGTTTATATATAGCAGATTGTGTACTGAGGCTTATTAAAACAAGTACAGAATAAACCCATGCTGGAAGTAAAAGCATTAAATGTAAGTATGTTGCTTTGTAGAGGCTTGCATTTAATGTAAGCATGTTTTTGTGATGCTTCTATCCTGTGTACAGGTATATTACAGCATACTGTCTGGTCTTCTTTTTTTTTTTTCTTTTTTTTTAACTAATTTCAGATCTTTGTTTTGTTTTAGGTTCTTAGACTTACCTGATTTGATTTATTAACATGTTTATTTGTTTGAATGTTTTACTTTCTTGCATTTTCTTTTATATGTACAGTTTATATGTTTTTATATTTTAATAAGTGTTATCTTGTTTGATTTGTTTATATGTTTAATTATTATTATGTTATTTAAATTTTACAATTTCATCATATCTTACCTTAACAATTGATTCCTATTAAAAGGCTCATCTATCATAATTTATTATTTTACTTTGTTAAAAAGAAAAGTGGTTTTAGTTATTAATATTAAATAACTATGTGATTTTATTACAATATTTGCTTTAATTCTATTAAAAGTTTTAACTAAAAACACTAAACTTTATCCATATTTCATTCCTTTATAACTTTTCAATTTTTATTTCAAAAAGTTAAAATATATTACTAAAATTTAAATTCATAATTTTCGGGATGTTACAATATCCCCTCCTTAAGAATATTTCGTCCTCGAAATTGAAAGAGAGAGAAACTTAAACAAATAATATACGAATTCAGAAACAAGGAAATGACTTACAGTTTTAAGTCGAGATGTCAATTCTGCATTTGGGATATGATTTCTTCATATTCTCTTCAGTCTCCCAAGTACAGTCCTTTGGATCGCCACTCCATTTAACTTTGACCAATTTCACAATTTTGTTCCTCAATCGCTTCTCATCACGATCAACAATTTTCATCGGTTCCCTTCTAACTGCCAAGTTGGGAGTGATTTCAAGATCCTGCTGAGCAGCTTCTTCAATAATATCATCTGGATCGTGCACATATTTTTGAAGATTAGAAATATGGAGCACATCATGTACGCCAGACAACCAGCTGGGTAACTGCACTCTATATGCTAGAGAACCAATCCTTTCCAGAATAGGAAAAGGACCAATATAACGCGGTGCCAACTTTCCAGTTTTCCCGAATCTCAATACACCCCGCATCGGAGATACTTTCAGAAATACAGAATCTCCAACTTGAAATTCCAAATTTCTCCTTCGACGGTCATAGTAGCTCTTCTGACGGCTCTGGGCAGTTAATAACTTCTTTCGAATAAAATTTACCTTCTCAGTGGCTTCTTTTATCATATCCGGTCCAAGAACAAGTCTGTCACCTGATTCGATCCAGCATGTAGGCGATCGACACGGACGACCATATAAAGCTTCGAAAGGAGCCATTTCTAAACTGGCCTGATAACTGTTGTTATATGAGAATTCAACCAGATGCAAATGGTCCTCCCAAGAACCACCAAAATCATGAACACAAGCACGCAGTAGGTCTTCTAAAATTTGGTTAACTCTCTCAGTCTGTCCATCAGATTGTGGGTGATAAGCAGTACTGAAATTTAATTTCGTTCCCAATGCGTCCTGAAATGCTTCCCAAAATCTACTAGTGAAGATCGGGTCACGATCACTCACTATACTACTGGGAATACCATGGAGTCGAACAATTTCCTTTATATAAATACCTGCCAAGCTTGCTGCAGTCCGAGTAGATTTAACTGGAATGAAATGAGCATTTTTGGTTAGACGATCCATAATAACCCAAATCGCTTCATTGCCTTTCTTGGTACGAGGCAATCCATCAATGAAATCCATCGATACCTGATCCCACTTCCATTTTGTGACTTCCAAAGGTTGAAGTAAACCGGCCACTTTCTTTTGGTCGCTCTTTATTTGCTGACAAGTAGCACAGCGACTCACATAAATAGATATGTCTCTCTTCATTGTCTTCCACCAGAATGTTCTTTTAACATCTCGATACATTTTGTTGACTCCTGGATGGATGTTGAATTTGGACTTGTGGCATTCGTCCAATACTTCACGTTTCAGTTCTGGAATGTCAGGGACACAAATTCTGCCCTTCATCCTTATAACTTCTCTATTATCTATTTCAAAAGTAGTATCCTCTCCTCGATCTATTCTTCTACGCATTTCTCGAAGAAACTTGTCTTCCGTTTGCCTGCTCGCGATTTTCTTAAGAAGAGTAGGAGTGATAACAAGATAAGCAAGAACAGCATAACTTATGCTAAAAGCGTCTGCGACTACATTGGCCTTTCCGGGTGTATACAGAATATCTAAGTCATATGATGCTAGAAATTCCAACCAACGTTGTTGTCGCAAATTCAAATCCTTCTGGGTGAAAAGATATTTCAAGTTTTTATGATCGGTGAATAATTCAAATTTTTCACCTAAACAAAGAGAGTTTATTAAGTATATTTCTTTAGTTAATTTCACAAATTATTAAGAAAGCTGAAAAGATTCTTACCCAGAAGATAGTGTCGCCATATTTTCAAAGCGAAAACAACAGCCAAAAGTTCCAAATCGTGCGTTGGGTAGTTCTTCTCATGCGGACGTAATTGTCTACTTGCGTAGGCAACCACCTTTCCATCTTGCATTAATACTGCACCTACCCCTTCACCACATGCATCAGTATAGACAGATAGGCCTCGGTTCCCGTTAACAATAGTGAGAACAGGAGCAGTGGTCAATCTCTTTTTCAACTCTTGAAAAACTTCCTCACATCTTGAAGTCCAAATGAACTTTGCATTCTTCATTGTTAACTTAGTCAGCGGACTAGCTAACTTAGAAAAAACTTGAACGAATTTCCGATAATAGCCTGCTAAACCCAAAAAGCTTCGAACTTCTCTTGGAGTAGTGGGTTGTTTCCAATCAAGAATAGCGGAAATTTTGCTAGGATCTACTGAAATTCCTTCTTCATTAACAATATGGCCAAGGAATTTAACTTCATTGACCCAGAAGTGGCATTTGGAAAATTTTGCATATAGAACATTTCTCCGTAAAATTTCTAAGACAATTCTAAGATGCTCAGCATGCTCATCTTCAGTCTTAGAATAGATCAAAATATCATCAATGAATACAAGCACAAATTTATTCAGAACTTCCCGAAACACACGAGTCATAAGATCTACGAAGTATGCTGGAGCATTGGTTAGCCCAAAAGGCATAACCAACCATTCATAGAACATATTAGGACCTCTGAAAGCAGTCAAATGGACACAATCTTCGGCGATTCGTAGTTGATGGAATCCTTGGGCTAAATCCATCTTTGAAAAGAAACGAGCGCCGTGCAACTGATCAAATAAATCATCAATCCTGGGCAGTGGAAATTTATTTTTGAGAGTTTGTTTATTTAGATCGCGGTAATCCACACACAATCTCAAAGATCCGTCTGATTTGGCAACAAATACGACGGCTGAACCCCATTCAGAAACACTGGGTCGAATTAATCCTTTTGCTAGTAGCTCATTAGTTTGATGAACCAATTCAATCTTTTCCCTGGGTGCCATCCTGCGACTTGCATGAACAACAGGACGAGTATTAGGTACAAGATCGATTCGGAATTCTATTTCTCGATGAGGAGGTAAAGATTTCACTTCTTCAAATACGTCTGAAAAATTCCGAACAACAGGTATAGACTGCAAAGTGGGTTCAAGATTTCCCAAAGTATATATCAATCTGTCGCTCCTTGGACTTGGATTCTCACAAGAGATTTCAATAAAATTTCCAAGGCTTGTTTTGATTAAAATTGTCCGATTACTACACTCCAATATAGCATCGTATCTCGATAACCAGTTCATGCCGAGTAAGATTTCAAATTCGTCAAATTCGAGGACATAAAGGTTGATAGGAAATTTATAGCTAGCATATGAAATAGGAACTCTCTTACAATATGAACTAAGATTTGCGGGACCTCCAACCGGATTTTTCACGCAAATAAGATCGTTAGCAAATTTAGTTTCAAGTCCCAATTCATTTACGGTTTGTTGGGAGATAAAGCTATGAGAAGCTCCTGTATCAAATAAAACTCTAACAGTTCTATTATTAATAGTAAGGTTACCTTCCAAAACACCTTTCCCTTTATCAGCTTTTGAAGATGAGGGGTCCTCCTTTATCGTGTAAACTTTTGCCACCTGCGCTGGCTTCATCACTGGGCAATCTTTAACTAAATGTCCCGGTTTATGACAATTGTAACATTCTCTAGCTGGTTTCTTCGGTTTTGGGCAGTCATTTGAATAGTGGCCTTTCTCTTTGCAGTTGTAACAAGTGACCTTTTCTGTTGCACTTCCTTGAATGTTCCTCTTCTTCTCATTGCCTTGCCAGGGTTTCTTGCCTCCGAATTTTCGCTTTTTATAATTCTGACTACCTGAATTACCTTTCTCCATAGTTGCTTCTTGTATATCAAGACTAGCGTACCTGTACCCCATATCTACTAAATCCGAAAAAGATTCTTTAACATGACCCGTCATTCTTCCATGATATTTCTGGTTCATTCCCCGGATAAACCTTTCGTTTTTCTTCAGAGGTGTATTTAGTAATTCCGGGCCAAACCGAGATAGTTCACTGAATTTATTTAAGTATTCTTCAAACGACAAACTTCCTTGCTTCAAATCCAGAAATTCCTGATACATTCTGGAAACTCCCGCCGATGGCATGTAACATTTCTCAAACACTTCTTTAAAACGATCCCAAGTAAATTCTTCCTCGGGTTCCTCTACAATGATGGTTTCCCACCAAGCTGAAGCTTCTCCTTGGAGTTGCCAAGAAGCTATAAGTCTTTTCTGCTCATCCTGCAATTTTAGCCCTTTAAAATTCTTTTCACACGATCTTACCCAAGCTTGAGCGTCAATAATTGACTCCTTTCCAATGAATGGTTTTCCACCAAGCTTTTCAAATTTCTTATATAATTCAGCCAAGTCCGGCTGCTGCTGAATTTCTATTACTGCTTCTGCGGCTGCGGGAATTTGATTTGGTGCTGCAGCATTGCCTTGACCCCTAACTCTTCCTCTGCGTCCACTCATTTTCACTATCTGAGATTAGTAAGAAAATTGATTTAGATATGCAGACAAAATATCTTAAGGAATATCATCAGTAAAAAGAAATAGACTAAGAAATTTCAAAGTTTCAATTTTGATTATACTCGTTCTAGGGTATACTTCACCCTATCTCTAATGAGCCATCTAATGTGTTATACTCCGTAGCTAAAGTTCTTACTCAACCAACAGCTCTGATACCACTTTGTGACGACCCAAATTCGATGTCCAATAAACGACATCAAATTCGCATCGCCGGAGCTTATAACAACAATTAGATGAATATAAAACAGCGGAACAGAATCAATATCATAAATAACATCACTGTTACAACATCAACATAATATCCATACTGCAACAGAGTACATAATACATACACCACAATCTCTAAATACAACATCATGATAATATAACAGTGAACATATATCCAAAAATCCTCAAATGAAAGAGGTGATAACGAACTCCCAAAAGCTAACACCTGTAATCTCCAAAAGCTCCTAAGATATATCCAAGATAAGAGCTCCAAAATACTGCTACTCCAAAATAAAGAAACCTGCTACTAGGCTGCCCGTGTGGAAATAATGGGCACCCAGAGTTTAGGAAAGAAAACAATAAACTCCGGATCAGTCATGGGACTGGTATGAGTAAACAAAAACAGTTGCATTTAAATAAAACAAGATTTATAAAAGAATTTTCGGAATGCTTTTAAAAATGGAACTACCATAAGACCTCCCGCCACACACACAATGCAAACGCAGAATTGGAGGAGATTTCTTCTTATGATAGTTAAATATGCTTGTACGAGAAAAGAATTCTCTGATATTGTACTAGTGCATAGTGAAGTAAATCATTTCGAAGATAGAATATTAATCTTAGCCAACATACGACCATTATCGTATGCCTACTATAGCTACCATCTAAAAAGTGGTGACCACCATAAGTAAATGGCAGGTTCTACAACTAAAACCGTACAGGGTTTCGTATTGGGAATTGGATTTCCAACAAATGGTCAGGCCAAGGAACTTCCCATTGCCACATGAGAACGCCTCTGGAAGGACGTCCCCGAGAACCAAACCGGATCTCTGCCAACACAAGGCCGGGTTACCCCTAACTGGGTAACTACTGACACGAGTATGCCATCTCCCGGTCGTAACCATCCTTTAACCGGGGCCCCAGCAACAAATCACAAAATCATATATATATATCTGCGATATCAACATAAGTTTAGTATCTGGGCTCCATACCATGATACCACTTCTATCCAGAAGGAAATGTACATACCCTAAGGGGTGCTACCCCCAATAACCTTGCTGCATCTTTCCTGTTTCGACCATTTCGGGGAGTGAGGTCCGACGAAGTCTCGTCCACAAAAACACACTTTATACAAAAGTCGTGCTTTGGGTCAACAAATGATCATAGAAATGATCACAAAGATAGACGATCAAATTCCTATCTCAAATAATCAACACAATGATCATTTCACAGCAACACTCAGCATGTCACATTACCAAATCGGGAACATATCGCTGATAACCTTCAACTACATAACCTCTGAGCTCGTACGTCTCAGAGAAGGGTGTTAAGCTAAGAGAATAAATTCTCCGCCACCAACAGAAATATATTTGAAAGAAATCGGCTTTATATCTCAATTTGTAATGTCAGACATACTATCCATACAAGTCTGTTCCGGGCTCGAACAGAACCGAAGGCACTTCCAAAGAAGTCCTTGAAATCCGGATATCCACAATCCTGATCAGATTCCCCATCACATATGGAGAACTCTATACCGGAGCAACTCGGTGCAGAGTCAATCGACAGATCATCCTATCGCTCTCGCAAATACCCGGTCTTCAACACCGGTCTTCGATTGCTATCCATAACGTCGAATCACATATTCGAAATGGGTTATATGACACAAAGATCCTTTCCCAGCTAATTCGAATAGTGGGTGTCAAATTTCAAAACATGTGGATGTCATTCACAAATATTCACAGAGTCGATGTGGGTTTCGGATAACAAACTGAAATCTGATTCCCTGTCGCATCGAAGTTTAAATGCCGTTTTACGGACAACAGGGTTTTCACATCAATACAGAACAAATCATAATCACAGTGCAATAACATGGCAATTACATCATATAGAATTACAAACAGAACAGAGATATCAATATAAGTTAACAACAATAGTTAATTATTTACTAATCAAAACGAATGAGATAAATTAACCAAATATTATTTTATTGATTTTTTCAATCAATGATTACTTACAATTAATTACAGTTGATTAGATCTTAATCATTTCCATAAATTTATCACTTATTTATTTATTTCAAAAACAATTCATCTTAATTATTAATTTATTAAATTTTAATTATCTTTCAATTAAAAAAAATTTCAATCTTAATTAATTTACTAGATAATTTTTTTTTCTTAAGGGATTATATTAACTAATCATTAATTGTTTAAATGAACCAAAGGATAATTTAAATTGCTTTGATTATCTCTTTTAAACCATGTTCAATAATTCACCTCAATAAGTTAAAATTTAGTTTTAAACAACATTATATTTTAATTTTCTTTTACATTATATTATTTATTATTTATGACTTTATAATGATGTATCAAAATTAAATAAATTAAGATTTAATTATTATTTTGTTAACTCCACATTCCATTAATAAACAATCCTCATTTCATAAAGAATGCTAAAAAAAATTTGTTTAAACTCAAGTTTTCTACAGCTTCAAACAATTATGCTGTTTCAGGTGGCCAGCCCGAGTCTCCCCCGAGCCACGCTCGAGTTCGAACGCTGCCTGCTTCGAGTTTCATCCCAAAACTACCCGAGTAATAAAATTTTACAAATTTTGCTAAGTCCCAATTTTTTTGTCACGACAAAACCCTGAAACCTCCCGAGTCTCCCTTCGAGTTCTGCCCAGTTTTCCCCGATCAAAACTTCGAGTCAACTCGAGTGGCCAACGTGAAAACTTCCTGACACCCAAACCAGCGCCGTGCACATGCACGGTGACTCGCCGCCGTTCTGGCTAACCCCACCCACTTCGGCAAGTCGCAAACCACACCCATACTCAAAATCAAAGTTTGATTCAAAGCTAAACACTCGAGAACGAAATTCGACATTTCGTTCGACACTGCACACGAACTCACCAGAACAAAACTGCCTCGCCCCACCACGTCGAGCCTCCGGTGACCATGGATCTTCGACCTCACCTCCAACACATCGCCACGCCCCTATTCCCCCTGGTGCGATCGGCCAGATTGCCACGTTGAGGATGAAAACTCCTCATGAATAACAGCGAACCCATCCTACCCCAAAACCCTAGAATGGCCTCGTTCGTTTAATTTATGCATTGAAAAAAATATCTGATAATTTTCTCAAAATCAACAATGTTCAAGCTTGCTACAAATAAATTTTTAGCTTTTATAATTTGATTTATAACCAGAAATTCAAAGAAAACCAATATGTGTTCATGCTCGAACTGCTCTGTATATACCCAACTAAAAATCTTCATTTCTGTTGTAAAAATCATGATTTGTAATAAGAATTCAAGCTATCAACTTGGATTAGCTTTTTACGATACTTGAGTTCATCACAATTTCTCTTGATTTCCTGTAAATCAAAATAACAGTGGTATATTTCTTCAAATCGTATTGAAACAGTTTTAAAGACTTGATTACAGATTTAACTTCTTGTTTGATTTAAGATTTTTATTACTTAACAATGTTTCAATGTAAATAAATTTAATTCTTTGAATAAATGATTAAGTGTTGTGATAAATACAGAGAAGATGAAATGCAGAGCATACAAAATCCTATTTATAAACTGAAGCATATACAACAGCTTATAAATGAAGTTTAAACTGTTTAAATAAATTTAAGCTATTAAGATTATTTTACTCACATGTTTGTTTTGAAACAGAAAGCACTATGATTTTTGGAAGACTGCAGTTTAATTTTTTTCTGGTTTCTTTTCTTCTTTCAGTAATTTTGCCTTTCAACTTGTAATATATAAGTGATGATCTTCTTTCCTTTTTTATTTCTATTTTTCTTTTCCAGGTTTGTAGAAATTTGTTGAACGAAATAAAGAGGCAGGTTGATGTTTATATATAGCAGATTGTGTACTGAGGCTTATTAAAACAAGTACAGAATAAACCCATGTTGGAAGTAAAAGCATTAAATGTAAGTATGTTGCTTTGTAGAGGCTTGCATTTAATGTAAGCATGTTTTTGTGATGCTTCTATCCTGTGTACAGGTATATTACAGCATACTGTCTGGTCTTCTTTTTTTTTTTTTTTTTAACTAATTTCAGATCTTTGTTTTGTTTTAGGTTCTTAGACTTACCTGATTTGATTTATTAACATGTTTATTTGTTTGAATGTTTTACTTTCTTGCATTTTCTTTTATATGTATAGTTTATATGTTTTTATATTTTAATAAGTGTTATCTTGTTTGATTTGTTTATATGTTTAATTATTATTATGTTATTTAAATTTTACAATTTCATCATATCTTACCTTAACAATTTGATTCCTATTAAAAGGCTCATCTATCATAATTTATTATTTTACTTTGTTAAAAAGAAAAGTGGTTTTAGTTATTAATATTAAATAACTATGTGATTTTATTACAATATTTGCTTTAGTTCTATTAAAAGTTTTAACTAAAAACACTAAACTTTATCCATATTTCATTCCTTCATAACTTTTCAATTTTTATTTCAAAAAGTTAAAATATATTACTAAAATTTAAATTCATAATTTTCGGGATGTTACAAAGTTACTCACTTGTATTTGCAAAATGCAGAGCACAGATTCTAAGAAATAGATGAATGCAGACATTTTGCTCCTTAATCCACAATCTTGCAGGCCTTTGTTTCAGTAAGCATAAACATGCAGATTGCTATGATTTAATTTGCTTTCTTTATTTTCCAGATTTTAAAGAAAGATGAATGCAGGCTTGCATGTTTGTTTACAGGGATTGATATGCAATTTGAAAATGAGGAGTTTGTATGTGCTTGGATATGAGGATGAAGAATATTACAGAATTTTGGTTTACAGGAATTTGAAATGCATTTGATTCTCAGATTTGCATGCGGGAAAATATTTGATGAACAGATTGCTATGCATTTGATTTTGCGTGTTACAGATTGAAGATGGTTTCAGTTTTGTATGAGGAGTGATTTATGATTTTTCTTGAAGAAATGAACATTTGTATTATGAAATGAAGATTGTTTTAGAGTGAGATGTTTTAGCTGAAATTTTTTTTTTCTTTACTTATGAAATGAAAATGAGGAAAAGAATAGGAAAGGAAGAAGTATGAGTTTATATAACTTATTTTATGATAAATTAGAAATAAAAGAAAATAAAAATTAAACTTGACACTTGGCTTATATTGTTAACACTTGTAAATATTCTTATTTAAATACTCAACACATGTTAACTTATGCCTTAATAAATTACACATGTACTTTTAAATTAATTAGCATTTTTAATTAAAGTTAATGAAAGTTAAACTTGATTAGTAAGTTGTTAACTCCGTTTAGGCAACGAGTTAAGGTCTGGGCCGATTCACGACTTAAGGTTCTTAACGGTTTAGGAGGGACCCACTACTCAACAAGCAACCGACTCAACAAGCAACCGACTCAACAAGCTACCGACTCAACAAGCTAACGAGTTAAAGCTTAAGGCGACTTAGAGGAGTGAAGCGACTCAAGGGATTAACGGTGTATGGGATAGACCGACTCAAAGCATTACCGACTCATCAAAGGAATTGCTTCAACGACTCAACGGTAGCGACTCAATTGGCCGACGAGTTAAGGCTCAAGGCAGCTAAGAGGAATGGAACGGCTCATGGAGATTAGCGGTTCATGATACAGGCCGACTCATTGAGTTACCGACTCAACGAAGTTCACGGCTCGTATGAGATGACTCAAGGACTGGACCGGCTCATCATAAGAAACGACTCAAGAGGATTGACGACCTAAGAAGTGACTTGACGACTCATAACTCAGGACGACTCGTCCGCGACTTAAAGCCACTGAGTCGTATTCTGTTACAACAATGCATGTCCCAGTGAGAGTTGACTCGCCAACGACTCAGGACTTGGCTTAGAATCCAGCGAGAGAATGAGCTAGAGAGAGGACCAAATGCAGATAAGCCGGCCACGACTCAACTTGACTCGGCCACGGCATAGCCTGAGTCGGTCACGACTCATGACTTAACAATTCCAGCCCAGAAATTTGCCTATAAATACATGGCCACATCCAACATTCAAGGGACTTTTGCTGCTCATTCATTTCAAGCGCCGTTACTCTGCCGCATTCTGAACTACTTCAACACCTTCAAGGAACTTCACGAAGAAATCAAACATGTCTAACCTGTGTTCAAAGATTCGGATCAACATTGAAGTTTAGACTACTTGTTCTGAGTCACTTGAAATTCAAAGTGTGTTGTAACCAAAGTGTAACTGCATTGATTTGTAATCGAATCGTCAATAAAGATATTCAAAGTGGACGTAGGCTCTCTCTTAAGCCGAACCACTATAAAATTGCTGTTGTTTACTACTTTTTCACTATTATCTGCTTATAATCTGTTCCTGAGCTATCGGGTGGTGCTTTCACAATCTCACTTCATACACCGGGGTGTTAGCGTTCAAATTTTAGCGTTAACATTTTTGGTGCTTTCACTGAGAATTGAACTCAGGAGAGTTATCATCATTGCTTCACAGAGGTTTGTAGAGAGAATTTCCTTGAAAACCAGAAGTCTATCCGAGATTATGGCTCCTGGAAGGAAAAGTAGATCTGTCAGATCTGGGAATATTCAAGAGGGAACCTCCGCTTCCCCTATATCGAATCAAGCCACTCCAGCTGTCGGAGTTACAAAGGCAGAGCTGGATGCTGCAATCTTAGGGCTGAACCAACAGATAAATGCCCAAAATGCACAATTCGAGGCTCAGAATGCCCAGAATGCCCTAATTCTGAATAGGTTGAACGATTTGCTTGGGGCAAACCGTCAACCGGCAGATAATGAAAGGAATTTTGCTGGCAACATTCGTGATGCTGAAGAAAGAAATGCTCCTGAAAGGGCTGCTAGCCCCTTTGAACGAACACTTCCAGAGGTTGGTGGATCTAGAACTCGACGTGATGAGGAGTATCTTTCTGGAATGGTCCGACAAATTATGAAAGAAAGTATGCAGAGGGTTGAAGACGAGAAAGAATGGGGTTTCGCCCCGAGTAAAACTCCATTTACTGAGAAAATCTTAAAGGCTGAATTCCCAAGGAAGTTTGTCCCTCCAACCATTCCAGCCTACAAGGGGACAAGTGATCCGAACGAATTCCTATACAAGTATGATTGGCACATGACAGGTGCCAGAGCCTCTGATGAAATAAAGTGCCGATATTTTCCTGTGTATCTCGAAGGTGTAGCTCTGCTTTGGTTCACCAAACTTCCAGTCCGATCTATCGATCAGTTTTCTGACTTAACCCGGAAGTTCAAGGAGCAGTTCAGACTATACGCCTCAAAAGCCAAGGATATCATGTCACTGTCAAGTTTGGAGCAGAATCCAGGGGAGACTATCAGATCTTTCTTAAACCGCTTTAATATAGCGCTAGTTGAGGTGGACAATGCAGAACCGCGAATGATATTGACTTATCTGATGAAGGGAATTGACAAGTCGAGCGAGTTTGGGAAATGGCTAAACATGAAGGAACCAAATTCCCTTGAAAAGTTCTATAAAAAAGCAGATGAATTCATACGCTTAGAAAGCCGTCACGTATCGGTAAAGGCAGTGTGGAAAAAGCCGAAGACAACACTGTTGTTCCACGCAAGAATGAATCTGTAGGGCAAAAAAGGGAAAATAACAATGGGAAGAAGTAGAGTAATCTGAAGAAACCCCGATCCTTCAAGCCATCAGAATATACTCCTTTATCAGATACGCCGGAGCGTATCTACCTTGCCACTAAAGATTCTGTTGACTTTCCTAAACCTCCTCCTCTAAGGACCGGGAAAAAGGCTATACAGAGTGGGAAGTTCTGCCGCTTCCATAATCAACCCGGTCACGAGACCGACGAATGCCGTCAGCTGAAAAATCTGATTGAAGAGTTGCTAAGGGAAAACAAACTACAACAATTTGTGAAAAAGAATAGCAACAATCCTGCTTCATCTAGTCAGGGGCAACAGGCTCCTACTCATCAGCCTAGGACGATTGAGAAGGCTTCAGGGCATGAATCTGGAAGGCCCATTATCAATGTCATTACAGGAGGACCTCACCCAGCGGGCAGAAGCTGGAGTGAGATGGAAAGGTATACTCGAGCTTTAAAGTATGTACCGACCGAGGAAGATGTATTCGTTTTGGAAGGTGCTACGCCCTTGAAGCAACAAAGAACTCTTGATGATGATATTGTATTCAAAGCTAGGGATTCTGCAGGTATTGAAGCTCCTACCTTGGATCCCTTAGTCATCTCGGCTGGTATCGGGCCAGCTATTGTCAGAAGAGTTCTCATTGATTGTGGCGCATCCTGCAATATCCTCTTCAAGAAAACATTCGACCAAATGAAGATCCCTATGGCTGATGTGCAAGCTTCATCGCATAAAATCGCTGGCTTCACTGGGGAGCCAAAACAGCCGGTAGGGACCATTGATTTGTTTGTGGAACTTGGAGAAGGAGAGAGGAAAATGGTCCGCAAGAAAACTTTTGTGTTTGTCGACGAATTTTCTGCTTACAATGCTTTCCTTGGTCGTCCAACTCTGGCAGCGTTCAAAGCTGTTCTTGCCCCGTGGTGCCTCACCATTAAATTCCCTACAGATAATGGAGTAGGAATTATAAAAGGGGATCAAAATGCTGGACGAGAGTGTTATCTGACAGAGCTACGAGAAACCAGAAAAAGAGAAATGGGAAAGAATGCGGCAGCCCCAGTCCGCATCAAAGAACCAGCCTTGTAGCAATTACAGGGCGGACCCTGCACTGGTGAGCACAGCGGAGCAAGGAGAGAGATGGACCCTAGAAAAGTCAGTGCAGGGGAAAATAGAGTGGTGCCAGTGGAAACGACAATACCAATACCTGTTGACCCAAAGGACCCAAACAAGGTGTTGAATGTGGGTTCACAACTTAATGTGTCAATTCAGAATATCTTAATATCTTTTTTAAAGGCAAATCTGGATGTTTTTGCTTGGACTCATGCCAATATGTGCGGAATATCCCCAGAAGTCGCAGTGCATGCTCTAAATATTGATCCAAAATTTACACCTGTGAGACAAAAGAGGAGAACTCAAGGTCCAGAAAGGTCAGCAGCGTTAAAAGAAGAAGTTGATCGACTCATGGAGAATAATTTTATCAAAGAATCTACCTATCCGAATTGGGTTTCAAATCCAGTGCTGGTTAAGAAAGAAAATGGAAAATGGAGAGTATGCATCGATTTTTCAGATCTAAACAAGGCCTGCCCCAAAGACTGCTTCCCATTACCCAGAATCGACCAATTGGTAGACGGAACAGCGGGACACGAATTGTTATCTTTTATGGATGCTTACTCCGGATATAACCAGATCATGATGCATGAGCCGGATCAGGAGGATACGAGCTTTATCACCGACACTGGTCTTTACTGCTACAGAGTTATGCCCTTCGGGTTGAAGAACGCAGGGGCAACATACCAAAGACTTGTTAATGCTATGTTCAAACCGCAACTGGGCAAAACTATGGAAGTCTACGTCGATGGCATGTTAGTAAAGTCTAAGAAAGCAGTGGATCACATAGAACATTTAGCAGACATGTTCGCTGTCCTCCGGAAATACAGAATGAAGCTCAATCCTTTAAAATGTTCATTTGGAGTGGAATCCGGCAAGTTTTTAGGCTTCATCGTGAGCGCTAGGGGCATTGAGGCCAGTCCAGCTCAAATTACTGCATTGAAAGAAGTCAAAGCTCCTAGAACAAAGAAGGAATTGCAAAGTCTCAATGGAAAAGTCGTCGCCTTAAGTCGGTTCATTTCCAAAGCCACAGATAAATGCATCCCGTTCTTTGACGCTCTAAAGAAAGGAAAGAAAAACTTCGATTGGACTCCCGAATGCCAAAAAGCCTTTGATGAAGTGATTCGCCATATGGAAACGCCTCCAATACTTTCTAGACCTGGCGATGGCGAGGATCTTCTTATATACTTGGCAGTGTCATCTCATGCTTTAAGTGCAGCGCTGATACGAGAAGACAAAAGGATTCAGCGTCCAGTTTACTATATCAGCAAATGACTCACTGGGGCAGAGATGAATTACTCTAAGTTGGAAAAACTCGCCTATTGCCTACTAATTGCGTCTAGGAAGTTGAGGCAATATTTTCAAGCTCATCCTATCAGAGTCCTCACTGATCAACCTTTAAAGCAAGTCCTGTTTCGCCCTAGGACTTCGGGTCGTCTTCTAAAGTGGAATATTGAACTCAGTCAGTATGACATCACTTATCATCCCCGAAAAGCAATCAATGGACAAGCTTTAGCAGATTTCATTGCAGAATTCACAGATAAGGGTAACAGTGAGGAGGAAACAGTCGACGATTCCCCAATCCAATGGAAGTTATATGTCGATGGTGCAAGAAACGACTACTGTTCTGGAGCCGGAGTTGTACTTGAGACCCCTGAAGGCCGATCATTATGCTATGCACTAAGATTGGAATTTCCTTCAACAAACAATGAAGCAGAATACGAAGCCCTTATCGCTGGCTTAAGAATTGCTAAAGAATTAAACATCCGAGCGTTACAGATATTCAGTGATTCTCAGCTTATTGTATGCCAAGTCAAAAAGGAATTCCAAGCAAAAGGGGGGAATCTGCCCGCCTACTTGTCAAAGGCTTGGGAGCTCCTGGGTGATTTCGATCATTACATGATAAGTCACATTCCTCGAGAGGAAAACACGAAAGCAGATTCTCTCGCAAAGTATTCTAGCACAGGCGAAGCCCAATTTCTGGGATTAACTCCAGTGGAGGTCCTGTCGACTCCTAGCATTGATGAGATGGATATTGATTGGATCATGAGCATGTCTCAAGAGCAAGAATCATGGATGACTCCGATAACAGAATATCTGCTCAATGGATCTTTACCAGGGAACTCAAAAGAACGACAAAAGCTACTGAGAAAAGCCTCTCGATATATAATCCAGGATGGCCGATTATACAGACGGGGATTCTCAATGCCATTACTTCGATGTGTATCCAGGGAAGAGTCCAAAGCAATCCTAACGGAGGTGCATGGAGGAGAATGTGGTGATCATTCAGGTGGCCAAACATTAGCAAAGAAAATTCTCCGATATGGCTACTTTTGGCCAGAAATTAATCGAGATGCAGCAGAGTATTCCCGAAAATGTGACAGATGTCAAAGATTCGCCAAAATTCCTAGAGCTCCTTCCACTGAACTCACACAGATGGTCAGTCCATGGCCGTTTGCAATATGGGGAATAGACCTTGTAGGACCGTTACCAACTGCCAAATCTGGAATTAAATATGCCATTGTTGCTGTAGATTATTTTACTAAGTGGGCAGAAGTTGAACCACTGGCTACTATCACCTCAAAGAAGATGATAAGTTTTGTGACTAAAAACATCATTTGCAGGTACGGTGTGCCTCAAAAAATAATTACAGACAATGGTACTCAGATTGAAAGTGAAGAATTCCAAGATTTTTGCAAGCAATTCAAAATCCGGAAAAGCTTTTCAGCAGTGGCTCATCCGCAGGCAAACGGGCAAGTGGAAGCCGTGAACAAAATTATTAAGTCAACCATCAAGAAGCAACTTGAAAAAGCAAAAGGTGGTTGGGTCGATAAGCTACCACTAGCACTATGGGCATACAGAACCACTCACAAAACTGCGACTGGGCACACCCCGTTTTCATTAGCATACGGGTCAGAAGCAATGATTCCGGTAGAAATAGAGGTCCCTTCACACAGAAGAATCCATTTCAATCAAGCAGAAAACGAAAAGCTACAGCTCGAAGCGCTAGATCTCCTTGATGAAAAAAGAGATGAGGCTAATCTCAGAATTGCAGCTCATCAGCAAAGGATAGCCAGACATTTCAATTCCAAGGTTCGCCAACGCAGCTTTGAGATTGGAGACCTAGTCCTGAAGAGAATTATGACAGCGACAGGTGTGTTTGGGCCAAATTGGGAAGGACCATATGTCATAGGTCAGAAGCTTCTTGATGGCACATTCAAACTCACCACTGTTGAAGGAGATCAAATTCCAAGGGCATGGAACAGCAACCATTTGCGTCCATACTTTACTTGAAAATTTTGTTGAAATATTGTAAAAAGAATTACGAATGTATGATTCTTGTAATTGAAGGCAATTGTAAAACTGATGCAAGTAAATAATGAAAAAATATAAAGTGGATATAGGCCCAATTTCCTGGCCGAACCACTATAAATCTTGTGTTCCTTATTATTATTACATGTTTGCTTTATTTTCGATATAAAAAGTACATAGAATGTATTGCTGAAATGTCGATTTAAATTTTTGCAGACAATGGAAGTGAAACTTGCACATAAAAAGACCAAGTGATTCTCGCCAAATTTCAAGTCACAAAAGCCCCGAATTCAAATCCTAGATAGGAAGTACTTCAATTGAACGGCCTATGATTTCGACAGAAACGGGTCTTTGCTAATAAATTGAGATCGTTTGAACAAACAAACATCCAATTAAGAAGCTAATGCTCATTCTCACGAACTTGCCTGACAATGAAGCACACTTCCTTGGATTAAACAAATTACTTGTAAGAAAAGGGAATGAAAGCTTTAAAAAAAAAAAGAGGATCACTGAGAAGGCATAAGCAAGTGGACAAGGGAACAACCAAAAGCCGTCATCAGCAGCATAAGTCCTCTTCGGAGGCGCAACTCTTCGGAGGATAAAGACCTCTAATGGGTCATACGCCACAAAAAAGAAAGTTCTCTACTCAACAAAAAAGATTGGAGGAGTCATGACCCTCCAACCATGAGAGAGTAACTTCCAGGCGATGAAAACCCTCTTTGAGGCACATTTCACCAGGAGTTGAAGTGTTATGACCGCTCTTTGGGATTTCACTTCACCAGAGTTGAAATGAAAACAAAATAAAGACCTCTTCGGAGGCACATTTCACCAGGAGTTGAAGTGTAACAGCCGCTCTTCGGAATTTCACTTCACCAAAGTTGAAATGCAAAACAAAATAAAGACCTTTCTGGAAGTCCACGTTTCACCGAGATCGAAATAAAACTTCCAAGTGTTGAAACGTGAAAAGACTTTCTTCAAAGGCACAACTCTTTGGAGGTACACGTTTCGCCGAGATTGAAATAAAACTTCCAAGTGTGAAACGTGAAAAATCCCTCCTCAGAGGTACAGCCCCCCCCTCCGGAAGCATAATCAAGAAGAAAGACCTCTTCGGAAGCCCACGTTTCACCGAGATTGAAATAAAACTTCCAAGTGTTGAAACGTGAAAAGGCTTTCTTCAAAGGCACAACTCTATGGAGGTACACGTTTCACCAAGATTGAAATAAAACTTCCAAGTGTTGAAACGTGAAAAAATCCCTCCTCAGAGGTACAAATTTCTATTTAAAAGAAAAATCCTCATCAAGAGCATACTTTAACTTTCAAAGGAAGAGTGATTTACCTATTCTAAAAGAAAAAAAAGAGGGAAGAAAGTTAAAGTACATTCAGAGGTTCGCTTTACCACATAGAAGAATTCACTTGGCAAAATGTGTACATACGCAAAAGGAAAAAGTGATTTCTTCGAAGGACAAAGCGTAAAAACTTATATGAAAGGAGTTGTACTCTATGAAAAATTTCTTCACGAATGAAATAGTCATTCTGCAGAAAATAAGAGTGCAAGTCCCCTCGAAGTATAGAAAATTGCAGCAAGCTTATGGTATGGGGGCAACACGGTATAGTTACATACAAAATGGTATAGCTACATCGGTAAAGTACGCTCAAACAACATACCACAAGCTCACCACAATATCATATAAATAAACTTGTGCAAAAATGAATAATAAATGCATTCTCAAATTCAAACAAGAGTCTGTACAAATAAAGGATCATTTTATTCAATTGCAGATACAGGTTTCAAAATAAAAAAAAGAAGCAAGGGCCGGTGCCTGCACATCATCCGACCATTACACAAAAAAGGAGTCAAAAAGCCCGAAGTCCGACTCTTCACTTCTTCTTGCCACCTTTGGACCCTTTGCCTGGCCGAATGATTAATTTTTCAGGTCTACCTATAGGCATAAGGGAAGAAGGAGAGGGAGGTGCAACCGGTGCAACTTCCGGTTCCTCTTCAGTAGTGATGATTTTCTTCCCCCTCCTCTTCGATGTTCCGTGCTTCTTTCTTCTCTTCGAATAAGACTCACTCCCTGGAGTAGCAAGAGCGGACAAAACTACGTCATCAGAGGGAGTCCGCTCCGGAGAGATCTCGTCTCCTTCAAGTCCCTCGTCCTTCTGCTCTTGCGAAGCGATAGGGTCATCCAAGCCATGAAGAGCCTCAATCTGTTCCTCTTGTGACCCAGGTTGTGAAGCAGAAGGAGGAGTCACCTGAAGAGATGGAGGAGGGATAACCGGAGGAAGTGAAGTCTGCACAGCACTTGGTGTTTCAACTGCAGAAGAAGAGAAATTAAAAATATTAGTATCTCCCCAAAAGAAGGGGGATATGGGTTCGTCGAGATTCAAGAAGTAATCCAGAAGCTCATCAAACTTTTGAGGAGTAAGCAGGCAATCCACTTGAATCAGACTAGTATCAAAATTACCTGAAGATGTTTGCTTCGTTAGTTCAATCTCATAATTCTGAGCCCCGATATCCTCCAAAGCTTCATCATCAGTAGAGTTGATTACCCCGGTTCTTGTAGGAGGCAGCGAATGAGCACTGGAACCTGTAATGTCCACTTCGGAAGAAACTAAAGGACATTCAGAAGTGGTAGGTGGTATTTCTTTCTCAGAACGTTCCCCTTCCGCCATTCCGGCCCGTACCCTGGCGAGTTTCTCTTTTCCCTTGGCAAGAGCGGCGCGGGCATCATCATCAAGATAATGCTCTTCAAGAGCAGACTCAGCGTAGCCAGCACCTTTACCACCGAGCATATCAAGTGCTGCCTCCCAAACTTCAGCTAGCGTAATTTCATATTTAGGGCCTAGAAAGGCAAGGCTGCCACGCCCCAAAATGCTGTGCAGATAGAAATCAAATAATGTGGAGCCAATGTCAGCTTTGGTTGCTTGATGGGCCTCTTCGGCCACGAGTTTGCCAGCAACAGCCTCATCACGCTCCTTTTCGGCCATAGCAAGTCGAGCTTTTAGCATCTCTATCTCCAAGCTTTGAGAGCCGGTCTGTTCTCGCAGCTGTAAAGTTTCAGCGCGATATTCTTCTATGACCTTCTCCCGGTGTGTAAGCTTATCTTCGACTGCCCTTTGACTGGCATGCGCATCTCGTACTTGTTGTTGAAGCATGCTCTCCTTTTGAGAATAGGAAGTAGATGAAGTAGCTAATTCTTCCTTAAGCTTTTCTACTTCCGCTTCCAACTTTTCATTATAGGAAGCAATACTTCTCATTTCGGCGTCATGCTGTTCGAGAGTCTTCTGCTACTCAGCCTTATCATTCTCCATTGTGAGCATGGCCTCGAGATTGGCTCGGTTAACCCTCTGAAGCTCGTCGACAAGTTTTTGCCAATTCGACATTCTTTCAATATCGGTCCTGACAGTATCAAGATTTCGCAGCACAGCCGATTTGTCAAGAGGAACCAAGTCGAGATCAAATCGAACCCCTCTCAAGCACCACTGAGGAAATCGACTTTGAAGAGTGGGAGGACCTTGCCCGACTTGGTATGCGGGCCGGTTGATGATTGCTTGAATGTCGAAGCGAACGGGAGCAGGAGATTGAGCAGGAACATGTTCAGAAGCTGTCGGCATTGTTTCTTCAGTAAGTCTAGCCCGCTTGCTAGAAGAATCGTCCAAGTGACCTTTACCTCTCTCATCGTGAGTCTTTCTTTTCTGGGTATCATCATCTCTGTGGGGAGGGTCATGTCTTTCTTGTTCTCTTCGGTGACGTTCTTCATATGCTCGTCTCTCGTCTGCTTTCCTGATGGCCCTCTCCTCATCGGATTCTCTGTAAGAAGGGAGGTAACGCCTATAATCATACTGGCTACGCCTCCCGTAGCGCTGGAAATCATCATAGTACGAGCCGCTGCGCCCCATTGGAGAATCTGGAATAAAAATAATAAGCTTTAGAAATCTTTAAAGTATAAGAAGATGAACGCGCAGAAGTGCTGAAAAATCCTAAGTGTTGTATAACGTGCAAACTACATGCATCAAGCTACAGACCACTCTGTGGAGTAGAGGTAGTGATAACTTGAGTGGAAGGAGTTGACATTTGTTGTAGAGAAGATGTCGCCTCAATTACAGAAGAGATAGTTTTGGAAACATCATCTTTGAAAAGCTCTTGAGAAGTCACAATTAAATCGCTCAACCCCTCGAAAACATCATCACCATCATGTTTTTTGGGACTGACATTTTCAACTCCTTCGTCGGCAGATCTTCCGGAAGATCGTGGAGTTTCTTCCTCTTCGATAACTGGGGCAAGTGCAGACTTGTCAGACGGCCCCGCAACGTCCTTCGGAATTGAACACCTCACTAGTGGAGTTTCTATAGAGGTTCCTCCCTGCATGTGCTCTTTAATAGAGACCGGGACATCAGGGGTTTCCGCCGGAGAATCAGAAATTTCAGTTGGGACTTCACGAAGTTGAGTAAAGCGAGAGGAATGAAGAAGCCCGTATTGATGTAGAAATCCATCATTTAACAAAAACTTTATACTCCTCTCTTCTGCCGCCACGGCGTTCAATCTCTCGAAAATTTGTTTATAGCATGGATCTCTAGAGGGAGGAGGAAGCGCTAAAACAGGAAAAAATAAAGAAGCCAAGTTAGCATTTAGCAACTCAGATTTCGAAAAGCCCAAGAATGGAGAAATAAAAACAGGAAAATCTTACTTCCTACTCTCCAGATGGCATAAAACCCTGGAGGGCAACGAACAAAGAAATACTGGTTTAGAAATCCATGAACACTTTCAGGAAGATCGGTGATGAGCTTGCGGTTTCGAGCACTCCTTATAACTACGATAGAGGGATGATCTTTAATTTTTGTGAATGAGCAAAAGTAGAAGACTTCCTCAAAGCTCGGTAATCAGCCCAGAACTCTATTAAATAGTACACATAACCCCATCAGAATGGCATGACCATTGGGGTGCAATTGGAATGGAGAGATAGATAATCGAAGCAAGAACTGCTGAAGGAAGTCATTGAAAGGTGGTATGGCACCGCTCAAGCACATTTGGCGGTTGACAGCAATAAAGCCAGAAGGGGGCCTATCTGCAGTATCATTTGGCCCCGGCAGTAAGGCATCAGCTTCGGCAATGCCAAATTGGGTGAGCAATTGATTAAACACCCGCTGATTCAGAGTGGTAGGAGTTCTCTCCGGAGGATTATCCAACAAGTTGGCTACTGGGAAGACATCTTCAGCCTGGCCTATCGGTTCTTCTGGTTGAGATGTCATTCTACACAAGCAACTGGGTGTTCAAATGAGAAAGTGCACGTTTCCTAAAAGTGTGAAGTGTTGTGCAGAACTAATGAAAATAACAAGTAAATATAACTGGAATTAAACTGGTTGACGATTGATCGACTAAGGTAATTTCAGAGCTTGTTAATTTAAAATTCAAGCATAATATTAGTGCAGGCTGGTCAGTTTCGATTGACTGTGTCAGTGTTGCTTTAATATTCTACTTGAAATCGATAGCACTTCGTTCACACGATTTGTTTAAGTTAATTATCTGTTATAAACTAATCTGTCATTTGATATGGGCGGTCGATGACAGTATATTCGTCCCAGTTTTCTGTGAATGTTGTGTTGAACAAATTGTTAGCCTGCAAGTCAAAATAACCTGTGAATGAATGCAATAAAAGTCAACAGTTCAAAGTTTACGCAATGGTTCGAAGTTCGAGCAGAATTCACGCAAGTCCTGACTCGTCAACGGCTCAAAAATCTTGAGTCGGCAGTAAAGCTTGAGTCGGCAGTGCCCTAAGTCGTAAGTCGTATAAAAGGGAGAAGCTCTGGTTCAACTCAAGGCTTAGGCCGTAAGTCGTAAGTCGTCAGACGTGAGTCGTAAGTCGTATCTCGGCCACGACTCAAGGTTTAGGCCGTGGAGCATGCGGGTTGGATCATGGTTGTCGGATCATACAAAAATGACCGAGTCGTACCTACGGCAATATTCGAATCAATCTGACCGACTAATCTCCTAACTCCTAACCCATTAACCATCTAATCCCTAACCCGATAACCCAATAACCTCGCAATGGTTAACCCCAGTTCCATCACACCACTAGGTCGCCTCAAATCTCAAATCGTTACAAGTAAGATCAAACCGCCTGCCTTTAATCCATCAATGTCCGATGTAATAATATTCGCAAGGATCAAGCGGGAAAAATAGAGGCGGAGATCGGCAATCATCAGCGATTGAAAAAAGATGCAATATCTCTTACACGGTGTGGTGCTAAAGATGATCGAAAATAAATCAGGTTGGAATCGCCTTTGAGAGCTCGAAGATGCGTTAATGGCAGACACGGTTCAAAGGATAAGAAATGAGAAGAAGGAAGTAAGGGGAACGACTCAAGTCTTTTATAGCTTTGAGCAGTGGCAGTTGAATCGGCACACGAGTTAAGATGAGTCGAAGCACACGACCTACGACTTAGGCGTGAACTTCGAGGGGCAAATGTTAACTCCGTTTAGGCAACGAGTTAAGGTCTGGGCCGATTCATGACTTAAGGTTCTTAACGGTTCAGGAGGGACCCACTACTCAACAAGCAACCGACTCAACAAGCAACCGACTCAACAAGCTACCGACTCAACGAGCTAACGAGTTAAAGCTTAAGGCGACTTAGAGGAGTGAAGCGACTCAAGGGATTAACAGTGTATGGGATAGACCGACTCAAAGCATTACCGACTCATCAAAGGAATTGCTTCAACGATTCAACTGGTAGCGACTCAATTGGCTGACGAGTTAAGGCTCAAGGCAACTTAGAGGAATGGAACGGCTCATGGAGATTAGCGGTTCATGATACAGGCTGACTCATTGAGTTACCGACTCAAAGAAGTTCACGGCTCGTATGAGATGGCTCAAGGACTGGACCGACTCATCATAAGAAACGACTCAAGAGGATTGACGACCTAAGAAGTGACTTGACGACTCATAACTCAGGACGACTCGTCCGCGACTTAAAGCCACTGAGTCGTATTCTGTTACAACAATGCATGTCCCAGTGAGAGTTGACTCGCCAACGACTCAGGACTTGGCTTAGAATCCAGCGAGAGAATGAGCTAGAGAGAGGACCAAATGCAGATAAGCCGGCCACGACTCAACTTGACTCGGCCACGGCATAGCCTGAGTCGGTCACGACTCATGACTTAACAATTCCAGCCCAGAAATTTGCCTATAAATACATGGCCACATCCAACATTCAAGGGACTTTTGCTGCTCATTCATTTCAAGCGCCATTACTCTGCCGCATTCTGAACTACTTCAACACCTTCAAGGAACTTCACGAAGAAATCAAACATGTCTAACCTGTGTTCAAAGATTCGGATCAACATTGAAGTTTAGACTACTTGTTCTGAGTCACTTGAAATTCAAAGTGTGTTGTAACCAAAGTGTAACTGCATTGATTTGTAATCGAATTGTCAATAAAGATATTCAAAGTGGACGTAGGCTCTCTCTTAAGCCGAACCACTATAAAATTGCTGTTGTTTACTACTTTTTCACTGTTATCTGCTTATAATATGTTCCTGAGCTATCGGGTGGTGCTTTCACAATCTCACTTCATACACCGGGGTGTTAGCGTTCAAATTTTAGCATTAACATAAGTTTTATTACTTAGTCATGTATAGATAATAATTTTTAAAGAAATAAAACCAATATAATTATAAATAAGAACAATACACATATTAATTATTTGAAAATAATATTTTGATCACTTAAAATAAATTAATAAAGAGATTATAACTTATTTGTTATTTAAATGAATACATGATTCATTTATAAGTTGTATTTATATTCTCATATTTAATTTACAAATCATATTTATTTATCAATATTTTAAAAAGAAATAAAACAAACATCCTTATACCCAGTTTTAATATACAAACTTAAGTTAAAATGAATTTTAAATCAATAAAACATTTATCTTATATTTAAAATCATTTAGTATTTTATTAAATATTTTTGAAAAGCTTAAATCCAAAAATAAATCAAAATTCCTAATTTCAAAATATTAAAATTATGCTATACTGATTTAACAACTTGTCTATTCAAAATATATATATAAATACATATACATTATTAAATAGAAAATAAATTTATTAGTTTATTAAAAATAGATTCACAAATTAAATATTTAAATAAAGAAGATTATTAAATCAAATCAAATTTATTAACAAAAATTTATCAATTCAATTTAAATTTAAAACACAGATTACTAAATTTAAATTGCCATAAATTTTGGGATATTACAATCCTTCCCCCTTAAAAGAATTTCGTCCCCGAAATTTAAAACAAAGGTAATTTAATAATCTATTTACAGATTTTATTTTAAAATACAGCATATGTTAATCATATGCCAACAATCAATGCAACCAATTCACACAATCAAAACAAATCTAATTATCCAAAAGAATTTTGGATAAAACTTTCACGCGTTTTCCCGGTATATATATATATCGGGATGCTCGCTCTATAGAATCCAATCGATCAATACTATTAAACTATAGAGCACTTAACAACAATTCTATACAGAATATCAGACTACAAACGAGTCTGACTCAACAACCAACCCATCCTAAACTACTGGTTCTACAACCAGAAATATCAAACACGTACTCCCTCATAGATACGTGAAACATACTGAATCCCAGTTATCCAAACTGGCATTTCAACTCTAGAAATCCAAACACTGATTTAACCAAAACATAGAAGAAACCAAAACACTTCGGAGCTAGCTTCCCAAACTTATAGCTCCTTAAATCAGAGAAAAACTTATCCCAAATCAAATCTCCGACTCCAGATGTAACGACCCCAGATTTTTATGAATTTAAATTGATAATTTAAATGAATTTTTGAATTTAAATTGTAAAATTGATTATAAATGGCAGCGAGTTTCCCCGATTCAAACTGGAAAATATATTAAGTCGTATGAATTTGTATATATGTGAATATATACATATATAGATTGGATTTGAAATAAAATCTTAAATATGGGGTTTTAAGAATAAATAAAACATAGAATAAAACACATTAAACAAATTTGTTAAGGAACAAACACACTAAAACAACTTTTATAATATGTACATAAGGTAAAATAAATATCTATCAAACATAAGCAAAACACAACTAAATTTAAACGACATCTTAAAAAGAAAAATTGTTACATTGTAAAGTAAATTAAACTAGAATAATTATAACAACATATTTAAGATAGGATATCAATTTTATTACAAAGCCATAAGATGAGAAAGTAACCAGACAAAGCAAAAAGGATTAATATGCATAAATTAATTAGACAACAATTGGTATTTTAAGTTAAACAATAACAAAGCTTATGACTAAGGGAAAATATAAATACACTCAAGTATGAACAATAAAAAGATGTAAATAAATGAAAGGTTGAAGTAAACAAAGTCAGTAAAGAAAAAAATAATGAACAAGGCATAAAACAAAGATTTAAGAGATGTATGTCAACTTGAAACATACATGAAACAAAAATAAGCATGGAGCTGCAAGTATGTACACTTAGCTTGAAAAACAAACAAAAGAAAAAAAAAGTACGTAAATAAACAAAATAGAGTATAAATAAAAAGAAGTTAGGCATATCTATGTACAAATACGTGTACAGATTGTACAAGTAGAAGAAGATAAGTAAAAGCCTGCATAAGAAGATAGTATTGAAAATACAAGCATGTAGCCTGTAAGTAGCATGCAAAGCAAAGGACAAAGTAATGAATGCCATCACCTCTAAGAACACACAAGAACAACATTTCGGCCACAAAAGAAAGATCTCTGACTTGATAAAAAAAATCAATCAACAAGTGTTATCAAATAAATGCAGGCCTGGAAACCATATAAAAGAGAAAAGAGAAAAAGTACAAAACCAAGAAATTATCTCAACAAACATAATACAATCTCAGCCACCACTGTCTCAAATCTTTGGACAGCCGAACCAAAGAAGAAGAAAAAAATGTGAGCATGGTACAAGGCAATTAATGCAAATATACTTCAGCCCCAATTGAAAGTATGCATGTCCACATTTTTATAAAAAAAAAGTATAAACCATTGTACAAAGAAAAGCTCTGGAAAAAAAAAATACATCCTGTACTTGCAAAGAACTTCAAGCTGCATGCTTCCTTTTATACATATCTCCCCTCACCATTTCGTTCACCTGAAAAACTAAGAAAGGAGAAAAAAACTGAAGTAAGAAACATTTAAAACTCAAACAAAAAGTTAAACTTCAACCATATAGATTGGTAGAGGAGAATTGATATCCAAGCAATCAAGGCCTGGGCATCAGGAGGCAAAGAAGCTTCAGTATCAAAACCTGATAACAAACTCAACATCAGTTTGAAAGCTTTAAAAACATGATTTGGAAGGTGAGTAACAACAGCTATTTGGATTTGAATCTATGATGCCATTTGCTCTGTGTATATACATATATTAGCAGTATCCTTTCTCTGTTATATCACATGGTATCAGACAACAAGAAATAAATTCAGTTTCTTTTTACCTAATCAATATTAGACTTTGATGTTAAATAAAAGTTGTTGTGCTTAAGTACGAGTAGTAACTTAAAAATAGTTTCCTGACATAAAAATGCATATAGATGGAAAAATCGAATTTTTACAGTAGTAACTTCTTTTTCTGGAAAATTCAAATGTTACGAAATATTGATTCAAGTATGTATTTGGAATCTACACTCAAAGATAGGAATTTTAAAACTAATATGAGAATTTTTAGTTGACGATCTTAGTTGTAGTTAATAATTGAACAAAATGGGCATTTTTATCTTTTTCTGGTGATTGAATGACTCGTGTTGGTTGGGGTTGTTCGGGGTGGTAGACAAGCCTATGGGGTTATTTGGAAAAATAGCCGGAGATGGTGGAAGCGACTGTGGCGTCGGCGGTAATGGAGCAAAGTTTTTAACCCTAAATTTTATCTGGGGTAAGTTTTGATTTCGTTCGTCCCCCTCAGTTGATCGAGTTGCTTGGGGTTTCGGGAGGTGAAAGTGTGGTGGTTGTCGAAGTGGGTGCCGGAGTTACGCGAGCTCTGGTGGTGGAGGCGTCGAGTACGAGCCGTTGCCAGGTTTGAGGGATAGTGAGGTTAGCGTGTTCCAGGTTGGAGTACTTTCGTTTCCAGGTTCGTTCCTCTTCCTTGTTTCGAGCTCGAGTGAAAATGGTGGCGTTTGAGTGGTTGGAGCTCGATCTGGAGATAATCGTCGGCATGCTCGGAGGCACAGCGATGACCGGAGCGCCGCCGCGTCCATGTGCACCTGCACAAGCTCGGTTTGCTGGAAGTTGCGTTGCCTGAGTATTGGGGTTGCCTGGGGAAACATTGTGTTGTGTTGGAATGAAAGTGGTTTCAGCGTTTACCTGAAACTGTTGTCTTGCTTTTGAAAATTTTTAACAGATTCAAGTTTTTAAAACAAGATTTTTGAAAAAAAAAACTGAGGTTAAATTGAAAAAAAATATATATATAAAAGTGTGAATCGGAAATTTAGTTTGTATATGACATGAGTTTAAATTCAGTTTTGGATTAAGAATTTCAAAGAGGTGAAGTGTATTAGAATGGTTGAATTCGAAATGGAAGTGAATCGTAATGGAAATTAAACAAGCTAAAACTTGTTTTAAATTTATAAAGAAGGTTTTTACAAATTAATTGATTTAAATTGAAAAATGATTAGGAATGTAAATTTTGGACAAAAGTATAATTAACTAAGTATTTGAGATTAAATAAATTTGAAATTAAAGATTAATATTATCAATTTTGTATTTAATCAAATTGAACTTTATAATTAATAAATGGTTAAATGTAAGTTAATTACGTAGAAAAGTAACCAAATAAATGTTAATGAAGGTCATTAACTAGATTATTTTATAATTAATTAATGTGATTGATTTCTTAGATTAATTAATTTAATAATAATCATTGTAATAATTTAAATGCAATTACTTAATGGGAAGTAATTAAGGAATTAATCACTTATTATAATTTAATTAAGAATAATTATTAAATATAATTAATTTAAGGAATGATAATTAATTAGGGGTTAATTAATGTAATTAAATTAAAGTTAATTTATTGTGATTAATTAAGTGATTAATTTATGTGATAAAGTAATGATTACTTAAGGAAATAAATTTAAAAATAATTGATAATTTAAATTGATTAATTAAGTAATTAAGGGTTAACTACTTAGTGGTTAAAGATTTATTAATAATGGAAGGCAAGTTAATTTATGATTAAAAGTTAATTTATTTGTAATTAATTAATCAGAATTGGATAAATAATTCATAAGAAATTAATTTAGTTGGAAATAAATTGGATAAATTAGGATTAAACAATTAAATTAATCCTACTTATACATGACTATTGAATTCTTGACCTCACTTATGAATGTTTATATTGTATGAAACGCCTTGAATTGATTGTCCTATCTGATTTGTGATATCTTGTTCTGTGGATTGTGCTATGTATAATTTATTCATTTATTGATGATACATCTGAATATTATCTGTGAATCTGTGAATGAGCGATAAGCGTTATAGTTATATCGCTTATCGACTATATTTCTGTGTTTTAAATCTGTGATGGTTGAATGATGTTGCACTATTGTGTTAAACCCCTGGACCACACCATACACACACAATTATGGATTTCACGAGGAAATCAGTTAAGTCGCAGATTTTTGAAATAGTTTCGAATTTGAATTTTTAAATTCAAATGTTTTGGAAATGGAATCGAAATAAAAGTGAAAAGCTTGTAAAATGGAATTTCAAGTTAAAATTTATTTTAATTAAGTTTTGAAATTTAAATAATTTGATTTATATATTGAATTCAAAATTGGGAATTGAATTCTATGATTTGAAATTAGGGATTAAAGATGTTATATTAGTTATATATGGGTTAAACCACTTTTAAGTATTGTTTTGGGAATTCGAATTAAACCAAAGAATGTGACTTGTATAAATGAAATCGGGGTTTTTCCAAAATAAAGCTATTGTTTCTAAATGATAAAAAGCTTGGGTTTCAAATCTTATTGAAAGGGGTTTCAAGTTTAAACTAAAATAGTTTTCCCTGTTATAGATGAATATTTGGAAACAAATTTGAAAATAAATATTTGGGAACGATTTGAAAACTATGAGACAAATCTTTGATTTAAAGATTTGATGAATTAATCCTTTTGAAACGGAATTGTTTTGAAATCTGGAAAAGAATACTTGTGAAAATAAGTGAACTTTATGAAATAAATATTTTGTTTAAAAGATTTGAAATGGAAATTGGATTAAACCATTTGAAAGAAAGTTTTGAATTATTAAGTTGTGACTTAATTGAAATCCCATATCCATATGTTTTAAATGTTTCGCTCACTATTCGGTTTAGCCGGGAAAGGACCTTTGTGTCGTATAACCCATTCTGAATATGTGATACGTCGTTATGGATAGCATTTGAAGACCGGTGTTGAAGACCGGGTATTTGCGAGAACGATAGAATGACCTATCGATTGTCTCTGCACTGAGTCGCGCCGGTTTAGAGACTCCCTAAGTGATGGGAAATCCGATCGGGATTGTGAATACCCGGATTGCAAGGGCTTCGTAAGAAGTGCCTTCGGTTCTGTTCAAACCCAGAACAGACTTGTATGGATTGTGTGTCTGACATTACATTTTGAGATATAAAGCATATTTCTTTCAAATACATTTCTGTTGGTGGCGGAGAATTTATTCTTTTAGCTTAACACCCTTCTCTGAGACGTATGAGCTCAGAGGTTATGTAGTTGATGGTTATCAGCAATATATTCCCAATTTGGTAATGTGACATGCTAAGTGTTGCTGTGAAATGATCATTGTTTGATCATTTGTGATATGATCATTTGTTTGATCATTTATCTTTGTGATCATTACTTTGATCATTTGTTGACCCAAAGCATGGCTTTGTACCAAAGCGTGGCTTTGTCGATGTGACCTCGTCGAGCCTCACACCCCGGAATGGTCAAAACAGGAAAGATGCGGCAAGGTTATTAGGGGGTAGCGCCCCTTTAGGGTATGTTCATTTCCTTCTGGATAGAGGTGGTATCATGGTATGGAGCCCAGATACTTAACCTATGTGGTTGCTGCAAATTTATTACTTTGTGGTTGTTGGTTATCGGGATCCCGGATAAAGGTTGGTTACGACCGGGGGATGGCATACTCGTGTCAGTAGTTACCCAGTTAGGGGTAACCCGGCCTTGTGTTGGCAGAGATCCGGTTAGGTTCTCGGGGACGTCCTTCCAGAGGCGTTCTCATGTGGCAATGGGAAGTTCCTTGGCCTGACCATTTGTTGGAAATCCAAAGAAACAATACGCGCCTTGTACGGTTTTAGTTGTAGAACCTGTCTTCTCAGGAGGTAGCTATAGCGGGCATAATATAATGGTACCTATGCTGGCTAAGATTTATATTCTACTTTCGAAATGTTTTCTACACCGTGCACTTATAATAATAATATCAAAGAAATTTTCTGCGTATTAAGCATGTTTGATTATCATAAGAAGAAATCTCCTCCAAGTCTGCGTTTGCATTGTGTGTGTGGCGGGAGGTCTTATGGTAGTTTCATTTTCTAAAAAGCATTGCGAATTTACTTTAAAATCTTTTGTTGATTGTTTTAAAAGATAAACTGTTTTTGTTGCTCACACCAGTCCCACGACTGATCCGGAGTTTATTGTTTCCTTCCTAAACTCTGGATGCTCAAAATTTTCTACACGAGCAGTCTAGAGTTGGGTTTTTCAGATAGTTAGGTTCAGTAGATTATCTGGAGTTAGTTTAGTCTTTGGTTCACACCAGTCTTGCTTGTCTTGGTGCATTGTTATGGGGAGTTCGATCTATTGCTGGATTAGTTCTTGGAAATGGAGTTGCGGATTTTGAAGTTCTTTCTTGAAGACTATCTTAGAGTTATAGTGTTCCGCTGCAGGTTGCTATCTATTTTCTTTTCCGCTGCTATATTTCTTGTATCTCTGATGTATATTGATATCTACTGTACCATCTGTTGTATCAGATATTGTATCAAAGCTGTATATCAATGTATTATTCTTTTATTCCGCTGTGTTGTTTACTTAATGTTGTTATAAGCTCCGGCGAATCGGATTTGAACGGTCGAATCTACGGCATTCGAATACGATGTAAAGTATGGATGTCGATTTTCGAGCGGGCAAAAATCCGAAACTTACACCAGAATCCAAATTCCTTCGTCTTATATCCATAAATACTCTTCGGACGATCCTGGGCTATCAACATCCTTCCAGATCAGCTCAACTCTTGCTGATTCCACTAGAAACAGACTGGATCAAAACAATCCAATGATCTCCTCAAGATCACTCAAAAACCAAGAACACAAACCCTGCGTCTCAACAACAGAAGATAGAACAAACTTCTTCTCATCTGGAAAAAGACAAAACATAAAAACTCCCAAACTGCTTCTGCTGCAACACTCTGATCCGAAACATAAGAAAATGCTGAAGAACACATGCACAGACTAGACAACCCAACACAGAAATATGGTTCCATATATCCATAAGAAAACTCAGATGTTTCTCCCAAACCTAAGTTGTTTCACCAACTTCTATCTCAAGGAACCATCCATCTACTAACTGAACTACCAGTACCAATCCTGGAAAGAAAACTCGATCTCCAGATGCAGACAAACTCTGACTTCCTAGAAAAAATCCGGACAATCTCCAACAATCCAAAAGAACACACTATCGCAAGTCACTTTTGCGATCAAATCAGCCTAAATCCAAAGAAAACCGCTCTCTCTCAACCAAACAGAACAGCTTATGCTGGCCTAGCCAACTTGCATGAGAAACAGATCCACTCTGCTGCTTCTGAACTACGCTTCAGAGAAACTACCCAGCCAGAAGATTCCTTTCCAACTCAGAATACTCTGCTAAACTTAGCCACATCACCGAGCAGACTCACTTCCTATCCTTGTTCCAAAGAAACATCTTCGGAAATATCCATAGTCACTGCATCTCATCACGCAGCTACTACTTCCTGAGATATCAAGATATCATCACTTTCTTGCTTCTGCCCAAACGACAGATCCAACTCAATTCTGCACTTCATAGATGAACTCCAAACCTTTACAAGGTTTCCTTCAGAGATCGATGAAGTCTTTCACCAAGCAAAAACTCACTCGAGACGGTATTAGGTCTACGGTCTCGACAAATACATTTCCAACCTTATCCATCAAACTCCAACCAATGGTAGTCGTGTTACACATACTTCTACCTCATCTACCTTTATAACTTATATTGGAAAACCTGAACAGGTAAACCAACAAATAGGTAGAAACAATTATATATATATATATATATATATATATATATTAAAAATACAAATACACTCTCTCAAGATAGACTCCACTACAGAGACTAGGTATTCACTCAACCTAAGGCTCAGATACCAAAATGAGACGACCCAACTTTCTCTCCACAGAAAATCGTATCATCCTCAAGAAAGAAAGGGATAGAAAAGAGAAAAGAAAGAGGAGAAAGAAGAAACAACACAAGAATCTCAACAGCGGAACGAATAAATTATATTAATAACATAAGTATTACATAGTATGCAACAATTATCAGAGTTACACAGACAAATCCAACACATACTAGACAGTTATAAACACCTGTCTAGTTAGTACAACTCAATACACAATATAGAAACACTTAGAGATACCAACACAGTGGAAAACTATATAACTATACGCAGAAGCCTCCTGCTCCATTTGCTCCTTCACAATTCGTCAAAGCTAACCTGAATCCTAACCTGAATTCCCTTGGTTACTCGTAAAAATTTGAGTACCCAAGAGTTAAAGAAAACAGAAATAACTCCGGGTCAGACATGGGTCTGGTGTGAGTAACAGGTTAAAGTTGCTTAACTTTGAAAAACCTTTGAAAAGAAAAGGTATCACGTAAGACTTCCCACACATAAACATGGAAAAGTTTTTACCTTACACTAACCAAAACATTTGATAGGAAATCCGATGGTATTATAATAGTGTCTAGGGTTTTCAAGTAAATAAGAAATAGCCGAATTGTAACATGATTAAATTCCAGCTACTAGCCACAAAAGTGGGTAATACAATCAAAACCGTTGGCACTTATTGGATTTTGGATTCCATACAATGGCTGGGCTACTGGGGTACCGCCCGTCACAGTACGTGGCCTAGATCACCGTACCGAGGATTACTCCCAATCCCCTGCAACACAAAGCCGGACCCGTTCCTTACTGAACAGTTCCAACCAAGACAACCCCGCAGTTGTGATCAGCAACCGCACCACTAAGCCGAAAATAAAGGGACCTCTAGACAGGGATAAATCTTGCTATCAAGTGGGGGCTACCCACGAAGCTTTGCTGCACCTCCCCTGTTTTAGCCATTCCCGGTTGATGAGGCTTGAGGCTACGATTACCTTTATAGGACATAACACTTAGAATGCTCATCGTCCACCTGACGATGTTCTGAAAGCATTCAATCCATACAAGTTCGTTCCGGGTTCGAACGAAATCGAAGGCATTATCTCGTTACACTCGTATTGGAATCACCCTCAGAGTTAACGACAATAACCCTTGCACTCTGATTCACCATCTCGAATCTATAGGTGCTATTCCGTCAAACTCATTACGGAATCACCCACAGAGTTATACTGACGTATAGCCCTTACACCTCGAGTCTTCACTCGCTCCACTTGGATTAACGACCTAACGTTAATTTGGTTCGATGTGGTTTTCGGATCCCAAATATGGAAACCCGATCCCGGTCTCATTGAAATCCAAAGCGTGTCTTTTAAGGCCAAGTTGTTTTAAGTTTAAAACAATTCAATTCATTATCTAAATATACACAGATAGATAATTCATCACAATAGATAATCAACATTATCATTACCAACAAATAATTCATATCATAATCAGATAATTCATCTCATCATTCAAAAGCAACCAATGCATCCATATCAATAATCATTACTCATCTCATAACTGAGACTACAAACCATACTAGGCAACCAATACCATTCATCAAACATAAGCAACTATCTAATGATCACACCTTTATAATTAATTTAAAATGAATTAAATTAATTACTTAATCTCTAATTAATTTAAAATAAATTAAATTAATTACTTTATCATTATAATTCTGCTTAACTTAACCATCAATTGATTACAGATCAATTTAAATAATCACCATCTCAATATTATTACTAATTAATCATTTCTAATTACAATAAGTAATTAGCCTTTAATATTAATTACACAAGTTAATTATATTAAACTCTTTGCAAACAATTAACTGTAATTGCTTAATTAATTAATTAATTAATTCATTATTAATTATACATTAATTAATCAATACCAAATTACATCATTAATTAATTAATTAATTAATGATTTCTAATTATATTTAGTCAATCTCTCAATATAAATTACATAAGTAATTAATCTTCAATTTAAACCATATATATTAATTACCCATGATTAATAACCATTCAGTAATTAACTACTTTAATTACTCATCCCATAATCAATTATTCTTAATTAATTATCTCAATTAATCCTTGATTAATTTCAAAGTAATTTAAATCCAAATTACTATAATAAATATCCTTAACTACATTCAGTAATTATTAATTTATTACTTCTCTAAGTAATTACAATCCATAAATTACATAAAGTAATTATCAATAATCCTCAAATGTTTAAATTAATTTAACTTAATTAATCTAAACTAATCACATTAATTAAATTAATTACACCAAGTAATTAATTCATTAATTACCTTCGTTAAGTAATTAAAACTTAAACAAATGATTATTATTAATTAATTAATTTAATTAATTATTAAAAATTAATCACATGAATTAGTTGTTAAATAACCTTAAATTAATGACCTTCATTAACATTACTTAATTACTTGATTAAGAATTAACTTATATAAATCATTATTAATAATCAATTAATTAATATTTAATTACAATTTTACTAATCTCTAATTATCAATTAATTAAGTGTTAATTAAAATCTTAATTATCTTTAATCACTTGATTAAACAAATCTTAATCATTAATTAAAATTTAATTAACCATCCTTAATTATAGATTAATTAACCTTAATTAATTAATCTCAAATCTAATTAATTTAAAAATTATTAATTATTTAATTAAACATTCACATAATTCATTAATTAAATAATTAATATTCCATTTAAATTAATTTAATAATTTAAATGAAACCAATTTCTTAAGTTCTAAATTAAGAAACATTCTTCTTTATACAAAGTCATTTAATAATTTGTTTCAAATAAATTTCAAATTTTAAAAATTTATTTTTAAATTTCAAACTGAATTACAAATTAAATTTTCATTTCAGATTAAATCTTAGAAATTTAAAACATTACTTACTCTTTCATCTTCATTTTTAAATTCAAGTTATTATCCTTTTCCCAAAAATGGTTAAAACAAATTTAAATTTAAAAACTTATTTTAAAACTGACATAAAAATCAAATTTCAGAATTAAAAACTGAATTTAACCTTATTTTAAACTTTATTTCATAAATTTAAAACTTATAGTTTTAAATTAAAAACAATGTTCTTTGTGCTGTAAAAGTTTAAAAATCTAATTTAAACTTTCCAGATTTAAATCAAATTCAAACACAGGTTCCATATTTCTGTTTTCCAGATTTTAAACTTGTCTTAAATTTACAGTGGCATTTTTTTTTAAAGTTTGCTTTTCAATTTAAAACATGAAATCAGAAAACAGTTTCCTGTTTAAGTTTAACATCTTAAATTTGAATTCAAAAATGATTTCAAATCTCAGATTTAAATTATTGAATTCAACTTTAATTTTCAGGTTTAAAACATTACAGTTTGAACTCCATCTTCAATTTGAAGCTATACTTTTAAATTTTTTAAAAAAAACAGAAAGACAGTTTTTCTGATTTAGTTTAAAACCAAACTTGAATTTTAAAAGCATTTCAAATTTATTTCAAAGGTCTAAAATTTAAAACTTACTGAATACAAATTCAATTTCAGATTCAAGGCTTATTTTAGATTTTTGATTGCAATTTCTTTTACTTCAAATTTTTATAAAACTGGAAACAAGTTTTCCGTCCAAATACTAAAACTTGAAACATTTATTTCAAATATCCACATTTAAACTTATAGAATTCAAATTAAATTCAAGATTCAAACATAGGTTTACTTAATTTAAACCTTAGATTACATTTTAAAACCTGGTTTTAAAACTAAAACAAAAACAGGTTCTGTTTTTATATGAAATCCTGAAACAATTAGTTACCCGAGCCACCCTATAAATTACTTCGAGCCAGAAGTATATTTGCTTCGAGTTTCTACCCAAATTTCCCGAGACAATCCCGAGCAACAAAACCCTGCAACCCAAAACAACACCACCATCATCACCAACATGCATAACACCCCTGTGCATCCACTTCCAACCTCCGGCATCACTGGCCATTATCTCCGGCCATCCTCCATCGACCAAAAATCCCTACATCAACCTTAAACCCTCAAAATCCCATAATTCAACTTGAATTTGAATTCAAGTTTTAAAACCCAAAAACCTGGAACATCATTTCCAAACCTGGCAACAGCCATTACCCAAAACCACCAACCTATCAACATGCTATTCCCCGCCCCTCCGGCCACCATTGCCACTCCAACTTCGGCGAAGGCTTCCCCAAACCACCTTCTACCATCACGCAAAACATGGTTGAACTCGGTCAACCGAGGGGATCACACTCGAGCAAACACAGTAACCCAGTAAACTAGGGTTCAAAACAGAAATTCCCAAATTACAATCTAAAATTTTAATTGTAATCCAATTTAGTATTTTTCCTATAAAATTTGATAGCTACTCTATCTCCAGAAGCCAATTCAATCCAATCAAATGCAAGAATCAAGTGAACTTAATCAAAATGTATAATACAGTAATTTCAAAACTGCATTTATTTTACAGCACTATAAATTGAAATTTTTGATTTAAAATTCTTGAATTCACTTGGTGTTTCAATTTATAAATCTGCAACAATAAATCATATAGTTTGAATTTTCATTCTAGGCAAATTTGCTCTGTGTCACTTGATTATCCAGGCCACAGAAAATTTTGTTTAATTTATTTAAATTTCAAACATACTCAATTCTAAAACAAACATGTTTTATTCAAAAGTTTGAGTCATAACAACAATCAAGTCAAGCAAAGAATTTCAGGGATCAAACATGAGTTTGAAATTTTGAAGAACAACAAGCAACAGTCATCATCATGTTTTCAGATACAAACTTATAGGTAAAATACTCATGGCAATTTCATAAAGGTTCATTTGTAATTTATAAAGCATGCACAACTTTACCTATTTAATAAGTTTATAAATAAGTTACTCACCTGTATTTGCAAAATGCAGAGCACAGATTCCAAGAAATAGATGAATGCAGACATTTTGCTCCTTAATCCATAATCTTGCAGGCCATTGTTTCAGTAAGCAAGAACATGCAGATTGCTATGATTTAATCTGCTTGCTTTATTTTCCATATTTTAAAGAAAGATGAATGCAGGCTTGCATGTTTGTTTACAGGGATTGATATGCAATTTGAAAATGAGGAGTTTATATGTGCTTGGATATGAGGATGAAGAATATTACAGAATTTTGGTTTACAGGAATTTGAAATGCATTTGATTCTCAAATTTGCATGCGGGAAAATATTTGATGAACAGATTGCTATGCATTTGATTTTGCATGTTACAGATTGAAGATGGTTTCAGTTTTGTATGAGGAGTGATTTCTGATTTTTCTTGAAGAAATGAACATTTGTATTATGAAATGAAGATTGTTTTAGAGTGAGATGTTTCAGCTGAAAAAAAAATTCTTTACTTATGAAATGAAAATGAGGAAAAGAATAGGAAAGGAAGAAGTATGAGTTTGTATAACTTATTTTATGATAAATTAGAAGTCAAAGAAATTAAAAATTAAACTTGACACTTGGCTTATATTGTTAACACTTATAAATATTCTTATTTAAATACTCAACACATGTTAACTTATGCCTTAATAAATTACACATGTCCTTTTAAATTAATTAGCATTTTTAATTGAAGTTAATGAAAGTTTAAACTTAATTAGTAAGTTTTATTACTTAGTCATGTATAGATAATAATTTTTAAAGAAATAAAACCAATATAATTATAAATAAAAACAATACACATATTAATTATTTGAAAATAATATTTTGATCACTTAAAATAAATTTATAAAGAGATTATAACTTATTTGTTATTTAAATGAATACATGATTCATTTATAAGTTGTATCTAAATTCTCATATTTAATTTACAAATCATATTTATTTATCAATATTTTAAAAAGAAATAAAACAAACATCTTTATACCCTGTTTTAATATACAAACTTAAGTTAAAATGAATTTTAAATCAATAAAACATTTATCTTATATTTAAAATCATTTAGTACTTTATTAAATATTTTTGAAAAGCCTAAATCCAAAAATAAATCAAAATTCCTATTTTCAAAATATTAAAATTATGCTATACTGATTTAACAACTTGTCTATTCAAAATATATATACATATACATATACATTATTAAATAGAAAATAGATTTATTAGTTTATTAAAAATAAATTCACAAATTAAATATTTAAATAAAGAAGATTATTAAATCAAATCAAATTTATTAACAAAAATTTATCAATTCAATTTAAATTTAAAACACAGATTACTAAATTTAAATTGCCATAAATTTCGGGATATTACAACGCGACTCGATCTCGTGGTGACACGGGGGAATCGCGAGTGAAGGCGCTCGCATGGGGGGGCGTAGTCGGCACAGAGGTGGTGGCAAGTTATGGCGGCACATGAGATGGCAATCGTTCGCATGTGCTTCTCGATCCTGTAGGGTTTCGAATAGGCGCGTGCGCGATAATTGGGTAGTGACGAGGCATGGGTGAGGGTCATTGCAGTTTTGTTTTAAATTGATTTTATTTTGATTTCTAAAGTTCTAATTAGCATAACTTTTACATACGAGGTCAAATTTACGCGCGGTTTTCTCCGCTAATTTCCTATTGGAATTCCGGACATTTTGGCACTTGTTTAGATGAATTATGAGACCGTTCAATTTTTGGTTTTAAATTGGATTTAAATTCAATTTAAATCCCAAAGGCGAGTGTTTTAACCCACTCATAACTTCTAAAATTTCTTATGTTCGTTAAATTTAATTTAGGTTAGGATTATGAATTTATTTATGACTGTTTTGTGTATTTTAATCATCATCTCAGTTAACTACATTTATTTAAAATTTGACTATTATTTAATTTATTATTGAATATAACTGCCTGTTAATTTCCTGTTATATATTATCAGTTATATATTGACATTTATTGATTGTTTTGGATGATGATTGTAATGGATGTATGATTCTGTGATGGATGAATGGATGCTGGATTATATTATTATAAACTGCAAGTTTTTATGCATTTTTATTTCATTCGGGATTGCGGTTTAAAATGATATAACCGTATTTTTATTTTAAATTACGGATTGAAATGATAAGTATCTATATCACTTGACCATAGGGTAGAAAATTATATACAGACACCGTGATCCATATATAAAAATATTTTGAAATGATTTTCTATGCTTTTGTAAAGAAATATATGGTTTTTATGAGACAGTGATTTGGATATTTTATAAATGTTATTTTATATATAGTTAAATTCTGCGTTTTAAGCTACGTATAAAATTGATTTGAGGAATAAAAGAAGTTTATAATTAAGTTTGATTCTATTAAGATAAAATATGATTAAGCATTTATTTAAATTAAATTCTGGAGTTTATAATGACTTAAATGAGAATAAGGTTGGAAGACGAATATGTAATTTATTTGGAATATAATAAAATTTAGAATTTTAAAGGGTATGATTTTTATAACTTGATTTTGTTTAGAGTGATTTAAATGAATATCAAGTTGATTTAAATGAATATATCAAGTTAAATAAATTGAAAGGATATCTAGTTTTTGAAGTTAAAAGTTTCACCTAAATTATATTGGATTTATTAAGTAAACATTTCAAATCTAAATAATAGAAATTGAATTTGATATATATAGAATTATCAAAGAATTAGTTTTGAAATGCTGGAATATTTAAAGCTTTGAAATATAAAAATTGAAATGGTTTATTTGGAGGTTTAAATCGGTATTTGGAACTTATTTGTGAAATTAAAGAAGCTATTTTATTATATAAAGAAATTTAATACTTAAACGATTTAAGTATTAGAAGTCATGTTTCAAAGTTATGGGTTTCAAGGTATATAGATTTGAAAGTGCTATGACTTTGGAAAAAAGATATATTTTGAAATAAAAATGATATCGTATTGATTTGGGTTTTAAAACGGACATGATAACGTACTTATATGGTTTTGAAATGGATAATATATTCTGGTTTTGAAGTATAAATTATTTCGAAATGGCCGCGGTGTTATAATAACGTTTGGTTGTTGAAGAGACCGGGACCAAAAGTTGTCGTACTCTCTGCCAGCTCCGAAAACTACTTTAACAACCGTGTACGCGGTGGAGATTCCAGAATGAAGTAGGGTGGCGGCGGCGTTTCCTTTGAGGTAAATACGTGGACCCGACTCCCGTGGGTTGGCATAAGGTGGCTAAAACAGGAGCGATTGACGGGCTAATGAGGTAGCTCCTTTGATCGGACACATCCCTTCGATATTATACTTTGACTTTTGATTTGATTCGGTGGTCACTTTTGATTATTTTTTTATTTGGGGGTGTGGCTCGAGATAGGCGGTAGCTTTGGCTATGCGTTACCACCGGCCGAGAAGCGTAATTGGTGTATCTACCCTGGCATTGCCTAGTTGTGTCGTGTCACCTACCCTAGCGCTCCTTTTAAAAAAAAAATTTATACCATAACTATGGAGTGCCCTCTGACGACGCCCAGTACGTGGGAGATTACGGTACTGTATAGACTATGGGGATATAAAAGTGTGTTAAGGTGGAAAATGTAAAGCCTTAACGCTATTTTCAGTATATTATACTTTACTTTAGACACTATTATAATAGCGTATATTACTACATAGTAGATAGTTTAACGGATCCTTAGGAGATGTGAATCCCGAGCATCTCTTGAGTTACTGCACTTACGTTAGACACTGGATAGGAGATGCCAAATCCCGTAAACATCTCTGACGATGTTCCACTCATATTATTTACTGCTGATTTAACTTACATAAGATCTTTTAGTTCTAACTCGAGTGTTTTGTCTTTCCAATTCGCTCGGGTCAGCCTGAGCATTTCAGGATTTGGAAGACCGTATTCTGGAGGACGGAGATGAAGATTTATTATTATTTATTATTATATTCCACTACACACTGTATTCCGATGCATTAATTATTATTCGCTGGTATGTGCAACTCTGATATGTATTGTATAAATATAATCAAATGTTTTTTAAAACAGCTTCATGAACTATATATTGATTATTATATTTTATCGTTCCGTTGCAAGATTCTGTTTTGTTTTATTCTTTCTCTGCTTCTTCTTATTCACCCTATATTAATCCACCCTTCTGTATGGTTTAAGTCTGACGCGTGTGGTTTATCGTCGATCTAAACCGTGCGAAAAGGCGGGATGTTACATGAACACTTACAAATATGTAAAGATTTTGAGAAACAACTTACTTGAATTTTTGAATCTTTTCTCTTTGCTATTTGCATACTTTGATTTCTAAAAGCAATCAATATATCATTCTTATCACTTCCTTAAAATAAAGTTTCACATACACATACTACTCAAAGGAGATTATATGAAGATTTATACTGTGCAGTCAAATTTAGTGTTACTAAGAACACATACTTGACAAGAAAAGACTTTTTGTATCAAGCCTGTTCCTTTAGGCAAAGCAAGGGTTGCTTCTAATTTAAGTCGAATGAGAGCTTCAGAAATGGACATAGGATGAGAGGTCTGAACCAGTATAAAAACTCTTATGTGATTGTTTCTTTACTTTTATTTACTTTACTCTTGAAATTATAAGTTAATTTTTATTACACTTTCATATTAGATATAAACACACGATTTATACACACTTTCAATTGTTATCAGAGCACGGTTATTTCAAATTATAGTAACATGTAATTGAAACATAATAGATATTCAATATGGAAGCACATTTCAAGAAGATCAGTCCACTACACGTCCTTACTATTCATTGGATCTAATTATGCATATTTGTCTATACATATGCGTACTTTTATGAAAGCTAATGGTCTACAAATTTGGCAAGAAATATAAGCTAGATTTGAAGGACTAGACACAGATACAAGCAGTTGGACAGATGCTCAAAAGAAATAGCAACAAGCAATGCTAAAGCCATGAATTTTCTATTATCTTCACTTGACAAAAGTGAATTTTCACGTGTCATGTTGTGCACTACTGCATATGATATATGGCGTATACTACAAATCACCCATGAAGGCATAAACAAAGTTAAATAGACAAAGATTTCCATTTTACAAAATCAATTCTCTTCATTTAAAATAAAAGAAAATGAATCTATTGGTTATATGTATACTAGATCTCAAACTATTGAACATAATCTCATGGCACCTGGAGTCAAATTCACAGATTTTGATTTAGTTGCACATATTTTAAATTCTTTAACAAATGAATGGGAATGAAAAGTGTCGGCCATCGAAGAAGTTAATGACCTGTCTCAACTAAAACTTGAAGAATTGGTAGGAAATTTGATGTCCTACAAAGCAAATTTGTAGGCACGAAAAGAATAAAATCATGAAAAGAAGAATATGACTTTTCAAGCCAACGATAATGATTCAGACTTAGATGAAGATGAGATCGTATTTATTGCCAAAAACTATAATTTTAAGAAATTCAAGAAGATGACGAAATCTCAAAACAGAGGAAATTCAAATTCATCCAGTCAAACTTCAATCAAATGCTTTGGATGTGACAAGTTCGGATACATGAAGAAACAATGCCCAGAACTCAATAATGACAAAAAGAAAAGTAAGTTCTAGAAATTCAAGAAAAGAAAATAGGCTTTTCAAGTGACTTGGGATGACTTGGATTCATCTTCATCACCAGACAGTGACAGTGATAATGATTCAGAGAAAGCCAATATATGCTTCATGGCAAACACTGAGGAGATATTCCTAATCTTTCTTATAACGGAATTTTAGAACTTAGCATTGAACTAGATGACAAACATAGAGAAAAATAAAAGTTAAATAAAGAATATATTGCTAAATTTAATCTAATGGAACTTGAAATAGGATTATTAAAATATGAGAAAACCATTCTAGAAGAAGAATTAGAAACTACATAAGAAAATTGTAAGAATCTATCTATTCAAACTGGTTCTTTATTATGTGAATAGAAAACGTTAAACTAGAAAATGACGATATTAGAAAAGAAAACATTATATTAAAGGATAAACTAGAAGCATCAAAATCCAAAATTTCTTAACTTAAAAGTGATTTAGATAAGATTACAAAAAATGCTTCAAAATTCAATAAAGGAAAACTGAATTTAGGCAATTTGATCAGATTTTCTAAACTATCTGGAAATCAGAATGGATTAGGATTCAAGAAAACTTCAAAACATGGAAACTATAGCTCACTATATAAAAGGTTCAAGAAGCCACATACAAGAGAAAGGGCTTTTAGCTCTAAAATAATAAAAATATGGAACTAATTAAACAAAAACACATAGATAACTATTTGAAAAATGTTGTTCATAATGAAAATTACTCTTTTAAAGGTTCCAACTCTCCTGGGTATGATTACCTTCACCCTCTAACACTTAGGACCCTAATAAAGGAAGTGTGTACTAGTTAAATTGTTTTTATCCTACAGGTACCCAAAAGAAAATCTAATAACAAGGAAAAAATGTATATTTGATAATGGATGCTCCAAACATATGACTGGAAATGCACATACGTTATTGAATATAACAAACATAGATAGTGATATTGTAACTTTCAGAAATAATTCAAAAGGATTTTTCATTGGAATTGAAGATGTCATCCATGTCGGTATGTCCACTTCATATGTTATTACTAATGGTCTTTTAGTTGAAAATCTAAAACATAACCTATTAAGTTTAGTCAACTTTGTGACAAAGGGTTCAAAATTGGTTTTGAAAAGAATAAATGAAACATATTTGATCAAAATTAAAATCTAATCTTTGAAGGTTTAATAAAAAGAAACATCTATGTCTTAAATATGATGTTCAATAACCCCAACGATTTACGTCTATCCGTAGATTTTAGTGATCCATGGATATGACACAAACGGTTGTGTCACATAAACTTTAGGTTTATAAACAAACTGGCTACGCAAAATTTGGTTAGAGGTCTTCCTAAAATAAACTATAAAGTTAAAAATTTATGTGATGCATGTAGAAATGGAAAATTAAAAAAGAGTTCTTTTAAATCTAAAAAGGAAATTTCTACCAAACAACCATTAGAATTATTACATCTTGATTTATTTGGACCTACTCATGTACGTTCAATAAATCATAACAAGTATGTATCTGTTATTGTAGATGATTTTTCAAGATATACATGGCCACTATTTCTAAAACAAAAGAGTGATACATTTGAGATGTTTAAAATTTTTGCTAAAAGAATTAAAAACATAATGAATCTGTAACGACCTGGAATTTTGGGCAATATCGATTTAATAATCTGTAATAATAATTAAATTGGTTTGATAAATTTTCTTTATAATTTTAATTTTAAATTGGTGAAATTGATCTTTTTAAGGATAGCAAATATTTAATTTGGTAAGTATAATCAATATCTTTTAACAATTTAAAAATTTACAAGAATTGTTTTTCAAAAGCTAATGAAATTTTATTCTGTTTATAATATATATGTTGATATATATTATGAATAGAATATCTTTTGTTTTAAATTAAAAAAATTGAATTTTCAAATTGTAATATATGTAAGCATATGTTATAATTTGATATTGTTTTGAAAATTTAATTTAATCTATTAATAATTTATGTATGAATGAATATTGCAATTTTAAAGTTTTGTTTTAAATTCAATAAGATTTTCAAAAGATAGTTTAGTTTAATTCAATTGTTTCAAATATAAGATTGTTATTTATTTTTAAATAGAATAGTTTCAAAGGAATTTAAACAAGCTTTGTTTGTTTTCTTTTAAAATGTTTACATTAAAAATGAATGTTTAAGATTTAAAATAACATGTATAAGATTATATTTATATTATAATTAGTTTAGTAGATTTTCTTTTAAAAGTAAATTTATTTATACACATATAAGTATTTATCAATTAAGAAAGTAAATATGTAAATTTATATTTACATTTAAAATCAAATAAAAAATTTATTGAAATACTTAAAGACATGTGTAACCCTATTAATTATCTCAATAACACTTGTTAACTTTTAAAATTATGTTTGTGACATTTGTGCAAATTAATGACAGGTGGCATTATTTTCATTTTAATTTTAATAAATGTTTTTTAGGAAAAGAAATGAGTTTTTCACAAATTCTTCTTTGTTTCTTTAGCTCAAGTCAAAAAAAAATTCCAAAACCTGAAAATGGAAACTAAATCCAAAACAAAAACCAAATGCTACCTTAAATTCATTATCACAAAAACAAATTAAAACCTGCAAAATTTGGAAAGAATACTGCAACTCAAATCAGCAGTCTGCAAATCAACATGCAGCTTCAAACCTGCAAAGTGAAAATCTACAACATTCAAATCAACTGCATTTCAAATGTTCAACTTTTAAACAACTACTTGAAAGCATGCAAGGGATTTTCAAACAGCAAATGCATTTCTAAATTAAAGTTCAAGCCTGGAAGCTAAAACTTGCTCTGTGCTATGCTCTGTCTCTTTAATTTAACAGGTGAGTAAATCTTGGTTTTAAAAACAGTTTTTATCCTTGTGTGGTTGTATTTGTTTATGCATGTGATGGATTTAGCTACGATAATTAGCATTTGTACTGGTTTGTATGTATGTTGTGTCTGAAAATAGGAAAACTGTTATTTCCTTTTCTTATTCTGTTTTTACAGAAAAAAAAGAGGAAGAAAAGAAACAGTTTTGTTAAGAAATTCCAAAGATAAATGAAAATCCTTTAATCTAAACTATATTAGATCTGGAAATCTAAATAAAAGTTGTTTATCATGGTTTGTTGATTAATTTAAAGATAGATTCATAATTTTTATAATGCATCAAATCATGATAAAAGGAAGAATAACAGTAAAACTAAATTTTGGTCAAAATTTAACTACCTTAAATTTTAAATTGAAGATCATGCATGTAATCTGGATAGCAAATCATGAATTTTGATATAAAAATTGTGATTTTTATTCAATAATTTGAGTTGAAACTTAGGTTGTAGCTTGTTCATAAGCTATTGGTTTTGGGAAAAATGCAAAATTATTTTTCTAATGAGTGAATTAAGAGAATTTGAAGAGATTAGGGTTTATGTTTGCAGTTGCTTTCGGCATGATCAGTGAGACATTGCCTCGTGTATGTTGAATCGAGCTCTCTCGTTTTCGAGGTGGACGTTGTGCTTGGGGGTGGTGTCTCTATGATGGGATCGGAGAGGATGAACGGCGACGAGATGACGGTAATGGGGAAGATTTGTGGTCGAGCTTCTCTGTAGTTTTGGGTTTAAGAGCAAATTTTTGATTCGCGTACTCTTTTGAGATTCTGGGTTTGGTGATGGGTTCAGGCACGTTCGAGTGACCAACTCCGATGGTCGAGGCGACCAGATTTGGCCGTAGTTGATGGGGCACGTGCACGAGGTTCGTTGTGCACTAAAATCTTGGAGCTGGGTATTATGTTGAGGAAGTCGTAGTTTCTGTTCGAAGTTTTCGTGTTTCGGACCGAAACAGCTCGCGTGATTTTCATGTGACGACTCGAAGTAAGGGAAGTTTGGGAATAGGACTCGGACTGGCTCGAATAGTATGGGTGTTTGTCTCGAGTAATTAGAGTGTTGCTATTTATTTAGTACTGCTAATGAAATAAGGTTGCAAAGAAATACTGAGTTAGGTCTAAGTGCAACTTAATTTGTTGTTGAAAATAATTAGAATCGAGCTTATATTATAAAGAAGTTTATAAGATAACAGATATACTAAGTTAAAACTTGTTGTTGTAAATAAAAGTTAATTAAACTTTAAAAAGTGTTAATTGATTCAATATTAATTTTAAATGATTTCTTTTTGAAGTAATTATCTTAATTAAATTTTGAAATTTCAATTTAAAAGAAATGTTTTCATTTTAAAATATTAAATCAAAGTTATAAGTAAGGCTATTATTATGATTTTGTAAACCAAGTTTAATAATGTGTCTTTAAATTAATAAGATTTAAATAATTCAAATAATTTATTTATAGAAATAAATAAGGTTAATTTATTTGGAAAATTTAACTTAAGAATACTTATTTGTTAATAAGTTAAGTTTGATTAAGATTTATGGTTTTCTTAATTTATTAAAGATTTTTCTTTAATATTAGATATTAATTAATTAATTAATTAATTAATTTTAAAAAATTAGTTAATTATTTATTTAATTTTAAATAATCACTTAATTATGGATTAATTAAGTATGATTACTTAATGAAGTAATCAATGGTTAATTTTTGAATAAATTTTAGAATGGTAATTACCTAGGGAAGTAATTAGAGAAGTTACTCATGGGGGTAATTAATTGAAGTGACTAATGGATAATCACTTAATGTTATCAATTGAAGAATTGATCAAGTTAATTGTTTGAAGTTAATTAATTACGAAGTAATTAATTTATTTAAAGAATGAAAGATTATTTAATAATAGAATTAATTATTTGTTAAATAATTAATTAAGATAGTAATTAAGATTTATCAAAGGAAGTAATTAGAGATAATTACTTATGTACGTAATTAAGAGTTAATTGCTTAATTTATTTTAGTTAATTAATTAATATGATTAATTAATGAATGAGATTAAATTCAAGATTAATTACTAAGTATAATTAATTTAAAATTGTAATTAATTAATAAAGTAATTAATTAAGGATTTATTTATTAATTTAATTGTTTAATAATTACTTAATGAAGTAATTAAGATTTATTAATTAAAGTAATTAATCAAAGGATTGATATAATTAATTAAGAAGTTAATTAATTAAGATAAGTAATTACAAATTGTTAATTACTCATTATGAATTAATAAGATGATTAATTACAAGTTGATTATTAATAAATAAGATTATTAATTAATACAATTAATGTAAGTAATTAATTAAAGTAATTAATTTAAGTGTGATTTATTAATTGTAATTAATTAAGGATTAATGTAGTTAATTACAGTCAATTAATTAATGAAGGATCATTAATTATTGTAATTAATGATAGTAATTAAAGGTTAATTACTGAATATGGTTAAGGATAATTAATCAAGGAGGATTAATTAAAGAAGATCATTAAGAGATGATAATGGATTTGATTTGTAATAAATCAATAATCCAAGTGATTAAAGGATAGTAATTAATTTAATTAGAGATAAATTAAATTAATTAAGAGTTAATCAATTCTGCTATGGGTAATTGATTAATATTGAATGGTTGATATTGGATGACCGATATTGGATATTGAATGATATTGGCTGATTGATATTGGGTGATTGGTTGATACTGGATGATTTGGATGACTACGATATTTGTGATATGCTGCTTTGTGAGATGAATGTTGATATGAATTATCTATTGAGATAATGTTATTCATCTATTTGTTTATATCATCCTGAATTAAGTTAAACTGTTTAAATCCCTTAAGTACAACTTGGACATTAAAATGGCCTTTGGTTTCGATGAGACCGGGATCGGGTTTCCATATTTGGAATTCGAAAACCACATCGATTCCAATTGAACGTTAGGTCGTTAATCCAAGTGGAGCAAGTGAAGACTCGGGGTGTAAGGGTTATAGGTCAGTATAACTCTGTGGGTGATTCCGTAATGAGTTTGACGGAATAGTACTTATAGGTTCGAGATGGAGATTAGAGTGCAAGGGCTATGGTCATTGACTCTGAGGGTGATTCCAAAATGAGTGCAACGAGATAGTGCCTTTGGTTTCGTTCGAACCCGGAACGAACTTGTATGGATTGAATGCTTTCAGCACATCGTCAGGCGGACGATGAGAATTCTAAAAGATGTGTCCTATAAAGGTAATCGCAGCCTCAAGCCTCATCAACCGGGAATGGCTAAAACAGGGGAGGTGCAGCAAGGTTCGTGTGTAGCTCCCACTTGAGAGCAAGATTTACTCCTGTCGAGAAGACCCTTTTTATTCGGCTGTGTGGGGTGGTTGATCCGGACAACTGCCGGGGTTGTCTTGTTTGGGACTGTTCAGTAAGGAATGGTCTCGGCCTTGTGTTGTAGGGGAGTGGGAGTACTCCTCGGTACGGTGATCTAGGCCATGTACTGTGACGGGCGGTACCCCAGTAGCCCTGCCATTGATGGAAACCCATTCTTCCTACGAGACCCTACGGTTTTGTTTGTATACCTATGTAGCTGGAATTTAATAAATATAACAATTTCGGCTATTTCATATTTACTTGACAACCCTAGACACTATTATAATATCACTGGATTTCCTATCAAATGTTTTGGTTAGCGTAAGGTAAAAACTTTTCCATGTTTATGTGCGGGAAGTCTTACGTGATACCTTTTCTTTTCAAAGATTTTTCTAAAGTTAAGCAACTTTAAACCGTTTACTCACACCAGACCCCTGTCTGACCCGAGTGTTTATTTTCTGTTTTATTAAACTCTTGGGTACTCATATTATGTATGAGTAGTCAAGTGATTCAGGTTTGCTTGACGAATTTTGGAGGACATATGGAGCAGGAGGCTTCGACGTGTAGATATATATTGATTCCGCTGTGTGTTTGGTATCTGTTTCTTCTATTGTACTTGAGTTGTATGAATTAGACAGATGTTTTATAACTGTCTAATGTGTGTTGTAAGATGTGTACTCTGATGTATTATGATACTATGTATTAATTTATTTGATATATTATATTTTATTCATTCCGCTGTGAGTTCTCTGATGTTGTTATGTTTCTTCTTTCTCTTTCTTTTCTTCTTCTATCCCTTTCTTTCTTCACTAGTGATGCGATTTCCTGAAGATAGGAAGTCGGGTCGCTACAGTTGGTATCAGAGCATTAGGCTGAGTGAATACCTAAGCTCTGAAGTGTGTCTTTCTTTAGGGAGCGTTAGGTTGAGTGAATACCTAGGCTCTGGAGTGGTGTCTTTCTTGAGAGAGCGTACTTGTAATTTTTATATATAACTATATATATATTTATATCTACTTGATCTATTGGGTTATCTGTTCGGATTTTCCAACATAAGTTTTAGAGGTAGATGGAGTAGTGGTATGTGTTTGTAACACGACTACCACTGATGGAAGAGGTCCATATGTTGAGGTTGGAAGTATTTGTCGAGACTGTAGACCTAATACCGCCTCGGGTGAGATTTGTTGTTTGGAGTAAGGATTTCTCTGATATCCGAAGGGAATTTTTTTTAAAGATTCGGAGTTTATCTTTGAAGTGTAAGTTTGGATTTCACTCGGGTGAGCGAATTTTTCTTGAGTTTGGATTTTGGGTAGTGCAGAAGTAAGTGATGGTATCTTGATAACTGCGTGATGAGATGCAGTATTCTTGGATATTTTTCGGAGAAGTTTTCTCTTGAAGCAGTTTTAGAGGTGGTTGAGGAGCAGTCTTTACCTGCCTCAGGTAAGACTCGTTTGTATAGAAGTTATTTGGATCTTCAGTATGGAAGTTGGCTTTTCTGGAATATGAGACTAAGGTCTATGAGTTGCTTCTCTTCGGGCATGGTCTCATTGTTATTCCTTAAGGAGTGCGAGATGTTGATGCTTGGTTTGGAGCCCGAGTTTCTTTTGGGTTGTCTGCCATCTCGGAGGTCTTTTGTGTGGTTTGTAGATGGTTTTGGTTTTCGAGGAGCTTTGGATTAGAAGTCTGTGGATAGCTGTGGTAGCAGTTCAGCTCGAAGTGATCGGTGTGCTGACGAGAAGGTCTTTTGGCTTGGCAGTATCAACGAAGTTGAGTTTGGAAGCAGCAGTGTAGCTTGTTTCTTCGTTGGTTCAGGAATCTTGTGGTTCTTCTTTCAGCAGCCCGAGCAGTTGGTGGAAGTTATCTTGAAGAGTTAACCTTGTTTGGAAAAGTTTAGAGCTGTTCTAATTGGTAAAGAGAGAACAGTTTCTTTGGAATCCGAATTAGATTGGATCGCAAAAGTGACTTGCGATTGGTTAGAAATTTTCGTGGGCATTCTTTTGTTGAGACCGAGGATTCTCATGAGGAAGTAGGAGCTGCTGATGTAATCAGTAGGTTGTCTGCATCTGGAATTGAGTTCCATAGTGATTTGGTAGTTAGCCTGGTTATAGGATGGTTCTTGGAGAAGTAGAGATTGGTGTAGCAGCTCAAGAAATTATTTTTAGAATTTGGATTTGGTTAGATCTTGTTTTTGAATTAGATTCTGTGTAAAGTTGTGTGACCGAGTCGGATGTGTCACTAAGATTATATGGATTTGATGAACAAAGTATCTAGTATATATTGGATAAGTTGTACTCATGTTCATCAACAGTATTCTCCTCTATTTCAGAATCAGAGTTGTACAGCGGAAGCGAGCTAGCAGCTGTACAAGGAAGGAAATAAGTTCTGTTTTCTATTGCTTAAGTAGTAGAACTTGAGTTCTGGATTTCGATGGATTATAAAGACTTTTCTATTGAATAGAATCCAGAAACTGGTTTTTGTTGGTCTAGTTGTTTCTGGAAGATTCACCATAGATTGAGATGATCAGGAAGAGAATTGGTAGCCCAGAATTGTCTGTTGAGTTATGCAGATATGAGATGAGGAGTTTGGAGTTTGAAGTTGGGGACTTCATTGTTGTTAGGATTTCTCTGGTTAAGAGAGCAGAAATTGAGTAAGATTGGATGGGTAGTGCTATGGCATTTGAGATCTCTTATCTATGTTCTGATAAGATAAGAATTTGTTGTCTATGAGATTAAATTGCCAGTTTGGATAGCTGGGATTCATTGTATTTCACGTATCTCTGAGGGAGTACGTGTATGATTCATTGTTGTTTGTTGAATTTGTAGTTTAGTTGGATTTGGATGTTGAGCTAGATTTGTGAGTAGTCTGGTGTTCTGTTCAGGATTGGTGGATCTAGAGAAGAGTGGAGCTCTGGGTTTTGGTAGTGTAGTTAGTTTGTTTAGCTTTGTAGAGCGAGTCTCCTGGTGTTTTATACTTGAGAAACTCGAAATAGTATTAGAGTTTTATTCTGACATATGTAAGGATAATTAGTTAAGTTTGTTTATGTGATTGATTGCCATGGTTTTTAGTACTGGTTGATAGGAATGCTCTGCTATTTGAAATTTAAATCTTTGCTGGGTTATTAAATTACCTTTGCTTTTAAATTTCGGGGACGAAATTCTTTTAAGGGGGAAGGATTGTAACAACCCGGAATTTTGGGCAATATCGATTTAATAATCTGTAATAATAATTAAATTGGTTTGATAAATTTTCTTTATAATTTTAATTTTAAATTGGTGAAATTGATCTTTTTAAGGATAGCAAATATTTAATTTGGTAAGTATAATCAATATCATTTAACAATTTAAAATTTTACAAGAATTGTTTTTCAAAAGCTAATGAAATTTTATTCTATTTATAATATACATGTTGATATATATTGTGAATAGAATATCTTTGGTTTTAAATTAAAAAAATTGAATTTCCAAATTGTAATATATGTAAGCATATGTTATAATTTGATATTGTTTTGAAAATTCAATTTAATCTATTAATAATTTATGTATGAATGAATATTGCAATTTTAAAGTTTTGTTTTAAATTCAATAAGATTTTCAAAAGATAGTTTAGTTTAATTCAATTGTTTCAAATATAAGATTGTTATTTATTTTTAAATAGAATAGTTTCAAAGGAATTTAAACAAGCTTTGTTTGTTTTCTTTTAAAATGTTTACACTAAAAATGAATGTTTAAGATTTAAAATAACATGTATAAGATTATATTTATATTATAATTAGTTTAGTAGATTTTCTTTTAAAAGTAAACTTATTTATATACATATAAGTATTTGTCAATTAAGAAAGTAAATATGTAAATTATTTATATTTACATTTAAAATCAAATAAAAAATTTATTAAAATACTTAAAGACATGTGTAACCCTATTAATTATCTCAATAACACTTGTTAACTTTTAAAATTATGTTTGTGACATTTGTGCAAATTAATGACAAGTGGCATTATTTTCATTTTAATTTTAATAAATGTTTTAAGGAAAAGAAATGAGTTTTTCACAAATTCTTCTTTGTATCTTTAGCTCAAATCAGAAAAAAAATTCCAAAACCTGAAAATGGAAACTAAATCCAAAACAAAAACCAAATGCTACCTGAAATTCATTATCACAAAAACAAATTAAAACCTGCAAAATTTGGAAAGAATACTGCAACTCAAATCTGCAGTCTGCAAATCAACATGCATCTTCAAACCTGCAAAGTGAAAATCTGCAACATTCAAATCAACTGCATTTCAAATGTTCAACTTTTAAACAACTACTTGAAAGCATGCAAGGGATTTTCAAACAGCAAATGCATTTCTAAATTAAAGTTCAAGCCTGGAAGCTAAAACTTGCTCTGTGTTGTGCTCTACCTCTTTAATTTAACATGTGAGTAAATCTTGGTTTTAAAAACAGTTTTTATCCTTGTGTGGTTGTATTTGTTTATGCATGTGATGGATTTAGCTATGATAATTAGCATTTGTACTGGTTTGTATGTATGTTGTGTCTGAAAATAGGAAAACTGTTATTTCCTTTTCTTATTTTGTTTTTACAGAAGAAAAAAAAGAAACAGTTTTGTTAAAAAATTCCAAAGATAAATGAAAATCCTTTAATCTAAACTATATTAGATCTGGAAATCTAAATAAAAGTTGTTTATCATGGTTTGTTGATTAATTTAAAGATAGATTCATAATTTTTATAATGCATCAAATCATGATAAAAGGAAGAATAACAGTAAAACTAAATTTTGGTCAAAATTTAACTACCTTAAATTTTAAATTGAAGATCATGCATGTAATCTGGATAGCAAATCATGAATTTTGATATAAAAATTGTGATTTTTAGTTTAAGGAATTAAGAGAAATTTGAGTTTGAACATTTTGGGTATTATTGCGAACTGTAGATGTTTTATTCAATAATTTGAGTTGAAACTTAGGTTGTAGCTTGTTCATAAGCTATTGGTTTTGGGAAAAATGCAAAATTATTTTTCTAATGAGTGAATTAAGAGAATTTGAAGAGATTAGGGTTTATGTTTGCAGTTGCTTTCGGCATGATCAGTGAGACATTGCCTCGTGTATGTTGAATCGAGCTCTCTCGTTTTCGGGGTGGACGTTGTGCTTGGGGGTGGTGTCTTTATGATGGGATCGGAGAGGATGAACGGCGACGAGATGATAGTAATGGGGAAGATTTGTGGTCGAGCTTCTCTGCAGTTTTGGGTTTGAGAGCGAATTTTTGATTCACGTACTCTTTTGAGATTCTGGGTTTGGTGATGGGTTCAGGCACGTTCGAGTGACCAACTCCGATGGTCGACGCGACCAGATTTGGCCGTAGTTGATGAGGCACGTGCATGAGGTTCGTTGTGCACTGAAATCTTGGAGCTGGGTATTAAGTTGAGGAAGTCGTAGTTTCTGTTCGAAGTTTTCGTGTTTCAGACCGAAGCAGCTCGCGTGATTTTCATGTGACGACTCGAAGTAAGGGAAGTTTGGGAATAGGATTCGGGACTGGCTCGAGTAGTGTGGGTGTTTGTCTCGAGTGATTAGGGTGTTGCTGTTTATTTAGTACTGCTAATGAAATAAGGTTGCAAAGAAATACCGAGTTAGGTCTAAGTGCAACTTAATTTGTTGTTGAAAATAATTAGAATCGAGCTTATATTATTAACAAGTTTATAAGATAGCAGATATACTAAGTTAAAACTTGTTGTTGTAAATAAAAGTTAATTAAACTTTAAAAAGTGTTAATTGATTCAATTTTAAATTTTAAATGATTTCTTTCTGAAGTAATTATCTTAATTAAATTTTGAAATTTAAATTTAAAAAGAAATGTTTTCATTTTAAAATATTAAATCAAAGTTATAAGTAAGGCTATTATTATGATTTCGTAAACCAAGTTTAATAATGTGTCTTTGAATTGATAAGATTTAAATAATTCAAATAATTTATTTATAGAAATAAATAAGGTTAATTTATTTGGAAAATTTAACTTAAGAATACTTATTTGTTAATAAGTTAAGTTTGATTAAGATTTATGGTTTTCGTAATTTATTAAAGATTTTTCTTTAATATTAGATATTAATTAATTAATTATTTAATTAATTTTAAAAAATTAGTTAATTATTTATTTAATGTTAAATAATCACTTAATTATGGATTAATTAAGTGTGATTACTTAATGAAGTAATCAATGGTTAATTTTTGAATAAATTTTAGAATGGTAATTACCTAGGGAAGTAATTAGAGAAGTTACTCATGGGGGTAATTAATTGAAGTGACTAATGGATAATCACTTAATGTTATCAACTGAAGAATTGATCAAGTTAATTGTCTGAAGTTAAGTAATTATGAAGTAATTAATTTATTTAAAGAATGAAAGATTATTTAATAATAGAATTAATTATTTGTTAAATAATTAATTAAGATAGTAATTAAGATTTATCAAAGGAAGTAATTAGAGATAATTACTTATGTAAGTAATTAAGAGTTAATTGCTTAATTTATTTTAGTTAATTAATTAATATGATTAATTAATGAATGAGATTAAATTCAAGATTAATTACTAAGTGTAATTAATTTAAAATTGTAATTAATTAATAAAGTAATTAATTAAGGATTTATTTATTAATTTAATTGCTTAATAATTACTTAATGAAGTAATTAAGATTTATTAATTAAAGTAATTAATCAAAGGATTAATATAATTAATTAAGAAGTTAATTAATTAAGATAAGTAATTACAAATTGTTAATTACTGATTATGAATTAATAAGATGATTAATTACAAGTTGATTATTAATAAATAAGATTATTAATCAATATAATTAATGTAAGTGATTAATTAAAGTAATTAATTTAAGTGTAATTTATTAATTGTAATTAATTAAGGATTAATGTAGTTAATTACAGTCAATTAATTAATGAAGGATCATTAGTTATTGTAATTAATGATAGTAATTAAAGCTTAATTACTGAATATGGTTAAGGATAATTAATCAAGGAGGATTAATTAAAGAAGATCATTAAGAGATGATAATGGATTTGATTTGTAATAAATCAATAATCCAAGTGATTAAAGGATAGTAATTAATTTAATTAGAGATAAATTAAATTAATTAAGAGTTAATCAATTCTGCTATGGGTGATTGATTAATATTGAATGGTTGATATTGGATGACTGATATTGGATATTGAATGATATTGGATGATTGATATTGGGTGATTGGTTGATACTGGATGATTTGGGTGACTATGATATTTGTGATATGCTGCTTTGTGAGATGAATGTTGATATGAATTATCTATTGAGATAATGTTATTCATCTATTTGTTTATATCATCCTGAATTAAGTTAAACTGTTTAAATCCCTTAAGTACAACTTGGACATTAAAATGGCCTTCGGTTTCGATGAGACCGGGATCGGGTTTCCATATTTGGAATCCGAAAACCACATCGATTCTAATTAAACGTTAGGTCGTTAATCCAAGTGGAGCAAGTGAAGACTCGAGGTGTAAGGGCTATACGTCAGTATAACTCTTTGGGTGATTCCGTAATGAGTTTGACGGAATAGTACTTATAGGTTCGAGATGGAGATTAGAGTGTAAGGGCTATGGTCGTTGACTCTGAGGGTGATTCCAAAATGAGTGCAACGAGATAGTGCCATCGGTTTCGTTCGAAACCGGAACGAACTTGTATGGATTGAATGCTTTCAGCACATCGTCAGGCGGACGATGAGCATTCTAAGAGATGTGTCCTATAAAGGTAATCGCAGCCTCAAGCCTCATCAACCGGGAATGGCTAAAACAGGGGAGGTGCAGCAAGGCTTCGTGGGTAGCTCCCACTTGAGAGCAAGATTTACTCCTGTCTAGAAGACCCTTTTTATTCGGCTGTGTGTGGCGGTTGATCCGGACAACTGCCGGGGTTGTCTTCTTCGGGACTGTTCAGTAAGGAATGGTACCGGCCTTGTGTTGCAGGGGAGTGGGAGTACTCCTAGGTTCGGTGATCTAGGCCACGTACTATGACGAGCGGCACCCCAGTAGCCCTGCCATTGATGGAAACCCATTCTTCCTACGAGACCCTACGGTTTTGTTTGTATACCTATGTATCTGGAATTTAATAAATGTAACAATTTCGGCTATTTCATATTTACTTGAAAACCCTAGACACTATTATAATATCATTGGATTTCATATCAAATGTTTTGGTTAGCGTAAGGTAAAAACTTTTCCATGTTTATGTGTGGGAAGTCTTATGTGATACCTTTTCTTTTCAAAGATTTTTCTAAAGTTAAGCAACTCTAAACCGTTTACTCACACCAGACCCCTGTCTGACCCGAGTGTTTATTTTCTGTTTTATTAAACTCTTGGGTACTCATATTATGTATGAGTAGTCAAGTATTTCAGGTTTGCTTGACGAATTTTGGAGGAGATATGTAGCAGGAGGCTTCGACGTGTAGATATATATTGATTCCGTTGTGTGTTTGGTATCTGTTTCTTCTGTTGTACTTGAGTTGTATGAATTAGACAGATGTTTTATAACTGTCTAATGTGTGTTGTAAGATGTGTACTCTGATGTATTATGATACTATGTATTAATTTATTTGATATATTATATTTTATTCGTTCCGCTGTGAGTTCTCTGATGTTGTTCTGTTTCTTCTTTCTCTTTCTTTTCTTCTTCTATCCCTTTCTTTCTTCACTAGTGATGCGATTTCCTGGAGATAGGAAGTCAGGTCGCTACAGAATCTTAAAATAAAAAGTATAAGAAGTGATCACAGAGGTGAATTCGAAAACGATATTTTTTGAAAATTTTTATAACAAAAAGGGAATTTCGCATAATTTTACATTTCCTGAACACTGCAACAAAATGGTCTTGTAGGAAATTAAATCGTACACTTCAAGAATGTGCATGAACTATGCTTAATAGTAGTTGTCTATCAAAGAATTTTGGGTAAAAGTTGTAGCTATTGCTTGTTATGTGTTAAACCATGTTACATTACATTCTTTAACCAAAAATACTTGTTATGAAATGCCTTTTGGTAAAAAAAACCAAAGTATCATACTTTTGAATATTTTGTTATAAATGAACCAGTACTATAGAAGAAAGTCTACATGTCACATTTGATGGAAAAAAATCAATAATAAAAACAGCGACGATGATGAAATTTTGAAAAAACCATCTGAAAATAACAATGTTTCAAATAACAATAATGATAATACTATTGACGATGAGAATACATTAAGACCACCACCTCGTATTTTGAAAGATCATCCAATTAACAATATGATTGGTGATTTGAATACAAAAGTGTCTACTAGACATCAATTAAATCAAATGAGTTACGCCGCATTTATTTCAAAATTTGAACTAAAGAATTATAAAGAAGCGTCGAACGAGGAGTCATGGATTATGGCAATGCAAGATCTCAATCAATTCAAAAGAAACGAAGCATGGGAACTTGTACCGAGACCTAGATCAATCTGTAATCGAGAAAAAAGGGTTTATAAGAATAAAACAGATAAAAATGTAAATAATGTTCAAAACACGGCAAGGTTAGTAGCACAAGGATATAATCAAGAGGAAGGCATTGACTATAAAGAAACATTTGCTCCAGCCGCATTTCTAGAAGCCATCTGAATGGTACTTGCTTTGGCATGTCATTGTAACTTTAAACTTTTTCAAATGAACGTAAAAAGTGCCTTTTTAAATGGCTTCATAAAAGAGAAAGTCTATTTCAAGCAGCCTCCGTTGTTCATGCATGAAAAAATTTCTGAACATGTCTATAAACTAAAGAAAGCTTTATATGGTTTAAAATAAGCACCTTGTGCTTGGTATGAATCGACAAAAACTCATTCAATAACGTCTGGATTTCAAATTGGAAAAATAAATACAACTTTGTTTATAAAAAGTGATCATAATGATATTTTGGTTATTCAAATATATGCGGATGACATAATATTTAGATCAACAAATGAAAAGTTATGTGATAATTTTGCAGATATCATGAAAAATGAATTTGAAATGTCCTATATGGGAGGATTAGATTTTTTTCTTAGAATTATAGATTAAACAGTTAGAAAATGGTATTTTGTCACGGTATGTTAAAATGCTTTGATGGAAAAAACATCTAGTAAACCAACACCCATGAGTACCAGTAGCCATTTAGATGAAGATGAAAACGAAATAGATTTTGATCAAAAATTATATAGAAGTATAATAGGATCACTATTACACTTAACCACTAATAGACCCAACATCATGATGAGCGTGTATTTATGTGCAGGAATTCAAGCACAACCAAAAGATTCACACTATCGAGCAGTTAAACGTATTTTGCGCTACTTAACCAACACTAAGGATTATGGTTTTTTCTATCCTAAAGGAAGCCCTTTCGAACTCGCATAATATAGTGATGCAGATTTCGGTGGTTGCCAAACCGATAAGAAAAGTATAAGTGGGACCTCTCACTTTATCGGTCGATCTCAAGTTTCATGGTTCAATAAAAAAAATTGTGCATCACTTTTAACCCGTGAAGCATAATACATTCAATAGCTCTGGCTTGTGCATAAGTTATATACATGCAGCAAACCCTACAAGATTTCGATAAAACTATAACTCAGTCACCTATATATTGCGATAATACAAGTGCCATAAACCTATCTAAATATCCTATAAATCTTCTAAAATTAAACACATTAATGTCTGACATCATTTTCTTAGAGATAACGTAGAAAAAGGTATCATATCTTATCATATCTTTAGAATTTGTCAATACCGAAAACCAAATCGCAGATATTTTTACAAAACCATTATGTGAAGCATCTTTTATTAAACTTAGAAGAGAATTAGGTATATGTTCTTTATCTGAAATTCTTTAATTCTTTAGAATAAATTAAAAGTTTTTTTATGGTCATATATCATTCAACCATAAACTAATTTTTTTGGTTTGAGGTTATAAACATTTTGTTTTAAAGAAACTTTCTATATTTAATCAACTACTTTATATGTATAGGAGATCGAACACACACACATACACACACACACACACACACACATATATATATATTATATTCTTTAAAAAGGCCCTGTGACAACCCGGAATTTTTGAGCATTTAAAATTGGAATGTTTAATTAATTTTAAATATTTAAAAGTTAGTTCTAACTTGAATTACAAATATCACTATTTATTTATTGAATTTAAAGATTGGAAATTGGATAGAATAAATAATTTAAAGATGGATAAAATGTTGAATATGGAGTTTTAAGCCTATTAAAAATAATTTGAAGGCTTGTAAAATTTATATTGATAGTACTGAAGATAGTAGAAGTATTAAAATTGAATTTGGAAGTGCTTTGTTAAGTTTTGGAATTTATCGTTTAAATTGAATTTAAAAATACCATTCTGAGACAGTCTCGGAATTGACGAAACCAATTCCATTGGATCCGTAATATTATATTATTATCGGATTTCAATTTTCGTAGCATTTGGAGTTGTTGTGTGAGCATATGATAAGTAAACGCGCTCAAAATTTAAACGAGATTTTTTTTAAAATATAAAATATAAAGGTTAAATCAGTAGCCACCCTAGCATCTGATTTCCGTCGGCCTAGTTGTCTCCTCTTCTCGATTAAAGCACGCTACCCTGTCTTCCTTTGGAAGCAATTCGATCCTTGAAGATACGTCTCTATCGAACAAATCAGTTCGATCTCTAAACGAAAAAGATATAAATTATCTCGTTCAAGAAACATGGCAGAATTCCCCTCTCTCAAAAATCGAATCTGCGAATCAAAACCCTCACGTAAATTTTTCCCTTTTTCTCCCTTCTATCCAAGATCAATCGTCACGAATTCAAAGAAAAAAAGAGAATTTCGTTGTACCGAGGTATAGCTACTCGCTCGTGCGCACACGAGGCTCTGGAATTGAGGGAGGCGGCGCATCTTCTCGCTGAGGGTTGCGACTCGAAGTTAGTCTAGGGTTACCGTTTCGGAAGCAGAGCACGAGGGACTGCGGTTTGGGTTCAATGAGGTTATGGGGAGGCGTAGTCACGTGTTCATCTAGGGTTAGGAGGCGTGTTTGACTCGCGTGCGAAGAATATGGCATTCGCGTGGGTAGCAGCAGCGATGGTGGAAAGAAGATTCGATTTGGAAGGGGTTTGCGGCGGCTTCTCGTTGTGTTCAAAGTCAAGATGAAGGGTGGTGTGCTCGGGTTTGATTAATAAGGTAACTAGATTTTATTTCATTTAAGTAAGTTTAAACTCTTTGAATTTAATTTGCCCATTTATCTATTATCAGCATATAGGTATGTGTAACTCAGTATTTTGTTTTTCAGAAAAAAAAGAAAAGAAGAAAATGTTTATTATATAAAAATAATATAAATATAATAAGGATAATTTACAGTAAGGTAAGCTTTATAATATATGTATAATAATCAATTAACTCTATTGTTAGTTAATATATTTATTTGAGAAATTAGGATATTTATGTATACCCTATTATAAAATTATCAGCTGGAAAGAAAAGAAGAAGAAAAATGTAAACCAGGTTAGTTAAATTGTCATCTAAAATTAGTTAATTAAATTTATTAAATGGTGATTTATTTTTAGACTGGTGCAAATGTTAATAAATCGTATAAAATGTTTATACCAGGTAAATTGTGAAGAATTGTGACGAAACAAGCTGGTTTGGAAATGGGTTGCAAACGAAAACAAAGGTGAGTTAATCTCACTCATCTGGTGATTTAAGTTTAAATGGTTAAATTTAAATGATTGATTGATTGATTTGATTTGGTTGTTATAATATATATAGTAGTATATAATATATCTTGGAATGATTGATTTCCCGCATTATATAGCGGATGAGACCCTATGTGCTGCATAATAGCGGATGTTATTTATTTAAATCCCATATACCACGATATTCCACCTCGAAGTGGAATTGGTATTGTGCTAACGTCTGTGGATGCAGGGAAACAGGTTGGAGGGATCCAACTGGATTCCTCAAAATTATTTATATTTTTTAATATTCTCTGTTATGAATATTCGATATTTTGTGATGAATATTATATGATTAATTGGAATATCGAATGCTATGGTTTACTTGAATATATTTCGATACACTGTGTTATCAAAATATATAAAATTAGATTTTTGAAAGGAAAATAAAAGGAAGAGAATTTGAAGTGAAATAATTATAGAGAATGTAAATAAATTAAGAAATGAACTTGATAAAAATAATAGTGGTTTTGAAATTCTAATAAATAGATTCCGTATATGAAAAATAGATTTTGAATAAACACGAAGATAATGAATTTTAAACTTCAGTGTTATTATTTAAAAGAATAAAGCATTTATTTTAAATTTAAGATTTAATTTATTTAAAAGAATAAAGAATAAATTTGGAAAATCTAAAATTAATAAGTTTAAGTTAAAAGATCTAAAATCAGAACGAAAAATATATATAAACTCTATAAATGGATTTTTAAATGAATTGAGTAAAGAAAATTATTTCAAATAGGGTAAATTGAAAATCAATTTGGAAATTGATTTAAGTGTTTGAAATTGGATATTTGGAAGAATAAATTCAAGGTGGGAATTTATTAGAGGAAATGAGAAAAAAAAATTAAAGATAAACAGTGATTTATTTTTAAAGAATGCGAAGAGAAGTATATTTCCGTAGATAGCCAAGTACGTTTTCAAAGTAAATTTTTAAATATAAGATAAAAGTTTAATGTTGTTTTAAAAAGCATGTATTTGAGAAAATTTATTATTGCTAAATGTTTAAATTCTAAAGTAAATATTTTTCAAATCTATTATCATGGTAATTATTTAAAGATGACTTAGTATTTTGTTTTAAAGGAGAAAATCTAGTTTTATATTTAAAGTAACTTTATTTTAAATATTCCTAAAGTATTATCTTTAATTAAGTATTAAAGTAGTTTTCTAAATTTAAATGTTAAAGCATATTTTACAATAAAGTATTTTAAAATTATTTTAAAAATCTAAAGTTTTGTGCTTGGTGATTTCAGTGGAAATAGAAAATATTTGAAAAAGTTTATTCTGTAAAAGGGAAGGTAATTTGAAACTGATTTCAAAAGGGTTGAAAGTGGAAATATATCTTGTGAAGATATTTTTGGGATTAATAAATAAATTAGAAAATTATTTATTGTTTGATGGTTGTTGTGAATGTTAATTGATAGTTAAATAGTCGACTATCGATATTGGCCAAATGCGCTGATCGTTTCGAAGAGACCGGGATCGGGATTAATTTCTCGAAAACCACTTCGATCCGGTTTGTACGTTTTCGTGGGAAAAACGAGTTTGGATTCGAAGTAGGAGCAGTGAAGTGCAAGGGCTAGTCGCTACTAATCCTGAGGATATTTCCAAAATGGACGTAGTAGGAATAGTGCCTTCGGTTCCGTTCGAACCTGGGACGGACATGTATAGATGAATGCTTTCGGAACATCATCAGGTGGAAGATGGGCATTCTAAGGGATATGTTCTAAAAGGTAACGCTTAGCCTCAAGCCTCATCAACCGGGAATGACTGAAAATCAGGGGTTATGCAGCAAGGCTAGGTGGGTAGCACCCATTTAGGGTGAGGTCATCCCTTCTTGATGTCCCTTTTTATTTCGGCTTAGTGGTGCGGTTGCTGATCCCAACCGTGAGGTGATCTCACTCAGGATTATCCAGTAAGGGGTAGTCCGGTCTTGTGTTGCAGGGGGTCGGAAGTGATCCTCGGTACAGTGATCTAGGCCACGTACCGTGACAGGTGGTACCCCAGTGCCTAGTCATTAGTTGGAAATCCATTCTCCTTATGCGCCTTGTACGAGTTTTGTTTGTATTACCCACTCTGTGGCTAGTAGTTGGAATTTAATCATGTAACAATTTCGGCTATTTTAATAAGTATTTGTATATAGACCCTATTATAATATCAGAGGATTTTATAAGAAAGTGTTTTAGCTATCGTAAGGTAAAAATCCGACATGTTTATTTGTGGCGTGGTCTTACGAGATGCTTTAGTTTTCAAAAGAATTTTTGAAACTTTAATAATCAATTTGAGTGTGATTTCTCACGCTAGTATTCCAGACTGACTCAAGTGTTATTTAACTATAATGCTCGAGTCAGATTGAGTATTATAGAATACAGGATATGTTGCTGTGGAGCTCAGGAGACGAGGTGGATGGCGAAACGTACTTCCGTACTAGATTATTATCCCGTTGTGTATCCAGTTTTATGTTATTGATGTTATTGAACTCTTATGATGTATTCTGGTGATGCATGTATAAACAGATATAGTTTCCTTTTGAGTAAAGATCTTTTATTATCTATTATATTTTATTCCGATGCGATGGTAAGATTCTAATGTTGTTTTCTTTTTTCTCCTCTTCTACCTCTTCTTCTTTAACCAATATGGTTCATATTTCTGTGTAACTTGAGTTGATTGATGTAGAATAGTGTTGACTCAAGGGGTGCAGATTTGCGGGTCATTACACTTGGTATCAGAGCTTAGTTGGTGATAACCTTGGCTCTGGTGGGGATTTCTCATTAAATAGAGTCCGAAGTACTCTAGAATGAGTTTGAGAGTATTAATAGATATGAGCGGGTATATGTTAGTGAATATAAAATTGTTTTATATTGTGTTGATTTAACGGCTGAGTGTTTATGGATTATGGTCGATGTGTGGGACGCCATTGTTAACGTGAAAATCGGACGCTAACACCCCGGTGTCAATTGAAGTTGGATGAAAGCACCACCCGTGTACACGGGAATTACAAGCAAGTAGAGAAAATACAGAAAAAACAGAAAAGACAACAATATTTATAGTGGTTCGGCTTAGAGTAAGCCTACGTCCACTCTAACTCTCTTTATTACTGAATTTGATTACAACTTTACAACAATCTTCAATTACAACACACTTTAGATCAGTAAATCAAACTTTGATAGAGAATAATCTTCCGAATTCATGTTGAATGATGTAGATTTTCTCTTGGAGATCGTCGTAATGTCCTTGGTGTTTGGAGTACTTGAAGTGTTGAGTGAGTCAAGGATTCTGCAGAGTATCGGCGCTTGAAATGGTCGGCCAAAAAAGTCCTTTGCTAGTTGGAGTTAGGGCTGTATTTATAGGAGTGATTCTGAGCATGATTTTCTTTCCAAGTCTTAGGTTGTAGATGACCTAAGTTAGGTCGTAGGTCGTAGGTCGGCGATGACCTATGGAATCTCTCGTATCTATTGCTTCTTGAACTTGTCTTTATCTGCTTAGGTCGTGTGCGACTTATCATAGGTCGTAGGTCGCGAGCAGTTTTAAGTTGTGGTGGGGCAAGGTCATACTCAACTATGGAACGGGTTACGGGTTAGTAAGTTGTAGGTCGTAGACGACTTATGAGAGTAGTTGGCGATCTTAGAACGCTGAGGCATTCTATGTAGCGACCTAGGCTAAATCGTTAACTCGTTAGGTCGGTAAGACAATTATGTCGTTAGGTCGTTGAGACTATTAGGTCGTCAGTTGGGCTGTTGAGTTATAGGTCGCGGAGTTCTAGGTCGTGAACTTTTAGGTCGCGGCAGAAATAGGAGTTAACATTTGCCCCTCGAAGTACAGGCCTATGTCATAGGCTGTGTGCTTCGACTTAACTTTGCTAGGTCGTGAGCGACCTAAAACATATACTAACTCGCGCGTCTACTCGTCTTCTTCTTTCAGGCCCATATAAATTTGTTAGGTCGCTACTCCCTCCTTACTCACCTGCTTCGATTTCCCGCGCTGCCATTAACAGAATTCCACAATTTTAAAGACGAATTCAAGTTAATCATTCAGCGATTCGTCCTTGCTATCAAATTACGTAAGTATCTTCGATCTTTATCCATTCCACGATCACCATCGAACCACGAACTCTAACCTCCGAACCCCAGACCAATTTTGTACGTCGTGCTTCACTTTGAGTCGTGTTGTGATCGATTTTTGATCGTCACTGGTTATTGTTGTTGTTGTGATTAACGAACGCACAGTAGTGAATTAGATTTATGATAGATCGGAGATATGTTGAATTAGTTTTCGAATGATTTGGTGGTATGAAAAGATGATGAACTTCACGAATAGGATGATGGATTTCGTGGTGTTGGCGTTAACGGGTTATTGGGTCTGGTGAGTTTTTGCGTGAATAGGAAGTCAGCGACTTAGTGGATCTGAGCGTTCTAAGATAACTCACGACCTAAGGGAAGCTGGATGACCTTCAAACTCGCGACTTAACATATCAACGACCTATCTTTTGCGGCATAGGTTCTAGGTCGCAACCGAGTTAGGACTTGACAAATTTGCATTGCCTTTGAAATTTTTAACTTGCACAGTGCGACTTAAGATAACTCCGACCTATGTTAGGTCGCTGGACGACCTAGGACTTGTAATTGGGAAAATTTGACTGAACTTGATTTTGAACTTTGAACGTTGAACCGCCTGGACTTTGTTGCATCTCTTTACAGATAGTTTTAAATTTAATGCTAATAACCTGTTAGACACAATATCTGCAGAGAATTGGGACGAATATACTGCCATTGACTGCCCACATCGAATGATAGATTAGTCTATAAAGAATAATCAATCTTAAATGAACTGTGCGAACGAAATGTTGTAAACCAACCAATCCAAGTGAAGTATTAAAGCAAAACTAAAATAGTCGACTAAAGCTGATTCGTTTGCATTAACACTACACTTGAGTTTTTAAATTAACAAGTCCTGAAATCTCATAATCGACCAATTGTCAACTAGTTTAATTTCAGTTACGTTTGCTTTCTATTTTTGTTAGTTCTGCACAACACTTTACACTTTTTAGGAAACGTGCACCTTCTTATTTGAACGTCCAGTTCCTTGTATAAAACGACTTCTCAACAAGAAGAAACAGAATCGGCTGAAGAGACTTTCCCAATTGCTACTCCATTGGTTAATCCTCCAGAGAGAATTTCAACCATGCTAACATACAAAGTTTTCCGCCAACTATGCACTCTGTTCGGCATTGCTGAAGCAGATACCATTCTTCTTGAGAGAAGCGACACTGCCGATATACCACCTTCTGGTTTTGTAGCAGTTAATCGTCAAATGTGCACAAGTGGAGCCATCCCTCCTTTTAACGACTTTCTTCAACGGCTTCTTCTCCGACTAGTTATCTCTCCCTTCCAGCTGCACCCCAATGGCTATGCTATTCTGATGGGGTTATGTGTGCTATTCGGAAGGACGTTGGATCGCCTTCCGAGTTTTGATGAAGTTTGCTATTTGTGCACATTTGCCAAAAATAAAGATCATCCTTCCATCATTCTTGTGAGAAGCGCTAGGAACCGTAAATTAATAATTGGCCTTCCCGAAAGTGCTCACGGTTTTCTAAGCCAATTTTTCTTCGTTCGCTGTCCTCCGGGATTCTATGCTACCTGGAGAGCAGGAAGTAAGAGCATTTATCTTTGTTCCTGATGTTTTTCTCTGAGCTTTTCATAGCCTGAGTTGTCAAATGTTAACTTCGCCTTTTACTTTTCAACGCTTCCTCCTCCTTCTAGGGATTCCGGTCATATACCAACTTTCGAGAGGCTTAAGGCTGTGCCAGTTGAGGAGAGAGGCATTCAATTTCTGTTGAAAGACGAATTTTTGCATCAATACGGACTTTTGCATACCTCTCGCTTTACACATCCTCATGAAATCCCTCCCCGGCTAGAGCATCGGATGCCCCAGTTTCTACCGACACATCCATACCAAAAGGCCCTGCTCCCGTGGCTTCACTAGTGAAATTCTCCACTTCTGTTGATGTTGCGGGGCCATCTGACGAACTTGCCCCGGTTATTGAGGAAGAAGAGCCTCAGGGATCTCCCCAACGTTCACTGAAATCTAGCGAAGAAGCTGAGAAAACCAACCCTGTCAAGCAGAGCAGGGACGACACTTCCGAAGGATCAAGCGACCTCTTTGCCACCTCACAAGAGATCTTTAAAGATGATCCTATCACTACCGGGGTTTCTTCTTCGGTGGTCGAGGCGACTTCTACTCTGCTACAGACTCCGTCGACCCAAGAGTTGACGCTAATTACTACACCCACAACTACTCCACAATTAAAGAGTGGTTCGTAGTTTGCCGCGCGTAGCTTGCACATCACACACACTTAGAATCTTTCGGCACTTTTATGCTTCTGACTCTTTGTACTTTGAAGAATTCTAAAGTTGTGTTTTTTCCAATTTCAGGTTCTTCAATGAAGCGAGGTGGCTCGTATTATGATGACTTCCAGCGATACGGGAGACGCGGTCAGTATGACTATAAGCGCTATCTTCCTGATCACAGAGAGACTGATGAAGAGAGGGCCGCTCGGAAGGCTCGGGAGAGACGTGCCCATGAAGAACGTTATGGAAGACCGGATGACCGATACGATTCTTCCTACAAAGAGGGTGACTCCCACAAACGCAAATCTCACGATGACAGAGGGAAGAGTCACATAACTGATGACCCAAGTAAACAGCTAAAGTCAGTGAGCAACCAATGCCTGCAACTTCTGAAAATATTACCGCTCCTATTCCTTCTCAGTCTCCTGCCCCCTCCCGTACTGATATCCAAGCAATCATTAACAGGCCTTCTTACCAAGTTGGACCAGGTCCAGCCACTCTCCAAAGTCGATTTCCAAATTGGTGCTTAAAAGGAGTTCACTTTGACCTTGACCTGGTTCCCATAGATAAAAATGCCATGTTACGGAACCTTGATGCCGTTAGAATCGACATTGAGAGGATGTCAAATTGGCAAAAACTTGTTGATGAGCTCCAAAGGGTGAATCGGGCCAATCTCGAAGCTATGCTGACCATGGAGAATGAAAAAACCGAATGGCAAAAGACCCTTAAGCAGCATGATGCAGAAATGAGGAGCATTGCCGATTATAATGAAAAACTTGAAGCGGAAGTTAGGAAACTCAAAGAGGAGCTTGCCACTTCCTCCACTTCTTATTCTCAAAGGGAGAGTGTGCTCAAACAGCAGGTGCGGGATGCTCATGCTGCGCAAAGGGATGCCGAGGCCAAGGCTGATGAGCTGAAGCAAATTGTAGAGGGCTACCGTACTGATATTAGTTACGAGGGAAAACTAACTTTCAGGTTGCGGAAATTGAAAAATTGAAAGCTCAACTATCTAAAGTTGAAAGAGAGCGAGATGAGGCTATTGCTGGTAGAATTGCAGCTGAAGAAACTCATGAAGCTACCAAAGCTGACATCGGCTCGACATTATTTGAATTCTATTTGCAAAGTGTGTTAGGGCGTAGAAGTCTTGCATTTCTGGGTCCCAAATATGAGGTTACCCTAGCTGAAGTATGGCAAGCCGCGCTTGATATGTTTAAAGGCACCGGGTACACTGAAGAGGAGCTAGAGGCGCACTAGTTAGACTTCGAAGCTCGCGCAGCTCTTGCTAGAGGGAAGGAGCAACTTGCTAGATCGCGAGTTGAAATGATAGGGAAAGAACATCAAAAAAAGGAACAACTTTGACTGCCCCTGTCCCTCTTTCAACTTCAGTTGATGTTGACATTGCTGGTTCTAGCTCTCATACACCGATTCCTACTAAAGCTGATACCGGAGCCATAATTACACAAGCCGTAGATGAGCCACAAGAGAGTGCTGAAGCTCTAGACTACGAAGTTGATGTGATACCACCAACTTCTCCAGGTAACCCTAATAATGCTCAGGGGGACAACTTGCTAGTTTCTCATGGATTTGACGAGCTTCTTGACTATTTCTTGAATCTCGACGAGCCATTGTCTCCTCTTTTTGCAGGAAATACTAACACTTTTAACTTTTCCTTTGTAGAGAAAGCGCCGAGCGTCATTCAAACTTATCCACCTCCAGTTACTGTTCCTCTGCCTCCCCCAATCACTCCTACTCCTCATCTGGGATCACAGGAAGAAATAATAGGTGCCCTTCGGGGCTTGGATGATCCAGCTGCTTCGCAAGAGCAAAAGGACGAAGGACTTGAGGGAGGTGAGATACCTCCGGAGCGGACTCCTTCTGATGACATAACTTTGTCTAAACTTGTTACTCCAGGAAGTGAATCTTCTTCAAAGAGGAAAAAGAAGCGCGGAATATCAAAGAAGAGGAGGAAGAGCATCATTGCCACTGAAGAGGAACCGGAAGTTGAACCAGTTGTACCTCCCTCTCCTTCTTCCCTCATGCCTAAAGATCGACCCAAAAAGCTAACCATCCGGCTGGGTGAAGGGTCCAAAGGTGGCAAGAAGAAATGAAGATTCCAGTTTTTAGCTTTTTGTTTTTTGCACGTACTAGTCGGGGATTGTGCGGGTACCGGCCCCCGCTTTCATTATCTCGAAACTTGTATCTGTAAGAAATTGTAGCAGAATTGAATAAAATGATCCTTTATTTGTACAAACTTCTTGTTTGTATTTGAGAATGCATTTATTATTCACTTTTGTACAAGTTTCTTTGCACGATATTGCAGTGAGCTTGTGGTATACTGTTCGAGCGCAATTTTACCGATGTAGTTATACCATGTTGCCCCTATACCATAAGCTCGTTGCAATATTTTATATTTTGAGGGGACTTGTACTTTTATTTTTTAGAGAATAATTATTCCATACTTGGAGGAATATTATTTCGTTAAAAAACAGAGTACAACTCCCTCCAAATAAGTTTTTACGCTTCATCCTTCGAAGATATCACTTTTTCTTTTGTGCATATACACATTTTACCAAGTGAATTCTTCTATGTGGTAAAGCGGGTATCTGAATGGTACTTTAACTTCTTTTTGAGAAAGAGAATTTTCCAGAATAGGTGGATCGTTCTTCCTTTGAGAGTTAAAGTGTGCCTTTGAAGATGGCTGCTTCCTCTGAGGAGGGCTTTTTCACATTTCAACACTTGGAAGTTTTATTTCAATCTCGGTGAAACGTGTGCCTCCGAAGAGGTCTTTCTGCTTGCTTGTGCCTCGGGGAGGAGGTCTTTTCATTTCTGCCTCTGGGAAGTGGTTTTTATTTTTCCCTGTTCGTTGGGAAGCGGGCCTCCGAAGAGGGCTTTCCACATTTCAACACTTGGAAGTTTTATTTCAATCTCGGTGAAATGTGTTCCTTTGAGTAGGGTTACTTCCTGGAAGTTTGGAGTTTCTTTCTCTCGGTTGGACGGATTCACGGGAGTGTATCGACTGATCAGTCCGCAACCTTGTATCGAGAAAGATCTCTCTTTTTCTGGTTTGGCCTGCTCGAGATCTTTGATTCGGACTCTAAAGAGTAGCATTGGACTCTGAGGAGTAGCGTTGGACTCTAAAGAGTAGCATTGGACTCTGAAGAGTAGCGTTGGGTCTCCGAAGAGAAGCATTTGGACTCTAAAGAGTACTTTGGACTCTAAAGAGTAGCGTTGGGTCTCCGAAGAGAAGCATTTGGACTCTAAAGAGTACTTTGGACTCTAAAGAGTAGCGTTCGACTCTAAAGAGTACTTTGGACTCTAAAGAGTAGCGTTGGACTTTGAAGAGTAGCGCAGGGTCTCCGAAGAGAAGCTTTTAGACTCTAAAGAGTACTCTGGACTCTAAAGAGTAGCGTAGGGTCTCCGAAGAGAAGCATTTAGACTCTAAAGAGTACTCTGGACTCTAAAGAGTAGCGTTGGCGCTTGTGTCCTTATACCCTGCGCTTCTCAGCAATTCCTCACAATTACTTAGTACATGTCCCGTTCTTTCCTTTGTTTTTGCTAAAGAAATGTGCCTTATTGCTGAATGAATCCATGGGTAGATGCAAGCTGCTCCACCGGATGTTCGTTTACACAAACGATCGTGGTTGGTCAGCAAAGGCTCAGAACTTTCTTATTAGAAAGGTACCCTCTTTGGTGGAGTCCTCAATCGTTTGCAAATTGCACTTCTTTCGAAATACTTGAATTCGGAACATTTTTCACTTGCCATTCGTTTATTCCATGATTTGTAGGGATCGCTTTGCTTTGTGATGTGTTGGATGAGCAAGCTTTATTTCGATAGCCTGCAATACTAAATCGAGATTTTTAGTAATATTTGCATATCGAAATGATACAGGCATTTTAACGGCATTAAAGAATACAAGATTTATAATTGCTCATTACTTATTCACATCACATTTACAGTGGTTAACAGCACAAGAATTATACATTCATGATCATTTTACAAAGTTAAGCAACACTATTAAGTAAAATATGGGTGTAAATGAGTGTTATTCATGATTTTGCGATTCACGTGTTAGTCAATGACCAGCTTCTCAGATTCTTGCTCTGTAGTTCTGTTGCTTGAACCGGGTCGGTAAGGAGGACATGGTTGCCCCTGAGTGGATGAGGTTGGGTAAATTTTGTCTTTCTTCACATATTGTTGAAGTTTATTCTGTTTCAGCAATTCTTCATTCACACTCTTTAACTGGCGACATTGATCAGTATCATGACCGGGTTGGTTGTGAAATCGACAGAATTTCCCATTTTGCACTGCCCCTCTTCCCATCTCAGGTGGTTTAGGGTACTTGATAACATCCTTTGTTGCCAAGAAGATTTTTTCCGGTGTATCAATTAAGGGGGTGAAATCTGAAGGGTTAAAACGTCGAGGTTTTTTCTTATTCCCCTGCCTTTTTCCTTCATCACTCTCCCTTTTCTGGTTTCCAGATCCTTTCTTGTTAGAGATGACATCGTTATTCTTGATTTCGGCCACCACTGCTTTTACTGGCATTGAGAGGTTTTCTAGGCGTATGAATTCGTCGGCCTTTTTATAAAACTTCTCGAGTGAGTTTGGTTCCTTCATTTTGATCCACACCCCGAATTCACTTGACTTGTCGATGGCCCGCATTAAGTATGTTAGGATCATTGGGGTTCCGCGTAGTCTACCTCAGCTGAAGCTATATTAAAACGGTTTAAAAAAGACTTGATAGATTCTCCGGGTGCTTGTTCTAGACTGGACAATGACATTATATCTTTTGCCTTTGACGCATACAATCTGAATTGTTCTTTAAATTTTCGGGTTAAATCGGAGAATTGATCTATGGATCGAACCGGTAGCTTAGTGAACCAAAGCAAAGCCACCCCTTCTAAATATAATGGAAAATATCGGCATTTAATCTCATCTGATGCTCGTGCCCCAGTCATATGCCAGTCGTATCTGTATAGAAATTGGTTAGGGTCACTTGTCCCTCGATAAGCCGGGATGGTAGGAGGTACAAATTTCCTGGGATACTCCGCCTTTAAAAAAATTTCAGTGAACGGAGTCTTGCTCGGAGCGAACCCCCAATCGTTTTCATCCTCATGCCTCTGCATGCTTTCTTTCATGATTGAGCGGACCATTCCTGATAGATACTCCTCATCGTTTTGAGACTTTGCCTGGCAGAAGTTAGCTGCCCTTTCAGAAGTTTGAAAAGTTGGTTGTGGCCTTGACCCTTCAGCTTGGGAAGGTGCCCTTGCAGCGGTGTTGCCTGCTCTGTGAGGAATACCTTTCTCTTGGGGGTCACGGGCATCTTCAGCATAGATTGTTTCATTATCCCGTCGTTGGTGATCTGCCTCAAGCAGTGCGCTTAACCTATCCATAATCAAGGCATTCTGGGCATTCTAGGCTTCCAACTGCGCATTCTGAGCATTCAATCGTTGATTCAATTCCAAGATTACGGCGTCCAACTCAGCTCGAGTAACTTCAACAGTTGGAGCTGCTTGACTCAGAGGAGGAGAAGTGGCGGTGTTCTCTTGAACATCATCAGACCTGGCAGATCTACGTTTCCTTCCGGGAGCCATAATTTCTGTTAGACTTCTGGTCTTAAAGGAGATTCATTCCTCAAAGTTTGGTGAAGCAAAGATGTAAATACCCTGAGTTCAATTCTCAGTGAGAGCACCAAAAATGTTAACGTGAAAATCGGACGCTAACACCCCGGTGTCAATTGAAGTTGGATGAAAGCACCACCTGTGTACACGGGAATTACAAGCAAGTAGAGAAAATACAGAAAAAACAGAAAAGACAACAATATTTATAGTGGTTCGGCTTAGAGTAAGCCTACGTCCACTCTAACTCTCTTTATTACTGAATTTGATTACAGCTTTACAACAATCTTCAATAACAACACACTTTAGATCAGTAGATCAAACTTTGATAGAGAATAATCTTCCGAATTCATGTTGAATGATGTAGATTTTCTCTTGGAGATCGTCGTAGTGTCCTTGGTGTTTGGAGTACTTGAAGTGTTGAGTGAGTCGAGGATTCTGTAGAGTATCGGCGCTTGAAATGGTCGGCCAAAAAAGTCCTTTGCTAGTTGGAGTTAGGGCTGTATTTATAGGAGTGACTCTGAGCATGATTTTCTTTCCAAGTCTTAGGTTGTAGACGACCTAAGTTAGGTCATAGGTCGTAGGTCGGCGATGACCTAAGGAATCTCTCGTATCTGTTGCTTCTTGAACTTGTCTTTATCTGCTTAGGTCGTGTGCAACTTATCATAGGTCATAGGTCGCGAGCAGTTTTAAGTTGTGGTGGGGCAAGGTCGTACTCAACTCTGGAACGGGTTACGGGTTAGTAAGTTGTAGGTCGTAGACGACTTATGAGAGTAGTTGGCGATCTTAGAACGCTGAGGCATTCAATGTAGCGACCTAGGCTAAGTCGTTAACTCGTTAGGTCGCTAAGACAATTATGCCGTTAGGTCGTTGAGACTATTAGGTCGTCAGGTACTCTTAGGTCGTTGGGCTGCTGAGTTATAGGTCGTGGAGTTTTAGGTCGTGGAGTTTTAGGTCGCGGCAGAAATAGGAGTTAACAGCCATATTATCGATAGGAGTTTCTTAACTCTTAAACCTGATAAACAGACACACTATTGTTTTAAATAGGGTAAATGAAATAATTTTACCCAAATTATTTTTATATATAAAGGAAATAATTTTTCTTAAATCATTATAGTATATATGGATGCTTGTTTGTTAGAAAATGATAATATTAAATTATTGTCAATATATAAGAATTGAATAAGAAATTGAAATAATAACCAAAGATTAAGGAATAAATTAACAAATAAGATTTGTAAATATAAACTATAAATGTAAATTATAGTGTGATTAATAATTAAAATAAGATAAAATTCCAAAGTAATGTGTGAATATAAATTTAAAGAGTTTGGAATTTAAAATCTTGGGAATGTTTGAAATGTTTTTCCAAAGATTTGAAGGAAATAATGGAGTATAATTTTGGAAAATATTGATGAATGGAGATTGTTTTGGGAGGTATTTGTGGAAGTAAGCAAGCACTGAACTCACTTCAGTCGCTGGAAAATAATCCTGATGATGATGGCCACATCATCAGGATTCATTTTCGAGTTTCTAAAGTGATGGATTTGCTACCAGGATAGTTGGTTATGATATTGTTTGGGCACGTTGGGTATACAAGTTGTTTTAGAAATTTCAAAAGGGAATTTTGTTTTGGTAAAAACAAGTGTTTGGAATCTGGAGATTTGATTTGAATACCAAGTGGGTATGTGTAGTTATCATTTCAAAAAGGTTTTGGAAATGAAACCGGGCAATTGAATTCTAAGAAATTCTATTTAGATAATGTGAAAAGTTTAAATGAATCAACTGTTGAACTTATAAAGTAAAGTTGATATTAATAAGAAGAAATTGGAAATTTTAATCCGGGAATTAAAATTTAACTTAAGCGAATGAAAGTGAAGAAAATATATTTGAATTTAACTTGAGATAAGTTGAATAAAATTGAAATTTAAATTGAATTAAATTGGATATAAAGTTGAAAGGTAAAATGATTATAATTGTGAAATGAAAATTTATACCTTAAGCTAGTAAGTGTTATATATATAATCTGAAATTGTGGTTATGAGATGAAAGGACTCTAATAAGCAATGTAAGCTTTTAAGTAAATTAATAAGTTTTGAACTCATATATTGAGAAATAAAATTTAGTTAAATTTGGATTGAATTGAATCAAAAGTCAGTTGTGTCATGAATGATATTAAATGGAATTAAGTCTATGCTTAATAAAACTTAAAAGAATGGTATGTAATTAGATTTAACTGAAGTTGAGTTGGAATAAAACTGAATTTAAATGAATTTAGTCGAATTATAGATAATATTGAATGGAATAAAATTCTACTCAAACAAATAAATGTAAATTAAGTTTCTATTGAATTAGAATAAATAAGCTTCAGAAGCTTATAAAAGAATTGAAAAGCACTGGAAATATATATATATATATATATATATATATAACCCCTAGTTAAAGTAAAATGTGAATATAATTGATTGTAAATAGATGGGGAAGAATGAATATTAATAAGTGAGTAGCTTATAAAAATTTAAAAGGGGAATAACTAAGCCTGAATAAAAGTATTAGTATCCTGGAAAAATCCAAACTTGTGATATTAAGTAAGAGTGAAGTCAAGAAAATTAAATAAAATGGTTTTAAAGATAGAAAAAAAGAGAAAATCCAACTCAAGCATAAATTGAATGACCTTATTATTACTAAATTCAATAATGAATTTTTAATGTAAATTAAAAATTAAAAATGGATAAAAGAATAAACTAATCGAATAAATTAGTAAAATAGATGGGATTTGATCAAAGGAAAAATCAAATCGAAGATTTGAATGGAAGTTGGAGGAATAGAATAAACTTAAGTTATTGGGTGAAATAGTTTGAAGAAAATAAGTAACTTATGTAAATTGTGAGATGGGTATTTAATATTGGTTGTCGAGTTTGATAAAATGGTTTCGGATCAAACTTTTAAGAAATGAAAGAAAATGCAATGGAAAGCTTGTGAATAAGTTAAAATGGGATGGGATTAAGGGTAAATTGAGTTGGAATCAATTTAAATGGTTATAAATCTTAAGTAATTATTTATTCACATTAATATTGTCGAATTGCATAAGGAAATGGATCTTTTGATGTAAACGAGATTGGATAAAATCCTATGAGTTGTTAGAAGTGCTATATGATGATTTTGAATCAATTGGAATGAATATGAGTTTGTTTTGCTTAGAATGAATTAAATATAAACGTGTAAGTTGTAAATCACTTAGACTAAATGAAATGGTTTGGAAATTGGTTGTAAGCAATTGTAATAAGTATCGGAACCTTATATGTGCTTATGGAAATTATATAACGTGCATTATAAGTGAAATTTATGTGTTAGCCATTGAAAGTAAGTAAAATGTTAATAAATTTCATATATTTAGTACTTGTATGTTTGAATTGAGTAAGTACAGGTGCCAGGAAGCCGTTTGGTTGGATTTGATCGCGCAAAATGCTAAAATAATAAGCCGCTTGCTTAAAAATGCTAAATAAAGGTATGCCTATGCAATAAAAATAGGAAATATGAATTGTTTTTTATTTTTCCGACCGAGTGGGTCGATGTATATATATTTATATCTCTTGTCAAATTGCAAAAGCTCTTCCGTACAAAGGAGACTCTACCAAAATTTTCCAAAATTTTTGGGAGTTAGATTTATTTTTAAAATTTTCACTAACGGCAAAGGATTTAAAAATAGTAAGCAAATAGATATGAAACTGAATATTGAAATCTAATTTAAAATTTTGTACGTAAAGTAAAGTAAATTGAAGAAATTGTTTGAAGAAACTAAAGGAAGAAAAAGTTTGCAAATAAACTTTTATTTGAGATTTTATATAAATTAGTAAGTGGAACTAATAAAAGGAAATGGTTAATTAAATATGGAATTGGAAATCCGGTGTAAAAATAAGGTGAATAAAATTCAATATGCAAAGTTTGAAAGCAAATTGATTTCAAATGGAATCGTAAAAGCAAAATGAATAGAAATGGATATAAACTTCAATAGTGAAGTGAAAATAAATTTAAGAGGTGTATAAAATATTTATATTGAATTTAAGAAATGAAAGGTGAAATTCTTAAGTAAAATTGGATATTGGAAATATATTCAAAGTTAATATTTGAATGAAGATTTAATAAAAGTGATAATTGGGGATAAGTGAACAAAAATCAAATTGTATGTGAATAAAAGAGAATGGATATAAATACGTAGGATGTACGTATATTGTTTTTATTCACATAGTAATTTGATCCAGATTCGAGCATAGAATTTCGAGATTGTTATATCGATCCGAGTTAGGATTTTTCACTCGATTTTCAACGGCTAACCCTGGATATGGATTTTGATTGATTCTGGAGATTCACTATCATAGTTATGACTATGCAAGGAGAATGACAGTTTCTGATCAAGAAACCAAATCTAAGTCCGCACTAGGAAGTCAGGTGAATGATACTAGTTCGGAAGTGAAATTGTGTGATCGAGCAAGTGATCGAATTTGATATTATGTACGAATGGTATATGTGCATCGTACGGGCTAAATGGAATGAATATTGAAATTTTGTAAAGAAGTCAGTAAAATAATTTTGAATGTTGTGATTGGATATTATTGCTAAGTAGAATATACAGGTATTATAAAGGAAAAGGAAAATTGGTTTTGATTTCTGAAGATGAATTTGAATTGCTCGACAAAAAGGTATGTGTTTAAATTTCTGTATGAAATTTGATTGGGTTTTTGATCGAGCCACTTGGCTTTTGTTTTCTTTTGGAATTTGGGAGCCCGTAGAGGCATTTTGTAGTTGTACCGAGCTAGCCGCGCAAAGGAGACGCTGGCAAAAAAATTCAAAAATTTAGAGAGTTAGAAAATTTTTGCGAAAATTGAGATAATTTACATTTGAATTTGAATTTAAATTTGAATAAGTGGAGTAAGTAATGTTGTTGGAAACTATGGAAGGTTTTGGGAAGTTGGTTGAAGTAATAGTGGGTCTTTAATAAAAAATATATATATGTTATGGCAAGTTAATAAAACTGTTTGGTTTTGGAAAATTGTAATGGGTATTGGACCATTCTTCCTAATTAGTAATTTCGGAGACGAAATTCTTTTCAGGGGGGAGGAATGTGACGACTCGGAATTTTTGAGCATTTAAAATTGGAATATTTAATTAATTTCAAATATTTAAAAGTTAATTTTAACTTGAATTACAAATATAACTATTTATTTACTGAATTTAAAGATTGGAAATTGGATAAAATAAATAATTTAAAGACGGGTAAAATGTCCAATCTGGAGTTTTAAGCCTATTAAAATTTGAAGGCTTGTAAAATTTATATTGATAGTACTGAAGATAGTAGAAGTATTAAAATTGAATTTGAAAGTGCTTTGTTAAGTTTTGGAATTTTATCGTTTAAATTGAATTTAAAAATACTTTTCTGAGGCACAGTCTCGGAATTCGACGAAACCAATTCCATTGGATCCGTAATATTTTATTATTATCGGATTTCAATTTTCGTAGCATTGGAGTTGTTGTGTGAGCATACGATAAGTAAACGCGCTGAAAATTTAATCGAGATTTTTTTAAAATATAAAATATAAAGGTTAAATCAGTATCCACCCTAGCATCTGATTTTCGTCGACCCAGTTGTCTCCTCTTCTCGATTAAAGCACGCTACCCTGTCTTCCTTTGGTTGCAATTCGATCCTTAAAGATACATCTCTATCGAACAAATCAGTTCGATCTCTAGACGAAAAAAATATAAATTATCTCATTCAAGAAACATGGCCGAATTCCCCTCTCTCGAAAATCGAATCTGCAAATCAAAGCCCTCGCGTAAATTTTTCCCTCTTTCTCCCTGCTATCCAAGATCGATCATCACAAATTGAAAGAAAAAAAGAGAATTTCACTGTACCGAGGTATAGCTACTCGCTCGTGCGCACGCGAGGCTCTAGAATTGAGGGAGGCGGAGCATCTTCTCGTTGAGGGTTGCGACCGAAGTTAGGCTAGGGTTACCGTTTCGGAAGCGGTGGCACGAGGGACTGTGGTTTGGGTTCAGCGAGGTTATGGGGAGGCGTAATCGCTTGTTCATCTAGGGTTAGGAGGCGTGTTTGACTCGTGTGCGAAGAGGATGGCACTCGCGTGGGTAGCAGCAGCGATGGTGGGAAGAAGATTCGATTTGGAAGGGATTTGCGGCGGCTTCTCGTTGTGTTCGAAGTCAAGATGTAGGGTGGTGTGCTCGGGTCTGATCAATAAGGTAACTAGATGTTATTTCAGTTAAGTAAGTTTAAACTCTTTGAATTTAATTTCCCATTTATCTATTATCAGCATATAGGTATATGTAACTCAGTATTTTGTTTTTCAGAAAAAAAAAGAAGAAAATGTTTAGTTATATAAAAATAATATAATTATAATAGGGATAATTTACAGTAAGGTAAGCTTTATAATATATGTATAATAATCGGTTAACTCTATTGTTAGTTAATATATTTATTTGAGAAATTAGGATATTTATGTATACCCTATTATAAATTTATAAGCTGGAAAGAAAAGAAAAAAATGTAAACCAGGTTAGTTAAATTGTCATCTAAAATTAGTTAATTAAATTTATTAAATGGTAATTTATTTTTAGATTGGTGCAAATGTTAATAAATCATATAAAATGTTTATACAAGGTAAATTGTGAAGAATTGTAACGAAACAAGCTGGTTTGGAAATGGGTTGCAAACGAAAACAAAGGTGAGTTAATCTCACTCATCTGGTGATTTAAATTTAAATGTTTAAATTTATATAATTGATTGATTGATTTGATTTGGTTGTTATATTATTTATAGTAATATATAATATACCTTGGAATGATTGATTTCCCGCATTATATAGCGGATGAGACCCTGTGCGCCACATAATAGCGGATGATATTTATTTAAATCCCATATACTGCGATATTCCACCTCGAAGTGGAATTGGTATTGTGCTAACGTCGGTGGATGCAGGGAAACAGGTTGGAGGGATCCAACTAGATTCCTCAAAATTATTTATATTGTTTAATATTCTCTATTATGAATATTCGATATTCTGTGATGAATATTATATGATTAATTGGAATATATTTCGGTACACTGTGTTATCAAAATATATAAAATTAGATTTTTGAAAGGAAAATAAAAGGAAGAGAATTTGAAGTGAAATAATTATAGAGAATGTAAATAAATTAAGCAATGAACTGGATAAAAATAATAGTGGTTTTGAAATTCTAATAAATAGATTCCATATATGAAAAATAGATTTTGAATAAACACGAAGATAATGTTTAAACTTCAATGTTATTATTTAAAAGAATAAAGCATTTATTTTAAATTTAAGATTTTATTTATTTAAAAGAATAAAGAAGAAATTTGGAAAATATGAAATTAATAAGTTTCAGTTAAAAGATTTAAAATCAAAACGAAAAATATATATAAAGTCTATAAATGGATTTTTAAATGAATTGAGTAAAGAAATTTATTTCAAATAGGGAAAATTGGAAATCAATTTGGAAATTGATTTAAGTGTTTGAAATTGGATATTTGGAAGAATAAATTCAAGGTGGGAATTTATTCGAGGAAATGATAAAATTTGTTTAAAGATAAACAATGATTTATTTTTAAATAATGTAAAGAGAAGTATATTTCCGTGGATAGCCAAGTACGTTTTCAACGTAAATTTTTAAATATAAGATAAAAGTTTGATGTTGTTTTAAAAAGCATGTATTTGAGAAAATTTATTATTTCTAAATGTTTAAATTCTAAAGTAAATATTTTTAAATCTATTATCGTAGTAATTATTTAAAGATGGCTTAGTATTTTGTTTTAAAGGAGAAAATCTAGTTTTATATTTAAAGTAACTTTATTTTAAATATTCCTAAAGTATTATATTTAATTAAGTATTAAAGTAGTTTTCTAAATTTAAATGTTAAAGCATATTTTACAATAAAGTATTTTTAAATTATTTTAAAAATCTAAAGTTTTGTGCATGGTGATTTCAGTAGAAATAGGAAATATTTGGGAAAGTTTATTATGTAAAAGGGAAGGTAATTTGAAACTGATTTCAAAAGGGTTGAAAGTGGAAATATATCTTGTGAAGATATTTTTGGGATTAATAAATAATTTGGAAAATTATTTATTGTTTGATGGTTGTTGTGAATGTTAATTGATAGTTAAATAACCGACTATCAATATTGGCCAAATGCGCTGATCGTTTCGAAGAGACCGGGATCGGGATTAATTTCTCAAAAACCACTTCGATCCAGTTTGTACGTTTTCGTGGGAAAAACAAGTTTGGATTCGAAGTTGGAGCAGTGAAGTGCAAGGGCTAGTCGCTACTAATCCTGAGGATATTTCCAAAATGGATGTAGTAGGAATAGTTCCTTCGGTTCCGTTCGAACCCGGGATGGACTTGTATGGATGAATGCTTTCGGAACATCGTTAGGTGGACCATGGGCATTCTAAGGGATATTTTCTAAAAGGTAACGCTTAGCCTCAAGCCTCATCAACCGGGAATGACTGAAAATCAAGGGTTATGCAGCAAAGCTAGGTGGGTAGCACCCATTCAGGGTGAGGTCATCCCGTCTAGATGTCCCTTTTTATTTTGGCTTAGTGGTGCGGTTGCTGATCCCAACCGTGGGGTGATCTCACTCGGGATTATCCAGTAAGGGGTAGTCCTGGTCTTGTGTTGCAGGGGGTTGGGAATGATCCTCGGTACAGTGATCTAGGCCATGTACCGTGACAGGTGGTACCCCAGTGCCTAGTCATTAGTTGGAAATCCATTCTCCCTACGTGCCTTGTACGAGTTTTGTTTGTATTACCCACTCTGTGGCTAGTAGCTGGAATTTAATCATGTAAAATTTCGGCTATTTTAATAAGTATTTGTATATAGACCCTATTATAATATCAGAGGATTTTATAAGAAAGTGTTTTAGCTATCATAAGGTAAAAATCTGGCATGTTTATTTGTGGCGTGGTCTTATGAGATGCTTTTGTTTTCAAAAGAATTTTTGAAACTTTAATAATCAATTTGAGTGTGATTTCTCACGTTGGTATTCCAGACTAACTCGGTGTTATTTAACTATAATGCTCGGGTCAGATCGAGTATTATAGAATACAGGATATGTTGCTGTAGAGCTCAGGAGACGAGCTGGATGGCGACACGTACTTCCGTACTTGATTATTATTCCGTTGTGTATCCAGTTGTATGTTATTAATGTTATTGAAATCTGATGATGTATTCTGATGATGTATGTATAAACAGATATAGTTTCCTTTTGAGTAAAGATCTTTTATTATCTATTATATTTTATTTCGCTACGATGGTAAGATTCTGATGTTGTTTTTTGTTTTCTCCTCTTCTACCACTTCTTCTTTAACCCATATGATTCGTATTTCTGTGCAACTTGAGTTGATTGATGTAGAATAGTGTTGACTCAAGGGATGCGGATTTGCGGATCGTTACAGGCCCTCTCTTCCAAACCAAAAATCATGTCTTCTGAGAGAGACTCTGACTTCTCATCAGTAGATTACAGCTCTCCATCATCCAATAATGCCTATTCTTCCCCTTCAAAAGTCACCCTACAATCAAACAAATCCACTTCACCATCTGCTCAAATGCCATATCACACGAGATATTCACCTCTTGGCAAAAAGGCTAAGAAGAATATCAACTTAGAGTCACAATCCGTGTATAATAAACTAGATGAGATATGTGATTACCAACAAGAAATGATCAGAGTACAAAAGGAAATGTACTACAAGTAAGAAGGATATAGCATGCATCTATGTTTTTCTAGAAAAATGTCTCTTTACAATATGCGAACACTCTCCAACAAAGAACCGTCTTCATAAAAAGTCACCCCGCTTCATTGAAACACCGAAAAAAGATGGTAATGTTACCCCCATGGAAACTTAGGGAGAAGTGACATCAAACACCGAACATAGTCATGTTCGTCCATACTGGTCTCCTCTTAATCCATCTTTCGAGCAAACTAAGATTGAGCCAAATTCGTGGGAAAAACAAAAATACCGTTCTTCTAACTCGTCTGATAAAAACTAAAGAAGTCTTTTATAAAGGAGAGCCACTTAATATTATAGAAAATAAGCATGTATATTCATGCTTGAATAATCGTTTGTATTTTTCATCATATTTAGGATTAAATTTTGTTTACATATAACAGAAATAGGAAGAAAAAGAATACCAATATAAAATAGATGAGGCAGACGTCTATCTAAGGTCATTGGAAAACATTTCATTTCAGCTCAAACGTCTGAATTTAAAACTAGACGTCTGAATAAGGGCTTTGGAAAATTTTGTCCTTCGTCATAGATGTCTGAAAAGTAACCCAGACGTCTGTTTGTTCTCTCCCGAATTTTAACATGCTTCAGTACAGATGTTTGAAAAGTAGGCCAGACGTCTGTCAATTCCCAATGGAAAGATTATCCCCTAACCGCAGATGTCTGAAATTCTTTCTAGACATCAGAACAATCCCTTTGTTTCAAAATTTTCCCTCGTCTAGATGTTTGACTAATAGTTCCAAACATCTGTTAGTCGCCTGAGCCCACAACTTTTCACCAACAAATATATTATCTTCTCGCCTTCTCTCAATTTTTCACGGTTTTCCATTTTCAAAACCCTAAAACCCCAGTCAATTTCCTCATAAATCTCAAACCAATGGCTTCAAAACCAAAACTCTCGCTGCTAAAAGAAAGAAGGCACTGTAAGACAAAGCTCTCAACCTTCTATTCATGGCTTTGTCGCTGACCATTACATAGATAAATGGATTGTTGAAAAGGAGCATGGAAAGCAAAATTTGCAGGATTTGGAGAAAAAAGCCTCTGCATTGTGGTCCATTTTATCCAATTCGTAGATTTATTCATTATGATATTGTTGATTTAATTGAAGATGCTAATATTTATCATCTAATCAACTACGATGATAATGTTGGAAAAATAGATCAATTAGCGGTATTTATTTTTCTTATCAATTTATGCTCTTTAAAAATTTGAAATCCTTCTGACAATGAAAATTGGATTTGGACAAGAGTTACGAAATAGTCAAAAAAATTAATATTGAAATGCTTGGACAAATTCATCGTTGTTCTTGCACGGGAACTAGATCACAAGATGTTCTCAATACAAGATATGCACTATGAGATACTATTACTCGTCTTATTTGGGAAGATGACATGCATAAATTAAAAACATCAAGCTTTCGTCCAAAAGCTCGATTACTTAATCGTATGCTTATCAACACAATCATCCCTAGATTACATAGTCATAAACAAGTATATGAAGATGATCATAAAGCTTTGTATGCTACATTTGGTCATATTAAAGTAAACTAGAAACAATACGTTTTTGAGCAAACTAAAAGCTTTTGGATGCGTCAACATCGAAGCATCATTTGAGCTCCATGTATCATGAGAATTCTATGATCATTTGGCATCCCTTGATATCTTTCCCAATATGAAGAAATTGCCATTGAAGATAGTGGAATTCGATTTATGTCTTTGATGCATCTTCCCAAAACTCCGCTAGAATAACACCTTTCTTTCAGTATCAATAGTAGCAACAACAACAACTCTCCAACTCGACCATCGCAATCTGCAGGACCTTTAGAACCTTCAGAGTATTACTTTGACTCGGAAATTCATGAAGCTAGAATTGCAGCTGGGCCAAGGGAGAACTATCGAGATGTTGCACTTCAAAACCAACGTCTCCTCTCTTTGAATCAAAAGGCGTTAGATAAAAAGATCTCTCACCTAGAATGATCTTTTTCTACTATAATGACCAAAGTATTAAAAACATTAGAAAAGGTCGTTTCCACTTTAGGGAAAGTAATGAGAAAGGTAAGGTGTCACTCCTCTTCACAATCTTCATCTTCTCCATCCCCGACACCACCACCACCATAGTTGTTTTAGCCAAGACCTTCTTCAGGCACAGGGCCTTTAGGTGATCCAGCACCACAGTCTCGTCCTGACAAGACACCAATAATTATTGATATTGAGGAAAGCGAAGATATATCCTGGCCTACACAAAACCATCTACACTATAGTCATTACACATTATTTCAGGGTCTCTCTATTCTAGAAGATAAGGAATACCATGATCATTCATTGTGGCAAAGCAACAAATATGATAAAGATTCCTCTCTCAGAGGATATATCCAATATCAGTAAGTTATCTTCTCTTTTCATTCATAAAAGAGTATAAACTTCTTGAGAACAATTTATGCTTGTATGGCTATGTTTGATATTATCTGTGACTCTGTAAAACCTTGTGTCTTTTGTGTTTTTTGCAAAATTTTGTGTCTTTTATATCTCTTTTTGATAACGACAAAGGGGGAGAGATATCTTATCACATACATGTAGAGGGCGGAATCACATTCAAGGGAAATTATATGCTTATTCGATAAGTGATTGCATAGTTTTCATCATCAAAAAGGGATGAATGTTAGAACCTCTATTCTATGGTTTTGATGACAACAACTATACAATCATACACATACAATATATTCCATCTATTTGCAGGTAAATGCTTCAAGAATTCACAATATCATGACTTGGAGATGGAGAGTAGAAGAAAAGAATCATTGGTATTAGAGAAGCTATTATAGTGTGTTATAATCATGATGGTTTGTAAAATCTCTTTTAGTATTTTTTACACAAAATTGCACATAAAAGATTTTACATGGTTTTCTTTATTTCAAACTAATTTTTGTACAAATAGATAGACATCGGATGTATGTTTATATAAGTCAGACGTATGGCTATGCCTTTGGATTAAATTATATACACTGAGACTGACGTTTGAATTTTTTGGACAGACGTCTGACTGGGTAATGGGCTAAAACCCTGAATAGATACTTGTTTCATTCTAATGGTTGCATCCATATCTCTTCAATGCATCTCTTCTTCCTCAAAGATTGTAGCCTTAGACCGAAGTAGAACATAATAAAGGTTGTTACTTCTCAAGGAAACTCTTGAACACTTACAAATATGTAAGATTTTGAGAAACAACTTACTTGAATTTTTGAATCTTTTCTCTTTACTCTGTGCATACTTTGATTTCTAAAAGCAATCAATACATCATTCTTATCACTTCCTAAAAACAAAGCTTCATAAACACATACTATTCACAGGAGGTTTAGGAAGATTTGTATTGTGCAGTCACAATCAGTGTTACAAAGAACACATACTTATCAAGAAAATACTTTTTGTATCAAGCCTATTCCTCCAGGTAAAGCAAGGGTTGTTTGTTAGTTTGAGGCCGAAAGGGAGCTTTGGGACTGGATGTAGGATGGAAGGTCTGAAATAGTATAAAAATACGGTGTAATTGTTTCTATACTTTTATTTACTTTACTCTGGAGGCTATACGTTAGTTTATATTACACTTGCATATTAGATATAAATACACGATCCATACACATTCAACTTCAATATGTATAACGTTCATGTACAACGTAATGATATGCATATAGTTAATGTATACACATATAGATATTGCATTTTAAATATGTAACGTACATATTTTCCATTCATATTTGCATTGGTTGTCCTAAAATATTATTTAAAAATATACATAAATGTTTATATATAACTTTAAAATATATTTACATATTAAATAAAATTAACTTTTAAAATATTTGATTTGGTTTTAACAAAGTCAATAAAATTTAAATTCAAATTTAATATCTAAAATATCTAAATTTGACTAGGTAAACTATTTTAAATTTCAAATTTAGATCTACAAAATTCATTTAATAAATATTTTAATTAATTAAAATAAATTTCTTATATTTTGAATAAAATTAATCTTTAGAAAAGAAGAATATATTTTAAATACATAAATAATTTAAAAATTTATAAACAATCAAAGTATGTAACTTACAAAAAAAACTAAATATTACAATAGTTTATTCAAAATTGGGTGTTGGCCGACATTGGTTTATATTAAGTGCAGGCTGGCATGAATGGGGCCATGCTTAGGTGTACTTGATCGGCTTGAGTTAGGTCGGAATTTGGTATGCTTATTGGCTAATTATACTTATGAGAAATTTGAAACATTTTGCCCAAAGACTATATTTCTGAACAGAGGTGGGCTTATCAAATCATAAAGATCCAACCGATCGGCTCTTTTGCTTTACATCTAATGTGTGTCACACATGATGATACACCATTAGCCAAGATGGTTCACCTTTCCAAGTATGGCAAGGGCACTCGCATTTCCAATGTGTGTGAAGTGTCGTTTTTATTGATTATACTTGTACATCTGAGATTAGATGACCTTTCGAAACTAGCAATTGAGACTGAAGGGATAGGTATTATCAATATCCTTTATATTTATTATTTTCATTCTTTATCGAAACCTTAAAAGAATTTGCTGCCATTAAAAATAATTAAAAAGCTCTGAACTTTTCACATTTTTCCTTCCCGAAAAACAGTAAGTTTCTTTTTTCCTCCTCCTTCGTCTTGGACATTGATCCTTTGATGGGGGTTTGTCCATGAAAAATGTGTTTTCCTTTTTGGCTTTTTTCCTCACTATCTAAAGCATTGTTGATGAGTTTTGATTCAAAGTTGTTGCTTGGTCGGAATCCTAGCTTTTTAGCTCTTCTTTTGGATGTCGATCAACCATCGCTTCCATGTTAGTGGTGGCCAATCAATGTTATTGATCTTTCTAGTAGCCTATGTTTTCTAAAAAATATATTAATGTTGGGCAATAGTTTAGGCCTAAATTAATGGCCAGAGCTTTAAATAAAATGCAAAAATAGTAGATATAGCCCTGAGGTTTGTAACTTTGCTTAGGAGCTTGAGCCTTGAGTTGGTCTTCATGGGATATCCAACTTGGGCATGCTATGAGGACGGTTGTCCCATCTTCTACTGGGGAATTTTCCATGAGGTCTAGCTAGATTTATCTATGGGGCTATTGTAACATAACTAGGCCCTTTGTATTTCAGATGACAACTTATGGAACTGCCTCGATCAACGTCTCTGATCTCAAAGCTTCTAAACATATGGAGGGAAAAGAGAACCTTGTGGACAATCTAACATGGCATGGCTGTAACATTGAGATGGTAAGGTGTCCCATAATTGCTGACCGATTATATTGTTCCTCTCTTGGCTTCTTTGTTAGGTCTCTTTGCTACTTCAAAGTTAGGGTCATGCTACCCCTTCTTTGTCTTCAAGTTTTAATGCTTACAAGCTTGCTTCTAGTCAATCGACTCCCAATAGTTGTTGGTTCCTATGCGAGGTTTACATGGCCTACTCAAACCTAAGCCTTCCTAAGATGAATGCTAACCTTGTAGAAATGATCTTCAAGCCGGAGAAGGAAGTTAGGTAAAGCATTGATATCAATGTCCACTTTTAAGTAAACATTAAGCTCGCTACATGGGCATTCTCAAAAAAGCCTCCTCGGGCTAGATAGGAAAGTATTTTTTGTCCCTTATGGGGTTAATCAGAGCTAAGGAACACAAAGATCCGAACCCCAAGTAAGTTCCCCTAGCTTCTCTTTTTTCCTTTGCCTCTTTCCTTTCCTTCTATTTTTATTTTTCCTTTGATAGGGGCTTCCCTCGACTATGTCAGCATTAGTTTTAGGATGTTAAATGAACACTTAAACCTACTAAAGATGGCCTCTGCCAATATCTGAGATCTGAGAGTCTCAATGATTAATGGGTACCTCCGTCGGTCGGCCTGATGAGGGAAACCTATACAATGGTTGTAGGTAGGACCATCCCTGTGACGCCCCACTCCGAGAGCCTCGTTAACAAAGAGTATTATATAGATAATACTGTCGGCTAACGCGGACAATAGAGTATAATGGAAGCGACCATGTGCAATCTTACCTTAAGTATTCACTAAATATGTCGAAAAGTAGAAACACATTAAAATTCGACCTATTCAATAAATATTTAAAGCAAAACTACAATGGCTATAGGATCTATCAGAAGAAAATATAACAACTCAAATATAAGTTCTAGTGGTCCAGTGGTTTCGACATAGTGGATGTTGCTACATTGTGTTGTAGTGGCACCGGATCGATTCCCAGCGGCCACAATAATGAGACATAAGTGGTCTGGGCACTATAAAACCAGTCTAACCAAAGGCCAGGAGAAACATAGTTTCCTTGGCCCCAAAGTTTAGTCAAGTTCTAGTGGTCCAGTGGTTTCGACATAGTGGATGTGGCTACATTGTGTTGTAGTGGCACCGGATCGATTCCCAGCGGCCACAATAATGAGACATAAGTGGTCTGGGCACTATAAAACCAGTCTAACCAAAGGTCAGGGCGACATAGTCTCCTTGTCCCCAAAGTTTTGAAATAAATCAAATTTTCAGAATCATGTCTGTTCCTCTCTCTCCTACCCACGTCCTATCCCATTCATCCTCCCCTACCAACTGTACTATCCCCATACTTCCTGTCCTTCCCTTGTCCTCTACCCCTATCTCTGCCAACTTCACCACCATTGACCCCGTCCTTACTCTCCCATCTATTCCATCTGTCCACCTCAACTCTTCTGTTCTCCCTTTGACCACTGCCTTTTGTGATGTGGCTCCCCTGGTGCCCCATCCCTCTGTCTCTGCCCCTACTCCACCAGTACCACTGCCACTTGTACCTCCTGACCCTCCTCCAACTCTGTTGTCAACCAACTCGAATCCAACATCATCCTTTGTCTCGTCCCATCCAACTCTTGGTCAACAGAAATGGACTTCCCTTTTTAAGCATAAACCGAAGAATGCGGGGAAGTACATCCCTGTTGATCTGGTCCCGGAGTATGAAAATAGCATGTTGGTGCCTCCGAAGGTGGTTTTAGAAGCTGGTGACTTGATATGGAAAGACTCTCTGGTGGGATTCTTCTTGGATAAGCCGCTTTCTTACACTGCAGTTGTTTACAGACTTAAGTTATTATGGAAACTTAAGGGGTCAGTTAGAGTAAAATCTGATGGTACAGTATTTTTATTCAACTTCTCTTGTGATGATGATAGAGAAAAAATTCTACAGTGTGACCCAGTTATTATTAAAAACAAGCTGTTCATAATTAAGCCATATGATGCCTCTGTTAGCAATATTAGTGGTTCTGTTCCTTCTGTTCCTGTGTGGGTTCATTTCTATAATCTGCCTTTATATGCATGGTCTCCTCTTGGTATAAATTGGCTGAGTAGCCACCTTGGCAAGCTTTTGTGTATGGATGAGATGACTGAGAAACAGAATAGAATGAGTTATGCGAAATGTTTGATAGAAGTAAAACCAGAAAAAGAACTCCCGCATGAATTCCTGGTTAAACTGGTTGAAGGTGGGTTTCAAAAAATTTATGTCCGGTATCAATGGAGGCCTGATGTTTGTTCTAAATGCAAGAAGTTTGGACATACAACTGATAACTGTGATGCTGTTGTAACTGGTAGCTCAAGTTATTTGAAAGAAATAAATAAAAATGATAGACCCCCTCCTGGAGAAGAAAAAGTGAACAAGGTTCAAGGGAATAGAAACTTCAATCCTCCCCTAAATTTGAATGAAAGAACATGGCAGAAAGTTGTAAAGAAGAAATCAGACATTCTTATAAGGAATAAAGACAAAAATATTACTGTTGGGGATAAGGTAGATGTGTATTCTGAAGTAGAGGAAAATAGAACTCAAGTAATTCAAAATGATGAAGGGAACAAGCAAGATCATGTCAATAATAATGTTGAAACTTCAAAAGAACCAGGGGAAATAACTGATGAAGACGTGGTGGATATCTGTATTCCATTAGAGTCTGAAGAAGTTAATGAATTAGGGAAAGGCAAAAATTTGGAACCTGTTGTTGATGTAACAGTTGAAGACATATTGTTAACTAATAAATTTGATGCTCTGATGGAGCTTGAAGACACTGATAATGTGTACGCAGTGCTAGAGGAAAATGACAATAGTATAGAAGTAGAAGAGCAAGATACAAAGGGAAAGAAAAAAAAACTCCAAGCAAGGCTGATTGTATTCAACTACTAGCAGAACAAGGTGGTACCAAAAACAAACATGTTAAAATAAAAGCAAAAAAACAAGCAACCCAACAAGAAATTCTGTCAAGTCACAATTCTGATTTTAGCAGTGGTAATAAGCAGTGTGAAAAGGAAAAAAACAAGTTAATTGAAGAAGCTACAACATCTAATGGTATGAAGATCCACAAGTCTCAAAATCAGGCTGATCAGTATGCCTTGACTGCAGCAGACAACATGCACAAAATACCAATGACATGCACAGATGTCTCTTCTCTTCTTAATGATAATCCATCTCCTCCCAGACAATTTCAAATCAATCCTTATTCTCATATCATCCCTCCTAAGGCTTATAAACCTCCCAAAGCTTCAACCATTTCTTCTCAACCTGCCCAAGCATTATCCAATCAGTCTCTCATATCTCCATTAAAAGATGGACCTCTCAATAATGATTTGACCCCACTATCAGCATCTATTCCTAATTACTTGTCATCAAAGCATGCAGTAACAAGGAAAATGAAGTTAGAGATGCTTAATACCCCCAATCTCTGATGATGTCCACCATTGGGGCATGGAATATTCGTGGGGGTCATAACATAATCAAACTTGATCAATGCAAACATCTTATTGCTTCTAACAACTTATCAATCTTAGCTGTTCTTGAAACAAAACTGAATCTTCCTCTTACTCTTAAGGCTGCTGAATACATAAATAAAGAGTGGAAGCTCATTCATAACTTAAGTAATTCTCCATTTGGGAGAATTATGATCCTCTTTAATCCCCTTCACATCTATCTTACCTCTCTCCTATCCACTGATCAAATGATTCACTGTCATGCCCGTGATATCAATGATAATTCTTCCTATTATATTACCTATGTTTATGCAGCGAACTCTGCTAATGCAAGGAAAACTCTTCATGCAGTCATCCCATCTTTGCGGCAGAATACTCATCCATGGTTGATTATTGGTGATTTTAACTGTTGTTTAAATCTCTCTGATAGAGTTGGTGGGAATCCACTGACCCCAAATGAAATTCAACCATTAAATTCTACTCTGATGGAAGCTGATCTTATCCCGGTGAATTCTGTTGGGATGCAATACACTTGGAATAATAAAAGAAGAAATGGTGTTAGAACATTTTCTCGAATTGACCATTCCTTTTCCAATCATAAAGCCCTTCTCCAATGGCCTCTCCTGTATAATTTCCTTCCCCCTCCTATCCTCTCTGACCACTCCCCTCAAATCATTCACTTGAGAGTAATGGACATGAGAAGAAAATCAAATTTTAAATTTTTTAACTCTTGGGTTCTTGAACCTGATTTTGAACAAATTGTTACTAATGTGTGGAACAAGTCTAAAAGAGGTAATAGTATGTTTGTTTTGCAGGAAAAACTAAAGGACTTAAAGGCAGTTTTGAAGCAATGGGCATACAACAAGTATGGTAAAGGGAATGGTCTGAGTGCCTCTATTCTGTTGAAGCTTGGTGAAGCTCAGAAAGCAATGATGAATGATGTTAATAACTCTCAACTTTCTGAAGCAGAAGCTGCTCTCTCCAAGTAATACTATGAAGCGTTAACTGTAGAAAAAGAGATGATGCGGCAAAAGTCTAGAATTAAATGGTGGGATAAAGGTGACAGGAACAGTGCCTATTTTCATGCTTGCCTTAAAAACAATCAGAGCAAAGAGAACTTAATTACTGTTGTTGATAAAGATGAAGTTCATCATTCTTCTTCTGATGGAGTGCAACAAGCTTTTGAAAACTACTTCAAATCTCTGCTAGGTAATTCTAATAATTTCAAGCCTGATATTGAATCCATTCCTTCTAAAGTATTACCTAAGCTTGAACAGAATGAATATAATTATCTCTGTTCTGAAGTTACCACTGCTGAGATTCATGATGCTATGTTCTCTTTAAAAACTAACTCTTGTGGTGGTCCTGATGGAATGAATGCCTGCTTCTACACTGCCTGCTGGCCCATAGTTGCTGATGATGTTTGTAAAGCCATTTGTCTTTTCTTCAACAAATCCAAACTGTATAGGTCCTATAACTATACTAATATTGCCTTAGTGCCCAAGATCAAGAATGCTATACATGTTAAAGACTATCGTCCTATATCCTGTTGTAACACTATTTATAAGTGTATCTCGAAAATTATAGCCTCTAGACTAAGATTAGTCCTTCCCACTATTATTTCTAGCAACCAAGCTGCCTTCCTGCCTGGCAGAAGTATTCTTGATAACATTCTTCTTGCTCATGAATTATTTAAAGGCTACAATAATAAAAATTCTGCCCCAAAAGCTATGATGAAACTTGATATCATGAAGGCCTTTGATATGCTGCAGTGGGATAGCATTGTACGCATAATGGGATTTATGAATTTCCCTCCTCATTTTGTTGCTTGGGTTTATGAATGTATGTCTACTCCAACCTACTCCATCAACATCAATGGTGTGATGAAGGGATTTTTTGGAAGCAAATAGGGAATAAGGCAAGGGGATCCTCTGTCTGCATTTATTTTTATTCTAGTTATGGAGCTACTTACTAGAATGATTAATGATGCCATTCAACTTAAAAAAATTAAGCTTCACCCTAAATGTGCTGCACCTCTGATTTCTACACTAATGTTTGCTGATGATCTTGTTTTGTTCTGTGCTCCTGAACTTGACACTGTGCAGGAAATTATGAATACTCTCAATCATTTTTACACCATGACTGGCCTTAAGGTGAACATTCAAAAATCTTCTATATCTGTAGCTGGTGTGAGTGTGCAGCAAATTTCTCAATTAGTCAGTATCTCTGGATTAACTCTGAGCTTGTCCACTGATTCTTACCTTGGTTTGCCTCTATCTTCTTCCAAGATTACAACTACTCAGTGTCTTCCTTTATATCAAAGAATTACTGCTAGAATGAATTTATGGACCACCAGAAAGCTTAGCCAAGCAGGAAGACTTACTCTAATCAAATCTATCATTTTTGCAATGCAAGTGTACTGGGCCAGAATGTTTGTTCTTCCCTTCAAGCTTATTAAAATGATCAGAAGTGCAATTATGAAATTCTTTTGGACTGGCAAGACTATGGGCAGATATCTTGCTCCTATTAAATTCAATTCTCTCGAGGCACCTTTAAATAAGGGTGGGCTTGGTCTTTTCAATCTCAAGCAGTGGAACAAAACTGCCTTTGCTAGGCATATAGACACTTATTTCAATAATACTGCTAGCATGTGGACAACATGGTCTGAAATTAATGTTATCAAAGGAAAAAACTTATGGACCATGAACAAACCACAAAACTTAAGTTGGACTTGGCAGTGCATTTTCAAACTAAAGGACACTATTCTCCCTCTAATACAAATGAATACTGATCCTATTTATAAGACTAGCTTCTGGGAAGATCCTTGGCTTGACAAGGGGTATATTTCAAAAAGAAATCTGTCTTACAATGAAATAATGCAATCTGGAATTCATCTCTCTGCTAAGGTTATGGATGTTCTTTACATTTTTCAAGGTGGTGGAAGGTATTCTTCCAATCAACGTGTGCAAAATATCTGGGACAAGATAAAAAACTTTACTCCTATGCGGCCTACCTCTGATAGAATTGTTTGGGGTGAAAAGAATAATGTGTTTAAAGTTGGTGAAGTTTATGAGAGGATCCAATGTAACAGTGACATTCTGATCTGGCCTTGGTGGAAAACTGTATGGAGTAAAGATAGTAGTATGAGACATAACATGATACTTTGGAAGGTTTTGAAGGATGCTTTATTAACTAGGGATAAATTGGCTAGCAAGGGTATGTGCATTGCTGTGATGTGTCCCTTCTGTGGTATCTATGAAGAGACTGCAAAGCACTTATTTTTTAATTGTGACATAGTTCTGAACAGTTGGAATGAGATCATGGCTTGCATTGATGGTGATACTCCTTCTCCTGATAGCAACGTTGAGTGGAACAGAATTCAAACCAAGACTAAGGGTAAGAACCAGCGTAAGCGCATTTTCACTGTGGCTTTAAAAAGCTTCATATATGCTGTTTGGAATGAACGTAATATAAGAATATTTGATTCTAGCAAGAGTAAGTCTGTTGTATCATTCAATCATTGGATTAGGCATGAAGTGAAGAGCTCCTTGGATATGCTGTTTTTTCATGATCCTGGAATTGAGATGTGCATGCATTTCTAGTGCTCAGTCTTCTTTTCTGTCTTAGTGTGTGTTTTTGTGTCTCTGCCTTTGTGTTCTTATGTACTCCTTGTGTGAGTGTTCCTTAATGTTTCTCTGTATTCTTTGTTTTCCTTAATGTTCTTTATGTTTTCGTGAGTAATAAATTGGTCGGGGACCACTTAACCCCGTCGGCCTTGCCAAAAAAAAAAAAAAAAAAAAAAATATACATCACAGAACAGTCGATCATAATATGCACATACACAGATACACCACAGAGTATACAAAATAATACATGGCAAGTGGTACAGGAGACCACAATATACAGACGAGACGAAAGAGTATAAATCAGAGTTATAACAGATAAGGACTACAAAAGACGCTATAACAAAATGAAGCTAGCGAATAGTCCATGCGGAAGCAAAATAGGCTAAGTCCCCAAAAGCACCTAACCTGAAACATCTCGGTCTGACCCGAGTATAAAATACCCGGATCAGTCTAGTTAACAAATCAGTTAGATAAACTGAACAATAATAAACCTGCAAGGTCATACAGTATAATAAATATCTCTAGGGGAGATAACACAATCATCAACAAGAGATGAATCATATAGAACAAGCCTCATATCATCGGCAACATATAGAAACAAAGGATACAAACATCCCAAACAAGCCAATAGGCAAACAACAAATACCAATAAGGTATACAAGTTCCACAAGGTAAACGATATACTCCATGCGGCTCTAAAAGACCAATACCGAAGGGCGATACCAAGGGAATATACATATCAATGAAACATCATAAAATTTGCTTGAGCTCAGTACTGTACAAACAAGGATCCATGAGCCCGAAGACTCCAAACCCAAGTATCACCCATGCGGCACATAAGGCCAACATCAGAGCGAAACTATATAGGGCAACAAACCCGAAGGCACACACCCGAAGGCAACATACCCGAAGGCAACAAACCTAGGGAGACAGTCCGAAAACACTATCCCAGAGGCAACAAACCGTAGTGGTGGAGGTCGAAGACCCAGTACTGGACACCACTAACTGGCGGAATGTGTCACAACTCTCGAAAAGGAATCCAAAAAGTGTTAACGTATGTCCCATAACCACTCGTTCGCACTAAACGGTTTACTATCCGTCAGTCCCTTTCACATTCAAAGCAGTACAAAGTTTACCTCATATCATCGATAAACCAAACCCAAAGGTCAAAACAATCAATCGAATAGGTCAAGGATTAATCGAAAGGATAAACGCACAGATTCATGGTCCGTGTTTTGCCCAACCATTTAATCACCCTCCCACTTCGTTCGAAGTGAGAAAGTGTGTGTGTTTTAAATAGAATTTATAAATTAGAGAAATGAACTTTTAAATGCGATTCGAGAGATTATTTCATAAAAACCCGTGGATTAAAATTAAAAGGAACCATCAAAGTCAAAACAATTGATAATCATACATAGGATCATCATGAATCAATTCAAATTGAAAATTCAATCCCAAAAGGCAAAGTGGGCTGAAACAGCAGGTTCAGTCGACTGAACAGAGTTTTTCAGTCGACTGACCCTGTACCTGGAAATTTTCTAGGTTCAGGAAACTTTCTGTTTCCAGGTTCAGTCGACTGTGCAGAGTTTTCAGTCGACTGAATCATGCCTGGAAACTCTCGGGTTTCAGTTTCAGTCGACTGAACAGAGTTTTCAGTCGACTGAATCATGCCTGGGCTGTTTTTCAGCCTTATTCAAATGAAGAGCAAACTCTCCCAAAATGCAATCGGACGAACATTGGCTCTAAGGGCTTATGCCAATCAACAACCCGGCCCTATATGTTCCTCGATGCATCACCAAAACATGATTAAAACATCAAAGTTAGGATTTCAAAGATTTGAACCCAAAACACTAAAAATTGGAATATTCTCCAATTCAACCCAAACCAATTGCAAGTGCATATGAACAAGGTGTTAGGAATTCATACATAACATCAATGAAATCAAGAGAAGTAGATGTGAGTTCAAACTCACATTTTTACACAAAACAAAGAAGATGAAGAAGCACAATTGCAAGGAATCAACCAACTACACTCCACTTCAACACTACAAGCTTCAATCTAGAATCAAAAGCAAGTATTTCCTAAGTTAAGGTTAGGAAATTACTGAAATTGAAGAGGAGAAAAGATGGAGAAGGTGGAGATGAACTTACCAATGGATTCTCTATGAATTTGGAGCAAGAAATCAAGATACAAAGGAGAACTTGGGCTTGCTAATTTCTATTTCTCTTTCCTTTCCCCCATTTCAGTTTTTAGTTTGAGAAAGAAATGAAATGAAGATGAAATGAAGAGAAGGGTTGAGCTTGGGGGTTAAGTGGGCTAGTGGGCTGAACCCAATCCCAAACCCAATAGGAAAAGTAGCCAAAATTTCACAAACTCCAAACATATCAAAGATTATACTCAAAAAGATCGCAAACGCCATTTTGGAACCAATGGAGGTGGTTTCGAGTTCCAATTCGGCCATTTGCAGAAAGTAACATTTCGGACGCCAAAATCCGAATAACGACGCTATATTTAAATCAAACATTTAAATATAAAATCGTTAAATATGCGGGTTGTTATAGATCTCCCCTCCTTACAAAATTGCGTCCCCGCAATTCCTAGAGACGATATTTGTAACAACTACATACAAAAGAAAGAATAAACTTTAGACACAGAAATAGACTTACCATTACGAAGCAAGGATAGAAAACCTGGATAAGATCGCTCGATATACTCTCTGGTTTTCCAAGTACAGTCATTGGGATTAGCGGACCATTGAACCTTAACGAGCGGCACGTCCTTGTTCCGAAGGTGTCGCACCTCCGTGTCAAGCACGCGAATAGGTTGCTGTACAAAAGATAAGTCCGGTGAGATCTCAAGCTCTTGCAAATCAGGAGAATCAATTACAGAATCCGATTCTCAAAGACACTTCCGAAGTTGCGAGACGTGAAACACGTCATGAATGCTAGATAAATGAGCTGGAAGTGAAACTCTATAAGCCACAGGGCCAATACGTTCAGTAATAGAAAACGGTCCTATATAACGAGGAGCCAATTTTCCAGTCGCACTGAAACGCATAACCCCTTTCAAAGGAGAAACACGAATAAAAACAAGATCGCCGATCGAGAACTCGAGAGGCTTCCTACGGTTGTCCGCGTAGGATTTCTGGCGACTCTGTGCCTCTTTCATCCTCAATCGAATAAGATCAATCTTCTCAGAAGAATGACGAACAAAGTCCGGGCCAAGAATAAGCTTCTCCCCAGATTCCAACCAACATGAAGGTGATCGACATGGCCTTCCGTATAAGGCTTCGAAAGGAGCCATACCGATACTAGACTGAAAATTATTGTTGTAGGAGAACTCTACAAGAGGTAGGTGATCCTCCCAACTACCACCGAAATCAAAAATACAAATACGGAGAAGATCTTCCAAAATACGGTTCACCCGTTCAGTCTGTCCGTCAGACTGCGGATGATAAGCTGTAGAAAAATTAAGCTTTGTTCCTAAAGCTTGCTGAAGACTCTTCCAAAAATGACTCGTGAATAAAGGATCACGATCACTCACAATAGAACTAGGAATACCGTGAAGTCTCACGATTTCCTTGACATACAACTTAGCCAAATGTGAAGCTGTCCTATTAGACTTAATAGGGACAAAATGAGCAGACTTGGTGAGGCGATCAACAATAACCCAAATACTAGAATGACCTGATCTCGAACGAGGTAGGCCGTCAATAATATCCATAGAAATTTGATCCCACTTCCACAATGGAATCTCAAGAGGTTGAAGAAGTCCAGAAGGACGCTGATGTTCGGCCTTCACACGTTGACATGTCATGCAGTTGCTCACATAACTCGCCACATCGCGCTTCATGCCTTCCCAATAATAAAGAAGACGCATATCGGCATACATCTTACTACTACCGGGATGAATGGTATACTTCGATGGCAATCATCAAGAATGTCATGCCTAAGTGCAAAATCAGAAGGCACAAAAAGACGGTTCTTCTTACGAAGACACCTATGAGAATCAATGCTAAAATCTTGCAACGCCTCATCACAAGATCCAGACTCACAAAGTTGAATAAAATGCAACAAATCAGGATCACGCCGCTGAGCATCGGCAATACGATCCAATAAAATAGGTCGAGCTCCCAAACTAAATAATAGAATAGGAGAACCAGAAGATGAACCTTGATCACGAATTTCACAAAAAGATAGAGTCTCAAGAATATTCCATTCGGCAAGCATCATAGAAATAACAGCCGAATGTTTACGACTAAGCACATCTGCAACACGATTACCCTTACCAGGGGTAAACTGGATATCAAAGTCATAGGAAGCAAGAAACTCGAGCCAACGCTGTTGTCTCATATTGAGTTCCTTCTGAGTAAACAAATACTTCAAAGATTTATGATCGATATAGAGAATGAAGTGCTCGCCTAATAAATAATGTCGCCAAATCTTCAAGGCAATGACAATGGAGGCTAACTCAAGATCATGAGTGGCATAGCGAACTTCATTCGGACACAGTTGCCTAGAAGCATAAGCAACTACCCGATCTCTCTGCATAAGCACAGCACCGAGACCACTACCACACGCATCGATGTAGACAACAAGATCATGATTCCCTTCGGGAACCACAAGAATAGGAGCATTAGTGAGAAGTTCTTTCAATGTCTGAAAGGAAGCTTCACACTTGTCGGACCAAATAAAACGAATGCCTTTCCGAGTAAGGCAAGTGAGAGGAAGCACAACACGGGAAAAGTTCTTAATGAACCGCCGGTAATAACCCGCCAATCCAAGAAAACTACGAATCTCATGCACATTCTCAGGCCTCTTCCAATTCTGGATGGCTTCGATCTTTGACGGATCGACAGAAATGCCATCGGAAGATACAAAATGGCCTAACAACTTAACCTTATTCTCCCAAAAGCAGCACTTGGAGAATTTGGCTTTAAGCAGATGACGACGAAGAGTACTCAAGACAATTCTCAAGTGATTAGCATGCTCAGCTTCAGACTTAGAATAAATAAGGATATCATCAATGAAGACGAGAACAAACTTATCGAGATATTCCCGGAATACCCGATTCATGAGGTCAACAAAGAAAGCAGGAGCGTTCGTCAAACCGAACGGCATAACGAGCCACTCAAAGGAACCATAACGAGTGCGGAAAGCGGTAAGAGGTATGCTATCCTCCGCGACTCGTAACTGATGAAAACCTGTGGCAAGGTCAAGCTGAGAAAAGACCTTGGCACCACTCAATAGATCGAACATATCATCGATCCTAGGCAATGGATACTTATTTCTAATGGTCAACTCGTTAAGCTTGCGATAGTCAATGCAAAGCCTAAGAGTTCCATCAGACTCCTTCACAAAAACGACCGCGGATCCCCACGGAGAAAAACTAGACTGAATCAACTGCTTGGACTCGAGCTCTAAAAGCTGCTTCTTGAGTTCCTCATTTTCCTTTGTAGACATCCTCGTGGGAGGACGACTAACTGGCTGCGCGCCTGAAATGAGATCAATGCGGAACTCAATTGCCCGTTTGGGTGGCAAACCCGAAACAGGTTCAAAAACATCAAAAAAGTCACAAGCAATAGGAATACGAGATACATCATCACCATCTCGCGAATCAAGAGAATACAAAGCCATCTCGGAATTATCCACATCCCGAAGAACAAGAGATAACGGAGAAGGTGAATCAGGATGACAAAGATATAAAATTCTCTCGGAACAAATAATCCTGGCATCGTACCTCACTAGCCAGTCCATACCAAAAATCATATCAAAACCCAAATGAGAAACAACGTGCAAATTCGCATGGAAAGAAAAGCCACATAAAACAATCTCAATATCATCACAAAGAAAAATAAGGGTCGCGGATCCCCCAATAGGATTCGCAATCCTTAAAGAAGTAACCATACAAGAAACATCCAAAGATAAATCATCCACAAGCTTCTTCGATACGAAAGAATGTGAAGCACCCGTATCGAAAAGAACTCGTATACTATGATCATGAAATAGAATTAAACCCTCCAAAATAGATGGAGTCATACCTTTGGATTGAGAAGGACCTCCAGAAGCATTAGCCACATTGAGCTTGCCAGATTTTGCATTAGCAGGAGCAGTAGGACAAGCAGAAACATGATGACCTTCCTTCTTGCAATTACGGCAGAAGAGAGGTTTTGGACAAGCTCGAATAATATGATCCGGAGAACCACAATTAAAACACTTTCGAACGAAAGGTGTTCCGGAAGATTGAGGCTGAGAGCTAGGACCACTGGTCTTCTTCTTCTTATAAGGAAAAGGCTTCTTCTGAATTGGAAACTGCTTCTTGTTGGGGTTTCTGGAAACCTCAACATCAACATCACTATCACACTCCTTCTCGACGGTCTCGAGATGAAGCGCCGAATCAACCATTTCGTCAAAAGAAAGTTTAAGCTGGAGCAACAAGGACTTCTTAAGATATTTCTTAAGGCCAGAAACAAACTTCAAATTCTTCTTATAAGAAGTGCTGATGAATTCAAGACCATACTGAGATAAAGCCTCGAACGATGCGACATACTCAGAAACAGAAGATTTCCCTTGCTTCAACTCAAGGAAGCGACGGGCCAATAAAACTTTTTCAGATTCAGGAACGAACTTGAGTTCAAATCATCCCCAAAACTGAGTCCAAGAAAGAGTAGACTCATCAATTTCAGCTACAAGAAGTTCATACCAGTCAAGAGCACGCTCTTGTAATAAGCTAGAAGTTACAAGAACTCTATCATGGTCAGAAAGATCCATGCGAGAGAAAATACGCTCGCACGTGCGAAGCCAAGCTTGGACTTCCAGAACAGACTCGGAGCCCTTAAACGGCTTTCCTCCAAGATGAGCAAAATCACTGCACTGACGTGCAAAAGCAGACTTGCGAGGTGGAGACACTCGAGGAGGGACGGGAGGCTGAGTGCTCCTAAACAATTCCAAAAATTGATCGGCAGACATATATACGCCATCCGGATGCGAGCCACTAGATTGCCCAGCATCCGAACGTCGACCCCTGCCTCTTCCAGACATAAGCTGAAAGTAAGATAAGAACAAGATTATTCACAAGGTAGATATTACAATATGGGATACTACGGAATAAAAATGCATTCCTAGACGTATTTCCAATATCTATCTAACCTTGATGGAATAAAGAGACACGATGATTCAAGGATCTGTATCACTTGTCCACTTTGATGTACCATAATATGTGCATCTATTCTGTGTTTATCACATTTTGTTCTGAACTCAGCTCCGATACCACGCTGTGACACCCCACTCCGAGTGCCTCGTTAACAAAGAGTATTATATAGATAATACTGTCGGCTAACGCGGACAATAGAGTATAATGGAAGCGACCATGTGCAATCTTACCTTAAGTATTCACTAAATATGTCGAAAAGTAGAAACACATTAAAATTCGACCTATTCAATAAATATTTAAAGCAAAACTACAATGGCTATAGGATCTATCAGAAGAAAATATAACATCTCAAATGTAATATACATCACAGAACAGTCGATCATAATATGCACATACACAGATACACCACAGAGTATACAAAATAATACATGGCAAGTGGTACAGGAGACCACAATATACAGACGAGACGAAAGATTATAAATCAGAGTTATAACAGATAAGGACTACAACAGACGCTATAACAAAATGAAGCTAGCGAATAGTCCATGCGGAAGCAAAATAGGCTAAGTCCCCAAAAGCACCTAACCTGAAACATCTCGGTCTGACCCGAGTATAAAATACCCGGATCAGTCTAGTTAACAAATCAGTTAGATAAACTGAACAATAATAAACCTGCAAGGTCATACAGTATAATAAATATCTCTAGGGGAGATAACACAATCATCAACAAGAGATGAATCATATAGAACAAGCCTCATATCATCGGCAACATATAGAAACAAAGGATACAAACATCCCAAAACAAGCCAATAGGCAAACAACAAATACCAATAAGGTATACAAGTTCCACAAGGTAAACGATATACTCCATGCGGCTCTAAAAGACCAATACCGAAGGGCGATACCAAGGGAATATACATATCAATGAAACATCATAAAATTTGCTCGAGCTCAGTACTGTACAAACAAGGATCCATGAGCCCGAAGACTCCAAACCCAAGTATCACCCATGCGGCACATAAGGCCAACATCAGAGCGAAACTATATAGGGCAACAATCCCGAAGGCACACACCCGAAGGCAACATACCCGAATGCAACAAACCTAGGGAGACAATCCGAAGACACTATCCAAGAGGCAACAAACCGTAGTGGTGAAGGTCGAAGACCCAGTACTGGACACCACTAACTGGCGGAATGTGTCACAACTCTCGAAAAGGAATCCGAAAAGTGTTAACGTATGTCCCATAACCACTCGTTCGCACTAAACGGTTTACTATCCGTCAGTCCCTTTAACATTCAAAGCAGTACAAAGTTTACCTCATATCATCGATAAACCAAACCCGAAGGTCAAAACAATCAATCGAATAGGTCAAGGATTAATCGGAAGGATAAACGCACAGATTCATGGTTCGTGTTTTGCCCAACCATTTAATCACCCTCCCACTTCGTTCGAAGTGCGAAAGTGTGTGTGTTTTAAATAGAATTTATAAATTAGAGAAACGAACTTTTAAATGCGATTCGAGAGATTATTTCATAAAAACCCGTGGATTAAAATTAAAAGGAACCATCAAAGTCAAAACAATTGATAATCATACATCGGATCATCATGAATCAATTCAAATTGAAAATTCAATCCCAAAAGGCAAAGTGGGCTGAAACAGCAGGTTCAGTCGACTGAACAGAGTTTTTCAGTCGACTGACCCTGTACTTGGAAATTTTCTAGGTTCAGGAAACTTTCTGTTTCCAGGTTCAGTCGACTGTGCAGAGTTTTCAGTCGACTGAATCATGCCTGGAAACTCTCGGGTTTCAGTTTCAGTCGACTGAACAGAGTTTTCAGTCGACTGAATCATGCCTGGGCTGTTTTTCAGCCTTATTCAAATGAAGAGCAAACTCTCCCAAAATGCAATCGGACGAACATTGGCTCTAAGGGCTTATGCCAATCGACAACCCGGCCCTATATGTTCCTCGATGCATCACCAAAACATGATTAAAACATCAAAGTTAGGATTTCAAAGATTTGAACCCAAAACACTAAAAATTGGAATATTCTCCAATTCAACCCAAACCAATTGCAAGTGCATATGAACAAGGTGTTAGGAATTCATACATAACATCAATGAAATCAAGAGAAGTAGATGTGAGTTCAAACTCACATTTTTACACAAAACAAAGAAGATGAAGAAGCACAATTGCAAGGAATCAACCAACTACACTCCACTTCAACACTACAAGCTTCAATCTAGAATCAAAGAAAGTATTTCCTAAGTTAGGGTTAGGAAAATTACAGAAATTGAAGAGGAGAAGAGATGGAGAAGATGGAGATGAACTTACTAATGGATTCTCTTTGATTTTTGGAGCAAGAATCAAGCTACAAAGGAGAAACTAGGGCTTGCGTATTTCTATTTCTCTTTCCTTTCCCCCATTTCAGTTTTTAGTTTGAGAAAGAAATGAAATGAAGATGAAATGAAGAGAAGGGTTGAGCTAGGGGGTTAAGTGGGCTAGTGGGCTGAACCCAATCCCAAACCCAATAGGAAAAGTAGCCAAAATTTCACAAACTCCAAACATATCAAAGATTATACTCAAAAAGATCGCAAACGCCATTTTGGAACCAATGGAGGTGGTTTCGAGTTCCAATTCGGCCATTTGCAGAAAGTAACATTTCGGACCCCAAAATTCGAATAACGACGCTATATTTAAATCAAACATTTAAATATAAAATCGTTAAACATGCGGGTTGTTACAATCCCAGAAAGGAAGGTAGCCAAGGCAAGAGGTGATTATTCCAAGATTAAGTTCAAAGACCCTATGCTCGGCCCAGCTACAGATAAGAACCGAGAATATGATGATGATGATATAGGTGAGGAGCTTAGAGAGTGGTGACAAGTTGACCTAGATAAACTAGGGGATGTAATGTCGACACCATAGTTGGAATCCTTCGACAAACAACAACTTCTTAACATCGTAGTTCTACATCCTAGGACACCGGTCATTGATTGGGATATTAAGAGGAGCTCTAAGGAAATTTATTTAGGGGAGGGTCACAACAACCAGTCTTCAACAGGGACGTAGGTCCCTCCTCCAAGCCATATCCTACTTATGATCCCTGGTATCTCAAATATTTTTGTGCTACCGGATGAGGCTTGTGCTGGGGTACATTAATCTAGTAGAGATAGTTCGGTCTAACTATGATAGCCTTTTATCAAAAGGCAAAGCCAGGCTAATTCAAATGGTAGTCAATTTATTTGCACCATCTTTTTTATTACAATTAAATTAGTTGAATCATTTTATTATTTTAGTGTCCAACAAGCTTACTTTCGATGATCTCGACACATTGACCTTGTTTTTCAAACTACAACGACTCCTATGCCTAAAGCACCAAAATAGGCCAGGGGATCATCGAGTTGACCCCTAGTCCCAAGCGGTCTCCTTTAAAATCCATCAATAGGAGAAAGACGAAGAGAGGCGAGGTCAACACATCCTTGCCTCCTAAAGTCACTCTTCCTTACTCCAAGTTTCTTTGTATTCATAATGGGAGGGGGTTGGCTAGCAGTGATGATGCAGTGCCATTGGGATATGTATCTCTTGGCATCCCCCAGGCCATGGAGACCAAAGATCTAGATTATCTATTAATGGATTTCCAACTTATGTCCAGGAGACCCTTTCATAACCCCACCAACCTAGAACTGGTCGGAGTCGACCCTCTCTATTGTTCGTGATTAATGAAAAGACCCAAGGCACCTTGCTAGTGAGTCTCCAACTTTGAATTTTCTTTCCTTATTACTTTTTTCACATCATTTATTCAGGCTGAATACCATTCCATCCTCATACAAGGCAATGTTGAGAAACTCCAAAGGAAGCTGGAAGGAAAGTGCTTTGACAACGGTCAAGGCTGAGGCTATTAAGGTGAATGAGGCGGCCGAGAAAACGACTAGGGAAGGGGTCCATGTGAGGGATAGGATGGAAAAGGCAGCAAGTTAGGAGGAGAACATTGCATAAGACCTAAGGTGAGCTTGGCGAAGGCCAAGAAGGATGTTGAAACCCTGGGAACCAACTTAAGCAAGCACCAAATAGGTTGTCGGTCGATGAAGATATGTAGGCCACTAAAAAGGAGAAGGAGGATAGGTACACAAACTGGTTAAAGAACCTAGTGAAGACCTTTTCACGGGGTAAACTACTGCTTGCCTATTTCCATTAGCACATCCAACACCGAGGTCCTTGCCCTAATGCAAGAGGAAGTGGACACCGAGAAGAGGGTGCCTAGGATGGTCGTGTTGGCCGTATTTACATAGGAGCAGTTAAACTCCTTGACTGGCCAGTTGATGAACCAACTACGTAGATTTTTCCCTCATCTTTTTGTATATGCCTGGTAGGGCATGTTGTACGACTTGTATTTATAGAATAAATAAAAAGAATATTTCCTATGAAATTTGTCCAAGTACTTTATTATAACTTCCCTTATTTGTCTATGTATAGTTTGTAAGGCAGGATACTTTGAGTAGTCAGCATAGTCCTATATTGTCTGAACTTAAATGTTTTCACAAGTTAGATAAAATAGCATTGTATGGTTCAAAGATGGGTGGTGTATGCAGCCCACTCATGTGTCCATGTACTTAAACGTTTGAAAGTAAGACTTATCCAAACGATGTGTCGAGCTAGCATATGGGCTCGGCAACGAGAGTACGTTGTGTAGACAGTCGAGATTAAGGACTGAGGCAGGCACATGGTGGCCAAGCCAACTTGTGCTCTATGGTGCTAAGAAATCCTATCATGAACTAGAACATTGAGTGGCTCAAGGATTCTCTTAGATCACATGCTACAAGATTGAGTGGCCTGGTGTACTTCTGGGTGACACGAGCTAGATGATGGAGTAGTGGGCGGTCCCATCATGAATTTGAGTGGTGAATGACTCGAGTTTCTCTAGGGTGACACTTGACAAATTATTATGGATGTCAGCTCATTTTTATGTGGGTACACTGTGGATGTCAAACTTTGGAGTCACTCGGGGTAACAATGCCAGCCACAACAACAGTGCCCCATGGGCAACATCATAGATGAGGGATACAGGACTATTGCGATTGCGTCTCCATTCGTCAATGCACATTAGCACAAAAGGGAAATAATTCTCCCCTAAACTCATAGGGAAAATGGGCAACTTCTAAGGAAGAAAGTGAATGCATGGTGATTCAATCTTGTGAGATAACCTAGTTGTTCCCAAATAAGGAGATGCATGCAAGAGAATTCACCCTCTTTAGGTAGCCGATCGGTAAGGAGGATAGCGTTGAGTGGCTCGCACGATCCTCGGTGGCAAGGATCAGTAGTCCCCAAATAAGGTATGAGCACATTAAAAATCATCCTCGTTGAAGAGCATAAGTATTGGAAGTCCCCAAACAAGGAAGTGAATTGATGATAATTCACACTCGTTAGATGGCCAGCGATCAAGAAGGGGAGTATTGAGTGGCTCGTGTAGTCCATAGTGGAAGAGGTCGGTAGTCCCTAAACAAAATTGGGAGCACATAATAAATCACCCACACTAGATTGCCTTGGAGATTGTATCAGACAGTTGGTTTTGAAGTCTTCATTGTATTCTTCATAAAAGATGTTTACACATCCTTATAATTGTGACTATCTTTTATATGTGGTAGGCCTTGAGATGTTCTAGGTTCCAATTACAAGATACATGCATCCCATCTAGGTGAGAGAAGTGGTAGGTGCCAGTTAATATGTGGCATTGATAACATATGTGAAAGTGCGGTGTGTATACAATTATATGTGCTAATATAGTATACACGGATCGTGTAATATGGATTACAATACAAATGCGGAAATAGATGATAATAGCATTGTAAATAGAAAATAGAAAAATCACACCAGATATTTTTATACTGGTTCGGAGCACCGTCCTACGTCCAGTCCCAGACTTCTATCTGGATTTTCACTATTAACTACCTCGCTTCACCCGGAGGAACAGGTTTACAACACCCGAACAACCGAACGGGATTTCACGCCTCTAATATACTGAGGACTTCAACACTTGCCTCTTACAACACAGAGGACTTCAACAAAAGAACAAATACAATTGTTGTTGACAACTTGTGTTCTTGAAAACACGGATTTGTCACTAGCAGTACACCCTTCCTATAATCTTATCCTCAAAGTATGCGATATGATGTTTTGAAAAGATTAAGGAAAGTATATTATTGAATCAAAGGATATGAAATAGTTTCAAAGATTCAATAAATAATTTAGAGCTTTTATAATACAGAATTGAGATCAGAGATTAGATTAAAAGAATATATGAAATCGTTGTACTTAATCAACGAATTGGATTAGTTTATATAGACAAGAATGGTTGTAACTCTTTGCCATTAAGAGATATGATCTTTGGTGAAAGATTAAGAGATGCAACCTTTGGAGAAGAGAAGTGTCTTTTGGAAAAATTACTTTCTGTTCAAAAACGGTCGACAGGCTAAAAAGTGACCAGTAGACAGGAATTCAAAATATATATACGTTATGTGCATGTGTGCACGTTCACTGTGCAATTTACACAGGAACGGTCGGCCGCACCTATATTGACCGGTCGACCGGTGCCTGTTAAATTGCACATTGAATTGTGCAACTGCATGCAACTTATAAATTATTCGTATATATATTGATTCCCTTGATATGCATGATTATTTGAGGATAGATTTTAAAAAATTTATTACTATTACAACAACAAATAATCAACCTATAATCTAGAGTACCATATATAGCTCTAATGACCTTGTTTTTGTCGATCGCCTTGTTTGTCAGAAATCAATCGCCTTATTTGTCAGAAATCAAAACTTTCATAAAGCTTGTGACTCAACATTCTCCCCTTTTTTGATTGATGACAATATATATATCTGCAAATCTGAATCTCCCCCTGAGTATGTGATTTCTTTCCTGCAAGCAATTGTTAGCCCTTTCTCCCCCTTTGTCATCGACAAAAAGGAGTAGTAGATACTAGAATAATATAGGAGTGTATCAACCAGAATATCCATTTTCCTCTTTTCTTAAGTAGGTCCTGCAAAAAATAGAATTAAGTCCATGGTACCCACTTTTTATAGGGTCCTAAGAGTTAGGTCTTAGGAGTCCAAACCCATACGGGTCTGGTATCCCCTTTATATACATAATTAGTATTATGATGCACAGTATTCATAAAATTCTGAATATATTTGTTCCTAATCAAATTGTTATTTGTTATAGGAACCCATATTTTGATAGTCTTGACATTTTTCTTTTGAAATTTCACAACTGGTTTTGGTTTGGAATATAATAAACTAAGATTTTTCTTAGCTTCAGTTTTTTGTACTTTCTTTTTCCTTTTATTTCCAAGATGTTTCTTGGTTTCTTGTTTGTTATATCCCAATCCTTGTTTGTCTGAAATAGATTGTGAACTTTCAATAATTTTTGTCAAATTTTCTCGACCTTTGTTAAAGTTAGAAACATTTTGAGTAATGTCATCAAACTTTGTTTGTAAACTAGCTTTTTCTAGGTCTAGAATTTTGACTTTTGCTTTAAGCTCATGATTTTCAGTAGTGAGAGCATTATTTTTCTCTTTTTGAGTTTCTATTTCTTGACTCAAAAGAGATATTTGAGAGTCAACATTAGATGATGATTCTTGAATATTTTCAAGTTCTTCTTCTAATATTTTCTTCTCATCTTTTAACATATCTCGTTCAAACTCTGCTCTACTTATATCTGCTTTGACTACTTTTAATTGACGTTTTATGTCTTTATATTTGACTATCAATTCAGCATTAATATCAAGTAATTCATCAAATGTAGGAATTTGTACCTCATCTTTTGTTGCCATAAAACAAACATTAGCTTGTTCATTCTCCGAATCACTTTCACTTTCTGATGAAGATGACTCTGAATCATCCCATGTTACTGAGAAGGCTCGTTTCTTTGATTTGTCCTTCTTATATTTGAATTTGTCATTTTCTGACTTTTTCTTTTGTTCTGGACAATCCTTCTGCATGTGTCCCTTTTTATGGCAGTTGAAACATTCTATAGCAGATGAAGATGGTTTATTTGATCCAGGTTTCCTTTTATTGTAGCGACTGGCTTTTCGATATTTTAGGAATTTTTTGAAACCTTTAGCAATGAACGCCAAATCTTCATCTTCAGAATCTGATTCATTTTCATCTTTCTCAACATGAAATGCTACATTTTTCTTTTCTTCTTTCTGTTCTTTTCTAGCCCGCAAATTTGCTTCATAGGACATTAAATTTCCTATCAATTCATCTGGCTTCATGACGGAAAGGTCATTAGCTTCTTCAATTGCTAATACTTTTCCTTCCCATTCATTTGTCAGAGAATGTAGGACTGTTGAAACAACATCAAAATCAGAATACTTTTGTCCTAACCCAATAAGTGCATGGTGAATAGTTTGAAACCGTGAATACATGTCATTGATTGTTTCATTTGGTTTCATTTTGAAATTTTGAAATTGACTTTTCAGCATGGCTATTTTGGCTTGTTTAACCTTGTTAGTACCTTCATGAGTGATTTTTAGCGTTTGCCAAATTTGATATGCAGTAGTGCAGATACTAACACGGTTATATTCATTTTGGTCTAATGCACAGAACAACATATTTATTGCTCTTGCATTTACGGCTGCTGCCGTTTTCTCAGCCACAGTCCATTCTGAATAATCAGTTGTTGGATTCACTATTTCTCTTTGAGTAGCATTCCAAGCATCATAGCTACTTGATTGCATAAAGAATGACATACGTGTTGCCCAATAACTATAGTTAAGACCATTGAAAAATGGAGGTCTTTGTGTCGATTGCCCTTCTGTGTAAGTGGTGTTTTGAGTGCTAGTACTTGCGTTATTTGCCATATTACAAGAATATATCAAATAACTGTGTTACGGTTATATGATGACCGTGCTCTGATACCAAATGAAAGTGCGGTGTGTATACAATTATATGTGCTAATATAGTATACACGGATCGTGTAATATGGATTACAATACAAATGCGGAAATAGATGATAATAGCATTGTAAATAGAAAATAGAAAAATCACACCAGAGATTTTTATACTGGTTCGGAGCACCGTCCTACGTCCAGTCCCAGACTTCTATCTGGATTTTCACTATTAACTACCTCGCTTCACCCGGAGGAACAGGTTTACAACACCCGAACAACCGAACGGGATTTCACGCCTCTAATATACTGAGGACTTCAACACTTGCCTCTTACAACACAGAGGACTTCAACAAAAGAACAAATACAATTGTTGTTGACAACTTGTGTTCTTGAAAACACGGATTTGTCACTAGCAGTACACCCTTCCTATAATCTTATCCTCAAAGTATGCGATATGATGTTTTGAAAAGATTAAGGAAAGTATATTATTGAATCAAAGGATATGAAATAGTTTCAAAGATTCAATAAATAATTTAGAGCTTTTATAATACAGAATTGAGATCAGAGATTAGATTAAAAGAATATATGAAATCGTTGTACTTAATCAACGAATTGGATTAGTTTATATAGACAAGAATGGTTGTAACTCTTTGCCATTAAGAGATATGATCTTTGGTGAAAGATTAAGAGATGCAACCTTTGGAGAAGAGAAGTGTCTTTTGGAAAAATTGCTTTCTGTTCAAAAACGGTCGACAGGCTAAAAAGTGACCAGTAGACAGGAATTCAAAATATATATACGTTATGTGCATGTGTGCACGTTCACTGTGCAATTTACACAGGAACGGTCGACCGCACCTATATTGACCGGTCGACCGGTGCCTGTTAAATTGCACATTGAATTGTGCAACTGCATGCAACTTATAAATTATTCGTATATATATTGATTCCCTTGATATGCATGATTATTTGAGGATAGATTTTAACAAATTTATTACTATTACAACAACAAATAATCAACCTATAATCTAGAGTACCATATATAGCTCTAATGACCTTGTTTTTGTCGATCGCCTTGTTTGTCAGAAATCAATCGCCTTATTTGTCAGAAATCAAAACTTTCATAAAGCTTGTGACTCAACAATATGGTTCCTCTTAATTCGGGCTAAGCACTCCTCTGGCTGGATCCTTTATGTTTGTGAATACCTAGCATAAGACATGGTCGCCAACAATGAATCGCTGTAGTTTTATCTCAGAATTGTAGTGTTTGGATTTCTTCCCCTTGTAGGCTTTAGTGTAGAGTTTGGCTTCCATTCTTCATTCTTTAAAGATGTTGGGCCTAGGCTTAAGTAGCTCATCATTTTTCTTGGGCTTATAAATGAGACATCGTGGAGAAGGGAAGTCCACCTCGATGGGTAGCATTGCTTCACTCCTGTAGGAAAGTGGAAAAGAAGTGTGGCTAATTGAAGTGGGATTGGAAGTGCGATAGGACCAAAGAATGAGTGGCAGTTCTTCGGTCTAGTTTTCATTAGTTTTCACGACATGCTTCTTAAGTGACGACTTAATGGTTTTATTTATGGCCTCTACTTGCCTATTTTCTTAAGGGTGAGCAACGGAAGAGAAGAAATTCTTCATCCCTTTCCTTGCACATAAGTCCTAGAAGAGGCCTCTTATTGGATTATATTGTTGGTGATGATCCTCTTTGGCAGGCAAAACTAGTAGACAGTGTTCTTGATGATAAAGTTGAATATATTAGGGATGGTGACCCTAGTAAGGGGCTTGGTCTCGACCTGTTTAGTGAAGTAGTCGATGGCGATGATGGCATGATTATATCATCCCTTTGCATTTGGTAGCTTTCCTATCTAGTCAATTCCTCAAGTGTCGAACGACCAAGGGGAAGTACATGGAGTTGGAAGGGTAGGAGTGGCTCTAGGGATCTTGATGAACCGCTGACACTAATCGCGTTTCTTTTTGAAGTTCTTTGAATCTTTTATCATAGTGGTCCAAAAATAGCCTTATTGTTTGGCCTTCTGCTAGGCTCTACTACCTGTCATGGTCTCCACAGAATCCTTCATGCATCTCTTTCAGTACCTAGTGATATCGTCTTCAAACATGCACTACTGAAGTGGTGTTGAGTAGCCCTATTTTTAGAGCTTCCCATCCATGATTGTGTACTGAGGAACCGGGTTGAGTACTTTTTGGGCTTCTTTGCGGTAGGTTGGAAGATCTTCACTCACTAAGTACTTGATCAGGGGAGTCATCCAGTTATCCATAGACGGGGTGTTAGTCAACATTGTTGTTGCCCTTGGTTCATAGAAAGGGGTTTCTCATATATATAATAGGACCTAAGGAGTGGCCTCTTCTGGATTTCTTGTTTCCCTGGTCAGCTGATCGGCCTTAGCGCTTGCTCCTTAGATAACTGCTACAACTTTAACTATGAGAATATGTTGATCATTCGCTTGGTCGAAAATTACAAGGTATAGATATAAGTCATGTCCGTCGACGAGCTTGGTCGTTACCGAAGGAGTAGCAAAGTGTTAATTCAATTCTTCAAATGCCTTAGTGCACTCGTCGTTCCAAGTAAACGAATTTCCTTTCTTAACAAGGTCAAAGAAGGGAGACACCAATCAATAGTCTTAAACACAAACTAGTTTAATGCAGCAATCATCACATTTAAACTTTGCATTTGCTTCACAGATCTAGGGACTTGCATATATTGGATGGCTTGGATTTTATAGGGATTAGCTTCAATTCCCTTGGCGCTTACTATATAGCCAAGGAATTTTCTAGACCAGACAACAAATGAGCACTTCCTTGGATTTAGCTTTATATTGCATTGAAGAAGGATGTTGAAAGTCTCAGCTAGGTTCAAAATATGCCCCTAGCCTTCTCAAACTTTACTAACATGCCATCCACGTATACCTCCATAAACAAGCCGATTTATTCTGATAACATGTAATTGACGAGCCGTCGCTAGGTAGCAACCGCATTTCACAGCCTGAATGGCATGGCACAATAGTAGTATAGGTCGACATTGGTGTTGAAGGAAGTGTGCTTCTGGTCTAGGTCGTGTATGACAATCTGATTGTACTAGAGTAAGCATCCACAAAGGTTAGGTGCTTTTGTCCATTGGTCGCATCTAGTAGATGATTGATGCAAGACAATGAAAAGTTATCTTTAGGGCGGGATTATTGAGGTCGGAGAAGTCAATGCATGCTCTCCAAGACCTATTTGGTTTCCTAACTGGTATTGGGTTGGCGACCCAGATAGGATATTCTACTTCTCAAATGAAGCCATTAACCAATAAATCATCTATCTCTTCCTTGGGTGCTTGATACTTTTATGGGTTGAATGATCTGCATTTTTTATGGACTGGAGTGGTCATTGGGGCAAAGTTTAATGCATGACAAATGATCTTGGGATCAATGAGAGTCATGGCGGCATTCACCTAGGAAAAAACATCTTTGCTTGGTTGTAGGAATTGGACTAGCTCATTTCTAATCTATGTGCCGACTCGGTGATAATTTAGATGACTTTATTAGGGTTGGCCTTGTTTATAGATATCAATTCAAGAGGAGTGGTCATTATGCCTTCAACGTTTGAGTCTCCCATTGGGTCATCGCTAAGATCTAATTTGGCCTCTAAGTCACATTGGTCCGGCGCATAAATCATGTTCTTTAAGGCAACCTCAACCAAGACAGATGTCTTTGATTGAACCAGAGGGCTGATGCTTCTCCCGTTCTCATGTTTGAGTCTATTGATGTCGAATGAGTAGGATTTTCCATATTAGACTTTCCTACTAGCCAATGGGGTGTGACTTATTCATTCCATCCTAGTTTTCATGGTAGCTAGAGGTCCCTGCATGAACCAGAATGTTGATTGGCTCAAGATTTCTCTTCGGTGACATATGGTTGGTTAATGTAGATTCACTGCCTCAGGTGGTCCTGGTATAAACTGGAGCAATGATGAGCTCATGATTACTTTAGGTGAAACATCATCGGTAGTAGTTTCTTTAAGGAAAATGATGGTCCCAATACGAGTGTGAGCATTATCTGGCTCGAGTGCTCTTCTTGGTGACACATTGTTAATTGCCATGACTTCACTAGGTGAATGTGTTAGTTCTCGGCTTGGATAAGACTGCATCCATCTCCGTAAGGATGGCCGTCCTACCAAAAGGTTATATTCAAATGGGAAATCCACTACTACAAAGTTCAAATATATCTTTACAGCAGAGGAATCTTAAATGAACATGATCATGAAAGATGTGGTCCCTATGGAACAATGCCAACACCTCCAAAGTTGGAAGGAGCAAGAGGTGATGCTGAAGGTAGGAAGTTTAAACATCTTGAAGACATGTCTGATAATGAACAATGATTAAGATGCCACTATACACAAGTGCCCTATGTAATTTGAGTTGTTCATTGTAGGAGTGATGACCATGGAATCATGATGGGGTAGGAAATGGCTTCCCTATCTTCGGCAGTAAGAGTGATAGGCTGATCGACTTCTATTTTGGGTGCTTTTAACGCTTGGTACTCTAATGAATACACCTATCCGGTCAAACCCATTTCCCATTGGTACAAGAACCAAGCTCCATGGCTACTTCTAGTCATATGTAGGCCAATATGGGTGTTCAAGAGCTCGGTTATTAATTTAATGTAATTGGGTTGCTAGAGTTGAGTCGGTTAGTGATCATGAGCTGTCATTTGTTTAATTGATGCTGAAAACTCTATAAGTGCCCCTTCCCGGATCAGACTTTCGATTTTGCCTTTTAGTATATGTCGCTCATTTATGGAGTGGACATTCATTCGATGGAACTCATAGTACATGTCATTACTGTGATGCTCCGACCTTTTCCTAGCTCTGGAGGCAAATGGTCTTTGGAATTGCACTCGGTCCCTGATTATGAAATAGATCATTTCCATATCCCTGTTCAAAGTAGCAGAGTTGGTGTACTTAGCCTTGTATCAAGTTCGAACTTATGCTCACCTTTTGGCATTGTATTTTCGATCACTGCCTCATCACTCGATAATTTCATAGGGACTAGCTTGGCTAGTATGCCTAGCTTCATTACTGCTATCAAAAAGATCAACATCCTCCATCTTTATAGCGTCATTCATCGGTTGATAAAAGTCAGCTAGGGAAGTAGATTTGATAGTTGCATCCCCATATATGGACTCTGCCTAGGCAGAAGCCGCTATTTTTTTGTTCAGACTGCAATAACTTCTTCATACTAACTGAGAATTAGGCAAGACTTCGATGGATGAACTCCCATCTAAATTACAAACAATAAGGAACACTCGGATACTTCATCTAGTGAACGTATACGTAGTTCTCTATCGTGACTAACAGTTGTACTTAGAAAATAACAGGCTATATCATGCAGAAGCCACTATTTTTTTGTTAACACAGTAATAACTTCTTCATACTAACTTGTAATTGGACGAAATTACGACCGATGAACTCCCACCAAAATTACAGACAATATAGAACACTTGGATACTTCAGCTTATGAACGTATGTCATAGTTCTCCATGGTGATTAACAGTTGTTCGTAGAAAATAACAGGCAATATCCTCACTTCACCGCTTGATTGTAGTTCTCCATGGTGACTAATAGTTGTACTTAGAACATAACAGGCTACATCCTCATATGTGAACTTTGCCTAGGAAGAAGCCGCTAATTTTTTTTCAGACTGCAATAACTTCTTCATACTAACTCGGAATCAGGCAAAACTTTGATCGATGAACTCCCACCTAAATTATGGACAATATGGTATGCTTGGATACTTCATTTAATAAACGTATACCATAGTTTTCCATGGTGGCTAACAGTTGTACTTAGAAAATAATAGACTTCATCTCCGTATTTGAACTCCACCAAAACAAAAGCCGATATTTTTTGTTCATACTGCAATAACTTATTCATACTAACTCGAAATCGAACAAAATTTCTACCGATGAACTCCCACCTAAATTACGAACATAATGATGCACTCGGATACTTCATCTTGTGAACGCACACTGTAGTTCTTCATAGTGACTAACAGTTGTACTTAGAAAATAACAGGCTATATCCTCAATTCAACGCTCACTGTAATTCTCCATGGTGACTAATAGTTGTACTTAGAAAATAACAGGCTACATCCTCCTATTTGAACTCCGCCTAGGCATAAGCCGCTATTTTTTTTCTTCAGACTGTAATAACTTCTTCATACTAACTTGGAATCAGGCAAAACATCGATCAATGAACTCCCATTGAATTACGGAAATTATGGTATACGCGGATGCTACATCTTGTGAACGCACACTATAGTTCTCCATGGCGACTAACAGTTGTACTTAGAAAACAACAAACTACATCCCTGTATTTGAACTCCGCTTGGGCAGAAGCTGCTATTTTTTTGTTCATACTGCAATAACTTCTTCATACCAACTTGGAATCGGACGAAACTTTGACCGATGAACTCCCACCTAAATTAGGGACATAATGGTACACTCATATATTTCATCTTGTGAATGCACACCGTAGTTCTCCATAGTGACTAATAGTTGTACTCAGAAAATAACAGGCTACATCCTCGTATTTGAGCACCACCAAGGCAGAAGCCGCTATTTTTTGCTCATGCTGCAATAATTTTTTTATACTAACTAGGAATCGGACGAAACTTCGACCAAAGAACTCCTCCCTAAATTATGGACATAATGGTACACTTGGATACTTCATCTTGTGAACGCATATTGTAGTTCTTCATAATGACTAACGATTGTACTTAGAAAATGAAAGGCTATATCCCCACTTCAATGCTCACTGTAGTTCTCCATGGTGATTAGTAGTTGTACTTAGAAAATAACAAGCTACATCCTCATATTTGAACTCCGCCTAGGCAGAAGCCACTATTTTTTTCTCCAGACTGCAATATCTTCTTCATACTGACTTGGAATCATGCAAAACTTCGATCGATGAACTTCTATCTAAATTACGGACAATATGGTACACTTGGATACCTCATCTTGTGAACACACACTATAGTTCTCCATGGTGACTAATAGATGCACTTAGAAAATAATAGCCTACATCCCCATATTTGAACTCCGCCTAGGAAGAAGCCACTGTTTTTTTTTTCATACTACAATAACTTCTTCATATTAACTCGAAATCGGATGAAACTTCGATCGATGAACGCCGATCTGAATTATAGAAAATATGGTACACTCAGATACTTCACCTTGTGAACGCATACTATAGCTCTCCATGGAGACTAACAGTTGTACTTAGAAAATAACAGGCTATATTCAAACACTTTAATACTCACTGTAGTTCTCCATGGTGACTAATGGTTGTACTTAGAAAATAACAGGTTACATCCTCATATTTGAACTCCACCTAGGTAGAAGACGCTATTCTTTTCTTTAGACTGCAATAACTCCTTCAAACTAACTCGGAATCATGCAAAACTTTGACTTATGAACTCCCACCAAAATTACGAAAAATATGATACACTCGGATAAGGCATCTTGTGAATGCACATTGTAGTTCTCCATGGGGACTGACAATTTACTTAAAATAACATTCTACCACATCCCCATATTTGAATTCCGCCTAGTGCAGAAAACACTATTTTTTGTTCAGACTGCAATAACTTCTTTGTACTAATTCGGAATCCGATGAGACTTCGACCGATTAACTCCAACCTAAATTACAGACAATATGAAACACTCGGATATTTCATCTTGTGAACGCACATTGCAATTCTCCATGGGGACTGACAGTCATACTTAGAAAATAACGGGCTACCTCATTCTCATATTTGAACTCCGCCTAGTGCAAAAGCCGCTATTTTTTTGCTCAGACTGCAATAATTTCTTTATACTTACTTGGTATTAGGCGATATTTCGACCGATAAACTCCTACATAAATTACGGACACTATGGTACATTTGAATACTTCATCTTTTGAACGCACACTGTAGTTCTCCATGGTGACTAACAGTTATATTTAGAAAATAACATGTTATAACCCCACTTTGACGCTCACTGCAGTTCTTCTCTGTGACTAATAGTTGTACTTAGAAAATAACAGGCTACATCCTCATATTTGAACTCCGCCTAGGTAGAAGCCGCTGTTTTTTCTTCATACTGCAATAACTTCTTCATACTAACTCGGAATTAGGAAAAACTTCGACCGATGAACTCCCACCTAAATTACGGACTGTATGGTACACTCAAATACTTCATCTTTTGAACGCACACTATAGTTCTCCTTGGGGACTGTCGGTTTACTTAGAAAATAACGTGCTACCACATCCCCATATTTGAACTCCGCCTAGTGCAGAAGCCACTATTTTTTGATTCAGATTGCAATAACTTATTCATACTAATTTGGAATCCGACGAGACTTCGATCGATTAACTCCCACCTAGATTACAAACATTATGAAACACTTGGATACTTCATCTTATGAATGCAAACTGCAGTTTTCCATGGGGACTAACAGTTGTACATTGAAAATAACAGGCTACCATATTCTTATATTTGAACTCCGCCTAGTGCGGAAGCTGCTATTTTTTTGTTCAGATTGCAGTAACTTCTTCATCCTAACTCGGAATCAGGAAAAACTTTGACCGATGAACTCTCACCTAAATTATGTACAATATGGTACACTCGGATGCTTCATCTTGTGAACGCACACTTTAGTTCTCCATGGTGACAACAGTTGTACTTAGAAAATAACAGGCTATATCCTTATATTTGAATATTGTTTGTCTATGAGATGTAAAAGGGTATATTTGGAATTTCAAAAGGGCACCGAGTAAATCTATTTAATGAATTCTCTTTATTAATAGTAAAGATAATAACTAATCCACTATATGTAACAAATAAATTTGAATCGTGCACATATGCATACACATATGTGACCAACAACAAAGACAACAAATTCATCACATCATTATCAACAATAATTCGTACAAACAATCCTAAAAATAATTCAACGTTTACCTAAGATCCTAAGCAACTAGCCTATGTTTAATTAATCCATACCAAACCTAAAATTGTTATATATACATATAATCCTGGTCATATAATACAGTATAAGTATTTTTGAGGATTTATAAATATGTATATGAAATATGAAGAATTATTCCTACTCACTTCATTCGGATTTCTTAATAGTCCAAACCTAAAGCTATGTCATGTTTTAGAAAATCTCGACACGGTCGCAATGGAAAAACCCAAAGCCTAGCACATCCTTAATGTCGCTAAAATTGAAGCATCCATACACCGACACCCTTGCTGATCCCTTGGCGTTGATGCTCTAACTATCCCCGATCGAGGAAGGAGGATGGTTGTATGCTTTCTCTTTCTATTTCAGATATCAGGGTGGATTGTTTTATTTGTATATTTATGAGGATGGAGGGAAGAAGATATTATTAGGGAAGAAAGATATTATATGTAAGATTATATTACATTGTTAATTAGTTAAAAAAATCTCTCTTACGTTTCGATCTCGTCCGACTTGTAGGAGCATCGTATCACAATGATTCTATGACATCGCGCTTCATCTTATTTTACTCTTCATGATAGTACATAATTTAATACGATTTTTAATAGAATTCTAGATTCTATATACATGTGTTTGAAGTCCTATAGAACATCAGATTGTCTGATTATAGAAACTACCTCGTATTGTTTTTCTCTTTCTAGAAATGTGAACTGTCAACCAGGATTCCATCGAGCACAACTAATATTCGTATAGTACATATAACCATAAATAAATCTCGAAAATAACATAATATCCTACCTAAAGATGTTTGTACTCAATGCTCTCCTGAACGAATAACCTACGCTCAACAGAAGAGTTCACGAGTCATAATTCATTCATCTTCAAATGTTTTCTTTTTGAATGTTCAATTTAAATTAATTATTAAATCTTTGAAATTAAAGTTCAAGTTTTCATAGAGAGAAAAATGATTGTGGTGGCTAAAGTTTCATGAATACATTATATATAGTAGCGAAGATCCGGTCTAAATGAGCCTAGATAAATCTACCTCTACATTAATAAATCTAAGCCATAAAATAAAAATAAAATTGCATCATTGTTTATTTTATGAAATGGGGTCGGACTATATATTGATAATTCAATATTTGACCGTGATTTAAAAAATAATTTTAAATAATACCCATTCTACTTATTATAAATATTATTTAGCTATTTTAATTAATTAAAAAATATTTACACCATTACATACATTATTTAATTAATTTAAATCCCTCTAATAATATGAAATCTCTCAAATAAATTTTATTAATTTATATTGATTTATCTATTTAATTTATAACATTAATAAATCAGTCTTTTGAAAGTCGGTCAAACAATTTCAGTTGTGTTACTCATAGGCGAGAACTCAATCAATAAATAATATCACATAATTTGACATCGAAGTCCACATTAGTTTTGGCTTTATTAGTGTGGCATTAAGGCACAAGTTTTGCTACTTATAAGTGGTATAGGAAAATCATATTTTAATATAATTATGCATACGCCCTTAAGTGACGATATTTGTGCGTTCATCACTATGTCACTCATATATCTAAAATTTGGTCAATACTCAAAAAACTCCAATAATATCCCTACGTAACTAATTGTGAAGACAAACTTCAACCTCCTTGGTTCAAATTTTAGCAATTATTGAATAACCGAAAGTACCACAATTGTAGATTTTTGACTTTGATTTGACTTCCAATTAAGGTGATATTAACACTCTATATCGAAGGAGACAAATCCACTTTAGAAGGGTGTTTCCCTGTAAATGATTTGACATATAACTAAAAGAAGCCGTAGCAGGGTCATAATGCCATGAGTTGACTAAAATCAAAGAATAGCCTCCTCATTTAAGCTATATGGTATTTTCAAGTCTAAAGACTACTACTCATTATCTCATTAAGATCATGAACTAACTAAGGTATATTTAATCTACATAAACTTTTGGCTGAATCGTTTTGTAAATATCTAATGGTCATAGTACGTAATCCCTTGATGCCTTGACTATAACAACCTACCTTTTCTGAACCTCATAACTGCACAATAAAGTCATGAGATGGTGGATCGTTATGTGAGGATAATACATATTTGTTAACCCTATCTCGGTTACGACTCAGCAGGTCTAGTGCGTGGAGATGGCGCCGACCCAAGAGATGCCGACCTAACTGAGTAAGAATTGTGCAGGGTCTGCCGATCTAAAGGACATACCGACCTAACTGCTTAAGGCTTAAAAAGCAGGCCGACCTAACCATTCGCATGACTTGCCGACCCAATGCCCTCACATAGATGCCGACCTAGTGCTTCAGAAGGAACTGGCCTAACGACTCAAGAAATGACAAGGGATCCGACTTAACATGACGCCGACCTAACTGCCTAATGAAGCTGCCGACCTAATTCGATCCGACTTAAGGACTTAACATGCTTACCGACCTAACTGAGTGGAACAAGTTCGCGACTTACACTTGTGTCGTGACCGACCCATGGTCTGTGCTAGGACGTGCGCGACCTGGGCAAGTGAAGGGGAGTTAGTTCACGTTTAGCTCGTCAATTCTTTAAATCGGTAACGACCTATTTAAACATGCACTTCCCATTTAAGTCGGAGGCCATGCATCAGAGAGAGGGGGCGACCTACGACCTAGCTTGACCCGGTAACGACTTTGGACTTGTGCAAATTCAACGCAGCTTGATCATGTGAGGGCTCCTATAAGCCGGCTGCGACTTAACTGGGTCGGTGAGGAGTTAAGACCGAGCCTAAGTCCATAATCTTTGCCTATAAATACCACCCTACCTTCAACATTAAAAGGACTTTTTTTTTTGGGTTGATCAATTTCAAGCGCCATTACTCTGCCGAATTCCAGACTACTTCAAAGCTTTTGAGATCTGACAAACTTCTAAAAGAACTCCATGAAGGAATCATCTACATTCACCATGGATTTTAAGATGATTGTCAACGTCAAAGCTTGAGCTACTTGTTTTACATATCCCATCACTTGAAGTGTGTTGTAATTGAGAGATTTTGTAAAGAATTGTAATCAAACTAGTGATAAAAAGATTAAAGTGGACGTAGGCTGGATTATAAGCCGAACCACTATAAATACTGTGTCTCTTACTGTTTTTCTACATACTTTCTGCTTATTTCTGATTCCCGTACGAACGGGTGGTGCTTTCACAATCACATCCTATTCACCAGGGTGTTAGCGTTTAAATTTGAGCGTTAACATTTTGGTGCTTTCACTGAGAATTGAACTCAGGACATCTATCATCATTGCTTCAGAAAGATTTGTAGATAAAGTTTCTTTAAGAACCAGAAGTCTATCCGAAATCATGGCTCCTGGAAGGAAAAGTAAATCTGTGAGATCTGCAAACATTCAAGAGGGAACCTCCGCTTCCCCAACACCAAATCAAGCCACTCCAACTGTCGGGGTTACGAAAGCAGAGTTGGATGCCGCAATTTTGGGGTTGAACAGACAGATACATGCTCAAAATGTGCAAATGGAAGCCCAGAATGCCCAAAATGCCTTAATCCTGAATAAGTTGAACGATTTGCTCGGGGCAAACCGTCAATCAACAGCTAATGAAAGGAATTTCGCTGGTAATATTCATGAAACTGAAGAAAGGAATGTTTCCGAAAGGGATACTAACCCCGCTGAGCAAATACTTCCTGAGGTAGGCGGATCTAGGGCTCGTAATGATGAAGAATATCTCTCTGGAATGGTTCGCCAAATTATGAAGGAGAGCATGCAAAGAGTCGAAGATGAGAAAGAATGGGGCTTTGCTCCAAGCAAGACTCCATTTACTGAAAAAATTCTAAAGGCTGAATTCCCACGAAAATTTGCTCCTCCGACTATCCCAGCTTATAGGGGGACAAGTGATCCAAACGAATTTCTGTATAAGTATGATTGGCATATGACGGGTGCCCGAGCCTCAGATGAAGTAAAATGCAGATATTTCCCTGTATATTTGGAAGGCGTAGCTCTGCTTTGGTTCACAAAACTACCTGTCCGGTCCATCGATCAGTTTTCAGACCTAACCAGGAAATTTAAAGAGCAATTTAGGCTATATGCTTCAAAGGCAAAGGACATCATGTCGTTATCCGGTTTGGAACAGAATCCGGGGGAAACTATCAAGTCTTTTTTAAATCGCTTTAATATAGCGTTAGCTGAGGTGGATAATGCAGAACCCCGCATGGTCTTGACCTATTTGATGAGGGCCATAGATAAATCTAGTGAGTTTGGAAGATGGTTGAATATGAAGGAACCAAGCTCTCTCGAAAAGTTCTACAAGAAAGCAGACGAGTTCATGCGTCTGGAGAGCCGCCCTGTATCGACAAAAGCAGCATTGGAAAAGGTTGAAGCTAACACCAATGCTCCACGCAAAAATGAGTCTGTGGGACAGAAGAGGGAGAACAACAATGGAAAACAACAGAATAATCAGAAGAAGCATAGATCCTTCAAGCCATCAGAATACACACCTTTGTCAGATACTCCAGAACGAATCTACCTGGCTACCAAAGATTCTGTCAATTATCCTAAACCCCCAGTCTTGAGAACCGGGAAAAAAGCTGTGCAAAGTGGGAGGTTCTGTCGCTTCCATAATCAGCCCGGTCATGATACTGATGACTGCCGTCAATTGAAGAATCTAATTGAAGAATTGTTAAGGGAAAATAAACTACAACAATTTGTGAAGAAAAATGATAATAATAATCCTGCTTCGTCGAATCAAGGACAGCAAACTCCTGCTCATCAATCTGGGACTAATGGCAAAGATGCAGGTTTTGAGTCTGGAAGGCCTGTTATCAATATCATTACAGGCGGACCTCACCCAGCGGGCAGAAGCTGGGGTGAGATGGAAAGGTATTCCCGGGCCCTGAAATATGCACCGGAGGAAGAAAGTGTTTTTGTTCTAGAAGACACTACGCCTTTGAAGCAACGAAAGACATTCAATGATGACATTGTATTCAAAACCAGGGATTCCATCGGTATTGAAGCCCCAACCTTGGATCCTTTGGTCATCTCGGCTGGCATTGGGCCAGCCATCGTCAGAAGGATTCTTATCGACAGCGGCGCATCCTGTAATATCCTCTTTAAGAAAACCTTCGACCAGATGAAGATTCCTATGGTTGAAGTGCAGGCATCATTGCAAAAAATTGCTGGCTTCGCAGGGGAGCCAAAGCAACCAGTAGGAACCATTGACTTGCTTGTGGAACTCGGAGAAGGAGAAAGAAAAGTAGTTCGCAAGCAGACTTTTGTGATAGTAGATGAATTTTCTGCTTATAATGCTTTCTTTGGTCGACCTATTCTTGCTACATTCAAAGCTGTCCTTGCCCCATGGTGTCTTACTATTAAATTCCCTACAGACAATGGGGTAGGAGTTATTAAAGGAGACCAGAACGCTGGGCGAGAATGTTATATGACAGAGCTGCGAGAAACAAGGAAGAGAGAAATGGGAAAAGATGCGGCAACCCCAATCCGCATCAAAACACCAACCCTATAGCAACTACAGGGCGGACCCTGCACTGGCGAGCATAGCGGGGCACGAAAAGTGATGGATCCTAGAAAGGCCAGTGCGGGGGAGAGTAGGGTGGTACCAGCAGAAACAACGATACCGGTGCCCGTTGATCTGAAGGACCCAAACAAGGTGCTGAATGTGGGTTCACAACTTAATGTGTCAGTTCAGAATGCCTTGATATCTTTTTTGAAAGCAAACCTGGATGTTTTCGCTTGGACCCATGCCGATATGTGCGGAATATCCCCAGAAGTTGCGGTACATGCTCTGAATATTGACCCAAAGTTCACGCCAGTAAAGCAGAAAAGAAGAATCCAAGGTCCAGAAAGGTCGACAGCATTGAAAGAGGAAGTTGACCGGCTCATGGAGAATAATTTCATCAGAGAATCTACCTATCCAAAATGGGTTTCAAATCCAGTGCTGGTTAAGAAAGCCAACGGTAAATGGAGAGTATGCATCGACTTTTCAGATCTAAACAAGGCCTGTCCCAAAGATTGCTTCCCATTACCCAGGATCGATCAACTGGTAGATGGAACAGCGGGTCATGAATTGTTGTCTTTTATGGATGCCTACTCCGGATATAATCAGATCATGATGCATGAGCCAGATCAGGAGGACACAAGCTTTATCACCGATGTCGGTCTTTACTATTACAGAGTTATGCCCTTTGGGTTGAAGAATGCGGGGGCAACATACCAAAGACTGGTCAATGCTATGTTCAAACCGCAGTTGGGAAAGACTATGGAAGTTTACGTTGATGACATGCTAGTAAAATCTAAGAAAGCAGTGGATCACATCGAACACTTAGCAGAAATGTTCGCAATCCTCCGAAGATACGGAATGAAGCTTAACCCTTTAAAATGTTCTTTCGGGGTAGAATCTGGAAAGTTCTTGGGTTTCATCGTGAGCGCTAGGGGCATTGAAGCTAGTCCAGCTCAAATCACTGCTTTAAAAGAAGTTAAAGCTCCTAAAACAAAGAGGGAATTGCAAAGTCTCAATGGAAAAATTGCCGCCTTAAGTCGGTTCATATCCAAAGCTACTGATAAATGCATTCCATTCTTCGACGCTCTAAAGAAAGGAAAGAAAAACTTTGACTGGACTCCCGAATGCCAGAAAGCTTTTGAAGAATTGATTCAACATATGGAAAAGCCTCCAATACTTTCTAGGCCCGGCGATGGCGAGGATCTTCTTATATACTTGGCAGTTTCATCTCATGCTTTAAGTGCAGCGCTGGTACGGGAAGACAAAAGGATTCAACATCCAGTTTACTATATCAGCAAAAGACTCACTGGGGCAGAAATGAATTACTCCAAGTTGGAAAAACTCGCCTATTGTCTATTGATTGCCTCAAGAAAGTTGAGGCAATATTTCCAGGCTCATCCTATCAAAGTCCTCACTGATCAACCTTTAAAGCAAGTCTTGTTTCGCCCCGAGACTTCGGGCCGCCTTTTAAAGTGGAATATTGAATTGAGCCAATATGACATCACTTATCATCCTAGAAAAGCGATCAACGGACAAGCTTTGGCAGATTTTATTGCAGAATTTACAGACAAGGGTAACAGCGAGGAAGAAACAATCGAGGACTCCCCAATCCAATGGAAGTTATTTGTAGATGGCGCAAGAAATGATTACTGTTCAGGTGCTGGAATTGTTCTTGAAACTCCTGAAGGCCGGTCATTATGCTATGCGCTAAGATTAGAATTTCCTTCAACAAACAATGAAGCAGAATATGAAGCTCTGATTGCTGGTTTGAGAATTGCTAAAGAACTAAACATTCGAGCGTTACAGATCTTCAGTGATTCTCAGCTTATAGTATGCCAAGTCAAGAAGGAGTTTCAAACGAAAGGAGGAAATCTGCCCGCTTATGTGTCAAAGGCTTGGGAACTTTTATGTGAATTCGACCACTACACGATAAGTCATATTCCTCGAGAAGAAAACATGAAAGCAGATTCTCTCGCAAAATACTCAAGTTCTGGCGAAGCCCAATCCTTAGGGTTAGTTCCAGTGGAAGTTTTGTCAAATCCAAGCATTGATGAAATGGATATCGATTGGGTTATGAGTATGTCACAAGAGCAAGAATCATGGATGACTCCAATAACAAAGTATCTACTCAATGGCTCTTTACCAGAAAACTCTAAAGAACGCCAAAAGCTACTGAGAAAAGCTTCTCGATATATAATCCAGGATGGTCAATTATACAGACGAGGATTCTCAGTGCCACTACTTCGATGTGTATCCAAAGAAGAAGCCAAAATAATCCTATCAGAAGTACATGGAGGAGAATGTGGGGATCATTCAGGTGGTCAAACTTTAGCAAAGAAAATTCTCCGATATGGATATTTTTGGCCAGAAATTAATCGAGATGCTGCAGATTACTCTCGAAAATGTGACAGATGTCAAAGATTTGCCAAAATTCCCAGAGCACCTTCTACTGAACTCACACAAATGACCAGTCCGTGGCCGTTTGCGATTTGGGGAATAGATTTGATCGGACCCTTACCAACCGCCAAATCTGGAATCAAATATGCCATTGTTGCTGTAGATTATTTCACTAAATGGGCTGAAGCTGAACCATTGGCAACCATCACCTCCAAAAAGATGATAAATTTTGTGACTAAGAATATCATTTGCAGATACGGTGTGCCTCAAAAGATAATTACAGATAATGGTACTCAATTTGAAAGTGAAGAATTCCAAGATTTTTGCAAGCGATTCAAAATCCTGAAAAGCTTCTCAGCAGTAGCTCATCCGCAGGCAAACGGGCAAGTGGAAGCAGTAAATAAAATTATCAAGTCAACCATCAAAAAGCAACTTGAAAGAGCAAAGGGTGGTTGGGTCGATAAGCTACCACTAGCACTATGGGCATATAGAACTACCCACAAAACTGCAACTGGGCATACTCCGTTTTCATTAGCATACGGGTCGGAAGCAATGATTCCGGTAGAAACAGAGATCCCTTCACATAGAAGAATCCACTTCAATCAAATGGAAAATGACAAATTGCAATCTGAAGCACTAGATCTTCTTGATGAGAAAAGAGAAGAAGCAGAACTCAGAGTTGCAGCTCATCAACAAAGAATAGCCAGACATTTCAATTCTAAAGTTCGCCAACGCAGCTTTGAAATCGGAGATCTAGTCCTGAAAAGAATTATGACCGCGACAGGTGTGTTTGGGCCCAATTGGGAAGGACCGTATGTGATAGGTCAGAAGCTTCTTGACGGCACATTTAAACTCACTACTGTTGAAGGAGATCAAATTCCAAGGGCATGGAACAGCAATCATTTGCGTCCATACTTTACTTGAAAATTTTGTTGAAACATTGTAAAAAGAATTATGAATGTATGATTCTTGTAATTGAAAGCAATTGTGAAACTGATGCAAGTAAATAATGAAAGAATATAAAGTGGATGTAGGCCCAATTTCATGGCCGAACCACTATAAATCTTGTGTTCCTTATTATCATTATATGTTTGCTTTGTTTTCGATATAAAAATACATAAAATGTATTGCTGAAATGTCAATTTAAATTTTTGCAGACAATGGAAATGAAACTTGCGCATAATAAGACCGAGCGATTCTCACCATCATTCAACAAACAAATTTCAAGTCTCAAAGACCCCGAATTCAAATCCTAGATAGGAAATGCTTCAATTGAACGGCTAACGATTTCGATAGAAACGAGCCCTTGCTGATAAATTGAGATTGTTTGAACAAACAAACATCCAATTAGGAAGCTAGTGCCCGTTCTCACGAACTTGCCTGGCAATGGAGTACATTTCCTTGGATTAAACAAGCCACTTGCGAGAAGAGGGGGATGAAAACTTGAAAAAAAAAAAAAAAAAAAAAAAAAAGAGAGAGAGGATCGCTGAAAAGGCATAAGCAAGTGAACAGAGGAACAACCAAAGCTACCATCTGCGGTGCAAGTCCTCTTCGGAGGATAAAAGACCTCTAATGGGTCATACGCCACAAAAAAGAAAGTTCTCTACTCAACAAAAAAGATTGGAGAAGTCATGACCCTCCAACCATGAGAGAGTAACTTCCAGGCGATGAAAACCCGCTCTGAGGCACATTTCACCGGGAGTTGAAGTGTTATAACCGCTCTTCGGGATTTCACTTCACCAAAGTTGAAATGCAAACAAAATAAAGACCTCTTCGGGGGCACATTTCACCAAGAGTTGGGGTAGTTACTCTTCAGAGTTTCACTCCACCAAAGCTGAAATGCAAATAAAATAAAGACCTCTTCGGAGGCATATTTCACCAGGAGTTGAAGTGTAACAGCCGCTCTTCGGAATTTCACTTCACCGGAGTTGAAAGACAAGCAAAATAAGGACCTCTTCGGAGGCACAATCAAGAAGAAAGACCTCTTCGGAAGCCCACGTTTCGCCGAGATTGAAATAAAACTTCCAAGTGTTGAAACGTGGAAAAGCTTTCTAAGGCACAACTCTTTGGGGGTACACGTTTCACCGAGATTGAAATAAAACTTCCAAGTGTAGAAACGTGAAAAATCCCTCCTTAGAGGTACAACCCCCTCCCGGGGACACAATCAAGAAAAAGAAAAGACCTCTTTGGAAGCACACGTTTCACCGAGATTGAAATAAAACTTCCAAGTGTTGAAACGTGAAAAGGCTTTCTTCGAAGGCACAACTCTTTGGGGGTACACGTTTCACCGAGATTGAAATAAAACTTCTAAGTGTTGAAACGTGAAAAATCCCTCCTCAGAGGTACAATTTTGTATAAAAAAAAAATCCTCATCAAAAGCGTACTTTAACTTTCAAAGGAAGAGTAATTTGCCCACTATGGAAAATGATTGTAAAAAAAAAAAGAAAAGAAGTTAAAGTACCCTTCAGAGGTCCGCTTTACCACATAGAGGAATTCACTTGATAAAATATGCACATAAGCAAACGGAAAAAGTGATTTCTTCGAACGACAAAGCGTAAAAACTTATACGAAGGGAGTTGTACTCTACCAAAATTTTCTTTAAAGAATAAAGTAATTATTCTTTAACAGATAAGAGTGCAAGTCCCCTCAAAGTATAAAATATTGCAGCAAGCTTAAGGTATGGGGGCAACATGGTATAATAGTATAGTTGCATCAGTAAAGTAATACTCAAACAACATACCATAAGCCCGCTGCAATATCGTGTAAATAAACTTGTGCAAAAAATAAAATAAATAGTAAATGCATTCTCAAATTCAAACAGAAGTTTGTACAAACGAAGAATCATTTTATTCAACTATAATGCAGATACAGGTTCTCAAAATAAAAGCGGGGGCCGATACCCGCACAACTCTCAGCCAGTTCATACAAAAGACGAAAAGCTAAAGTCTTCACTTCTTTTTACTGCCTTTGGACCCTTTACCCGACCGAATGACCAGCTTTTCAGGTCGGCCAGTGGGTATAAGGGAGGAAGGAGAGGTAGGCGCAGCTGGCCCAACTTCTGGCTCCTCTTCAGTGGCAGTGATTATCTTCCCTCTCCTCCTTGATGCTCCTTGCTTCCTTCTCCTCTTTGAGGAAGACTCACTTCCTGGAGTGACGAGTTTAGATAAAGTTATATCGTCAGAAGGAGTCCGCTCCGGAGATATGTCACCTCCCTCAAGTCCCTCATCTTTTTGCTCTTGCGAAGCAATGGGATCATCCAGGCCATGGAGAGCCTCTATTTGTTCTTCTTGTGACCCAGGTTGCGAGGCAGAAGGAGGCGCCACTTGAAGAGGTGGAGGAAGGATCACCGGGGGAGAAGAAGCTTGAGTTTGGCTCGGTGCTTTCTCTACAAAGGAGAAAAAACTTAAAATATCAGTATCTTTCGAAAAGAGAGGGGATGACGGCTCGTCAAAAGTCGGGAATTCATTGACATTTGAGGAATAATCAAAAGTCGGGAATTCATTGACATTTGAAAAATAATCAAGAAGATCGTCAAGTTCACAAGGAGCGAACGAGCAGTTCACCACTTGGGCTGGTCCGGTGTCAAGTTTACCTGGGGCAGTTGGATCTCTGAGGCTGATTTCATATCGCTGTGCTTCGTTGCTTTCATCACCTTCATCCCCGCCTTGTGCACTTGTAGTCTCAGTTACTGTCTTAGTTGCAGGCGGAGTATAGGAGCTAGAACCCGTGATGTCAACCACAGGAGAAACTGGAGATTGGGCAGAGGAAGTAAGCGTTAATTCCTTTCCAGAACGTTCCTCTTCCGCCATTCCAGTTCTCATCCTGGCAAGTTGTTCTCGCCCCTTCGCAAGAGCAGCGCGAGCTCCCTCATCCAAGTAACGCGCCTCAAAATCTTCATCGCCATACCCGGCGTCTTTAAACATGTTAAGAGCAGCTTCCCACACCTCGGCCAGGGTGATTTCATACTTAGGACCAAGAAAAGAGAGGCTGCCGCGTCCCAAGACACAGTGTAAATAAAAATCGAATAAAGTCGAATTGATATCGGTTTCCATGGTCTGAGCAGTTTCTTCGGCTGCAATTTTGCCAGCCATGGCCTCATCTCGATCTTTTTCGGTCTGAGCAAGTTGGGCTTTTAGCGCTTCTATCTCCATGTCCCGGGCGCTCAGTTTATTCTGCAACTGGGTGACATCAGTGCGGTGGTTCTCTACAGCTTGTTCTAACCTCTCAGCTTTAGCTTCAGCGTCCCTCTGGCTGGCGTGCGCATCTCGCACTTGTTTTTGCAATACCTCTTCTCTTTGGGTCGTTGTGTTGATCAAGAATCTTCTGCCATTCTGATTTGTCATTTTCCATGGTCAGCATTGCTTCGATGTTAGCCCGATTAACTCTTTGAAGTTCATCAACCAGCTTTTGCCATCCAGACATTCTATCGATATCAAGCTTGACAGCATCGAGATTTCTGTACATAGCTTCTTTGTCGATGGGGACCAAATCAAGGTCGAAGCGTACCCCCCTCAAACACCAGTTCGGGAATCGGCTCTGCAAAGTCGGGGGGCCCCTTTCAACATGGTACGAAGGCCTGTTGAGAAGTGTTTGGATGGCACTTCCTTCAAGAGCAGGAGATTTGGAAGGGATGTCAATAGAAACTGAGGCACCAGGTCTCTCAGATGTCACGGGCACGTGCTCCTCGCCAAGTTTGGTCCGCTTTCTCGAATCCTCAATATGGCTCTTCCCCCTATCATCGTGCGTTTTACGTTTATGGGAATCATCATCCCTTGGGAAGGATTCATGTCGCGTGCCCGCTCCCTCATGACGTTCTTCATACCTTCTCCTCTCTTCAGCTTTTCGCGCAGCTCTCTGCTCATTGGTCTCTCTGGGATCGGTATAGTATTGCTTGTAATCATAGCTGCCACGCCCTCCATAGCGTCGAAAGTCTTTGTAATAAGAACCGCTGCCGCTGCGCCCCATAGAGGAATCTGAAAAGGCAAAAATAGCAAGTCTTAGAAACTTCCGGAGAAAAGAAGTTAAATGTGAACAAATGCCAAAAAATCCTAAGTGTTGTGTGATGTGCAAGCTACGCGCATTAAGCTACAAACCACTCATTGGTGTAGAGGTGATGATAGCTTGGGTATGAGGAGTTGGTGTTTGTGTTGGTGTTAGTCGAAGAAGGGACGTCGCCTCAACTATAGGAGAGATAGTTTTAGACACGTCATCTCTAAAAAGCTCCTGTGAGGTCACTATTATATCGCTCAACCCATCATAAACATCGTCACCATCATGCTCGGTGAGACTTGTTTTCTCAGTTCCTACATCAGCTAATCCCCCGAGAGGCTGTGAAGGTTCTTCTTCTTCCTCAATCGGGGCAAGTGCCGTCTTACTAGATGACCCCATAATGTCGGTAGGGGTGGAACATTTCACCAATGAAGCTTCGATGTTAGACTCTTTTGATGAGGGTTGTTCGATAGTAACGGGGGCATCCGATGCTTCAGTCGGGGAATCAGGAACTTCAGTCGGAGCTTCACAAAGCTGAGTATAGCGAGAAGGGTGGAGAAGTCCGTATTGATGTAGAAATTCGTCGCTTAGTAGAAACTTGATACTTCTCTCTTCTGCGGCTACAGCGCTCAGTCTATCAAAAGTCTGCCTATGTATCGGATCTCTAGAGGGAAGGGGAAGTGCTGAAAAAAGCAAAGAATGAGATTAGCAATTTGGACCCCGAAAAGAGTTAAAAAAGAAAGTGGAAAGACGGAAATAAATGATCTTACTTCCTACTCTCCAAGAAGCATAAAACTCTGGGGGACTGCGGGCAAAGAAAAATTGGTTTAAAAATCCATGGACACTTTCAGTAAGATCAAGAATGAGCTTGCGGTTTCTTGCACTTCTCACAATGATAAGAGAAGGATGGTCTTTGCTCTTTGCAAACGAGCATAAGTAGCGAATTTCTTCGAAGCTCGGCAGTCGGTCAAGATTTCTTCTGAACAAAACACCCAACCCCATCAAGATAGCGTAACCATTAGGATGAAGTTGGAACGGAGAAATTGACATCCGAAGAAGAAGAATTCGAAGAAAGTCATTGAAAGGTGGGATCGCCCCACTTAAGCACATATGACGATTAACCGCGACAAAACCATAGGGAGGTCTGTCAGCAGTATCATTCGGTCCAGGAAATATGACATCATCTTCAGCAAAGCCGAATTGAGTACGCAACTGAATAAATGTTCTCGAAGATAGAATAGTCGAAGTTCTTTCCGGAGGATTCTCTATAGGAACAGCTATCGGGAAAGTTTCTTCTTCTTGACTTGCTGCTTCTTCTCCTTGATGGGAAGTCATTCTACACAAGCAATTGGATATTCAAACATGAAGGTGCACGTTTCCTAAAGTGTGTGAAGTGTTGTACAAGTATCAATCAAACAATAAGCAAAGGTAACTGGAATAAAACCTAGCAAACATTTGTTAGTTATAAAAACCAGGAATCTTTGTTTTGAGTTTGAATATGCAAATACAATGTTGATGCAAACAAATCAGTTCAAATTGTTGATACTTTGCATTAATATTTTACTATAATCAATTAATTCACAGCATTTCATGCAATATATTCATGTCTCTCATCTTGTCTTGACTAATCTGTCATTCGATACGGGCAGTCAATGGCAGTATATGCGCCTTGGTTTTCTTTGTTTGTTTGTTATTCTCGACAGGTTTACAGCTTAAAAATGAGAATGATCTGTAAAGTAACACAATGGAATTCAAGCAAACTTGAAGCTAGGATAGTTCAAAATGTTCAAAATGTAAGCAACTTAGTCGGAAGTCCGGGTCAAAATACTTGAAGAAGGCCTATGTTTCTAAGTGTCAATACGTCCAGAGCCCAAGTGTTAGCTCGGCTACGGTTCAAAAAATTCTCATGCGAGATAAGACTAAGTCGGTAACGGGTCAGAATCTAGGTGGTTCAGCTTGGCGACTCATTTCCTCTAGTTCGCATGGGGGAGATAAGAGGGCAAGCTCCAAGTCGAAAGGCAGGAATTTCTCCAAGTCTTAACTCGGTCACGATCTAAGCTTTAATGTTTAGGTCGGCGAAATTCTCTCAAGCATTATCTCAACCACGATTTAAGGTCGTGTAAGAGCTAGATCGGTCGAAGGCTAAGCCACCTAAACCCACTAACTCGCCTTCGAGCCAACAACCCACAGCATTAAACCCGATAACCCTATAGCCATTCCTTCAACACCCACTTCTACTCATGCTGCCGAATCACCCAATTGAACAATTCGGAATCGAGCTTAAGATGATAAACCATCTTCATCGCCTCAACGACCAATCTGAAGCCAAAACTTCATAACCTAAGTTTCATCAACTATGAATACGATGGGGTTCATAATGAAGCGTCGTGCAAGGAGGCGATTCGGTGCAAGGAGGCGATTCGAGTTCGAACAAACAAGAAATGTGAATCGGCAATAAATTACAATCAGGAAAACCACTTACACGATGCGTAGCAGAGATTATTTGTGATCGATTGAATAAAGTTGCCTTTAAGATCTGAGGGTGCTTTAATGGCGGAATTGAGCAAGGGTTTGAATAAAGAAAAAGGAGGAAGGGAGCTAATTTATATCTCATGGTGAAGGAATGTTAAACAACACTAACTGGTAAGTCGTACGCGATCTACCGACCTAAGAGAAGCCGAGCTAAGATATTTCGAAGCACACGACTTAAGTCTAAGGCGTATACTTCGAGGGGCAAATGTTAACCCTATCTCGGTTACGACTCAGCAGGTCTAGTGCGTGGAGATGGCGCCGACCCAAGAGATGCCGACCTAACTGAGTAAGAATTGTGCAGGGTCTGCCGATCTAAAGGACATACCGACCTAACTGCTTAAGGCTTAAAAAGCAGGCCGACCTAACCATTCGCATGACTTGCCGACCCAATGCCCTCACATAGATGCCGACCTAGTGCTTCAGAAGGAACTGGCCTAACGACTCAAGAAATGACAAGGGATCCGACTTAACATGACGCCGACCTAACTGCCTAATGAAGCTGCCGACCTAATTCGATCCGACTTAAGGACTTAACATGCTTACCGACCTAACTGAGTGGAACAAGTTCGCGACTTACACTTGTGTCGTGACCGACCCATGGTCTGTGCTAGGACGTGCGCGACCTGGGCAAGTGAAGGGGAGTTAGTTCACGTTTAGCTCGTCAATTCTTTAAATCGGTAACGACCTATTTAAACATGCACTTCCCATTTAAGTCGGAGGCCATGCATCAGAGAGAGGGGGCGACCTACGACCTAGCTTGACCCGGTAACGACTTTGGACTTGTGCAAATTCAACGCAGCTTGATCATGTGAGGGCTCCTATAAGCCGGCTGCGACTTAACTGGGTCGGTGAGGAGTTAAGACCGAGCCTAAGTCCATAATCTTTGCCTATAAATACCACCCTACCTTCAACATTAAAAGGACTTTTTTTTTTGGGTTGATCAATTTCAAGCGCCATTACTCTGCCGAATTCCAGACTACTTCAAAGCTTTTGAGATCTGACAAACTTCTAAAAGAACTCCATGAAGGAATCATCTACATTCACCATGGATTTTAAGATGATTGTCAACGTCAAAGCTTGAGCTACTTGTTTTACATATCCCATCACTTGAAGTGTGTTGTAATTGAGAGATTTTGTAAAGAATTGTAATCAAACTAGTGATAAAAAGATTAAAGTGGACGTAGGCTGGATTATAAGCCGAACCACTATAAATACTGTGTCTCTTACTGTTTTTCTACATACTTTCTGCTTATTTCTGATTCCCGTACGAACGGGTGGTGCTTTCACAATCACATCCTATTCACCAGGGTGTTAGCGTTTAAATTTGAGCGTTAACAATATTGATGCATAAAGAGAGCATAAAATATAACTATACTAACTATTAACTTTCAGAGTCTCACGGACGACGGCCGCACAAAATACCATATTACAAAAATATATATGTATGTATGTATGTATGTATGTACGTATGTATGTATGTATGTATGTATGTATGTATGTATGTATGTATGTGTGCGTGTGTGTACATGTGTGCGTGTATATATATATATATATATATATATATATATATAATTTCATATCCTTATATGTGTATATATATATATATATAATTTCATATCTGATACCACAACGTAAGTCTGTATAATCCAAATTAAATCTAATACACACACTGTCACATCGTGTCTTTAAAACACAAATTATATACAACACTTATATATTTAACTTATAAAACATGTATAAATCCTTACCTTTTGGTCCATCACGTCTCCAGACTCGATCAACCTGAATAATATAGATATAAAAGTATAGGAGTTGATTAAACAAACATCTGACCGAATGAAACTAATTTAATATTGACATACTACTGTGACAGTGGTATAAAATGACTTAAGCGTAGAGTATAATACCTTCTAGTCCTACCTTGTGCGCTACAGAATGATATTATACTGCTTAAATTTGATCTGGTCTTGAACATCTACGGTAAAGGATCCCAGCGGTAAAGGGGTTTATGTCTATGTAATCTAGTTTCACCGCCTGCAGTAAAGAATTACATGTATTGGACTCACGCCTAGTCTCTCCACGTGAACTATAGGTCGAATTTTGTCTGCATCAAAACTCTCCTGGATCAACCTCGTTGATTTACAAGAGACCGCTTGCTAATACTATGAACCGAGAGCCAACAGCATGCGCTACAAAATCTGGTTTTCATTATTTGTACAAAGTTATTTAGTACACATTGCCAAACAAAGCAACCCAAAGTGATACACACTACATTCGTATCTCATCCTTAGCGTCAAGATTTCTCATAATCGTCCATTTATCTGATAATGCAGACATCACATTCTTACATCATTAGTTCTAAGTTACACCCCTGCATGTGATCTGAGTATTTGCCCATCATTCTAAAACCATATACACAATGTCCATAACCCAATAATATCCTCAAGCTATGCATCCAAACAGCAGCCATTCATATCAAAATTTCATCATATAATTGAGAGAAAACACCACAAAAAAGACCCAAAAATCATACGTCGATTCAGGTATTCAAATGCCCCAAATGCCGAAACCGGCCCATCCATGGATGGACGGTTTGCACGATCGGTGCATCGATGTACAAGTCAGATAGGGAAATTTTTGCATATATTTTTATTTCTTTGTTCTGGATTTTGATTTTCTTCTTTCTTCCTAATGATCATGTATCATATATATGTATATATGCTATTTTAAAAAGTATCTTACCATATCCATATACATTTAAATTGGGTTTCTACACGATTTTGATACAAGTTAGTAATAAACATGATTTTTGTAATTTCTTAAAATCAATTAACATATATTTCATATCAGTGTTTCAAATTTTATTATTTAGGCCAATTTATACTAAAGTTCAATCCTAAATCAATCATAAAGCATCTCGTATCAATATCATAGCATCATACGAGAATCGTAGAAGCCATACTCACTAATTCAAGCCCAAAAAACTTGAAATTGCTTGTTGTTCAGAATTTCTAGAAATCCAAATCTTCAAATTAGCATTCAATTCTTATTCCAGATGATAGAGAGCCTCACTACAATTCAAACTCACTTTGTCTCATCAATTTTCATTAAGATTTTAGGATTTTGTGTTTGGTTGAAGAGAAGAAGTAGATGGCCATTCCCTAATTTCGGAAACGAGAAAATAAAAAGGGGAATTGAATATACATAATTTAAAAATAGGCTTTAGGAGAGAAAAGCTATGATGGTATTTTAAAATTTTGAATTTGAATTCCAAACCCGGCCCATTCATCTCACTTCACTAAAACCTCGATATCTCACTCATGCGATGTCAGATTTAAACAAATGAATACTCCATCTTAACCAAAAAAACAAAAGCTATGAAATAATGCGACTCCCATTAACTAATTTAACCATTTGTAAAGATTATTTTTTTTCCTTTCTATTAAAATTTACTAAAATGCCCTCCAAATAAATTTTAGATTTATTTATTATTATTTATTATAATCATTTAAGTTTCGTACAAATTTTTAGGGTGTTACATTCTCCTCTCTTAAAATAATTTCGTCCTCGAATTCCAAAGGAATGAAAAATATAATATATGCTCACTCTTCGTTCATACACTTGTATTTCTTATGTCCGTCATTCACATGTTCAATCATTCAAACAAGGCAACCATCCATATTAAAAATTTCTAAGCAGACACACATACACACACACAGATATATATATATATATATATATATATATATATATATGTATGTATATGTATATATATATGCCCTGGTTAAAACGTTAGTACTCAAACATAACATATAATGGAACCTGTTCTTGATGACTTGTGAAAATCTAGTATGATGCAATGAATGCAATAAATGAACCTTATATAAAAGTAAGAGCATGAAATTACTGGCATGATACATAGTAGCCCTAGTATACATACTGGAAGTTCTATATAAATGCAACTTTAGTGATATTAGATAGCATATAGTATAGTACCCAACAAACATTTCATGCAAGTTCTAACATCCAACCTAAGCAACCAAAACCTAATCTCTAGCAAATTACACCAAATAAAAGAACATACTAATAAAGAGTTTGGGATGAGACACCCGTATTTTCTCCTCAGGCTCATATGTACTCTCTACTGGATCATCTTCCCATTGCACTTTCACCTACTTGATTACTTTATTCCTCGGCTTATCGCATGCTCCACTATTCGTATAGGTCCTTTAGCTGAACTATTTCAGCTTCTACTTCCACATCCTCCAACTGACTAGGTTACATCAATATACCTGAGTTATGTACACATTTTCGCAAATGTGACACATGGAACACATTATGAACTCCAACCATTCTCTCTAGTAGCTCCACCCTATAAGCAAATCCTCCAATATGCTCCAACACCTTAAATAGTCCAACAAACAATGGAGCTAATTTTCTTAAAACTCCAAACCTCACCACATTCTTAAGGTGCGATATCTTCACAAGTACAAAATCACCAACTTCGAATTTTAATCTTTTCCGCCTTTTATCAACATATGATTTATGCGTATCCTGTGTCTCCTTCTTCCTTTTTCTTATTAAAACTACTTCTTTAATGTTTCCCTTATCATTTATAGTCTGAGTATCACCTTATCAGTCGACTCCCACCAATGGGCCTTCCGATAATGCTTCGAACAGTGTCGTTCTAATAGTAGCTTGATAAAATGTTGTTATGTGTGAATTCCACTAATGGAAAATGAACTTCCCAAGCACCTCTATAATTCAAATTGCATGCCCTTAACTAATCTTCTATCACGCTTTTCACACTCTTAGTATGTCTATCCGTCTACATATGATATGTCATGCTCCAACTCAATTTTGTACCCAAGTTATCATGTAGGCTCCTCCGGAACTCACTCATGAGGAGTGGTTCCAGGTCACTCACAATATTCACCGATATACCATGCAATCCCGTTATTTCCTTAATATATAATATAGATGAAGATGATGTCGTCCTTGTACTTTTCACAGGAATGAAATGTTCACTTTTCGTTGGTCAATCCACTACCATCCAAATACCCTCGTTAACTCTTCTACTCATTGGCGACCCGTCTATAAAATCCACTAAAACACTTTCCCACTTCCATTGCAGTAATTCTTAAGGTATCAGCAATCCACTTGGCTTTCTCTACTCTACTTTAACCCTTTAGCAACTGAGACACCTCACCATATACCTCGCTACATCTCTCTTCATCCTTGGCTAATAGTAAACTCTCTTTATATCTATATACATTTTTTCACCCCATGATGAATGGTCGTTCTGGAACGATAACACTCTGCCAATACTTTATTTATTAGTTCCTTCAACTACGACACACAGAACCTTCCATCCATCCTCAAGTATTCTTTCCCATCTTTGTATATCCCTCTAAATGACTCGACTTTTCACCTTTCTCAAGTTGATCCATAATCCCATTAAACTCTACTCCTTACTCAGCCTATCCACTCTCATAATCTAACCTCTAAGGTTTCTAATAATTCAGGTGTAATATCTTTCAATGTTTGAAAATCAAATCTAGAAATATATTCAAGCTATTGCATCTCTAACATTAAAGCACTCAATGTCGCATGTTTCCTACTCAGTGCATGCACCATAATATTACCCTTCGTAGGAGTATAAACAATACCAAAATTATAAGAGGGTTATAATTCCATCTACCTCTGCTATCTTAAGTTCAAAATTTTCTACGTGAATAGATAATTTAATGACTTGGACCCGTAAATAGCTCAAACCTTTCTCCTAGTAAATAGTGTTTCCATGAATTTAAGGCAAATACAATCGTGGCAATTCCAAATTGTATGTAAGGTAATTCTTATTATGTGTCTAACTCGCATGTGTTACAACCCTACCTTCCTGCATCAAGACAACACCAAGACCAGTACCACAAGCATCCATGCAGCAGGTAAGTGGTTGTACCATTCGAGATAACCAAGACATGTGTGCTCCTCAATATCTCCTTCAACTTGAAAAATGCCTGTTTACACTCCGCATCCTAAACATAGACAAATTTTTCGTAAGCTTCGTTAATGGTGCAGTTATCTTTGCAACATCCTTTATAAACTTTGATAGGAACTGGCTAATCCTAAGAAACTGCATGCTTGTGAAGCATTCTTTGGAACCTTCCAATCTTCAACAATTTCCACTTTTCTTTGGTCTATAGCCAACTCATTACCAGATAGAACATGTTGTGGAAATTGAACCTTGCTCCTTGAAAAATGGCACTTCGAAAATTTAGCTCTTAACTGATTATTCCTCGGCACATCTAGTACTTTTCTCAGGTGGAACTCATGCTCCTTCACATCTCTAGAAAATACCAGGATATCAACAAATACAACTACAAATTCATACTACTGCTTTTGAAAGACCCTGCTCATTAAATCAACAAAATAATCTAGACCAAACGGCATCACAACCCACTTAAATAACCCATCTGGGGTACGAAAAGAGGTCTTTGGAATGCTATCCTAGGTAACTCTCAACTGATGAAATCCTGTAGCTAGGTCAAGCTGTAGGAAAACATTTTCCCCTACGAGTTAATTGAAAAGATTGTCAATGCAAGGAAATTGTTAATGGTATTTCTTCGTTGGCTTATTCAACTCCCGACAATTGACACAAAGCCTTAGGGAATCATCTACCTTAGTAGCGAAAATGGCAGTCGTTCCCTACTTAGAAATACTTCTCCTAATAAATCCTTTTTCCAATAATTTCGAAACTTGTTTATCAAATTTCTTCCTCTCCTTTGAAGCCATACGTCTCAAAGGCATCACCATATGCCTAGCATCTTTCTCAAGGTCAATCCTAAACTCAATTTCTCTATGGGCCGAAAGTCTTAAAACCTTAGCAAATACGTCTGGAAAATCTTTAACTACGAGGATAAACGCCAACTCATTATGTAATAGGTTTAAAGAATATAAATATGAATTCACCATGGAAAAGCATGGATCATACAGAATTATCAAATTACGTTGCTCATGACTACTCAAACGACAATTCTCCTATCACAATCCAAAAATATTCCATACCGGACCATCCAATCCATTTCCATGATAATCTGTATCCTACAAAGATAAGTACAAACACATTACAACTTAACTCTACACCGTTTACGACCAACTGAAGACCATGGCAAATAGTAGATAAATGTGTCGATCCCCTAACAGAATTCTACACAGTAAACAATCTCCTGCACACGGTTAGGGGTTATTCCTAATCTTTCCCCTAATGCATTGGATATGAATGAATGTGGTGCACCGGTATCAAATAAAACTCTAGTAGGTAAATCTGATAGTAATAACACATCTTCCATAACTGACTTCTCCTTTCTCCTGAGCCGTTAGTGCAATGCCGGTAATGGGTACATCTTTCAATGCATAAGCCTAAATAATCTGACCCTCTTTCTATAATGCTAGACACTCTCTCAAGGACCGGTTTGAGAAATTGCTTAGAGATACCTACAGAACCAAAGGGGCATGTCCACGTGAGGAATCTAAGGACATCTAGTCAGGTACTGGCACCCTCACCGGTACTAAATCCACCAACATTGGTCCTCATTCTAGTTTTCTTTGAATTATTCATACTTCAATTATCTGTAGTTGAGATTCATTAGAAACTCCTTAATAGATAACTAGATAATTAAAGACTGAAATAGGATATTGTAACGACCCACCTTTTTGGATGGTTCAAATCAACAATAAACCACACATGTTAGAATGAAACCATTTAAAAGGAAGGATTGTTAAAAGGGTAAATAAGAAAAAAAACAAAATACAGAATCTCGCATTGGAACAACAAAATATAATAATCAAATAAATAGTTCATGAAGCTGTTTTACAAATAACATTTGATTACACTTTTACAAATTCAGATCAGAGTCATACATATATCATAAAAAAACAAATAATGTAGCGGAACACAGAATTTAGTGGAATAATAAATAGCAATAATATACTGAATCTTTGTCTTCGTCCACTAGAAAATAGTCTTCAATGCTGAAAAACTCAGGCTGACCCGAGCATAATGAAAAACAATACACTCGAGTCAAAACTAAAAATTACTATGTAAGTCAAATCAGTGTTAAATAAAAATATGAGTGCAATGGCTGCAAAGATATTACGTGATTTTTTTTATCTCCTATCAAGTATACAACCTGAGTGCCATAACTTAGGAGATTTCAAATAATTCGAAATACTAATTATAATCACTTTATTTAAAATAAATCTGAAGTCTAAATTAAAAACTTAAACTTTTTAAATAATTCAGTTCCAATAAATAATACAAATTCAAGAAATTGTATGGGTATATATCATTTCAACAGATAATTTAAATATCTTAATTATCCAATTCTAAAATGATTCAGAGGACCATTTAAATAATGTCAATAATATACAAGGTGATAACATGGACATATTAAAGTAAATAACAAACATACATCCAACATATCAATCAATAAGCATCCATTTCAACAACATCCAAATCAACCAATATATTTCAACATATAATAGTTATCAATATCGGGGTTTAACTATCAATTAAATTCTAATATAAAAATTAAATGTCAATTCAGATTCAATATCAATTCAAACGTCAACTTAAATTAACAAACCACAATAAAATATTTATATATCACATCACATATTATATTTAACTTGCAATGGAATTTTTAGTATTGCGTGAGTGGGTTTAATCACTCACCTTTGATCTACAACCAATTGAAAATCCAATAAAAGCCCAAAATTTTAATGGTCTTCAAATGCAACCATACTAGTTTCATGTTGTCCGAAATTTTGATACGAACCCAAAGGAAGAAACCGCGCATAAATCGGGGTTCATATGGGGAAGATATTCAAATTATAAGAATATATTGGAAATGAAATACAAAACCATGTACACATATTTTAATAATAAAATAAAACACGTTAGCTACTTACATTAAGAATTTTGAAGTCTTCTCATATCTCTAAATTTTACAGAATTAGCAAAAAAAGGACACGATGGCTCACACATGGAGGAAGGAGGCTTTAGGAAATGGATTTGTAAACAAATGGAAAAGATTGGCTTCATGAAAATAAGTTGCTCACGTTTGTTTGTTTCTTTTTAGAAGAGAAAGAAAACTTTAGGCAAAAGAAATAATGGAAGCGCGTTTTGAAAATGGAAAGTTAAAGGAAGAGATTTATGAAATAGGAAATGAATAAGGGAAAAGCACATTTGGAAATTGGAATATGAAGGGGAAAGATATAAGAAGATGTAAATTTGCAAAATAAAAAGAGCCTAAAATGCAGGTAATTAACAAAAGATAAAAGACACACGTTGGAATTTGATAAGACATGTTTAAATGGCAAGCAAATCTTTTGCCATAAAATTTCAAAACATGTGCTACCTCAATTAATTTCATCAACACACATGAAACATTTCAAGGCAAGGCTCGCGTGTAAATAAATAAAACTTACTGGAAGACCAAAAGAGGCATGTATTTAATGACAGAAAGTAGTAACAAAATAAAATAAATGAAAGCGACGATTTAAATTTGAGAATGTAGTCTGTACATAGAAATCACAAATCTAATATAATAAAAAAACAATTCATTTTAACATATTTTATTAACTCTACTACGCTCAAATTTACACACATATATGTATTTCTATTTAGTAAATAGTAAATAAAATTAAACACTACAATTAACATAATGAGGACCGCCACCCCATACATTAAAAGATGAACTAAGACTCCAAAGTCAAATTTGAAATGGAATAAATCTCCTATGTTAGTATGCTAACTATTCCAAATCAAAAATTTAACCAAACCTTCAAGTTGTTTTCTTACCATTTTCTTATTGTTATTTTTTTATAAATTAAATTCAAATCAAGTTTGAATATTTAAATAAATCAAATATTTCAACTAGAAACATAAAAAAAAGTCAATTCTTTGTTTTAATGAAATTAAATTAACATTCATAGATGAAACATTCACTTTATTTGATAAGAATATTTTTTTCAAGAAACCATCCATTTCTTTTATTTTTATTGAAACATATTTCTTTTTATTACACATTAATTTACAGTTAACACCTCCCCATTTAAAACCAACTTATATTTAAAGATTATCCCATTAATGAGTCACAGAAATAAAACTTCGTGCAACCACATCATTTCTTTATCAATTAATTTCATATTATCATTATATTTGTAACAAATTCAAGTGCTCACAATTTGAACGTAATATTTCTCAATAAAATTCTCAATATATTTTTAACACAAAACATATGTTGCACATATCATTAATTAATTACCATTTACTTCTATCTCTTATTAATGGCAAGATATAATTACTATTAATTACAATGATTAAATCTCAAAACATACCCTAATACAGGGAAGTTAATTAATCCAATTGTTTACTTTGAAATCCAATTTTCTATGTTAAACTGAATATCTATATACTAATTTAATTCCAACATCTAATTACAACTGTAATAAAACCTGTTCATTATGTATTTAAATTCCAAACAAATCCTTTTTTTTATTTACATTCTTATTATCAAATCAACTATTCCCCTAGCAATTGATTAACATAAGTTTTACACTTACCACTCAACGGTTAACGTTTCTTCCTATATCAATTATAATATTTCAATTACATTAATTCTTCATTAATTACCAATAAATTTATAACGGATTTAATAATAAGAAAATAAATAAAACAATGGTTATACGTTAATAATCCATATCTATTAACTTATTGTTTACAAACAATGGTTAATAAATTTAACTTACAAAATAATTGATTTCATACTCCATATAACCAATTGCAATTAATAAGATAACATTAAATCAATTTATACATCATTTATTACATTTCTTATTAACCTTTATTATTTAATTTGATTGAAATTACGTTAACATGGTATAGTAGTCAATTACATTCAATCAATATTAGCAAATTATATGTTTTATCTCATTAAAATTAGTTGTTTTAAGATTTATCTTAAAGTCGAAATTTATAATCTAATAAGATTCAATTTAATAAGTCATAAATTTTAATTTCTGACAATACTAAAGCCCAAAACCTTATCAAATTTAATATTTTTAATTATCAAAATATGGGTTGTTACAGCCTCCCCCACTCAAAACTTTTTGCCCTCGAAAAGGAACAAGAAGGAATCGAGGAAATTGAAATATTTTATTCAAAATGATCAATTTATAAATAATTTAACTTACATATTTAAATTTAATATAAATTTGAAAATAACTCAACTTTCACGAAAAATTTCGGTAGCATCTCCTTTGTGCAGTTAGGTCTAGAAAAATAATAATATCAATAATAGAGGTGTATATATATCATATATCAAAAATAAATATCCCAAACCATAGGATAATAATAAAATATCGCTATAAAACCGTAATCCAAAGACGTACCTATTGTTAGGAAAACAACTTTATTTATGAAACCAAAAGCAGTAACTATTGCTTCCATAAACTTGTATTTCACTTATATTATTTAAAATAGTGAGAATTATGTATTAGAGAGATTTAAGTTGTTTTAATTTGCAACAAAAGCTAATCAATATAAAACATATTCAAACAAACAATACAACCATTTATGCAACTAAAGAATCTATCATACATCCATAGCAACCAAAACTAATGGTTTGTTTAGTTCAGAAACCTTAAATCATGCAAGGTGATGAATAAAATGTTAAGTGTACCCTATGCTCAACAGCCTTAGATAATTACTTAATATATTAGTCAAACAACCTCAACAACTAGAAGTATTCTTTCCCAAACTTACCATCAGCCAAAAAACAATAATTTTAAATTTATTTAAGTTTATTCGATTGGTTTTTTTTCATTATTTACCTTTCATTCATTTATTTATAAAAACATCAATCACTTACATAATTTGGTTTCCACTAAATATTTAAGTCATTAAGGAATCATCTCAAAAAAATATTACTTAAGCTTCTACTGTCCTACTTATTTTTTTTAACTCCATTCGGTCATTGAATAAAATTTTGAGTTTTTGGTATTTGCCCTTGAAGAGAAAAAAAATATTTCAACATATCTAAAAATTCAGTTAAAACATTTAACCTCATTCACTTAGTAAAAATATAAGATATATTTAATTCATCCTCGTAGCATTATGCAATGAGTTTTCAAAAGTCTAAAACAGTGTTAGAAATTTATATCAAAACATTATAATAAACTTTAAAATAAAGTTCCTTAAATCCGATAATTTATTAGACTCGTTATTTTTAAAATAAGTATAAACTCAAGACTATTAAACTGAAACTAATAGAATACTCAAAATCTTACATTAAATTTCTAAATCAAATTTTAAAATTTCATATCTTCATAATTAATTTTACAAACTTTTTTTAAAATGAATATTCAAATCATGGAAAAACATCTATTATGGTTTAATACAAAAATTTAAACAATAAATGAACCAATAAATTTACTATTAGTACTTCGAAATCAATTAAATATTCCAAAATATACTTGCAAAATATAGATTCAAATTTATTTGCCAAGTATATTACTATAAATAAACTTCGCAAATCAATTTTTTTCATTTATATAATATCTTTAAATTCTACATTCAAAGAAACTTATATAAATTTTACTTGCAATATTCATTTGAAAGCTTCATTTGCAAATAAATCATCTTTAATACTTTTCAAAAATTCATTTGTAAAATTTCTTGCTTCATTTTTAAATACCATTAAATATTTTAAATAACATATTTATAAATATATTAAAACTATTTGAAAATAATTATTTACATCATTACTTATATTTACAAAGAAGCTATTGAAACCTTTAAACCCGTTATTTATAAATTTATTAGCTTTATCTCAAGATACTTTTCAAACACTATTAATAAATCAATAATCATTTACTTTAAATATGTTTTATTGAATTAATAATTTCTCACGATATTTACAACACTAATAACCATGCTATACATAAATAGATAATATTTTAAACATTTTAAAGTATATAGAAAAGAAAAAAAAAGACCAAAATATCCTTTATATAATACATTGTCAAAGTACCTTTATAACTCGATGTATTAATAGGTTTATCCTCATTCTTACAGACTCTGACAATGCGTTCATCAGGCGCAAGGCTAGAATTCTCCAAGTACTTAGTAGACCTGTTTCAACACCCAGTGAAAATACTTGAAAAACTTTCAAAACTGATATGGAATGTACAATCCAAACAAATCACCTGGATCGCAGATACACAATGGTTATGCCTGGATCCCCCATGAAACATCCGTACCTTTAAGCAATCACTGCCTCGTGAATTACGCCATGATAACCAAAACCCATGGATCGTTGGATACATAATGGTTATGCATGGATCCTCCAAGAAACATCCGTACCCTTTAAGGAATCTCTGCCTTGCGAATTACGCCACGACAACAAAACCGGTAGAACGTAGGATACACAATGGTTACGTCTGGATCCCCCAGGAAGCATCCATACCCTTTAAGCAATCTCTGCCTTGCGGATTACGCTACCCAAAAAATGACCATGGGTTACGCCATGGTAGGACACTTGAGTATCACATCCGAAAAACCAAAATCAGAGAGAATAATATCGATATAATGAATCCACAATGTGGCCACATAGCGGATATCAAGCAGATGGCACTTTCCATATCTTTGCTTTGAAAATATGTATCATATAGTATCTTTTCAAATCAATTTCAAATATCATACTTATATAAAGTTCATTATATATAAGATTCCATTTTTAAATCGAATACTTTCCAAAATTAATAGTATCAAATCACACTTATATAGACTTCGATTATATAAGATTTCGCTTTCAAATTGAGTACCTTTCCAAATCAATAATTTTCAAATCAACTTCATACTTAATATTTGTTTCATAGAATTTCTCCTTTTGATATAAACATTAATATATATATTCTCATAATATTGCTTATATTTCTCTTTAATTTAAATTACATTCATTTCACATGTAATATTTCTCATTTAATAATACATTTATTTGCAGATCATTTCATAAGGAATTTAATTACATTTATAACCAATTTATTAAACTTAATTCCTTTTCATAAGACGTTGTTCGAGTTTAAAGTTATCGCAACTTTATTTATAACCATTTATTGCAACATCCATTTATTTCATAACAATTTACAAGTCGTGGCTTTATTTGAAACCATTTCACTTTTAATTCATATTTGCTTATTCCATCTAGTTTCACCTTTACCTTTAAATTTATTTATGACACGCTTCATAAATGTTAATTAAGTTTATAAGCATATTTTTCCAATTTAATCTCATTTACAATATTTCCTTAATCATAATTTCAATTTAAAGATCCCATGGATTAAAATTCACACTTCTATATTATTACATTACATGCAAAGAATGTATACCCCAATTCTATTCATTTACCAAACATAGATATAACAAATTAAACCTTGTTTTACTTGCTTTAAAATCAAGGTTATCAACTCAACTATATATTCAACCCAATTATCAAGTTTCACTCATATATTAATTCAAAAGGTTTCGATTATCCAAAATATCCAATATTCTATTTTTTTCAATAGTTGAAACTACATGTCAACAAACAACAAAATTCACAACAACATTTCAATTTCATAAACAAATATTCTAATTGTTCATTTTATTCTCTTTAACACACCATTATTAAACTAGTGTTTAGTCCATTAATTCAATCAACAATAATTAACCAATGTTTATAATTTGATTAAATACAACAAGTCAACAAAAATGATAATAATTAAATATAACCATTTCATAAATCAAACACATTAGAAATAACTATATTAGTCATAAAATATTATTCCTTTATATATATCATATAATATTAGGAAAAATAATTTCATTTTAAAATTTATACAAAACATTTTTATAACACTAAGAAATACGTGCTCTCGTATATACACCCAGACAAATCATTCTAGGGTATTATTACCCTATCCCTAATGAGTTAACCCCAACAGGCTAAGGTATGTCTAAACCAAAGCTCTGATACCAACTGTAACGACCCACCTTTTTGGATGGTTCAAATCGATAATAAACCACACATGTCAGAATCAAAGCATTCAAAAGGAAGGATTGTTAATGGGATAAATAAGATAAAAGAAAACAAAAACAAAAAAAATACAGAATCTCGCAGCGGAATGACAAAATATAATAATCAAATAAACAGTTCATGAAGCTGTTTTACAAATAACATTTGATTACGCTTTTACAAATTCAAATCAGAGTTATACATATATCATAAATAAACAAATAATGCAGCGGAACACAGAATGCAGTGGAATAATAAATAGCAATAATATATTGAATCTTCGTCTTTGTCCACCAGAAAATAGTCTTCAATGCTGAAAAACTCAGGCTGACCCGAGCATAATGAAAAACAATACACTCGAGTCAGAACTAAAAATTCCTATGTAAGTCAAATCAGTCTCAAAATAAAAATATGAGTGCAATGGCTTTAGAGATGTTACAGGATTTTTATCCCCTATCAAGTATACAAACTTAGTGTCATAACTTACAAGATTTCAAATAATTCGAAATACTAATTATAACCACTTCATTTAAAATAAATCCGAAGTTTAAATTAAAAACTTAAACTTTTTAAATAATTCAGTTCCAATAAATAATCCAAATTCAAGAAATTGTATGGGTATATCTCATTTCAACCGATAATTTAAATGTCTTAATTATCCAATTCTAAAATGATTCAGAGGACCATTTAAATGATGTCAATAATATACAAGATGAAAACAGGGACATATTAAAATAAATAACAACCATACATCCAACATATCAATCAATAAGCATCCATTTCAACAACATCCAAATCAACCAATATATTTCAACATATAATAGTTATCAATATCGGGGTTTAACTATCAATTAGATTCTAATATAAAAACTAAATGCCAATTCAAATTCAATATCAATTCAAATGTCAACTTAAATTAACAAACCGCAATAAAATATTTACATATCACATCACATATTTTATTTAACTTGCAACGGAATTTTTAGTATTGCGTGAGTGGGCTTAATCACTCACCTTTGATTTATAGTAAATTGAAAATCCAATAAAAGCCCAAAATTTCAATGGTATTCAAATGAAACCATACTACTTTCATGTTGTCTGGAATTTTGATACGAACCCAAAGGAAGAAACCGCACATAAATCAGGGTTCATATGCGGAAGATATTCAAGTTATAAGAATATATTGGAAATGAAATAGAAAACCATGTACACATATTTTAATAATAAAATAAAACACATTAGCTACTTACATTAAGAATTTTGAAGTCTTCTCATGTCTCTCAATTTTAGAGAATTAACAAAAAAAGGACATGATGGCTCACATATGGAGGAAGGAGGCTTCAGGAAATGGATTTGTAAACAAATGGAAAAGATTGGCTTCATGAAAATAAGTTGTTCACGTTTGTTTGTTTCTTTTTAGAAGAGAAAGAAAACTTCAGGCAAAAGAAATAATGGAAGCACGTTTTGGAAATGGAAAGTTTGAGGAAGAGATCTATGAAATAGGAAGCGAATAAGGAAAAAGCACGTTTGGAAATTGGAATATGAAAGGAAAAGATATAAGAAGACGTAAATTTGCAAAATAAAAAGAGCCTAACATGCAGGTAAGTAAAAAAAGATAAAATACACACGTTGGAATTTGATAAGACATGTTTAGATGGTAATCAAATTTTTGGTATAAAATTTCAAAACATGTGCTACCTCAATTAATTTCATCAACACACATGAAACATTTCAAGGCAAGGCACGCATGTAAATAAATAAAACTTACTGGAAGACCAAAAGAGGCATGTATTTAATGAAAGAAAGTAGTAATAAAATAAAATAAATGAAAGCGACAATTTAAATTTGAGAATGTAGTCCGTGCATAGAAATCAGAAATCTAATATACTAAAAAACAATTCATTTTAACATATTTTATTAACCCTAATACACTCAAATTTACACAAACATATGTATTTTTATTTAGTAAATAGTAAATAAAATTAAACACTACAATTAACTTAATGAGAACCGCCACCCCACATATTAAAAGATGAACTGAGACTCCAAAGTCAAATTTGAAACGGAATAAATCTCCTATGTTAATATGCTAACTATTCCAAATCAAAAATTAAACCAAACCTTCAAGTTGTTTTATTACCATTTTATTATTGTTATTTTTTTATAAATTAAATTCAAATCAAGTTTGAATATTTTAAATATATCAAATATTCCAATAGAAACATACGACAAAATTCAATTTTTGTTTTAGTGAAATGTAACGACCCAATATTTTCAGCCATTCGCATCCACACATGTCGGACTTGAATTACTCAAAATAACGCATTGTAAATAAAATTTCGAAAATCTCAGAATATATAGCAAATAAATAGTCACAGATCACAGACACGGAGTGAATAATAATGCAGCGGAAGTAAAAGGGATAGTAGTTCATGAAGCTACTACATGTTAATAAGATATATAAGAGTTAAACAAATTACAACAGAAGAGTAACAAGATACATCAGGCACACATCAGAATAGATCACTGAAATCACTGAATCCTGAAAGCAGAATATATGGCTGGATCTTCAAGAAAAACTCCAAGTCTGAAGGTGAGTCTTGAATGCTGAATCACTCAATCTGACTCGAGCGTAAAGCAAAACATAAAACACTTGAGTCAGAACATAAATACTTATGAACTGTAAATCAACTCAAGTGAACAATAACAAAATGCATCAGTAACTTAAAGGATGCTTGGGATTGCCCATCCTCTAAGGATCCGTCAAACTATTTACTATGTAGTAATATTGCACTATTATAATAATGTCTACAGTAAAATAAACTTACTTTAAAATAGCGTTTCGGGCTTACCCATATCGCCCTTCACACATAATAGTCCCAGTGGTCCATCCAATATCATGATATCTCCAGATCGGAAAACTATCAGAGGATACCACACGGGCTACGGAGAAAAACAAACTCGTAGTAAAGGCTTGGTATGGTAGGTGACACAGCACACAAGGCAATGCCAAGGTAGATATACCAATTACGCACACGGGCTTGTGGTAACGCAACAGCCACATACGCCCACCTCGGAACACACTCCTAATCAAAATCGGAGGATGTCCATCAAATCAACCACAAGTAAGAGTATAGAATCAAAGGAGTGTGTCCAACCAGAGGAGCTACCCCTTTTGGCCCGAGATCGCTCCTGTTTTAGCCACCTTATGCCAACTCGGTGAGTTGGGTCCACGTAATATACCTCAAGAATGACGCCACCATCCTACTTCATTCTGGAATCTCCACTGCGTACACGGTTGTTAAAGTGGTTTTCAGAGTTGGTAGAGAGTATGACAACTTCCGATCAACGTCTCTTTAATAACCAAACGTTATTATAACGTCATGGTCATTTCAAAATAGTTTATACTTCAAAAAGATCAAATCATTTCATTTCAAACTATATTCCTTTCAAAATAGTTTATACTTCGAAACCAAAACCATTTTTATTTCAAAAACTATTTATTCAATCAAAATAGTTTATACTTCAAAACCAAAATCATTTTTATTTCAAAACTATTTATTCAACCAAAATAGTTTATACTTCGAAACCAAAAACATTTCAAAATCGTAATACTTTCAAAGTATAACTCTTTCGAAACCAAAAATACTTGAAACAATTACACTTTGAAAATCATAACATTTCAAAATCATACATTTGAAATCATGAAACATTCCTTTAACTCTTTACATTTTACAATTCATTCAATTAATCCTAAATTTACAATTTCCAACTTAATTCAATTCAAACCATCAGTTTCAATTAAATTCCCCAACAACCATTTCAAATCATATCAATTTCAAATATAGATTTGATCTACAAATTAAACTATTCAATTTTTAATATATTTCAAAGCTTTAATATCCCGCATTTCAAAACTAAATTATATAATTTCATATATCTCAAATTTAACTTCATTATTACTTAATTTTGAAATGTTCATTTCATAAATCCAATATCTTTAAATAAACTTAAATTACAAGAAAACCAAATATCCTTTCATACTAAGATAAACTTCAAATATTCATTTATCAAAATCAAATATCATTCTAAATTCATATTCTATATCAAAAAAAAATAAAGATCAAATCATTTCCAAACCATTCAAATCATTAAAATATCATACCCTTTCAAAATCTCATTATCAAATCATTATTTGAATTTAAATTCAAATATTCAATTTTAAATATCATTTTAAAATCAAATATGTCATTTAAATATCATTTCAAAACACATTTCAAAATTTCATTCAAAATTTCATTTATCTCATTACATTTCATTCCATTTAACACATAACCAAGTAAACCTTATTTAAATTCAAATTCAATTTAAATTCCTTAAATTCAAATTTAAATACTAAAATATTTTCAGAACACCTAAAATTTCACAAAAAATCCATTTCAAAAGTTAAATCATTTAATACTTTAAAATATAACTCAAACAATGTTAAAATCTATAATATTTCAAAACATTATCAAATTTAGCAACGACGACATTTATAAAGTGCTATCGTAGCTTATAGTTTCCAAAATAGTTTAGTTTAGGAACAACGGCATTTATAAAATTCCGTAATAGATATTTAGTTATTTCAATATAGTTACATTCAAAAACAACAGCATTTAAAAGTTGTCATAAGACTAAAGCATTTTTAGGAAATGCTGTTAATAAAATTTCAGATTTTATTTTAACTTTTCAAAAACAATAAAAATTCAATTCTTGTTATTTAAATTTATAAACCATATTTCTTGACTTCAACATTTCATATTTAAATCATTTTAATATATGATTTATCATAATAAAACTTTAAAATCAAATATTAAATTTTAAAAACTCAATTCATTTATTAAGTCAAAATTTCTTTTTTTATTAACTTATAAATTAAATAAAACTTAGCATTTTACTTTAAATATCATTTTAAACTTTAAATTTAATTTCCATTATTTACTTACATTTTTAAAATAAAATTTAAAGTCGAAAATCACATTTATTTCAAATTTACATACTTAAATTCACAAATTAAAAACTTAATATTTATTTTTCACAAAACCATAAAATATATATTTTTAATCAAAATTTCATACTTTTAAAAATACATATCTTAATAAAATCATTTAAAAATATACCATGGGTTCTGTATATAATTTTCTAACCTAGGTCAAGTGATGCGGATATATATCATTTCAATCCGCGGTTTAAAAAGAAAACCCAGGTTCTATCATTTCAAACCCGCGATCCCAAGTAAATAAAAATAAATAAAAATCGCTCAGGACTATCATTTCAGCCCATAACAATTTTTCCTTATTCTAAAGTCCGTTCAGGTATGTATCATTTCAACCCATAGTGATTCTATTTTAACAGGGAACTTGCAGTGAACAAATGCATAAATAATATAAACAATGTCAATGTCACAAAATAATGTCATATATCAAATGTCAGGTGATAATTAACAGTTTTAACATGGTAATAACATGGCATAGCATATCATATGATCACCATTAACTTGCACAAACATTTTATATTACAATACACTTGCCATCAATTTACTATTTCATAAGTGAATATGTCAGAGTGAGAAAGACTCGCATTTTCAAGCTAAAGACCACTACGACACACAAAACGATTCCAAAGGCACGACAAGCACGGTACAGCACGACTAGTGATTCAAATGAGTGAAGAGAGCCAAGATGACCATCTTGTAACAATCCAATAAACACAAATAATATAACATATGAATTATTTAGCACAAAACAACATTGAATTAAATGGAAATACAAAGCAACAAAGACAAGAATGATTAGACCTTGCTTTAATCATTCAAGAGCTCGACCAAGGGGATCTTTTGCTCGGCCATAACTGATGATATAGGCTCTGGTTTGGATCAGGTATGGCATCAAAAATGCATGTTAACATGGAGATGAAAGAGATGATGATGGGTAGGAGTTGCAACATGGGAAAGATAAAGGGACAAGGCAAAGAGGAGTGGAGTTTTGGGTTCAACAAGGCTCGGCCTTGGATCAAGTGGGGCTCGGCCCTACATGCTTCAGGTCTGGTCATTGCTGGAGTGATTTTCAAAGGTCAGGTCAGTAGGTGGTGGTGGAGCTAGGGGGTGGCCAAGGCAACTATGAAGGTGATAGTGGAGTTATGCTCGTCTAGGCAAGGTTTCAAGGGGTTTGGTGCAAAGTATTATGGTGTTTGCTCCACTTGAAGGTCATTGCTTGAGGTGGTGGTCAGAGGAGGAGGTGGTGGCTGCTGTGGCTGGTGATGGTGGAGAGGATGGTGGTGATGATGGGTGGTAGGGCCGAGCAAACAAGGTGGAAGAGGAGGGCAAAAACTTAGAAAAATAATAAAAAGAGAAAGGAGATGAAGCCATTTCTTGCAAAAAAAAATCTTGGCTGTGAGTTTTGTGATGGAGAAAAGTTTCTCACGTGAATTTCAAAGAGAAATGCACGGCTAGGGTGAGAGATGTGTACGCAACAGAAAGAAAAGGAAAAGTCACAAGAAAATGAAGAGGCAAGGAAATAAAGAGTCACCAGAAAATGAACTATATATGTTTTAGTAAATAAACTATAAAAACTGAACAAAAAAGTGGAAAAAGAAAATGAATAAATATATTTTATAAAAATATAAAATAATTATGAAAATAGCACAAAAATAGAAACTAGAGTGAAAAATTGTAGATAAAATACAATAAGCTTCAAAAAAATTAAAATCACACTTTAAAAATATTTTAAAAATAAAATAAATACATAACATTACATATAAACATATATACAGAAGATATGATAAACAAAAATATTATTTATATAATTTAAAATAAACAATTTTGTTAAATAAAGCAATGTACATACAATATTGTAAAAAGCATAACTTTCACAATATAAATCGGATTTCAACGAAACAAAAAGAAGTATTCTTGAAATTTTATTTATTTTCATAATAATAGATAAAATCAAATTTTCAAATATTTAAAATTTAAATTTAAATGTCAAAGTTTGACCAAATTGACCAAAATTCACTTTTTTGCAAAATATTCAATATATTTTGGTTTGAAATTATTATTCACATACCAATCAAAATTTATATTTAAAATAACAAAATTAATTCATTTTATTAAATAAAATAAAATTTTTAAATCAGGAATTCAAATTAGAATAATTTAAATATACAATTAAAATAATCACAAAATACAGGGTTGTTACACTCTCCCCCACTCAAAACTTTTCATCCCCGAAAATGAATAAGGTACGGGAAAGCACAGAAAAAGATAGAATAAAACAGGATTAAGACAAGATGACAAGAAGATTGAAATTATGTCTGATAACTATTGTTATAGGTAAGTTTAACAATGTGGAGATGATCTTCCCAAGATCCTCCAGAATCAAGAACACAAGCACGAAAAAAAATCTTTTATAATCTGATTCACCATTCCCGTTTGACCGACGATCTGTGGATGGCAAGTAGTGCTCGGATTCAAAATGTGTTCCAAAGATTATAAAAAGATTTCTAAACAGACTGGTATGAGCAATAGCCTCCCTATTCTGTAGCAAGATAAGGAAAATAAGGATATCCAAAAGATAGTTAGAAAAAAATCAAAATAAGATAATAAGTTTGAAACCATGAAAATTTTAACTCAAATTGAAAATTAATTTTACATAAGTTAAATAATCTTTATCATCTCTAATTTCATTATCTTATCATCCAATTGTCTTATATTAAAAATCTCTAAAATCATGGATTTAAAAAAATCATTTATTATACCCAAAATGTACTCAATAAATTTAATTCTTCTTTATTCCTAATTAACATTTAAATTTATTCCACTCAATATATGTTATTACCTATGTTAAATATATTTACACTTATTATAACTGCTTTAATTTATTCTTAGTTCCTTTAACATCATTTTATATTGTAAATTATTCCATTACCCCTTTTTCTATTTATCTCTGTTAATCTTATTATAACTAAAATTTAAGTGTATAATATTTATTATAACCACTCAAATTTTATTTATAAAATCTTTTTATATTGTATATTATACCATTACATACTCAACATGTAAAATTTAAGTAAGTTATATTGGAATGAATTTGTGTATTATACAAATAAAACTTTCCAATTTAATCATTTCAAACTTGAATATTTATCCAAATCTTCAGATTACACTTAAAAATTATCTTTCAAGATAAAATTAGGAATTAAATTTTCAATAAATTCCAAACCATTTGGAGATAACTAAATGCACATATACTATATATATATATATATATATATATATATATATATCCATTCAAATTTAAATCTTATATCAGCATATGTTATAAATCCAATCTTATTTTAGAAATTCAAATAAATTAAGTTTCCCAAAACAAAACTGTAGCAAGATTACAGAACGGTCTCTTCACTTCGAAACTCAAAAATGAATGTCGATGATGCTGTAGTCATCACCGAATTTATTTTCCAGTGACAAAGAGAAGAGCACTAGTTTTAAACTTAAAAATTATTTAGAAACAACTTTCTATTAGAAAATACTTTAAATGATATATCCTTTTAAAAATTAAAACACAAAGTTTGAAACCATCGAAAATTAAATTCTCAAATTCTTGTTTTAAATTCATTTTAAATTTTCAAAAAAAAATTATAACCATGTTTTATAGTTCAATTATTTATATATGAAACAAGAGATGATGATATATAAATCAAATATTATTTCTTAACAACCATTTCAATAAAATCCAGAAAAATATTTATAATATGGATACAAAATTTATTTCATTACTAAATTTGAAAAACATATTGTTTCAGTTTGCTCTGTTCAAGTGTTTTGAAAATCTTATTGACAGCGTTGATCAGACGAATCGATCAGAAACCCAAATCAACATCAATAGCTCAAACAACATAATATATAAAACATTTTATATATTAGTTTACAATTACACTTTAAGAATGATTTGAAGATAAGTTGAAAAACAAAGATGAGATGATTAAATAACAGAATAGGAAGATGGATAAGCATATATAAATCGTGGGCAACCTTAACCGGCTCAACCGTGACTTAAAGAATAAGATAGATGTGGATTTTTGGAGTAAATCAACATTCGGTCTCAAGAGAGATAATTTGGAATAATAAGAGATACTGGCATCTAAACCGAGAATATAAATAACTCATGTGAATCGATGTTGTTGTAAAGGAGTTTTCCCCTTTATAAATCAATTTGAGATTGGCGAGACTGCCGACTCATTATAAAGATCATTCGAAGTGGAGTTATAGGATACTCCAAAATCAAACGAAGACGAATAGTGGGGGACACGAATGGATTTTGGAACCGCAGGGAACGTTCCAAAATTCAAAGGAATCGAGTCAAAAAGGAAGAGATTCAAACTCAAATGAAAGTGATTCTGTAATTACATTTACCATATATGCTAAGTTTTTCCTAGAGCTACCAAAGCTCCGATACCAAATGTAATGACCCGATATTTTCAACCATTCGCATCCACACAGTCGGACTTGAATTGCTCAAAATACCGCATTGTAAATAAAATTTGGCAAATATCAGAATATACAGTAAATAAATAGTCACAGATCACAGAGTGAATAATAATACAGCGGAAGTAAAAGGGATAGTATACTATATAATAATAAGATACATAAGAGTTAAACAAAATACAACAGAAGAGTAACAAGATACATCAGGTGCACATCAGAATAAATCACTAAAATCACTGAATACTGAAAGCAGAATATATGGCTGGATCTTCAAGAAAAGCTCCAACTATGAAGGTGGGTCTTGAATGTTGAATCACTCAATCTGACTCGAGCGTAAAGCAAAAAAAACAATCAAGTCGGGACATAAATACTTATGAATTGTAAATCAACTCAAGTGAACAGTAACAAAATGCATCAGTAACTTAAAGGATGTTTGGGATCGCCCTTTAAGGATCCGTCAAACTATTTACTATGTAGTAATATTGCGCTATTATAATAATGTCTACAGTAAAATAAACTTACTTTAAAATAGTGTTTCGGGCTTACCCATTCACACATAATAGTCCCAGTAGTCCATCCAATATCATGATATCTCTAGATCGGGAAGCTATCAGAGGATACAACACGGGATACACGAGAAAAACAAACTCGCAATAAAGGCTCGGTATGGTAGGTGACATGGCACACAAGGCAATGCCAGGGTAGATATACCAATTACGCACACGGGCTGGTGGTAACGCAGCAGCCACATACGCCCACCTCGAAACACACTCCAAATCAAAATTGGAGGATGGCCATCAAATCAACCGCAAGTAAGAGTATAGAATCGAAGAAGTGTGTCCGACCAGAGGAGCTACCCCTTTTGGCCCGAGATCGCTCTTGTTTTAGCCACCTTATGCCAACTCACGGGAGTTGGGTCCACGTAATATGCCTCAAGAACGACGCCACCATCCTACTTCATTCTGGAATCTCCACCGCGTACACGGTTGTTAAAGTAGTTTCGAAGTTGGCGGAGAGTATGACAACTTCCGATCCCGGTCTCTTTAACAACCAAATTGTTATTATAACGTCGTGGTCATTTCAAAGTAGTTTATACTTCAAAAAGATCAAATCATTTCATTTCAAACTATATTCCTTTCAAAATAGTTTATACTTTGAAACCAAAACCATTTTTATTTCAAAAACTATTTATTCAATCAAAATAGTTTATACTTTGAAACCAAAATTATTTTTATCTTAAAAACTATTTATTCAATCAAAATAGTTTATACATCGAAACCAATATCATTTTTATTTCAAAACTATTTATTCAATCAAAATAGTTTATACTTCGAAACCAAAAAAAATTTCAAACATATATTCATTTCAAAATCGTAATACTTTTTCTATTCATTTCAAAATCGTAATACTTTTTCGAAACCAAAAGTGCTTGAAACAATTACACTTTGAAAATCATAACATTTCAAAATCATACATTTGAAATCATGAAACATTCCTTTAATTCTTTACATTTTACAATTCATTCAATTAATCCCAAATTTCCAATTTCCAACTTAATTCAATTCAAATTCAATTAAATTTCCCAACAACCATTTCAAATCATATCAATTTCAAATATAGATTTGATCCAATAATTAAACTATTCAATTTTTAATATATTTCAAAGCTTTAATATCCCACATTTCAAAACTAACTTATATAATTTCATATATCTCAAATTTAACTTCATTATTACTTAATTTTGAAATGTTCATTTCATAAATCCAATATCTTTAAATAAACTTAAATTACAAGTAAACCAAATATCCTTTCATACTAATATAAACTTCAAATATTCATTTATCAGAATTAAATATAATTCTAAATTCATATTCTTTATCAAAAAAAGTAAAGATCAAATCATTTCCAAACCATTTAAATCATTAAAATATCATATCCTTTCACTCATTATCAAATCATTATTTGAATTCAAATTCAAATATTCAATTTTAAATATCATTTTAAAATCAAATATCTCATTTAAATATCATTTCAAAATTTCATTCAAAATTTCATTTATCTCATTACATTTCATTCCATTTAACACATAACCAAGTAAACCTTATTTAAATTCAAATTCAATTTAAATTCCTTAAATTCAAATTTAAATACTAAAATATTTTCAAAATTCCTAAAATTTCAAAAAAAATCCATTTCAAAAGTTAAATCATTTAGCACTTTAAAATATAACTCAAACAGTGTTAAAATCTATAATATTTCAAAACATTGTCAAATTTAGCAACGACAACATTTATAAAGTGTTATCGTAGCTTATAGTTTCCAAAATAGTCTAGTTTAGGAACAACGGCATTTATAAAATTCCGTAATAGATATTTAGTTATTTCAACATAGTTACATTCAAAAACAACAGCATTTAAAATGTTGTCATAAGACTACAACATTTTTAGGAAATGCTGTTAATAAAATTTCAGACTTTACTTTAACTTTTCAAAAACAATAAAGCTTCAATTCCTATTATTTAAATTTATAAATTATATTTCTAGACTTCAAGATTTCATATTTAAATCATTTTAATATATGATTTATCATATAAATTTTAAAATCAAATATTAAATTTTAAAAACTCACTTCATTTATTAAGTCAAAATTTCAATGTTTATTAACTTATAAATTAAATAAAACTTAGCATTTTACTTTAAATATCATTTTAAACTTTAAATTTAATTTCAATTATTTACTTACATTTTTAAAATAAAATTTAAAGTCGAAAATCGTATTTATTTCAAATTTACATACTTAAATTCACAAATTAAAAACTTAGTATTTAACTTTCACAAAACCATAAAATATATATTTTTAATCAAAATTTCATACTTTTAAAAATACATATCTTAATAAAATGATTTAAAAATATACCACGGGGTCTGTATATAATTTTTTAACCTAGGTGAAGTGATACGGATGTATATCATTTCAATCCACAGTTTAAAAAAGAAAACCCGGGTTTTATCATTTCAAACCCGCAATCCTAATTAAATAAAAATAAATAAAAATCGCTCAGGCCTATCATTTCAGCCCATAACGATTTTTCCTTGTTCTAAAGTCCGTTCAGGTATGTATCATTTCAACTCATAGTGATTCTATTCTAACAGGTAACTTGCAGTGAACAAATGCATAAACAATATAAACAATGTCAATGTCACAAAATAATGTCATATATCAGATGTCAGGTGATAATTAACAGTTTTAACATGGTAATAACATGGCATAGCATATCATATGATCACCATTAACTTGCACAAATATTTTATATTACAATAAACTTGCCATAAATTTACTATTTCATAAGTAAATATGTCAGAGTGAGAAAGACTCACATTTTCAAGCTAAAGACCACTACGACACACAAAACGATTCCAAAGGCAAGACAAGCACGGTATAGCACGACTAGTGATTCAAATGAGTGAAGAGAGCCAAGATGACCATCTTGTAACAATCCAATAAACACAAATAATATAACATATGAATTATTTAGCACAAAACAACATTGAAATAAATGGAAATACAAAGCAACAAAGACAAGAATGATTAGACCTTGCTTTAATCATTCAAGAGCTCGACCAAGGGGATCTTTTGCTCGGCCATAACTGATGATATAGGCTCTGGTTTGGATCAGGTATGGCATCAAAAATGCATGTTAACATGGAGATGAAAGAGATGATGATGGGTAGGAGTTGCAACATGGGAAAGATAAAGGGACAAGGCAAAGAGGAGTGGAGTTTTGGGTTCAACAAGGCTCGGCCTTGGATCAAGTGGGGCTCGGCCCTACATGCTTCAGGTCTGGTCATTGCTGGAGTGATTTTCAGAGGTCAGGTCAGTAGGTGGTGGTAGAGCTAGGGGGTGGCCAAGGCAACTATAAAGGTGATAGTGGAGTTATGCTCGTCTAGGCAAGGTTTCAAGGGGTTTGGTGCAAAGTATTGTGGTGTTTGCTCCACTTGAAGATCATTGCTTGAGGTGGTGGTCAGAGGAGGAGGTGGTGGTTGCTATGGCTGGTGATGGTGGAGAGGATGGTGGTGATGGGTGGTAGGGTCGAGCAAACAAGGTGGAAGAAGAAGGCAAAAACTTAGAAAAATAATAAAAAGAGAAAGGAGATGAAGCCATTTCTTGCAAAAAAAATTCTTGGCCGTGAGTTTTGTGATGGAGAAAAGTTTCTCACGTGAATTTCAAAGAGAAATACACGGCTAGGGTGAGAGATGTGTACGGAAACAGAAAGAAAAGGAAAAGGCACAAGAAAATGAAGATGCAAGGAAATAAAGAGTCACTAGAAAATGAAGGGTCTTTGTCTCTTTGAATTTCCTTTTTCTTTTAAATTAAAATAAATTATACATATTTCAATAAATAAACTATAAAAACTGAACAAAGTAAAGTGGAAAAAGAAAATAAATAAATAAATTTTAGAAAAATATAAAATAATTATGAAAATAGCACAAAAATAGAAACTAGAGTGAAAAATTGTAGATAAAAAACAATAAGCTTTAAAAAATTGAAATCACACTTTAAAAGTATTCTAAAAATAAAATAAATACATAACATGACATATAACACACATACACACAAGATATGATAAACAAAAATATTATTTATATAATTTAAAATAAACGATTTTGTTAAATAAAGCAATGTACATACAATATTGTAAAAAGCATAACTTTCACAATATAAATCGGATTTCAACAAAACAAAAGCAGTATTCTTGAAATTTTATTTATTTTCATAATAATAGATAAAATTAAAATTTTCAAATATTTAAAATTTAAATTTAAAAGTCAAAGTTTGATCAAATTGACCAAAATTCACTTTTTTGCAAAATATTCAATATATTCAGGTTTGAAATTATTATTCACATACCAATCAAAATTTATATTTAAAATAAAAAATTTAAGTCATTTTAATAAATAAAATAAATTTTTTAAATCAGGAATTCAAATTAGAATAATTTAAATATACAATTAAAATATTCACAAAATACAGGGTTGTTAACATTCATAGATGAAACATTCACTTTATTTGATAAGAATATTCTTTTCAAGAAACCATCTATTTCTTTTATTTTTATTGAAACATATTTCTTTTTATTACACATTAATTTACAATTAACACCTCCCCCTTTAAAACCAACTTAATTTAAAGATTATCACATTAAAGAGTCACATAAATAATACTTCGTACAACCACATCATTTCTTTATCAATTAATTTCATATTATCATTATATTTGTAACAAATTTAAATTCTCACAATTTGAACGTAATATTTCTCAGTGACATTCCAATATATTTTTAACACAAAACATATGTTGCACATATCATTAATTAATTACCATTTACATCTATCTCTTATTATTGACAAGATATAATTACTATTAATTACAATGATTAAATCTCAAAACATACCCTAATACAGGGAAGATAATTAATCCAATTGTTTCCTTTGAAATCCAATTTTCTATGTTAAACCCAATATCAATATACTAATATAATTCCAACATTTAATTACAACTGTAATAAAACCTGTCCATTATATATTTAAATTCCAAACAAATCTTTTTCTTTTGATTTACATTCTTATTATCAAATCAACTATTCCCTTATGCAATTGATTAATATAAGTTTTACACTCACCACTCAACAGTTAACGTTTCTTCTTATATCAATTGTAATATTTCAATTAAATTAATTCTCCATTAATTACCAAATAAATTTCCAACGGATTTAATAATAATAAATAAATCAATCAATGGTTGTACGTTAATAATCCATATATATTAACTTATTGTTTACAAACAAAGGTTAATAAATTTACATACAAAATAATTGATTTCATACTCCATATTAAAACCAATTGCAATTAATAAGATAAGATTACATCAATTTCTACGTCATTTATTTTATTCCTTATTAACCTTTATTATTTAAATTGATTGAAATTACGTTAACGTAGTATAGTAGTCAATTACATTCAATCAATATTAGCAAATTATATGTTTTATCTCATTAAAATTAGTTGTTTTAAGATTTATCTTAAAGCCGAAATTTCTAATCTAATAAGATTCAATTTAATAAATCATAAATTTTAATTTCTGACAATATTAAAGCCCAAAACCTTATTAAATTTAATTTATCAAAATATGGGTTGTTACAGATATGGTGTATTCACAAATATTAAATTTGACTCTTATATATTATATATTATAAAATATACAAGTACGCACTTTCAATACGCCCATAACCCCATAACCTATAAATGTAACAACTCGTCATTTCTGAACCCCATAACTGCAAAACTACATACATCACATTCTTTATTCTAAGTTATACCACTAGTTCTAAGTTACGCACTCGTACATGATCCGAGTATCTGCCCATCGTTCCAAAGTCATATACACGATGTCCATAACCCAACACTATTCTCAAACTAGCATCCAAACGGCAGTTGTTCATATCGAAATTTCATCTTAGAGTCGATAGAGAACGCCATACAAAAGATCGAAACAACGTATGACGATTCGAGCATTCAAAAGCCCTGAAATGCCAAATTTGGCATGTCCATCGGTGGACCGGTGTGCACCATCGAAACAACGTATGACGATTCGAGCATTCAAAAGCCCTGAAATGCCAAATTTGGCATGTCCATCGGTGGACCGGTGTGCACCACCAGTACACAGGTGTGCACCACCAGTACACAGGTGTACAAAGCAAATAGAAGAATTTTTATTATATTTTGATTTCATTATTCTAGATTTTGATTTTCTTCCTCGTTCTTTGTTTCTAGTGATCGTATATCACACACACACACATATTAACGAATGGCTTATCATATTCATATACATTTAAATTGAGTTTCTACATATGTATATATGTATGTGTATACATACATACACATACACACATATACATACGTATATTCATGTGTGTGTGTACGTATGTATGCACGCTATTTAACAAGTGTCTTACCATATCCATATACATTTAAATTGAGTTTCTACACGATTTTGATTCAAGTTAGTGATAAATAGAGTTTCAGTGTTTTGGATTTTATCATTTAGGCCAATTTATATTATAGTTTAATCCTATATCAATCTCAAAGCATTTAAAATCAATATCATAGCATTATACGAGAATCGAAGTACCAATTCAAGCCCAAAAAACCTGAATTTGCTCGTTGTTCGGAATTTCCAAAAATCTAAATCTTCAAATTAGCGTTCAATTCTTGCTCCAGATGATACAGAGCTTGCTATGATTCCAACGCACTTTATCTCGTCGCTTTTCATTAAGATTTGAGGATTTTGTGTTTGGTTGAAGAGCGGAGGATCGTTTTCTGACATCATAAATGAGAAAAAGTAAAGGGAATTGAATATACGTAGTTTTAAAAAAGGTTTTAGCATGGAAAAACTGAAATGGTGTTTTAGATTTTTGAATTCGAATTTCAAACCCAGGAATTCATGCAACTTCGTTAAAATCTCGATATCTCACTTATGCGATGTCCGATTTAAACAAATGAATAATCCATCTTGAGCAGAAAAACGAAGGCTGTGCAGTGATGTGACTTCCCTAATTCAACCATTTATAAAAATTAATATTTTGTCATTCTATTAAAATTTATCAAAATACCCTCCAAATAAATTTCCAATTTATTTATTATTATTTATTATCAACGTTTAAGTTCGTACAAATTTTCAAGGTATTACATTGACAGTCATGCCAACATTTGAATAGCATTGCACACGCTAGTCTCAATGGATAATCAATATTCTTTTTCCTATGTATCTTTACTATGAACATTTAAATTTGTATAGCATTGATTCAATATTCATGGTTACAATCAAATCAAAATTGAAATTATTATAATACTACATAGGGATTTTCTATTTATGCATGTTCAATATTTGTAATAATGATTTCCATTATATATAACAAACCCGCATAATATGAAACAAAAAAAACATAATTTTATATCGAACAAGATTCATTACAAACTTAAACATTACATTAAAATTGATCCTAGACGTTCCTCTAACCCTCTTAGGGCAAGTCCCAAAAGATGGAGGGCTCTCAACGGTGTGATACCGCTTAACAGTGGCCAAATCTGAGATCTACGCCGATACCATATACTCGCACTTTTGCATCTAGGTGGACCCATGGGCGAGTTTTGCTCAAATTGTAAATTAATCAGATAGAATTTGACCTAGTCCATTTGGGCCAAATACTAGTCTGACATGTACGACTTGTTTCTTGTCGGGTTAACACAACCAAACCCGTTTACATCCCTTTTTTTTTCCTTTTTTTTTTATAAAAAAGAATTTGCATGCAGGACAATTTGTAGGATACGATACAGCATAAAATTACATCAGCTAAAGATTATATAAAATGCAACAATATTTACATACATAAATACTAAAGCATAAAATATAAAAAGCAAAATCATAGCATACAATATCTACATGATAAAATGTGCAAATCTGCAACACAGAATGAAAAAAACTGCATCATATACAGGCAAAACAGCAACAAATAGTGCAAAGCTGCATCATAAAATACATATACTATATCACAACATGCATAAACTCAACATATAGTGCAAAAAGTCAAGTTTAAACGCACAGAAACTGCATATAAAATTTAAACTTGTAACAATTCTCAAATAAACACCAATGCTCTTCAAGGATGATCACATGCTGCAAAATTACTCATTTCTTTACAATCTTCTTTGCTCTGCACATGAAAAGCAACAATCGATTAGTTTAGTTAAGCAAAGTACATTGATCATGGAAACATGCTATTATTTTAAAGAAACTTCTTAACAAATCATTTCAAACTTGGTATAATAAGAAATTGACTGTAATACCAAAGGTTATTTAAACAGTTGAAACTTATTGTTCAAGAAGGCACTTTTGATAAGGGAAAAGAAAGTATATATAACAGTAGCAATTTGAATTGAACAAAATCTTGTTAAAACACATGCATCAATATAGTTTCCAATAAAAGGAAGCATACATCATTATCACAATTGAAGAATACAACAAACAATGTGGTGGTAGTACATATTCCTCAATCTGAGTTCGTAACATCATTAATCCAAAGGCCGCTACAATATACTCTGGTAATCAATGTAATAAGCTACTGCAAAACTATAATGTTGCACAGCACTAAAAATATTTATAAGAAGCTACATCGTCGTTGAAGTTTTTTTTTTTTTAATAAACCCTACTCCAAAAATAGAGCTAGGGACACTGATCCCCCTTTTAGCTAGCCCAGCCCAGAGCATCAATTCTCTATGGAACTTTGTTCCATGTTTGCAAGGTAGTCCTCAACCAGCTGAGCTATGCTCGTTGAAGATTTATTAGTAAGTAATAGCTACAAATAGTTTTATTCAAACCGATTCTTTCATTTTTTATTTTAGACAGGGCTGTAAACAATCGGATACGGATACGGATTCGGATAGTTCCATTTCCATATTTGTATCTGAAATCATTTTCGGATATTCATATCCGCGGATGCAAACGGATATCGGATATTTTTAGATCAATTTACAACTAATAAATCTAAACAAATAAATAAAAAAAATGTTTAATCATAAATCCATTTCGATGCTAAAAATATAAAAAAATAACAAATATGCGAAAAACAATTTTAAGCAACAAATATTGATTTTTATACACATTAAATTATTTTACCTAGATAATAAAGAAAAATGACAATCATTTATGTACTAAAATACAAAAAATAATAATTGTAGTCTTATCGAGACCGGATGGATAATTGTCGGATGCGGATATGGTCCGTATCCATTTTTTGGATACGGATACTGACGGATTTTGGATTTTTCGGGCACTCGTTGACAGCCCTAATTTTAGATTCCAAGACAATAGCATGGCCTATATTCGTTCAGCAAGATCAATTGAGTTTGTCATAAGCAAGAAAGAAAAAGGACTTCACATAAATCAACTCAAATGACCATAGAAGGAATGTCTCCCTAAACCATAAATTATCAATTCAGTATATGAGTTGTGACTGCAGACATTAATACTGTATGACTACAAATGCGCTTTAATATTGAAAATTTTGATTTATGCGAGTTATCAAATAACGTTTGCATATGTAAAAGCATTGATTTTTCTTTTTTTGGTAATTTTATCATTTCTGAAATTAATTTTCTTCGTGTCAAAAAATATCTTTCCTTCTTGTAATATATGCTGGTTCATGTTTGTATAGATACCATAATAAATATCATTTTGATAGTTGATCATCTCGACCAATATTTGATGCTTTATTTAAATAAATTAGCTAATTCCAATCCTAACAAATGGATGGAAAACATAATCTAAATGTGTTTAAATACTAAAAATCGAAATCAAATACAGATAAAAAAAATATCATTGCCTCTGTAAGTGACATTAATTTTCTTTCATAATTGTTTGTTACTAATCAAATTACAAATTAAAATTTTCTTTATATAAGTAACCTGTTATTATATTGTTATTTATAACCATTATTTAACTTCACCGCTGTTATTATCTCTTAGCTATGTTATTTATTAACCTGGTTAGTCTATAACTACATTTATGTCCATTCACCAATGTGGTCCATAAGCAAATAAGAATAATAAGGGTAAAAATTAAATAAATAAACTGTTATTAAAGGAGGCCAAATTTTTGCATGACGACGGTACATGTAAACTGAGATTGATATAAAGACTCCATCTGCTAGTTAATTTATTGTCATACTGTGAGAAAAAAAGTGCTTCAAGTTGACAAAATGATTCTTCGTTCAGTATAGTTATAGGTTTTATTGAACCAACGATAAGGTTAAATGACAAGTAAACAAGGCTGTGTCATATCTGACTTACTAAGTCCAACAAAGAGATTAGATATAGAAGCAGACTGTATCCAACTCCAAAATGCAATTGAAAATACATACAGATTATAACAAAGAATGCGGTAGCAGACAGTAAAAACAAATTTGTGTCTGTGCGCGCGCGTACGTAAGTGTGTGTGTTAGCAGAAGACACTTGCACGCATAAAGGAGACTTTATTTTATTTCTTTATTTAGACAGGAAATTGTGTTACTGCACATAAATGATCAAATCAGCTTTATAGGGTTAATTTCAAAACTAAGCCCTAGCAAAGGTATTTGGGCATCTTCTATGCAACTAAGATACAAAATCAATGTTACTGAAACAGAAACCTTTTCTCTGTTCCCATAATTATATGCACTAACAAGAGAACATGTTCAATTAAGTAACTACCTACCTGATGCCTGACCATGACCCTCTCCTCTACGTCCTCCATAACAGGCTTGTAACTTTGTGCAACTATCGCAAACAAAACCAACTCAAAAGCAGACAAAATTGTCACAAGGAAAAAATAATTTTCAAGGAAGCCATCATTAAGATTTGCTGGCACCCAACCTTGACCCCCATTCTTGGTGGTAATCTTCATCACTACAGTCAATATCAAGCTACATATATAACTCCCAACTGCATTCGAAGACAGAGACAAAGCGATTCCCATACTCTTCATCGCATGTGGCATTTGAGAGTCAAAAAACTCATTCAAAGACACGTACACAAGTGCCTCTCCGAACCCTAAAATCAAATATTGTGGCACCTGCCATAGTATGAACAGAGAACTAAGCTCTTCTTCATTGTTTTGAGCATACTTTTTCCTTTGTATTTCCACGATGCCTGCAACTGCCATACTCAACATTGCAAGTATAAGACCGTAGCATGTCTTTTCGAGCTGGGAAGGCGCTTTTGGGATGGTTTTGAAAATTTTTATGTAGAGGGGTTTGATGCAACTTTTGTACAAGACTATGTACAAAGAAGAGAAAAGTATATCGAAAATGCTCATGCTAGCAGGTGGTATGTGGAAGTTTTTTATGCTGGTTTTCATCGAGGAACCTTGTTCAACGTAAAGAGAGACCATTTGGATGAATATTCCATTAAACGTGACAGCGCAGAGCCAAATGGGAACCAGTCGGAGCACACATTTCACTTTTTCGACTTGAGTGACTGTGCATATGTTGGAGTTTGACACAATTGCTTGATCAAAGCTTCTGTAAAATGGGTGCTTATTAAGAATTTGTCATTTTCGGGGTTCGAACTCATGACGTTTGGTCTCGCAGTTCGAACCATCAAGCATGTTGTCAATTTCATCAACATTAACTACATAAATATTATTATAAATACCTGTACTCGTTTACATGTTGCGGTCTAGAATACCGATACCTAGCAGTGCCACAAAAGAACATGACTAATGAAACCACAGCAATAAAAGCCGATATCTCAAAGCCCAAAGCCCAATGACCTGAGTTCTCCAAGTAGGACAAAACCGTCTCAGAGAAAAGACAGCCAAGGTTGGTAGCGACGTAGAAGTAACCATAGTATAATTTTTTAGATTCACTTTCAATACAGTGCTCTTCATCGAATTGGTCTGTGCCAAAAGTCACAATGGAAGGCTCCCCTGCGCCATTGCCAAATGCTATGAGGTACATAGAGAGGTAAAACACCATTAGTGCAGAATCTGGGTGGGGTCCACATGGGAAGTTTGTGGTGCCGCACCCCGCTGGCTTTAGAAGCTGATTCGGTGCTGTAGCCGCTAGTACAATCATGCCCTGTATGGTCACAGAAATATGAATATCTGGTTAAAAGATGCAACTATCTCAAACCATCAAAAACTTTTTGGTTCGCAGAAGCTGTTATGTTCTCAAAAGTGTAGCTCATGATATAAGAGCAAAAAATAAAAACACACACACATATACATACATACATATATACATATACATACATATATATGTATATGTATATGTGTGTGTGTGTGTGTGTGTATGTATGTATAGCTTTTCAAATAGGCATATATAGATCAATTAAATGGTATTGCCATAGCAATTGGGGTAATGGATTTCCAGTTTTTGCAGGGTAGTATAGGATCTATAGTAGGCGAGAAAATCACTTGTTTGATCGAGTATGCTGCTAATTGATCTCTACTTGTGATTATTGTGCGTTCTTATCGAGGCACGCATATGCAAGAAGGAAGTTTGAGAGTTATTTTATGGATCAATCCTTGCATGCACGCACATATACATACCACACATGAAAAAACTATCTCAAACCAATGTACTTGAAGAAACAAAACAAAAGGAGGAATAAACAAAAAGAGTTTGAGTATGTCCATGTATGGGTTGTTTAGCAAGACTTTAATACAATGAAAGTGTAAGAAACCTATTTATATATATTGCATTAGTTATAGAAGTATGATGACAAGTTTATATGGTACTGTAAAAGTAATTATATATCATTAATCCCTAAATGATTAAATCATAAATTCATACTTTTCGGTATAAACATCATTGAGGCAATGGATATGTAACTAGATCTCATTTAGCTAATACGACAAAGGTTAAGATTGATTGGTAACTGCACAACTAAAGCAAAGATATATAACCAGGCTTGATAAATTGATTCAGGGGTAGTAATTGAGTGGATTGGTGTTATATGCAAAAAAAACATGCATTTTAGACTGTTCAGTAACAACGCAATGTTCTTAAGCAAAGATACATGAATAACAACGTAGGTTATGTCATTTTTCCCCAAGTTTGTTCAAAAATTCTTACAAAATTGCTTATTCTATTTGTATCATCAATCATGTCAAAAATATCATTTTCAATTGATAATATAACTAATCAATTTCAATTTATCTTCGCACAAAACAACAGTACAAAATTTATTTACTATAATTGTTATGGTAACCGAAAATTTGCCGTTATCATACAAATATCGAGCAATTGGTAACCAATATTGAGCTATACTGGTATACCAGTTTTTATCGATATGCTAACAGTAAATTTATCATTAATAATGGAAAATGTAACGGTAAAGAAACGTCATAACCAGTGGTAACAGAAAATTTATCCATCGTATTAATTTTATTTTTTCACTATTTAAATTAATCCTAACTACGAACACTTTTAAAGGTACATCGGATTTTAAGAAGACATTCATAGTATTATTTATGATGATGTTTCTTTTTTAGTTTATTAAGTTCAAAATCTAAGATTAGCAAATGTACTATTTCGTATTATTATAAATAATTTGTGACGAAAATTTTCTATACCACGTAAAACAAATCAAAATGATGATATAAATATTAATAGAGTTACAATCAAGAACATAACATTTATCCTTCTATCATTATCAAATTTTGATTCCAATAAAAAATCAATGTTTATTTATTGGTAAATTTACCATTACGGGTCAATGGTCATCAGTTTATCAGTATGCTAATGATCATTTTATCATCAGTAACGGTAAAGTATCGGTAGCTATTTTTGACTTACCAATAGTATCGGTACAGAATCATATTTCTCGTATCGGTAACGATTACCATTACCATGACAGCTCTAGTTTTACCATCGTCTAGTGAAAGCAAGGTGAAGTATTCCGAATTGAATCATCCACATATAAAAACAGATCACCTTTACACAAATAAATATCATAATATTGCGTTATCACTGTATATATTTGTAACAAAAGTGCTATGAATATTTATACTTACAACAGTGAGAATAGTTTGGAAAATAGCACAACTCTTATATCTCCCAAGATAAGCATCGCTAATAAAAGCACCAAACAGTGAAAAAATATTCACTGTTCCTATCCATGCACTAAATGTAGTTGAAGCTGTAGCATTGTCTTGGTTCAACACCCTTTTGCAAAATAGCACCAAATTCACCTCCACTCCCACAAAAGCAAGTGTAATTAACATTTGATTTGCTATTAAATCATGTAAATTTTGATCAATATATGGATCATGCTAGAAGTTTCATGGTTATCAAAATTTATTTAGTATGAAATAATGCACTAAACTACATGTTTTTTTGATGGTGGCGAACATTCATTCAAAACACTAGTGATGGTACATCTAATTAATCTTTCTTAGATGGTCATTAATCCAAAACAGTTTGCCTCAATATTATTTGCCATTTATATATCCTTTTTCTTAATCTATCAATATTAAATTCATTTCATTTGATTCATTATTGTTTCAGTACAGGGGCGTGTTTTTAACATATAAATCAGCAAAATCGCCACAAGAATTCAAAAAACTTTCAATATAATAACATTATCCAAAATCATATACTGGAACTATCCTTGACTATTTGTGAAACAGATTAAACGAAAGGACTGAAAAAGGCCAACTTTTGTGCTTTATAAATTGTAATCACAATATTAAGATTATTACCATCAAGTAATGTGCAGAATATTCAAATAACCACTGACCTAATAATAAAATGCCTGATCTCCATCCACCTGAACCAGATCTTTGTGCTGGTCTACCATGATAATCAAGGGAACCATCCTTGGTCCATATCTCTCTGTCCACTTCATCATTATTCTCCTCTCGTGTTACCTTTGTACAAAAACATAGTGAATAAAAAACTAAACGGTCAGCTAACTGTTATGAACATTGACTTAATAAAACATATAAATAAAATAGATTCATGATCATTGTAAAAAATGAAGAAGAAGAAGAAGAAGAAGAAGAAGAAGAAGAATACTTTTGATGATTGTTTGTGATTAAGTTTATGTTTGACAAGATTTGGCTCGAGCAAATTATTAAAAGAAATGAACAGTTGGTTACTTATAGCAGCCAACTCAAATTCTGATAATTATTCATGAGAAGATAAACTTGAAATATATTAATCAGTGTAATAAAAATTCAACTGTTCTTTGAACATTGCTTTTACAACCAAGGCTTTCATTCTATTATTGTTCATGATCAACATGATAATAGTACGTGTATTGAAGATCAGACAATCAAAGTTAGAAGATAATATGTAGCCTCACCTCTCTATAATTATCCATTAAAAGCCAGATAGAAAGGACAATATTAAAATTCTATAGAGAGGAAGACAGAAGATGAGGATAAGAAATTGAAGGAACGTATGGTGTATACAACCAACTGAATGAAGATAACAGAAAAGAAAATTGTATACACAAGGATATAAATGACATAAAGTCCATGTTCATTACTTGGAATGATTTATATTCACATACATATGGTGCTAATGAAGTTCAATGCATCATATTGATTTATTTCCACCTTAAGAAATCAAATTTTCAGCTATATATAACATAATACATGTACTTGTTTTACAGCAGACCAAGTCCTGGCCAACAATTAATGTGAGCATCAATAGAATATTATATTTTAAATAGAAGCATGAATCTAGGAGAATAAGACAAATCTAAACTTATTTTCGAAACCAAAAAGCTTACTATGTTAAAAACCAAATGATATGAAATTAACTTCTACATTATTAATAAATCTGCGAAGTATATTTCGAAGTTTTACATATTAAAATTCGCAAAATACAAATAAATATGTGTAGTTGAAATGAAAAAAAAAACTAATGTAGAAAACATGAGCCATTTTAGTTTTAATCCGGAAATAATTTGTTTTATTGCAAAACAATTTGTTTTAATCCTTCTTCCGGATAAAACTTTATTTTATTGCAAAATATAGAAAAGGAGCAGAAAAAATCAATTCACTAAAATACAATAACAAAATATTTAAATTTCATAGTTTTAGTTTTCAATCATTTTGCAATTCAACGTAATAAGATTGCATCTCTTATGCGTTTTGTATTTTAGTCACCTGGCTTTACTGTGTTAAATAGCAACTATATCAGTTGCGTAAAAATCGTGAGTGAGATTTTCTGATTCCTCCACATGTCATAATGCACATGACTACGTTGATTTTTGTCTTTAACTTGTACAACAACTGCAACCAAATGAAAATGAAAATGAAAATGAAAATGTGCAAATAACATCTACATGAATTGCATCATAAAACTCATGATACCTTCCATTTTACCCTTGTGACATGTTCAAGGCTTCGTTTTCTTAGTTTACTTTGCTATACGAATTATACATACCATCTTTTGAAAGTTTGGACGCCTTAGCTTTAATTAGCTTAACCAATTAACAAAAGCTTCCTTTATCACTTGACCATACCGACGAATTTAATCTTTAAGTAATTCTGCAGGTTTATTCACTCTTCCCTTCTGCGCTGCCTCTTAAGATCAGCATCATAGTTTTGCTAGGATCAGTGTATCATATTTACTCACAATATTTTTTGGAGTGGTACTCTAAAACCTATAAGAAGAATTTTATAAATAACTCCCATTAGATTTTGTTGCGATAGGATCTTCTACAGCTTTGTTGTGTAATATAACATAGCAAAAAGAACGTAAAATTTTGGAAAGGTAGGAATACAGCTCGTCGCTTTTTTGCTAAACTCGTAACAATATCTAGGTCACTATGTCTCTTCGTAGGCATTTATCGATCATCACGCTTGGAAGTTTAACATGTGAAGCAAATGCGCATATCCAAAATTTTGAATTAAAACAAAAGGGACAATGTCTGGTTAAAAACAAAAGGGACAATGTTTTGTTCTTATCACTCAATATGAAACATATATTTTATCTACAAGAATGGACTATTAATTCGTTCATATAATATAAAGTCCCTGCTTAGAGCCATCTTTTAAAAGTTTAAATACATTTCATTTCATGTTAAAGTCAATAAATAACCATCAAGCACTGCGAGTCTACAACACACAGTATGTGAATAGATCGACTAACTAGTATCTAGATCAGATGTATTTCCATGTCAATTACTTATAAACCTTCATTTTTCAGTATTATTTAATTTTCTTTTTATCGAATGGGTAATATTATATTGGGAGCACAAGAAATTGCTCTTGAGCTTTGAAAAGATAATCAAGAGTGTTATGCCAAGAACAGAAGGTAAGAATACTACAACATAACACACATGGTACAAATATGTCTGAGAACCACATACATGTTCCAACAATTTCAAAACAAATCCATCTACCAGACAATAAATTTTTCGACGTCACTACGGAAATATACAAACACAAATAGACAAGTTAACAGCACCAATAAACTCACATATCCATCCAACAACACTGTCTCAGTGGGTAGGGGTTCCGCCTTTGGTCTGCAAGGTTACAGGTTCGAGTCTTGCATTGATTCGAATCACTGGACATATGTAGACTTGTAGCACGCTACATAATACCTAGGACTTGTAGTAACAAGTGTACAACTATGTACTACCACCACCCTACGTACTTATTTTTTTCATTTTTTTTAAAAGGGAGAAAAAGAAAGAAACTCCCATATCAATTAGAGCATCCAGCAATAGTCAAACTAACCAAAGTAAACATAGCATAAAGTCTTACTCTTAAGAACAGTACAGGTAGAATCTAAGAGCATAAGTCAAGATCTAAGGATATTGGCCTAAATGATCTTAACCAAGTCAGTATTCTAAACCAAATTTTTCCTATGATGTATAGTCTTTAAAAGTTTATAGAGAGACAAGTAGTTATCACAAAAAAGAGAAAGGGTTCAACTAAAGTATACAAATCTGCACATTATCCCCTTCTTTTACATGGGAGGAAAACATATAAAAATAACCAATTTTTTCATAGAAAAATCTAAAATTATATGATCAATTTTTTCAAAACTGTAAATCTCATTGATTCTTCAATAAGACTAAATTTATTTTAAGTATGATTATATTATTTTGATGATGTCATAAATACAGAATGCATGCCAAAAAAAAAGTTAAAATATCATTAAAAGATAGAAGATTAATGAGATCCAAAAAACTACACCTGTTTAAATGTATGCAAAGACCAATGGTGGTGTAATTGAAGTACCATTTAAAGAGGGGGCTAGAAGCACAACTTACAGCCGATCTGCTAATTGGTTATGATTTGGTATGATATTCACTTGAAATCTGCTCTGAATTCGACGAGTATTATGCGACTAAAACATGATGCCCCTGATATGAGTTACATGAAAATCAACAGCTTAGGATTGAATTATAAAAAAGGAAATGATGACCTAGGATTGAATTATATGACTTACTTGAAACCTGCAGGTATATGCATTTAAATAGCAACAAGGCATCGCCTTAAAGAAGAACGACCATGAACAACACAAAATTAAATGGGGATTTCTGAAAAACAAACTCGAAGCATATAGTTTTCACAATTTAAGAAGATGATGATTGAACATAAAAATTAAACTATGCAAAATCTTGAAAGATATAATCTATAAGACCAACCTACTTTTGAAATAAATTTTTGGAATATAGAAAGGTGCATCCAGAAATCAAATTCAAGACCTCCACCGCATAAAGCAAAAATCATATCAATAAACCAAAATGCCCTTGATAAAACATTGAACCTGAAAATACATGTAATAATGTAACAAGAGGACATCACCTTGAAAACAAGATTTATAAAATAGTACAAGATAAGTAGTGGAATTCGGAGAATCAAACTGGTGATGATTTGGTATAATATTCACTTGAAATCTCTCAGAATTCGACGAGTATTATGCGGCTAAAACATGATGCCCCTGATATGAGTTACAAGAAAATCAACAGCTTAGGATTAAATTATTAAAAAGAAAATGATGACCTAAGATTGAATTATATGACCTACTTGAAACCTGCAAGTATATGCATTTATGTAGCAATAAGGCATCGTTAAAAGAAGAACAACTATGAACAACACAAAATAAAATGGGGAATTCTGAAAAACAAACTCGGAACATATAGTTTTCACAATTTAAGAAAATGATGATTGAACAAAAAAATTTGCAATAGGGCATCACCTTGAAAACAAGATTTATAAATAGTACAAGATAAGTAGGGGAGTTCCGAGAATCAAACTTGGGACCCCTTGCACCCAAGCTGATCTGTAAGTATAGGTCATGCAACAATACGTAATGTATAAGTCAACTTATGTGGACGACTGAATAAAATATCGGCTTTATTACAAGCCTCCTTTTGACATAAAATCTTACACAATAGAAAGGACCCCAAAGGAGAATCATGCCACAGAAGCAAGCAAATGCCCGTGATGAAAGGGTTAATCTCTAAGCACACGTCATGTGGCAATATGTAGCATAAAAGTCAGACTACGTGAAAGCTTGAAAATATCATCTTCAAAACAAGCCTACTTATGAAATAAAATTTTACAAAATAGAAAGGGGCATTCCGAGAATCGAACTCGGGACCTCTCGCACCCAAAGCGAGAATCATACCACTAGACCAAATGCCCTTGATGAAAGGATTGATCTGCAGATATAACTGATATGGCAACGTATAGCATTAGAGTTGATAGTCTAGAAGAAAAAAAAACGACTCGAATTAAAGTCACTATGCAAAAGTTTGCAAGGTAACATTTTAAAAATAAACCTTTTGAAATAGATATTTACAAAATGAAAAGGGGCATTTCATAAATTAAACTCGAGACCAAGAATCATACAACTAGAACAGATGTATTAGTGAAAGGCCGAATTTGTAGGTACATGTAAGCATATAACAAAATGATTATATCGTTTGGAGTAGTACATAACATATGCTTTGGCAATCATAGAAATGTTGGCAGTCAACGTAAAAAGACGTGTGCTATGTGAAAGCATGGAAGATTTGATTTTGAAAACAAGCTTTTATTTTAAATATGATATAATACAATAGACTTAGAGACTGTCATCTCTTCCTCCCAAAGCAAAAATGATACTATTAGAGCAAATGCTCTTGATGGCATGACATATATTGATTAATGACATTTAAAGATCATTAAATTAAAAACTGTAAATGCAATATACAATTCATTGGCCAAATCTCCACACGTCTTTGATCGGTTCAGTTAGGAACTAAAGCATACAATAATTTGCTACAAATTGATCTTTGAACAGTTAGGAACTAAAGCATATAATAAGTTCCTTATGCTACTGATTTACTACTTTACGTGATCCCAAAATGCCTTTTCTTCTTTCTCAAGGATGGAAGAAATAAAATGGTTGAAAAGAACGAAGGACTTCTAAATCCTTCGATCTTAGAATAATAGGTTCATCATGGATTTCTCATCACAATTAATCCAGAATTTACTGTATAGCTCATGTACAATCAACAACAATATCACAGAACACTATTAAACTCATGCTAGATTCAGTACAACAAGAATGCTAACTTACATAATGTTGCCATTAATGAATTCAATAACTTGAAATCCATGATTAAGTCAAAAATTCTCAAGGTTATCGGCTTATGCTTCCTGCAGCCTGCATTTTTTTCCCTGATGACTATGCATATGATGAAAATCGTTTTCTAAAGTTGGTTATTTATTCTTCATAGAACAATTTAATAAGTTTCTATTTCCAACTACCGCATATTTAGATTTGTTATTATTTTCAAGAATGTGTGAACAAATACAATATCATATACAAGGTTTTTGTGGAGTAAATCTAAAAATATCATGAACATTCCAAGTTGATATCACTCGAGTACTCAAAAACACCAAAATTAAACTAAACAAAACCATAATTTCAAATACTCATAAAACCCTAACTTGAAATACTCCAAAACTAAACTACTAGGTTAGAAGTAATAAGAAAAACATACTCAATGGTAAGTAACTAAATTGAGCAGAAACAGTTACCTGAATTTAATTCCGATGGCACTTTTTATTTCAGCGAGGTAAAACCATGTAGAACTCGGAGATGTCGGAAAACATGCAGCGTAGTTTTTTTCTGTAGGAAAGAGTCGGTCTAAGGGAACCCAAATTAGCAGTCGCGGTATCCTAAAAAGTTAAATGAGATCTATTAAACCTTACCATATATAATAGCCGATGTGTGATGGTATTGCACATCGATTGGGGCATCTTTCAAACCGAAAGTGGAAGCTTCTTATTTTCTTCACCACTCTTAACAATATGTTTCTTTTTCTTTTAAAATTCTCGAGTGATATAAATAAACAAAGAGCAAATCTGAGCAGCTATTGGATAACTGAATAATAGTGGGACACGTGATTTTTTTTATTCAAAATTATGAAGTATATTGATGAATTAGAGCGGCTCTCAAGCGACTGACGCTAGCAATCTCGATAAATATATAATGCAAGTTCATTTTGTGTTACTTAAAATTCTTACATAAACTTATCACCTCAAAATTTATTGCATCCACTTCATATCACTTTATCCATAAAACAAAGATTTCTTCAAAAGGAAAAAAAAGTTCAAGTTGCAGAAATCCGACATGTTTCTATAATCTTCAATTAACAACAAGTTTACAAAATTGGTTACTGTTTGCTTGAAATTTGAGCAAACATGTAACATCCCATAATTTTACGCTTACTAATTAATAATAATTAATCGTTTAATTGGATTTAAACGAACTAATGACTTAAAAGAAGAATTTTTAAATATGAATCAGTTAGGACACGAGACCTATTCCATTGCGTTCGTAACGTAACGTCGTTTATATTTGAGAACGTTTGTTAAAATCGAATATGATTACTAAATGGGAAGAAAAGAGAAATGGGAACAAAATGGTCATTTGGGAAAGAGCCCGGTCCATTTCGCAGCAGATGGAATGAGTAGATTTCAAAAAAAATCTGGATCATAGTGAGCCTATAAAGTCTAGTAGGTTTCAATATATCCAATGTGGTTATTTATAATAAAATCAAATTTTATGTTTGTTGTCTTGTTCTTCTTAATTAGATCTATGTTAATTAAATATGAAATTTGAATGGGTACAAATATATCCAATTTAGTTGTCAAATATATTCATATTGTAAAAGGGTGTGACAAACATGTGAAACATATAGTGAATGAATTGTTTGGTGTTTAATGATGGAAACAAACATATAATTAAATCTGGATATAATCACATCGGAAAGAAATAAAGGGGAATCATCGATTGATTCTACCTTTCCTCTTTTGCAAACATTCAATTGATATCACATCCAATCAATTTACAAGGGATGATACATTGCAACTACATGTTTAAAATGACAAAAACAACAAACAATAACGTGATCAATATACACATGTGTAGATATTGAGATTTATATCTATCATGTATATGTTCGTTATTTATATGTATATTATTGCGTCAATTTAAAATTGTTTAATGAAAAATAAATTTGTAAAAAAATGTTTATAAAATACAAGCCTTAAAAAGGTGGAACACAGTGCACGAGGCTCCCGCACGATAACGGACTCTGTGAAGGTCGATGATGTACATAGTCTTTCTCTCTTATTGCAAAGAGGTTGTTTCCGGACTCAAATCTGAACGTCCATATCAGCATACGGGTGACCTAACCGTTGCGCCAAGGCCCCCCCCCTCTTTAAAATACAAGCCTTAACAACATAAAATATAAACATATACACGTGCACGGACGCGCACACATATATGTATGTATATGTATATGTATGTATATGATTAAGCTAAAATGATTTCCAACTGATTATAAACATCCATATTATATTAAACTTTTTCGAAGTATTTGTAAATACACACACAAACACACGAGCATGAACACGCACACGCACACAATTTGTTATTTTAAACAATCAAAATGTTATAAACTTTGTTATTTTTAACAATCAAAATATTATAAAATCCAAATTGCATGTATCAAATAAAACAAGATATCAACAATCTCAAAGTTTTAGATTAAAATTCCAAATATATACATTTAAATCATTAAATTGCCTAATATGTTAGAATATTATTAAAGTAATTTAAAAACATAGATTCGTTACAAAAAATGTTGTTTTATGCATATATAAATTTTGGTTTTAATTTGTCAAGTTAAAAAAATAATCAAATCATTCAACAAATTTTATACATTGTATTACTAATTCTAGATCAAGGTCTGGCAATGATACGTACATATAAAACTGATATTTTATATATATATATATATATATATATATATTAATAATATCAATATATATATACACATATCCACATCCAAGAAAACAAATTAAATTTAGAATATATTTTTCGGATCTAGCCCATAATGATACATTAATTTTAAAATCTCTCCTTAGATTCTTGAATCAACACCCAATCTTTGTAAGAGATGGATGATCAACATAGCCTTTATGTTTATTTGATGTTTTGATTTGTTTTGGAGTTATGTTTTTAAAAAATATACCAAAGCACTCAAAAAAAATTGGCCGGCTGTATTATACAATTTGGCTACATGTTCATCATTTTAAGGCAAAAAAACAGAGAACCATAGGATATAAGAAATATACTAAGGTAGAAATAAAGAATTATGAGATGCAAGAAACAGATTAAGTGTAAGAGAACCCTTTGACTCATTCAAGCATGCATTTTCCGTTACACTCGAGTAATATGGGATGAAAAATTACCTTCTGTTAAAAGGCTTCGTTTCACGGACTCTAAAGTCCATTCTGTCTAGATAAAAAACCAATTGACATTTCAAGTTAAGAATCCTAACACTGAAATTTTTGAACAAAATTTTTGATCTTGTTGCATACAAAGCAAGAAACATACATTTTTATATATTAATAAGCAAATAAATGGAAGAGATGATTAAATACCTCTTAATCAAGCCCAATCGCTCCCTCACACTCCAAGACAGTACCTCAACATACTCTGAGGAATCCCAAAATACAGCAATAGATCTTTATTGGATACATGATTCATGCTTACCAGTACCTAAATTGACTCTTCGCCATTGCAGTCTATTAAAATCCATCTCCTCGATGCAATCGGCACAGGTGTTGGTTGTTCAATTTCTAGTGTCAAGGTTGCTTATGGATAGACTAATAAATTGAAGGGCAGTGAAGTTGACAAAGAGCAGCAGTCTTACGTCGATTTCACAAATTGAATGGTTTTGAAGAGATCAGAAAACGAAGGAAACAAAGAACCATGGTGGACATAATTGGTGAAGTTGCTTTTTGTTCCATTTCTCTACTAAAATCTTTCAAATTGTATCTATATCAGACGTCCTTCCATCTCAATTACTTATAGACCTTCATTTGTTCCCAATATTAATTAATTTTCTTTTATCGGATGGGTAATAACATATTGAGAACACAAGAACATTGCTCTTGAACCTGAAAAGATAATCTGGAGTGTTATGCCAAGAACATAAGCTACGAATACTATAATACAACACACATGATACAATTATGTCTGTAAAAACCACATACATAGTTCCAACAATTGCAAAACAAATCCATCTACCGACAATAATTTCCACCTCACTATGGAACTACACAAACAGAAATATACAAGTTAACCGCAACAAGGAACTCCCATATCAATTAGAGCATCTAGCAATAGTCTAACTAACCAAAATAAGTGTAGCATGAAGTCATACTCTTAACAACAGTACAAGTAGAATCTAAGAACATAAGCCAAGATCATAGGACATTGGCCTAGATGATCTTAACCAAATTAGTATTCTAAATCAAATTTTAATAAGAAAAACATATCCAATGGTAAGTAACTAAATTGATGAGAAACAGTTGCCTGAATTTAATTCCGATGGCCTCTTTTATTTCGGCGAGGTAAAACCATGTAGAACTTGGAGATGTCGGAAAATATGCCGCGTAGTTTTGTTCTGTAGGAAAGAGTCGGTCCAAGGGAACCCAAATTAGCAGTCGCAGTATCCTAAAAATTTAAATGAGATCCATTAAATCTTACTATATATAATAGCGAATGTGATGTTATGGCACATTGATTGGGACATCTTCCAAACCAAAAGTGGAAGCCTTTTATTTTCTTCGCCCCTCTTAACCATATGTTTCTTTTTCTTTTAAAATTGTCAAGTGAGATCCATTAAATCTTACTATATATAATAGCCAATGTGATGTTATGGCACATCGATTGGGACATCTTCCAAACCAAAAGTGGAAGCCTTTTATTTTCTTCGCCACTCTTAACCATATGTTTCTTTTTCTTTTAAAATTCTCAAGTGATATAAATACACAAAGAGCAAATCTAACAACATTCGCCGCGGAGTGACCGTTAGAAATACTTGAGCAGCTATTGGATAACTGAATAATAGTGGGACACATGATGTTTTTTATTCAAAATTATGAAGCATGCTGATGAATTAGAGCGGCTCTCAAGCGACTGACGCTAACAATCTCGATAAACATATAATGCAAGTTCATTTTGTGTTATTTAAAATTCTTACATAAAATTATCACCTCAAAGTTTATTGTATATGTTTCTATAATCTTCAATTAACAAGTTTACGAAATTGGTTACTGTTTGCTTAAAATTTGAGCAAACATGTAACAACCCATAATTTTACGCTTACTAATTAATAATAATTAGCCGTTTAATTGGATTTAAACGAACTAATGACTTAAAAGAAGAATTTTTAAATATGAATCAGTTCGGACATGAGACCTATTCCATTGCATTCGTAACGTCGTTTATATTTGAAAACATTTGTTAAAATCGAATATGATTACTAAATGGGAAGAAAAGAGAAATGGGGACAAAATGGTCATTTGGGAAAGAGCCCGGTCCATTTCGCAGCAGATGGAATGAATAGATTTCAAAAAAAAAATCTGGATCATAGTGAGCCTATAAAGTCTAGTAGGCTTCAATATATCCAATGTGGTTATTTATAATAAAATCAAATTTTATTAATATTGTCTTATTCTTCTTAATTATATCTATGTTAATTAAATATGAAATTTGAATGGGTACAAATACATCAAATTTAGTTGTCAAACATATTCATATTGTAAAACGGTGCGAAACATGTGAAACATACCGTGAATGAACTGTTTGGTGTTTAATGATGGATAATTAGATCTGGATATAATCACGTCGGAAAAAAATAAAGGGGAATCATCGATTGAGTCTACCTTTCCTCTTTTGCAAGCATTCAATTGATATCACATCCAATTAATTTACAAGGGATGATATATTACTACATTTTTAAAATGAAAAAAACAACAAACAATAACGTGGTCAATATATACATGTGTAGATATTGAAATTTATATCTATCATGTATATATTTGTTATTTAAATGTATATTATTGCCTCAACTTAAAATTGTTTAAAGCAAAATAAATTTATAAAAAATGTTTCTAAAATACAAGCCTTAAAAAGGTGGAACACAATGCACGAGGCTCACGTACGATAAAGGACTCTGTGAAGGTCGATAATGTACGTAGTCTTTCCCTCGCATTGTGAAGAGACTGTTTTCGAACTCAAAACAGGAAGTCCAAATCACCATGCGGGTGACCTCTCCACCTCTTTAAAATACAAGCCTTAACAACATTAAATATAAGTATTTACACACGCACATGCATATATATATATATATATATATATATATATATGATTAAGCTAAAATGATTTCCAACTGATTACAAACATTCATATTATATTGAACTTCTCTGAAATATTTGTAAATACACACACACACAAACACACAAGCATGAACATGCAAGCGCATGCACACACAAAATTTGTTATTTTAAACAATCAAAATTGCATGCATCAAATAAAACAAGACATCAACAATCTCTACGTTTTAGATTAAAAATCCAAACATAAACATTTAAATCATTAAATTGTATAATATGTTTAGAATATTATTACAGGTAATTTAAAAACATAGATTCGTTACAAAAAAATGTTGTTTTATGCATATATAAATTTTGGTTTTAATTTGTCTCATTCAACAAGTCGTATGAATTGTGTTACCAATTCAAGATCAAGGTGGGGCAATGACATGTACATATAAAATTAATATATATAATATATATATTAATAATATTAATGCAGGCATATTATATATATTTATTTATTTATGATATCAATATATATATATATATATATATATATCCACATCTAAGAAAACAAATTACATTTCGAATATATTTTTTAGATCTAGCCCATAATTATACTTTAATTTTAAAATCTCTTATAACGATCCTGACTCGACATTCGAAAATCGACACCGAATACGATACTCGTATTCAAATGCCGCATATCCAAACGTCGAATCTGGTTCGCCGAAGCTTATATTTATATTATATACATTACATCTTAATGATTTTAAATGCTACTTATTTTTACAAACATTTATTTTAAATTTAAATTCAAATTTCAATTTTAAACTTGAAATATAAACATTTATGCCCATTAATGTGTTCACACATATCTTGAAAATTTTAAATTAAATTTCAATATGTATTCAACCTTACTCATATATGTATCTCTTTATTCATTTGTATATATGTATATACATATGCAATGTTAAAAGAATTGTTTTTAACCAATATTTATCGGACGTCCCGATTCTTGAATCAACACCGAATATTTGTAAGAGATGGATGATCCACATAGCTTTTATGTTTATTTGATGTTTTGATATGTTTTGGAGTTATGTTTTTTTTAAATATACCAAGGCACTCAAAAAAAAACATGGTCGACTGTATTATACAATTTGGCTACATGAGAATCATAGGATATAAGAAATATACTAAGGTAGAAATAAAGAATTATGAGATGCAAGAAAAGGATTAAGTGTAAGAGAACCCCTTGACCCATTCAACCATGCATTTTCCATTACACTCGAGTAATATGGGATGAAAAATTACCTTCTGTTAAAAAGCTTCGTTTCACGGACTCTAAAGTCCTTTCTGTCTATATGAAAATCCAATTGACATTTCAAGTTAAGAATCCTAACACTGAAATTTTTGAACAAATTTTTTGATCTAGTTGGCATACAAAGCAAGAAACATACATTTTTATATATTAATAAGCAAATAAATGGAAGAGTTTTTAAATACCTCTTAATCAAGCCCAACCACTCCCTCACACTCCAAGACAGTACCTCAACATACTCTGAGGAATCCCAAAATAGAGCAACGGATCTTTATTGGAGACATGATTCATGCTTACCAGTACCTAAATTGACTCTTTGCCATTGCAGTCTATTAACATCTATCTCCTCGATGCAATCGGCACAGGTGTTGGTTGTCCAATTTCTAGTGTCAGGGTTGCTTATGGATAGACTAATAAATTGGAGAGCAGTGAAGTTGACAAAGAGCAGCAGTCTTACGTCGATTTCAGAAATTGAATGGTTTTGAAGAGATTATAAAACGAAGGAAACAAAGAACCATGGTGGACATAATTGGTGAAGTTGCTTTTTGTTCCATTTCTCTATTAAAATCTTTCAAATTATCCATATCAGACGTCCTTCCATCTCAATACTCATAAACCTTCATTCGTTCCCAATATTAATTAATTTTCTTTTATCGGACGTGTAATAATATATTGAGAACACAAGAACATTGCTCTTGAACCTGAAAAGATAATCTAGAGTGTTATGCCAAGAACATAAGCTAAGAATACTATAGCACAACACACATGATACAAATATGTCTGTAAAAACCACATACATAGTTCCATCAATTGCAAAACAAATCCATCTACTGACAATAAATTTTCCACCTCACTATGGAACTACACAAACAGAAATATACAAGATAACTGCAACAAGAGACTCCCATATCAATTAGAGCATCTAGCAATAGTCTAGCTAACCAAAATAAGTATAGCATGAAGTCATACTCTTAACAACAGTACAAGTAGAATCTAAGAACATAAGCCAAGATCATAGGATGTTGGCCTAGATGATCTTAACCAAGTCAGTATTCTAAACCAAATTTAAAAATTAACTTAAATTGCCGGTTTCTTCCTATGATGAATTATCTTTAAAAATTTATAAAGAGAGAACGAGTTGTTATCACAAAAAATAGAAAGGTTCAGCTAATATATATTAATCTGCACATTATCCTCTTCTTTTACATGAGAGGAAAACATATAAAAAATAGGTATATTTTTCATAGAAAAATCTTAATTTATATATATAACATGTATATATGATTATTGTTTTCAAAATTGTAAATCCCATTGATTCTTCAATAAAATAAAATTTCCTTTAAGTATGATTATGTTATTTTGACAATATCATAAATAGAGAATGAATGCATAAAAGTTAAGTATCATTTAACGATTGAAGATTAATGAGATCCAAATAACTACAACAAGGCAAATATCATTTAATGATAGAAGATTAATGAACCTACAAGTATATGTATTTATGTAGCAATAAAGCATCGCCTTAAAGACGAACTATTATGAACAATACAAAATCAAAAGGGATTCCAAAATTAAACTCGAAACATATAGATTTCACAATTTGAGAAAATGATGACGGAACATAAAAATTGAACTACACAAAATCTTGAAAGATATCATCCATAAGACAACCCTGCTATTGAAATAAAAATCTAGAATATAAAAAGGTGCATCCAGAAATCAAATTCAAGGCCTCCCATGCATAAAGCAAAAATCATATCACTAAAACCAAATTGTCCTTGGTAAATCATTGAACCTGAAAGTATATGTATATGTAGCAACAAGGCATCACCTTGAAAACAAGATCTTATAGTACAAGATAAGTAGGGAATTCTGAGAATCAAACTTGGGACCTCTCGCACCCAAAGGGCTGATCTGTAACTACGGGTCTTGCGACAACACATAACACAAAAGTCAATTTATGTGGAAGCCTGAAAAAGAATACCATCTTTCATACAAGCCTACTTTTGACATATAATCTTACAAAATAGAAAGGCTCCAAAGGGGGAATCATTCCACAGGAGCAAATGCCCATGACGAAAGGTTGATCTCTATGTACACATCATGTGGCAATATGTAGCATAAAAATCAAACCATGCGAATGTTGGAAAATATCGTCTTCAAAACAAACCTACTTATGAAACAAAATTTTATAAAATAGAAAGGGGCATTCCGAGAATCGAACTCGGGACCTCTCGCAAAATTAACTTAAATTGCCGGTTTCTTCCTATGATGAATTTTCTTTAAAATTTTATAAAGAGAGAACGAGTTGTTATCACAAAAAATAGAAAGGTTCAGCTAATATATATTAATCTGCACATTATCCTCTTCTTTTACATGAGAGGAAAACATATAAAAAATAGGTATATTTTTCATAGAAAAATCTTAATTTATATATATAACATGTATATATGATTATTGTTTTCAAAATTGTAAATCCCATTGATTCTTCAATAAAATAAAATTTCCTTTAAGTATGATTATGTTATTTTGACAATATCATAAATAGAGAATGCATGCATAAAAGTTAAGTATCATTTAACGATTGAAGATTAATGAGATCCAAATAACTACAACAAGGCAAATATCATTTAATGATAGAAGATTAATGAACCTACAAGTATATGTATTTATGTAGCAATAAAGCATCGCCTTAAAGACGAACTATTATGAACAATACAAAATCAAAGGGATTCCAAAATTAAACTCGAAACATATAGATTTCACAATTTGAGAAAATGATGACGGAACACAAAAATTGAACTACACAAAATCTTGAAAGATATCATCCATAAGACAACCCTGCTATTGAAATAAAAATCTAGAATATAAAAAGGTGCATCCAGAAATCAAATTCAAGGCCTCCCATGCATAAAGCAAAAATCATATCACTAAAACCAAATTGTCCTTGGTAAATCATTGAACCTGAAAGTATATGTATATGTAGCAACAAGGCATCACCTTGAAAACAAGATCTTATAGTACAAGATAAGTAGGGAATTCTGAGAATCAAACTTGGGACCTCTCGCACCCAAAGGGCTGATCTGTAACTACGGGTCTTGCGACAACACATAACATAAAAGTCAATTTATGTGGAAGCCTGAAAAAGAATACCATCTTTCATACAAGCCTACTTTTGACATATAATCTTACAAAATAGAAAGGCTCCAAAGGGGGAATCATTCCACAAGAGCAAATGCCCATGACGAAAGGTTGATCTCTATGTACACATCATGTTGCAATATGTAGCATAAAAATCAAACCATGCGAATGTTGGAAAATATCGTCTTCAAAACAAACCTACTTATGAAATAAAATTTTATAAAATAGAAAGGGGCATTCCGAGAATCGAACTCGGGACCTCTCGCAAAATTAACTTAAATTGCCGGTTTCTTCCTATGATGAATTTTCTTTAAAATTTTATAAAGAGAGAACGAGTTGTTATCACAAAAAATAGAAAGGTTAATCTGCACATTATCCTCTTCTTTTACATGAGAGGAAAACATATAAAAAATAGGTATATTTTTCATAGAAAAATCTTAATTTATATATATAACATGTATATATGATTATTGTTTTCAAAATTGTAAATCCCATTGATTCTTCAATAAAATAAAATTTCCTTTAAGTATGATTATGTTATTTTGACAATATCATAAATAGAGAATGCATGCATAAAAGTTAAGTATCATTTAACGATTGAAGATTAATGAGATCCAAATAACTACAACAAGGCAAATATCATTTAATGATAGAAGATTAATGAACCTACAAGTATATGTATTTATGTAGCAATAAAGCATCGCCTTAAAGACGAACTATTATGAACAATACAAAATCAAAAGGGATTCCAAAATTAAAATCGAAACATATAGATTTCACAATTTGAGAAAATGATGACGGAACATAAAAATTGAACTACACAAAATCTTGAAAGATATCATCCATAAGACAACCCCGCTATTGAAATAAAAATCTAGAATATAAAAAGGTGCATCCAGAAATCAAATTCAAGGCCTCCCATGCATAAAGCAAAAATCATATCACTAAAACCAAATTGTCCTTGGTAAATCATTGAACCTGAAAGTATATGTATATGTAGCAACAAGGCATCACCTTGAAAACAAGATCTTATAGTACAAGATAAGTAGGGAATTCTGAGAATCAAACTTGGGACCTCTCGCACCCAAAGGGCTGATCTGTAACTACGGGTCTTGCGACAACACATAACATAAAAGTCAATTTATGTGGAAGCCTGAAAAAGAATACCATCTTTCAAACAAGCCTACTTTTGACATATAATCTTACAAAATAGAAAGGCTCCAAAGGGGGAATCATTCCACAGGAGCAAATGCCCATGACGAAAGGTTGATCTCTATGTACAAATCATGTGGCAATATGTAGCATAAAAATCAAACCATGCGAATGTTGGAAAATATCGTCTTCAAAACAAACCTACTTATGAAATAAAATTTTATAAAATAGAAAGGGGCATTCCGAGAATCGAACTCGGGACCTCTCGCAAAATTAACTTAAATTGTCGGTTTCTTCCTATGATGAATTATCTTTAAAATTTTATAAAGAGAGAACGAGTTGTTATCACAAAAAATAGAAAGGTTAATCTGCACATTATCCTCTTCTTTTACATGAGAGGAAAACAAATAAAAAATAGGTATATTTTTCATAGAAAAATCTTAATTTATATATATAACATGTATATATGATTATTGTTTTCAAAATTGTAAATCCCATTGATTCTTCAATAAAATAAAATTTCCTTTAAGTATGATTATGTTATTTTGACAATATCATAAATAGAGAATGCATGCATAAAAGTTAAGTATCATTTAACGATTGAAGATTAATGAGATCCAAATAACTACAACAAGGCAAATATCATTTAATGATAGAAGATTAATGAACCTACAAGTATATGTATTTATGTAGCAATAAAGCATCGCCTTAAAGACGACCTATTATGAACAATACAAAATCAAAAGGGATTCCAAAATTAAAATCGAAACATATAGATTTCACAATTTGAGAAAATGATGACGGAACATAAAAATTGAACTACACAAAATCTTGAAAGATATCATCCATAAGACAACCCCGCTATTGAAATAAAAATCTAGAATATAAAAAGGTGCATCCAGAAATCAAATTCAAGGCCTCCCATGCATAAAGCAAAAATCATATCACTAAAACCAAATTGTCCTTGGTAAATCATTGAACCTGAAAGTATATGAACAAGGCATCACCTTGAAAACAAGATCTTATAGTACAAGATAAGTAGGGAATTCTGAGAATCAAACTTGGGACCTCTCGCACCCAAAGGGTTGATCTGTAACTACGGGTCTTGCGACAACACATAACATAAAAGTCAATTTATGTGGAAGCCTGAAAAAGAATACCATCTTTCATACAAGCCTACTTTTGACATATAATCTTACAAAATAGAAAGGCTCCAAAGGGAGAATCATTCCACAGGAGCAAATGCCCATGACGAAAGGTTGATCTCTATGTACACATCATGTGGCAATATGTAGCATAAAAATCAAACCATGCGATTGTTGGAAAATATCGTCTTCAAAACAAACCTACTTATGAAATAAAATTTTATAAAATAGAAAGGGGCATTCCGAGAATCGAACTCGGGACCTCTCGCAAAATTAACTTAAATTGCCGGTTTCTTCCTATGATGAATTATCTTTAAAATTTTATAAAGAGAGAACGAGTTGTTATCACAAAAAATAGAAAGGTTAATCTGCACATTATCCTCTTCTTTTACATGAGAGGAAAACATATAAAAAATAGGTATATTTTTCATAGAAAAATCTTAATTTATATATATAACATGTATATATGATTATTGTTTTCAAAATTGTAAATCCCATTGATTCTTCAATAAAATAAAATTTCCTTTAAGTATGATTATGTTATTTTGACAATATCATAAATTGAGAATGCATGCATAAAAGTTAAGTATCATTTAACGATTGAAGATTAATGAGATCCAAATAACTACAACAAGGCAAATATCATTTAATGATAGAAGATTAATGAACCTACAAGTATATGTATTTATGTAGCAATAAAGCATCGCCTTAAAGACGAACTATTATGAACAATACAAAATCGAAAGGGATTCCAAAATTAAACTCGAAACATATAGATTTCACAATTTGAGAAAATGATGACGGAACATAAAAATTGAACTACACAAAATCTTGAAAGATATCATCCATAAGACAACCCTGCTATTGAAATAAAAATCTAGAATATAAAAAGGTGCATCCAGAAATCAAATTCAAGGCCTCCCATGCATAAAGCAAAAATCATATCACTAAAACCAAATTGTCCTTGGTAAATCATTGAACCTGAAAGTATATGTATATGTAGCAACAAGGCATCACCTTGAAAACAAGATCTTATAGTACAAGATAAGTAGGGAATTCTGAGAATCAAACTTGGGACCTCTCGCACCCAAAGGGCTGATCTGTAACTACGGGTCTTGCGACAACACATAACACAAAAGTCAATTTATGTGGAAGCCTGAAAAAGAATACCATCTTTCATACAAGCCTACTTTTGACATATAATCTTACAAAATAGAAAGGCTCCAAAGGGGGAATCATTCCACAGGAGCAAATGCCCATGACGAAAGGTTGATCTCTATGTACACATCATGTGGCAATATGTAGCATAAAAATCAAACCATGCGAATGTTGGAAAATATCGTCTTCAAAACAAACCTACTTATGAAATAAAATTTTATAAAATAGAAAGGGGCATTCCGAGAATCGAACTCGGGACCTCTCGCACCCAAAGCGAGAATCATACCACTAGACCAAATGCCCTTGATGAAAGGGTTGATCTACAGGTATAACTTATACGGCAGTAAATAGCATTAGAGTTGACAGATTAGAATAAAAACTCGAATTAAAAGTCAAACTATGCAAAAGTATGCGAGGTAGCATTTATAAAACCATTTTGAAGTAGATATTTACAAAATGAAAAGGGTCATTTCATAAATTAAACCCGAAACCAAGAATCGTACAACTAGAACATATGTCTAGGCGAAAGGCTGAATTTGGAAGCACATGTAATTATATAACAATTTGATTATATCGTTTGTAGTACACAATATATGATTTGGCAATCATAGGAATGTCGGCAGTCAATGTAAAAAGACATGTGCTATGTAAAAGAATGGAAGATTTAATCTTGAAAACAAGCTTTTGTTTTAAATATGATATGATACAATAGACCGAAGATTTAATCTTGAAAACAAGCTTTTGTTTTAAATATGATATGATACAATAGACCTAGAGACCGTCATCTCTTCCACCCAAAGGAATAATGATGCTATTAGAGCAAATGCTCTTGATGGAATGACATATATTGATTAATCACTATACAGATCATTTTTTAAAAAAAAAAACAATAAATGCAATATACAATTAATTTGTCAAACCTGCACATGTCTTTGACCAGTTGAGTTAGGAACTAAAGCATGCAGCAATTTCGTTATGTTAAAAATTTATCTTTGAACAGTTAGGAACTATAGCACACAATAAGCTCCTTATGTTACTGATTTACTACTTTACATGATCTCAAAATGCCTTTGCTTCTTTCCCATGGATGGAAGAATTAAAATAGTTGAAAAGAATGAAGGAATTTTAAATCCTTCAACCCTAGAACAATAGGTTAGTCATGGACCTTTCATCGCAATTAATCCAAAATTTACTGTATAGCTCATGTACAATCAACAACAATATACAGAACATATTAAACACATACTAGATTTAGTATAACAAGAATGTTACCTTACCTAATGTTACCATTAATGAATTCAATAACTTAAAATCCATGATTAAGTCAAAAAATAGCACTTTATTCTCAATGTTTATCAGCTTATGCTTCCTGCAGCCCGCTTTTTTTCCCTGGTGACTATGCATATGATGAAAATGGTTTTCTAAAGGTGTGCCACTATCAGCACCCAGCTTTCTGCTACCAGCCACCATCCCCTTTTTTTCCTTTTCTTATAACTACGGTCAGTGGGCAACCGCCAAACCAAGCAGGGATGGTGGCCACCAGCACAAAGCTGGGCGCCGATAGCAGTACGCTTTTAAAATAGGTTAATTATACTTCATAGAACAATTTAATAAGTTTCCATTTCCAACCACTACATATTCAGATTTCTTATTATTTTTAGAACGTGTTGACAAATAAAATATCATATACAAGGTTTTGCGGTAAACCTAAAAATCTCATGAGCATTCCAAGTTAATATCACTAAGTACTCCAAAACCCTAAGTAAACAAAACCCTAGTTTCAAATACTCATAAAACCCTAACTTGAAATACTCCAAAGCTAAACTCCTAAGTTAGAAGTAATAAAAAATGAAATTCAATGGTAAGTAGCTAAACGGAGGAGAAAACAGTTACCTGGACTGAATTCAATGCCACTTTTTATTTGAGGTAAAACCATGGAGATGTTGGAAAATATGCAGCATGGAACCCAAACTAGCAGTCGCAGTATCCGAAAAATTTAATTGTGATCCATTAAATCTTTACTAGATATAGCTATGTAACGACATTTCACATGGATTGGGACATCTTCCAAACGGAAAGCGGAGTCCATTCTTAACGGCATGTTTCTTTGCCTTTTAAGATTCTCAAGTGAGTAAAAACTAACTAGTATAAGCCAGAGGAACCGACTTGATTAATTTAAATCTAAACAAAAGATGATGTGGAAAAAGATTGTTTACAAAATCAAGAGTTGAAATATTATATATTTATTGTACCATTTGTTTGCTTCATTTTTATTTTTTTCTTTTTGCAAATTAAGTTACCAGTAATGCTCTATAGTTTTATTGGTATATTGTAATACTAATCTTAAAAGGTTAATGTTTTACTATATTTATTACATGACAAAATTAAACAGATAACAATAAAGAATATATTTTATTTATTTAGAGCAATACTAAAGTACTGTCTGATAATACCAACAATACCAAATCCAAAATGTTTACATCTTGAGCTATTTAACAATTTTTCTTCAAAATAGAAAAGATTCTCCATGGTTGATTTTTTGAATATACAAGCTCATAAGTACAATCAACTAGTTAATAAAGTAGTCATCGCTACAAAACGAATGAAATCATCCAACTTTCCTTCGTTCAAATCTAATAGAAGGTTAGAGCAAAATGTTATGCTTTTGTCCATAAAATCAACAGACAACACAATAGCATTTAGCTAACTTCTATACCAATACTATTGTTAGTATATATGCAAATACAAAATATTGAAACAATTTGAAAGAGAGTAAATTTTCATCGAAAACAACATAATAAAATATTGTAAAATAAAGGCAAAACTTTTATTAGAATTAAATTCAATAAATTAGGTTTAGATGGACTATGTAGGCTTACATTAATCTATACTATTATATTATTACTGAGTTGCGTTTTAAAAGCGCAGAGGTCTCCTCGGTATTTTTTTGAAATGAACGGTCGTTTTTTTATTTTCTTGTTTTCGTATCTTTCTCATCTCCACGCAACTACTTCTCAATTCTCTCCACCCTAAACATAACCCATGGTCCAACATTTTCTTTCTCCTCCCATCCGCAAGCTCCCATGTTTCTCCATAGATCACCCAACCCCTATCCCCCCGTTACCCCATCTACACCAATTCTTTTACCTAAAGTTTGCCTATAATTTGCAAAGCACCAAACAAATTTGAGTTACCACAAATCCATCGTCGTTTCCCTTAACCTCCGCCAACGTCCTTGGTTTCACCTCACCACCACCCCCCCAACCCCCCCCCCCCCCTCTCTCTCCACGCATCAGCATCCACCTCATCCCTTACTCTCTCAAGTGCTTGGCTGATTTTCTGTGATGTGATTATAGTGAGGAGGCATTACATTCCCCCATCTATTTTGAAAAGATGCATTTTTTAGTCTTTTTTCTTGGATCTGATGTCCTTCGTAGTCTATTGCTAAATGCTTGCTATAAAAGGTTCGTATATTTCACAGCCTTCTGATTTACCTTGGAAAATACACAATATGATGTTGTTCATTTTTTTTCTTTTTCAGCGAAATTAATGAAAAATACACTCCCATAGTTTCTCATTGTAAGAATTTTTGGTGGCTTGCAATCACCACGATATGCAAGATTTGTGATAATTTTGAATAAACATAACGATAACTACGCTTTATTTCAAAAAAAAATTGATTGTTGTGTTTTGTGTTTGTTTTTTTCTTACTTGAGAAGTTTGTACATGTTTGAATCTAATGTTGTATATGCATTTTGAAGCAAGCCATGTGCAGAAATTTTTTTCCCACAGCCACTTTTACTTATCTTTTTGAGACAGTATATAAAATCATATTAAAAGTAAATAGATGTGAACATATTTCTTTTATAGTGAAATTGCATGTCCATTTAATCAGCTAAACAGATATTTAAGTATGATTTTGTTGGCATTCAATTTACTGTGATATCCATGCTGGACGAAAATAGTTGGATAAAAGCATTATCTAAGTTTTTCTTAGGTGATACACATACGTGTTCACCAAATTTAACCTTAGCATGCAATTAGTGTACTCAGACTAAAAATTACTGGAGTGCTCAACTCTAAATTGACAGATACTAAGAAAGTGGAACTTAGATTCGTACAATAAATTACCTATGTTTTAAGCAATAGATACATTTATATTTTGATACTATGAAAGTGGTATTCAGTCTCCAAGTTGAGATGTATGCGCCAAAAATTTCCTTCATACGTATATTTTTACATTTTATTTTGATATTTTCAAGGGTATTACATTCGAAAAATTATTGTCAATGACAAAATTTCTCAGCATTTTAGCCTCAAGGACAGACCTTCAGTATTTTAGCCTAAAGGACGACTTTCTTTAGGTACCGGTTTTTAGTTATTGATAGTAGTTTTTAGGTATCAGTTTGTAGTTATCGGTAGCAGTTTTTAGGTATCAGTTTTTAGTTTGGTAGCAGTTTTGAAAGAATGCTTGTCCTTATGAATAATTTTGAAAGAATGTTTGTCCTTATGAATAATTTCAGAAGAATGTTTGTCCTTATGGTTAAAATATTGAGGTCGTGTCTTTGAGGCTAAAAATATACAAATATTTGTCCTTTAAATTAATTACCCCTGTTACATTTCCTTTATTCAAAAATATTACATTTCCTTTATACATATTTTCTGTTCGAGTTCAATAATGGATTATTGAAATGCAGACTTTGCACTTTGTGATTATTTATCAGTCTTCACTTTTTCTAATATATTCTATGTATCTACTCATTTTTTTGGGGTTTGGCATGCAATGGCTAACATATTGATAATGTTGGGGAAAATCACCTCAAATGATTGGTCTAAGGGAATATAAAAAACTGAACGCGGCGGAAAAACAATGAATTGGATCGTGGTTGTAGTGACACGAAACAAACAGAGATAAACATCAAAACAAACAGTCATAGATCAATGCAATGCAGAAAAATAAATAACACCAGTATTTATAGTGGTTCCACTACCGCGAGGCAGTGTACGTCCACTTGAGGAGAGGAGATTTTATTAATCACTGAAAGATTAGAGTTACAAGGTTGATTCACTTTTAGAGGCTATACATAAGAAGAATTAGCAATGCAAAAAAAAAATTCTTCAGAGTTTCAGCTCTTTGGATGGCTGTCGTTATTGTTCAGAAGCCCCACTATTTATTTAAGGAGGGGTAGCTGCTACATAGTAGCCCTTAGGTTTGGTTCCGCAAATCTAGTCCAGCATGATTTGGTCCGGCAATCAATGCTCTAGGTCTGGACCGGCTAAGTTCACAACATGTAACAACCCGATATTTTCAACCATTCGCATCCGCACATGTCGGACTTGAATTGCTCAAAATACCGCATTGTAAATAAAATTTGGCAAATCTCAGAATATACAGTAAATACATAATCACATATCACAGACACAGAGTAAATAATAATGCAGCTGAAATAAAAGAGATAGTAGTTCATGAAGCTACTATATAAAAATAAGATACATCAGAGTTAAACAAGATACAACGGAAGAGTAACAAGATACATCAGGTACAAATCAGAATACATCACTAAAATCACTGGATATAGAAAGCAAAATAGATGGCTGCATCTTCAAGAAAAGCTCCAACTCCGAAGGTGAATCTTGAATGCTGGCTCACTCAATCTGACTCGAGCGTAACGCAAAACACAAAACGCTCGAGTCAGGACATAAATACTTATGAACTGTAAATCAACTCAAGTGAACAGTAACAAAAAATGCATCAGTAACTTAAAGAATGCTTGGGATCGCCCATCCTTTAAGGATCCGTTAAACTATTTACTATGTAGTAATATTGCGCTATTATAATAATATCTACAATAAAATAAACATACTTTTAAATAGCGTTCCGGGCTACCCATATCATCCTTCACACATAACAGTCCCAGTAGTCCATCCAATATCATGCCATCTCCACTCTGGGTGACTGTCAGAGGATACCAAACGGGCTACGGAAGAAAAACAAACTCGTAGTAAAGGCTTGGTATAGTAGGTGACACGGCACACAAGGCAATGCCAGGGTAGATATACCAATTACGCACACGGGCTGGTGGTAACGCAGCAGCCACATACGCCCACCTCGGAACACACTCCCATATCAAAATCGAAGGATGACCATCTAATCAATCACCAGTAAGAGTATAGTATCGAAGGAATGTGTCCGATCGGAGGAATGACCTCACTTGGCCCGAGATCGCTCCTGTTTTAGCCACCTTATTCCAACTCACGGGAGTTGGGTCCCTGTAATATACCTCAAGAACGTCGCCACCATCCTACTTCATTCTAGAATCTCCACCGCGTACACGGTTGTTAAAGTGGTTTTCGAAGTTGGCAGAGAGTATGACAACTTCCAATCCCGGTCTCTTTAACAACCAAACGTTATTATAACGCCGTGGTCATTTCAAAATAGTTCATACTTCAAAAGATCAAATCATTTCATTTCAAACTATATTTCTTTCAAAATAGTTTATACTTCGAAACCAAAACCATTTTTATTTCAAAACTATTTATTCAATCAAAAATAGTTTATACTTCGAAACCAAAATCATTTTTATTTCAAAACTATTTATTTAATCAAAATAGTTTATACTTCGAAACCAAAAACATTTCAAACATATATTCATTTCAAAATCATAATATTTTCAAAGTATAACTCTTTCGAAACCAAAAATACTTGAAACAATTACACTTTGAAAATCATAATATTTCAAAATCATACATTTGAAATCATGGGATATTCATTTAATTCTTTACATTTTACAATTCATTCAATTAATCCCAAAATTTCAATTTCCAACTTAATTCAATTCAAACCATCAGTTTCAATTAAATTTCCCAATAACCATTTCAAATCATATCAATTTCAAATATATATTTGATCCACAAATTAAACTATTTAATTTTTAATATATTTCAAAGCTTTAATATCCCGCATTTCAAAAACTAAATTTTATAATTTCATATATCTCAAATTTAGTTTCATTATTACTTAGTTTTGAAATATTCATTTCATAAATCCAATATTATTTAAATAAACTCAATTTACAATTAAACTAAATATCCTTTTATACCAATATAAACTTCAAATATTCATTTATCAAAAGTACATATCATTCCAATTCATATTCTTTATCAAAATAAAGATCAAATCATTTCCAAACCATTTCAATCATCAAATATCATATCTTTTCAAAACCTTATTATCAAATCATTATTTGAATTCAAATTCAAATACTCAAATTTAAATATCATTTTTAAATCAAATAAGTCATTCATTTGTTACTTCAAGTATCATTACAAAATACATTAAAAATTCCATTTAAAGATTCATTTATCTCGTTACATTTCATTCCATTTAACACATAACCAAGTAAACCCTATTTAAATTCAAATTCAAATTTAAATTCCTTAAAAATTCAAATTTAAATATTAAAATATATTCAAAACTTCTTAAATTTCACAACTAATCAATTTCCAAAAGTTAAATCATTTAACACTTTAAAATATAACTCAAACAATGTTAAAATCTATAACATTTCAAACACTGTCAAATTATAGCAACGACATCATTTATAAAGTGCTATCGTAGCTTATAGCTTCCAAAAATGGTTTAGTTCAAGAATAACGGCATTTATAAAATGTCGTAATAGATATTTAGTTATTTCGAACATTGTTAGATTCAAAACAACAGCATTTAAAAATGCTGTCAAAAGACTACAACATTTTGAAAATGCTATAAAATTCCAGATTTCATTTTAGCTTTTCAAAAATAATAGTAAAACTCCAAATTTTTATTATAACTTAAAAATCATATTTCTAGACTTCAAAATTTCACATTTAAAATCATTTTAACGTATGATTTAACACAACAAAATTTTTAGATCAATATTCAATTTAAAAACTCCATTCATTTATTAAGTCAAGATTCACTGTTTATTAACTTATAAATTTAATAAAACTTAAAATTTTACTTCAAATATAATTTCAAAACTTTAAATTTAATTTTCATTATTTATTTACATTTTAAAATAAAATTTAAAGTCTAAAATCTCAATTACTTCAAATTTACGTACTCAAATTCACAATTTCAAGACTTAATATTTAATTTTCTTAAAACCATAAAATATATATTATTAAATCAAAATTTCATACTTTTAAAAATACATATTTTAATAATAATCATTTAAAAATATACCACGGGGTCTGTATAAAATTTTCTAACCTAGGTCAAGTGATACGGATATATATCATTTCAATCCGCAGTTTACAAAGAAAACCTGGGTTCTATCGTTTCAAACCCGCAATCCCAAGTCAAATAAAATACAATAAAAATCGCTCAGGCCTATCATTTCAGCCCATAACGATTTTTTTTCCTATTCTAAAGTCCGTTCGGGTATGTATCATTTCAACCCACGGTGATTCTATTCTAACAGGGAACTTGCAGTGTGATCATATGCATAAACAATATAAACAATGTCAATGTCGCAATATATCAAATGTCAGGTGATAACTAACAGTTTTAACATGGTAATAACATTGCATAGCATATCATATGATCATCATTAACTTGCATAAACATTTTATATTACTATACACTTGCCATCAATTTACTATTTCATAAGTAAATATGTCAGAGTGAGAAAGACTCACCTTTTACGAAGCTAGAGACAAACAACACACATAAGAGCGATTCCAAAGGCACGACAAGCACGATTTGATTTGAATTGATGGAGACCCTTGTAAACAACACAAAATATAACATACATAAGCACAAATATAGATATCGACATACAAATATAATCAACAACTTTAGTTTGCAGAACAGTTGCAAAACAAGAGAGATGACCAAACCTTAGAAGCAAAAGACTTGCACATGACAACATAAGCTTGTCACATGATCAAATGGGCTTGATCTCACCATACTAGGCTCAGGCTAGGTGTCAACATGGCTCGGCCATGGCCTAGAGACAAGGCTTAGGGCATGAAAGTGGAAGGTAAAGGCAAAATAAATGGAAAGTAAAGGAGGCAAGGGGTTTGGGTCAATGAATGGAAGTTTTGGTGTACATAGGCTCGGCCTATGGTCCTATGGGCTCGGCCTGATGCATCTTCAGGTCAGGTCAAAGATGATGATGATGGCTATAGGTCATGGCAGCAAGTGGTGGTAGTGTTAGAGGTGGTGGCCAGGGCTAAACATGAAGGAAATGGGAATACAAGGCTCGGCTAGGCAATATTTGGAGTTTTAAGCAAAGTTTTGTGGAGATGGCTTCAATTGGATGGCATGGCTTGTCATGGTCAGAGAAGGAGGAGATGTTTGCTGCTGTAGATGATGAAGGAGATGCTGGAGCTGATGGTGGAGGTGATAGGCCAAGAATCATATGTGAAGTCAAGGCAAATTTAAGCAGAAAACAAGGAAAATTCAAGGAAGAAAGGTAGAAAAGAATAAAGAGAAGCCATTAGCTTGGAATTTTTTTTTCTAAAATGAGAAATAGCCGTGAGTTGAAGAGGATAAGAAGTATATTCACGTGAAATGCAATGGGAAATGTACGGCTATCAAGGAGAAAATGAAAAGCCAAGGAAATGAAGAGACTAACTATTGAAAAGTCACAAGAAATGAAGAGCCTTGTCTCTTTGAATTTCTAATTTCTTTTAATCAAAATAAATAAATAAATTTCAGCAAAGTAAAAAAAAAAACCTAAACAAAACAAAATAAAATAATTATTTGAAGGAAAAATAGAAAATAAATAGGAAAATAGCTTAATAATTTAAAAATAGGCTTTAAAAATATAAACCATATACAATTAACATTTTTAAAATTATAACAACACTTTAAAATGATTTAAAAATAAAATAAATACATAACATATCATATATAATATATACACACAAGATATGATAAACAAAAATATTATTTATAAAAATTAAATAAACAATTTTGTTAAATAAAAACAATGTACATACAATGTTGTAAAAAGCATAACTTTCACAATATAAATCGTATTTCAACGAAACGAAAAGCAGTATTCTTGAAATTTTATCTATTTTCATAATAAAAGATAAAATTTAAAATTTTCAAATATTTAAATTTAAATTTAAAAGTCAAAGTTTGACCAAACTGACCAAAATTCACATTTTCTGGAAATATTCAATTTATGCATGTTTGAAATTCTAATCCAAATCAAAATCAACATTTATATTTCAAATAACAAAATATATTCATTTTAATAAATAAAATAAAGTTTTTAAATTAGGAATTTAAATTAAAAAAATTAAAATATACAATTACAATAATCAGAAAATACAGGGTTGTTACACTCTCCCCCACTCAAAACTTTTCGTCCCGAAAAGGAATGAGGTACGGGAAAGCACAGAAAAGATAGAATGAAATAGTATTAAGACAAGATGACAAGAAGATTAAAATTATACCTAATAACTGTTGCTATAGGTAAGTTTAACAAGGTGGAGATGATCTTCCCAACATCCTCCAGAATCAAGAACACAAGCACGAAAAAGATCTTCTAGAATCTGATTCACCCTTTCCGCTCGACCGATGGTCTATGGATGGCAAGCAGTGCTCAGATTCAAAATGAGTACCAAAGATTATAGAAAAATTTCTAAACAGACTGGTATAAGCAATAGCCTTCACATTCTGTTGCAAGATAAGGGAAATAAGGATAACCAAAAGATAGTTTGAAAACAAAATAAGATCATAAGTTTGGAACCATGAAAATTTCAACTTAAATTGAAAATTAAATTTTTACATAAGTTAAATAAATCTTAACCATCTCTAGTTTCATTATCTTATCATCAAATTATCTTAAATAAACAATCTCTAAAGTCATGGATTTGAAAAAACACTTATATACTCATAATGTACTCAATAAAATAATTCCTCTTATTCCTAATTATAATTAAATTTATTCCTCTCAATATATTTTATCACCTATGTTAAATATACTTACACTTATTATAACTGCTTTAATTTATTCTTAGTTTCTTTAACATCATTTTATATTGTAAATTATTCCATTACCCTTTTTCTTTATTTACCACTGTTAATCTTTTTTATAACTCAAATTTAAGTGTATAACATGTATTATAACCACTTAAATTTCATTTATAAACTCTTTTTATATTGTATATTATCCAATTACATATTCAACTTTTAAAAAATTTGGTAAGTTATATTGGAATGAAATTGTGTATTACACAAATAAAACTTTCCAATTCAATCATTTCAAACTTGAATATTTATCGAATTTTGAAATTATACTTAAAATTATCCTTCACGATAAAATTTAGGAACTAAATTTCCAATAAATTCCAAACTATTTAGAGATAAATAAATGCTCATGTACTATATACATATATCCATTCAAATTTAAATCATATATCAGCATTGTTATAAATCCAGTCTTATTTTAGAAATTAAAATCAATTAAATTCCCCAAAACAAAACTGTAGCAAGACTATAGAACGGTCTCTTCACTTGAAACTTGAAAATGAATGTCGATGATGCTGCAGTCATCACCGAAGTTATTTTCCAGCGATAAAGAGAAGAGCACTAATTTTAAACTTTAAAATTCTTTGGAAACAATTTCTATTCGAAAATACATTAAATAGTGCATTCTTTAAAACCTTAAACACAAGGTTTGGAATCGTTGGAAATTAAATTCCCAAATTCTTGTTTAAATTCATTTTAAATTTCCAAATAAATTTATAACCATGTTTATAGTTCACTTATTTATAAATGAAACAAGAGATAATGATATAAAAATCAAATATTATTTCTTAACAACCAATTCAATAAAATCCAGAAAAATTTATAATATAGTTACAAAATTTATTTCATTACTAAATTTGAAAAATGTATTGTGTTAGTTTGCTCTGTTAAAGTGTTTTGGAAATCTTATCGATAACGTTGATCAGACGAATCGATCAGAAACCCAAATCAACATCAACAATCAAACAACACAATATATAAAACATTTTAAATATTAGTTTACAAATACACTTCAAGAATGATTTGAAGATAAGTTGGAAACAAAGATGCGATAATTAAATAACAGAATAGAAAGATGGATAAGCTTATATAAATCGCGGTCAACCTTAACCGGGTCAACCGTGACTTAAAGAATAAGACCGATGTGGATTTCTTGGGTAAATCGACATTCGATCTCAAGATGTAGAGTTCGAAATTATAAGAGATACTAGCATCTAAACCGAGGATATAGAATCTTTGGTGAATCGATGTTGTTGTAAAGGAGTTTTCCCCCTTTACAAATAAATTTGAGGTTGGGGAGACCGCCGACTCATTATGAAGATCTTTTGAAGTGGAGTTATGGGATACTCCAGAAACAAAAGAAGATAAATAGTAAGGGACACGAATGAATTTTGGAACCACAGGGAATGTTCCAAAATTCAAAGTAATCGAGTCAAAAAGAAAGAGGTTTAAACTCGAATGAAAGTGATTCTGTAAATACATTTACCCTATATACCGAGTTTTACCTAGAGCTACCAAAGCTCTGATACCAACTGTAACAACCCGATATTTTCAACCATTCGCATCCGCACATGTCGGACTTGAATTGCTCAAAATACCGCATTGTAAATAAAATTTGGCAAATCTCAGAATATACAGTAAATACATAATCACAGATCACAGACACAGAGTAAATAATAATGCAGCGGAAATAAAAGAGATAGTAGTTCATGAAGCTACTATATAAAAATAAGATACATCAGAGTTAAACAAGATACAATGGAAGAGTAACAAGATACATCAGGTACAAATCAGAATACATCACTAAAATCAGTGGATATAGAAAGCAAAATAGATGGCTGCATCTTCAAGAAAAGATCAAACTCCGAAGGTGAATTTTGAATGCTGGCTCACTCAATCTGACTCGAGCGTAAAGCAAAACACAAAAAAATCGAGTCAGGACATAAATACTTATGAACTGTAAATCAACTCAAGTGAACAGTAACAAAAAATGCATCAGTAACTTAAAGAATGTTTGGGATCGCCCATCCTTTAAGGATCCATTAAACTATTTACTATGTAGTAATATTGCACTATTATAATAATATCTACAGCAAAATAAACATACTTTTAAATAGCGTTCTGGGCTACCCATATCACCCTTCGCACAAAATAGTCCCAGTAGTCCATCCAATATCATGCCATCTCCACTCCGGGTGACTGTCAAAGGATACCACACGGGCTACGGGAGAAAAACAAACTCATAGTAAAGGCTCGGTATGGTAGGTGACACGGCACACAAGGCAATGCCAGGGTAGATATACCAATTACGCACACGGGCTGGTGGTAACACAGCAGCCACATATGCCCACCTCGGAACACACTCCCATATCAAAATCGAAGGATGGCCATCTAATCAATCACTAGTAAGAGTATAGTATCGAAGGAATGTGTCCGATCGGAGGAATGACCTCACTTGGCCCGAGATCGCTCCTGTTTTAGCCACCTTATTCCAACTCACGGGAGTTGGGTCCATGTAATATACCTCAAGAACGTCGCGACCATCGTACTTCATTCTGTAATCTCCACCGCGTACACGGATGTTAAAGTGGTTTTCGAAGTTGGCAGAGAGTATGACAACTTCCGATCCCGGTCTCTTTAACAACCAAACGTTATTATAACGCCGTGGTCATTTCAAAATAGTTCATACTTCAAAAGATCAAATCATTTCATTTCAAACTATATTTCTTTCAAAATAGTTTATACTTCGAAACCAAAACCATTTTTATTTCAAAACTATTTATTCAATCAAAATAGTTTATACTTCGAAACCAAAATCATTTTTATTTCAAAACTATTTATTCAATCAAAATAGCTTATACTTCGAAACCAAAAACATTTCAAACATATATTCATTTCAAAATCATAATATTTTCAAAGTATAAATCTTTCGAAACCAAAAATACTTGAAACAATTACACTTTGAAAATCATAATATTTCAAAATCATACATTTGAAATCATGGGATATTCATTTAATTCTTTACATTTTACAATTCATTCAATTAATCCCAAAATTTCAATTTCCAACTTAATTCAATTCAAACCATCAGTTTCAATTAAATTTCCCAATAACCATTTCAAATCATATCAATTTCAAATATATATTTGATCCACAAATTAAACTATTTAATTTTTAATATATTTCAAAGCTTTAATATCCCGCATTTCAAAAACTAAATTTTATAATTTCATATATCTCAAATTTAGTTTCATTATTACTTAGTTTTGAAATATTCATTTCATAAATCCAATATTATTTAAATAAACTCAATTTACAATTAAACTAAATATCCTTTTATACCAATATAAACTTCAAATATTCATTTATCAAAAGTACATATCATTCCAATTCATATTCTTTATCAAAATAAAGATCAAATCATTTCCAAACCATTTCAATCATCAAATATCATATCTTTTCAAAACCTTATTATCAAATCATTATTTGAATTCAAATTCAAATACTCAAATTCAAATATCATTTTTAAATCAAATAAGTCATTCATTTGTTACTTCAAGTATCATTACAAAATACATTAAAAATTCCATTCAAAGATTCATTTATCTCATTACATTTCATTCCATTTAACACATAACCAAGTAAACCCTATTTAAATTCAAATTTAAATTCCTTAAAAATTCAAATTTAAATATTAAAATATATTCAAAACTTCTTAAATTTCACAACTAATCAATTTCCAAAAGTTAAATCATTTAACACTTTAAAATATAACTCAAACAGTGTTAAAATCTATAACATTTCAAACACTGTCAAATTATAGCAACGACGGCATTTATAAAGTGCTATCGTAGCTTATAGCTTCCAAAAATGGTTTAGTTCAAGAATAACGGCATTTATAAAATGTCGTAATAGATATTTAGTTATTTCGAACATTGTTAGATTCAAAACAACAACATTTAAAAATGCTGTCAAAAGACTACAACATTTTGAAAATGCTATAAAATTCCAGATTTCATTTTAGCTTTTCAAAAATAATAATAAAATTCCAAAATTTTATTATAACTTAAAAATCATATTTCTAGACTTCAAAATTTCACATTTAAAATCATTTTAACGTATGATTTAACACAACAAAATTTTTAGATCAATATTCAATTTAAAAACTCCATTCATTTATTAAGTCAAGATTCACTTTTTATTAACTTATAAATTTAATAAAACTTAAAATTTTACTTCAAATATAATTTCAAAACTTTAAATTTAATTTCCATTATTTATTTACATTTTAAAATAAAATTTAAAGTCTAAAATCTCAATTACTTCAAATTTACGTACTCAAATTCACAATTTCAAGACTTAATATTTAATTTTCTTAAAACCATAAAATATATATTTTTAAATCAAAATTTCATACTTTTAAAAATACATATTTTAATAATAATCATTTAAAAATATACCATGGGGTCTGTATAAAATTTTCTAACCTAGATCAAGTGATACAGATATATATCATTTCAATCCGCAGTTTACAAAGAAAACCCGGGTTCTATCGTTTCAAACCCGCAATCCCAAGTCAAATAAAATACAATAAAAATCGCTCAGGCCTATCATTTCAGCCCATAATGATTTTTTTTCCTATTCTAAAGTCCGTTCGGGTATGTATCATTTCAACCCACAGTGATTCTATTCTAACAGGGAACTTGCAGTGTGATCATATGCATAAACGATATAAACAATGTCAATGTCGCAATATATCAAATGTCAGGTGATAACTAACAGTTTTAACATGGTAATAACATGGCATAGCATATCATATGATCATCATTAACTTGCATAAACATTTTATATTACTATACACTTGCCATCAATTTACTATTTCATAAGTAAATATGTCAGAGTGAGAAAGACTCACCTTTTACGAAGCTAGAAACAAATAACACACAAGAGCGATTCCAAAGGCACGACAAGCACGATTTGATTTGAATTGATGGAGACCCTTGTAAACAACACAAAATATAACATACATAAGCATAAATATAGATATCGACATACAAATATAATCAACAACTTTAGTTTGCAGAACAGTTGCAAAACAAGAGAGATGACCAAACCTTAGAAGCAAAAGACTTGCACACGACAACATAAGCTTGTCACATGATCAAATGGGCTTGATATCACCACACTAGGCTCAGGCTAGGTGTCAACATGGCTCGTCCATGGCCTAGAGACAAGGCTTGGGGCATGAAAGTGGAAGGTAAAGGCAAAACAAATGGAAAGTAAAGGAGGCAAGGGGTTTGGGTTAAGGAATGGAAGTTTTGGTGTACATAGGCTCGGCCTATGGTCCTATGGGCTCGGCCTGATGCATCTTTAGGTCAGGTCAGAGATGATGATGATAGCTATAGGTCATGGCAGCAAGTGGTGGTGGTGTTAGAGGTGGTGGCCTGGGCTAAACATGAAGGAAACGGGAATACAAGGCTCGGCTAGGCAATATTTGGAGTTTTAAGCAAAGTTTTATGGAGATGGCTTCAATTGGATGGCATGGCTTGTCATGGTCAGAGGAGGAGGAGATGTTTGCTGCTGTAGATGATGGAGGAGATGCTGGAGCTAATGGTGGAGGTGATAGGCCAAGAATCATATGTGAAGTCAAGGCAAATTTAAGCAGAAAACAAGGAAAATTCAAGGAAGAAAGGTAGAAAAGAATAAAGAGAAGCCATTAACTTGGAAATTTTTTTATCAAATGAGAAATAGCCGTGAGTTGAAGAGGATAAGAAATATATTCATGTGAAATGCAATGGGAAATGTACGGCTATCAAGGAGAAAATGAAAAGCCAAGGAAATGAAGAGACTAGCTATTGAAAAGTCACAAGAAATGAAGAGCCTTGTCTCTTTGAATTTCTATTTTCTTTTAATCAAAATAAATAAATAAATTTCAGCAAAGTAAAAAAAATCTGAACAAAATAAAATAAAATAATTATTTGAAGGAAAAATAGAAAATAAATAGGAAAATAGCTTAATAATTTAAAACTAGGCTTTAAAAATATAAACCATATACAATTAACATTTTTAAAATTATAACAACACTTTAAAATGATTTAAAAATAAAATAAATGCATAACATATCATATAAAATATATATACACAAGATATGATAAACAAAAATATTATTTATAAAAATTAAATAAACAATTTTGTGAAATAAAAACAATGTACATACAATATTGTAAAAAGCATAACTTTCACAATATAAATTGTATTTCAACGAAACGAAAAGTAGTATTCTTGAAATTTTATCTATTTTCATAATAAAAGATAAAATTTAAAATTTTCAAATATTTAAATTTAAAAGTCAAAGTTTGACCACGCTGACCAAAATTCACATTTTTTGGAGATATTCAATTTATGCATGTTTGAAATTCTAATCCAAATCAAAATCAACATTTATATTTCAAATAACAAAATATATTCATTTTAATAAATAAAATAAAGTTTTTAAATTAGGAATTTAAATTAAAAAAAATTAAAATATATAATTACAATAATCAGAAAATACAGGGTTGTTACACAACACATCTCGTTCGTCATTAGTTCCCCGAACCAAAATTATGGATTGGCATCAACTTTGTTCAGCAGCAGCAATTCTGGTCTAATATGAGCACACTTCATTTGGACCGGCATAGGTTGGTATGACATAGCATGGTTCGACATTACTACTTCAGTTTGGACCGGCATGCTTCACCAAGTCACTGAGCATTCCACCAAACGAGACAATTCTTCTTTCCCAAACAAAATCAGCTACTCCAACTTCACCGAATGAGATTACGTTTGGCCTTCATAGCCTCAACGTCGAGCCATAAATCACCGGACGAGATTTCTTGTCTGGCTTCCTCATCACCGAACGAACTTCTTCTCTTCACTAAAATCACTCACCTCCACCGTACCAAACTTCTAGTTTGGCCTTCCTCAATCACCGAACCACATTTTCTTCCTTCATGTCGTGACATTGCATAAGGTTAGGGCTTTGGTGCTTCGTCTTCCTTCATGCTCTACAAGTATTGCCAATGGCATCATCTTCTCCAAATTTGGAATCAGGTATCAAAACTAACAATCTCCACCTTGATACTAGATTTCCAAACAAGCCTTCTAACTACATCTATACCTTTATGCTCCAAGCAATGGATACTTACCCAATGAGCTTCGGCAATGCCATCACCCGTTACACTTTTTCAACGAACTCCGACAAGGCCATCGCTCGTCAACAAAGTGTTTGAAGTATCCAGTCCGTATAGAACCAATCGGTCTCCACCATGACAGCAAACATTTCCATGAACTGACTCAACTCTCCCCCCATGCCACCCTGTGGCACCTACCACTTCATTAAGCGAGTCAGGTCCGAACAATGCTCGAACTTAGCAGTAGGCAATGACTTGGTATATATGTCTACTGCATTCTCCTTTATGTGGACTTTCTAAAGACGAACTAGCTTCTCTTCACCCATGAGACAAGGAATGACTCTCTCGCCTCAATATGCTTCGTCCTCGAGCTGAATGCCAGATTTTCAGCTAAGTGAATTGCACTCTGATTGTCACGGTACACATCCACTCCTTCATATACGAAGCCCAAATCACACAACAGTCTCCTCAAATAAAGTGCCTCCTTAGTTGCTTCAAGCGTAGCTATGAGCTCAGCCTCTGTAGTAGATAAAGCCACAATAGTTTGCAACCTCAATCTCCTACTGATCGGTGTCCCACCAATGGTAACACACATCGGGAGGTTGACTTTTTTTGATCTCTATCATCGGCATAGTCGGAATCAAAAAATCCAACCACACTGAAATATCTTCTTCTGCCGCCAAAGACAAGTCCATGGTTTGAAGTTCCTCTAAGGTATCTGAAGATACACTTCACTGCTTCCCAATGCGTCTTTTCTGGATTTTCCATGGACCTACTCACTAATCCAACAACCTGTGCAATGTCAGGCCTAGTGCAGACCATGGAATACATCAAGCTGCCAACTGCACTTGCATATGCGACCTTCATCATATAAGCCTTATCTTTTTCCGAGATTGGAGAGCCTTTACTAGAAAGCTATATGTGCAAGACATGAGTGTGCTGATTGCCTTTGCCCCTTCTATGCTAAAGTGAGCAAGCACCTTTCGAAAGTACTCCTTTTGAGTAAGGCTCAAAAGTCCTAGCTTTCTATCCCTTGGGATTTCCATACCCAAAATTTTCTTTGCTTCTCCAAGGTTTTTCATTTCGAATTTTGCTTTTAGCTTTCGCTTTAAACTATCAATTTCAGCCTTATCCTTGAAAGCAATCAACATATCATCCATGTACAATAGTAGGTACACACATCTACCATTCTTTAAATGCTTGAAGCACACATAAGCATCTTTGATGCTATGATCAAAACCAAGTGAAAGCATAAAAGAGTCAAGCCTCTTATATCATTGTCTAGGCGACTGCTTAAGTCCATATAATGACTTCTTCAATTTGCAAATCCAATTTTCCTTCCCATCTACAACAAATCATTCTGGTTGCTTCATGTAGATAGTCTCATCATGTCTCCATGCAAGAAACCGGTTTTCACGTCTGGTTGCTCCAGCTCCAAGTCATGAGCAGGAATGATAGCGAGCAAAATGCGAATGGACGTCTGCTTCAATACTGGAGAAATACGTAACAACCCGCAAACCCGTACCCCTTAAGTCAACACTATTTTCCAACACATCAACTCAAGGTGAACGGAAATACGAACCGTTAGGATAAAAGAAGAAGTAGATAGAAGAAGAGAAAACAAAACAACATCAGAATCTTACCATCGCAGCGGAATAAAATATAATAGATAATAACAGATCTTTCACAAAAGAGAACTATATCTGTTTTATACATGCGTCATCAGAATACATCATCAGAGTTCAACAGCATCAATAACATACAACTGGACAGTCATATAAACTTGTCCTCAAAACTAAATATACAGCGGAATAGTAATCAAGTACGGAAGTACGTATCACCATCCAGCTCGTCTTATGAGCTCCACAGCATCATACCTTGTATTCTATAATACTCGGTCTGACCCGAGCATTATAGTTAAATTCCAGCTACTAGCCACAGTCGTGAAACAAAACCGTAAAAGGCACGTAGAAAGAATGGATTTCCAACTAATGACTAGGCACCGGGGTACCACCTGTTACAGTACGTGGCCTAGATCACTGTAACGATCCTGGATTTTTACTAAGTTTAAATTATTAATTAATTTAATTTTTAAATAAAAATGGTGAAATTAATTGGTAATTAATATAAGATTTTAGTTAAATTATAAATTAACTGAGAATTAATTTGGATATTTGAAAATAAATATGTGTATAAAATAGGTTGAAATAGAATTTGAAATTGGGATTTATAAATAATGTAAGGATATTTGAACTTAAAATTATGAAATGGATTTTAAAAGTTGTGTAAATAATGAATGAATGAAAATAAGTATGTAAGTTAAAATAAATATTTAAATTAGAAATAGAAATAGATATATACAAGATAAATTAAAATATAAAGTGATTTAATTAGGAAAATTTAAACAACATATTGACTATAGAAATTCATTCATATTATAAAGTAATAAGACAATAATTTTTTTACATTTAACTACATTCAGACAAAATAGAATGCGTATGCAAGACAAAATAATTATGTACAAAACAAATAAAGTATACATATAAAAAGTGAAACAAGACAACATATATATATATATATATATATATATATATATATATATATATATATATATATATATATATATATGAAGATACTTGCAAAGGAAGACACTAAAATATATTCAAGCATGAATAAACAAAAATATAAATATGTATAAACAAAACAAATAACAATTAATATCTTAGCACACAAAATAGATTATCAGCCACTAAAGTAGATCCATCAGCCTCCAAACATTAAAAAAATCCGACTAGAAGAGAAAATAACTATGCTAGATAACAACTATATCACCCTGTACAAATAATCACCTGTACACTTCTTTTATATGCATCAACATCCTCATTTCAGTTCGTTCCTCCAAAGCTAAGAAATCTGAAGTAAACATCATCTAAAACTTAAACAAAAATTCAACTTAAACGACAATACAAATTCACACAAACCAGAGAAATCAAGAGATTTCAGCAAGCAAAGTTCAAAGCCTGTTTCAACATACAAACTCTATTCTTTCTTCTGAAACAAGGTGAGTAACATCAAAATTAAAATGGTTTAAATATATGGTTTTGTTGCATGCTTATCGTTTAAATTTAGTTTGTTTGTAAGTATATTTCTTTTAGCATACCTTTGTGTATATATATGGAAATATTGGAGAGCATTTCTGTGTTTCTCTTTGACTTTAGTTCCAGACCCAAATTCTTATCAAAATAAATTCTTTTCTCTTGATCTAATAACTATTAGCACTTAGAATATAAACAAAGATTGTTTATTTGATTATGAACTAAGTTTTAAAAATCTATTTAAGTTTAAACAACTCAGTATTGACTCTGGAAAACAAAGAACATAACAAAACTCTAAAATGGTTAAAATTTAAGATTCTTAATTTACAAATTCAGGTAGGCAACTTGAATTCGTATACTTAAACATGAATTTTAAAGCTAAAATCACAATTTTTAGAGCTAGGATTTAAGAGCAGTTTGGGTTTGTTCGAATTGGGCATTTCGAGTCGCCTCTGGTGATCTTGATGGTCAGAGGGGTCGAGCTTCCTCTTGGAGGTGGAGGAATGATCAGGGGTTATGGGAAAAATAGTGTGATGGTTGGTAGATGAACGTGGCGGCGGCGGCGGCGAGCATTTTAAGTTTTTTTGACCTAGTTTTGTCGTGGTTATGTTTCTGGCTTTGTTTGTCGTCTGTAAGCAATTGAGTTCAACGTGTTTTTAGAGATTGGTGGAGGGGTGGCAGTCGAAGCCATGGCCGGTGGTGATAGCTCTCAGGTGGTCGGTATCGGGAGTACGATGAAATTCCAGGTTTTAGTGGTGGTGGGTATTTTTGTTCCAGGTTTGGGTTTTAAAAACTCGATTTTTAATTCGAAAAGATGAAGGAGTTTTGACAATTCGGGATGGATGCGTGTATGGTCGTCGACTTGTTCGACGACGCAGCGTTGACCGGAGGTGGCGGCGGTGCCGTGTATGTGCACCATGCACGAGTTTATGGTAACCTGGGAATTTGATAGCTTGGGTGGTTTCAGGGTGCTTTGCGTGTTTAACTCGAGTTTTACTCGAAGCTCTTAAGTATTGGACTCGAAGTAATGTAGTATTGGCTCGGGTACAAATGATGGTACAGGATTAAAAAAAAACCGTTCTGTTGTTTTTTTTTTGAAATCTTAATTTCAAATTATAAATTAAAGTTTAAACTGAGTTTTGAATCATAGTTTAATCATGAATTCAGGTTATTTTAAAACGTAGTCGTGAATAAACAAAGTTTTGAAATGAAATTGTTTAATAACTTAAAAAGTTTTAAGCAATTAAGTGGATTTAAAAGATTTGAATTTAAAATGGATTTTGAAACCGTAAATGAAGAATTTAAAAAAGTTAAACTAAATTTGAAACCTAAACCTAAGTTTAAATTTGAAATTAAGATTTTGAAATAATATAAGTTTTATAAATTTAAATGTTTAAATAAGTTTAAAATGTTTAAGTATACTTTAATATGTAAACTTAAGGGGAATTTGATTTTAACTCTTTTAAATTCCTTTATAACAAAAGTGATACTTTGGCATGTGAAGTTAAAGTTTAAAAACAAAGGTTTTAAACTTTATCAAAGATAAATTGGTATTCATTTTAAATCTAAAAATTAAAATGAAATTAAAAGTAAATTTAGAAGTGGGTTGTTTTTAAATGTATTTGTGAGTTTTACTTTTAAGTAAACAAAGATTGAATGATTTGTAATTCATTAACTATTAAGTTAAGTAGAATGGATAATTAATGTTTTGTATTAATTAACATAGTAATTACAAGTTTGAACTTATTAATTAAAGTTAATTTAATTTAATTAAGGAATAATTAAATTGTATTTAAGAATTTATTAAGTTATAATCAACACTTAATTAATTAACTAATTAGGATTAATTAATGAGTTATTAATAGCTAATCAATTTTAATTAATAATAATGAATTTAAGTAATTTCTTTAACAAAGTAATTAAAGAATTGTTATTAGTTAATGAAGGTCAATTAACTAAGATTATTTAGATAATTAATTAATGTGATTAGTCTTAACAATTAATTAGAATTAATTAATTAATGATAATCATTTATAAAATTGTGTAAGTGTAATTACTTTATGAAGTAATTAAGGAAGTTAATTACTCATTGTAATTAACTGAATTTAAGTTACTTGTCAAATATTGTGCATTGGATTGATATTTATGTTGTGATTGTGATACAGTGTGATGCGAATTACTTTGTGCTGAATTGTGATTTGGTTTTGCATGTATGTGAAAACCCCTTTTGCCCATAAACGGCATTTAAATTTCGATGCGGCAGGGAGTCAGATTCCAGTTAGTTATCCGAAACCCACATCGAATCGTAATGGTAAATCTTTGTGATTGATTAATTTACTTTATCTGTGAATTTGTGATGATTGATGATGTTGCACTATAGTGTGAAACTCCTGGACTACACCATACACACACAAATATGGATTGCACGTGGAAATGGGTTAAGTCGCAGAATTTCGAAATAGTTTTGAATTTGATTTTTAAATCTAAATAATTTTAGAAATGGATGGGGATTAGAGTAAAAAGTTTTGAAAAGGAGTTTTAAAGACAAAATTTATTTTTGAATAACTTGATTGAGTTTTGAAGTTTAAATAATTTGATTTAAATTTAAATTCAAAATTTAAAACTGAATTCTGTGAATTGAAACTAGGGATTAAAGATGTTATATAAGTTATATATGGGTTAAACCATTTTAAATTTATTGATTTGGGAATTTGAATTTAAATTCAAAGGCTTTAGCTCGTGCAAATATAATCGAATTCTTCCGAAATGAAAACTATTTGTTTCCAAATAATAAAAGCTTTCACATAAGAAATGAACTTCCCATTGGTGTTAAAAGGATTTCAAGTTTGAAATGAAAATGATTTCCAAGTTATGGAAACGGCTTGAAAGCTATAAGTTTAATCTTTGATTTGAAGATTTAATGAGTTAATCCAATCGAAATGGAAATTATTTTGAAATCTGTAAATGGATATTTGTGAAATTGGGTAAATTTTGTGAAATAAATCTTTTTGTTTAAAGATTTAAAGTGGTAATTTGTTTAACCATTGAGAAAAAGGTTTTGGATTTTATAAGTTGTGACTTAACAGAAATCCATATCCATATGTTTTCAAGTATTGCGCTCATTATTCAGTTTAGCCGGGAGAGGACCCTGTGTCATATAACCCATTCCGAATAATGATACGTCGATATGGATAGCATTTGAAGACCGGTGGTGAAGACCGGGTATTTTCGAAAAGGAAAGGATAACCCGTCGATTGTCTCTGCACCGTGTCGAACCGGTATAGAAATTTCCCAAATGATGAGAAGTCCGATCGGGATTTGTGAATACCCGGATTTGCAAGGGCTTCTTTAGAAGTGCCTTCGGTTCTGTTCGAATCCGGAACAGACTTGGGTGGTTGTACGTCTAACACTACACTTTGAGATATAAAGCAGATTTATTCAAACACATATCTGTTGGTGGCGGAGAATTCATTCTCTTAGTTTAACACTCTTCTCTGAAACGTATGAGCTCAGAGGTTATGTAGTTGAAGGTTATCAGTGATATACTCCCAATTTGGTAGTGTGGTATGCTAAGTATTGTTGTGTGTTGATGATCATTTGTGATCAAAGCATGACTTTTGTATAAAGCGTAGCTTTGTGGACGAGACTGCATCAGGACCTCACTCCCCGGAAATGGTCGAAACAGGAAAGATGAGGCAAGGTCATGAGGGTCGTGCCCTTTAGGGCGTGTCATTCCCTTCTGGCAAAGGGTGGCATTATGGTATGGAGCCTAGATATTTACCTATGTGGTGGCTTCAATCTCATTTATTGTGTGGTTGTTGCTTTGTGGTTTGGATGCGCCTCGGATAAAGGTCCCAAAGGACTGAGGGATGGCATGCTCGTGTAGTAGTTACCTAGTTACAGAGGTAACCCAGCCTTGTGTTGGCAGAGAGCTGGTTAAGTTCTTGGGACGTCCCGCCAGAGGCGTACCCATGGACAGTGGGAAGTTCCTTAGCCCGACCATTTGTTGGAAATCCAAACAAAACAATACGAGCCATGTACGGTTCTAGTTGTATAACCTGCCATTTACTTATGGTGGCGCCCCACTGTTTAGATGGTAGCTATAGTAGGCATAGTTCGGAATGTCAATGCTGGCTAAGATTAATATTATATTTTCGAATGTTTTCTGCACTATGCACTAATAATAATATTGAAAAGAAATTTTCTTGTATCAAGCATGTTTGACTATCATAAGGAGAAATCTCCTTCAATTCTGCGTTTGCATTGTGTGTGTGGCGGGAGGCCTTATGTTAGTTTCATTTTTCAAAAAGTGTTGCGAACTTATTTTAAATTCTTTTGTCGTTTGTTTTAAAGACCAACTTATTTTGTTACTCACACCAGTCCCATGACTGACCTGGAGTTTATTGTTCCTTTCCTGAACTCTGGGTTCCCATAATTTTTCTACACGGGTAGTCTAGAGTTGGGTTTTTCAGATAGTCGGGTTTAGTAGATTATCTAGAGTTAGTCTAGTCTTTGGATCAGGACTGCACTTGCTTATCTAGGTGAAACGTGATGTTGGTTCGAGCTAGCTTTGGATTGGAGCATTGGATTTGGAGATGCATTCGTTTGAAGATATTCTTTCCGCTGTGTCTTGTATCTCTGATAGTATTGACATTTATTGTATCATTTAGTTATGTCATATTATACCAGATGTTGTATCTGTTATCGTATCAATGTTATATATATTGATATTCATTTTCTTCCGCTATGTTGTACCTAATGGTTTATAAGCTCCGGCGAACAAGATTCGACATTTTGATCTGCGGCATTGGAATACGAGTGTCGTATTCGGTGCCGATTTTCGAAGGTCGAGTCAGGGCCGTTATATTTGGTATCAGGACTGGGGGTTAAAACTTTAGCTCAGGAGTATAACGCATTAGGTAGCTCATTAGAGATTGGGTGATCCCTAGAATGAGTATATCCCTAAGATATCCGTTCGAATGCCTCAGTAAATTCTCTTACTATTCACTGATAGTATGAGTGTAAGAAGAGAACGAGATAGGGGACAGGGGAATACCACTATAAATGGTCAATACCCCGTAACAGTGGAAATAATTTTCTCTATCAATCTCCTTTGATTCGATTCCAATTTCTTTGAATTTTCTTCGTGGCAGCTCCAAAAAGAAGTTTCGGTGTGACGGTGGCCTTACGAAACATTGTAGAAAATCCTTACTTCGTATCTTCATCGGTTTCTTATCAGTTTTCTCAATTTAAACTAAAATGAATTTGGAGTTTGGAAAAATTTAAATAAATTGGAAATTTTAAATTGAGTTAAATTGATTAATAGAATATAAGGCTAAATCTGAATTGAATTGATAACACGATATCGGTTAAAACCAAATTTGAAATTTATTGTAATTTCTTGTGTAAATCGAAGTCTGAAGAGGGACAGGTTGGTATATACTTTAAGGTGTTCCGACCTAAGTTGGAATCCATATCTTATATTTGAGAAATTGTAGAAGATTGAATCTATCTATCTCTTCTATGGGGTCCGATATATTCTACAAATGGTTAGTTATCCCTTCGAACTAACTAGTGCCCCTGCATATTCGTAGATTTGATGACCCGAGTATCTTGTGAAAAAAAAATTGTATGAGTTTGTTCTCATATTATCGATATTCTGATTTGGTAAGCCAAATGCAGAATAAATATTCAGTTTGATCTGAAAAGATATTTCTTTATCTTTGTATATCTATCTTCGTTGTTTCTCTGCCTGTAAATTTCGCGGATGAAATTTCTTAAGGGGGAATCTGTAGCGATCCTGGATTTTTACTAAGTTTAAATTACTAATTAATTTAATTTTTGAATAAAAATGGTGAAATTAATTGGTAATTAATATAAGATTCTAGTTAAATTATAAATTAATTGAGAATTAATTTGGACATTTGAAAATAAATATGTGTATAAAATAGATTGAAATAGAATTTGAAATGGTATTTATAAATAATGTAAGGATATTTGAACTTAAAATTATGAAATGGATTTTAAAAGTTGTGTAAATAATGAATGAATGAAAATAAGTATGTAAGTTAAAATAAATATTTAAATTAGAAATAGAAATAGATATATACAAGATAGATTTAAACATAAAGTGATTTCATTAGAGTTCAACAACATCATAACATACAACTGAACAGTCATATAGACTTGTCCTCAAAACTGAATACACAACGGAATAATAATCAAGTACGGAAGTACGTATCGCGATCCAGCTCGTCTCCTGAGCTCCACCGCATCATATCCTGTATTCTACAATACTCGGTCCGACCCGAGCATTATAGTTAAATAACACCCGAGTCGGTCTGGAAAACCAGCGTGAGAAAACCACACTCAAATTGATTATTAAAGTTTCAAAATTCTTTTGAAAACAAAAGCATCTCATAAGACCACGCCACAAATAAACATGTCGGGTATTTACCTTACGATAGCTAAAACATTTCTTATCAAAATCCTCTGATATTATAATAGTGTCTATATACAAATACTTATTCAAATAGCTGAAATTGTTACATTAATTAAATTCCAGCTACTAACCACAGTCGTGAAACAAAACCGTAAAAGGCACGTCGGGAGAACGGATTTCCAACTAATGACTAGGCACTGGGGTACTACCTGTCACAGTACGTGGCCTAAATCACCGTACCGACGATTACTCCCAATCCCCTGTAACACAAGACCGGGACTACCCTTTACTGGATAATCTCGAGTAAGATCCCCCGCGGTTGGGATCAGCAACCGCCCACTAAGCCGAATTTAAAGGGACATCTAGACAGGGATAACCTCACCCTAATGAGTGCTACCCACTTAGCCTTGCTGCATAACCCCTGATTTTCGGTGTTCCCAGTTGATGAGGCTCGAGGCTCGAGGCTCGAGGCTAAGCGTTACCTTTTTAGAACATATCACTTAGAATGCTCATCGCCCACCTGACGATGTTCTGAAAGCATTCATCCATACAAGTCCGTCCCGGGTTCGAACGGAACCAAAGGCACTACTCCTACTACATCCATTTTGGAATCATCCTCGGGATTAGTAGCGACTAGCTCTTGCACTTCGTTGCTCCACCTTCGAATCCAAACTCTTGTTTACTACATGAAAACATTCAAACCGGATCGAAGTGGCTTTTAGGAAATAAATCCCGATCCCGGTCTCTTCGAAACGATCAGCGCACTGGCCAATATTGATAGTCGGTTATTTAACTATCAATTAACATTCAAAACAACCATCAAACAATAAATAATTTCACCAAATTATTTATTAATCTCAAAATAACTTCACAAGATATATTTCCATTTTCAACCCTTTTTTTAAAAACAGTTTTCAAACCATACTCTTCTTATGGGATAAATTCCCAACTATATATTTCCACGTAAAACACCAAGTACAAAGCTTTAGATTTTTAAATAATAAAAAAAACACTTTATTATAAAATATAATTTAACATTTAAATTGAAAAGTACTTCAATACTTTATTAAAAATATATACTTTATGAATATGAAAATGAGGTTACTTTATAAAATATAAAACTATATTTTGTCTTTTTAAAACAAAATATCAAGTCACCTTAAAATAATTACTACGATAATAGATTTGAAAAATACTAACTTTAGAATTAAAACATTTAGAAATAATAATTTTTCTAAAACATGTTTTTTAACAATATTAAAACTTTTAACTTATATTTAAAAATTTACTTTGAAAACGTACTTGGCTATCTAGAGAAATATGCTTCTCTTTCACATCTTTTAAAAATAAATCACTATTGATTTTTAAACAAATTTACCCTTTCCCATAATAAATTCCCACCGTGAATTTATTCTTCCAAATATCCACTGATATATTGCTTTGCTTTAATAAACCAAGTTTATAGGTTTCATTGACTGAACTTCCTTTTGAAATTCCGATTTCCAATTTACTCCATTTGAAATAAATTTTTTTGCTTACACAATTTATTTCAAAATCCATTAACTTTAGATTTTATTCCCTAATTATGATTTAAAATCTTTTTAACTGAAAATACCAATTTTAGATTTCCCAAATTTCTTTTTCATCCTTTCAAATAAATTTAAACCTTGAATTTAAACTAAATTCCTTTATTCCTTTAAATAACATCCTTAAGTTTTAAGATTCATTATTACTCTGTTTATTCAAAATCCCCTTTTCCATACTCGGAACTTAGTTATTAGAATTTTAAAATCGCTTTCATTCTTAAATTTATTCAAATTCTCTATAATTATTTTACATAAAAATTCACTCTTTTGTTTTCTTTTCAGAAATCCAATTCTATATATTTTGATAACTTAGTGTGCCGAAATATATTCAAGAAAACCATAGCATTTAATATTCCAAATATAATTCATCATAGAATATCAAATATTCATAACACAGAATATTAAACAATTTAAATAATTTTGAGGAATCCAGTTGGATCCCTCCAACCTATTTCCCTGCATCCACAGATGTTAGCAGCCCATAAAATACCAATTCCACTTCGAGGTGGAGTATCGCGATATATGGGATTAATATAATATCACCCGCTATTATGCGGCACATAGGGTCTCATCCGCTATATAATGCGGGAAATCAATCACTCCAACATATACTATATATATACTACTATATATAATATAGCACATCAAATCAATTCAATCATTCAACATATTATTTAAATTTAACCATTTAAATTTAAATTAAAACCAAGATGAGTGAGATTAACTCACATTTGACTCCTGTTTTGCAACCCACTACCAATCCGGCTTGCTTCTTTTTAGATTCTGACCTTGTATAAATATTTATACGGTTTATTAATGTCTGAATAAATTGAACAATTAATCCCCATAGATTTAATTAACTAATTATTTAATTTAAACTAAACCCTTTTAAATAAATTAATTAGTTAACCATTCAATTTTAACTAAATAATTATTATTATTTTAAATGGAAACCACAATTATTCTTAAAATAAATAAATAAATAAACTATAGATTTAAAAAATCTAACTTTTACAAATTCCTCAAACATTTAAAATCCCTATATTTTTTCCAAATCTTATAAAAAAAATAATTTCTAAAAGTCAATAGATTAACACAGGTTTTTAGACTTGAGTACTATAAATTTTAAAAATGCTCAAAATAAATTTTCCATTGCATAACAATTTTATAAATTTGTATGTATATATATCCCTATAAATATATTTACTGTTATCTATGTATATATAGTTAAATTAACCAGTAAGTTAAATTCTGTGTAACTTTATATCAGATCAATTTTAAAAAAACATAACAGCTAAATAATTTTTTGATTATATATATTTTAGTAAATTTAAATAAAAACAACCTATACCCTACCGTGACTATTTTATTTTCTTCTTTGCTTCGGTGAATATGTATAAATAAAATAAAATATGCAAACATCTACGTTACAACCTTTAAGAGAATCCAGACCCTTGCCTGAGTTGGCCTGACATCAGAACGAGATCGCGACCAATCGTGACAACCACTTGGCCTTGTTTGCTAAAGCACAATGTCGCACAGCCCAATGCTCCACCGAGCTCCTCCAAACTCTGCCTAGAGATGCGCCCACCCTTGACAATACCAAGACCCACCACCATCCCTCGACTGGAAGGCCACAAATTCCCAAAATCCTAACCCTAGTCGAACAGCTGTGTGAACCACAGTCGAGCTTCAAAAACATATAGCCGAGATGAGTTCGAATCCAAAGGTGGATACGATATTTAATTTTCGAAGCTTCACTCGATCCCTTTACTTGACTGAGCTTCGGCCATTCCTATTTTATTTTAACGGAATCGTTAAATTTTGAATTCATTAGAACTGGAGAGGGGAAAATTTTCGGCCATTATTTGAGATTGTTTTCATTTCTTTTTTTCTGCTCGATTGAAGGAGGCAGGACAAGATTTAGCGACTGAAAAGCTGAGGATAGCGTATACCGGGAGGGAGGCAAGATGAGATGGTTGCGTGTTTGAACAGGGAAACAGTGTTTTGAAAAAGTGCTGATGGTGAAATAATTTCGGCTGAAGGAAATTTGACTGGTCAGAATATATTATATTTGAATTTAAATTTAAGTCTTCTTGATTTACGTAGCCTAAAATCACGAACTCCTATCGAGGCGTGCCGCTAGGCGTTAATAATGTTATACCCCTATTCCCAACGCAATGGAAAAGGTTTCGAGTTCTAATTCGCTCGTGTGGAGAAAATAGCTTTTTGAACCCAGTTATTAAAATTTTCGATATGGATTTCAACGCATTTATCTACCGTATGGCCAAACGATCACTCCAAACACTACAAAAATTAAAATCCGATAGTAATACAATATTACGGATCCAATGGAACTAGTTTCGTCGATTTCCGAGACTGTGCCTCGAAATGCTATTTTTAAATTCAATTTAAACAATAAAATTTCAAAACTTAACAAAGCGCTTCCAAATTCAATTTTAGAAGCTTTTATTATCTTCAGAACCATCAATATAAATTTCACAAGCCTTCAAATTATTTTTAACAAGCTTAAAACTCCAGATTCAACATTTTATCCAACTTCAAATTATTTAATTCAATAATTTAATTATCAAATAAATAGTGATATTTGAATTCAAGTTAAATATTAACTTTTAAATATTTAAAATCAATTAAATATTCCAATTTCAAACATCCAAAAATTCCAGGTCGTCACATTCCTCTCCCCTTAAAAGAATTTTGTCCCTGAAATTACTAGTTAAGAAGAAAGATCCACAATCCGTTAACTATTTTCCCTAAAACCATTCAGCTTCAAACACTTCCGAAAACAATCCTTTTATTAAAGACACATTATCACTTTTACTAACTTCCCAAACTCTTCCTTAGTTTTTAAGCAATACTATTTGCTCAATCATTCAAATTTCAGTTTAAACCTAATTTTGAATTATCAAAATTTTCTCAAAAATTTTCTAACTCCCTAAATTTTCGAATTTTTTTGCTAGCGTCTCCTTTGTGAGGCTAGCTCGGTACAACTACAAAATGCCTCTATGGGCTCCCAAATTCCAAAGAAAACAAAAGGCCAAGTGACTAGATCAAAAACCCGATCAAATTTCATACAGAATTTTAAACACATAACTTTTTCCCGAGCAATTCAAATTTATCTTCTGAAATAAAAAAAACCAATTTTCCTCTTCCTTTATAATACCCGTATATCCTACATAGCAATAATATCCAATCACAACATTCAAAATCATTTTATTGACTCCCTTACAAAATTTCAATATTTATTCATCCATGCCCGTACGATGTACATATATCATCCGTACGCAATATCAAACTCGATCACTCGCTCGATCATTCAATTTCACTTCCAAACTAGTATCGTCCACCCGACTTCCTAATGCAGACTCAGATCTGGTTTCTTGGTCAGAAACCGTCATTCTTCTTGCATAGTCATAACTATGATAGAGAATTTCCAGAATCAACCAAAATCCATATCTAGGGTTCGCCGTCGAAAATCGGGTGAAAAGTCCTAACTCGGATTGATATAACTATCTCGAAATTCTGTGCTCGAATCTGTATCAAATTACTATGTGAATAAAAATAATATATATACATCTTACGTATTTATATCCATTCTCTTTTATTTACATTCATTTTGATTTATATTCACTTATCAACGCTTATCATTTCACATATTTATTAAATCTTCACTCAAATGCTTATTCAATATATTTTCCTAACACCCATATTACTTAAGAATTCTACCATTTCTTCTTAAGTTTAATATAAGTATTTTATACGCTTCTTATATTTATTTTCACTTCACTACTTTAGTTAATATCTACTTCTATTCAAATTGGTTCTTCCGTTTCCATATGAATTCAATTTATCTTAAACTCTGAATACTGAATTTTATCTTCCATTTATAACTGATTCATATCATTATTTTAAATTAGTTTCATCCAATAATTCATTTCGATTTCCAATTTGAAATCGTTTTGTCGCGAACAAAAATTTTCCCAAAAATTTGGCTAACTCCCAAAATTTTCAAAATTTTTTGGCAGGGTCTCCTTTGTACGGAGGAGCTTTTGCAATTTGACAAGAGATATAAATATATATACATCGACCCACCCGTTAGGAAAAACAAAAAAAAACAAACAATAGTTCGTATTTTCTAACTTTTATTGCGTAGGCATACCTCTATTTAGCATTTTTAAGCAAGCGGCTTATTATTTAGCAATTAGCGCGACCGAAATCCTACCAAACGGCCTTCAGGTACCTGTACTTACTCAATTTAAACATATAAGCATTATATATAAGAAGTTTACAACATTTCACTTATATTTAAATAGCTAAAACATGGATTCTATAACAATGCATGTTATATACTTTCATAAGCACATATGTAAGGTTTCGACACTTGTTTCAATTGCTTTCAATCAACTCTCAACCCATACTATTCAATTTAAGTGATTTAGAACTCATTTGCTTGCATACGATTCATTTTTAAACCAAACAAACTTATATTCATTTCAGTTGATTCAAAAATAATTTTTATTTACTTCTGTTAATTCATAGAATTTTATTTAATCTCATTTTCGTCAATCGACAATTATTTCTATGCAAATTCGGCAATATTTATGTGAATAAACAATTACTTAAGCTTATAATCATTTTAAATTGATTCGAATACAATTTATATTAAATTTTATTCCATTCTAACTTATTTACAAACCATTAACTTGCATTTCATTCATTCCCGCGTTGTTTCATTTAAACCCATTCCATTAAGCTTGACAACATTTCATGCTAATATTAATAACCATTTCCTAAATTATTTTAACCCAAACTTTTATTTAATGGGCTTTCACCCTTACTCGAAGCCAAGCTTCTATTATTTTTAAACTTAAGTCAATTTACTTTCTTCAAACTTTTTCAACTTCATAACTTAAGTTCACTTCTATTTAATATGTTTCTCATCAAATTCAATTACCCCATTCTCAGTTTTTTAAAATAATATCCAAGCACATATTTAACTCATTTATACTCGAATTGGATATTATTTGCAACTCAAATCATTTCTATTATAATCCAATTCCATTTCATTTGACAACTTCGATTCATAATTAATCCACTTACAATATGCGATGAATATTATTTATATTCAAGTTCTATTTCTATCATTTAATTCACAAACCAATTTTATTAACTCACATTTCAACTTTAATTCGAATCCAATCACAATATTATTAAACTTAGCTTGAGTTCATTTAATTCGACTTACTCTTCTAACTCATTAACTTTTTACAAGTTAATTCCATTCTAGGAAATTTTCAAACTTTACAAATTTTCAAATCTTTTTATAATCCATAAACATTTTTAAAATAAATTTCAGAGTCTCTTTTAATCTATTACTCAATATTTCAAAATCATTTTTTTGAAATCAATTATATCTAAACCAAATATTCATTTGCATTACAAACCAAAACAGTTTCACCAAACCAAAACTTCAACATTTCAAAAACCATTTTTGAAATCCATAATTCAATTGCATATCCAATTATTCCTTGAATTTTTAAAACCAACCCAATTCTGCAAACAATTCCAATTTAAAACAATTTGGTAGCAATTTCTCTTTTGGAAACTCAAAAATGAACATCGATGATGCTGCAGTCATCACCGAAGTTACTTTCTAGCGACCAAAAAGAGTTTAGTGCTTTTTTCCTTCCAAAACATTTCAAATATATTTAAATTCTAAATCTCACCAGATTTCATAGCCAATTCAAAAAAATTTCTGAATAATATCCTTATTAATCATTTCCAAACTCAAAAGGAATTAAATTTCCATATTCCCAAACTTCAAAACATTCCAATCTATATTCAAAGATTACTCTGGAATTTTATCTCATCTTTAATTATAGATCACATTTATAATTCACATTTATAAATATCATTTTATGAATGAATTTATTTTCTTGACCTTTGGTTATATTTCCAATTTCTAGTTAAATTTCCACACAACAATGATAATAATTTAATATTAGCATTCCTAACATCCAAGCAACCATATATTAGCTAAAATAGTTTACAAAAACTTTTTATTTTATATACAAAATAATTTGGGTAAAATTATTTAATTTACAATATTTTAAAATAATACCGTGTAGGTTTATCTTGTTTAAGAGTCTCTACTATCGATGACATGACGTCCCACACATCAACCAGAATCCACAAGCACTTAACCGATAAGTCAACACAATAAAAAAAATTATATTCACTAACAAATACGCGTTCATATCTATTATTACACTTAAACTCATTCTAGAGTACTACAGACTCTATTTTATGAGTAATTCCCCCCAGAGCCAAGGTTATCACCAACCTTAGCTCTGATAGTAACAACCCGCAAACCCGTACCCCTTAAGTCAACAATATTTTTCAACAAATTAACTCAAGGTGAATGGAAATACGAATCGTTAGGGTAAAAGAAGAAGTGGATAGAAGAAGAGAAAACAAAACAACACCAGAATCTTAGCATCGCAGCGGAATAAAATATAATAGATAATAACAGATCTTTCACAAAAGAGAACTATGTCTGTTTTATACATACGTCATCAGAATACGTCATCAGAGTTCAACAACATCAATAACATACAACTGGACAGTCATATAAAATTGTTCTCAAAACTGAATACACAGCGAAATAATAATCAAGTATGGAAGTACGTATCGCCATCCAGCTCGTCTCCTGAGCTCCACAGCATCATATCATGTATTCTACAATACTCGGTCTGACCCAAGCATTATAGTTAAATAACACCCGAGTCAGTCTGGAAAACCAGCATGAGAAAACCACACTCAAATTGATTATTAAAGTTTCAAAATTCTTTTGAAAATAAAAGCATCTCATAAGAGCACGCCACAAATAAACATGTCGGGTTTTTACCTTACGATAGCTAAAACATTTCTTATCAAAATCCTTTGATGTTATAATATTGTCTATATACAAATACTTATTCAAATAGCCGAAATTATGACATTAATTAAATTCCAGCTACTAGCCACAGTCATGAAACAAAACCATAAAAGCCACGCAGGGAGAATGGATTTCCAACTAATGACTAGGAAATGGGGTACCACCTGTCACAGTACGTGGCCTAGATCACCGTACCGAGGATTACTCCCAATCCCCTGTAACACAAGACCGGGACTACCCCTTACTTGTAGCAACCCATATTTTGATAACTAACAATATTAAATTAATAAGGTTTTGGGCTTTAATATTGTCAGAAATTAAAATTTATGATTTATTAAATTGAATCTTATTAGATTAGAAATTTTGACTTTAAGATAAATCTTAAAACAAATAATTTAATGAGATAAAACATATAATTGGCTAATATTGATTGAATGTAATTGACTACTATAATATGTTAACGTAATTTCAATCAACTTAAATAATAAAGGTTAATAAGGAATATAATAAACGATGTATAAATTGATGTAATCTTATGTTATTAATTGCAATTGGTTTTAATATGGAGTATGAAATCGATTATTTTGTATGTAAATTTATTAACCTTTGTTTGTAAACAATAACTTAATAGATATGGATTATTAACGTATAACCATTGTTTTATTTATTTTCTTATTATTAAATCCGTTAGAAATTTATTTGGTAATTAATGCAATTGAAATACTACAATTGATATAAGAAGAAACGTTAACTGTTGAGTGGTGAGTGTAAAACTTATGTTAATCAACTGAATAAGGGAATAGTTGATTTGATAATAAGAATGTAAATCAAAATAAAGGGATTTGTTTGAAATTTAAATATATAATGCACAGGTTTTATTACATTTGTAATTAAATGTTGGAATTAAATTTGTATATAGATATTGGGTTTAACGTAGAAAATTGGATTTCAAAGGAAACAATTGGATTAATTATCTTCCCTGTAATAGGGTATTTTGAGATTTAATCATTGTAAGTAATAGTTATTATATCTTGCCACTAATAAGAGATAGAAGTAAATGATAATTAATTAATGATATGTGCAACATAAATTTTGCGTTAAAAATATATTGAGAATTTCATTGAGAAATATTACGTTCCAATTGTAAGCACTTAAATTTGGTACAAATATAATGATTATATGAAATTAATTGATAAAGAAATGATGTGGTTGTACGAAGTATTATTTCTGTGACTCTTTAATGGGATAATCTTTAAATATAAGTTGGTTTTAAAGGGGGAGGTGTTAATTGTAAATGAATGTGTAATAAAAAGAAATATGTTTCGATAAAAAGAAAAGAAAAGAATGGTTTCTTGATAAGAATATTCTTATCAAATAAAGTGAATATTTCATCTATGAATGTTAATTTAATTTCATTAAAACAAAGAATTGAATTTTGTTGTATGTTTCTAGTTGGAATATTTGATTTATCTAAATATTCCTTAATTTTAATTTATATAAAAAATAATATATACCATAATAAAATGGTAAGAAAACAACTTGAAGGTTTGGTTAAGTTTTTGATTTGGAATACTTAACATATTAACATAGGAGATTTATTCAAATTTGACTTTGGGGTCTCAGTTCATCTTTTAATGTGTGGGGTGGCGGTCCTCATTATGTTAATTGTAGTGTTTAATTTTATTTACTATTTAGTAAATAAAAATACATATATGTGTGTAAATTTGAGCATATTAGGGTTAATAAAATATGTTAAAATGAATTGTTTTTTTAGTATATTTGATTTGTGATTTCTATGTACGGACTACATTCTCAAATCTAAATCTGTCGCTTTCATTTATTTTATTTTATTACTAATTTCTTTCATTAAATACATGCCTCTTTTGGTCTTCCAGTAAGTTTTATTTATTTACACGCGAGCCTTGCCTTGAAATATTTTATTTATGAATGTAGATTTAAGTTCGTTAGAGTAAAGAATAGAATGATTTGTTAAAAAAGGAAATATACATTTATTTGAACGCTGTTTTAGCATACATATTGATTCCAAGAATAGGAATATAATTTAAGTAAGTTATTTATTACGGTGGTGTAAACAACAAGTTTATAAACATGTTAAAATGACTTAAGGAAACAATTATCCTATTTCTCGTCCATTTTGGTTTATCTATTTTGAAATTTAACTTTGTTATTAATTGCAATTAATGTAATGGAAAGATTTCGATTAAAAGGAAAGAAAACTTTGATTGCAATTAATAGATTTAATAAAAGAAACGTACATTTTGTGTTAAACATAAATGGTGCTTTAATGGAAATAAAAGAATTGAACGTTCTCTTTTTTAAGGTAGGTATAATTTTATTAATTGTGCATAGATAAATATTTGTATGTGTACAAATTGAGTATTATTTGAGTGAATGAAATTAATTTGGTTACGTTTCGAAAGAAATTGAATTTCAAAATGTGTATGTGGTCCCTTCATTTCTTTTTATTTATTGCATGTACGTTTTAAAATAGTTACCTCATTATCAAAACTTGATCCGTTCATTTCTCCTTCGGTTTAATACCTAAGCCTAAGCTTTTAGGCTATATTTAATTCTTTCCATCTCATTTTTGGTTATAAATTTTTTTATTTTCCTTTGGTTTGCAAATTTTCTCATTCCTACATATATTTCCTTATGCATCATCAATGCCTAAAGCATTTAAAATTAAACGTGCATTTTGTCTCTCCACCTTTATTTCCTTATTATTAAATAATCTATAATTTTATTTCTTCATTTGCATTTTATTTCTTCTATCACCTCATATTCATTTAGTTCACATCTTTCAATACTACGTTTTAGGGCTGTTCATATTTTACTTTATTTCAATTCCTAGTTTGTTTATATATATACCTTATTAGCTTTTCATTTGTTTCCATCTTCATTCCTTTAGTCATATTTCATTTTCTAGTCTCATCTTCTATAGCTTCATTTTTCAAATAAAACTTCCATCTCATTTCTCTCTCTCTTCACCTTCCTCCTTCCGTTTTCATTTTTTCTTCTTTAAATCTCCTTTTTTTTACTTCATTCTTTGTTTTTTGTTTCTTCTTCTTCTTCAAATCTTCTTCTTTTTGAAAGCTTCCTTTTCTTTTTCAATTCTTCATCTTCTTTAAATTTTCTTCTTCTTTTTCAGACATTCTTCTTTTTTCCAAATCTTTTTCTTTAAATCCAGATCTATAAGAACATCACTATCTCTTCCAAAACATTCTAAAAAAAAGATTAAGATAGAAGGAAACAGCTTAAAAGGAGGAAGAGTAGCGGATCCAAATCCGACTAGAAAAGGGAAATCCAGAAGGTGAGTGTTTAAACTCACTCACGAAATACTAAAATTTTATTGCAAGTTAAACCGGGTCATATAGTGATAAATTTTTGATTGTTGGTTTGGAATATTTATTAATATTTAATTTGAATAGATAAATTCCAATATGTGATGACTAATAATTACTGTGACATATTATTGAATTGGTTGATTTGTTGAATTGATTGATTTGAATGTTGATTGTATGTTGTGATGGATGCTATTGTGATTGAATGTATATCTGTTCATTTATTTGATATATCTTTGTTATCACCCTATAGTTTATTGTAATTATTTAAATTTCATATTGATTATTTGCACATTGAATAAGGATGTAAAACCCATGAATTTCAAGTATTTACATCAGAGAAAAAATAATATGTTTAGATTTACTATTTGAACCATAAAAATGATTTTGGGAAGTAAACCGTCGTTACCTTACTTGAAAGTTTTCAAAATTAAATTTTGAAACATTGGGAAGTTTCCAAAAAAAGTGAATATTGAAACTTTGGAACATTTTTATAAATCAAATCTCTAAAACTATGAAATTTAATTGGGAATTATTCTATAAATTTGTAATTTACTAGAATGGATCTATTGTGAAATCCATTTTATTTTGAATGTGGAAGCAATAACATTTCCAGAAATTTGATCTTTCAAAAATGTAGTTATCTGCATTCCTTATTTCATATACTTTTGATTTAATTTGCATAAGAATTTTAGTTCTGACTCGAGTGTATTATTTTCCTTTATGCTTGGGTCAGCCTGAGTTTTTCAGCATTGAAGACTATTTCTGATGGACGAAGACGAAGATTCAGTATATTATTGCTATTTATTATTCCACTACATTTTGTGTTCCGCTGCATTGTCTGGCTATTTATGATATATGTATAACTCTGATTTGAATTTGTAAAAGTGTAATGACATGTTATTTGTAAAACAGCTTCATGAACTGTTTATTTGATTATTATATTTTGTCATTACGCTGCGAGATTCTATATTCTGTTTTTCTTTCCTTTTTCTGTTTTTTCTTATTTACCCCATTAACAATCCTCCCTTTTGAATGGTTTGATTCTAACATGTGTGTCTGCCATTGCACTTGGAGGGTACAACATGATAGAGGGTTCTCGCTTCCTAGTTTGGTAGCGAACGGTTGACTCTTACTCCTACATGTCCCGCGGGGGTTGGTGATGTAGTCGAGGGGTTGGCCTAAAGGAAGAACACAGGTACCAATGTATGCTACGGTGGGCGTTAACCCACTGGCGCGGCCTGTTACAGTTGGTATCAGAGCTTTGGTTTAGATATACCTTAGCCTGTTGGGGTTAACTCATTAGAGATATGGTAGTAATACCCTAGAATAAGTTGTCTAAGTTTATATACGAGAGCGCGTATTTGTTAGTGTTATAAAAAAAATTTATATAAATTTTGAAATGAAATTATTTTTCCTAATATTATATGATATATATATAAAGGAATAAATTTTTAAGACTAATATATTTATTTGTAATGTGTTTGATTTATGAAATGGTAATATTTAATTATTATCATTTGTGTTGACATATTGTATTTAATCCAATTATAAACATTGGTTAATTATTGTTGATTGAATTAATGGACTAAACACTAGTTTAATAATGGTGTATTAAAGAGAATAAAATGAATAATTAGGATATTTGTTTATGAAATTGAAATGTTGATGTGAATTTTGTTGTTTGTTGACATGTAGTTTCGTCTATTGGAAAAAAATGGAATATTTGGATATTTTGGATAATTGAAACCTTTTTGTATTAATATAAGAGTGAAATTTGATAATTAGGATGAATTATATAGTTGAATTGATAACCTTAATTTGAAAGAAAGCAAAATAAGGTTTAATTTGTTATATCTATGTTTAGTAAATGAATAGAATTGGGGTATACATTCTTAGCATGTAATGTAATAATATACAAGTGTGAACTTTAAGCCTTGGGATGTTTAAATTGAAATTGTGATTAAGGAAATGTTGTATATGAGATTAAATTGGAAAAATATGTTTATAAACTTAATTAACATTTATGAAACATGCCATAAATAAATTTAAAGGTAAAGATGAAATTAATGGAATAAGCAATATGAATTAAAAGTGAAATGATTACAAATAAAGCCATGACTTGTAAATTGTTATGAAATAAATAGATGTTGCAATAAATTGTTATAAATAAAGTTGTGATAACTTTAAACTCGAACAATATCTTATAAAAAGGAATTAAGTTTTATAAATTGGTCGTAAAGAAATTCCTTATGGAATGATTTACAAATAAATTAGTTTTAAATGAGAAATATTACATGTGAAATGAATGTAATTTAAATTAAAGAGAAATATAAGCAATATTACGAGAATGGATATATTAATGTTTATATTAAATGGAGAAATTCTGTGAAACAAATATTAAAGTATGAAGTAATATTTTTGTTAATCGATGAGATTAAAAATGATTTATAACTGAAGGGTTAAATTTGAAATTCGAGAATTGAATTCCGGTATATTGTAATTAGTTTAAGATTTTGGAAATATATATAATAATAATACAATTTTGTAGTATTTTCCAAATAAGAAATGTTTCAAATGAGTTCAAATGAATTCCAATGATTTCAAAGAAATCTCAATGAAGTTTTCAAGAAAACAGAAGTCCAGAACTCACATATGTCGCTGGAAAATAATTTCGGTGATGAGTGCACGCATCATCGACATTGATTTTCGAGTCTCAAGTGGGGGAGAGGCTACTTTAGTAGCTTTGCTATGCAAGTGATTTTGTGAAACCAATTTTGATTTCCAATTCCGAAGTATGATTTGATATTCGAAAGATACATACATACATACATACATATATATATATATATATATATATTTGAAATGATTTGAAATGAACCGATGTTCAATCCTTGAATTTCGAATTTTTTTAGTATAACTCTATTATAAAAAAATTGATTTACTGATTTGTCGCTGATTCCCAACTCTTGGATTTGAAATTTGATTTCACCGACTATTTTGAAGGTTCGAGCACTTCCAAATCAAGGTTTAAAATTTTAAAACTAAGAAATTTTGAAGGGTATAAATATTTGATCAAGAATATAAGTTTAGTTTTGTATGTTTAAAGTATGAAGGGTATGACTTAAGTAAATTTGAAACTTTTGTTAAATAAATAATTTGCGAAAAGGATATTTGGATTTTTCATATAGAAATAAAAAGTTTAAAGGTTTTAGAGGGATAGTTATAAAGTTGGAAACTGGGATTATTTTCTAAACCTATTATTTTGGGAGCTTTGAAATTGAGATATTTAATTTGGAAGAAAATTAGTGAAATCATATATGATTTTGAAACTGAATTGATACAGAAATAATTTGAAATTGAGAACCTTATATTATTAAGTACTTGATTTGGAATGGTCGAACTTATATAAAATGGATTTGTATAAGTATGAAGTTGATTTCAAATCTATTGATTTGAAAGGTACTCAATTTGGAAAGAGAATTTTATATAATCAAAGCATACATAAGTGTGATTTGATATACTATTGATTTGGAAAGTATTCGATTTGAAAATGGAATCCTATATATAATGGACTTTATATAAGTATGTGTTCCCACCGTGGCGTAACCCATGGTTTTTTTCTCTCGCGACTGCATAACGCAACTGCCTGGCTGAGTTTGGCCTACGGGCACGGATTGTTTTTTGGGGGATCCAGGCATAACCATTGTGTATCCTGCAATCTGTGTAGGTCGCATTAGTAGCGAAACTGCCTGGCTGAGACAGCCTAGGGGTACGGATTGTTTCTTGGGGGACCCAGGCGTAACCATTGTGTATCCTGCACCCTACTAGTCATCATGGCGTAACTCGCAGGGCTGAGAAAGCTTACGGATACGGATTGTTTCCTGGGGGATCCAGGCGTAACCATTGTGTATCTACGAACCATGGTTGGCCAAAGGTTTTGGTTTGGTTGTTTTGTTTGGATTGTACTTTCCATATCTGTTTTTAAATGGTTTTCAAGTATTTTCACTGGTTGTTGAAACAGGTCTACTAAGTACTTGAAGAATTCTAGCTTTGCGCCTGATCAACGCATGGCCAGAGTCTGCAAGAACGAGGATAAACCCATTAAGACATCGAGTTATAAAAGTATTTTGATAAAGTATTATATAAAAGACATTTTGGTCATTTTTTTGTCAATTCTAAATACTTTAAAATGTTTAAAATATTGTTTAATAACTTACAACATGGTTTAATAGTAAATTATCAGTGTTGTAAATATTTAGAAGTTAATAATTAAATAAAATATATTTAAAGTAAATGATTATTGATTTATCAATAATATTTGGAAAGTATCTTGAGATAAAATTAATAAATTTATAAAAATGGATTTAATGTTTTTAATAGCTTCTTTGCAAATATAAGTAATGATGTAAATAATTATTTTCAAATAGTTTACATATATTTATAAAGATGTTATTTAAAATATTTAAATGGTATTTATAAACAGGAAATTATTGTCAAGGACAAAATTTCACAGCTTTTTAGCCTCAAGGACATATCTTCAATATTTTATCATGAAGGACAACTTTCTGTAGGTATCAGTTTTTAGTTATTGATGGCAGTTTTTAGGTATCAGTTTGTAGTTATTGGTAGCAGTTTTTAGATATCAGTTTTAGCTCGGTAGCAGTTTTGTTGTCCTTATGAATAATTTTGTAAAATGTTTGTCCTTACGAATAATTTTTAGAAAATGTTTGTCCCTGTGGTAAAAATATTGAGGTCGTGTCCTTGAGGCAAAAAATATACAAATCTTTGTCCTTTAAACTAATCCCCCCATTTATAAATGAAGCAAGAAACTTTACAAATGAATTTTTGAAAAGTATTAAAGATGATTGATTTGCAAATAAAGCTTTCAAATGAATATTTCAAGTAAAATTTATATAAGTTTCTTTGAATGTATAATTTAAAGATATCATATAAATGGAAAGAAGAAGAAAATTTGATTTGCGAAGTTTACTTATAGCAATATACTTGACAAATAAATTCGATTCCCTATGTTGGAAGTATAGTTTGAAATATTTACTTAATTTCAAAGTATTAATAGTAAAGTTTATAGGTTTATTTACTATTTGAATTTTGTATTAGAATATTCATTTTGAAATAAGTGTTTAAATTAAATATGAAGGTATGAAATTTTATACTTTGATTTAGAAATTTAATGTAAGATTTGAGTATACTATTAGTTTCAGTTAAATAATATCGAGTTTATACTTATTTTAAAAAATAACGAGTCTAATAAATTTTTTGGATTTAAGAAACCTTATTTTAAAGCTTATTATAATGTTTTGATATAAATTTCTAGCATTGTTTTAGACTTTTGAAAAATCTTTGCATAATGTTGTGAGGATGTTTTAAATATATCTTATATTTTTACTAAGTGAATGAGGTTAAATGTTTTAACTGAATTTTCAGATATGTTGAAATATTTCTTTTCCCTTCAAGGGCAAATACCAAAAAATTTAAATTTTTATTCAATAATCGAATGGAGTTATTTTCAGATTTATATTAAATTTAAATATGTAAGTTAAATTATTTATAAATTGATCATTTTGAATAAAATATTTCAAATTCCTCGATTCCTTCTTGTTCCATTTCGAGGACGAAAAAGTTGTGAGTGGGGGAGACTGTAACAACCCATATTTTGATAATTAAAAATATTAAATTTAATAAGATTTTGGGCTTTAATATTGTCAGAAATTAAAATTTATGATTTATTAAATTGAATCTTATTAGATTAGAAATTTTGACTTTAAGATAAATCTTAAAACAAATAATTTAATGAGATAAAACATATAATTGGCTAATATTGATTGAATGTAATTGACTACTATACTATGTTAACATAATTTCAATCAACTTAAATAATAAAGGTTAATAAGGAATATAATAAACGATGTATAAATTGATGTAATCTTATGTTATTAATTGCAATTGGTTTTAATATGGAGTATGAAATCAATTATTTTGTATGTAAATTTATTAACCTTTGTTTGTAAACAATAACTTAATAGATATGGATTATTAACGTATAACCATTGTTTTATTTATTTTCTTATTACTAAATCCATTAGAAATTTATTTGGTAATTAATGGAGAATTAATGTAATTGAAATATTACAATATAAGAAGAAACGTTAACGGTTGAGTGGTGAGTGTAAAACTTATGTTAATCAATTGCATAAGGGAATAGTTGATTTGATAATAAGAATGTAAATCAAAATAAAAGGATTTGTTTGAAATTTAAATATATAATGCACAGGTTTTATTACATTTGTAATTAAATGTTGGAATTAAATTTGTATATAGATATTGGGTTTAGCATAGAAAATTGGATTTCAAAGGAAACAATGGATTAATTATCTTCCCTGTATTATGGTATGTTTTGAGATTTAATCATTGTAAGTAATAGTAATTATATCTTGCCATTAATAAGAGATAGAAGTAAATGGTAATTAATTAATGATATGTGCAACATATGTTTTGTGTTAAAAATATATTGAGAATTTCATTGAGAAATATTAAGTTCAAATTGTAAGCACTTAAATTTGGTACAAATATAATGGTTGTATGAAATTAATTGATAAAGAAATGATGTGGTTGTACGAAGTATTATTTCTATGACTCTTTAATGGGATAATTTTTAAATATAAGTTGGTTTTAAAGGGGGAGGTGTTAATTGTAAATGAATGTGTAATAAAAAGAAATATTTTTTGATAAAAAGAAAAGAAAAGAATGGTTTCTTGATAAGAATATTCTTATCAAATAAAGTGAATATTTCATCTATGAATGTTAATTTAATTTCATTAAAACAAAGAATTGAATTTTGTTGTATGTTTCTAGTTGGAATATTTGATTTATCTAAATATTCCTTAATTTGAATTTAAATAAAAAATAATATATACAATAATAAAATGGTAAGAAAACAACTTGAAGGTTTGGTTAAGTTTTTGATTTGGAATAGTTAGCATATTAACATAGGAGATTTATTCAAATTTGACTTTGGGGTCTCAGTTCATCTTTTAATGTGTGGGGTGGCAGTCCTCATTATGTTAATTGTAGTGTTTAATTTTATTTATTATTTACTAAATAAAAATTCATATATGTGTGTAAATTTGAGCGTATTAGGGTTAATAAAATATGTTAAAATGAATTGTTTTTTTTAGTATATTTGATTTGTGATTTCTATGTACGGACTACATTCTCAAATTTAAATATGTCGCTTTCATTTATTTTACTTTATTACTACTTTCTTTCATTAAATACATGCCTCTTTTGGTCTTCCAGTTAGTTTTGTTTATTTACACGCGAGCCTTGCCTTGAAATATTTTATTTATAAATGTAGATTTAAGTTCATTAGAGTAAAGAATAGAATGACTTGTTAAAAAAAAGGAAATATACATTTATTTGAACGCTGTTTTAGCATACATATTGATTTCAAGAATAGGAATATAATTTAAGTAAGTTATTTATTACGGTGGTGTAAAACAACAAATTTATAAACATGTTAAAATGACTTAAGGAAACAATTATTCTATTTCTCGTCCATTTTGTTTTATCTATTTTGAAATTTAACTTTGTTATTAATTGCAATTAATGTAATGGAAAGATTTCGATTAAAAGGAAAGAAAACTTTGATTGTAATTAATAGATTTAATAAAAGAAATGTGCATTTTGTGTTAAACAGAAATGGTGCTTTAATGGAAATAAAAGAATTGAACATTCTCATTTTTAAGGTAGGTATAATTTTATTAATTGTGAGTAGATAAAAATTTGTATGTGTACAAATTGAGTATTATTTGAGTGAATGAAATTAATTTGGTTACGTCCCAAAAGTAATTGAATTTCAAAATGTGTATGTGGTCCCTTCATTTCTTTTTATTTATTGCATGTACGTTTTAAAATAATTACCTCATTATTAATACTTGGTCCATTCATTTCTCTTTCGGTTTAATACCTAAGCCTAAGATTTTAGGCTATATTTAATTCTTTCCTTCTCATTTTTGGTTATAAATTTTTTTATTTTCCTTTGGTTGTCAAGTTTTCTCATTCCTACATACATTTCCTTATGCATTATCAATGCCTAAAGCATTTAAAACTATACGTGTAGTCGGTCAGGCTAAATTACTACGAGGGTCTGCATTTTGTCTCTCCACCTTTATTTCCTTATTATTAAATAATCTATAATTTTATTTCTTCATTTGCATTTTATATCTTCTATCACCTCATATTCATTTAGTTCACATCTTTCAAAACTACGTTTTAGGGCTGTTCATATTTTACTTTATTTCAATTCCTAGTTTGTTTATATATATATACCTTATTAGCTTTTCATTTGTTTCCATCTTCATTCCTTTAGTCATATTTCATTTTCTAATCTCATCTTCTATAGCTTCATTTTTCAAATAAAACTTCCATCTCATTTCTCTCTCTCTTCACCTTCCTCCTTCCGTTTTCATTTTTTCTTCTTTAAAACTTCTTTTTTTTACTTCATTCTTTGTCTTTTTGTTTCTTCTTCTTCTTCTTCAAATCTTCTTCTTTTTGAAAGCTTCCTTTTCTTTTTCAATTCTTCATCTTCTTTAAATTTTCTTCTTCTTTTTCAAACATTCTTCTTTTTTCCAAATCTTTTTCTTTAAATCCAGATCTATAAGAACATCACTATCTCTTCCAAAACATTCTAAAAAAAAGATTAATATAGAAGGAAACAGCTTAAAAGGAGGAAGTAGTAGCGGATCCAAATCCGACTAGAAAAGGGAAATCCAGAAGGTGAGTTTTAAACTCACTCACGAAATACTAAAATTTTATTGCAAGTTAAACCAGGTCATATAGTGATAAATTTTTGATTGTTGGTTTGGAATATTTATTAATATTTAATTTGAATAGCTGAGTTCCAATATGTGATGACTAATAATTACTGTGACATATTATTGAATTGGTTGATTTGTTGAATTGATTGATTTGAATGTTGATTGTATGTTGTGATGGATGTTATTGTGATTGAATGTATATTTGTTCATTTGTTTGATATATCTTTGTTATCACCCTATAGTTTATTGTAATTATTTAAATTTCATATTGATTATTTGCACACTGAATAAGGATGTAAAACCCATGAATTTCAAGTATTTACATCAGAGAAAAAATAGTATGTTTAGATTTACTATTTGAACCATAAAAATGATTTTGGGAAGTAAACCGTTGTTACCTTACTTGAAAGTTTTCAAAATTAAATTTTGAAACATTGGGAAGTTTCCAAAAAAAGTGAATATTGAAACTTTGGAACATTTTTATAAATCAAATCTCTAAAACTATGAAATTTAACTGGGAATTATTCTGTAAATTTGTAATTTACTAGAATGGATCTATTGTGAAATCCATTTTATTTTGAATGTGGAAGCAATAACATTTCCAGAAATTTGAACCTTCAAAAATGTAGTTATCTGCATTCCTTATTTCATATACTTTTGATTTAATTTGCATAAGAATTTTAGTTCTGACTCGAGTGTATTATTTTCCTTTATGCTCGGGTCAACATGAGTTTTTCAGCATTGAAGACTATTTCTGGTCGATGAAGACGAAGATTCAGTATATTAATTTATTATTCCACTACATTCTGTGTTCCGCTGCATTATTTGGCTATTTATGATATATGTATAACTATGATTTGAATTTGTAAAAGTGTAATGACATGTTATTTGTAAAACAGCTTCATGAACTGTTTATTTGATTATTATATTTTGTCGTTACGCTGCGAGATTTTGTATTTTTTGGTTTTCTTTCCTTTTTCTTTTTTTTCTTATTTACCCCATTGACAATCCTCCCTTTTGAATGGTTTGATTCTGACATGTGTGTTTATTGTCGATTTGAACTATCCAAAAAGGTGGCCTGTTACATTACTGGATAATCTCGAGTAAGATCACCCCGCGGGTGGGATCAGCAACCGCCCACTAAGCCGAATTAGAAGGGACATCTAGATAAGGATGACCTCACCCTAATGGGTGCTACCCACTTAGCCTTGCTGCATAACCCCTGATTTTCGGTCATTCCCGGTTGATGAGGCTCGAGGCTAAGCATTACCTTTTTAGAACATATCACTTAGAATGCTCATCGCCCACCTGACGATGTTCAGAAAGCATTCATCCATACAAGTCCGTCCCGGGTTTGAACGGAACCGAAGGCACTACTCCTACTACATCCATTTTGGAATCGTCCTCAGGATTAGTAGTGACTAGCCCTTGCACTTCGTTGCTCCACCTTCGAATCCAAACTCTTGTTTTCTACACGAAAACATTCAAACCGGATCGAAGTGGTTTTTCGGAAATAAATCCTGATCCCGGTCTCTTTGAAACGATCAGCGCACTGGCTAATATTGATAGTCGGTTATTTAACTATCAATTAACATTCACAAACAACCATCAAACAATAAATAATTTCACCAAATTATTTATTAATCTCAAAATATCTTCACAAGATATATTTCCATTTTCAACCCTTTTTTTAAAACAGTTTTCAAACCATACTCTTCTCATGGGATAAATTCCCAACTATATATTTCCACTGAAAACACCAAGTACAAAGCTTTAGATTTTTAAAATAATAAAAAAAAACACTTTATTATAAAATATACTTTAACATTTAAATTGAAAACTACTTCAATACTTTATTAAAAATATATACTTTATGAATATTAAAATGAGGTTACTTTATAAAATATAAAACTAGATTTTCTCCTTTTAAAACAAAATACCAAGTCACCTTAAATTAATTACTACGATAATAGATTTGAAAAATACTTACTTAGAATTTAAACATTTAGAAATAATAAATTTTCTAAAACATGTTTTTTTAACAACATTAAAACTTTTAACTTATATTTAAAAATTTGATTTGAAAACGTACTTTGCTATCTAGGAAATACGCTTCTCTTTCACATCTTTTAAAAATAAATCACTATTTATTTTTAAACAAATTTACCCTTTCCCTTAATAAATTCCCAGCGTGGATTAATTCTTCCAAATATCCACTAATATATTGCGCTTTTATAAACGAAGTTTATAAGTTTCATAGACTGAACTTCCTTTTAAAATTCTGATTCCCAATTTACTCCATTTGAAATAAATTTCTTTACTTATACAATTTATTTCAAAATCGATTAACTTTAGATTTTATTCCCTAATTATGATTTAAAATCTTTTTACTGAAAACCAATTTCAGATTTCCCATATTTCTTTTTTATCCTTTCAAATAAATTTAAACCTTGAATTTAAAGTAAATTCTTTTATTCCTTTAAATAACATCACTTAAGTTTTAAAATTCATTATTACTCTGTTGATTCAAAATCCCATTTTCCATACTCGGAACTTAATTATTAGAATTTTAAAATCACTTTCATTCTTTTTCAATTCATTCTTAAATTTATTCAAATTCTCTATAATTATTTTACATAAAAATTCACTCTTCTATTTTCTTTTCAAAAATCCAATTCTGTATATTTTGATAACTCAGTGTACCGAAATATATTCATGCAAACCATAGCATTCAATATTCCAAATATAATTCATCACAGAATATCAAATATTCATAACACAGAATATTAAAATTCTAAATAATTTTGAGGAATCCAGTTGGATCCCTCCACCCTATTTCCGTGCATCCACAGATGTTAGCAGCACATAAAATACCAATTCTACTTCGAGGTGGAATATCGCGGTATATGGGATTAATATAATATCATCCGCTATTATGCGGCGCATATGGTCTCATCCGCTATATAATGCGGGAAATCAATCACTCCAATATATACTATATATACTACTATATATAATATAGCACATCAAATCAATTCAATTATTCAACCAATTATTTAAATTTAACCATTTAAATTTAAATTAAAACCTAGATGAGTGAGATTAACTCACCTTTGACTCCTGTTTTGCAATCCACTACCAATCCGGCTTGCTTCTTTTTAGATTCTGACCTTGTATAAATATTTATACGGTTTATTAATGTCTAAATAAATTGAACAATTAATCCCCATAGATTTAATTAACTAATTATTTAATTTAAAACTAAACCCCTTTAAATAAATTAATTAGTTAACCATTCAATTTTAACTAAATAATAATTATTATTTTAAATGGAAACCACAATTATTCTTAAAATAAATAAATAAATAAACTATAGATTTAAAAAATCTAACTTTTAAAAATTCCTCAATCATTTAAAATCCTTATATTTTTTCCAAATCTTATAAAAATATAATTTCTAAAAGTCAATAGATTAACTTAGGTTTTTAGACTTGAGTACTATAAATTTTAAAAATGCTCAAAATAAATTTTCCATTGCATAACAATTTTGTTAATTTGTATGTATATATATATCCCTATAAATATATTTACTGTTATCTATTATATATTTTTAAATTAACCGGTAAGTTAAATTCTGTGTAACTTTATATCAGATTAATTTTAAAAAAAACATAACAGCTAAATAATTTTTTGATTATATATATTTTAGTAAATTTAAATAAAACAACCTATACCTTACCGTGACTATTTTATTTTCTTCTCTGCTTCGGTAAATATGTATAAATAAAATAAAATCTGCAAACATCTACCTTACAGCCTTTAAGAGAATCCAAACCCTTGCCTGAGTCGGCCTGACACCAGAACGAGATTGCGACCAATCGTGACAACCATTGGCCTTATTTGCTAAAGCACAGCGTCGTACAGCCCAATGCTCCACCGAGATCCTCCAAACTCTGCCTAGAGATGCACCCACCCTTGGCAATACCAAGACCTACCACCCTCGACTTGAAGGCCAAAAAGTCATGAAATCCTAACCCTAGTCGAAAAGCTGCGTGAACCACAGCCGAGCTTGAAAAACATATAGCCGAGATGAGTTCGAATCAAGAAGGTGGATACGAGATTTAATTTTCGAAGCTTCGCTCTGTCCCTTTACTCGACTGAACTTCGGCCATTCCTATTTTATTTGGACGAAATTGTTAAATTTCGAATTCATTAGAACTGGAGAGGGGAAAAATCATCGGCCATTATTTGAGATTGTTTTCATTTCTTTTTTTTGCTCGACTGAAGGAGGCAGGACAAGATTTAGCGACTGAAAAGCTTGGGGTAGTGTATACCAGGAGGGATACAAGATGAGACGGTTGTGTGTGTAACAGGGAAATAGTGTTTTGAAAAAGTGTTGATGGTGAAAGAATTTTGGCTGAAGGAAATTTGGCCGGTCAGAATATATTATATTTGAATTTAAATTTAAATCGTCTCGATTTACGTAGCCCAAAATCATGAACTCCTATCGAGGCGTGCTGCTAGGTGTTTATAACGTTATAGCCCTATTCCGAACACAATGGAAAAGGTTTCGAGTCCTAATTCGATTGTATGGAGAAAATAGCTTTTTGAACCCAGTTATTAAAATTTTCGATATAGATTTCAACACATTTATCTACCGTACGGCCAAACGATCACTCCAAATACTACGAAAATTAAAATCGGATAATAATACAATATTACAGATTCAATGGAACTTGTTTCATCGATATCCGAGACTGTGCCTCGAAAGGCTATTTTTAAATTCAATTTAAATGATAAAATTTCAAAACTTAACAAAGCACTTCCAAATTCAATTTTAAAAGCTTTTATTATCTTCAGAACTATCAATATAAATTTCACAAGCCTTCAAATTATTTTTAACAGGCTTAAAACTCTAGATTCAACATTTTATCCAACTTCAAATTATTTAATTCAATAATTTAATTATCAAATAAATAGTGATATTTGAATTTAAGTTAAAAATTAACTTTTAAATATTAAAGTAAATTAAATATTCCGATTTCAAACATCTAAAAATTCCGGGTCATTACAGAATATATCGACACACTCCAATCCCTTTCTTTGTGAAAACACTTTAGCAACAAGTCTAGTCTTGTATCTCTCATCATCCTTCACCTTGAACACCCACTTGCAAACTACGGCTCATCTTCCTTGAGGAGGTGGTACCAAATCCCAAGTCTTGTTCTTCTTCAATGACTCTAACTCCTCTTCCATAGTGCACATCCACTTCGAACTGTCACATGACTTCAAAGCTTCATCAAGGTCAAGCAGCTTCCCATGAGCCACATGTAGGGCATAATCAAACTGATCACCAAGGCCAAGGTTTGCAAATTTCCAATCACCATACCTTTCAGGTGGCCTGATAGTCCTACGACCGACCCGAGTAGGTACTGTTTCGCCTAAACTCCTTTTAGCTCCACCTTGAACTGAACTTTCTCTAGATTCATGCACATCACCAGCACTACTAGAAGGTACCTGTGGACTATCCTATGAAATTTCATCAACTGTGTTTTCCTCAACAGCATCAACGATAACTATACTATTTGGCTGGAATATGAGAACTTCTCCATCTCCTTAGGCCCATCAGAATCTTTTGATGTGGTATGTGGCTTCTCCTTTAAATTGAACATAGTAGACTCATCAAAGGTAACATGTCTGGAATGAACAATCTTTCGATCAATAGGGTTCAAAATTCGATACCCTTTGATACCACCGGTGTATCCCATTAGTATGCCCTTGTATGCTCTAGCCTCTAACTTGTCATCACTTACATGGTGAACGTACATAGGACAACCAAAAATTCAGAAGTAACCAAGATACACTGCTTTACCTCTCCACTTCTCCTCTGGAAGTCTTCCAATCTATGGCTGAGCACAGGTTCGATTTATGATGTGCGCCGCAGTTGATATGCCTTAGCCCAAAAGCTTCTAGAGAAGCCTGCTGTCAATCTCAAGCAACGAGCCTTCTCCAGCAGAGTCATGTTCATCCTTTGTACAACTCCATTGGATTGCGAATGACGGGGTGTAGTGAAATGTCTTTGAATACCATGCTATCTTCAAAAGTCATTGAGCTCCCTAGAGACAAACTCACCACCACAATTAGATCTCAGCACTTTCAACCTAGAATCAAATTGGTTCTCAACAAGCATTTTCCGGTTGTTGAACTTCTCAAAACTCTCTGATTTGGCCCTCATTCCATACACCCTACTTTCTGAGAAAAGTCAGCAATGAAAGAGATAAAATACTTTGCTCCTCCAAGAGAAGGAGTAGCAATCGGTCCTCAGACATCTATATGCACATACCCAAGTACTCACCTCGATCTACGGAGTCCAACTCCAAAAGATACTTTAGTTTGCTTGCCTAACACACATTCTTGGAAAAAGTCCATCTTTCGAAGCTTTCTCCTTTGATCATCTTCCATCTCCGAAATAACTCTATGCTTTTCTATGAAATATGGTCCAACTTGGATTGCTAAAGCCTTGTGGCATCCAAAGCACGAGGACTATCTACTCCAACACATGACTCTCCAAGAACTGTGGTTGCTTTCAACAAATACAGATTTCAGAACACATCCCCTTTCATAAGAACTAGTTCACCTCTCGAAACCTTCAGACCATCCTTCTCAATAATTACCTTGCATCCCAAAGATGCCAATTGTCCTAAAGAAATTAAGGACTTACAAAGACCTAGAACATAACGGACACCTGTCAAAGTGCATATCACTTCATCAAACATCCTGATCCTTACCTTACCTTCACCAATTGCTCTACAGCTAGCATCATTACCCATAAGAATAGAGCTTCCCTCTCATCCAACGAAAGAACTAAAGTGGTCCTTATTAGGCGTTATATGGAAAGACGCCCCCAAGTCAAGTACCCAATGGTCTGAGACACCCGATACTGCTGCAAATAACACATCGTCAGATATAGATTTCTCCATCGCAAGTGATGAAGATCCTTCTTCTTCAAATCTGAACAATTATTTTTCCAACGACCAGGTTTCTTGCAGATAAAGCACTTCCCATCCTTAGAATTTCCTCTCATGCCATTACAGGGCTTTCTGGACTTGGAATGCCCTATAAAGTGCCAATTCTTTTTATCATCTCTATCTCTTTCAACAAATAGGCCATGATTACTACTTTCACCTCTACTTCCTTCACTTATCTCCTTCATCTGATCTCTCAAGCCCTTAGATAGAAAGCCTGACTTTGTATCTTCCACCGTTCAATGTGTCTTTATCAAAGATAAGGCTGTTAGCGAAACCTATGTAATGCACTAGAAGAGAACACAAAAGAATCATTTCCATTTGCTCCTCATCCATCTTCAAGCCAACAGTCTTCATCTTCATCACGAGATCATCAAAGAAATTAAGTTGTTCCTTCACTGAAGTACCCTCACTCATTCGTATGGTGAAAAATGTCTTCAGCAATATCAGACAGTTAGTTAGAGATTTCTTCAAGTAGAGATTTTCTAACCTGGTCCAAATGCCCCTAGCAGTGGTCTCGCTGCTAATATTTAGATAACGTTCTCTCCCACAACTAGTTGTAAAGTAGTAAACGTCCATTTCTCCATCTCCTTCCTTTCCGCGACTGAGATTCAACCGTCAACTCCTCAGGGGCAAACGCTATTGTATGGAGTTCAATCCTCATTAGAATAGCCTTCATCCTCTATTGCCACTTCTTGAAGTCTTCATCCCCATTCCATTTCTCAATTGTCAACTATGATCATGACGCGATATACATTCCTTTAGTATAGGGTCTTGTAACAACTGGAGTCGCTTTATCTCCTGCCATAGCATCTAACACTCCTCAATTAACTTTGCAGCTCTGATACCAGACTGTTGGGAAAAATCCTTTCAAATGATCGGTCTAAGGGAATAAAAAACCCAACGCAGCAGAAATACAACGAATTAGATCGTGATTATAGTGAGACGAAACAAACAGAGATAAGTCACGGATCAATGCAATGCAGAAAAATAAATAACACCAGTATTTATAGTGGTTCCACTACCGCGAGGCATCATACGTCCACTAGGGAAGAGGAGATTTTATTAATCACTGAAAGGTTAGAGTTATAAGATTGATTCACATTTGGAGGCTATACATAAGAAGAATTAACAATACAGACAAAATTCTAAAGAGTTTCAGCTTTTTGGATGGTTTCCATTGTTGTCCAAAAGCTTCACTATTTATAGAGTGAAGATATGAAGAGGGGTAGCTGTTATATAGCAGCTTTGATGTATGGTTCGGCAAATCTGGTCCGGCATGATTTGATCCGGCAATCAGTGCTCTAAATATGGACCGGCTAAGTTCACAGCACATCTCGTTCGCCATTAGTTCCTCGAACCTAAATTATGGGCCGGCACCAACTTGGTTCGATAGCAACAATTCTGGTCCGGTACGAGCACACTTCATTTGGACTGGCATAGGTTGGTCTAGCATAGTACAGTTCGACATAGCTCATTTGGTTCGACATTACTGCTTCAGTTTGGATTGGCATGCTTCACCAAATCATCGAACATTCCACCGAGCGAAATACCACCAAACGGGACAACTTTCTTCTTCCCCAAAAAAGATTATTTGCTCCAACTTCACCAAACGAGATTACTTGTTTGGCCTTCATAGCCTCAACACCGAGCCACAAATCACCGGACGAGATTTCTCATCTGGCCTCCTCATCATCGAATGAACTTCTTCTCTTCACCGAAGTCACTCACCTCCATCGGACCAAACTTCTAGTTCAGCCTTTCTTATTCATTGAACAACCTTCTATTCTTTCATGTCATGAATTTGACATAAGGTTAGGGCTTTGGTGCTTCATCTTCCTTCATGCTCTACGAGTGTCTCCAATGGCCTTATCTTCTCCAGATTTGAAATCAAGTATCAAAACTAATAGATAAAGGTTTGATAATTTCGTATTTTGGTGATTATTTATCATTTTTTGTTTTTTCATGTATTCCAATTTTATACTCACTTTAAAGCTTTAGTAAATGATGTATAACACGATAGTGTTGTTTAAATGCTAATTACACCATTAAACTATATTATTTTCTAAGTGAATTTTGATCTCATCGTATACTTTATTCCCTTTTGCGTTGGCATATAATGTTTGGACCATTTTCTCTTACATTTATGCTAAATATATCAATTGGTAGACTATCATTAATGGATATGATCAACGAGTGCCTTGGTTGAGTCTATTGTTAGAGGGAACCATAGCTTTCTGAGTTTAAGGATGTCTTAAGTGTGATAGTAAAGAGGATCATAGGAGCTAACTAAAATAGAAGGTCTATGATGATACTGCTCTTTTCAAAGGATACAACTACAGAAAATAGAAGATTTTAGGCTCTCATTCGGACCTTCCAACGGTGTTGGAAAGTTCATTAGCAGTAAAGGTACACTAATTTCACTTTTAGTAGTTTCACATGTTCCCACGCTTATATACTGGAAGTTTAAATTTGATAATTTAACAAGTAATATGTATTTTAGAAACAAGTTAACAAAATCACTTTTTAGATGCACAGGGTATAATTTTATTTAATAAGATATTCTAACATACAATTCAAACTAATTTGGGAGTGAACTGATGGGAAGATGATATACAACGTGATAAATAAACAAGTATTAACGGAGAAAACAAATTAATAGCCTTTCAACACTTCCAACTCATTCTTAATTGAACACAAATCAATTAACATGGTTTTATCATGAGAAAAGGGGACAATATCCTGAAAGTTATTTTGTAAAGAAAATAAAATATGGTTTTTTAGGAGCTTATAATGATTGAAGGGACGTTATAAGTTTAGTATGTTGTTAACGCTTAAATTTGAACGCTAACACCCCGGTGTATGAGTTGTAGTTGTGAAAGCACCACCCGACGACTCGGGAACAGATTACAAGCAGATAATAGCAGAAAAGCGGTAAACAACAACAATTTTATAGTGGTTCGGCTTTAGGGTATAGCCTACGTCCACTTTAAGTATTTTTATTAATAATCTCGTTACAAGCTGATACAATTCTTCCCAAATACAATACACTTTGAATTACAAGAGACTTAGAACAAGTAGCTTAAACTTCGATGAAGATGAGAGTTTTCGAATCCATGTTGGATGTATGTGATCTCTTCTTGAAGTTGTTTGTAGCGTTCTTAATGTCTTGAGAGCTTCAAGTGTTGGATTGGATTGGTTTGGAATGCAGCAGAGTAACGGCGTTTGAAGGAAATGAGCCAAAAGTCCCCCTCTAGTTGGAGCTAGGGTCGTATTTATAGGCAATTCTAGGCAGGAAACATTACCAAGTCCTAAGTCGTAACCGACCTAAGTTGGGTCGTGGACGACTTAAACTAAGTCGTGGGTCAGTTGTCACTTAAATGCTGGGTCGAGACTTCTTAAAGGCATCCCTGCTGAACCCTAGATATATCACAAGTCCTAAGTCGTAAATGAGTCAACCAGTCCTCTCATAAGCGATGCGGCATTGAACCTTAACTTCGTAGTCTTAAGTCGTGTACGACTTACCATATGTCGTAGGTCGTGACCGACCTAAACTGATTCTCGGCTTGTGGCTTAACTGGAGTTAACGAGTCATGATGCGGTATTGAATTTGCCTCTGTAGCTTTAGGTCGTGAACGACCTAGCAAAGGTCGTAAGTCCGTCACGACTTAGGTGTAGTCGTCTTAACTCCTCGTCCCTTGAGTCGTTAAGTCATAGTCCCTTTAGGTTGTTGGGCCGTAATGTTCTTAGGTTGTGAAGGCCTTAAGTCGTAGACCTTATCTCGTAGACTCTTTAACCCGTAGAGGCCTTAAGTCGTAGACCTTATCTCGTAGACTCTTTAACCCGTAGAGGCCTTAAGTCGTAGACCTTATCTCGTAGGCTCTTTAACCCGTAGAGGCCTTAAGTCGTAGGCCTTATCTCGTAGACTCTTTAACCCGTAGAGGCCTTAAGTCGTAGACCTTATCTCGTAGACTCCTTAACTCGTAGAGGAAACTGGGTTAACACTTGCCCCTCGAAGCACATGCCTTAAGTCGTAAGTCGTGTGCTTCGACTCATCATAACCCTGGTGTGCCGATTCGAGTTCTACTTCCCTGAGGTATAAAATGCTTGGGTCGTTCCTCCTATTTCCTTCTTCTCATTGCTTACCCCTGAGCTATTTCTGCCATTAACACGTCCTCGAGCTTTTGGAAACAAATTCAACCAGTTCATCCTACCGTTGATTCAGTCCCTATAATCCTCATCATCGCATCGCGTAAGTAAATCCGCAGTTCATTTGATTCCGCGATAGCCATTAACTTGCAAATCTGGACCCCTCATTGACAACTTTAATCCAGTTCCTTATACCACGCTTCATCACGATTGTTGCCACGATCGATTGCTGGTGAGCTCGAGGAAGTTTGGTTAGGTTTTGGATAATTCGCGAGGAGAAGATAATGGGTTTCAATCTATTTATATTTTATTTTTATTAGGCTGCTAGGGGTTTGGAGAAGACGAGATAATAGTTAGTGGGTTCATCGGTTTAGGGGGTTTATGGGTTTAGGAGTGGAGATAGGGTTATTCGTCTAGTTGAGGCATGAGTTTTAGGTCGTAACTGAGTTAAGACTTAGAAGAATTCGTATCTTTCTGACTTGAAGTCTTGTCTCTCTTTTATGACTCACGATTCAAAGGATTACCGACTCAAGGCATCAACGACTCAAAAGTGAAGCGACCTATCCTGTCTCTCCTCATAATCCTTTAGGTCGTGGACGAGTCAACCAGAGAACCAACGACTTAACTTAACCCGAAGGAAAAATTCTTAACTCGTAGACGAGTTAGCACTTAAGTTGTTGTCGAGTTATCACTTGAGTCGTTTACGACTTAGCTCTTGAGTCGTCTACGACTCAGCACTTGCATTTTTAAACTCTGCTTAGACCTTGAACTGTTGCATGGATTTTGAACTGTTGAACTTTGCTGCATTCTTTTACAGATTACTTTAACTTGTGGGTTAACAATCTGTTTAATATGATATTTACAGAAAATTGGGACGAATATACTGCCATCGACCGCCCACATCAAATGACAGATTAGTTAATAACAGATAATTAACTTAAATAAATTGTGTGAACGAAGTGCTATCGATTTCAAGTAGAATATTAAAGCAACACTGAAATAGTCAATTGAAACTGACCAGCCTGCACTAATATTATGCTTGAACTTTAGATTAACAAGTTCTGAAATTACCGTAGTCGATCAATCGTCGACCAGTTTAACTCCAGTTATATTTACTTGTTATTTTTATCAGTTTTGCACGACACTTCACACTTTTAGGAAACGTGCACCTTCATATTTGAATATCCAGTTGCTTGTGTAGAATGACTTCTCAGGAAGAAGATGCAATAGTTCAAACAGGAGAGGCAACTGTTCTTCCAGCTCCACTAGTTAATCCTCCCGAAAGAGTTCCTACTACACTATCATATAAAGTTTTTCGCCAGCTGTGTGCTCAGTTTGGCATTGCTGAATCAGATGCCATTCTTCCTGAGAGAAGTAACACTGCTGACATAGCACCTTCTGGCTTTGTGACAGTTAACCGACAAATGTGCCTTAGTGGGGGCGTTCCTCCTTTTAATGACCTTTTCCAACAACTTCTTCATCAATTGGCCATTGCTCCATCCCAACTACACCCCAATGGCTACGCCATTCTAATGGGGTTGTGTGTGCTATTTAGGAGAACACTTGATCGAGTTCCGAGCTTTGATGAAATTTGTTACTTATGCTCCTTTACCCGGACCAAAGATCATCCTTCTATTACTGTTGTGAGAAGCGCCCGAAACCGCAAATTAATTGTTGGCCTTCCTGACACTGCTCACGGGTTTCTAACCCAGTTCTTCTTCGTTCATTGCCCCCCGGGGTTTTATGATCTGTGGAGGGAAGGAAGTAAGATCACCCATCCTTGCTTCGTTTGTTATCTGGCCTTTGTGAGACTGACCTGCTAAGTGTTAATTCTGCTTCTTTTTATTTTCAGCGCTGCCTCCTCCCTCTAGGAATCCCAGTCACAAGTCGACTTTTGAGAGGCTTAAGGCCGTGCCGGTTGAGGAGAGAGATATTCAATTTCTGTTGAAAGATGAGTTTCTGCATCAGTACGGACTTTTGCATACTTCTCGTTCTACGCGTCCTCATGAAATTCCAGACTCCCCAGCTAGAGTGTTGGATGCCTCAGTTTCTACTAGCACATCCATATCTAAAGGACCTGCTCCTGAGGCTTCGCTAGTGAAGTGTTCCACTTCTGTTGATGCTGCGGGGCCATCTGACAAACTTGCCCCGGTTATCGAGGAAGAAGAGCCTCAGGGATCTTCCCATCATTCACAAGAATCTGGTGAAAAAGCTGAGAAATCCAGTCCCGTTAAGCAGAGCAGGGACGATACTTTCGAAGGACTGAGCGACCTTTTTGCTACTTCACAAGAGATCTTTAAAGAAGATCCTATCACTGCCGGGATTTCTTCTTCAGTAGTTGAAGCTACTTCTACTTTGCAACAGTCGCCGTCGACTCAAGAGTTGACGCTATTTATTACACCCACAACTACTCCCCAATTAAAGAGTGGTTCGTAGATTGATGCGCGTAGCTTGCACATCACACACACTTAGAATTCCTGGCACTTTTATGCTCTCTCTTTTTTTTAACGTTTGAAGGATTCTCAATTTTTATTTCTTCTTTTTCAATTTTAGGTTTACCAATGAGGCGAGGCAGCTCGTACTATGATGACTTTCAGCGATATGGGAAACGCAGCCAGTATGGCTATCAATCCTATCCTCCTATTCATAGAGAGATTGATGAAGAAAGGGCAGCCCGGAAGGCTCGGGAAAGACGTGATTATGAAGAACGCTTTGGAAGACCAGATAGTCGACATGATTCCTCCCACAGAGAGAGTGACTTTCTTAAACGCAAATCTCATGATGATAGAGGGAAGAGTCACACAACTGATGACTCGAGCAAACGAGCCAAAGTTATTGAGGAGCCAATGCCTGTGCCTTCAGAGAAGATTACTGCTCCTACTTCTTCTCAATCTCCTGCCCCTTCCCCTACTGATATCCAAGCAATCATTAATAGGCCATCTTACCAAGTTGGACCAGGTCCAGCCACTCTTCAACGCCGATTTCCTAATTGGTGTTTAAAAGGAGTTCGCTTTGACCTCGATCTGGTTCCCATAGATAAAAGTGCTATGCTACGGAACCTTGATGCAGTCAGAACCAATATTGAGAGGATGTCATCTTGGCAGAAACTCGTTGATGAGCTCCAAAGGGTGAATAGGGCCAATCTCGAAGCTATGCTTACCATGGAGAACGACAAAACTGAATGGCAAAAGATCCTTAAACAGCATGATGCAGAAATGAGGAGTATCGCCGATTATAATGAGAAACTTGAGGCAGAAGTTGGGAAACTTAAAGAGGAGCTTGCTACTTCTTCCACTTATTATTCTCAAAGGGAGAGTGTGCTTCTTCAACAGGTGCGGGATGCTCATGCCGCGCAAAGGGATGCTGAGGCCAAGGCTGATGAGTTGGAGCAGATTATAGAGGGCAACCGTACTGACATTACTCAGTTATGAGGACAAACTGGCCTTCAGGCTGCAGAGATTGAAAAATTGAAAGCCCAGTTATCCAAAGTCGAGAGAGAGCGGGATGAGGCTGTTGCGGGTAGAATTACAGCTGAAGAGGCCCATGAAGCTACCAAAGCTGATATTGGCTCGACACTATTTGATTTCTACTTGCAATGTATATTAGGGCGTGGCAGTCTTGCATTCCTGGGCCCCAAGTATGAGATTACCCTGGCCGAAGTGTGGGAGGCCGCACTAGATATGTTTAAAGGGGCCGGATACACTGAAGAGGAGTTGGAGGTGCACTACTTAGACTTTGAGGCTCGTGCAGCCCTTGCCAGAGGGAAGGAGCAACTCGCCAGATCGCGGGTTGAAATAGTGGGGGAAGAGCATCAAGAAAAAGAAACAAATTTGACTGTTCCTGTCCCTCCTTCAACTTCGGTCGATGCTGGCATTATTGGCTCTAGCTCTTATGTACCGATCCCTGCTCAAACTGATACCGGGGCCAAAATTACTCAAGTTACAGATGAATCGCAAGAGAGTGCTGAAGCCCCGGACTATGAAATTGATGTAATAAAGACAACTTCTGCAGGTAATTCCATTGTAAATTTCGCTCAAGTGGATTGCTCATTTATTTCACATGGGTTTAATGAGCTCCTTGACTATTTTCTCAACCTTGATGAGCCTTCATCTCCTCTCTTTACTGACTTTAACCTCTTTTCTTCTACAGAGAAAGTATCAAGCACCGCTCAGATTTCTCCTCCTCCGGTTATCCCTCCTCCGTCTCTCCAGGTGGCTCCTCCTTCTGCTTCTCAGCCCGGGTCGCAAGAGGAACAAATAGAAGCCCTCCATGGTTTAGACGATCCCATCGCTTCGCAAGAGCATAGAGACGAGGGACTTGAGGGAGGTGAGATATCTCCGGAGCGGACCCCTTCTGATGACATAACTTTGTCTAAACTTGCCACTCCGGGAAGCGAGTCTTCCTCAAAGAGGAGGAAAAAGCACGGAACGTCAAAGAGGAGGGGGAAGATAATCACTATTACTGAAGGGGAGCCAGAAGTTGGACCAGCTGCACCTACCCCTCCTTCTTCCCTTGTGCCAACTGACCGGCCTGAAAAGCTAATCATTCGGCCGGGAAAAGGGTCCAAAGGTAGTAAGAAGAAGTGAACATTTTAGCTTTTTGCCTTTTGTATGTACTGGTCGAGAATTGTGCGGGTACCGGCCCCCGCTTTTCTTTATTTTGAAACCTGTACCTGCATTTCAATTGAATAAAATGATCCTTTGTTTGTACAGACTTCTGTTTGAATGCATTTATTATTCATTTTTGCACAAGTTTATTTATATGATATTGCAGCGGGCTTATGGTATGTTGTTTGAGTATTACTTTACTGATGCAGCTATACTATTATACCATGTTGCCCCCATACCTTAAGCTTGCTGCAATATTTTATACTTCGAGGGGACTTGCACTCTTATTTGCTAAAGAATAATTATTTTATTCTTTTTAAAGAAAATTTTTGTAGAGTACAACTCCCTTCGTATAAGTTTCTACGCTTTGTCGTTCGAAGAAATCACTTTTTTCTTTTACTTATGTGCATATTTTACCAAGTGAATTCTTCTATGTGGTAAAGCGGACCTCTGAAGGGCACTTTAACTTTTTTTTTATATACAAAGTTGTACCTCTGAGGAGGGATTTTTCACGTTTCAACACTTGGAAGTTTTATTTCAATCTCGGTGAAACGTATACCTCCAAAGAGTTGTGCCTTTGAAGAAAGCCTTTTCACGTTTCAACACTTGGAAGTTTCATTTCAATCGTGGTGAAACGTGGGCTTCCGAAGAGGTCTTTCTTCTTGATTGTGCCCTTGAAGAGATCTTTCCTTTGAACTGTGTCCCCGGGAGGGGGTTGTACCTCTAAGGAGGAATTTTTCACGTTTCAACACTTGGAAGTTTTATTTCAATCTCGGTGAAACGTGTACCTCCAAAGAGTTGTGCCTTCGAAGAAAGCCTTTTCACGTTTCAACACTTGGAAGTTTTATTTCAATCTCGGTGAAACGTGGGCTTTCAGGAAGGTCTTTATTTTGTCTCTGCATTTCAACTTTGGTGAAGTGAAATTCCGAAGAGCGGTTGTTACACTTCAACTCCTGGCGAAATGTGCCTCCGAAGAGGGCTTTTATTTTGTTTACATTTCAACTCTGGTGAAGTGAAATCTCGAAGAGCGGTTATAACACTTCATCTCCTGGTGAAATGGGCCTCCGAAGTGGGCTTTTATTTTGTTTACACTTCAACTCTGGTGAAGTGAAATTCCGAAGAGCGGTTGTTACACTTCAACTCCTGGTGAAATGTGCCTCAAAGAGGGTTTTCATCGCCTGGAAGTTACTCTCTCATGGTTGGAGGGTCATGACTCCTCCAATATTTTTTGTTGAGTAGAGAACTTTCTTTTTTGTGGCGTATGACCCATTAGAGGTCTTTATCCTCCGAAGAGTTGTGCCTCCGAAGAGGATTTGTGCTGCCGATGATGGCTTTGGTTGTTCCTTTGTCCACTTGCTTATGCTTTTTCAGTGATCCTCTTTTTTTTTTTTTTTTTTTACAAGTGACTCGTTTAATCCAAGAAAATGTACTTCATTGCCAGGCAAGTTCGTGAGAACGAGCATCAGCTTCTTAATTGGATGTTTGTTTGTTCAAACGATCTCAATTTATTAGCAAAGGCCCGTTTCTATCGAAATCATAGGCTGTTCAATTGAAGTACTTCCTATCTAGGATTTGAATTTGGAGCTTTTGTGACTTGAAATTTGGCGAGAATCACTGGGTCTTATTATGTGCAAGTTTCACTTCCATTGTCTGCAAAAATTTAAATCGACATTTCAGCAATACATTCTATGTACTTTTTATATCGCAAATAAAGCAAACATGTAATAATAATAAGGAACACAAGATTTATAGTGGTTCGGCCAGGAAATTGGGCCTACATCCACTTTATATTCTTTCATTATTTACTTGCATCAGTTTTACAATTGCTTTTAATTACAAGAATCATACATTCATAATTCTTTTTACAATATTTCAACAAAATTTTCAAGTAAAGTATGGACGCAAATGGTTGCTGTTCCATGCCCTTGGAATTTGATCTCCATCAACAGTAGTGAGTTTGAATGTGCCGTCAAGAAGCTTCTGACCTATTATATACGGTCCTTCCCAATTTGGCCCAAACACACCTGTCGCTGTCATAATTCTCTTCAGGACTAGGTCTCCAATCTCAAAGCTGCGTTGGCGAACTTTGGAATTAAAATGTCTGGCTATTCTTTGCTGATGAGCTGCAATTCTGAGATTAGCCTCATCTCTTTTTTCATCAAGGAAGTCTAGCGCCTCAAGCTGTAGCCTTTCATTTTCTGCTTGGTTGAAATGGATCCTTCTGTGTGAAGGAACCTCTGTTTCTACCGGGATCATTGCTTCCGACCCGTATGCTAATGAGAAAGGAGTGTGCCCAGTCGCAGTTTTGTGAGTGGTTCTGTATGCCCATAGTGCAAGTGGTAGCTTATCGACCCAACCACCTTTTGCTCTTTCAAGTTGCTTTTTGATGGTTGATTTGATGATCTTGTTTACTGCTTCCACTTGCCCGTTTGCCTGCGGATGAGCAACTGCTGAAAAGCTTTTCTGGATTTTGAATCGCCTGCAAAAATCTTGGAATTCCTCGCTTTCAAACTGAGTACCATTGTCTGTGATTATTTTCTGAGGCACACCATACCTGCAAATGATATTCTTGGTCACGAAACTTATCATCTTCTTAGAGGTGATAGTAGCCAATGGTTCAGCTTCAGCCCATTTAGTAAAATAATCAACTGCAACAATAGCATATCTAATCCCTGATTTGGTAGTCGGTAGCGGCCCAATGAGATCCATTCCCCAAATTGCAAATGGCCATGGACTGACCATTTGTGTGAGTTCAGTTGAAGGTGCTCTAGGAATTTTGGCAAATCTTTGGCATTTGTCACACTTTCGGGAATAGCTTGCAGCATCATGATTAATTTCTGGCCAAAAATATCCGTATCGGAGAATTTTCTTTGCTAATGTTTGACCACCTGAATGATCACCACATTCTCCTCCATGTACCTCAGCTAGGATTGTTTTGGACTCTTCCCTGGATACACATCGAAGCAATGGCATTGAGAATCCCCGTCTGTATAATCGGCCATCCTGAATTACATAGCGAGAGGCTTTCCTTAGTAGCTTTCGTCTCTCTATCGAATTTTCTGGCAGAGAACCTCTGAGTAGGTAGTCCAGTATTGGAGTCATCCATGACTCTTGTTCTTGAGATACATTCATAATCCAGTCAATATCCATCTCGTCTATACTTGGTGCTGAAAGGACTTCTACGGGGACCAATCCCAATAGTTGAGCTTCACCAGAACTTGAATACTTTGCGAGGGAATCTGCCTTCATATTCTCTTCCCGAGGAATGTGGCTTATTGAATAGTGATCGAGCTCACACAGAAGTTCCCAAGCCTTTGACAAGTAAGCGGGCAGGTTTCCCCCTTTCGTTTGAAATTCCTTCTTGACTTGGCATACAATAAGCTGAGAATCGCTAAAGATCTGTAATGCTCGTATGTTTAGTTCTTTAGCGATTTTCAGTCCTGCGATAAGAGCTTCATATTCGGCTTCATTGTTTGTTGAAGGAAATTCCAATCTTAGTGCATAGCATAATGACCGACCTTCAGGAGTCTCAAGTACAACCCCGGCTCCAGAACAGTAATCATTTCTTGCACCATCGACATATAACTTCCACTGGATAGGGGAATTGTCGAACGTTTCTTCCTCACTGTTACCCTTATCTGTAAATTCTGCAATGAAATCCGCTAAAGCTTGTCCATTGATCGCTTTCCGGGGATGATAAGTGATGTCATACTGACTGAGTTCAATATTCCACTTTAGAAGACGACCCGAAGTTTCAGGGCGAAACAGGACTTGCTTTAAAGGTTGATCAGTGAGGACTCTGATAGGATGAGCTTGAAAATATTGCCTCAATTTCCTAGACGCAATTAGTAAGCAATAGGCGAGTTTTTCCAACTTAGAGTAATTCATCTCTGCCCCAGTGAGTCTTTTGCTGATATAGTAAACTGGATGTTGAATCCTTTTGTCTTCCCGTATCAGCGCTGCACTTAAAGCGTGTGATGATACTGCCAAGTATATAAGAAGATCTTCGCCATCGCCAGGCCTAGAAAGTATTGGAGGCGTCTCCATATGGCGAATCAATTCATCAAAGGCTTTTTGGCATTCGGGAGTCCAATTGAAGTTTTTCTTTCCTTTCTTTAGGGCGTCAAAGAATGGAATGCATTTATCTGTGGCTTTGGAAATGAACCGACTCAAGGCGGCAACTTTTCCATTGAGACTTTGCAATTCCTTCTTTGTTCTAGGAGCTTTGACTTCTTTCAAGGCAGTAATTTGAGCTGGACTAGCCTCAATGCCCCTAGCACTGACGATAAACCCTAAGAATTTTCCGGACTCGACCCCAAACGTGCATTTCAGAGGGTTAAGCTTCATTCTGTATTTCCGGAGGACTGCGAACATTTCTGCCAAGTGTTCAATGTGATCCGCTGCTTTCTTAGACTTTACTAACATGTCATCGACGTAGACTTCCATAGTTTTGCCCAATTGCGGTTTGAACATAGCATTAACAAGTCTTTGGTAGGTTGCCCCTGCATTCTTCAAACCGAAGGGCATAACTCTGTAGCAATAAAGACCAACATCGGTGATAAAGCTCGTGTCCTCCTGATCCGGTTCATGCATCATGATCTGGTTATATCCGGAGTAGGCATCCATGAAAGATAACAATTCATGTCCCGCTGTTCCATCTACCAGTTGATCGATCCTGGGTAAAGGAAAGCAATCTTTGGGGCAGGCCTTGTTCAGATCTGAAAAATCGATGCACACTCTCCATTTTCCATTAGCTTTCTTAACCAACACAGGATTTGAAACCCAGTTCGGATATGTAGATTCTTTGATGAAGTTATTTTCCATGAGTCGATCAATTTCCTCTTTTAATGCTGCTGACCTTTCTGGACCTTGGGTTCTTCTTTTCTGTTTTACTGGTGTATACTTTGGGTCAATATTCAGAGCGTGTACTGCAACTTCTGGAGATATTCCACACATATCAGCATGAGTCCAAGCGAAGACATCCAGATTTGCTTTCAGGAATGATATCAAGATATTCTGAATTGACACATTAAGTTGTGAACCCACATTCAACACCTTCTTTGGGTCCTTCGGGTCAACAGGTACCGGTACCGTCGTTTCAACCGGCACTACTCTATTCTCCCCTGCACTGGCTTTTCTGGGATCCATCCCTTTCCGTGCCCCGCTATGCTCGCCAGTGCAGGGTCCGCCCCGTAATTGCTACAAGGCTGGCTCTTTGATGCGGACCGGGGTGGCCGCATCCTTTCCCATTTCCCTTTTTCTTGACTCTCGCAACTCTGTCAAATAGCACTCTCGCGCAGCATTTTGATCCCCTTTTATAACTCCTACTCCATTGTCCGTAGGGAATTTAATAGTGAAGCACCACGGGGCTAGGATAGCTTTGAACGCTGCGAGCGTTGGACGGCCAAGGAAAGCATTATAAGCAGAAAATTCATCGACAATCACAAATGTTTGCTTGCGGACTACTTTCCTTTCTCCTTCCCCAAGTTCTACTAGCAGATCGATGGTTCCTATTGGTTGCTTTGGCTCCCCGGTGAAGCCAGCGATCTTCTGCGATGAGGCTTGTACATCGACCATAGGGATTTTCATTTGGTCGAATGTCTTCTTGAAGAGGATATTACATGATGCTCCGCAGTCAATGAGAACTCTTCTGACAATGGCCGGTCCGATACCAGCTGAGATGACCAAGGGATCTAGGGTAGGAGCTTCGATACCTGAGGAATCTCTGGCTCTGAAAATAATATCATCACTGAAAGTTTTCTGTTGTTTCAGGGGCGTAGTGTCTTCTAAAACAAAGACGTCTTCTTCGGCTGGAACATATTTCAAAGCCCTGGCATATCTCTCCATCTCTCCCCAGCTCTTGCCAGCTGGGTGAGGCCCTCCTGTAATGACATTGATAATGGGCCTTCCAGATTCATGCCCCGTAGCTTTCTCACCTATCCTAGGCTGATGAACAGGAGTCTGGTGCCCCTGACTTGACGATGCAGGATTGTTGCTATTCTTTTTCACGAATTGCTGCAGCTTGTTTTCTCTTAGCAATTCTTCAATCAGATTTTTCAACTGGCGGCATTCATCGGTCTCATGACCGGGTTGATTATGGAAGCGGCAGAACTTCCCACTTTGTATAGCCTTTTTTCCGGTCCTCAAAGGGATAGGTTTAGGGAGGTCAACAGAATCTTTAATGGCAAGGTAGATATGCTCCGGCGTGTCTGATAAAGGAGTATGCTCTGATGGCTTGAAGGATCGGGGCTTCTTCGGATTACTCTGTTTCTTCCCATTGTTATTTTCCCTTTTTTGCCCTACAGATTCATTCTTGCGTGGAGCAACAGTGTTATCTTCAGCTTTTTCCGACACTGCCTTCACCGGTACAGGACAGCTTTCCAGGCGTATGAATTCATCTGCCTTTTTGTAGAACTTTTCGAGGGAGGTTGGCTCCTTCATGTTTAGCCATTTCCCAAATTCGCTCGACTTATCAATAGCCCTCATCAGATAAGTCAATATCATTCGTGGTTCAGCATTGTCCACCTCTGCCAGCGCTATATTAAAGCGGTTCAAGAAAGATCTGATAGATTCACCAGGATTCTGTTCTATACTTGACAACGACATGATGTCCTTGGCCTTTGAAGCATATAGTCTAAACTGTTCCTTGAACTTTCGGGTCAAGTCTGAAAACTGATCAATAGATCGGACTGGCAACTTGGTGAACCACAGTAGAGCCACACCTTCAAGGTATACAGGGAAATATCGGCACTTTATCTCGTCTGAGGCTCTGGCACCTGTCATGTGCCAATCATATTTATACAAGAATTCATTCGGATCACTTGTCCCTTTGTAAGCTGGGATAGTTGGAGGGACAAACTTCCTTGGAAATTCCGCCTTTAAGATTTTCTCAGTAAATGGAGTTTTACTTGGGGCGAAACCCCATTCTTTCTCATCTTCAACCCTTTGCATACTTTCTCTCATGATTTGCCGGACCATTCCAGAAAGATACTCCTCATCATGTCGAGTTCCAGATCCACCAACCTCAGGAAGCGTTTGCTCAAAGGGACTGGCAGCCCTTTCTGGAGCATTCCTTTCATTAGCATCACGAACGTTGCCAGTATAATTCCTTCCATTACCAGCCGGTTGATTGTTTGCCCCGAGCAAATCATTCAACTTATTCAGAATTAGAGCATTTTGGGCACTCTGAGCCTCTAATTGTGCATTCTGGGCGTTTATCTGCTGGTTCAGCCCTAATATTACAGCATCCAACTCCGCTTTCGTAACCCCAACAGACGGAGTGGGTTGATTAGGTACAGGAGAAGCGGAGGTTCCCTCTTGGATATTCCCAGATCTGACAGATCTACTCTTCCTTCCAGGAGCCATTATCTCGGATAGACTTCTGGTTTTCAGGGAAATTCTCTCTACAAACCTCTGTGAAGCAATGATGATAACTTGTCTGAGTTCAATTCTCAGTGAAAGCACCAAAAATGTTAACGCTTAAATTTGAACGCTAACACCCCAGTGTATGAGTTGTAGTTGTGAAAGCACCACCCGACGACTCGGGAACAGATTACAAGCAGATAATAGCAGAAAAGCGGTAAACAACAACAATTTTATAGTGGTTCGGCTTTAGGGTATAGCCTACGTCCACTTTAAGTATTTTTATTAATAATCTCGTTACAAGCTGATACAATTCTTCCCAAATACAATACACTTTGAATTACAAGAGACTTAGAACAAGTAGCTTAAACTTCGATGAAGATGAGAGTTTTCGAATCCATGTTGGATGTATGTGATCTCTTCTTGAAGTTGTTTGTAGCGTTTTTAATGTCTTGAGAGCTTCAAGTGTTGGATTGGATTGGTTTGGAATGCAGCAGAGTAACGACGTTTGAAGGAAATGAGCCAAAAGTCCCCCTCTAGTTGGAGCTAGGGTCGTATTTATAGGCAATTCTAGGCAGGAAACATTACCAAGTCTTAAGTCGTAACCGACCTAAGTTGGGTCGTGGACGACTTAAACTAAGTCGTGGGTCAGTTGTCACTTAAATGCTGGGTCGAGACTTCTTAAAGGCATCCCTGCTGAACCCTAGATATATCACAAGTCCTAAGTCGCAAATGAGTCAACCAGTCCTCTCATAAGCGATGCGGCATTGAACCTTAACTTCGTAGTCTTAAGTCGTGTACGACTTACCATATGTCGTAGGTCGTGACCGACCTAAACTGATTCTCGGCTTGTGGCTTAACTGGAGTTAACGAGTCATGATGCGGTATTGAATTTGCCTCTGTAGCCTTAGGTCGTGAACGACCTAGCAAAGGTCGTAAGTCCGTCACGACTTAGGTGTAGTCGTCTTAACTCCTCGTCCCTTGAGTCGTTAAGTCATAGTCCCTTTAGGTTGTTGGGCCGTAATGTTCTTAGGTTGTGAAGGCCTTAAGTCGTAGACCTTATCTCGTAGACTTTTTAACCCGTAGAGGCCTTAAGTCGTAGACCTTATCTCGTAGACTCTTTAACCCGTAGATGCCTTAAGTCGTAGACCTTATCTCGTAGGCTCTTTAACCCGTAGAGGCCTTAAGTCGTAGGCCTTATCTCGTAGACTCTTTAACCCGTAGAGGCTTTAAGTCGTAGACCTTATCTCGTAGACTTCTTAACTCGTAGAGGAAACTGGGTTAACATATGTTTTAGTGTTAAGATATAATAATACACAAATAAACTTGAAAAAAAAAGAACAGCCAGGAGCTTATAATGATTGAAGGGAATTTATAAGATTAGTATGTTTTAGTGTTAAGATACAGTAATACATAAATAATCTTGGGAATAGCGTTGTTAAATTTATGTAAAATATAAGACTAGTTTCATATTTCAATATATCATCCTCTGATATAGTTGGTGCAATAATGAAAGAAGGACGTGTTAATTTTTCTGGAAATTCAAAAGAATACAATGGATTTGATCCCTGTTTTATGTCAAAACTTGCACAAATTTTGGTTCTAAAACCTATTTTCATTTTTATACATTTACTAGATTCGATAAGTTTTAAAAAATTGGTTACAAATTAGAGAGGGATTTGGACACATCAAATCCCATAATGGAAACTTTGATCCATGCTTTGCCTGCTCTAGGTCACAAGGATAGCTTATATTACTAAACTAAATATTTAATTTGATAAGTGAGCTTTCAACTAATTTATATTTGACTAGGGATATGCATTTGTGGATATAAATTAGGATCGGCCTTTTGGAGTTGATTGGAGGAAGAAGTTGAATGAGGAGAAATTTCATACAGGTATAGTTACTTTAGCTAAAGATGGCCATTTTAAATATTTTTTGTTGTATTTTCTTAAAAATGGCTCAATATTCTTGCAGCTAAGAGGATTATTTGTGTCTTGAAGTACTTTTGAGTGAATTTTACCAACTGAAATAAGGCGGGAGTCGCATACAAATTTATATGCTCATATGAAAGCATTTTACGTTATTTTCTCCAATAACAATTAAATGATATTTGGCTAAAAGTATATATTATTTGTTTTGACTCACTAAATAATTCTCAATTCCTAACTAGATAAGAAGTATAATGTCAATAACTTATAATGTAATGTTAATAATGATTTTGTCATTCTTTATAATCCTTTATCATATTATTAATTTGACTATCTTACTAAATTTGAAAACCAAATGTATTGCGCTATTTTTACATAAAAATAGTTAATCTACATTGTAGATTCAATCACTTTGGGTACTGGATATCCAAAATGCTACTTACAACATATTCAAGTAAGTTTTTATGGCAGAAAGCATGCTTATATTCGCGTATAATGGAAATATCATTATTTGTGAACCATTGCTGTAAAAGTCTGAAGGAAGTGTGTAATCGATGCTTTTCTAACTCCTATCATACGGTGCATAACTTTCTGGCGTAAGGAAATAATTAATGGTGGCTTAAGGAAATAATTAATAGTTTAGTGCTTGGATACATCCGAGTTAGAGATATTTAGTCATGTTTACTCAATGTGTTCTTGAGAACCGCTGCATTATTATTTATGTAACATCATATTTAAGATTTTGCGGATAATGTTTTTTCATATTTCTTTTAATGTTATACATTAGTAACATTCAAGAACAAATAGTTGACATTTGGTTTTTTAGTGAGTTTTTGAAAGTAAAGTATTTAATTTTACTGCTATATATGTAGTTTAGGACGTCAAAAAAATTTGTGATATAAGTTTTGTTAATTTTTTGCATATTTATATTGGTGTGCTATAAAGTTATGGAACATTATTTGTATATATAATCTCTCTCTGTATATTATGGTTCAGATATTTTTGAAAGTTGAATTTTTATCCAAGATATAGGTATATAGTACAATCATATTTTCATTTTTAAATGAACCCGTGTGCGTAGCACGTGTATATACTTGTATACATATAAATACAACAAAGATGTGTACCTATGCAGTTAAAATGTTTGGCGGTTCTATAGCGGTGGAAGCACAAAAAGTTATAGGGAGAATAAAACAGGGTTATAGCAAAAAATAGTGTAGGTGCAAAAAGCTTCATTAGATATAAAACCAAATATTTATAGTTAATTTATTCCTAACCTCAGATTATTTGTGTTGGAAAAATGAATGTTGTTTAATCTTACATAAAAAACCAAATAATATCTAGATTTAAGCAAAATAAATTTGTTTCTATCTTATATTAAGCACTTATACCTTAAAATCAGGTCTTACCCTAACTTTATTGATTTGTTTTAATTTTTAAAAGAAAACTAGCCAAATCAATTTTGTATATTGATGTCGCTAAAGTGTGTGCTAAAAAACATTGATTTTGCTATGCTATATTGAAATATCGCATTGGCCAGAGAGAGCTATGCGCTATAACAGGGATTTTGTGGGACTTTAGCTATACAGATGTGTGCAACAAATTTTCTATTACAGTTATTGTACAATATGATAATATATATATATATATATATATATATGTGTGTGTGTGTGTGTGTGTGTGTGTGTGTGTGTGTGTGTGTGTGTGTGTGTGTGTGTGTGTGTGTGTCAATACACCTTAAAATCATTAAGAGACACACATTCGACAAAATCCTTTGAATATTGCAAAAAAGCGACAACTAGTAATTCGTTCTCCATTTTTCGCCTCTCCCAAAAAATTGAACATGCAAATAAAGTGCACTAAATACCACTTTTAACGATATTGTGGGAAGCACCACAGTGCATTCATATTTAAATATTCATTTAGTAAAAGTAAGCTTGGATACTTTTCGACTAATCTAATGAATCTATATTAAGCCTTTTCAATATTACTGAGAATAAAAGACATTAAAGTAAATAAATTGACATTACCGCACCTAAAAATTATATTTTCCTCTCTAACCTATTAGCTTTACTAAATATAACAATTAATATAAGAGTTTTTTATTTGAGAAAACATCGCACAAATAATTTGATCTTTGAACCCTTTTTCACATATGTTACGCAGTTTTGAGCTATAATATGTATCAAACCTACTTCTTCCTAAATTAGTATCATCACCGCTCACAGCCATGGAACCCAAGTATGAAACACTAGGATGACATGTAGGTACGGTTTGCCTTATTAATCCAGGAAGCTAAGAGAACCACTTGTTTAGATCAACCCCAACAAGCCCTAGTACTCTTTGAAAAAAGGCATCCATTGCCTATCCTGCATTAAGAAAAAGTTACCCAAATGTCTAAAAATCAAATTAATTTACAGTTACTAATAAATTTTCGATTTCTTTTCATTTTTTCTTAACTATACTAATGAGGAATCTTAACAATTAGATGAAGATTTGATACGAAAAAAAACAGGTATTTATGATTTAGCTTCTTTATTGTATGAACTAAAAACGATTTGATTATAATGAAACTAATTAAGGACAGTTATATGCTAATTTTTAATAGTGTTCCTAAATCATATATAGTCACTTTATTTAGGGCCATTAATAAGCAGTCATAAAATTATAGCGTGTAAAATAAAGTTTTTTTTTTTGAAATGGTACTTTATATACAACAAATCAATGGGACAACATATCCCATGTCAATAAACGTTCGAAAGCAAGTTTCGAACTTGTGACCTCTTGCACCAAAGCCGATTCAATTAACCAATTGGACAATGATGCATGTAAAATATAGTTCGTTATCTAGATTATAATCCCTCAAGAGAATGTTATCAAAATGCGTGTAGCTAAATTTAATTTTTATATTACGTAAATAAAGTTTCAATTTCTATTTGTGATTTTTTACTTAACTATACTAATGAAGAATAATAGCAATTAGAAGTAAACACTCGTTATGAAAGCTAATAATCCTTAAAGATTCTTCTCTTTTGCAATTTGATTATAATGAAACTAATTAATGACAACCGTATGTTAAACTACAAACACACATAGAGCCGTTCAATTAAAGACGAATAATAAAGTATACAATGTAGATGCATAACTGAATCAATTTTCTTATCTAGTTGGCTAACTTTTAATTTGAATCTTATGTTAACACAATGATTAGCCTCTTCTAGGGGATACAACTGAAAACTGTATCATTAATACAAATCATAATATATGATTATTTAAATATTTTACAGTACGTGCCTTCTGTATAAAATGTTTAGTTCCAACTAAACATTTGCATATTTAAGGGGTATATGTTGGAAAATTTTCAACATGTGGGCCACATATGTAAAATAAAATGTGTTGTGCTATTTTGATGTAAATTCTAATTAAAGTGATCAAATTATGAATTAAAGTGAAAATGCTTAAGGATATAATTGTCATGGTATTAATATGTAGATACCGGGGCAATTCTAATTTGTCGAAGGGTCAAATTAGAAAATGCCAATATTATAAATAAAGGGGTTATGGTCCCCAAATTATATAAGCTCTAGTTATTCTTCTAATCTCTTCTATGAAAATAATTCAGATATAGAGTTTATGTTAATTTGGATTTGATCTTCCAAATTGATATAAACCCTATATCTGAAATAAAATGTGTTGTGCTATTTTGGTGTAATGTCGAATTAAAGTGATCAAATTATAAACTGAAGTTAAAAGGCTTAAAAGTTTAATTGTCATGGTATTAATATCTAGATACTAAAGCAATTCTAATTTGTTAAAGGTACAAATTAGAAAATGCCAATATTATAAATAAGAGGTTATGGTCCTTAAATTATACAAGTTCTGGTTATTCTCTTATGGAAATAAATCAAATCTAGGGTTTGTGTCAATTTGGAAGATCAAACCAATTCTTCTTCTCTTTCAATTTATAATGTTAAAAACATATTAAATCAAATCCAAAATCATCAATGGATGAACCTTAACATATGGATCAAAAAGATCTAAGACTCAAGTAAGAAATTACAGGACTTTAAAAAAACAGGAAACGAGTTAAAGGTCCCTATTTTTGATGTTGTTATAAAAACAGTCCATGTACATATAATTATGTAAATTTAGTCCCTATTTTTTGAAAAATAGAAAATGCAAGGTACTTTGCAATTTTCTGACAAAAAATGCAAGATAACTTGCAACTTTTATCAGAAAAGCGCTAGGTAGTTTGCGTTTTTTTATTTTCAAATTTTTTCAAAAGTTTTGAAATTTTCAAAAAAAATTAATTTTTTAAAAAGCGCAAGTTAACTTGCATTTTTATTAGAAAAACGCAAGATAGTTTGCGCTTTCTAATTTACAAAAAACAGGGACTTAATTTACATACTTATTATCATAAAGACTTTTCTTACAACAACATCGAAATTAGGGACCTTCGGTGCAAATCCCTTTTAAAAAAAGTTCAATTCAAAACTTACTCATAAAAAAATGCATAATGTTGTTTTCTAATGAAATCAAAGATGGTTGGCTCTGACATCCCTTGTTAGGATGTCAATGAAAATAGACATATACATAATACATTTCATGTAATTTCCATGCTACACATCCATGATTGATCTATGTCGTTTGATTGTGTTGGTATATGTGACCATTGATGGGTTTAAGTTACACTAAAAATAATGAAAACCTCTTTGATCCATTGCTGGTATAGTTAGTGGACAAGATTGTTTCGTAAAAACCTTATGTAATAAATAGTAAATTTTGGAGCTTATAAAGTTAAACACATTTATAAGGTTATTACATGTATGACCCGTGGGAGATTGTTGGAAAATTTTAACATATGGACCGCATATGTAAAATAAAACGTTTTGTGTTATTTTGATGTAAAACCTAATTAAAGTGATCAAATTATAAATTAAAGTTAAATGGCTTAAAGATATAATTGTCATCGTATTAATGTGTAGATACCAGGACAATTCTAATTTGTTGAAGGGCCAAATTAGAAAATGCCTATATTATAAAGAAGAAGTTATGGTCCGCAAATTACACAAACTCTATTTATTCTCCTAGTATCTTCTACGAAAATAATTCAGATCTAGGGTTTGTGTCAATTTGGAAGATCAAACCAATTCTTCTTCCTTTTCAATCAACAACTATGAATTCAGGTACGGATTCTGCTAATTTATCAATCTTCCTCTGATTACTTCTCAATTAAATCGATATGGATCACATATTCAATCTAGGGTTTCATGATTAAACTATCCTAAAGTATATTTAAATCTAATAAGTGGTATCGAAGCCACCCATTATTGATTTATTTGATAAACTTTTGGAAATAAAGGATAAAGATTTGATTTCTCGTGATCAATTTTCAATAAATTTGAAGTTCCATTCTCACCGTATTTGTTTTAATGATTATGTGCATAAATTTGGTGATCTAAATTGAAACAAACTCTTTCTGCAATTTACGATTGTACGGTACGAACGTCATATCATTTTTTGTATTAATATTAAATTGATGCACATTTACTTCATGTTCATGGTTTATTATTTCCATGGTTGGATTCAAAATATTTACATATTGTACTTGCATATTAAGGAAGGTCCGCTTCAAATAGACTTTTGGATTTTGAATAGAAAATATAATGGGCATTTACTGGCATTTCATTTTCTTAACTAAGATATGACAACACTTCACTAACCGTGTGAACAATGCTATTACACATTACGACTATTTCAATTATTATTTTTTGGTTCTAGTTTCATGTTTCTATCCTCATATCCAATTATTTTATTGGTTAACTAAAAAAAGTTTGTTTTTGTTTGAAAGAAGAAATTTCACACTAATTATTATCAATAAAAAAATGTTCTTACACTACAAGAAAAAAGGCAGAATACCGACAGCCAAGACCGACGGCTTTCGACGGCCATTTTCCGACGGCTTTCGACGGGCCGTCGGCGGTCGTCGGAAGCCGTCGGAAATTTGCGATTATACCTGCCAGCCGAGCCCTTTCTTCCTCCTCCATTCCATACGAAAATAAATCAAAAAACCCCCCAAATTCAACCCCCAAGCTTCCAATCCCTAATTTCTAGCTTCCGGATCTTCCAAGGCTCTCTAATCAAGCTTCATTACTCTTAATCTCAGGTATAATCTCTTATTTTTATGAAAAATTCAGTTTTTACCCTAATTATAGATTTGCATAAATTGATAAATTAGGGCGAATTAATGATTGCAATTGTTTCCACTAGCGTAATAACGGTTTATAGCATCACATGGTATACCGATTTCATCTTTTATCGTGAAATTGTGATAAACACGTATAATTTGTGCTTGTTCATGTATATGTATTTTGTTGTGTATGCCTTGATTCGACGATTGTATACGTTATTTGGAATAAGATAAAATGATTGAATGAACTAGGAGTATTATATTGTGCACGTATTTACTTATGACACAAAAAAAATGCATTACTCTAAATTATAATTGTGTGTATTGAAAAATGACAAAATGTTAAACTAGCCCTAAGTTGATGCGTAATACGTCGAATAAATGTGTGAAATTAATATATAAATGTGAACAGTGAGTAAAACTGTATTTTTGAGTAAAATGCGCGCATGTTAACCGACAAATGTCCCTTAGAGAGTTTTTGGCCCCGTCTGACGAGTGTTGTACATGATCGTTGTATAAATAGTCGTTTTTTTCGAAAAACGACCATTTATATTCATCTGGTACAATGTTTGTCGGATTTGTCCCTGTATTGGACAAGTTATGAACACAGTAAGAATTTACATTTTGTATACTACTTCGTCTCAAACGGTTCATAAAATTTCGCCCTAACTTTTCTTTTTTGTTTCCTGCGTACACGCATTTGTGTACAATGCAGGGAACAAAAGGGAAATGCTGCCGAAATTTTATTGAATCGTTTGAGACGAAGTAATATACGAAATGTAAATGCTTACTGTGTTTGTAATGGGAAGTAGGATGTCTGACCAATGAAAAAAAATTATATATATTTTTAATCGTTACGTACGTTAAAAAATGAAATGTGCCCTATTTGAAAATATTTTTAAATTTGTGAAGTTGTTCTTTAAATTCAAAATATTATACGAACATGAAAATAATCTTTTTCGAATATGTATTCTTCAAAATAAATATTAAATTTTGAACTTCTCATTTTGTCAAATAGGAAAAATGATTGATTATTTTGTTGATCGAAGGAGATGGATGTACCAAAGAAAAGGACTGAGGGGCTCAATAAAAGAAGATTTTTATAATGGTATAAACGTGTTTGTTGAATTCGCCTTAAGTAATAACGGAAACGATCCAGAATTCGTTGTCCGTGTAGTGGGTGTAGACATTTGAAGTTTTTGTTACCAGATATTGTGAAAGTTCATTTGTGCCAACACGGTTTCACACCCGAATATTATGTTTGGGATCGGCATGGAGAAGTTGTAGCAAATACTTCTGTAGAGTCTGAAAGTGTCGTTAACGAAATAGTTTCAACGACCCGTATAGAAAATATGGTCGAAGATGCAGCACGATCAATGTTTCCTATGGTTGAAGTTGACGACGATGATGTAAATGTTGAAGAACCAAATATTGAAGCTAAGAAAATTTATGATTTACTAGATGCAGCTATGAAACCTATTTGGGATGGTTGTAAAAGCGGCACGCAGCTGTCAGTAATCGCAGAATACATTGCGATGAAGTCAAAATACAACATCACTGAAGCTGGGTTTACGGCTGTTGTACAAGCTGCAAAAAGGCATATGCCGCCCGATAATCTAATGTGTGAAAATCACTACGAAGTTAAAAAACTTATGTCGGCTTTTGGTTTACCGTATCAGAAAATAGATACATGTTTAAAAGGATGCATGTTGTTTTGGAAAGAAGACGTAAACCTTAGAAATTGTAAAGTTTGTAACCAGAGAGATACAAACCAAGAAAAAAGAAGGGTAAGGAAGTTCTGTACAAGCGTATGCACTACTTACCCATAACTCCAAGACTTCAAAGATTATATGCATCTTCTGTAACTGCGTCTAATATGAGGTGGCATAGCGTGAGAACGGAGGAAGAGGGTACGTTGACACATCCGGCCGATGGAGAAGCATGGAAGCATTTCGATAAAACGTATCCAAATTTTGCAGCGGAGAGTCGAAATGTTAGATTAGGATTATGTACGGACGGTTTTTCTCCATTTTCTCAATTTGGTTCTAAATATTCATCCTGGCCCATTATCGTCACACCGTATAATTTACCTCCATGGATGTGCATGAAAACGTAATATATGTTTCTTACTGTTGTCGTTCCTGGCCCCGACGATCCGACACAAGGAATCGATGTATATTTACAACCGTTGATTGAGGAGTTAAAAATACTGTGGAACGAAGGAGTAGAAACATACGATGTGTCAAAGAAGAAAAATTTTCGTATGTTTGCTTCTTTGTTGTGGACTATAAGTGATTTTCCTGCCTATGCAATGCTTTCGGGATGGAGTACTGCCGGTCGTCTAGCATGTCCATATTGCATGGATGAAACACGAGCGTTTTCTTTACCTCATGGTAAGAAAATTTCATGGTTTGACTGTCATCGATATTTTCTCCATGTAAATCATCCCTTCAGAGGAGACAAGAAAAACTTTTTAGCTAATAGAGTAGAAAACAGACAACCACCGACGATATGGTCAAGCGAAGACATATATGAACTTGTTAAGGACTATCCAAAGATATATGAAACGGGGGAGCAAACAGAAACTGAAGGCAAATCAGTTGTTCATAACTGGTGCAAACAAACTATTTTTTGGGAGTTGCCGTATTGGAAACATCTTCTGCTTCGCCATAACATAGATGTGATGTACAATGAGAAAAATGTATTTGATAATGTGTTTAACACAATTTTGAATGTGAAAGGGAAGACGAAGGATGATTTGAAATCAAGACGTGATATAGAAGAATTATGCAAACGTCCCGAGCTTCATATGAAACCAAATGACAGTAAAAAACCAAAAGCTTGTTACGAATTAGATAATAATCAAGTTAAAGCTGTGTTAAAATGGGTGGAAGGGTTAAGATTTCCTGATGGGATATCATCAAATCTTCGTAGATGTGTTGACTTTAAAAATGGTAGATTGAGCGGAATGAAAAGTCACGACTGTCACATAATGATGGAAAATTTATTTCTCGTTATGTTTAAAGAACTACTGCCGTTAAAAGTTTGGAAGGTAGTAACGGAGCTTAGTATGTTTTACAAAGAGCTTTGTTCGACTACTTTAAAAGTGCAACGTTTACGTAAACTTGAAGTGGACATTCCTATATTGCTTTGCAAATTAGAGAAAATATTTCCGCCAGGTTTTTTTAATGTGATGGAACATTTACCTGTTCATCTTCCATCTGAAGCACGACTTCGAGGTCCCGTCCAATACGGATGGATGTATCCATTTGAGAGGTATGTAATATGTTATAACGTAATTTAATTGCATTTGAAAGATGAAGTTAATATAAATTAATGTTGCATAGATATTTGAATCATCTGAAGAAAAAAGTGAGACAAAAAGCACGAGTTGAAGGTTCGATATGTAAATCTTACATCGAAGAAGAAGCTTCGTTCTTTTTCTCTCACTATTTCAGTGATCATGTGAATATTTCATTTCAAAGTGTTCCTCGTAATGATGAAGGCGACGAACAAGAGTCCTCTCAAGCAATGTTATCTATTTTTAGACAACATGGTCGGCCTTCTGGAAAATGTGTGGAAATATGGCTAGACGATAGAGATCTTCGTGTAGCACACACTTATATTCTTCTAAATTGTGCCGAGGTTGCACCGTTTGTTAGGTATTCTGAAATAATAATTTTTGTTTTATTCTTTTCTGTAATGCATGCGCGTGTATAACCTAATGTAATAATTTGTTTATATAAACAGTGTTTATGAACGGGAACATCCGAATGGAGATCTCAGTAAAGAATTTTCCCGTTGGTTTTCAAATTACGTTTATGAGCCGAAAAATTGTGTTGTTGACGAAGGGTTGAAACATCTTGCAATGGGACCAAAAAGAGTGGTCAAGACATATCCAATATATTTCGTCAATGGATACAAATTTAACACCAAAGAATACGGTGCAGAAAAATTAACAAATAATACTGGTATATTTGTTAAAGGTAGTGACGATCCAGAAAACCATTTAAATGATTTTTATGGCGTTCTAACACAAATTTTGCAACTGACATATTTCTCAAGACCCGCGGAGGAGGTGTTTCTATTTAGATGCAATTGGTTTAGCAATGTTCCAGGTTCTGGAATTAATGTGCATAAGGATTGTAATCTTATCGAAATAAAGCATACATCGCACTAGCACAAGTATGATCCTTTTGTACTAGCAAAACAAGCATTGCAAGTTTATTACGCTCCTTATCCGTCTCTAAAAAGAGATAAAGCAGATTGGTCTGCAGTTTTTAAAACAAAGGCCAGATTCACATTCGATGGGAAGAATATTCCGGACGAACAAGCTTATCAGGCAGATCTTGAGAAAAATAACGAAATAATAATTACAGACGATCATACAGATTTTGGTCCTTTGATCGATGAATCAAATGTTTTGGTAGAAGCGTTTGACAGTGCAGAGGAAAATATCGTCGAAAACGAGACCGAATCTGAATCAGAAGACGATGATGACTGATATAAATTTGAATCTGTTTTTTTGCAATTGATGTAACTATGTTGAATTCTTGATGTATTATGAAATTGATGTAACTATGAAACTAAATCCGTTTACTATTGTTTTATGTTATTTCAATTTGTCATTTATTTAGCAATTTTTATTAAAAATGCAATGAACTCTGCTTATCGTAGGAAGAGTACACCCATTATGAATCAGGTATAACAAACTTACATTTCTATTTACATTTCAGTCATTATAATTAAGCAATTTATACCGTTGATGTCATGTTCATATGAAATATATTTCATTATCATGTTTTTATTCTCTTATATAATGATGTGTAAACGTCACAGGTTTATCATTATGTCACATAGAGGGAGGAGCTCTTCCCGTTCTTCAGGAGGCGATGGCAGTGGCCCATCGTAAGCGCCACACCGTCCAGTTGTTACGTTAGTCCCCAAAGCAGATGGATAAAAATTAAATCTTATTCATCATCTTATTTTTTCTATACTATACGTACGTACTTATCTGTATCGTACTTAAAAACAGGGGGTTCGAGCTACTACCCACTAAGGTAGTGTTGGACGTCTCCAGAGCAGCATATCGTAGTAAGATGAGTGCGTGCTGGCCGAAGTGGGATACCATCCCTCCGCACATCATAGAGTGCATATGGCAGGATGTCCTAGTATGTGTAATTTTTATGTTTTCCATTTTTAATTCGTTTTTGTCGTTTTTCTACCGTTTATCGTTTAAAGTGTAATCTTTTTTTAACACAGGCTGAGATAAACATCTAGACAGATGATATGCAGCTGGCACGAGCATACTGGATGAGGAAGATGCGAAAGAACTACAGAGACACGATATCTGAGGTTAAGAAATCCGGGAAGAGACCACGGTGGATGGGGGAGAGCGTGTGGCAAGCTTGGTTGAGCTACTGGGAGACGGACGAGGCGAAGGCAAGTATACTAATTTTTTTGAATTATTAATTTAACGTGATTGGAAAATAATGTATCAAATTTTGAATGTACAGGCAGAGTCAGATAGAAACTCTGCAAATAGAAATAAGAATCCCGTTACTCATCGCGGAGGATCGAAGTCGTTTCAGCAGTATCGGCAGGAGTTGGTAAATTTAATTACTGAATAATAAATGTAAATAGTTTATGCTATATGATTTTAAATGTATAATAATTGTATGTAACAATCAACTTCAGGAAGCCGAGGCACATGGTCCTGTCAGCTATATGGACGTGTTCACCCATACGCATGCTGTCGAGCATGTTAATCCAGACGGGACTGTTTCGTACACATGGCAGGACGATAAATCCAGTAAAAGCCATGTAAGCATATTTCATTTTATTCAGTATTAGTAATTGTTTTAGTTGTCAAATTATTATGAAATAAGATATGATATTATTAATTTGTCAATGCAGGAGATGTTTATGGAGCAGCGACAGAAACTCCTTTCTGATACGGGTCGAGAGCAGCTGACGACCGATGAAGAGGACGTTATTTTTGAGTCCGTTATGAGTCCACCAGAGCATGGTCGACGATACGGATTTGGCAATTTAGCGGTAAATAATTTAATTTTTCTTAAAATACTTAAAATATGATATTCTTACCTTTTCAAAACAATAAACTTTGATTTTATTTATTTTTCAATTATTGCAGTCCAGTAGTCAGAGTAGGAGACGGCGGAGTAGACCTCAGAGCGAGCTAGCAAGTATAGAAGAATTGCAGACTAGAGTTCAGCAGTTGGAGGAGCAGAACCGCCAATAGGCCATGCAGACGGCACAGTTATTTGAGTACATGCAGCAGTTTGGTGGCCGCTTCCCTTCATCGGCTGGCTCTGGATCTGGGGCAGATTGATTCATTGCTTTCTGATTCGTTCGTGCAGGTATGTTTAGTTTTAGTTTACAATGATTTGGTAGATGGAACAATTAATTGTTGATATGTATAATTATGTATAATACACTTGGTTCTGTAGCTGTATCAGGATATGCATGATTAGAACAGTTATTGTTAGTATTATTGTTAATGTTGGAATGTTATGTATATTTTGTATTTTATTTTTATTCCAATTTTGTTTATTTCTGTGTCTATTGAATATTTTGGAGTATTGGTTTGCATGTTTGGTTGGATTATTGTTTATTGGATTGTGCAGTATTGATATTGTAGTGTTTGGAAGAGAAATGTGGTTGGAAGGCTCTATTTGCAGCAGATTTTATAAAAAAAAAACAGCAGATTTCCGACGGCTTCCGACGGCTCCCGACGGCTTATAGGTCGAAATTTTCATCGGTTACCGACGGCTCCCGGCGGCCTGATTTCCGGCGGTTTCCGACTGGCGACGGAAGCCGTCGGAAACCGCCGGAAGCCGTCGGTAATCTATACGGCAGCACCCGTCGGTAGCCGTCGGAAACACTGCTCACCGACGCCGTCATTTCCGACGGCTTTTTCCGACGGCCGCCGACGGCTTCCGACGGCCGCCGACGGTTTTCAGCCGTCGAAAATCCCCCTTCCCCTTGTAGTGTTAACCGGGGTGGTTGTTTTCATGTGTGTGGGTACAAAGAAGGATTTGAGGAATATAGAGAGATGGAACATCCGAGGTGAACTATCGGTTAAAATACGGGAATAAAGATGCTTAAGTCATTAAAACTGTTGTTCCGTAAAATAGAAATAAATAAATAAAAAAATATAGTGGCCAACAATGTTGCAGTTGGCATGTGGTATCAATAAAATATCCACAATAATAATCATATGATTGTTTACTTTAGAGCAAATATTCATGCATAGAGAATTTGTATATTCTACACATAGAAAGTTTATGTATTTACTTTTTATCAGAACCTGCAAGCCCATTTGTTATGGATTGTGCCATGTGACAGAGCCATGAATATTTGACACATGTAAACAAAAAATTAGAATTGCTCCGGTATCTACACGTTAATACTATGACAATTATATCTTTGAGCCTCTTTAATTCATAATTTGATCACATTAATTAGGCTTTACACCAAAATAACGCAATATATTTTATTTTACATTTGTGGCCCACATATTGAAACTTTCCTACAATCTCCCCTTGGGTCATATATATAATAACCTTAAAGTGTTCAACTTTATGAGCTCCAAAATTTTATATTTATATCACATAAGGTTTTTCCAAAACAATCTTGTTCATGAACTGTGATGGCGAAGGATCAAAGCGGCTTTCATTACTTTTAGTGTAACTAAACCCATCAATGGTCACATGTTCCAACACAATCAAATGACACAGATTAATCATGGATGCGTAGCATAGAAATTACATGAAATGTGTTATGTACATGTCTATTTCCAGTCGGTCCTACTTTAGTGAGATCAAAAGTTCAATATAGACCTAAATAGAGTGCAAAAAGAAAATTTTTATTACTTTATTCTGATCAAAGAAAACAAAATACTGAATATATCCATAACTGAAGTATAGGGCAATGACATATGCTCAAAACAAACTCCTCCATAGCAAAAAATATCCTTTCATATAAGTTACACCAATTGAGCCGCATGCTTATGAAAGACCTTGGGTGATAATCTTTTTGTAAGCAGATCCGCTATAATGGAGCTTATCACAATATGCTATATGAATTGCAATCTATTTTGCACTCTCCCATTATTAGAAAATAATATGTTGTTTATTGTCACAATATTACTTTAATGGTCTTTCAATTTCTTTATTCAATAGTCCATAACTTTTTGACAAAATTTTACAATTATTTTCCTATGTTGGATGCCCCATAACAGGAAATAATAAAGACAGCTATAAGGGTCTGTATGACAACTTTCCTTATATAGTTTCATCCAAAAAATAAACAATAATAATATTATTCTGAAGTGAATCTTTTGCATTCTTGGCATCCAAAATATTCGGATTGTAATGATTTATGATCTTCAACCAATCCGATCTTTTATCTTAAACATATAATCCTTTTATTCTCAAAATATATCTCATAATCATTTTGGTTACTAACCATTGATCCACTTTCAATGTCACTAAGATATCTGCCGAATAATACATTCGATATCCACATGTGTATATGCCTTAGCATGCATCAGACTCCATATTGCAAATGCATGAGAAAGATCAGATCCGACTCTTATCTTTTAAATCTATATTTTTCTCTTAATCTGTTCATGAAAGCAGCCATTATGGATTCAGATCTAATATAAAATCCAGGGCATTCATCAATATGGAAAACCGAACCAAATTTACTTTTCCAATCAGTAACTTTGAATTCAGATATGGCTTTCGGTAATCATTTACTTTTCCCTGATTTCTTCTCAATCAAATCAATATGCATCACATATTCAGATCTATGGTTTCATGATTAATCAATCCTAAAGTATGTTGGAATCCTAACAGTACATTTATAGAAATTTTAACATAATCCAACTTCTATTTTTCTTTTCAAAAATAAACAAGAAATTCAACATAATTGTTTGTATAATCAAATACAAGTATAATTCAATAAAGAGGTTGGGAGTTTTTTGTTGCTACTCTAGTGTGTGCGTGTATACATATATGTATGTATGCATGCATGCATGCATATAAAGTTGAAGTGAGAATAAAAGAATACATGAAAAGAAATATATAAATATCTTCGCTTTATGTAGAAGCAAAGATAAAACTTTACCAAGAAGTACAACCATCCACTAATTCTTTATGTTAGGTATAATTTGTTAGGAACTCCTATCTACAAGTTTTGATGATGACAAACCATATAATAATAATTGTGTGTGTGTGTGTGTGTGTGTATATATATATATCGTATCCTATTTTTGCAGATACTCAAGAATACAAATCGAAGCATGGAGCATGGATCACAGCAGTAGAGAGATAAATATTGTATACAAATCTTAGAAATATTATGTAAAATATTCCTGGATTTTGTATATGACAAAATATACATACATTTACACAGGAAAACAAATTTTCCACTATTTGAGACGTCTAGTATTATGCCCTAGACGTCTGGTCGTAACCTCTGGAATTTTTCCAGATAAACATGACCAGAAGTCTGGTCAACACAATCCAGACGTCTGGATTTGGCTCCGGGAATTTTAAAAAATACACAAATGTCAAAAGGTTGCCTTTGCATCTCTTCTTCAATTGCGTTCTATACCAAACAGAAGCATCTCCAAAATTAAGAGAAATGGTAGCAACACTTCAAATCAACCTTTTTCACAACTACAAACACATCATAGATTTTACGATTACAATAAAAAGTTTTCAGATTTCTATTCTCTATATCTACTTTGCACTCAAATTCAAGTCACTCATATTTGCTATCAATATTTCAACCGAAGGTCATTAACTTTGGTTCAGTTTTCTTCCCTATTTCCAAAACACACCCATATTCGTATACATATCCAAAGGATATTATAGGAAGACTTGTACGTATTGTCAATATCAGTGTTAATCAGAGCACATTCTTGACGAAAGATTTCTATTGTAACAAGCATATTCCTCTGGGCAAAGCAAGGGATATTGATTAGTGAAATTCCGAAGAGGAGCATCGGGACTGGACGTAGGACGGGAGGTCTGAACCACTATAAAATTCCTGGTGTGATCTTTTTATTTTACTATTATTTCATTATCTTAATTTATCGTATATACAATAATTACTTATCATATACATAGTATACGATCCATATAGTCTTTCAATTGGTATCAGAGCAAGGTTAGTTCAAATCACAGTAACATGTATTTGAAACCTATTAATATAGAAAGTATCTTTCAAGAAGGTCAGTCAACTACACGTCCTCCTTTCACCGGATCTAATTATGCATATTGGTCAACACGAATGAGAATTTTTATGGAAGCAAATGGTTTAGAAATATGGTCAGCAACTCAAATTTAAGTATATAGCACCTGAAACACATACTAGCACATGGATAGATGCATAAAAAACCGCTGCTACTAATAATGCTAAAGCTATGAATGTACTTTTTTGCTCTCTTGGTAAAAATGAATTTTCACATGTTATGTTATGTACGCTTCTTTTGATATATGGCATACTGTACATGTTACACATGAAGGTATGACTAAGGTCAAACAAACAAAAATATCAATTTTACAAAATCAATTCTCATCTTTCAAAATTAAACAAAATGAGTCAATTGCTGACATGTACTCCAGATTTCAAACTATACAACACGACCTTATGGCACTAGAAGTCAAGTTTACTGATTTTGATTTAGTATCTCGAATTCTCAACTCTTTAACAATTGAGTGGGAAAGAAAAGTACTAGCTATCGAAGAAGCTATTAACCTTTCTGAACTCACGGTTGAAGAGTTGATTGGAAATTTAATGTCGTATGATGCTAATTTGCAGGCCAGAAAGGAACAAAACCATGAAAAGATCATAGCATTTCAAGCAAGCAATGAAGATTCTGAATTGAATGAAGATGAAACTGTTTTCATCGCCAAGAACTACAATAATTTAAGAAATTCAAGAAAATGAAGAGATTCCAAAATGGGGGAAAATCAAATTCATTAAATCAAACTTCAATTAAGTGCTTTGAATGTGATCAGTTCGGACATATGAAGAAGGATTGCCCGAAACTCAACAACGAGAAAAAGAAAAATAAGTTTGGAAAATTTAATAAAAAGAGAAACACATTCTGAGTCACATGGGATGACTTTGGTTCTTCCTCTTCGTCCGATAATGACAGTGAAGGTGATACAGAGCAAGCAAATCCATGTTTCATAGCATACACTGATGAGGTATGTCTCGATCTTACTTATGATGAAATTTTAGAAGTAAGTATGGAACTTGATAACAAATATAGAGAAACTAAGAAATAAAATAAGGAATACGTTGCTAAGATAAATCGATTGGAACTTGAAATAGGGTTACTAAAAGATGAAAAATCTATTTTAAAAGAAGAATAGAAAATGCTCAAGAAAAATGTAAGAATCTTTCTATTGAAAATGATGCTTTATCTTGTGAATTAGGAGAAGTCAAACTAGAAAATAATAAAATTAGTAATGAGCACATTATCTTAAAAGATAATCTAGAAACTTTAAAATTCAAAATTACTGATCTTAAAAACAAGTTATATAAAATTACTAATAATGTTACAAAATTTATCAAAGGAAAACAAGACTTGGAGAATTTATTTCGAATTTCCAAGCCATTCAAAAATCGAAATGGAATAGGGTTTGAGAATAAAGCAAAAATTACAAAGTATAGTAAGGTTTATACTAAGGTGAATTAACCTTTTTCCAAAAATAAAAAATTGATCTCGAATTAAAAAATGATTAAAATATGGGTTCCTAAAACAAATAACAACCTAATGGAACAGAAATATATAGATAAATATATGAAAGAAGTGATTCACAATAATAATTAATTTCAAAAGGAACCGGACCATCATGGGTATGGTTACCCTCATTTACTAACACTTAGGACCTGAAAATAAAAAGGGTACCAATTTAAACTTTTTTATTTTTTGCAGGTATCCAAATACAAAAATAAAGAGAAATGGATATTAGATAGTGGATGCTCCAAGCAGATGACGGGAAATGCTGACATGCTGTCAAATGTAAATTACATTGATGGTGGAACTGTAGTCGTCAATATCGATATCTCTAACTCTTCTATTATTTATAATGCTTTATTAGTAGAAAACCTAAAACAAAATCTTCTTAGTATAAGTCAGTTGTGTGATAAGGGATTCGAAATAAAATTTAAAAAGGATAAATGTGAAATTCTTGATCAAAACAAAAATTTACTCTTCGAAGGAATTAGAAATCGCAATATATATATCTTAAATATGGACATTAAAAATAATTTAGATTTTTGTCTAGCCGCAAATCATGATGATTCTTGGATTTGAAACAAACGTTTTTGTCATATAAATTTTAAATATATTAACAAACTAGCAAAACATGATCTAGTTAGAGGTCTTCCTAAAATTAGTTATAAAATTAAATATTTATGTGATGCTTGTCAAATGGGAAAGTTAAAGAAAAGTTCTTTCAAATCTAAAAATAAAATATCTACTAAGCAACCATTAGAATTACTTCATTTAGATTTATTTGGACCAACTCAAGTACGATCAATAAATCGTAACAATATGTGTTCGTAATTGTAGATGATTTTTCAAGATATAATTGGACATTATTTTTTAAAACATAAAATGACACTTTTGGAATGTTTAAAATCTTTGCAAAACGGATTACTAACTTAATGGATTTAAAAATTAAAAATATACGCAGTGATCATGGAGGGGAATTCAAAAATGAATTTTTTTACTAATTTTTGTAACAAAAAAAGAATTAGTCATAATTTTTCGGTTCTATGGAAACTACAACAAAATGGTGTAATTGAAAGGAAAAACAGAACTTTACAGGAATGTGCATGAATACTACTAAATAGTACTAACCTACCCAAACATTGTTGGGCTAAATCTATTGCCCCTGCCTGTTATGTATTAAATCATGTCACACTTCGACCTATGACCAAAAATACATGTTATGAAATATTTTATGGAAAGAAACCAAAAGTTTCGTATTTTAGAACTTTTGGGCCAAAATGTTTTATTTTAAATACTAAAGATAATCTTGGAAAATTTGACACTAAAGCCGACAAAGGAATTTTCATTGGTTATTCAGAATGTAGTAAAGCTTATCGAATTTATGATAAACGAACTATTAAAAAATTTCCAACAAACTATTAAAGAAGAAGAAGATGAAATATTAACTAAAAATCAAACTGAAAATACAAATAATATGAATAATTCGTCCTCCGATAATAATGAAAATGTTTTAAGATCACCCATACAAATATTAAAAAATCATCTTTTGGATAATATAATTGGATACTTAAATTCTCGAGTCACTAGAAGTAATTTAAATCAAATGGGTCACTTTGCTTTTATCTTAAATATAGTATCTAAAAATTATAAAAAAGCGTCTAAAGATGTTTCTTGGATCTTAGCAATGCAAGAAGAATTAAATCAATTTGAATGTAATAATGTATGGGAACTCGTTCCTAGACCCCCAGATCAATCTGTAATAGGAACAAAATTGGTTTTCAAAAACAAAGCAGATGAAAATGGAAATATTATTCGTAACAAAGAAAGATTAGTGGCTCAAGGTTACAACCAAGAGGAGGGAATTGATTACGAAGAAACGTTTGCTCCCGTAGCCCGTCTTGAAGCAATTCGTACTCTACTTGCTTTTGCGTGTCATCACAACTTTAAATTATTTCAAAGGATGTTAAGAGTGCCTTCTTAAATGGTTTTGTCAAAGAAAAAGTTTTTGTAGAACAACCACTATTATTTATTCATGAAAAATATCCAGATCATGTTTATAAACTCAAAAAGGCTTTATACGGCTTAATACAAGCACCATGTGCTTGGTACGATCGACTAAAAACTCATCTACACAATTTTGGATTTCGAGTAGGAAAAATAGAGCACTATTTATAAAGCATAAAAATAATGATATATTAGTTTTATAAATATATGTTGACGACATCATATTTGGATCAACTAGTGGAAGTTTATGTAATGAATTTTCTGAAATAATGAAAAACGAGTTTGAAATGTCACACATGGGCTAATTAATTTTTTTCCTTGGATTACAAATAAAACAATTGGACAATGGTATTTTTATAAATCAAGAAAAGTATGGTAAAGATTTACTTAAACGTATTGGAATGGAGAACAACACTAGTAAACCAACTCATATGAGCACAACTTTGTATTTAGACAAAGACGAAAAGGGAATAAACTATGATAAAAAATCTTATCTTAGTATGATCGGCTCTTTATTATACTTAACAGCTAGTCAACCCGATATAAAGATGAGTGTCTGTCTGTGCGCTTGCTTTCAAGCTCAACCTAAGGAATCACATCATCGAGCAGTCAAACGAATTTTACCTTACTTAACTAACACCAAAGATTACGACATATTTTATCCTAAAGGTATGGCTTTCCAACTCGTATCATATACGATACAGACTTCGAAGGATGTAAAATAGACAGAAAAGCACAAGTGGTGCCTGCCATTTTATCAGTTAACCTTTAGTTTCGTGGTTTAGCAAAAAGCAAAATTGTGTTTCACAAAATCGAGAAAACAACGGATAAGTTTGTATCCACTTATGGGAAAGTAATGAGGAAAGTTCTTGGTCGATCATCATCCCGGTCCTCATCCTCATCACCATCAGCTCCTTCGCCTGCTCCATATATCTCTTCCATTCCAGGATCTTCAACAAAATCACGAGGAAAAGAAGCCATGGAAGATGAACCATTAAAGGAAACAGATGAAGAGGAAAGTAAGGACTTTAATGTGCAAGATCCTTCCCTCCATTAGCAGGGGTGCTTGGCTATTCAAGGGTTGTCTATTCAAGAGGACGTAGAATATAATGATCAACGCAATTGGCCCAAGAACACTTCTGATTCTTCAGCTTTTTAGGATTACTATAATGATACATACGGAAGTTTTTTCGACTCGACTCACTATTACCAGTAGTTTCTAGTTGTTTCTTCCACTATATTTTTATTTTATATATTTCTCTTTCTATGTACTACTGTTTCAGTTATCATGTACTACAAGTTCTATGTTTTAGCTAAAATTTTCTATTTTCTTTATTCTTTTTTGATAATACCAAAAGGTGGAGAAATATGCATACACACAAGGGGAGGATAACATATGATATACATATATACAGGGGAAGTAAAATATATTTTATGATACATTATTTGTCGTCATCAAAACGGCGATGAATGTTAGGAACTCCTATCTACAAGTTTTGATGATGACAAACCATATAAATAATTGTATGTATATATCTCGTATCTTATTTTTGTAGATACTCAAGAATACAAATCGAAGCATGGAGCATGGATCACAACAGTAGAGAGGTAAATGTTGTATACAATCTTATAAATATTATGTAAAATCTCCCTGGATTTTATATATGATAAAATATACATACATTTACATAGAAAAACAAAATTTCCACATTTCTAGACGTCTGGTACTATGCCTCAGACATCTGGTTGCAACCTATGGAATTATTCCAAATAACACATGACCAGACGTCTGATCGTCACAATTCAGACATCTGGATTTGGCTCCGGGAATTTAAAAAAAATACACAACTGTCAACTCTGAAAGGTTGTCTTTGCATCTCTTCTTCAATTCAGTTCTACCCCAAACAGAAGCATCTCCAGAAATAATGTGAAATGGTAGCAACACTTCAAATCAACCTTTTCACAACTATAAATACATCACAGATTTTACAATTGCAATAACAAGTTTTCTAATTTCTATTCTCTATTTCTACTTTGCACTCAAATTCAAGTCACTCATATTTGCTATCAATATTTCAACCGACGGTCATTAACTTTGGTTCAATTTTCTTTCATATTTCCAAAACACACACATATTCATATACATATCCAAAGGATATTATAGGAAGACTTGTACGTATTGTCAATATCAGTGTTAATCAAAGCACATTCTTGACGAAAGATTTTTATGGTAACAATTCAATTCTTCCGGGCGAAGCAAGGGTTATTGATTAGTCAAATTTCGAAGGGGAGCTTGGGGACTGGACGTAGGATAGGAGGTCTGAACCAGTATAAAATTCCTGGTGTGGCCTTTTTATTTTACTATTATTTCATTATCTTAATTTACCGTGTATACAATAATTACTTGTCATATGCATAGTATACGATCCATATAGTCTTTCATAACTATAATTTTTGATGAGTAAATGAAGTATATCTGTAGGATCATTTTCACACTAGAGGGGGGGATGACTAGAGGTGATACTAAAAATAATAAAAAATTAATATGGAAATAAAAACAATAACAGAAAGTAACGCAGTAGAGATCGCACACAGATTTATCCAACTTCGCAATAACATGCCTAAGTGCTGCCCCCAAGGTTTCTTCTAGAAATTAAGTAGTCAGATGCTTACAAACATACGTAAACTTGCGACGCCTGCTAACTTGACTAACCTAACTCTAAGCTCAAAACTCTGCCACAACTCAGCTGCTGAGTTACGAATTCTCAAACTACGGCCGTAGTTTGTATCTAGTTACACAACTGGAAATTCACAATGTTTAGAAGGAAATTACTAATAAAAAATAAAACTAAACACAAAACCCTAAATCTTAAATTTGAAGCCCAATATAAATTTGTAAAAGAAACAATAGTTCAGCCCCAAACGAAATATTATATCAGCCTAATAAAACAAGGTAAACTATGCTCCCTTTTGTTTGCTCTTCCTTGTTCCTTTTAGTCCAAGCGGTCCGTTCCTTTTTCTCTTCATTCTTCAAAAATAGGGTTTTTGGAAATTGAAGTCGTCGATTCCAATTGGTCGATTGAAGAGTTGTTTTCGCGTTGACTGCTTTGTCGATCGATCACCTTCTTTGAATTCACTCGGCTGCTTTAATTTGTCGAGTTCGAATGAATAATACTAGTATGTGATTTCCTTTATTTACTCTCGTTGATATGCTTGAACTCGATTGCTTTTGCCAATGATGCATTGTGTATATTTATAGGGATGAAAACCCAATAATTTCGTTCTTATAATTTGGTTTGAATTTTTTGTGATTTTATCACTTGCGCTGATTTATTGTGCTCGGCGCTTTAATGAAAGGTGGTGATGATTTTGATTTGTTCATTATTAAATTTATTTGAATTGCTTTGCATTCTTTTCTCCTATGACTTGTTCATCGTTTGCTGACTTGTTTAGCGCTTGAATTTGAGATATTCTCGACCTAATCGGTTTTGACGTGTTACCCTCTGTTCCAGTTTTTACTGAAGTGGACTTGTTCATCGTTTCCTTATGATTTCTGATTTTGTTCAAAACTTGACTCACGACTTCATAGTTTTTATTGTATATTTGTGTGCCACTCCATGTATATACATACATACATGTATGTATGTATGTGTGTGATTTGTGTGCCTATGCACTTGGTTTGCTTTATCATATTTGCTTTATTATGATTTGGTCTGGGTTAATAGATTTTGTGCCTTTGCATTCTCTAAAGTATACATGTGAGTTCTGTTACTTTGTTATCATAGACAAGTTGACTAAGGCTGAACTTGTATTTGAATTGGTCTATGTTGAATCCCTTATTGTCACAACTGCTAGTGTATATTTAGTGTCTTTTTTGTTGATTGTTTTACCACTATATATACATACATGTATACATGTGTGAACATGCACGTATATATGTATGTTGTGTTACTTCATTCAACGTGTATCTGCACTTGATCACCGTCATTGTTGTTTATATGTATGTTGGTCTGCTTTGAATTAAATATCTAGTGGCTTCATGTCTAGTTGCAATTATTCACCCATGCTGAACTTCTTGCTCTCTTGTGCATGTTCATGTGTCTTAGTTAGCTTTGGTTTCATATACATGTCTGAAACTTTACATTGCTTCGAGTCATTCTCGTTTGAGTTGTTTGTTGTGTCTGCTGCTCCATTACTCGAGTGCTTGCTTCCATGTGTGATTCTGTGAACTGGACTGTTCTAGTTGTAGTCTTCATGTGTATGTCAATGTCTGGCTTCACTTCAGTTTTGAACCGATATATGTGTGTGTATATTTCCATATATGCATACATGTGTGGTTCAATTTGTTTTGTTATTTGCATTGCTTGTTGCTCTTACTTGACCTATGAGCATTTCTAAACTGTTATATAAGTGTGTTCATGCCTGAGTATATCTGCATTTTATTAATATGATGCATGGTGGTCTGGTTTCACCTGAATCTGTCTGGAACTTGTTGAGCATGTCTGAAGCTCTTTGTTTCCTCTGTTTCATGTGCACTTGTTATTCTCTTAAGTCCGGTCATTTTGGTGGCGGTCGGAGTCTGGTTACTTTGAATTGTTGTATTGAATGTTTTCATTTTGTTGACTGTTCCATATTTGTCCCACTGACTTTGCTTGTTCCTGACCATATGCATATGTATACATTTGTCACTTTGCTTGCTGCTTTATTGATCTGGTTTGATTTCATGTTGCATTGAGTCTTGTTCCAGATGCTTTGTACATGTTGTAACTGAACTTATACCTGACCATTCTGTGATGTTTTGTTTTTGTATTGCATCTGAATTGAATCCAGCCTAGGCTCGGGTTTGACCTTGTACTCACATATCCCTGTAATTTTGTCAAGCAAGTGCATATCGGTGTGCACGACCTTGTGGCATGTATAGTGATACACTGTGCATGTCACAAGTCGATCGTGTATGATTAATTAAAAGAAAAATGATGATGAACAACCCAAAAACCGAGGTAGATAATATTTTCAAAACACGCACTTTATTGAGCACTACAAAATATATTTCTGTTTCAATTTTACCGCGTTAGTGATTTATGTAGTGAGGTGAATTGTATAATGACAATTGTGCTGTAACTGAAGTTGTATTGTAATCAAAAATGTGTAAATGTAGTGAGTGCTCAAATTTGTACTATTTGAATCTGTAATAAAATATTTTGTTTGAATATGGATTTGAAGTTATTTATTTTATTCAACAAATATTTATTATGTGAAAAATAAAATAGTGCAACAACAAATAGATTTAAATGAACACACATATATATATATGTATGTATGTATGTATGTATGTATGTATGTATATATATATATATGTTTGTTATCATCAAACAAAAATCATATATTAGCATATTCTACAATCTCCCCCTTTTGATGATAACAAACATATATTAATTTTGACTTTATTAAATGTATTTGGTTTTGATGAATTCTATTATCTCCCCCTATTTGAATGCTCCCCCTACAACAAATCTCCCCATTCACATATGCATGTAGAAATTTAAAACAAATGCAATGAGCCTAGATGAGAATATGTGATGTAAATAAAAAGTATGACTTATTTTCCGAAATCTTGACTTCTCTCTCCCCCTTTTGTTATCAGTAAAAGAGTAATAACTTTAGAAAATAGTGATAAAGTGATTGACAACATTAATACTTAATCGAGTATAAATATTAAATTTTAATAAAAACTCAAACAAAAATCATAAATACTCCGTTATACGTGTATTCCACTTTAGAGTGATAGAGATGATGCCGGCATAGAAAAACAACAAGTCCTGTCCATTTGTGGTATATTTATGATAGAATTTTAAATACTTACTAACCGTGCATAACCGTTAGGACTTTTAAATGAGATTAGTAGCATTCCTGATTTTTATTAAAAAATGAATTTCAAGCATCTTCTAACCAGCATAACCATGAGGACTTTTAAATTAGGTTAAAATCAACTCGCCTATTTCAACCAATTTTGATATGTGTTCCATACATGCATAACCATTAGGATTATTAAATGAGCATGAAAACACATAATCAAAGATTCCAAGTAGTTCACCCATGCATAACGGTGAGGACTTTTCAATGAGAGTGAGTACTTTTGGATGATTTTATTGCTAACTAATTAAAAAATGAATAATTTCACGTTTAAATACCACATTTTGACATACTATATTGGATTTTGATAAATGATAGTCATAGAGAAATATAGATGGTCATGGAATTTTTACCAACCAAATTTATTGCAAATTTTGCTTAAATTTTTGACGAAATTTACTAAATGTACTGTCTTAAGTCATAATGTATGATCAAGATCAACACTCATCATTTTTTCAGTCACTATTTTATCTTTTCGATAATTGATAGGGAGTCAGATAAGCTAACATATGCATTTAAGATCAAATCCAAAAATATGAAATCAAGTTTCCAAAATGCCTAAACTGAGATGAAGTCGACAAAAAACTATTTTCTGGAAGGGGTTTTGTAAAAGTGTCTGTCAATTGAAAATCAGTTAAAATGAGATTTATGCAGATATTTTCTTTAGAAATATGATGCAACTAACGGATGCCCAACATAAAATACGTTTCCATTTGTTCTTTTTTTATCAACTAGAGTACCAGCACAGTCTGCATCTGAATACCCTTTTAACTCAAAGTTATCATTAGATGGACACCATAGACCAAACCATGGGGTGTGCAATAAATACCTTATAATTATTTTACGGCTTTTAAATGAGATTCTATTGGATATGATTGAAACCGTTCACATAAACAAACAGAGAATATAATGTTTGGTCTATAAGCAGTAAGATAAAGAAGTATACCTACGTGTATCTAGAATAATCATCAGCCAATACAAGACAATATCTTTTACTACCTAAGCTTGCAATATCGTTAGGTCAACAATTTTGCACAAATCAGAATCAAAAATAACATTCATTCCCCTATTATATAACTAGCTGATTGAAATCAGATTACAGTGCAGATTTTCAACATATAAAACATCGCATAAGGTAAATGTATCATTACCTACTTTAACTTTACCGATAATTTTACAACTGTCGTTCTTTCTTATTGTGATTCTGCCATCTTTGTACTTCTCTAGGCTAAGGAACTTTGATTTGTCACTTGCCGTGTGCCTGGAACAGCCAAAATTCAGGTATCGCTATTGTCGTTCCTTAGCTTGCCAACACACTTACATGAGGAAAGATTTTTGTGACCTATTTGTTTTTATAGGTCTATGATTGTTAATGACAGAAAATTTTGAAAAACACGTAGAACCAAGACATTCTATGTTTGTTCCGTTTGGCACCAGATTTGTTTGGCTTCGAGGGATTTTACATTCATGCCTTTAGGAACCCAAATTCGTAGGGTTTTCATATGTATTGGGTCTATACCAACAATTATTGTGATTGTGTCCAACTTTTCCACAAATCATGCACTTGGACTTTACATGATTAGTTTCACCTCTAACTCTTTCAGATTGAGTATACCCAAGTCCTTGTCTAACAGTATTAACAATTTGTTTTCCTAATAGCATATTTAGTGATTTTTCTCCTTTGGAGAATTTTACTAAAGTTGTAGACAATTGTTGGACTTATGATTTGAGAGATTTATTTTCATTTAATAACAAGTGCACTTTTTTAATTGAATTTTCTCTCCTAATATTTTCACTTTCTTTAAAAATCAGAATTTCATTTTCAAGCGATTTAATTTTAATTTTTGATTTTTTTATTTCCTCTTCAAATGATGAACACTATCACACTTAGGGCTCTTATATTGATAGTTTTTTACCAACTGATCAAGCTTCTTATTTAGATCTATCAAACTATCTCTTTAGGATTCAATCTTAGCGTACTTCTCCCTACGTCGTTCAAAACAACCATTTACATCGTGAAAATATATAAGTAGTTTGCGAGTGAGTAAATTTTGATACCTCGCTTGGCTCATCATCATCGCTGTCGCTTGTTTCTCCTGAATATCATTGATTTGCCTTTTCGCTTTCACCACTAAAGCTTTCATTACTTTCATTCTGAGTTGCTGCCAAACTCCTTTTCAATTTCTTTCCTTTGCCGAGTCGATTTTGAGGACAATTTGGCCTGATATGACCAGGTTTATTGCAGTTGTGACAAATGATCTCCTGGTTTTTTGAGTTGTCTAGAGCTTCGACGATTCTGCTCTTTAGTTATTGATTTGGGGTTGAATTTCTGTATTTGCGTTTCCACCTTTTGAATCACTTTATTATCAGTGCCATTTCGGCTACTTCTTCTTCATCATCATCATCTTCATTTTCCGTTGTTCCTTTAAGAGCTATTGATTTCTTTCGCGTATCTCCTCTTTCACGTTCTTCCTTGAATTCAATTTTTGGCTCATAAGTGGTGAGATTTCCGACGAGTTCTTCAACTTTAACCTGTTTTAGATCCTTTGATTCTTGAGTGGCAGTCACTTTCGTTTCAAAATTTCATGGAAGAATTCTGAAGATTTTTTGGACTATTTCCAATTCTATGTATGGTCTTCTTAGAGATTTTGACTTGTATACAAGATTAGAAAGTTGTCCATACATTTCTTTGATACTTTCATCCTTTGCCAATTTGAAATTCTCGTACTCGATATTATGCATAGCAAGGCGATATTCTTCAATTTTGGAGGTTCCTTCATGAGTCACTTCAAGCGTATGCCAAATTTCCTACGTAGTTAGACAATATGAGACAATTTAATTCAATTTGATCTAATGAACAAATAATAGAATTCATAGCTTTAGCATTAGCATTTTGCAGTTTATTATCAAGATTTGTCCATTGATCCATAGGTTTTTCAACTTCTTGATTATCTACCATAATTGTTGGTGTCTTATATCCCGTTTTAACAATATTCCATGCATCTATGGTTTTCAAAAAATATTTCATTCTATTTTTCCAATAAGCATATTCACCATTGAACATGGATGGTCTAACTATGGACCGACCCTCAGCAAAAGCATTATTGAATGAAGCCATTTTAAAAAAAATCAAATTTTTAAAACAAAAATTGGTTTTTGTTCCTAGTTCTGATACCACTTATAGGATCGTTTTCACCCTAGGAAGGGGGTGACTAGGGTGATACTAAAAATAATAATAAAAATAATGCGAAAATAAAACAATAACAGAAAGTGATGCAATAGAGATCACACACAGGCTTATCCAGCTTCGACAATAACCTGCATACGTGATGCCGCCAAGTTTTCTACTAGAAATTAAGTAGTCAGACGCTTAAAAACACATGTAAACTTGAGACACCCGCTAACTTGACTAACCTAACTATAAACTCAAAAGCCTGCCATAACTCTGCCACTGAGTTATGATTCTCAAACTACGCCTTGTTATTTGTATCTAGTTACACAACTAGAAATTCACAATGTTTTAAAAGGAAATTACAAATAAAAAATAAAACTAAACACAAAAAACTAATTCTTAAATTTGAAGCCCAATATAAAATAGCAAAAGAAATAATAGTGTGGCGCCAAACAAAATATTATATCTACCCAATAAAACAAGGTAAACTATGCTCCCTTTTGTTTACCCCGCCTTGTTCCTCTTAGTCCAAGCTATCCATTCCTTTTTCTCTTCATTCATCAAAAATAGCATTAACCCTCAAATTCCTCTGACTCAAAAACTGCGCGACTCAATAAGAACGACTCAAGGTGGGCGACGACTCAATGGGTCAAGGAGGGTACACGACTTAGGGTCTCCACGACCTAACGAGCTAAGGTCCAGACGACTTAAGGAAGTCTACGGCTTAAGAGATGGCACGACTCAACAAGTCAAGAGGACTGACGACTTAAGGGACTGACGACTTACCAACTTAAGGAAGCTACGACCTAACGGCCTAAAGAAAAAGACCAACTCAATACCATAAAGAAGTTGCTGACTCAGAGTACTTTACGACCTAAGGCATCCACGACTTAAGGTTTCTACGACTCAAGGGAGATAGCAACTCAACGGACCAAGAAGTCTACGACTTAAAGCCTCTGCGACTTAAGATATGTCATGTCTCAGGGGATGTGCACGAGTTAAAGAGCCTGCGAGTTAAAAGCTTACGAGTTAAGGAACTAACGACCCAACGGAATTAAGACCTAAGCGACTTAGGTAATGTCACGACTTAAAGACGTTACGACCTAAGACTTAGAGGACAAGTTCAATACCATGCCGCAGTAAGATGACTCGTCGACGACTTACGACCTAGTTTAAGTCGTACACGACCTAAAACCGCAGAGCCAAGATTTTAGTACTGCCTCACTTTAAACCATGACCTCTTAACTCGCGAACGAGTTAGGACTTCAAATGAACAAAGAAAAGCTCAGAACCACACCACTTACTCCACTGCCTGCTGACTCTTGAATCTTGAGTCGAATGCGACTCACGACTCTCCATGAGTCGTGCACGACTCATGACTTGAGTGAAAAACTGCCGCCCAGAATCACATCTATAAATATGCGACCATCTCCAACATTCAGGGGACTTTTGGCTGATTCTTTTCAAACACCGATACTCTGCTACATTCCAAACTAACTCAACACTCAAAGCTTTCAAGACACGTAGAACGCTATCAACAACTTCAAGAGGAAATCTCATGCATCCGACATGGATTTGAGGACTTTCACTTACATTGAAGTTTAAGCTACTCGTTCAAAGTGTTTAGTAGTTCAAAGTGTATTGTACTTGGGAAGAATTATATCAAATTGTAACGGAACCATCAATAAAGATATTCAGAGTGGACGTAGGCAAACTATTGAGCCGAACCACTATAAAATCGTTGTCATTTACTGCTTTTTCTGCGATTTTCTGATCATACTCTGTTCCCGAATCATCGGGTGGTGCTTTCACAACTACACTTTACGCACTGGGGTGTTAGCGTTTAAATTTTAGCGTTAACATTTTTAGTGCTTTCACTGAGAATCGAACTCAGGCGAATTATCATCATTGCTCCACGAAAGTTTGTTGAAGTAATCTCTCTGAAGACTAGAAGTTTATCTGAAATCATGGCTCCAGGGAGAAGGAGTAGTTCTGTTAGATCTGGAAATGTTCAAGAGGGAACCTCCGCTTCCCCAGTACCTAATCAAGCCACTCCACCTGTTGGGGTTACAAAAGCGGAGTTGGATGCTGTAATCTTAGGTCTGAACCAGCAGATAAATGCCCAAAGTGCACAATTGGAGGCTCAGAATGCCCAAAATGCCCTAATTTTGAATAAGTTGAACGATTTGCTTGGGGTAAACCGTCAACCAACGGGTAACGAAAGGAACTTTGCTGGCAACATTCATGAAGCTGAAGAAAGAAACATTCCTGAGAGGGCCGCCAGCCCCTTTGAGCGGACATTTCCTGAAGTTGGTGGATCTAAAGCTCGAAATGATGAGGGGTATCTTTCCGAAATGGTTCAACAAATCATGAAAGAAAGCACGCAGAGGAATGAAGACGAGAAGGAATGGGGTTTGGCTCCAAGTAAAACCCCGTTTACCGAAAGGATCTTAAAGGCTGAATTCCCAAGGAAGTTCGTCCCTCCAACTATCCCAGCTTACAAGGGAACAAGTGATCCGAACGAATTGTTGTATAAGTATGATTGGCACATGACAGGTGCCAGAGCTTCTGATGAAATAAAGTGTCGATATTTTCCTGTATATTTGGAAGGTGTAGCTCTGCTTTGGTTCACCAAGTTACCAATTCGGTCTATAGATCAGTTTTCTGACCTAACCCGGAAATTCAAGGAGTAGTTCAGACTATATGCTTCAAAAGCCAAAGATATCATGTCGTTGTCAAGTTTAGAACAGAATCCAGGGGAAACTATCAGATCTTTCTTGAATCGCTTTAAAATAGCGCTGGCCGAGGTAGACAATGCAGAACCACGGATGATTTTGACCTATCTGATGAGGGCCATCGACAAGACGAGCGAATTTGGAAAATGGCTTAACATGAAGGAACCAAATTCCCTTGAAAAATTCTACAAGAAAGCAGATGAGTTCATACGCCTGGAAAGCCGTCCTGTACCAGTAAAGGCAGTACTGGAAAAAGATGAAGATAACATTGCTGCTCCACGCAAGAATGAATCTGTAGGACAGAAAAGGGAAAATAACGATGGGAAGAAACAGAAAAATCTGAAGAAGCCTCGTTCCTTCAAGTCATCAGAATATACTCCTTTATCAGATACGCCAGAGCGCATTTACCTTGCCACTAAAGATTCTGTCGATTATCCTAAACCTCCCGTTTTGAGAACCGGGAAAAAAGCTGTACAAAGCGGGAAGTTTTGCCGCTTCCATAATCAACCCGGTCATGATACCGATGAATGCCGCCAATTGAAAAATTTGATTGAAGAATTGATAAGGGAAAACAAGCTGCAGCAATTTGTGGAAAAGAATAGCAGCAATCCCGCTTCGTCTAGTCAGGGGCAACGAGCTCCTGCTCATCAACCCAGGACAAGTGAGAAGACTGCAGGGCATGAATCCGGAAGGCCTGTTATCAATGTCATTACGGGAGGACCTCACCCAGCAGGCAGGAGCTGGGGTGAGATGGAAAGGTATACCCGAGCTTTGAAGTATGTACCGACCGAGGAAGATGTATTTGTTTTGGAAGGTGCTATGCCCCTGAAGCAACAAAGAACTTTCAATGATGATATTGTGTTCAGAGCCAGGGATTCCACTGGTATTGAAGCTCCTACCTTGGATCCCTTAGTCATCTCGGCTGGTATCGGGCCAGCTATTGTCAGAAGAGTTCTCATTGATTGTGGCGCATCCTGCAATATCCTCTTCAAGAAAACATTCGACCAAATGAAGATCCCTATGGCTGATGTGCAAGCCTCATCGCAGAAAATCGCTGGCTTCACTGGGGAGCCAAAACAGCCGATAGGAACCGTTGATTTGCTTGTAGAACTTGGAGAGGGAGAAAGAAAAGTGGTCCGCAAGCAAACTTTTGTGATTGTCGACGAATTTTCTGCTTATAATGCTTTCCTTGGCCGTCCAACTCTCGCAGCATTCAAAGCTGTTCTGGCCCCATGGTGCCTCACCATTAAATTTCCCACAGACAATGGAGTGGGAGTTATAAAAGGGATCAAAATGCTGGGCGGGAGTGTTATCTGACAGAGCTACGAGAAACAAGGAAAAGAGAAATGGGAAAGGATGCGGCAACCCCAGTCCGCATCAAAGAACCAGCCTTGTAGCAATTACAGGGCGGACCCTGCACTGGCGAGCACAGCGGAGCACGGAAAGAGATGGATCCTAGAAAAGCCAGTGCAGGGGAGAATAGAGTGGTACCAGTGGAAACGACAATACCAGTACCTGTTGACCCAAAGGACCCAAACAAGGTGTTGAATGTGGGTTCACAACTTAATGTGTCAATTCAGAATATCTTAATATCTTTTTTAAAGGCAAATTTGGATGTTTTTGCTTGGACTCATCCCGATATGTGCGGAATATCCCCAGAAGTTGCAGTACACGCTCTGAATATTGATCCAAAATTTACACCTGTGAAACAAAAAAGGAGGACTCAAGGTCCAGAAAGGTCAGCAGCATTAAAAGAAGAAGTTGATCGGCTCATGGAGAATAACTTTATCAAAGAATCTACCTATCCGAATTGGGTTTCAAATCCAGTGCTGGTCAAGAAAGCCAACGGAAAATGGAGAGTGTGCATCGATTTTTCAGATCTAAACAAGGCCTGCCCCAAAGACTGCATCCCGTTACCCAGGATCGATCAATTGGTAGACGGAACAGCGGGACATGAATTGTTATCTTTTATGGATGCCTACTCCGGATATAACCAGATCATGATGCATGAGCCAGATCAGGAGGATACGAGCTTTATCACCGATGTTGGTCTTTACTGCTATAGGGTTATGCCCTTCGGGCTGAAGAATGCGGGGGCAACCTACCAAAGACTTGTTAATGCTATGTTCAAACCGCAATTGGGCAAGACTATGGAAGTCTACGTCGATGACATGTTAGTAAAGTCTAAGAAAGCAGTGGATCACATAGAACACTTAGCAGACATGTTCGCAGTCCTTCAAAAATATGGAATGAAGCTTAACCCTTTAAAATGTTCATTTGGAGTGGAATCCGGAAAGTTCTTAGGTTTCATCGTGAGCGCTAGGGGCATTGAGGCTAGTCCAGCTCAAATTACCGCCTTAAAGGAAGTCAAAGCTCCTAGAACGAAGAAGGAATTGCAGAGTCTCAATGGAAAAGTCGCCGCCTTGAGTCGGTTCATTTCCAAAGCCACTGATAAATGCATCCCATTCTTTGACGCCCTAAAGAAAGGAAAGAAAAACTTTGATTGGACTCCCGAATGCCATTCCTTCAACACCCACTTCTACTCATGCTGCCGAATCACCCAATTGAACAATTCGGAATCGAGCTTAAGATGATAAACCATCTTCATCGCCTCAACGACCAATCTGAAGCCAAAACTTCATAACCTAAGTTTCATCAACTATGAATACGATGGGGTTCATAATGAAGCGTCGTGCAAGGAGGCGATTCGGTGCAAGGAGGCGATTCGAGTTCGAACAAACAAGAAATGTGAATCGGCAATAAATTACAATCAGGAAAACCACTTACACGATGCGTAGCAGAGATTATTTGTGATCGATTGAATAAAGTTGCCTTTAAGATCTGAGGGTGCTTTAATGGCGGAATTGAGCAAGGGTTTGAATAAAGAAAAAGGAGGAAGGGAGCTAATTTATATCTCATGGTGAAGGAATGTTAAACAACACTAACTGGTAAGTCGTACGCGATCTACCGACCTAAGAGAAGCCGAGCTAAGATATTTCGAAGCACACGACTTAAGTCTAAGGCGTATACTTCGAGGGGCAAATGTTAACCCTATCTCGGTTACGACTCAGCAGGTCTAGTGCGTGGAGATGGCGCCGACCCAAGAGATGCCGACCTAACTGAGTAAGAATTGTGCAGGGTCTGCCGATCTAAAGGACATACCGACCTAACTGCTTAAGGCTTAAAAAGCAGGCCGACCTAACCATTCGCATGACTTGCCGACCCAATGCCCTCACATAGATGCCGACCTAGTGCTTCAGAAGGAACTGGCCTAACGACTCAAGAAATGACAAGGGATCCGACTTAACATGACGCCGACCTAACTGCCTAATGAAGCTGCCGACCTAATTCGATCCGACTTAAGGACTTAACATGCTTACCGACCTAACTGAGTGGAACAAGTTCGCGACTTACACTTGTGTCGTGACCGACCCATGGTCTGTGCTAGGACGTGCGCGACCTGGGCAAGTGAAGGGGAGTTAGTTCACGTTTAGCTCGTCAATTCTTTAAATCGGTAACGACCTATTTAAACATGCACTTCCCATTTAAGTCGGAGGCCATGCATCAGAGAGAGGGGGCGACCTACGACCTAGCTTGACCCGGTAACGACTTTGGACTTGTGCAAATTCAACGCAGCTTGATCATGTGAGGGCTCCTATAAGCCGGCTGCGACTTAACTGGGTCGGTGAGGAGTTAAGACCGAGCCTAAGTCCATAATCTTTGCCTATAAATACCACCCTACCTTCAACATTAAAAGGACTTTTTTTTTTGGGTTGATCAATTTCAAGCGCCATTACTCTGCCGAATTCCAGACTACTTCAAAGCTTTTGAGATCTGACAAACTTCTAAAAGAACTCCATGAAGGAATCATCTACATTCACCATGGATTTTAAGATGATTGTCAACGTCAAAGCTTGAGCTACTTGTTTTACATATCCCATCACTTGAAGTGTGTTGTAATTGAGAGATTTTGTAAAGAATTGTAATCAAACTAGTGATAAAAAGATTAAAGTGGACGTAGGCTGGATTATAAGCCGAACCACTATAAATACTGTGTCTCTTACTGTTTTTCTACATACTTTCTGCTTATTTCTGATTCCCGTACGAACGGGTGGTGCTTTCACAATCACATCCTATTCACCAGGGTGTTAGCGTTTAAATTTGAGCGTTAACAATATTGATGCATAAAGAGAGCATAAAATATAACTATACTAACTATTAACTTTCAGAGTCTCACGGACGACGGCCGCACAAAATACCATATTACAAAAATATATATGTATGTATGTATGTATGTATGTACGTATGTATGTATGTATGTATGTATGTATGTATGTATGTATGTATGTATGTGTGCGTGTGTGTACATGTGTGCGTGTATATATATATATATATATATATATATATATATATATATATATATATATAATTTCATATCCTTATATGTGTATATATATATATATATAATTTCATATCTGATACCACAACGTAAGTCTGTATAATCCAAATTAAATCTAATACACACACTGTCACATCGTGTCTTTAAAACACAAATTATATACAACACTTATATATTTAACTTATAAAACATGTATAAATCCTTACCTTTTGGTCCATCACGTCTCCAGACTCGATCAACCTGAATAATATAGATATAAAAGTATAGGAGTTGATTAAACAAACATCTGACCGAATGAAACTAATTTAATATTGACATACTACTGTGACAGTGGTATAAAATGACTTAAGCGTAGAGTATAATACCTTCTAGTCCTACCTTGTGCGCTACAGAATGATATTATACTGCTTAAATTTGATCTGGTCTTGAACATCTACGGTAAAGGATCCCAGCGGTAAAGGGGTTTATGTCTATGTAATCTAGTTTCACCGCCTGCAGTAAAGAATTACATGTATTGGACTCACGCCTAGTCTCTCCACGTGAACTATAGGTCGAATTTTGTCTGCATCAAAACTCTCCTGGATCAACCTCGTTGATTTACAAGAGACCGCTTGCTAATACTATGAACCGAGAGCCAACAGCATGCGCTACAAAATCTGGTTTTCATTATTTGTACAAAGTTATTTAGTACACATTGCCAAACAAAGCAACCCAAAGTGATACACACTACATTCGTATCTCATCCTTAGCGTCAAGATTTCTCATAATCGTCCATTTATCTGATAATGCAGACATCACATTCTTACATCATTAGTTCTAAGTTACACCCCTGCATGTGATCTGAGTATTTGCCCATCATTCTAAAACCATATACACAATGTCCATAACCCAATAATATCCTCAAGCTATGCATCCAAACAGCAGCCATTCATATCAAAATTTCATCATATAATTGAGAGAAAACACCACAAAAAAGACCCAAAAATCATACGTCGATTCAGGTATTCAAATGCCCCAAATGCCGAAACCGGCCCATCCATGGATGGACGGTTTGCACGATCGGTGCATCGATGTACAAGTCAGATAGGGAAATTTTTGCATATATTTTTATTTCTTTGTTCTGGATTTTGATTTTCTTCTTTCTTCCTAATGATCATGTATCATATATATGTATATATGCTATTTTAAAAAGTATCTTACCATATCCATATACATTTAAATTGGGTTTCTACACGATTTTGATACAAGTTAGTAATAAACATGATTTTTGTAATTTCTTAAAATCAATTAACATATATTTCATATCAGTGTTTCAAATTTTATTATTTAGGCCAATTTATACTAAAGTTCAATCCTAAATCAATCATAAAGCATCTCGTATCAATATCATAGCATCATACGAGAATCGTAGAAGCCATACTCACTAATTCAAGCCCAAAAAACTTGAAATTGCTTGTTGTTCAGAATTTCTAGAAATCCAAATCTTCAAATTAGCATTCAATTCTTATTCCAGATGATAGAGAGCCTCACTACAATTCAAACTCACTTTGTCTCATCAATTTTCATTAAGATTTTAGGATTTTGTGTTTGGTTGAAGAGAAGAAGTAGATGGCCATTCCCTAATTTCGGAAACGAGAAAATAAAAAGGGGAATTGAATATACATAATTTAAAAATAGGCTTTAGGAGAGAAAAGCTATGATGGTATTTTAAAATTTTGAATTTGAATTCCAAACCCGGCCCATTCATCTCACTTCACTAAAACCTCGATATCTCACTCATGCGATGTCAGATTTAAACAAATGAATACTCCATCTTAACCAAAAAAACAAAAGCTATGAAATAATGCGACTCCCATTAACTAATTTAACCATTTGTAAAGATTATTTTTTTTCCTTTCTATTAAAATTTACTAAAATGCCCTCCAAATAAATTTTAGATTTATTTATTATTATTTATTATAATCATTTAAGTTTCGTACAAATTTTTAGGGTGTTACATTCTCCTCTCTTAAAATAATTTCGTCCTCGAATTCCAAAGGAATGAAAAATATAATATATGCTCACTCTTCGTTCATACACTTGTATTTCTTATGTCCGTCATTCACATGTTCAATCATTCAAACAAGGCAACCATCCATATTAAAAATTTCTAAGCAGACACACATACACACACACAGATATATATATATATATATATATATATATATATATATATATATATATGTATATGTATATATATATGCCCTGGTTAAAACGTTAGTACTCAAACATAACATATAATGGAACCTGTTCTTGATGACTTGTGAAAATCTAGTATGATGCAATGAATGCAATAAATGAACCTTATATAAAAGTAAGAGCATGAAATTACTGGCATGATACATAGTAGCCCTAGTATACATACTGGAAGTTCTATATAAATGCAACTTTAGTGATATTAGATAGCATATAGTATAGTACCCAACAAACATTTCATGCAAGTTCTAACATCCAACCTAAGCAACCAAAACCTAATCTCTAGCAAATTACACCAAATAAAAGAACATACTAATAAAGAGTTTGGGATGAGACACCCGTATTTTCTCCTCAGGCTCATATGTACTCTCTACTGGATCATCTTCCCATTGCACTTTCACCTACTTGATTACTTTATTCCTCGGCTTATCGCATGCTCCACTATTCGTATAGGTCCTTTAGCTGAACTATTTCAGCTTCTACTTCCACATCCTCCAACTGACTAGGTTACATCAATATACCTGAGTTATGTACACATTTTCGCAAATGTGACACATGGAACACATTATGAACTCCAACCATTCTCTCTAGTAGCTCCACCCTATAAGCAAATCCTCCAATATGCTCCAACACCTTAAATAGTCCAACAAACAATGGAGCTAATTTTCTTAAAACTCCAAACCTCACCACATTCTTAAGGTGCGATATCTTCACAAGTACAAAATCACCAACTTCGAATTTTAATCTTTTCCGCCTTTTATCAACATATGATTTATGCGTATCCTGTGTCTCCTTCTTCCTTTTTCTTATTAAAACTACTTCTTTAATGTTTCCCTTATCATTTATAGTCTGAGTATCACCTTATCAGTCGACTCCCACCAATGGGCCTTCCGATAATGCTTCGAACAGTGTCGTTCTAATAGTAGCTTGATAAAATGTTGTTATGTGTGAATTCCACTAATGGAAAATGAACTTCCCAAGCACCTCTATAATTCAAATTGCATGCCCTTAACTAATCTTCTATCACGCTTTTCACACTCTTAGTATGTCTATCCGTCTACATATGATATGTCATGCTCCAACTCAATTTTGTACCCAAGTTATCATGTAGGCTCCTCCGGAACTCACTCATGAGGAGTGGTTCCAGGTCACTCACAATATTCACCGATATACCATGCAATCCCGTTATTTCCTTAATATATAATATAGATGAAGATGATGTCGTCCTTGTACTTTTCACAGGAATGAAATGTTCACTTTTCGTTGGTCAATCCACTACCATCCAAATACCCTCGTTAACTCTTCTACTCATTGGCGACCCGTCTATAAAATCCACTAAAACACTTTCCCACTTCCATTGCAGTAATTCTTAAGGTATCAGCAATCCACTTGGCTTTCTCTACTCTACTTTAACCCTTTAGCAACTGAGACACCTCACCATATACCTCGCTACATCTCTCTTCATCCTTGGCTAATAGTAAACTCTCTTTATATCTATATACATTTTTTCACCCCATGATGAATGGTCGTTCTGGAACGATAACACTCTGCCAATACTTTATTTATTAGTTCCTTCAACTACGACACACAGAACCTTCCATCCATCCTCAAGTATTCTTTCCCATCTTTGTATATCCCTCTAAATGACTCGACTTTTCACCTTTCTCAAGTTGATCCATAATCCCATTAAACTCTACTCCTTACTCAGCCTATCCACTCTCATAATCTAACCTCTAAGGTTTCTAATAATTCAGGTGTAATATCTTTCAATGTTTGAAAATCAAATCTAGAAATATATTCAAGCTATTGCATCTCTAACATTAAAGCACTCAATGTCGCATGTTTCCTACTCAGTGCATGCACCATAATATTACCCTTCGTAGGAGTATAAACAATACCAAAATTATAAGAGGGTTATAATTCCATCTACCTCTGCTATCTTAAGTTCAAAATTTTCTACGTGAATAGATAATTTAATGACTTGGACCCGTAAATAGCTCAAACCTTTCTCCTAGTAAATAGTGTTTCCATGAATTTAAGGCAAATACAATCGTGGCAATTCCAAATTGTATGTAAGGTAATTCTTATTATGTGTCTAACTCGCATGTGTTACAACCCTACCTTCCTGCATCAAGACAACACCAAGACCAGTACCACAAGCATCCATGCAGCAGGTAAGTGGTTGTACCATTCGAGATAACCAAGACATGTGTGCTCCTCAATATCTCCTTCAACTTGAAAAATGCCTGTTTACACTCCGCATCCTAAACATAGACAAATTTTTCGTAAGCTTCGTTAATGGTGCAGTTATCTTTGCAACATCCTTTATAAACTTTGATAGGAACTGGCTAATCCTAAGAAACTGCATGCTTGTGAAGCATTCTTTGGAACCTTCCAATCTTCAACAATTTCCACTTTTCTTTGGTCTATAGCCAACTCATTACCAGATAGAACATGTTGTGGAAATTGAACCTTGCTCCTTGAAAAATGGCACTTCGAAAATTTAGCTCTTAACTGATTATTCCTCGGCACATCTAGTACTTTTCTCAGGTGGAACTCATGCTCCTTCACATCTCTAGAAAATACCAGGATATCAACAAATACAACTACAAATTCATACTACTGCTTTTGAAAGACCCTGCTCATTAAATCAACAAAATAATCTAGACCAAACGGCATCACAACCCACTTAAATAACCCATCTGGGGTACGAAAAGAGGTCTTTGGAATGCTATCCTAGGTAACTCTCAACTGATGAAATCCTGTAGCTAGGTCAAGCTGTAGGAAAACATTTTCCCCTACGAGTTAATTGAAAAGATTGTCAATGCAAGGAAATTGTTAATGGTATTTCTTCGTTGGCTTATTCAACTCCCGACAATTGACACAAAGCCTTAGGGAATCATCTACCTTAGTAGCGAAAATGGCAGTCGTTCCCTACTTAGAAATACTTCTCCTAATAAATCCTTTTTCCAATAATTTCGAAACTTGTTTATCAAATTTCTTCCTCTCCTTTGAAGCCATACGTCTCAAAGGCATCACCATATGCCTAGCATCTTTCTCAAGGTCAATCCTAAACTCAATTTCTCTATGGGCCGAAAGTCTTAAAACCTTAGCAAATACGTCTGGAAAATCTTTAACTACGAGGATAAACGCCAACTCATTATGTAATAGGTTTAAAGAATATAAATATGAATTCACCATGGAAAAGCATGGATCATACAGAATTATCAAATTACGTTGCTCATGACTACTCAAACGACAATTCTCCTATCACAATCCAAAAATATTCCATACCGGACCATCCAATCCATTTCCATGATAATCTGTATCCTACAAAGATAAGTACAAACACATTACAACTTAACTCTACACCGTTTACGACCAACTGAAGACCATGGCAAATAGTAGATAAATGTGTCGATCCCCTAACAGAATTCTACACAGTAAACAATCTCCTGCACACGGTTAGGGGTTATTCCTAATCTTTCCCCTAATGCATTGGATATGAATGAATGTGGTGCACCGGTATCAAATAAAACTCTAGTAGGTAAATCTGATAGTAATAACACATCTTCCATAACTGACTTCTCCTTTCTCCTGAGCCGTTAGTGCAATGCCGGTAATGGGTACATCTTTCAATGCATAAGCCTAAATAATCTGACCCTCTTTCTATAATGCTAGACACTCTCTCAAGGACCGGTTTGAGAAATTGCTTAGAGATACCTACAGAACCAAAGGGGCATGTCCACGTGAGGAATCTAAGGACATCTAGTCAGGTACTGGCACCCTCACCGGTACTAAATCCACCAACATTGGTCCTCATTCTAGTTTTCTTTGAATTATTCATACTTCAATTATCTGTAGTTGAGATTCATTAGAAACTCCTTAATAGATAACTAGATAATTAAAGACTGAAATAGGATATTGTAACGACCCACCTTTTTGGATGGTTCAAATCAACAATAAACCACACATGTTAGAATGAAACCATTTAAAAGGAAGGATTGTTAAAAGGGTAAATAAGAAAAAAAACAAAATACAGAATCTCGCATTGGAACAACAAAATATAATAATCAAATAAATAGTTCATGAAGCTGTTTTACAAATAACATTTGATTACACTTTTACAAATTCAGATCAGAGTCATACATATATCATAAAAAAACAAATAATGTAGCGGAACACAGAATTTAGTGGAATAATAAATAGCAATAATATACTGAATCTTTGTCTTCGTCCACTAGAAAATAGTCTTCAATGCTGAAAAACTCAGGCTGACCCGAGCATAATGAAAAACAATACACTCGAGTCAAAACTAAAAATTACTATGTAAGTCAAATCAGTGTTAAATAAAAATATGAGTGCAATGGCTGCAAAGATATTACGTGATTTTTTTTATCTCCTATCAAGTATACAACCTGAGTGCCATAACTTAGGAGATTTCAAATAATTCGAAATACTAATTATAATCACTTTATTTAAAATAAATCTGAAGTCTAAATTAAAAACTTAAACTTTTTAAATAATTCAGTTCCAATAAATAATACAAATTCAAGAAATTGTATGGGTATATATCATTTCAACAGATAATTTAAATATCTTAATTATCCAATTCTAAAATGATTCAGAGGACCATTTAAATAATGTCAATAATATACAAGGTGATAACATGGACATATTAAAGTAAATAACAAACATACATCCAACATATCAATCAATAAGCATCCATTTCAACAACATCCAAATCAACCAATATATTTCAACATATAATAGTTATCAATATCGGGGTTTAACTATCAATTAAATTCTAATATAAAAATTAAATGTCAATTCAGATTCAATATCAATTCAAACGTCAACTTAAATTAACAAACCACAATAAAATATTTATATATCACATCACATATTATATTTAACTTGCAATGGAATTTTTAGTATTGCGTGAGTGGGTTTAATCACTCACCTTTGATCTACAACCAATTGAAAATCCAATAAAAGCCCAAAATTTTAATGGTCTTCAAATGCAACCATACTAGTTTCATGTTGTCCGAAATTTTGATACGAACCCAAAGGAAGAAACCGCGCATAAATCGGGGTTCATATGGGGAAGATATTCAAATTATAAGAATATATTGGAAATGAAATACAAAACCATGTACACATATTTTAATAATAAAATAAAACACGTTAGCTACTTACATTAAGAATTTTGAAGTCTTCTCATATCTCTAAATTTTACAGAATTAGCAAAAAAAGGACACGATGGCTCACACATGGAGGAAGGAGGCTTTAGGAAATGGATTTGTAAACAAATGGAAAAGATTGGCTTCATGAAAATAAGTTGCTCACGTTTGTTTGTTTCTTTTTAGAAGAGAAAGAAAACTTTAGGCAAAAGAAATAATGGAAGCGCGTTTTGAAAATGGAAAGTTAAAGGAAGAGATTTATGAAATAGGAAATGAATAAGGGAAAAGCACATTTGGAAATTGGAATATGAAGGGGAAAGATATAAGAAGATGTAAATTTGCAAAATAAAAAGAGCCTAAAATGCAGGTAATTAACAAAAGATAAAAGACACACGTTGGAATTTGATAAGACATGTTTAAATGGCAAGCAAATCTTTTGCCATAAAATTTCAAAACATGTGCTACCTCAATTAATTTCATCAACACACATGAAACATTTCAAGGCAAGGCTCGCGTGTAAATAAATAAAACTTACTGGAAGACCAAAAGAGGCATGTATTTAATGACAGAAAGTAGTAACAAAATAAAATAAATGAAAGCGACGATTTAAATTTGAGAATGTAGTCTGTACATAGAAATCACAAATCTAATATAATAAAAAAACAATTCATTTTAACATATTTTATTAACTCTACTACGCTCAAATTTACACACATATATGTATTTCTATTTAGTAAATAGTAAATAAAATTAAACACTACAATTAACATAATGAGGACCGCCACCCCATACATTAAAAGATGAACTAAGACTCCAAAGTCAAATTTGAAATGGAATAAATCTCCTATGTTAGTATGCTAACTATTCCAAATCAAAAATTTAACCAAACCTTCAAGTTGTTTTCTTACCATTTTCTTATTGTTATTTTTTTATAAATTAAATTCAAATCAAGTTTGAATATTTAAATAAATCAAATATTTCAACTAGAAACATAAAAAAAAGTCAATTCTTTGTTTTAATGAAATTAAATTAACATTCATAGATGAAACATTCACTTTATTTGATAAGAATATTTTTTTCAAGAAACCATCCATTTCTTTTATTTTTATTGAAACATATTTCTTTTTATTACACATTAATTTACAGTTAACACCTCCCCATTTAAAACCAACTTATATTTAAAGATTATCCCATTAATGAGTCACAGAAATAAAACTTCGTGCAACCACATCATTTCTTTATCAATTAATTTCATATTATCATTATATTTGTAACAAATTCAAGTGCTCACAATTTGAACGTAATATTTCTCAATAAAATTCTCAATATATTTTTAACACAAAACATATGTTGCACATATCATTAATTAATTACCATTTACTTCTATCTCTTATTAATGGCAAGATATAATTACTATTAATTACAATGATTAAATCTCAAAACATACCCTAATACAGGGAAGTTAATTAATCCAATTGTTTACTTTGAAATCCAATTTTCTATGTTAAACTGAATATCTATATACTAATTTAATTCCAACATCTAATTACAACTGTAATAAAACCTGTTCATTATGTATTTAAATTCCAAACAAATCCTTTTTTTTATTTACATTCTTATTATCAAATCAACTATTCCCCTAGCAATTGATTAACATAAGTTTTACACTTACCACTCAACGGTTAACGTTTCTTCCTATATCAATTATAATATTTCAATTACATTAATTCTTCATTAATTACCAATAAATTTATAACGGATTTAATAATAAGAAAATAAATAAAACAATGGTTATACGTTAATAATCCATATCTATTAACTTATTGTTTACAAACAATGGTTAATAAATTTAACTTACAAAATAATTGATTTCATACTCCATATAACCAATTGCAATTAATAAGATAACATTAAATCAATTTATACATCATTTATTACATTTCTTATTAACCTTTATTATTTAATTTGATTGAAATTACGTTAACATGGTATAGTAGTCAATTACATTCAATCAATATTAGCAAATTATATGTTTTATCTCATTAAAATTAGTTGTTTTAAGATTTATCTTAAAGTCGAAATTTATAATCTAATAAGATTCAATTTAATAAGTCATAAATTTTAATTTCTGACAATACTAAAGCCCAAAACCTTATCAAATTTAATATTTTTAATTATCAAAATATGGGTTGTTACAGCCTCCCCCACTCAAAACTTTTTGCCCTCGAAAAGGAACAAGAAGGAATCGAGGAAATTGAAATATTTTATTCAAAATGATCAATTTATAAATAATTTAACTTACATATTTAAATTTAATATAAATTTGAAAATAACTCAACTTTCACGAAAAATTTCGGTAGCATCTCCTTTGTGCAGTTAGGTCTAGAAAAATAATAATATCAATAATAGAGGTGTATATATATCATATATCAAAAATAAATATCCCAAACCATAGGATAATAATAAAATATCGCTATAAAACCGTAATCCAAAGACGTACCTATTGTTAGGAAAACAACTTTATTTATGAAACCAAAAGCAGTAACTATTGCTTCCATAAACTTGTATTTCACTTATATTATTTAAAATAGTGAGAATTATGTATTAGAGAGATTTAAGTTGTTTTAATTTGCAACAAAAGCTAATCAATATAAAACATATTCAAACAAACAATACAACCATTTATGCAACTAAAGAATCTATCATACATCCATAGCAACCAAAACTAATGGTTTGTTTAGTTCAGAAACCTTAAATCATGCAAGGTGATGAATAAAATGTTAAGTGTACCCTATGCTCAACAGCCTTAGATAATTACTTAATATATTAGTCAAACAACCTCAACAACTAGAAGTATTCTTTCCCAAACTTACCATCAGCCAAAAAACAATAATTTTAAATTTATTTAAGTTTATTCGATTGGTTTTTTTTCATTATTTACCTTTCATTCATTTATTTATAAAAACATCAATCACTTACATAATTTGGTTTCCACTAAATATTTAAGTCATTAAGGAATCATCTCAAAAAAATATTACTTAAGCTTCTACTGTCCTACTTATTTTTTTTAACTCCATTCGGTCATTGAATAAAATTTTGAGTTTTTGGTATTTGCCCTTGAAGAGAAAAAAAATATTTCAACATATCTAAAAATTCAGTTAAAACATTTAACCTCATTCACTTAGTAAAAATATAAGATATATTTAATTCATCCTCGTAGCATTATGCAATGAGTTTTCAAAAGTCTAAAACAGTGTTAGAAATTTATATCAAAACATTATAATAAACTTTAAAATAAAGTTCCTTAAATCCGATAATTTATTAGACTCGTTATTTTTAAAATAAGTATAAACTCAAGACTATTAAACTGAAACTAATAGAATACTCAAAATCTTACATTAAATTTCTAAATCAAATTTTAAAATTTCATATCTTCATAATTAATTTTACAAACTTTTTTTAAAATGAATATTCAAATCATGGAAAAACATCTATTATGGTTTAATACAAAAATTTAAACAATAAATGAACCAATAAATTTACTATTAGTACTTCGAAATCAATTAAATATTCCAAAATATACTTGCAAAATATAGATTCAAATTTATTTGCCAAGTATATTACTATAAATAAACTTCGCAAATCAATTTTTTTCATTTATATAATATCTTTAAATTCTACATTCAAAGAAACTTATATAAATTTTACTTGCAATATTCATTTGAAAGCTTCATTTGCAAATAAATCATCTTTAATACTTTTCAAAAATTCATTTGTAAAATTTCTTGCTTCATTTTTAAATACCATTAAATATTTTAAATAACATATTTATAAATATATTAAAACTATTTGAAAATAATTATTTACATCATTACTTATATTTACAAAGAAGCTATTGAAACCTTTAAACCCGTTATTTATAAATTTATTAGCTTTATCTCAAGATACTTTTCAAACACTATTAATAAATCAATAATCATTTACTTTAAATATGTTTTATTGAATTAATAATTTCTCACGATATTTACAACACTAATAACCATGCTATACATAAATAGATAATATTTTAAACATTTTAAAGTATATAGAAAAGAAAAAAAAAGACCAAAATATCCTTTATATAATACATTGTCAAAGTACCTTTATAACTCGATGTATTAATAGGTTTATCCTCATTCTTACAGACTCTGACAATGCGTTCATCAGGCGCAAGGCTAGAATTCTCCAAGTACTTAGTAGACCTGTTTCAACACCCAGTGAAAATACTTGAAAAACTTTCAAAACTGATATGGAATGTACAATCCAAACAAATCACCTGGATCGCAGATACACAATGGTTATGCCTGGATCCCCCATGAAACATCCGTACCTTTAAGCAATCACTGCCTCGTGAATTACGCCATGATAACCAAAACCCATGGATCGTTGGATACATAATGGTTATGCATGGATCCTCCAAGAAACATCCGTACCCTTTAAGGAATCTCTGCCTTGCGAATTACGCCACGACAACAAAACCGGTAGAACGTAGGATACACAATGGTTACGTCTGGATCCCCCAGGAAGCATCCATACCCTTTAAGCAATCTCTGCCTTGCGGATTACGCTACCCAAAAAATGACCATGGGTTACGCCATGGTAGGACACTTGAGTATCACATCCGAAAAACCAAAATCAGAGAGAATAATATCGATATAATGAATCCACAATGTGGCCACATAGCGGATATCAAGCAGATGGCACTTTCCATATCTTTGCTTTGAAAATATGTATCATATAGTATCTTTTCAAATCAATTTCAAATATCATACTTATATAAAGTTCATTATATATAAGATTCCATTTTTAAATCGAATACTTTCCAAAATTAATAGTATCAAATCACACTTATATAGACTTCGATTATATAAGATTTCGCTTTCAAATTGAGTACCTTTCCAAATCAATAATTTTCAAATCAACTTCATACTTAATATTTGTTTCATAGAATTTCTCCTTTTGATATAAACATTAATATATATATTCTCATAATATTGCTTATATTTCTCTTTAATTTAAATTACATTCATTTCACATGTAATATTTCTCATTTAATAATACATTTATTTGCAGATCATTTCATAAGGAATTTAATTACATTTATAACCAATTTATTAAACTTAATTCCTTTTCATAAGACGTTGTTCGAGTTTAAAGTTATCGCAACTTTATTTATAACCATTTATTGCAACATCCATTTATTTCATAACAATTTACAAGTCGTGGCTTTATTTGAAACCATTTCACTTTTAATTCATATTTGCTTATTCCATCTAGTTTCACCTTTACCTTTAAATTTATTTATGACACGCTTCATAAATGTTAATTAAGTTTATAAGCATATTTTTCCAATTTAATCTCATTTACAATATTTCCTTAATCATAATTTCAATTTAAAGATCCCATGGATTAAAATTCACACTTCTATATTATTACATTACATGCAAAGAATGTATACCCCAATTCTATTCATTTACCAAACATAGATATAACAAATTAAACCTTGTTTTACTTGCTTTAAAATCAAGGTTATCAACTCAACTATATATTCAACCCAATTATCAAGTTTCACTCATATATTAATTCAAAAGGTTTCGATTATCCAAAATATCCAATATTCTATTTTTTTCAATAGTTGAAACTACATGTCAACAAACAACAAAATTCACAACAACATTTCAATTTCATAAACAAATATTCTAATTGTTCATTTTATTCTCTTTAACACACCATTATTAAACTAGTGTTTAGTCCATTAATTCAATCAACAATAATTAACCAATGTTTATAATTTGATTAAATACAACAAGTCAACAAAAATGATAATAATTAAATATAACCATTTCATAAATCAAACACATTAGAAATAACTATATTAGTCATAAAATATTATTCCTTTATATATATCATATAATATTAGGAAAAATAATTTCATTTTAAAATTTATACAAAACATTTTTATAACACTAAGAAATACGTGCTCTCGTATATACACCCAGACAAATCATTCTAGGGTATTATTACCCTATCCCTAATGAGTTAACCCCAACAGGCTAAGGTATGTCTAAACCAAAGCTCTGATACCAACTGTAACGACCCACCTTTTTGGATGGTTCAAATCGATAATAAACCACACATGTCAGAATCAAAGCATTCAAAAGGAAGGATTGTTAATGGGATAAATAAGATAAAAGAAAACAAAAACAAAAAAAATACAGAATCTCGCAGCGGAATGACAAAATATAATAATCAAATAAACAGTTCATGAAGCTGTTTTACAAATAACATTTGATTACGCTTTTACAAATTCAAATCAGAGTTATACATATATCATAAATAAACAAATAATGCAGCGGAACACAGAATGCAGTGGAATAATAAATAGCAATAATATATTGAATCTTCGTCTTTGTCCACCAGAAAATAGTCTTCAATGCTGAAAAACTCAGGCTGACCCGAGCATAATGAAAAACAATACACTCGAGTCAGAACTAAAAATTCCTATGTAAGTCAAATCAGTCTCAAAATAAAAATATGAGTGCAATGGCTTTAGAGATGTTACAGGATTTTTATCCCCTATCAAGTATACAAACTTAGTGTCATAACTTACAAGATTTCAAATAATTCGAAATACTAATTATAACCACTTCATTTAAAATAAATCCGAAGTTTAAATTAAAAACTTAAACTTTTTAAATAATTCAGTTCCAATAAATAATCCAAATTCAAGAAATTGTATGGGTATATCTCATTTCAACCGATAATTTAAATGTCTTAATTATCCAATTCTAAAATGATTCAGAGGACCATTTAAATGATGTCAATAATATACAAGATGAAAACAGGGACATATTAAAATAAATAACAACCATACATCCAACATATCAATCAATAAGCATCCATTTCAACAACATCCAAATCAACCAATATATTTCAACATATAATAGTTATCAATATCGGGGTTTAACTATCAATTAGATTCTAATATAAAAACTAAATGCCAATTCAAATTCAATATCAATTCAAATGTCAACTTAAATTAACAAACCGCAATAAAATATTTACATATCACATCACATATTTTATTTAACTTGCAACGGAATTTTTAGTATTGCGTGAGTGGGCTTAATCACTCACCTTTGATTTATAGTAAATTGAAAATCCAATAAAAGCCCAAAATTTCAATGGTATTCAAATGAAACCATACTACTTTCATGTTGTCTGGAATTTTGATACGAACCCAAAGGAAGAAACCGCACATAAATCAGGGTTCATATGCGGAAGATATTCAAGTTATAAGAATATATTGGAAATGAAATAGAAAACCATGTACACATATTTTAATAATAAAATAAAACACATTAGCTACTTACATTAAGAATTTTGAAGTCTTCTCATGTCTCTCAATTTTAGAGAATTAACAAAAAAAGGACATGATGGCTCACATATGGAGGAAGGAGGCTTCAGGAAATGGATTTGTAAACAAATGGAAAAGATTGGCTTCATGAAAATAAGTTGTTCACGTTTGTTTGTTTCTTTTTAGAAGAGAAAGAAAACTTCAGGCAAAAGAAATAATGGAAGCACGTTTTGGAAATGGAAAGTTTGAGGAAGAGATCTATGAAATAGGAAGCGAATAAGGAAAAAGCACGTTTGGAAATTGGAATATGAAAGGAAAAGATATAAGAAGACGTAAATTTGCAAAATAAAAAGAGCCTAACATGCAGGTAAGTAAAAAAAGATAAAATACACACGTTGGAATTTGATAAGACATGTTTAGATGGTAATCAAATTTTTGGTATAAAATTTCAAAACATGTGCTACCTCAATTAATTTCATCAACACACATGAAACATTTCAAGGCAAGGCACGCATGTAAATAAATAAAACTTACTGGAAGACCAAAAGAGGCATGTATTTAATGAAAGAAAGTAGTAATAAAATAAAATAAATGAAAGCGACAATTTAAATTTGAGAATGTAGTCCGTGCATAGAAATCAGAAATCTAATATACTAAAAAACAATTCATTTTAACATATTTTATTAACCCTAATACACTCAAATTTACACAAACATATGTATTTTTATTTAGTAAATAGTAAATAAAATTAAACACTACAATTAACTTAATGAGAACCGCCACCCCACATATTAAAAGATGAACTGAGACTCCAAAGTCAAATTTGAAACGGAATAAATCTCCTATGTTAATATGCTAACTATTCCAAATCAAAAATTAAACCAAACCTTCAAGTTGTTTTATTACCATTTTATTATTGTTATTTTTTTATAAATTAAATTCAAATCAAGTTTGAATATTTTAAATATATCAAATATTCCAATAGAAACATACGACAAAATTCAATTTTTGTTTTAGTGAAATGTAACGACCCAATATTTTCAGCCATTCGCATCCACACATGTCGGACTTGAATTACTCAAAATAACGCATTGTAAATAAAATTTCGAAAATCTCAGAATATATAGCAAATAAATAGTCACAGATCACAGACACGGAGTGAATAATAATGCAGCGGAAGTAAAAGGGATAGTAGTTCATGAAGCTACTACATGTTAATAAGATATATAAGAGTTAAACAAATTACAACAGAAGAGTAACAAGATACATCAGGCACACATCAGAATAGATCACTGAAATCACTGAATCCTGAAAGCAGAATATATGGCTGGATCTTCAAGAAAAACTCCAAGTCTGAAGGTGAGTCTTGAATGCTGAATCACTCAATCTGACTCGAGCGTAAAGCAAAACATAAAACACTTGAGTCAGAACATAAATACTTATGAACTGTAAATCAACTCAAGTGAACAATAACAAAATGCATCAGTAACTTAAAGGATGCTTGGGATTGCCCATCCTCTAAGGATCCGTCAAACTATTTACTATGTAGTAATATTGCACTATTATAATAATGTCTACAGTAAAATAAACTTACTTTAAAATAGCGTTTCGGGCTTACCCATATCGCCCTTCACACATAATAGTCCCAGTGGTCCATCCAATATCATGATATCTCCAGATCGGAAAACTATCAGAGGATACCACACGGGCTACGGAGAAAAACAAACTCGTAGTAAAGGCTTGGTATGGTAGGTGACACAGCACACAAGGCAATGCCAAGGTAGATATACCAATTACGCACACGGGCTTGTGGTAACGCAACAGCCACATACGCCCACCTCGGAACACACTCCTAATCAAAATCGGAGGATGTCCATCAAATCAACCACAAGTAAGAGTATAGAATCAAAGGAGTGTGTCCAACCAGAGGAGCTACCCCTTTTGGCCCGAGATCGCTCCTGTTTTAGCCACCTTATGCCAACTCGGTGAGTTGGGTCCACGTAATATACCTCAAGAATGACGCCACCATCCTACTTCATTCTGGAATCTCCACTGCGTACACGGTTGTTAAAGTGGTTTTCAGAGTTGGTAGAGAGTATGACAACTTCCGATCAACGTCTCTTTAATAACCAAACGTTATTATAACGTCATGGTCATTTCAAAATAGTTTATACTTCAAAAAGATCAAATCATTTCATTTCAAACTATATTCCTTTCAAAATAGTTTATACTTCGAAACCAAAACCATTTTTATTTCAAAAACTATTTATTCAATCAAAATAGTTTATACTTCAAAACCAAAATCATTTTTATTTCAAAACTATTTATTCAACCAAAATAGTTTATACTTCGAAACCAAAAACATTTCAAAATCGTAATACTTTCAAAGTATAACTCTTTCGAAACCAAAAATACTTGAAACAATTACACTTTGAAAATCATAACATTTCAAAATCATACATTTGAAATCATGAAACATTCCTTTAACTCTTTACATTTTACAATTCATTCAATTAATCCTAAATTTACAATTTCCAACTTAATTCAATTCAAACCATCAGTTTCAATTAAATTCCCCAACAACCATTTCAAATCATATCAATTTCAAATATAGATTTGATCTACAAATTAAACTATTCAATTTTTAATATATTTCAAAGCTTTAATATCCCGCATTTCAAAACTAAATTATATAATTTCATATATCTCAAATTTAACTTCATTATTACTTAATTTTGAAATGTTCATTTCATAAATCCAATATCTTTAAATAAACTTAAATTACAAGAAAACCAAATATCCTTTCATACTAAGATAAACTTCAAATATTCATTTATCAAAATCAAATATCATTCTAAATTCATATTCTATATCAAAAAAAAATAAAGATCAAATCATTTCCAAACCATTCAAATCATTAAAATATCATACCCTTTCAAAATCTCATTATCAAATCATTATTTGAATTTAAATTCAAATATTCAATTTTAAATATCATTTTAAAATCAAATATGTCATTTAAATATCATTTCAAAACACATTTCAAAATTTCATTCAAAATTTCATTTATCTCATTACATTTCATTCCATTTAACACATAACCAAGTAAACCTTATTTAAATTCAAATTCAATTTAAATTCCTTAAATTCAAATTTAAATACTAAAATATTTTCAGAACACCTAAAATTTCACAAAAAATCCATTTCAAAAGTTAAATCATTTAATACTTTAAAATATAACTCAAACAATGTTAAAATCTATAATATTTCAAAACATTATCAAATTTAGCAACGACGACATTTATAAAGTGCTATCGTAGCTTATAGTTTCCAAAATAGTTTAGTTTAGGAACAACGGCATTTATAAAATTCCGTAATAGATATTTAGTTATTTCAATATAGTTACATTCAAAAACAACAGCATTTAAAAGTTGTCATAAGACTAAAGCATTTTTAGGAAATGCTGTTAATAAAATTTCAGATTTTATTTTAACTTTTCAAAAACAATAAAAATTCAATTCTTGTTATTTAAATTTATAAACCATATTTCTTGACTTCAACATTTCATATTTAAATCATTTTAATATATGATTTATCATAATAAAACTTTAAAATCAAATATTAAATTTTAAAAACTCAATTCATTTATTAAGTCAAAATTTCTTTTTTTATTAACTTATAAATTAAATAAAACTTAGCATTTTACTTTAAATATCATTTTAAACTTTAAATTTAATTTCCATTATTTACTTACATTTTTAAAATAAAATTTAAAGTCGAAAATCACATTTATTTCAAATTTACATACTTAAATTCACAAATTAAAAACTTAATATTTATTTTTCACAAAACCATAAAATATATATTTTTAATCAAAATTTCATACTTTTAAAAATACATATCTTAATAAAATCATTTAAAAATATACCATGGGTTCTGTATATAATTTTCTAACCTAGGTCAAGTGATGCGGATATATATCATTTCAATCCGCGGTTTAAAAAGAAAACCCAGGTTCTATCATTTCAAACCCGCGATCCCAAGTAAATAAAAATAAATAAAAATCGCTCAGGACTATCATTTCAGCCCATAACAATTTTTCCTTATTCTAAAGTCCGTTCAGGTATGTATCATTTCAACCCATAGTGATTCTATTTTAACAGGGAACTTGCAGTGAACAAATGCATAAATAATATAAACAATGTCAATGTCACAAAATAATGTCATATATCAAATGTCAGGTGATAATTAACAGTTTTAACATGGTAATAACATGGCATAGCATATCATATGATCACCATTAACTTGCACAAACATTTTATATTACAATACACTTGCCATCAATTTACTATTTCATAAGTGAATATGTCAGAGTGAGAAAGACTCGCATTTTCAAGCTAAAGACCACTACGACACACAAAACGATTCCAAAGGCACGACAAGCACGGTACAGCACGACTAGTGATTCAAATGAGTGAAGAGAGCCAAGATGACCATCTTGTAACAATCCAATAAACACAAATAATATAACATATGAATTATTTAGCACAAAACAACATTGAATTAAATGGAAATACAAAGCAACAAAGACAAGAATGATTAGACCTTGCTTTAATCATTCAAGAGCTCGACCAAGGGGATCTTTTGCTCGGCCATAACTGATGATATAGGCTCTGGTTTGGATCAGGTATGGCATCAAAAATGCATGTTAACATGGAGATGAAAGAGATGATGATGGGTAGGAGTTGCAACATGGGAAAGATAAAGGGACAAGGCAAAGAGGAGTGGAGTTTTGGGTTCAACAAGGCTCGGCCTTGGATCAAGTGGGGCTCGGCCCTACATGCTTCAGGTCTGGTCATTGCTGGAGTGATTTTCAAAGGTCAGGTCAGTAGGTGGTGGTGGAGCTAGGGGGTGGCCAAGGCAACTATGAAGGTGATAGTGGAGTTATGCTCGTCTAGGCAAGGTTTCAAGGGGTTTGGTGCAAAGTATTATGGTGTTTGCTCCACTTGAAGGTCATTGCTTGAGGTGGTGGTCAGAGGAGGAGGTGGTGGCTGCTGTGGCTGGTGATGGTGGAGAGGATGGTGGTGATGATGGGTGGTAGGGCCGAGCAAACAAGGTGGAAGAGGAGGGCAAAAACTTAGAAAAATAATAAAAAGAGAAAGGAGATGAAGCCATTTCTTGCAAAAAAAAATCTTGGCTGTGAGTTTTGTGATGGAGAAAAGTTTCTCACGTGAATTTCAAAGAGAAATGCACGGCTAGGGTGAGAGATGTGTACGCAACAGAAAGAAAAGGAAAAGTCACAAGAAAATGAAGAGGCAAGGAAATAAAGAGTCACCAGAAAATGAACTATATATGTTTTAGTAAATAAACTATAAAAACTGAACAAAAAAGTGGAAAAAGAAAATGAATAAATATATTTTATAAAAATATAAAATAATTATGAAAATAGCACAAAAATAGAAACTAGAGTGAAAAATTGTAGATAAAATACAATAAGCTTCAAAAAAATTAAAATCACACTTTAAAAATATTTTAAAAATAAAATAAATACATAACATTACATATAAACATATATACAGAAGATATGATAAACAAAAATATTATTTATATAATTTAAAATAAACAATTTTGTTAAATAAAGCAATGTACATACAATATTGTAAAAAGCATAACTTTCACAATATAAATCGGATTTCAACGAAACAAAAAGAAGTATTCTTGAAATTTTATTTATTTTCATAATAATAGATAAAATCAAATTTTCAAATATTTAAAATTTAAATTTAAATGTCAAAGTTTGACCAAATTGACCAAAATTCACTTTTTTGCAAAATATTCAATATATTTTGGTTTGAAATTATTATTCACATACCAATCAAAATTTATATTTAAAATAACAAAATTAATTCATTTTATTAAATAAAATAAAATTTTTAAATCAGGAATTCAAATTAGAATAATTTAAATATACAATTAAAATAATCACAAAATACAGGGTTGTTACACTCTCCCCCACTCAAAACTTTTCATCCCCGAAAATGAATAAGGTACGGGAAAGCACAGAAAAAGATAGAATAAAACAGGATTAAGACAAGATGACAAGAAGATTGAAATTATGTCTGATAACTATTGTTATAGGTAAGTTTAACAATGTGGAGATGATCTTCCCAAGATCCTCCAGAATCAAGAACACAAGCACGAAAAAAAATCTTTTATAATCTGATTCACCATTCCCGTTTGACCGACGATCTGTGGATGGCAAGTAGTGCTCGGATTCAAAATGTGTTCCAAAGATTATAAAAAGATTTCTAAACAGACTGGTATGAGCAATAGCCTCCCTATTCTGTAGCAAGATAAGGAAAATAAGGATATCCAAAAGATAGTTAGAAAAAAATCAAAATAAGATAATAAGTTTGAAACCATGAAAATTTTAACTCAAATTGAAAATTAATTTTACATAAGTTAAATAATCTTTATCATCTCTAATTTCATTATCTTATCATCCAATTGTCTTATATTAAAAATCTCTAAAATCATGGATTTAAAAAAATCATTTATTATACCCAAAATGTACTCAATAAATTTAATTCTTCTTTATTCCTAATTAACATTTAAATTTATTCCACTCAATATATGTTATTACCTATGTTAAATATATTTACACTTATTATAACTGCTTTAATTTATTCTTAGTTCCTTTAACATCATTTTATATTGTAAATTATTCCATTACCCCTTTTTCTATTTATCTCTGTTAATCTTATTATAACTAAAATTTAAGTGTATAATATTTATTATAACCACTCAAATTTTATTTATAAAATCTTTTTATATTGTATATTATACCATTACATACTCAACATGTAAAATTTAAGTAAGTTATATTGGAATGAATTTGTGTATTATACAAATAAAACTTTCCAATTTAATCATTTCAAACTTGAATATTTATCCAAATCTTCAGATTACACTTAAAAATTATCTTTCAAGATAAAATTAGGAATTAAATTTTCAATAAATTCCAAACCATTTGGAGATAACTAAATGCACATATACTATATATATATATATATATATATATATATATATATCCATTCAAATTTAAATCTTATATCAGCATATGTTATAAATCCAATCTTATTTTAGAAATTCAAATAAATTAAGTTTCCCAAAACAAAACTGTAGCAAGATTACAGAACGGTCTCTTCACTTCGAAACTCAAAAATGAATGTCGATGATGCTGTAGTCATCACCGAATTTATTTTCCAGTGACAAAGAGAAGAGCACTAGTTTTAAACTTAAAAATTATTTAGAAACAACTTTCTATTAGAAAATACTTTAAATGATATATCCTTTTAAAAATTAAAACACAAAGTTTGAAACCATCGAAAATTAAATTCTCAAATTCTTGTTTTAAATTCATTTTAAATTTTCAAAAAAAAATTATAACCATGTTTTATAGTTCAATTATTTATATATGAAACAAGAGATGATGATATATAAATCAAATATTATTTCTTAACAACCATTTCAATAAAATCCAGAAAAATATTTATAATATGGATACAAAATTTATTTCATTACTAAATTTGAAAAACATATTGTTTCAGTTTGCTCTGTTCAAGTGTTTTGAAAATCTTATTGACAGCGTTGATCAGACGAATCGATCAGAAACCCAAATCAACATCAATAGCTCAAACAACATAATATATAAAACATTTTATATATTAGTTTACAATTACACTTTAAGAATGATTTGAAGATAAGTTGAAAAACAAAGATGAGATGATTAAATAACAGAATAGGAAGATGGATAAGCATATATAAATCGTGGGCAACCTTAACCGGCTCAACCGTGACTTAAAGAATAAGATAGATGTGGATTTTTGGAGTAAATCAACATTCGGTCTCAAGAGAGATAATTTGGAATAATAAGAGATACTGGCATCTAAACCGAGAATATAAATAACTCATGTGAATCGATGTTGTTGTAAAGGAGTTTTCCCCTTTATAAATCAATTTGAGATTGGCGAGACTGCCGACTCATTATAAAGATCATTCGAAGTGGAGTTATAGGATACTCCAAAATCAAACGAAGACGAATAGTGGGGGACACGAATGGATTTTGGAACCGCAGGGAACGTTCCAAAATTCAAAGGAATCGAGTCAAAAAGGAAGAGATTCAAACTCAAATGAAAGTGATTCTGTAATTACATTTACCATATATGCTAAGTTTTTCCTAGAGCTACCAAAGCTCCGATACCAAATGTAATGACCCGATATTTTCAACCATTCGCATCCACACAGTCGGACTTGAATTGCTCAAAATACCGCATTGTAAATAAAATTTGGCAAATATCAGAATATACAGTAAATAAATAGTCACAGATCACAGAGTGAATAATAATACAGCGGAAGTAAAAGGGATAGTATACTATATAATAATAAGATACATAAGAGTTAAACAAAATACAACAGAAGAGTAACAAGATACATCAGGTGCACATCAGAATAAATCACTAAAATCACTGAATACTGAAAGCAGAATATATGGCTGGATCTTCAAGAAAAGCTCCAACTATGAAGGTGGGTCTTGAATGTTGAATCACTCAATCTGACTCGAGCGTAAAGCAAAAAAAACAATCAAGTCGGGACATAAATACTTATGAATTGTAAATCAACTCAAGTGAACAGTAACAAAATGCATCAGTAACTTAAAGGATGTTTGGGATCGCCCTTTAAGGATCCGTCAAACTATTTACTATGTAGTAATATTGCGCTATTATAATAATGTCTACAGTAAAATAAACTTACTTTAAAATAGTGTTTCGGGCTTACCCATTCACACATAATAGTCCCAGTAGTCCATCCAATATCATGATATCTCTAGATCGGGAAGCTATCAGAGGATACAACACGGGATACACGAGAAAAACAAACTCGCAATAAAGGCTCGGTATGGTAGGTGACATGGCACACAAGGCAATGCCAGGGTAGATATACCAATTACGCACACGGGCTGGTGGTAACGCAGCAGCCACATACGCCCACCTCGAAACACACTCCAAATCAAAATTGGAGGATGGCCATCAAATCAACCGCAAGTAAGAGTATAGAATCGAAGAAGTGTGTCCGACCAGAGGAGCTACCCCTTTTGGCCCGAGATCGCTCTTGTTTTAGCCACCTTATGCCAACTCACGGGAGTTGGGTCCACGTAATATGCCTCAAGAACGACGCCACCATCCTACTTCATTCTGGAATCTCCACCGCGTACACGGTTGTTAAAGTAGTTTCGAAGTTGGCGGAGAGTATGACAACTTCCGATCCCGGTCTCTTTAACAACCAAATTGTTATTATAACGTCGTGGTCATTTCAAAGTAGTTTATACTTCAAAAAGATCAAATCATTTCATTTCAAACTATATTCCTTTCAAAATAGTTTATACTTTGAAACCAAAACCATTTTTATTTCAAAAACTATTTATTCAATCAAAATAGTTTATACTTTGAAACCAAAATTATTTTTATCTTAAAAACTATTTATTCAATCAAAATAGTTTATACATCGAAACCAATATCATTTTTATTTCAAAACTATTTATTCAATCAAAATAGTTTATACTTCGAAACCAAAAAAAATTTCAAACATATATTCATTTCAAAATCGTAATACTTTTTCTATTCATTTCAAAATCGTAATACTTTTTCGAAACCAAAAGTGCTTGAAACAATTACACTTTGAAAATCATAACATTTCAAAATCATACATTTGAAATCATGAAACATTCCTTTAATTCTTTACATTTTACAATTCATTCAATTAATCCCAAATTTCCAATTTCCAACTTAATTCAATTCAAATTCAATTAAATTTCCCAACAACCATTTCAAATCATATCAATTTCAAATATAGATTTGATCCAATAATTAAACTATTCAATTTTTAATATATTTCAAAGCTTTAATATCCCACATTTCAAAACTAACTTATATAATTTCATATATCTCAAATTTAACTTCATTATTACTTAATTTTGAAATGTTCATTTCATAAATCCAATATCTTTAAATAAACTTAAATTACAAGTAAACCAAATATCCTTTCATACTAATATAAACTTCAAATATTCATTTATCAGAATTAAATATAATTCTAAATTCATATTCTTTATCAAAAAAAGTAAAGATCAAATCATTTCCAAACCATTTAAATCATTAAAATATCATATCCTTTCACTCATTATCAAATCATTATTTGAATTCAAATTCAAATATTCAATTTTAAATATCATTTTAAAATCAAATATCTCATTTAAATATCATTTCAAAATTTCATTCAAAATTTCATTTATCTCATTACATTTCATTCCATTTAACACATAACCAAGTAAACCTTATTTAAATTCAAATTCAATTTAAATTCCTTAAATTCAAATTTAAATACTAAAATATTTTCAAAATTCCTAAAATTTCAAAAAAAATCCATTTCAAAAGTTAAATCATTTAGCACTTTAAAATATAACTCAAACAGTGTTAAAATCTATAATATTTCAAAACATTGTCAAATTTAGCAACGACAACATTTATAAAGTGTTATCGTAGCTTATAGTTTCCAAAATAGTCTAGTTTAGGAACAACGGCATTTATAAAATTCCGTAATAGATATTTAGTTATTTCAACATAGTTACATTCAAAAACAACAGCATTTAAAATGTTGTCATAAGACTACAACATTTTTAGGAAATGCTGTTAATAAAATTTCAGACTTTACTTTAACTTTTCAAAAACAATAAAGCTTCAATTCCTATTATTTAAATTTATAAATTATATTTCTAGACTTCAAGATTTCATATTTAAATCATTTTAATATATGATTTATCATATAAATTTTAAAATCAAATATTAAATTTTAAAAACTCACTTCATTTATTAAGTCAAAATTTCAATGTTTATTAACTTATAAATTAAATAAAACTTAGCATTTTACTTTAAATATCATTTTAAACTTTAAATTTAATTTCAATTATTTACTTACATTTTTAAAATAAAATTTAAAGTCGAAAATCGTATTTATTTCAAATTTACATACTTAAATTCACAAATTAAAAACTTAGTATTTAACTTTCACAAAACCATAAAATATATATTTTTAATCAAAATTTCATACTTTTAAAAATACATATCTTAATAAAATGATTTAAAAATATACCACGGGGTCTGTATATAATTTTTTAACCTAGGTGAAGTGATACGGATGTATATCATTTCAATCCACAGTTTAAAAAAGAAAACCCGGGTTTTATCATTTCAAACCCGCAATCCTAATTAAATAAAAATAAATAAAAATCGCTCAGGCCTATCATTTCAGCCCATAACGATTTTTCCTTGTTCTAAAGTCCGTTCAGGTATGTATCATTTCAACTCATAGTGATTCTATTCTAACAGGTAACTTGCAGTGAACAAATGCATAAACAATATAAACAATGTCAATGTCACAAAATAATGTCATATATCAGATGTCAGGTGATAATTAACAGTTTTAACATGGTAATAACATGGCATAGCATATCATATGATCACCATTAACTTGCACAAATATTTTATATTACAATAAACTTGCCATAAATTTACTATTTCATAAGTAAATATGTCAGAGTGAGAAAGACTCACATTTTCAAGCTAAAGACCACTACGACACACAAAACGATTCCAAAGGCAAGACAAGCACGGTATAGCACGACTAGTGATTCAAATGAGTGAAGAGAGCCAAGATGACCATCTTGTAACAATCCAATAAACACAAATAATATAACATATGAATTATTTAGCACAAAACAACATTGAAATAAATGGAAATACAAAGCAACAAAGACAAGAATGATTAGACCTTGCTTTAATCATTCAAGAGCTCGACCAAGGGGATCTTTTGCTCGGCCATAACTGATGATATAGGCTCTGGTTTGGATCAGGTATGGCATCAAAAATGCATGTTAACATGGAGATGAAAGAGATGATGATGGGTAGGAGTTGCAACATGGGAAAGATAAAGGGACAAGGCAAAGAGGAGTGGAGTTTTGGGTTCAACAAGGCTCGGCCTTGGATCAAGTGGGGCTCGGCCCTACATGCTTCAGGTCTGGTCATTGCTGGAGTGATTTTCAGAGGTCAGGTCAGTAGGTGGTGGTAGAGCTAGGGGGTGGCCAAGGCAACTATAAAGGTGATAGTGGAGTTATGCTCGTCTAGGCAAGGTTTCAAGGGGTTTGGTGCAAAGTATTGTGGTGTTTGCTCCACTTGAAGATCATTGCTTGAGGTGGTGGTCAGAGGAGGAGGTGGTGGTTGCTATGGCTGGTGATGGTGGAGAGGATGGTGGTGATGGGTGGTAGGGTCGAGCAAACAAGGTGGAAGAAGAAGGCAAAAACTTAGAAAAATAATAAAAAGAGAAAGGAGATGAAGCCATTTCTTGCAAAAAAAATTCTTGGCCGTGAGTTTTGTGATGGAGAAAAGTTTCTCACGTGAATTTCAAAGAGAAATACACGGCTAGGGTGAGAGATGTGTACGGAAACAGAAAGAAAAGGAAAAGGCACAAGAAAATGAAGATGCAAGGAAATAAAGAGTCACTAGAAAATGAAGGGTCTTTGTCTCTTTGAATTTCCTTTTTCTTTTAAATTAAAATAAATTATACATATTTCAATAAATAAACTATAAAAACTGAACAAAGTAAAGTGGAAAAAGAAAATAAATAAATAAATTTTAGAAAAATATAAAATAATTATGAAAATAGCACAAAAATAGAAACTAGAGTGAAAAATTGTAGATAAAAAACAATAAGCTTTAAAAAATTGAAATCACACTTTAAAAGTATTCTAAAAATAAAATAAATACATAACATGACATATAACACACATACACACAAGATATGATAAACAAAAATATTATTTATATAATTTAAAATAAACGATTTTGTTAAATAAAGCAATGTACATACAATATTGTAAAAAGCATAACTTTCACAATATAAATCGGATTTCAACAAAACAAAAGCAGTATTCTTGAAATTTTATTTATTTTCATAATAATAGATAAAATTAAAATTTTCAAATATTTAAAATTTAAATTTAAAAGTCAAAGTTTGATCAAATTGACCAAAATTCACTTTTTTGCAAAATATTCAATATATTCAGGTTTGAAATTATTATTCACATACCAATCAAAATTTATATTTAAAATAAAAAATTTAAGTCATTTTAATAAATAAAATAAATTTTTTAAATCAGGAATTCAAATTAGAATAATTTAAATATACAATTAAAATATTCACAAAATACAGGGTTGTTAACATTCATAGATGAAACATTCACTTTATTTGATAAGAATATTCTTTTCAAGAAACCATCTATTTCTTTTATTTTTATTGAAACATATTTCTTTTTATTACACATTAATTTACAATTAACACCTCCCCCTTTAAAACCAACTTAATTTAAAGATTATCACATTAAAGAGTCACATAAATAATACTTCGTACAACCACATCATTTCTTTATCAATTAATTTCATATTATCATTATATTTGTAACAAATTTAAATTCTCACAATTTGAACGTAATATTTCTCAGTGACATTCCAATATATTTTTAACACAAAACATATGTTGCACATATCATTAATTAATTACCATTTACATCTATCTCTTATTATTGACAAGATATAATTACTATTAATTACAATGATTAAATCTCAAAACATACCCTAATACAGGGAAGATAATTAATCCAATTGTTTCCTTTGAAATCCAATTTTCTATGTTAAACCCAATATCAATATACTAATATAATTCCAACATTTAATTACAACTGTAATAAAACCTGTCCATTATATATTTAAATTCCAAACAAATCTTTTTCTTTTGATTTACATTCTTATTATCAAATCAACTATTCCCTTATGCAATTGATTAATATAAGTTTTACACTCACCACTCAACAGTTAACGTTTCTTCTTATATCAATTGTAATATTTCAATTAAATTAATTCTCCATTAATTACCAAATAAATTTCCAACGGATTTAATAATAATAAATAAATCAATCAATGGTTGTACGTTAATAATCCATATATATTAACTTATTGTTTACAAACAAAGGTTAATAAATTTACATACAAAATAATTGATTTCATACTCCATATTAAAACCAATTGCAATTAATAAGATAAGATTACATCAATTTCTACGTCATTTATTTTATTCCTTATTAACCTTTATTATTTAAATTGATTGAAATTACGTTAACGTAGTATAGTAGTCAATTACATTCAATCAATATTAGCAAATTATATGTTTTATCTCATTAAAATTAGTTGTTTTAAGATTTATCTTAAAGCCGAAATTTCTAATCTAATAAGATTCAATTTAATAAATCATAAATTTTAATTTCTGACAATATTAAAGCCCAAAACCTTATTAAATTTAATTTATCAAAATATGGGTTGTTACAGATATGGTGTATTCACAAATATTAAATTTGACTCTTATATATTATATATTATAAAATATACAAGTACGCACTTTCAATACGCCCATAACCCCATAACCTATAAATGTAACAACTCGTCATTTCTGAACCCCATAACTGCAAAACTACATACATCACATTCTTTATTCTAAGTTATACCACTAGTTCTAAGTTACGCACTCGTACATGATCCGAGTATCTGCCCATCGTTCCAAAGTCATATACACGATGTCCATAACCCAACACTATTCTCAAACTAGCATCCAAACGGCAGTTGTTCATATCGAAATTTCATCTTAGAGTCGATAGAGAACGCCATACAAAAGATCGAAACAACGTATGACGATTCGAGCATTCAAAAGCCCTGAAATGCCAAATTTGGCATGTCCATCGGTGGACCGGTGTGCACCATCGAAACAACGTATGACGATTCGAGCATTCAAAAGCCCTGAAATGCCAAATTTGGCATGTCCATCGGTGGACCGGTGTGCACCACCAGTACACAGGTGTGCACCACCAGTACACAGGTGTACAAAGCAAATAGAAGAATTTTTATTATATTTTGATTTCATTATTCTAGATTTTGATTTTCTTCCTCGTTCTTTGTTTCTAGTGATCGTATATCACACACACACACATATTAACGAATGGCTTATCATATTCATATACATTTAAATTGAGTTTCTACATATGTATATATGTATGTGTATACATACATACACATACACACATATACATACGTATATTCATGTGTGTGTGTACGTATGTATGCACGCTATTTAACAAGTGTCTTACCATATCCATATACATTTAAATTGAGTTTCTACACGATTTTGATTCAAGTTAGTGATAAATAGAGTTTCAGTGTTTTGGATTTTATCATTTAGGCCAATTTATATTATAGTTTAATCCTATATCAATCTCAAAGCATTTAAAATCAATATCATAGCATTATACGAGAATCGAAGTACCAATTCAAGCCCAAAAAACCTGAATTTGCTCGTTGTTCGGAATTTCCAAAAATCTAAATCTTCAAATTAGCGTTCAATTCTTGCTCCAGATGATACAGAGCTTGCTATGATTCCAACGCACTTTATCTCGTCGCTTTTCATTAAGATTTGAGGATTTTGTGTTTGGTTGAAGAGCGGAGGATCGTTTTCTGACATCATAAATGAGAAAAAGTAAAGGGAATTGAATATACGTAGTTTTAAAAAAGGTTTTAGCATGGAAAAACTGAAATGGTGTTTTAGATTTTTGAATTCGAATTTCAAACCCAGGAATTCATGCAACTTCGTTAAAATCTCGATATCTCACTTATGCGATGTCCGATTTAAACAAATGAATAATCCATCTTGAGCAGAAAAACGAAGGCTGTGCAGTGATGTGACTTCCCTAATTCAACCATTTATAAAAATTAATATTTTGTCATTCTATTAAAATTTATCAAAATACCCTCCAAATAAATTTCCAATTTATTTATTATTATTTATTATCAACGTTTAAGTTCGTACAAATTTTCAAGGTATTACATTGACAGTCATGCCAACATTTGAATAGCATTGCACACGCTAGTCTCAATGGATAATCAATATTCTTTTTCCTATGTATCTTTACTATGAACATTTAAATTTGTATAGCATTGATTCAATATTCATGGTTACAATCAAATCAAAATTGAAATTATTATAATACTACATAGGGATTTTCTATTTATGCATGTTCAATATTTGTAATAATGATTTCCATTATATATAACAAACCCGCATAATATGAAACAAAAAAAACATAATTTTATATCGAACAAGATTCATTACAAACTTAAACATTACATTAAAATTGATCCTAGACGTTCCTCTAACCCTCTTAGGGCAAGTCCCAAAAGATGGAGGGCTCTCAACGGTGTGATACCGCTTAACAGTGGCCAAATCTGAGATCTACGCCGATACCATATACTCGCACTTTTGCATCTAGGTGGACCCATGGGCGAGTTTTGCTCAAATTGTAAATTAATCAGATAGAATTTGACCTAGTCCATTTGGGCCAAATACTAGTCTGACATGTACGACTTGTTTCTTGTCGGGTTAACACAACCAAACCCGTTTACATCCCTTTTTTTTTCCTTTTTTTTTTATAAAAAAGAATTTGCATGCAGGACAATTTGTAGGATACGATACAGCATAAAATTACATCAGCTAAAGATTATATAAAATGCAACAATATTTACATACATAAATACTAAAGCATAAAATATAAAAAGCAAAATCATAGCATACAATATCTACATGATAAAATGTGCAAATCTGCAACACAGAATGAAAAAAACTGCATCATATACAGGCAAAACAGCAACAAATAGTGCAAAGCTGCATCATAAAATACATATACTATATCACAACATGCATAAACTCAACATATAGTGCAAAAAGTCAAGTTTAAACGCACAGAAACTGCATATAAAATTTAAACTTGTAACAATTCTCAAATAAACACCAATGCTCTTCAAGGATGATCACATGCTGCAAAATTACTCATTTCTTTACAATCTTCTTTGCTCTGCACATGAAAAGCAACAATCGATTAGTTTAGTTAAGCAAAGTACATTGATCATGGAAACATGCTATTATTTTAAAGAAACTTCTTAACAAATCATTTCAAACTTGGTATAATAAGAAATTGACTGTAATACCAAAGGTTATTTAAACAGTTGAAACTTATTGTTCAAGAAGGCACTTTTGATAAGGGAAAAGAAAGTATATATAACAGTAGCAATTTGAATTGAACAAAATCTTGTTAAAACACATGCATCAATATAGTTTCCAATAAAAGGAAGCATACATCATTATCACAATTGAAGAATACAACAAACAATGTGGTGGTAGTACATATTCCTCAATCTGAGTTCGTAACATCATTAATCCAAAGGCCGCTACAATATACTCTGGTAATCAATGTAATAAGCTACTGCAAAACTATAATGTTGCACAGCACTAAAAATATTTATAAGAAGCTACATCGTCGTTGAAGTTTTTTTTTTTTTAATAAACCCTACTCCAAAAATAGAGCTAGGGACACTGATCCCCCTTTTAGCTAGCCCAGCCCAGAGCATCAATTCTCTATGGAACTTTGTTCCATGTTTGCAAGGTAGTCCTCAACCAGCTGAGCTATGCTCGTTGAAGATTTATTAGTAAGTAATAGCTACAAATAGTTTTATTCAAACCGATTCTTTCATTTTTTATTTTAGACAGGGCTGTAAACAATCGGATACGGATACGGATTCGGATAGTTCCATTTCCATATTTGTATCTGAAATCATTTTCGGATATTCATATCCGCGGATGCAAACGGATATCGGATATTTTTAGATCAATTTACAACTAATAAATCTAAACAAATAAATAAAAAAAATGTTTAATCATAAATCCATTTCGATGCTAAAAATATAAAAAAATAACAAATATGCGAAAAACAATTTTAAGCAACAAATATTGATTTTTATACACATTAAATTATTTTACCTAGATAATAAAGAAAAATGACAATCATTTATGTACTAAAATACAAAAAATAATAATTGTAGTCTTATCGAGACCGGATGGATAATTGTCGGATGCGGATATGGTCCGTATCCATTTTTTGGATACGGATACTGACGGATTTTGGATTTTTCGGGCACTCGTTGACAGCCCTAATTTTAGATTCCAAGACAATAGCATGGCCTATATTCGTTCAGCAAGATCAATTGAGTTTGTCATAAGCAAGAAAGAAAAAGGACTTCACATAAATCAACTCAAATGACCATAGAAGGAATGTCTCCCTAAACCATAAATTATCAATTCAGTATATGAGTTGTGACTGCAGACATTAATACTGTATGACTACAAATGCGCTTTAATATTGAAAATTTTGATTTATGCGAGTTATCAAATAACGTTTGCATATGTAAAAGCATTGATTTTTCTTTTTTTGGTAATTTTATCATTTCTGAAATTAATTTTCTTCGTGTCAAAAAATATCTTTCCTTCTTGTAATATATGCTGGTTCATGTTTGTATAGATACCATAATAAATATCATTTTGATAGTTGATCATCTCGACCAATATTTGATGCTTTATTTAAATAAATTAGCTAATTCCAATCCTAACAAATGGATGGAAAACATAATCTAAATGTGTTTAAATACTAAAAATCGAAATCAAATACAGATAAAAAAAATATCATTGCCTCTGTAAGTGACATTAATTTTCTTTCATAATTGTTTGTTACTAATCAAATTACAAATTAAAATTTTCTTTATATAAGTAACCTGTTATTATATTGTTATTTATAACCATTATTTAACTTCACCGCTGTTATTATCTCTTAGCTATGTTATTTATTAACCTGGTTAGTCTATAACTACATTTATGTCCATTCACCAATGTGGTCCATAAGCAAATAAGAATAATAAGGGTAAAAATTAAATAAATAAACTGTTATTAAAGGAGGCCAAATTTTTGCATGACGACGGTACATGTAAACTGAGATTGATATAAAGACTCCATCTGCTAGTTAATTTATTGTCATACTGTGAGAAAAAAAGTGCTTCAAGTTGACAAAATGATTCTTCGTTCAGTATAGTTATAGGTTTTATTGAACCAACGATAAGGTTAAATGACAAGTAAACAAGGCTGTGTCATATCTGACTTACTAAGTCCAACAAAGAGATTAGATATAGAAGCAGACTGTATCCAACTCCAAAATGCAATTGAAAATACATACAGATTATAACAAAGAATGCGGTAGCAGACAGTAAAAACAAATTTGTGTCTGTGCGCGCGCGTACGTAAGTGTGTGTGTTAGCAGAAGACACTTGCACGCATAAAGGAGACTTTATTTTATTTCTTTATTTAGACAGGAAATTGTGTTACTGCACATAAATGATCAAATCAGCTTTATAGGGTTAATTTCAAAACTAAGCCCTAGCAAAGGTATTTGGGCATCTTCTATGCAACTAAGATACAAAATCAATGTTACTGAAACAGAAACCTTTTCTCTGTTCCCATAATTATATGCACTAACAAGAGAACATGTTCAATTAAGTAACTACCTACCTGATGCCTGACCATGACCCTCTCCTCTACGTCCTCCATAACAGGCTTGTAACTTTGTGCAACTATCGCAAACAAAACCAACTCAAAAGCAGACAAAATTGTCACAAGGAAAAAATAATTTTCAAGGAAGCCATCATTAAGATTTGCTGGCACCCAACCTTGACCCCCATTCTTGGTGGTAATCTTCATCACTACAGTCAATATCAAGCTACATATATAACTCCCAACTGCATTCGAAGACAGAGACAAAGCGATTCCCATACTCTTCATCGCATGTGGCATTTGAGAGTCAAAAAACTCATTCAAAGACACGTACACAAGTGCCTCTCCGAACCCTAAAATCAAATATTGTGGCACCTGCCATAGTATGAACAGAGAACTAAGCTCTTCTTCATTGTTTTGAGCATACTTTTTCCTTTGTATTTCCACGATGCCTGCAACTGCCATACTCAACATTGCAAGTATAAGACCGTAGCATGTCTTTTCGAGCTGGGAAGGCGCTTTTGGGATGGTTTTGAAAATTTTTATGTAGAGGGGTTTGATGCAACTTTTGTACAAGACTATGTACAAAGAAGAGAAAAGTATATCGAAAATGCTCATGCTAGCAGGTGGTATGTGGAAGTTTTTTATGCTGGTTTTCATCGAGGAACCTTGTTCAACGTAAAGAGAGACCATTTGGATGAATATTCCATTAAACGTGACAGCGCAGAGCCAAATGGGAACCAGTCGGAGCACACATTTCACTTTTTCGACTTGAGTGACTGTGCATATGTTGGAGTTTGACACAATTGCTTGATCAAAGCTTCTGTAAAATGGGTGCTTATTAAGAATTTGTCATTTTCGGGGTTCGAACTCATGACGTTTGGTCTCGCAGTTCGAACCATCAAGCATGTTGTCAATTTCATCAACATTAACTACATAAATATTATTATAAATACCTGTACTCGTTTACATGTTGCGGTCTAGAATACCGATACCTAGCAGTGCCACAAAAGAACATGACTAATGAAACCACAGCAATAAAAGCCGATATCTCAAAGCCCAAAGCCCAATGACCTGAGTTCTCCAAGTAGGACAAAACCGTCTCAGAGAAAAGACAGCCAAGGTTGGTAGCGACGTAGAAGTAACCATAGTATAATTTTTTAGATTCACTTTCAATACAGTGCTCTTCATCGAATTGGTCTGTGCCAAAAGTCACAATGGAAGGCTCCCCTGCGCCATTGCCAAATGCTATGAGGTACATAGAGAGGTAAAACACCATTAGTGCAGAATCTGGGTGGGGTCCACATGGGAAGTTTGTGGTGCCGCACCCCGCTGGCTTTAGAAGCTGATTCGGTGCTGTAGCCGCTAGTACAATCATGCCCTGTATGGTCACAGAAATATGAATATCTGGTTAAAAGATGCAACTATCTCAAACCATCAAAAACTTTTTGGTTCGCAGAAGCTGTTATGTTCTCAAAAGTGTAGCTCATGATATAAGAGCAAAAAATAAAAACACACACACATATACATACATACATATATACATATACATACATATATATGTATATGTATATGTGTGTGTGTGTGTGTGTGTATGTATGTATAGCTTTTCAAATAGGCATATATAGATCAATTAAATGGTATTGCCATAGCAATTGGGGTAATGGATTTCCAGTTTTTGCAGGGTAGTATAGGATCTATAGTAGGCGAGAAAATCACTTGTTTGATCGAGTATGCTGCTAATTGATCTCTACTTGTGATTATTGTGCGTTCTTATCGAGGCACGCATATGCAAGAAGGAAGTTTGAGAGTTATTTTATGGATCAATCCTTGCATGCACGCACATATACATACCACACATGAAAAAACTATCTCAAACCAATGTACTTGAAGAAACAAAACAAAAGGAGGAATAAACAAAAAGAGTTTGAGTATGTCCATGTATGGGTTGTTTAGCAAGACTTTAATACAATGAAAGTGTAAGAAACCTATTTATATATATTGCATTAGTTATAGAAGTATGATGACAAGTTTATATGGTACTGTAAAAGTAATTATATATCATTAATCCCTAAATGATTAAATCATAAATTCATACTTTTCGGTATAAACATCATTGAGGCAATGGATATGTAACTAGATCTCATTTAGCTAATACGACAAAGGTTAAGATTGATTGGTAACTGCACAACTAAAGCAAAGATATATAACCAGGCTTGATAAATTGATTCAGGGGTAGTAATTGAGTGGATTGGTGTTATATGCAAAAAAAACATGCATTTTAGACTGTTCAGTAACAACGCAATGTTCTTAAGCAAAGATACATGAATAACAACGTAGGTTATGTCATTTTTCCCCAAGTTTGTTCAAAAATTCTTACAAAATTGCTTATTCTATTTGTATCATCAATCATGTCAAAAATATCATTTTCAATTGATAATATAACTAATCAATTTCAATTTATCTTCGCACAAAACAACAGTACAAAATTTATTTACTATAATTGTTATGGTAACCGAAAATTTGCCGTTATCATACAAATATCGAGCAATTGGTAACCAATATTGAGCTATACTGGTATACCAGTTTTTATCGATATGCTAACAGTAAATTTATCATTAATAATGGAAAATGTAACGGTAAAGAAACGTCATAACCAGTGGTAACAGAAAATTTATCCATCGTATTAATTTTATTTTTTCACTATTTAAATTAATCCTAACTACGAACACTTTTAAAGGTACATCGGATTTTAAGAAGACATTCATAGTATTATTTATGATGATGTTTCTTTTTTAGTTTATTAAGTTCAAAATCTAAGATTAGCAAATGTACTATTTCGTATTATTATAAATAATTTGTGACGAAAATTTTCTATACCACGTAAAACAAATCAAAATGATGATATAAATATTAATAGAGTTACAATCAAGAACATAACATTTATCCTTCTATCATTATCAAATTTTGATTCCAATAAAAAATCAATGTTTATTTATTGGTAAATTTACCATTACGGGTCAATGGTCATCAGTTTATCAGTATGCTAATGATCATTTTATCATCAGTAACGGTAAAGTATCGGTAGCTATTTTTGACTTACCAATAGTATCGGTACAGAATCATATTTCTCGTATCGGTAACGATTACCATTACCATGACAGCTCTAGTTTTACCATCGTCTAGTGAAAGCAAGGTGAAGTATTCCGAATTGAATCATCCACATATAAAAACAGATCACCTTTACACAAATAAATATCATAATATTGCGTTATCACTGTATATATTTGTAACAAAAGTGCTATGAATATTTATACTTACAACAGTGAGAATAGTTTGGAAAATAGCACAACTCTTATATCTCCCAAGATAAGCATCGCTAATAAAAGCACCAAACAGTGAAAAAATATTCACTGTTCCTATCCATGCACTAAATGTAGTTGAAGCTGTAGCATTGTCTTGGTTCAACACCCTTTTGCAAAATAGCACCAAATTCACCTCCACTCCCACAAAAGCAAGTGTAATTAACATTTGATTTGCTATTAAATCATGTAAATTTTGATCAATATATGGATCATGCTAGAAGTTTCATGGTTATCAAAATTTATTTAGTATGAAATAATGCACTAAACTACATGTTTTTTTGATGGTGGCGAACATTCATTCAAAACACTAGTGATGGTACATCTAATTAATCTTTCTTAGATGGTCATTAATCCAAAACAGTTTGCCTCAATATTATTTGCCATTTATATATCCTTTTTCTTAATCTATCAATATTAAATTCATTTCATTTGATTCATTATTGTTTCAGTACAGGGGCGTGTTTTTAACATATAAATCAGCAAAATCGCCACAAGAATTCAAAAAACTTTCAATATAATAACATTATCCAAAATCATATACTGGAACTATCCTTGACTATTTGTGAAACAGATTAAACGAAAGGACTGAAAAAGGCCAACTTTTGTGCTTTATAAATTGTAATCACAATATTAAGATTATTACCATCAAGTAATGTGCAGAATATTCAAATAACCACTGACCTAATAATAAAATGCCTGATCTCCATCCACCTGAACCAGATCTTTGTGCTGGTCTACCATGATAATCAAGGGAACCATCCTTGGTCCATATCTCTCTGTCCACTTCATCATTATTCTCCTCTCGTGTTACCTTTGTACAAAAACATAGTGAATAAAAAACTAAACGGTCAGCTAACTGTTATGAACATTGACTTAATAAAACATATAAATAAAATAGATTCATGATCATTGTAAAAAATGAAGAAGAAGAAGAAGAAGAAGAAGAAGAAGAAGAATACTTTTGATGATTGTTTGTGATTAAGTTTATGTTTGACAAGATTTGGCTCGAGCAAATTATTAAAAGAAATGAACAGTTGGTTACTTATAGCAGCCAACTCAAATTCTGATAATTATTCATGAGAAGATAAACTTGAAATATATTAATCAGTGTAATAAAAATTCAACTGTTCTTTGAACATTGCTTTTACAACCAAGGCTTTCATTCTATTATTGTTCATGATCAACATGATAATAGTACGTGTATTGAAGATCAGACAATCAAAGTTAGAAGATAATATGTAGCCTCACCTCTCTATAATTATCCATTAAAAGCCAGATAGAAAGGACAATATTAAAATTCTATAGAGAGGAAGACAGAAGATGAGGATAAGAAATTGAAGGAACGTATGGTGTATACAACCAACTGAATGAAGATAACAGAAAAGAAAATTGTATACACAAGGATATAAATGACATAAAGTCCATGTTCATTACTTGGAATGATTTATATTCACATACATATGGTGCTAATGAAGTTCAATGCATCATATTGATTTATTTCCACCTTAAGAAATCAAATTTTCAGCTATATATAACATAATACATGTACTTGTTTTACAGCAGACCAAGTCCTGGCCAACAATTAATGTGAGCATCAATAGAATATTATATTTTAAATAGAAGCATGAATCTAGGAGAATAAGACAAATCTAAACTTATTTTCGAAACCAAAAAGCTTACTATGTTAAAAACCAAATGATATGAAATTAACTTCTACATTATTAATAAATCTGCGAAGTATATTTCGAAGTTTTACATATTAAAATTCGCAAAATACAAATAAATATGTGTAGTTGAAATGAAAAAAAAAACTAATGTAGAAAACATGAGCCATTTTAGTTTTAATCCGGAAATAATTTGTTTTATTGCAAAACAATTTGTTTTAATCCTTCTTCCGGATAAAACTTTATTTTATTGCAAAATATAGAAAAGGAGCAGAAAAAATCAATTCACTAAAATACAATAACAAAATATTTAAATTTCATAGTTTTAGTTTTCAATCATTTTGCAATTCAACGTAATAAGATTGCATCTCTTATGCGTTTTGTATTTTAGTCACCTGGCTTTACTGTGTTAAATAGCAACTATATCAGTTGCGTAAAAATCGTGAGTGAGATTTTCTGATTCCTCCACATGTCATAATGCACATGACTACGTTGATTTTTGTCTTTAACTTGTACAACAACTGCAACCAAATGAAAATGAAAATGAAAATGAAAATGTGCAAATAACATCTACATGAATTGCATCATAAAACTCATGATACCTTCCATTTTACCCTTGTGACATGTTCAAGGCTTCGTTTTCTTAGTTTACTTTGCTATACGAATTATACATACCATCTTTTGAAAGTTTGGACGCCTTAGCTTTAATTAGCTTAACCAATTAACAAAAGCTTCCTTTATCACTTGACCATACCGACGAATTTAATCTTTAAGTAATTCTGCAGGTTTATTCACTCTTCCCTTCTGCGCTGCCTCTTAAGATCAGCATCATAGTTTTGCTAGGATCAGTGTATCATATTTACTCACAATATTTTTTGGAGTGGTACTCTAAAACCTATAAGAAGAATTTTATAAATAACTCCCATTAGATTTTGTTGCGATAGGATCTTCTACAGCTTTGTTGTGTAATATAACATAGCAAAAAGAACGTAAAATTTTGGAAAGGTAGGAATACAGCTCGTCGCTTTTTTGCTAAACTCGTAACAATATCTAGGTCACTATGTCTCTTCGTAGGCATTTATCGATCATCACGCTTGGAAGTTTAACATGTGAAGCAAATGCGCATATCCAAAATTTTGAATTAAAACAAAAGGGACAATGTCTGGTTAAAAACAAAAGGGACAATGTTTTGTTCTTATCACTCAATATGAAACATATATTTTATCTACAAGAATGGACTATTAATTCGTTCATATAATATAAAGTCCCTGCTTAGAGCCATCTTTTAAAAGTTTAAATACATTTCATTTCATGTTAAAGTCAATAAATAACCATCAAGCACTGCGAGTCTACAACACACAGTATGTGAATAGATCGACTAACTAGTATCTAGATCAGATGTATTTCCATGTCAATTACTTATAAACCTTCATTTTTCAGTATTATTTAATTTTCTTTTTATCGAATGGGTAATATTATATTGGGAGCACAAGAAATTGCTCTTGAGCTTTGAAAAGATAATCAAGAGTGTTATGCCAAGAACAGAAGGTAAGAATACTACAACATAACACACATGGTACAAATATGTCTGAGAACCACATACATGTTCCAACAATTTCAAAACAAATCCATCTACCAGACAATAAATTTTTCGACGTCACTACGGAAATATACAAACACAAATAGACAAGTTAACAGCACCAATAAACTCACATATCCATCCAACAACACTGTCTCAGTGGGTAGGGGTTCCGCCTTTGGTCTGCAAGGTTACAGGTTCGAGTCTTGCATTGATTCGAATCACTGGACATATGTAGACTTGTAGCACGCTACATAATACCTAGGACTTGTAGTAACAAGTGTACAACTATGTACTACCACCACCCTACGTACTTATTTTTTTCATTTTTTTTAAAAGGGAGAAAAAGAAAGAAACTCCCATATCAATTAGAGCATCCAGCAATAGTCAAACTAACCAAAGTAAACATAGCATAAAGTCTTACTCTTAAGAACAGTACAGGTAGAATCTAAGAGCATAAGTCAAGATCTAAGGATATTGGCCTAAATGATCTTAACCAAGTCAGTATTCTAAACCAAATTTTTCCTATGATGTATAGTCTTTAAAAGTTTATAGAGAGACAAGTAGTTATCACAAAAAAGAGAAAGGGTTCAACTAAAGTATACAAATCTGCACATTATCCCCTTCTTTTACATGGGAGGAAAACATATAAAAATAACCAATTTTTTCATAGAAAAATCTAAAATTATATGATCAATTTTTTCAAAACTGTAAATCTCATTGATTCTTCAATAAGACTAAATTTATTTTAAGTATGATTATATTATTTTGATGATGTCATAAATACAGAATGCATGCCAAAAAAAAAGTTAAAATATCATTAAAAGATAGAAGATTAATGAGATCCAAAAAACTACACCTGTTTAAATGTATGCAAAGACCAATGGTGGTGTAATTGAAGTACCATTTAAAGAGGGGGCTAGAAGCACAACTTACAGCCGATCTGCTAATTGGTTATGATTTGGTATGATATTCACTTGAAATCTGCTCTGAATTCGACGAGTATTATGCGACTAAAACATGATGCCCCTGATATGAGTTACATGAAAATCAACAGCTTAGGATTGAATTATAAAAAAGGAAATGATGACCTAGGATTGAATTATATGACTTACTTGAAACCTGCAGGTATATGCATTTAAATAGCAACAAGGCATCGCCTTAAAGAAGAACGACCATGAACAACACAAAATTAAATGGGGATTTCTGAAAAACAAACTCGAAGCATATAGTTTTCACAATTTAAGAAGATGATGATTGAACATAAAAATTAAACTATGCAAAATCTTGAAAGATATAATCTATAAGACCAACCTACTTTTGAAATAAATTTTTGGAATATAGAAAGGTGCATCCAGAAATCAAATTCAAGACCTCCACCGCATAAAGCAAAAATCATATCAATAAACCAAAATGCCCTTGATAAAACATTGAACCTGAAAATACATGTAATAATGTAACAAGAGGACATCACCTTGAAAACAAGATTTATAAAATAGTACAAGATAAGTAGTGGAATTCGGAGAATCAAACTGGTGATGATTTGGTATAATATTCACTTGAAATCTCTCAGAATTCGACGAGTATTATGCGGCTAAAACATGATGCCCCTGATATGAGTTACAAGAAAATCAACAGCTTAGGATTAAATTATTAAAAAGAAAATGATGACCTAAGATTGAATTATATGACCTACTTGAAACCTGCAAGTATATGCATTTATGTAGCAATAAGGCATCGTTAAAAGAAGAACAACTATGAACAACACAAAATAAAATGGGGAATTCTGAAAAACAAACTCGGAACATATAGTTTTCACAATTTAAGAAAATGATGATTGAACAAAAAAATTTGCAATAGGGCATCACCTTGAAAACAAGATTTATAAATAGTACAAGATAAGTAGGGGAGTTCCGAGAATCAAACTTGGGACCCCTTGCACCCAAGCTGATCTGTAAGTATAGGTCATGCAACAATACGTAATGTATAAGTCAACTTATGTGGACGACTGAATAAAATATCGGCTTTATTACAAGCCTCCTTTTGACATAAAATCTTACACAATAGAAAGGACCCCAAAGGAGAATCATGCCACAGAAGCAAGCAAATGCCCGTGATGAAAGGGTTAATCTCTAAGCACACGTCATGTGGCAATATGTAGCATAAAAGTCAGACTACGTGAAAGCTTGAAAATATCATCTTCAAAACAAGCCTACTTATGAAATAAAATTTTACAAAATAGAAAGGGGCATTCCGAGAATCGAACTCGGGACCTCTCGCACCCAAAGCGAGAATCATACCACTAGACCAAATGCCCTTGATGAAAGGATTGATCTGCAGATATAACTGATATGGCAACGTATAGCATTAGAGTTGATAGTCTAGAAGAAAAAAAAACGACTCGAATTAAAGTCACTATGCAAAAGTTTGCAAGGTAACATTTTAAAAATAAACCTTTTGAAATAGATATTTACAAAATGAAAAGGGGCATTTCATAAATTAAACTCGAGACCAAGAATCATACAACTAGAACAGATGTATTAGTGAAAGGCCGAATTTGTAGGTACATGTAAGCATATAACAAAATGATTATATCGTTTGGAGTAGTACATAACATATGCTTTGGCAATCATAGAAATGTTGGCAGTCAACGTAAAAAGACGTGTGCTATGTGAAAGCATGGAAGATTTGATTTTGAAAACAAGCTTTTATTTTAAATATGATATAATACAATAGACTTAGAGACTGTCATCTCTTCCTCCCAAAGCAAAAATGATACTATTAGAGCAAATGCTCTTGATGGCATGACATATATTGATTAATGACATTTAAAGATCATTAAATTAAAAACTGTAAATGCAATATACAATTCATTGGCCAAATCTCCACACGTCTTTGATCGGTTCAGTTAGGAACTAAAGCATACAATAATTTGCTACAAATTGATCTTTGAACAGTTAGGAACTAAAGCATATAATAAGTTCCTTATGCTACTGATTTACTACTTTACGTGATCCCAAAATGCCTTTTCTTCTTTCTCAAGGATGGAAGAAATAAAATGGTTGAAAAGAACGAAGGACTTCTAAATCCTTCGATCTTAGAATAATAGGTTCATCATGGATTTCTCATCACAATTAATCCAGAATTTACTGTATAGCTCATGTACAATCAACAACAATATCACAGAACACTATTAAACTCATGCTAGATTCAGTACAACAAGAATGCTAACTTACATAATGTTGCCATTAATGAATTCAATAACTTGAAATCCATGATTAAGTCAAAAATTCTCAAGGTTATCGGCTTATGCTTCCTGCAGCCTGCATTTTTTTCCCTGATGACTATGCATATGATGAAAATCGTTTTCTAAAGTTGGTTATTTATTCTTCATAGAACAATTTAATAAGTTTCTATTTCCAACTACCGCATATTTAGATTTGTTATTATTTTCAAGAATGTGTGAACAAATACAATATCATATACAAGGTTTTTGTGGAGTAAATCTAAAAATATCATGAACATTCCAAGTTGATATCACTCGAGTACTCAAAAACACCAAAATTAAACTAAACAAAACCATAATTTCAAATACTCATAAAACCCTAACTTGAAATACTCCAAAACTAAACTACTAGGTTAGAAGTAATAAGAAAAACATACTCAATGGTAAGTAACTAAATTGAGCAGAAACAGTTACCTGAATTTAATTCCGATGGCACTTTTTATTTCAGCGAGGTAAAACCATGTAGAACTCGGAGATGTCGGAAAACATGCAGCGTAGTTTTTTTCTGTAGGAAAGAGTCGGTCTAAGGGAACCCAAATTAGCAGTCGCGGTATCCTAAAAAGTTAAATGAGATCTATTAAACCTTACCATATATAATAGCCGATGTGTGATGGTATTGCACATCGATTGGGGCATCTTTCAAACCGAAAGTGGAAGCTTCTTATTTTCTTCACCACTCTTAACAATATGTTTCTTTTTCTTTTAAAATTCTCGAGTGATATAAATAAACAAAGAGCAAATCTGAGCAGCTATTGGATAACTGAATAATAGTGGGACACGTGATTTTTTTTATTCAAAATTATGAAGTATATTGATGAATTAGAGCGGCTCTCAAGCGACTGACGCTAGCAATCTCGATAAATATATAATGCAAGTTCATTTTGTGTTACTTAAAATTCTTACATAAACTTATCACCTCAAAATTTATTGCATCCACTTCATATCACTTTATCCATAAAACAAAGATTTCTTCAAAAGGAAAAAAAAGTTCAAGTTGCAGAAATCCGACATGTTTCTATAATCTTCAATTAACAACAAGTTTACAAAATTGGTTACTGTTTGCTTGAAATTTGAGCAAACATGTAACATCCCATAATTTTACGCTTACTAATTAATAATAATTAATCGTTTAATTGGATTTAAACGAACTAATGACTTAAAAGAAGAATTTTTAAATATGAATCAGTTAGGACACGAGACCTATTCCATTGCGTTCGTAACGTAACGTCGTTTATATTTGAGAACGTTTGTTAAAATCGAATATGATTACTAAATGGGAAGAAAAGAGAAATGGGAACAAAATGGTCATTTGGGAAAGAGCCCGGTCCATTTCGCAGCAGATGGAATGAGTAGATTTCAAAAAAAATCTGGATCATAGTGAGCCTATAAAGTCTAGTAGGTTTCAATATATCCAATGTGGTTATTTATAATAAAATCAAATTTTATGTTTGTTGTCTTGTTCTTCTTAATTAGATCTATGTTAATTAAATATGAAATTTGAATGGGTACAAATATATCCAATTTAGTTGTCAAATATATTCATATTGTAAAAGGGTGTGACAAACATGTGAAACATATAGTGAATGAATTGTTTGGTGTTTAATGATGGAAACAAACATATAATTAAATCTGGATATAATCACATCGGAAAGAAATAAAGGGGAATCATCGATTGATTCTACCTTTCCTCTTTTGCAAACATTCAATTGATATCACATCCAATCAATTTACAAGGGATGATACATTGCAACTACATGTTTAAAATGACAAAAACAACAAACAATAACGTGATCAATATACACATGTGTAGATATTGAGATTTATATCTATCATGTATATGTTCGTTATTTATATGTATATTATTGCGTCAATTTAAAATTGTTTAATGAAAAATAAATTTGTAAAAAAATGTTTATAAAATACAAGCCTTAAAAAGGTGGAACACAGTGCACGAGGCTCCCGCACGATAACGGACTCTGTGAAGGTCGATGATGTACATAGTCTTTCTCTCTTATTGCAAAGAGGTTGTTTCCGGACTCAAATCTGAACGTCCATATCAGCATACGGGTGACCTAACCGTTGCGCCAAGGCCCCCCCCCTCTTTAAAATACAAGCCTTAACAACATAAAATATAAACATATACACGTGCACGGACGCGCACACATATATGTATGTATATGTATATGTATGTATATGATTAAGCTAAAATGATTTCCAACTGATTATAAACATCCATATTATATTAAACTTTTTCGAAGTATTTGTAAATACACACACAAACACACGAGCATGAACACGCACACGCACACAATTTGTTATTTTAAACAATCAAAATGTTATAAACTTTGTTATTTTTAACAATCAAAATATTATAAAATCCAAATTGCATGTATCAAATAAAACAAGATATCAACAATCTCAAAGTTTTAGATTAAAATTCCAAATATATACATTTAAATCATTAAATTGCCTAATATGTTAGAATATTATTAAAGTAATTTAAAAACATAGATTCGTTACAAAAAATGTTGTTTTATGCATATATAAATTTTGGTTTTAATTTGTCAAGTTAAAAAAATAATCAAATCATTCAACAAATTTTATACATTGTATTACTAATTCTAGATCAAGGTCTGGCAATGATACGTACATATAAAACTGATATTTTATATATATATATATATATATATATATATTAATAATATCAATATATATATACACATATCCACATCCAAGAAAACAAATTAAATTTAGAATATATTTTTCGGATCTAGCCCATAATGATACATTAATTTTAAAATCTCTCCTTAGATTCTTGAATCAACACCCAATCTTTGTAAGAGATGGATGATCAACATAGCCTTTATGTTTATTTGATGTTTTGATTTGTTTTGGAGTTATGTTTTTAAAAAATATACCAAAGCACTCAAAAAAAATTGGCCGGCTGTATTATACAATTTGGCTACATGTTCATCATTTTAAGGCAAAAAAACAGAGAACCATAGGATATAAGAAATATACTAAGGTAGAAATAAAGAATTATGAGATGCAAGAAACAGATTAAGTGTAAGAGAACCCTTTGACTCATTCAAGCATGCATTTTCCGTTACACTCGAGTAATATGGGATGAAAAATTACCTTCTGTTAAAAGGCTTCGTTTCACGGACTCTAAAGTCCATTCTGTCTAGATAAAAAACCAATTGACATTTCAAGTTAAGAATCCTAACACTGAAATTTTTGAACAAAATTTTTGATCTTGTTGCATACAAAGCAAGAAACATACATTTTTATATATTAATAAGCAAATAAATGGAAGAGATGATTAAATACCTCTTAATCAAGCCCAATCGCTCCCTCACACTCCAAGACAGTACCTCAACATACTCTGAGGAATCCCAAAATACAGCAATAGATCTTTATTGGATACATGATTCATGCTTACCAGTACCTAAATTGACTCTTCGCCATTGCAGTCTATTAAAATCCATCTCCTCGATGCAATCGGCACAGGTGTTGGTTGTTCAATTTCTAGTGTCAAGGTTGCTTATGGATAGACTAATAAATTGAAGGGCAGTGAAGTTGACAAAGAGCAGCAGTCTTACGTCGATTTCACAAATTGAATGGTTTTGAAGAGATCAGAAAACGAAGGAAACAAAGAACCATGGTGGACATAATTGGTGAAGTTGCTTTTTGTTCCATTTCTCTACTAAAATCTTTCAAATTGTATCTATATCAGACGTCCTTCCATCTCAATTACTTATAGACCTTCATTTGTTCCCAATATTAATTAATTTTCTTTTATCGGATGGGTAATAACATATTGAGAACACAAGAACATTGCTCTTGAACCTGAAAAGATAATCTGGAGTGTTATGCCAAGAACATAAGCTACGAATACTATAATACAACACACATGATACAATTATGTCTGTAAAAACCACATACATAGTTCCAACAATTGCAAAACAAATCCATCTACCGACAATAATTTCCACCTCACTATGGAACTACACAAACAGAAATATACAAGTTAACCGCAACAAGGAACTCCCATATCAATTAGAGCATCTAGCAATAGTCTAACTAACCAAAATAAGTGTAGCATGAAGTCATACTCTTAACAACAGTACAAGTAGAATCTAAGAACATAAGCCAAGATCATAGGACATTGGCCTAGATGATCTTAACCAAATTAGTATTCTAAATCAAATTTTAATAAGAAAAACATATCCAATGGTAAGTAACTAAATTGATGAGAAACAGTTGCCTGAATTTAATTCCGATGGCCTCTTTTATTTCGGCGAGGTAAAACCATGTAGAACTTGGAGATGTCGGAAAATATGCCGCGTAGTTTTGTTCTGTAGGAAAGAGTCGGTCCAAGGGAACCCAAATTAGCAGTCGCAGTATCCTAAAAATTTAAATGAGATCCATTAAATCTTACTATATATAATAGCGAATGTGATGTTATGGCACATTGATTGGGACATCTTCCAAACCAAAAGTGGAAGCCTTTTATTTTCTTCGCCCCTCTTAACCATATGTTTCTTTTTCTTTTAAAATTGTCAAGTGAGATCCATTAAATCTTACTATATATAATAGCCAATGTGATGTTATGGCACATCGATTGGGACATCTTCCAAACCAAAAGTGGAAGCCTTTTATTTTCTTCGCCACTCTTAACCATATGTTTCTTTTTCTTTTAAAATTCTCAAGTGATATAAATACACAAAGAGCAAATCTAACAACATTCGCCGCGGAGTGACCGTTAGAAATACTTGAGCAGCTATTGGATAACTGAATAATAGTGGGACACATGATGTTTTTTATTCAAAATTATGAAGCATGCTGATGAATTAGAGCGGCTCTCAAGCGACTGACGCTAACAATCTCGATAAACATATAATGCAAGTTCATTTTGTGTTATTTAAAATTCTTACATAAAATTATCACCTCAAAGTTTATTGTATATGTTTCTATAATCTTCAATTAACAAGTTTACGAAATTGGTTACTGTTTGCTTAAAATTTGAGCAAACATGTAACAACCCATAATTTTACGCTTACTAATTAATAATAATTAGCCGTTTAATTGGATTTAAACGAACTAATGACTTAAAAGAAGAATTTTTAAATATGAATCAGTTCGGACATGAGACCTATTCCATTGCATTCGTAACGTCGTTTATATTTGAAAACATTTGTTAAAATCGAATATGATTACTAAATGGGAAGAAAAGAGAAATGGGGACAAAATGGTCATTTGGGAAAGAGCCCGGTCCATTTCGCAGCAGATGGAATGAATAGATTTCAAAAAAAAAATCTGGATCATAGTGAGCCTATAAAGTCTAGTAGGCTTCAATATATCCAATGTGGTTATTTATAATAAAATCAAATTTTATTAATATTGTCTTATTCTTCTTAATTATATCTATGTTAATTAAATATGAAATTTGAATGGGTACAAATACATCAAATTTAGTTGTCAAACATATTCATATTGTAAAACGGTGCGAAACATGTGAAACATACCGTGAATGAACTGTTTGGTGTTTAATGATGGATAATTAGATCTGGATATAATCACGTCGGAAAAAAATAAAGGGGAATCATCGATTGAGTCTACCTTTCCTCTTTTGCAAGCATTCAATTGATATCACATCCAATTAATTTACAAGGGATGATATATTACTACATTTTTAAAATGAAAAAAACAACAAACAATAACGTGGTCAATATATACATGTGTAGATATTGAAATTTATATCTATCATGTATATATTTGTTATTTAAATGTATATTATTGCCTCAACTTAAAATTGTTTAAAGCAAAATAAATTTATAAAAAATGTTTCTAAAATACAAGCCTTAAAAAGGTGGAACACAATGCACGAGGCTCACGTACGATAAAGGACTCTGTGAAGGTCGATAATGTACGTAGTCTTTCCCTCGCATTGTGAAGAGACTGTTTTCGAACTCAAAACAGGAAGTCCAAATCACCATGCGGGTGACCTCTCCACCTCTTTAAAATACAAGCCTTAACAACATTAAATATAAGTATTTACACACGCACATGCATATATATATATATATATATATATATATATATGATTAAGCTAAAATGATTTCCAACTGATTACAAACATTCATATTATATTGAACTTCTCTGAAATATTTGTAAATACACACACACACAAACACACAAGCATGAACATGCAAGCGCATGCACACACAAAATTTGTTATTTTAAACAATCAAAATTGCATGCATCAAATAAAACAAGACATCAACAATCTCTACGTTTTAGATTAAAAATCCAAACATAAACATTTAAATCATTAAATTGTATAATATGTTTAGAATATTATTACAGGTAATTTAAAAACATAGATTCGTTACAAAAAAATGTTGTTTTATGCATATATAAATTTTGGTTTTAATTTGTCTCATTCAACAAGTCGTATGAATTGTGTTACCAATTCAAGATCAAGGTGGGGCAATGACATGTACATATAAAATTAATATATATAATATATATATTAATAATATTAATGCAGGCATATTATATATATTTATTTATTTATGATATCAATATATATATATATATATATATATATCCACATCTAAGAAAACAAATTACATTTCGAATATATTTTTTAGATCTAGCCCATAATTATACTTTAATTTTAAAATCTCTTATAACGATCCTGACTCGACATTCGAAAATCGACACCGAATACGATACTCGTATTCAAATGCCGCATATCCAAACGTCGAATCTGGTTCGCCGAAGCTTATATTTATATTATATACATTACATCTTAATGATTTTAAATGCTACTTATTTTTACAAACATTTATTTTAAATTTAAATTCAAATTTCAATTTTAAACTTGAAATATAAACATTTATGCCCATTAATGTGTTCACACATATCTTGAAAATTTTAAATTAAATTTCAATATGTATTCAACCTTACTCATATATGTATCTCTTTATTCATTTGTATATATGTATATACATATGCAATGTTAAAAGAATTGTTTTTAACCAATATTTATCGGACGTCCCGATTCTTGAATCAACACCGAATATTTGTAAGAGATGGATGATCCACATAGCTTTTATGTTTATTTGATGTTTTGATATGTTTTGGAGTTATGTTTTTTTTAAATATACCAAGGCACTCAAAAAAAAACATGGTCGACTGTATTATACAATTTGGCTACATGAGAATCATAGGATATAAGAAATATACTAAGGTAGAAATAAAGAATTATGAGATGCAAGAAAAGGATTAAGTGTAAGAGAACCCCTTGACCCATTCAACCATGCATTTTCCATTACACTCGAGTAATATGGGATGAAAAATTACCTTCTGTTAAAAAGCTTCGTTTCACGGACTCTAAAGTCCTTTCTGTCTATATGAAAATCCAATTGACATTTCAAGTTAAGAATCCTAACACTGAAATTTTTGAACAAATTTTTTGATCTAGTTGGCATACAAAGCAAGAAACATACATTTTTATATATTAATAAGCAAATAAATGGAAGAGTTTTTAAATACCTCTTAATCAAGCCCAACCACTCCCTCACACTCCAAGACAGTACCTCAACATACTCTGAGGAATCCCAAAATAGAGCAACGGATCTTTATTGGAGACATGATTCATGCTTACCAGTACCTAAATTGACTCTTTGCCATTGCAGTCTATTAACATCTATCTCCTCGATGCAATCGGCACAGGTGTTGGTTGTCCAATTTCTAGTGTCAGGGTTGCTTATGGATAGACTAATAAATTGGAGAGCAGTGAAGTTGACAAAGAGCAGCAGTCTTACGTCGATTTCAGAAATTGAATGGTTTTGAAGAGATTATAAAACGAAGGAAACAAAGAACCATGGTGGACATAATTGGTGAAGTTGCTTTTTGTTCCATTTCTCTATTAAAATCTTTCAAATTATCCATATCAGACGTCCTTCCATCTCAATACTCATAAACCTTCATTCGTTCCCAATATTAATTAATTTTCTTTTATCGGACGTGTAATAATATATTGAGAACACAAGAACATTGCTCTTGAACCTGAAAAGATAATCTAGAGTGTTATGCCAAGAACATAAGCTAAGAATACTATAGCACAACACACATGATACAAATATGTCTGTAAAAACCACATACATAGTTCCATCAATTGCAAAACAAATCCATCTACTGACAATAAATTTTCCACCTCACTATGGAACTACACAAACAGAAATATACAAGATAACTGCAACAAGAGACTCCCATATCAATTAGAGCATCTAGCAATAGTCTAGCTAACCAAAATAAGTATAGCATGAAGTCATACTCTTAACAACAGTACAAGTAGAATCTAAGAACATAAGCCAAGATCATAGGATGTTGGCCTAGATGATCTTAACCAAGTCAGTATTCTAAACCAAATTTAAAAATTAACTTAAATTGCCGGTTTCTTCCTATGATGAATTATCTTTAAAAATTTATAAAGAGAGAACGAGTTGTTATCACAAAAAATAGAAAGGTTCAGCTAATATATATTAATCTGCACATTATCCTCTTCTTTTACATGAGAGGAAAACATATAAAAAATAGGTATATTTTTCATAGAAAAATCTTAATTTATATATATAACATGTATATATGATTATTGTTTTCAAAATTGTAAATCCCATTGATTCTTCAATAAAATAAAATTTCCTTTAAGTATGATTATGTTATTTTGACAATATCATAAATAGAGAATGAATGCATAAAAGTTAAGTATCATTTAACGATTGAAGATTAATGAGATCCAAATAACTACAACAAGGCAAATATCATTTAATGATAGAAGATTAATGAACCTACAAGTATATGTATTTATGTAGCAATAAAGCATCGCCTTAAAGACGAACTATTATGAACAATACAAAATCAAAAGGGATTCCAAAATTAAACTCGAAACATATAGATTTCACAATTTGAGAAAATGATGACGGAACATAAAAATTGAACTACACAAAATCTTGAAAGATATCATCCATAAGACAACCCTGCTATTGAAATAAAAATCTAGAATATAAAAAGGTGCATCCAGAAATCAAATTCAAGGCCTCCCATGCATAAAGCAAAAATCATATCACTAAAACCAAATTGTCCTTGGTAAATCATTGAACCTGAAAGTATATGTATATGTAGCAACAAGGCATCACCTTGAAAACAAGATCTTATAGTACAAGATAAGTAGGGAATTCTGAGAATCAAACTTGGGACCTCTCGCACCCAAAGGGCTGATCTGTAACTACGGGTCTTGCGACAACACATAACACAAAAGTCAATTTATGTGGAAGCCTGAAAAAGAATACCATCTTTCATACAAGCCTACTTTTGACATATAATCTTACAAAATAGAAAGGCTCCAAAGGGGGAATCATTCCACAGGAGCAAATGCCCATGACGAAAGGTTGATCTCTATGTACACATCATGTGGCAATATGTAGCATAAAAATCAAACCATGCGAATGTTGGAAAATATCGTCTTCAAAACAAACCTACTTATGAAACAAAATTTTATAAAATAGAAAGGGGCATTCCGAGAATCGAACTCGGGACCTCTCGCAAAATTAACTTAAATTGCCGGTTTCTTCCTATGATGAATTTTCTTTAAAATTTTATAAAGAGAGAACGAGTTGTTATCACAAAAAATAGAAAGGTTCAGCTAATATATATTAATCTGCACATTATCCTCTTCTTTTACATGAGAGGAAAACATATAAAAAATAGGTATATTTTTCATAGAAAAATCTTAATTTATATATATAACATGTATATATGATTATTGTTTTCAAAATTGTAAATCCCATTGATTCTTCAATAAAATAAAATTTCCTTTAAGTATGATTATGTTATTTTGACAATATCATAAATAGAGAATGCATGCATAAAAGTTAAGTATCATTTAACGATTGAAGATTAATGAGATCCAAATAACTACAACAAGGCAAATATCATTTAATGATAGAAGATTAATGAACCTACAAGTATATGTATTTATGTAGCAATAAAGCATCGCCTTAAAGACGAACTATTATGAACAATACAAAATCAAAGGGATTCCAAAATTAAACTCGAAACATATAGATTTCACAATTTGAGAAAATGATGACGGAACACAAAAATTGAACTACACAAAATCTTGAAAGATATCATCCATAAGACAACCCTGCTATTGAAATAAAAATCTAGAATATAAAAAGGTGCATCCAGAAATCAAATTCAAGGCCTCCCATGCATAAAGCAAAAATCATATCACTAAAACCAAATTGTCCTTGGTAAATCATTGAACCTGAAAGTATATGTATATGTAGCAACAAGGCATCACCTTGAAAACAAGATCTTATAGTACAAGATAAGTAGGGAATTCTGAGAATCAAACTTGGGACCTCTCGCACCCAAAGGGCTGATCTGTAACTACGGGTCTTGCGACAACACATAACATAAAAGTCAATTTATGTGGAAGCCTGAAAAAGAATACCATCTTTCATACAAGCCTACTTTTGACATATAATCTTACAAAATAGAAAGGCTCCAAAGGGGGAATCATTCCACAAGAGCAAATGCCCATGACGAAAGGTTGATCTCTATGTACACATCATGTTGCAATATGTAGCATAAAAATCAAACCATGCGAATGTTGGAAAATATCGTCTTCAAAACAAACCTACTTATGAAATAAAATTTTATAAAATAGAAAGGGGCATTCCGAGAATCGAACTCGGGACCTCTCGCAAAATTAACTTAAATTGCCGGTTTCTTCCTATGATGAATTTTCTTTAAAATTTTATAAAGAGAGAACGAGTTGTTATCACAAAAAATAGAAAGGTTAATCTGCACATTATCCTCTTCTTTTACATGAGAGGAAAACATATAAAAAATAGGTATATTTTTCATAGAAAAATCTTAATTTATATATATAACATGTATATATGATTATTGTTTTCAAAATTGTAAATCCCATTGATTCTTCAATAAAATAAAATTTCCTTTAAGTATGATTATGTTATTTTGACAATATCATAAATAGAGAATGCATGCATAAAAGTTAAGTATCATTTAACGATTGAAGATTAATGAGATCCAAATAACTACAACAAGGCAAATATCATTTAATGATAGAAGATTAATGAACCTACAAGTATATGTATTTATGTAGCAATAAAGCATCGCCTTAAAGACGAACTATTATGAACAATACAAAATCAAAAGGGATTCCAAAATTAAAATCGAAACATATAGATTTCACAATTTGAGAAAATGATGACGGAACATAAAAATTGAACTACACAAAATCTTGAAAGATATCATCCATAAGACAACCCCGCTATTGAAATAAAAATCTAGAATATAAAAAGGTGCATCCAGAAATCAAATTCAAGGCCTCCCATGCATAAAGCAAAAATCATATCACTAAAACCAAATTGTCCTTGGTAAATCATTGAACCTGAAAGTATATGTATATGTAGCAACAAGGCATCACCTTGAAAACAAGATCTTATAGTACAAGATAAGTAGGGAATTCTGAGAATCAAACTTGGGACCTCTCGCACCCAAAGGGCTGATCTGTAACTACGGGTCTTGCGACAACACATAACATAAAAGTCAATTTATGTGGAAGCCTGAAAAAGAATACCATCTTTCAAACAAGCCTACTTTTGACATATAATCTTACAAAATAGAAAGGCTCCAAAGGGGGAATCATTCCACAGGAGCAAATGCCCATGACGAAAGGTTGATCTCTATGTACAAATCATGTGGCAATATGTAGCATAAAAATCAAACCATGCGAATGTTGGAAAATATCGTCTTCAAAACAAACCTACTTATGAAATAAAATTTTATAAAATAGAAAGGGGCATTCCGAGAATCGAACTCGGGACCTCTCGCAAAATTAACTTAAATTGTCGGTTTCTTCCTATGATGAATTATCTTTAAAATTTTATAAAGAGAGAACGAGTTGTTATCACAAAAAATAGAAAGGTTAATCTGCACATTATCCTCTTCTTTTACATGAGAGGAAAACAAATAAAAAATAGGTATATTTTTCATAGAAAAATCTTAATTTATATATATAACATGTATATATGATTATTGTTTTCAAAATTGTAAATCCCATTGATTCTTCAATAAAATAAAATTTCCTTTAAGTATGATTATGTTATTTTGACAATATCATAAATAGAGAATGCATGCATAAAAGTTAAGTATCATTTAACGATTGAAGATTAATGAGATCCAAATAACTACAACAAGGCAAATATCATTTAATGATAGAAGATTAATGAACCTACAAGTATATGTATTTATGTAGCAATAAAGCATCGCCTTAAAGACGACCTATTATGAACAATACAAAATCAAAAGGGATTCCAAAATTAAAATCGAAACATATAGATTTCACAATTTGAGAAAATGATGACGGAACATAAAAATTGAACTACACAAAATCTTGAAAGATATCATCCATAAGACAACCCCGCTATTGAAATAAAAATCTAGAATATAAAAAGGTGCATCCAGAAATCAAATTCAAGGCCTCCCATGCATAAAGCAAAAATCATATCACTAAAACCAAATTGTCCTTGGTAAATCATTGAACCTGAAAGTATATGAACAAGGCATCACCTTGAAAACAAGATCTTATAGTACAAGATAAGTAGGGAATTCTGAGAATCAAACTTGGGACCTCTCGCACCCAAAGGGTTGATCTGTAACTACGGGTCTTGCGACAACACATAACATAAAAGTCAATTTATGTGGAAGCCTGAAAAAGAATACCATCTTTCATACAAGCCTACTTTTGACATATAATCTTACAAAATAGAAAGGCTCCAAAGGGAGAATCATTCCACAGGAGCAAATGCCCATGACGAAAGGTTGATCTCTATGTACACATCATGTGGCAATATGTAGCATAAAAATCAAACCATGCGATTGTTGGAAAATATCGTCTTCAAAACAAACCTACTTATGAAATAAAATTTTATAAAATAGAAAGGGGCATTCCGAGAATCGAACTCGGGACCTCTCGCAAAATTAACTTAAATTGCCGGTTTCTTCCTATGATGAATTATCTTTAAAATTTTATAAAGAGAGAACGAGTTGTTATCACAAAAAATAGAAAGGTTAATCTGCACATTATCCTCTTCTTTTACATGAGAGGAAAACATATAAAAAATAGGTATATTTTTCATAGAAAAATCTTAATTTATATATATAACATGTATATATGATTATTGTTTTCAAAATTGTAAATCCCATTGATTCTTCAATAAAATAAAATTTCCTTTAAGTATGATTATGTTATTTTGACAATATCATAAATTGAGAATGCATGCATAAAAGTTAAGTATCATTTAACGATTGAAGATTAATGAGATCCAAATAACTACAACAAGGCAAATATCATTTAATGATAGAAGATTAATGAACCTACAAGTATATGTATTTATGTAGCAATAAAGCATCGCCTTAAAGACGAACTATTATGAACAATACAAAATCGAAAGGGATTCCAAAATTAAACTCGAAACATATAGATTTCACAATTTGAGAAAATGATGACGGAACATAAAAATTGAACTACACAAAATCTTGAAAGATATCATCCATAAGACAACCCTGCTATTGAAATAAAAATCTAGAATATAAAAAGGTGCATCCAGAAATCAAATTCAAGGCCTCCCATGCATAAAGCAAAAATCATATCACTAAAACCAAATTGTCCTTGGTAAATCATTGAACCTGAAAGTATATGTATATGTAGCAACAAGGCATCACCTTGAAAACAAGATCTTATAGTACAAGATAAGTAGGGAATTCTGAGAATCAAACTTGGGACCTCTCGCACCCAAAGGGCTGATCTGTAACTACGGGTCTTGCGACAACACATAACACAAAAGTCAATTTATGTGGAAGCCTGAAAAAGAATACCATCTTTCATACAAGCCTACTTTTGACATATAATCTTACAAAATAGAAAGGCTCCAAAGGGGGAATCATTCCACAGGAGCAAATGCCCATGACGAAAGGTTGATCTCTATGTACACATCATGTGGCAATATGTAGCATAAAAATCAAACCATGCGAATGTTGGAAAATATCGTCTTCAAAACAAACCTACTTATGAAATAAAATTTTATAAAATAGAAAGGGGCATTCCGAGAATCGAACTCGGGACCTCTCGCACCCAAAGCGAGAATCATACCACTAGACCAAATGCCCTTGATGAAAGGGTTGATCTACAGGTATAACTTATACGGCAGTAAATAGCATTAGAGTTGACAGATTAGAATAAAAACTCGAATTAAAAGTCAAACTATGCAAAAGTATGCGAGGTAGCATTTATAAAACCATTTTGAAGTAGATATTTACAAAATGAAAAGGGTCATTTCATAAATTAAACCCGAAACCAAGAATCGTACAACTAGAACATATGTCTAGGCGAAAGGCTGAATTTGGAAGCACATGTAATTATATAACAATTTGATTATATCGTTTGTAGTACACAATATATGATTTGGCAATCATAGGAATGTCGGCAGTCAATGTAAAAAGACATGTGCTATGTAAAAGAATGGAAGATTTAATCTTGAAAACAAGCTTTTGTTTTAAATATGATATGATACAATAGACCGAAGATTTAATCTTGAAAACAAGCTTTTGTTTTAAATATGATATGATACAATAGACCTAGAGACCGTCATCTCTTCCACCCAAAGGAATAATGATGCTATTAGAGCAAATGCTCTTGATGGAATGACATATATTGATTAATCACTATACAGATCATTTTTTAAAAAAAAAAACAATAAATGCAATATACAATTAATTTGTCAAACCTGCACATGTCTTTGACCAGTTGAGTTAGGAACTAAAGCATGCAGCAATTTCGTTATGTTAAAAATTTATCTTTGAACAGTTAGGAACTATAGCACACAATAAGCTCCTTATGTTACTGATTTACTACTTTACATGATCTCAAAATGCCTTTGCTTCTTTCCCATGGATGGAAGAATTAAAATAGTTGAAAAGAATGAAGGAATTTTAAATCCTTCAACCCTAGAACAATAGGTTAGTCATGGACCTTTCATCGCAATTAATCCAAAATTTACTGTATAGCTCATGTACAATCAACAACAATATACAGAACATATTAAACACATACTAGATTTAGTATAACAAGAATGTTACCTTACCTAATGTTACCATTAATGAATTCAATAACTTAAAATCCATGATTAAGTCAAAAAATAGCACTTTATTCTCAATGTTTATCAGCTTATGCTTCCTGCAGCCCGCTTTTTTTCCCTGGTGACTATGCATATGATGAAAATGGTTTTCTAAAGGTGTGCCACTATCAGCACCCAGCTTTCTGCTACCAGCCACCATCCCCTTTTTTTCCTTTTCTTATAACTACGGTCAGTGGGCAACCGCCAAACCAAGCAGGGATGGTGGCCACCAGCACAAAGCTGGGCGCCGATAGCAGTACGCTTTTAAAATAGGTTAATTATACTTCATAGAACAATTTAATAAGTTTCCATTTCCAACCACTACATATTCAGATTTCTTATTATTTTTAGAACGTGTTGACAAATAAAATATCATATACAAGGTTTTGCGGTAAACCTAAAAATCTCATGAGCATTCCAAGTTAATATCACTAAGTACTCCAAAACCCTAAGTAAACAAAACCCTAGTTTCAAATACTCATAAAACCCTAACTTGAAATACTCCAAAGCTAAACTCCTAAGTTAGAAGTAATAAAAAATGAAATTCAATGGTAAGTAGCTAAACGGAGGAGAAAACAGTTACCTGGACTGAATTCAATGCCACTTTTTATTTGAGGTAAAACCATGGAGATGTTGGAAAATATGCAGCATGGAACCCAAACTAGCAGTCGCAGTATCCGAAAAATTTAATTGTGATCCATTAAATCTTTACTAGATATAGCTATGTAACGACATTTCACATGGATTGGGACATCTTCCAAACGGAAAGCGGAGTCCATTCTTAACGGCATGTTTCTTTGCCTTTTAAGATTCTCAAGTGAGTAAAAACTAACTAGTATAAGCCAGAGGAACCGACTTGATTAATTTAAATCTAAACAAAAGATGATGTGGAAAAAGATTGTTTACAAAATCAAGAGTTGAAATATTATATATTTATTGTACCATTTGTTTGCTTCATTTTTATTTTTTTCTTTTTGCAAATTAAGTTACCAGTAATGCTCTATAGTTTTATTGGTATATTGTAATACTAATCTTAAAAGGTTAATGTTTTACTATATTTATTACATGACAAAATTAAACAGATAACAATAAAGAATATATTTTATTTATTTAGAGCAATACTAAAGTACTGTCTGATAATACCAACAATACCAAATCCAAAATGTTTACATCTTGAGCTATTTAACAATTTTTCTTCAAAATAGAAAAGATTCTCCATGGTTGATTTTTTGAATATACAAGCTCATAAGTACAATCAACTAGTTAATAAAGTAGTCATCGCTACAAAACGAATGAAATCATCCAACTTTCCTTCGTTCAAATCTAATAGAAGGTTAGAGCAAAATGTTATGCTTTTGTCCATAAAATCAACAGACAACACAATAGCATTTAGCTAACTTCTATACCAATACTATTGTTAGTATATATGCAAATACAAAATATTGAAACAATTTGAAAGAGAGTAAATTTTCATCGAAAACAACATAATAAAATATTGTAAAATAAAGGCAAAACTTTTATTAGAATTAAATTCAATAAATTAGGTTTAGATGGACTATGTAGGCTTACATTAATCTATACTATTATATTATTACTGAGTTGCGTTTTAAAAGCGCAGAGGTCTCCTCGGTATTTTTTTGAAATGAACGGTCGTTTTTTTATTTTCTTGTTTTCGTATCTTTCTCATCTCCACGCAACTACTTCTCAATTCTCTCCACCCTAAACATAACCCATGGTCCAACATTTTCTTTCTCCTCCCATCCGCAAGCTCCCATGTTTCTCCATAGATCACCCAACCCCTATCCCCCCGTTACCCCATCTACACCAATTCTTTTACCTAAAGTTTGCCTATAATTTGCAAAGCACCAAACAAATTTGAGTTACCACAAATCCATCGTCGTTTCCCTTAACCTCCGCCAACGTCCTTGGTTTCACCTCACCACCACCCCCCCAACCCCCCCCCCCCCCTCTCTCTCCACGCATCAGCATCCACCTCATCCCTTACTCTCTCAAGTGCTTGGCTGATTTTCTGTGATGTGATTATAGTGAGGAGGCATTACATTCCCCCATCTATTTTGAAAAGATGCATTTTTTAGTCTTTTTTCTTGGATCTGATGTCCTTCGTAGTCTATTGCTAAATGCTTGCTATAAAAGGTTCGTATATTTCACAGCCTTCTGATTTACCTTGGAAAATACACAATATGATGTTGTTCATTTTTTTTCTTTTTCAGCGAAATTAATGAAAAATACACTCCCATAGTTTCTCATTGTAAGAATTTTTGGTGGCTTGCAATCACCACGATATGCAAGATTTGTGATAATTTTGAATAAACATAACGATAACTACGCTTTATTTCAAAAAAAAATTGATTGTTGTGTTTTGTGTTTGTTTTTTTCTTACTTGAGAAGTTTGTACATGTTTGAATCTAATGTTGTATATGCATTTTGAAGCAAGCCATGTGCAGAAATTTTTTTCCCACAGCCACTTTTACTTATCTTTTTGAGACAGTATATAAAATCATATTAAAAGTAAATAGATGTGAACATATTTCTTTTATAGTGAAATTGCATGTCCATTTAATCAGCTAAACAGATATTTAAGTATGATTTTGTTGGCATTCAATTTACTGTGATATCCATGCTGGACGAAAATAGTTGGATAAAAGCATTATCTAAGTTTTTCTTAGGTGATACACATACGTGTTCACCAAATTTAACCTTAGCATGCAATTAGTGTACTCAGACTAAAAATTACTGGAGTGCTCAACTCTAAATTGACAGATACTAAGAAAGTGGAACTTAGATTCGTACAATAAATTACCTATGTTTTAAGCAATAGATACATTTATATTTTGATACTATGAAAGTGGTATTCAGTCTCCAAGTTGAGATGTATGCGCCAAAAATTTCCTTCATACGTATATTTTTACATTTTATTTTGATATTTTCAAGGGTATTACATTCGAAAAATTATTGTCAATGACAAAATTTCTCAGCATTTTAGCCTCAAGGACAGACCTTCAGTATTTTAGCCTAAAGGACGACTTTCTTTAGGTACCGGTTTTTAGTTATTGATAGTAGTTTTTAGGTATCAGTTTGTAGTTATCGGTAGCAGTTTTTAGGTATCAGTTTTTAGTTTGGTAGCAGTTTTGAAAGAATGCTTGTCCTTATGAATAATTTTGAAAGAATGTTTGTCCTTATGAATAATTTCAGAAGAATGTTTGTCCTTATGGTTAAAATATTGAGGTCGTGTCTTTGAGGCTAAAAATATACAAATATTTGTCCTTTAAATTAATTACCCCTGTTACATTTCCTTTATTCAAAAATATTACATTTCCTTTATACATATTTTCTGTTCGAGTTCAATAATGGATTATTGAAATGCAGACTTTGCACTTTGTGATTATTTATCAGTCTTCACTTTTTCTAATATATTCTATGTATCTACTCATTTTTTTGGGGTTTGGCATGCAATGGCTAACATATTGATAATGTTGGGGAAAATCACCTCAAATGATTGGTCTAAGGGAATATAAAAAACTGAACGCGGCGGAAAAACAATGAATTGGATCGTGGTTGTAGTGACACGAAACAAACAGAGATAAACATCAAAACAAACAGTCATAGATCAATGCAATGCAGAAAAATAAATAACACCAGTATTTATAGTGGTTCCACTACCGCGAGGCAGTGTACGTCCACTTGAGGAGAGGAGATTTTATTAATCACTGAAAGATTAGAGTTACAAGGTTGATTCACTTTTAGAGGCTATACATAAGAAGAATTAGCAATGCAAAAAAAAAATTCTTCAGAGTTTCAGCTCTTTGGATGGCTGTCGTTATTGTTCAGAAGCCCCACTATTTATTTAAGGAGGGGTAGCTGCTACATAGTAGCCCTTAGGTTTGGTTCCGCAAATCTAGTCCAGCATGATTTGGTCCGGCAATCAATGCTCTAGGTCTGGACCGGCTAAGTTCACAACATGTAACAACCCGATATTTTCAACCATTCGCATCCGCACATGTCGGACTTGAATTGCTCAAAATACCGCATTGTAAATAAAATTTGGCAAATCTCAGAATATACAGTAAATACATAATCACATATCACAGACACAGAGTAAATAATAATGCAGCTGAAATAAAAGAGATAGTAGTTCATGAAGCTACTATATAAAAATAAGATACATCAGAGTTAAACAAGATACAACGGAAGAGTAACAAGATACATCAGGTACAAATCAGAATACATCACTAAAATCACTGGATATAGAAAGCAAAATAGATGGCTGCATCTTCAAGAAAAGCTCCAACTCCGAAGGTGAATCTTGAATGCTGGCTCACTCAATCTGACTCGAGCGTAACGCAAAACACAAAACGCTCGAGTCAGGACATAAATACTTATGAACTGTAAATCAACTCAAGTGAACAGTAACAAAAAATGCATCAGTAACTTAAAGAATGCTTGGGATCGCCCATCCTTTAAGGATCCGTTAAACTATTTACTATGTAGTAATATTGCGCTATTATAATAATATCTACAATAAAATAAACATACTTTTAAATAGCGTTCCGGGCTACCCATATCATCCTTCACACATAACAGTCCCAGTAGTCCATCCAATATCATGCCATCTCCACTCTGGGTGACTGTCAGAGGATACCAAACGGGCTACGGAAGAAAAACAAACTCGTAGTAAAGGCTTGGTATAGTAGGTGACACGGCACACAAGGCAATGCCAGGGTAGATATACCAATTACGCACACGGGCTGGTGGTAACGCAGCAGCCACATACGCCCACCTCGGAACACACTCCCATATCAAAATCGAAGGATGACCATCTAATCAATCACCAGTAAGAGTATAGTATCGAAGGAATGTGTCCGATCGGAGGAATGACCTCACTTGGCCCGAGATCGCTCCTGTTTTAGCCACCTTATTCCAACTCACGGGAGTTGGGTCCCTGTAATATACCTCAAGAACGTCGCCACCATCCTACTTCATTCTAGAATCTCCACCGCGTACACGGTTGTTAAAGTGGTTTTCGAAGTTGGCAGAGAGTATGACAACTTCCAATCCCGGTCTCTTTAACAACCAAACGTTATTATAACGCCGTGGTCATTTCAAAATAGTTCATACTTCAAAAGATCAAATCATTTCATTTCAAACTATATTTCTTTCAAAATAGTTTATACTTCGAAACCAAAACCATTTTTATTTCAAAACTATTTATTCAATCAAAAATAGTTTATACTTCGAAACCAAAATCATTTTTATTTCAAAACTATTTATTTAATCAAAATAGTTTATACTTCGAAACCAAAAACATTTCAAACATATATTCATTTCAAAATCATAATATTTTCAAAGTATAACTCTTTCGAAACCAAAAATACTTGAAACAATTACACTTTGAAAATCATAATATTTCAAAATCATACATTTGAAATCATGGGATATTCATTTAATTCTTTACATTTTACAATTCATTCAATTAATCCCAAAATTTCAATTTCCAACTTAATTCAATTCAAACCATCAGTTTCAATTAAATTTCCCAATAACCATTTCAAATCATATCAATTTCAAATATATATTTGATCCACAAATTAAACTATTTAATTTTTAATATATTTCAAAGCTTTAATATCCCGCATTTCAAAAACTAAATTTTATAATTTCATATATCTCAAATTTAGTTTCATTATTACTTAGTTTTGAAATATTCATTTCATAAATCCAATATTATTTAAATAAACTCAATTTACAATTAAACTAAATATCCTTTTATACCAATATAAACTTCAAATATTCATTTATCAAAAGTACATATCATTCCAATTCATATTCTTTATCAAAATAAAGATCAAATCATTTCCAAACCATTTCAATCATCAAATATCATATCTTTTCAAAACCTTATTATCAAATCATTATTTGAATTCAAATTCAAATACTCAAATTTAAATATCATTTTTAAATCAAATAAGTCATTCATTTGTTACTTCAAGTATCATTACAAAATACATTAAAAATTCCATTTAAAGATTCATTTATCTCGTTACATTTCATTCCATTTAACACATAACCAAGTAAACCCTATTTAAATTCAAATTCAAATTTAAATTCCTTAAAAATTCAAATTTAAATATTAAAATATATTCAAAACTTCTTAAATTTCACAACTAATCAATTTCCAAAAGTTAAATCATTTAACACTTTAAAATATAACTCAAACAATGTTAAAATCTATAACATTTCAAACACTGTCAAATTATAGCAACGACATCATTTATAAAGTGCTATCGTAGCTTATAGCTTCCAAAAATGGTTTAGTTCAAGAATAACGGCATTTATAAAATGTCGTAATAGATATTTAGTTATTTCGAACATTGTTAGATTCAAAACAACAGCATTTAAAAATGCTGTCAAAAGACTACAACATTTTGAAAATGCTATAAAATTCCAGATTTCATTTTAGCTTTTCAAAAATAATAGTAAAACTCCAAATTTTTATTATAACTTAAAAATCATATTTCTAGACTTCAAAATTTCACATTTAAAATCATTTTAACGTATGATTTAACACAACAAAATTTTTAGATCAATATTCAATTTAAAAACTCCATTCATTTATTAAGTCAAGATTCACTGTTTATTAACTTATAAATTTAATAAAACTTAAAATTTTACTTCAAATATAATTTCAAAACTTTAAATTTAATTTTCATTATTTATTTACATTTTAAAATAAAATTTAAAGTCTAAAATCTCAATTACTTCAAATTTACGTACTCAAATTCACAATTTCAAGACTTAATATTTAATTTTCTTAAAACCATAAAATATATATTATTAAATCAAAATTTCATACTTTTAAAAATACATATTTTAATAATAATCATTTAAAAATATACCACGGGGTCTGTATAAAATTTTCTAACCTAGGTCAAGTGATACGGATATATATCATTTCAATCCGCAGTTTACAAAGAAAACCTGGGTTCTATCGTTTCAAACCCGCAATCCCAAGTCAAATAAAATACAATAAAAATCGCTCAGGCCTATCATTTCAGCCCATAACGATTTTTTTTCCTATTCTAAAGTCCGTTCGGGTATGTATCATTTCAACCCACGGTGATTCTATTCTAACAGGGAACTTGCAGTGTGATCATATGCATAAACAATATAAACAATGTCAATGTCGCAATATATCAAATGTCAGGTGATAACTAACAGTTTTAACATGGTAATAACATTGCATAGCATATCATATGATCATCATTAACTTGCATAAACATTTTATATTACTATACACTTGCCATCAATTTACTATTTCATAAGTAAATATGTCAGAGTGAGAAAGACTCACCTTTTACGAAGCTAGAGACAAACAACACACATAAGAGCGATTCCAAAGGCACGACAAGCACGATTTGATTTGAATTGATGGAGACCCTTGTAAACAACACAAAATATAACATACATAAGCACAAATATAGATATCGACATACAAATATAATCAACAACTTTAGTTTGCAGAACAGTTGCAAAACAAGAGAGATGACCAAACCTTAGAAGCAAAAGACTTGCACATGACAACATAAGCTTGTCACATGATCAAATGGGCTTGATCTCACCATACTAGGCTCAGGCTAGGTGTCAACATGGCTCGGCCATGGCCTAGAGACAAGGCTTAGGGCATGAAAGTGGAAGGTAAAGGCAAAATAAATGGAAAGTAAAGGAGGCAAGGGGTTTGGGTCAATGAATGGAAGTTTTGGTGTACATAGGCTCGGCCTATGGTCCTATGGGCTCGGCCTGATGCATCTTCAGGTCAGGTCAAAGATGATGATGATGGCTATAGGTCATGGCAGCAAGTGGTGGTAGTGTTAGAGGTGGTGGCCAGGGCTAAACATGAAGGAAATGGGAATACAAGGCTCGGCTAGGCAATATTTGGAGTTTTAAGCAAAGTTTTGTGGAGATGGCTTCAATTGGATGGCATGGCTTGTCATGGTCAGAGAAGGAGGAGATGTTTGCTGCTGTAGATGATGAAGGAGATGCTGGAGCTGATGGTGGAGGTGATAGGCCAAGAATCATATGTGAAGTCAAGGCAAATTTAAGCAGAAAACAAGGAAAATTCAAGGAAGAAAGGTAGAAAAGAATAAAGAGAAGCCATTAGCTTGGAATTTTTTTTTCTAAAATGAGAAATAGCCGTGAGTTGAAGAGGATAAGAAGTATATTCACGTGAAATGCAATGGGAAATGTACGGCTATCAAGGAGAAAATGAAAAGCCAAGGAAATGAAGAGACTAACTATTGAAAAGTCACAAGAAATGAAGAGCCTTGTCTCTTTGAATTTCTAATTTCTTTTAATCAAAATAAATAAATAAATTTCAGCAAAGTAAAAAAAAAAACCTAAACAAAACAAAATAAAATAATTATTTGAAGGAAAAATAGAAAATAAATAGGAAAATAGCTTAATAATTTAAAAATAGGCTTTAAAAATATAAACCATATACAATTAACATTTTTAAAATTATAACAACACTTTAAAATGATTTAAAAATAAAATAAATACATAACATATCATATATAATATATACACACAAGATATGATAAACAAAAATATTATTTATAAAAATTAAATAAACAATTTTGTTAAATAAAAACAATGTACATACAATGTTGTAAAAAGCATAACTTTCACAATATAAATCGTATTTCAACGAAACGAAAAGCAGTATTCTTGAAATTTTATCTATTTTCATAATAAAAGATAAAATTTAAAATTTTCAAATATTTAAATTTAAATTTAAAAGTCAAAGTTTGACCAAACTGACCAAAATTCACATTTTCTGGAAATATTCAATTTATGCATGTTTGAAATTCTAATCCAAATCAAAATCAACATTTATATTTCAAATAACAAAATATATTCATTTTAATAAATAAAATAAAGTTTTTAAATTAGGAATTTAAATTAAAAAAATTAAAATATACAATTACAATAATCAGAAAATACAGGGTTGTTACACTCTCCCCCACTCAAAACTTTTCGTCCCGAAAAGGAATGAGGTACGGGAAAGCACAGAAAAGATAGAATGAAATAGTATTAAGACAAGATGACAAGAAGATTAAAATTATACCTAATAACTGTTGCTATAGGTAAGTTTAACAAGGTGGAGATGATCTTCCCAACATCCTCCAGAATCAAGAACACAAGCACGAAAAAGATCTTCTAGAATCTGATTCACCCTTTCCGCTCGACCGATGGTCTATGGATGGCAAGCAGTGCTCAGATTCAAAATGAGTACCAAAGATTATAGAAAAATTTCTAAACAGACTGGTATAAGCAATAGCCTTCACATTCTGTTGCAAGATAAGGGAAATAAGGATAACCAAAAGATAGTTTGAAAACAAAATAAGATCATAAGTTTGGAACCATGAAAATTTCAACTTAAATTGAAAATTAAATTTTTACATAAGTTAAATAAATCTTAACCATCTCTAGTTTCATTATCTTATCATCAAATTATCTTAAATAAACAATCTCTAAAGTCATGGATTTGAAAAAACACTTATATACTCATAATGTACTCAATAAAATAATTCCTCTTATTCCTAATTATAATTAAATTTATTCCTCTCAATATATTTTATCACCTATGTTAAATATACTTACACTTATTATAACTGCTTTAATTTATTCTTAGTTTCTTTAACATCATTTTATATTGTAAATTATTCCATTACCCTTTTTCTTTATTTACCACTGTTAATCTTTTTTATAACTCAAATTTAAGTGTATAACATGTATTATAACCACTTAAATTTCATTTATAAACTCTTTTTATATTGTATATTATCCAATTACATATTCAACTTTTAAAAAATTTGGTAAGTTATATTGGAATGAAATTGTGTATTACACAAATAAAACTTTCCAATTCAATCATTTCAAACTTGAATATTTATCGAATTTTGAAATTATACTTAAAATTATCCTTCACGATAAAATTTAGGAACTAAATTTCCAATAAATTCCAAACTATTTAGAGATAAATAAATGCTCATGTACTATATACATATATCCATTCAAATTTAAATCATATATCAGCATTGTTATAAATCCAGTCTTATTTTAGAAATTAAAATCAATTAAATTCCCCAAAACAAAACTGTAGCAAGACTATAGAACGGTCTCTTCACTTGAAACTTGAAAATGAATGTCGATGATGCTGCAGTCATCACCGAAGTTATTTTCCAGCGATAAAGAGAAGAGCACTAATTTTAAACTTTAAAATTCTTTGGAAACAATTTCTATTCGAAAATACATTAAATAGTGCATTCTTTAAAACCTTAAACACAAGGTTTGGAATCGTTGGAAATTAAATTCCCAAATTCTTGTTTAAATTCATTTTAAATTTCCAAATAAATTTATAACCATGTTTATAGTTCACTTATTTATAAATGAAACAAGAGATAATGATATAAAAATCAAATATTATTTCTTAACAACCAATTCAATAAAATCCAGAAAAATTTATAATATAGTTACAAAATTTATTTCATTACTAAATTTGAAAAATGTATTGTGTTAGTTTGCTCTGTTAAAGTGTTTTGGAAATCTTATCGATAACGTTGATCAGACGAATCGATCAGAAACCCAAATCAACATCAACAATCAAACAACACAATATATAAAACATTTTAAATATTAGTTTACAAATACACTTCAAGAATGATTTGAAGATAAGTTGGAAACAAAGATGCGATAATTAAATAACAGAATAGAAAGATGGATAAGCTTATATAAATCGCGGTCAACCTTAACCGGGTCAACCGTGACTTAAAGAATAAGACCGATGTGGATTTCTTGGGTAAATCGACATTCGATCTCAAGATGTAGAGTTCGAAATTATAAGAGATACTAGCATCTAAACCGAGGATATAGAATCTTTGGTGAATCGATGTTGTTGTAAAGGAGTTTTCCCCCTTTACAAATAAATTTGAGGTTGGGGAGACCGCCGACTCATTATGAAGATCTTTTGAAGTGGAGTTATGGGATACTCCAGAAACAAAAGAAGATAAATAGTAAGGGACACGAATGAATTTTGGAACCACAGGGAATGTTCCAAAATTCAAAGTAATCGAGTCAAAAAGAAAGAGGTTTAAACTCGAATGAAAGTGATTCTGTAAATACATTTACCCTATATACCGAGTTTTACCTAGAGCTACCAAAGCTCTGATACCAACTGTAACAACCCGATATTTTCAACCATTCGCATCCGCACATGTCGGACTTGAATTGCTCAAAATACCGCATTGTAAATAAAATTTGGCAAATCTCAGAATATACAGTAAATACATAATCACAGATCACAGACACAGAGTAAATAATAATGCAGCGGAAATAAAAGAGATAGTAGTTCATGAAGCTACTATATAAAAATAAGATACATCAGAGTTAAACAAGATACAATGGAAGAGTAACAAGATACATCAGGTACAAATCAGAATACATCACTAAAATCAGTGGATATAGAAAGCAAAATAGATGGCTGCATCTTCAAGAAAAGATCAAACTCCGAAGGTGAATTTTGAATGCTGGCTCACTCAATCTGACTCGAGCGTAAAGCAAAACACAAAAAAATCGAGTCAGGACATAAATACTTATGAACTGTAAATCAACTCAAGTGAACAGTAACAAAAAATGCATCAGTAACTTAAAGAATGTTTGGGATCGCCCATCCTTTAAGGATCCATTAAACTATTTACTATGTAGTAATATTGCACTATTATAATAATATCTACAGCAAAATAAACATACTTTTAAATAGCGTTCTGGGCTACCCATATCACCCTTCGCACAAAATAGTCCCAGTAGTCCATCCAATATCATGCCATCTCCACTCCGGGTGACTGTCAAAGGATACCACACGGGCTACGGGAGAAAAACAAACTCATAGTAAAGGCTCGGTATGGTAGGTGACACGGCACACAAGGCAATGCCAGGGTAGATATACCAATTACGCACACGGGCTGGTGGTAACACAGCAGCCACATATGCCCACCTCGGAACACACTCCCATATCAAAATCGAAGGATGGCCATCTAATCAATCACTAGTAAGAGTATAGTATCGAAGGAATGTGTCCGATCGGAGGAATGACCTCACTTGGCCCGAGATCGCTCCTGTTTTAGCCACCTTATTCCAACTCACGGGAGTTGGGTCCATGTAATATACCTCAAGAACGTCGCGACCATCGTACTTCATTCTGTAATCTCCACCGCGTACACGGATGTTAAAGTGGTTTTCGAAGTTGGCAGAGAGTATGACAACTTCCGATCCCGGTCTCTTTAACAACCAAACGTTATTATAACGCCGTGGTCATTTCAAAATAGTTCATACTTCAAAAGATCAAATCATTTCATTTCAAACTATATTTCTTTCAAAATAGTTTATACTTCGAAACCAAAACCATTTTTATTTCAAAACTATTTATTCAATCAAAATAGTTTATACTTCGAAACCAAAATCATTTTTATTTCAAAACTATTTATTCAATCAAAATAGCTTATACTTCGAAACCAAAAACATTTCAAACATATATTCATTTCAAAATCATAATATTTTCAAAGTATAAATCTTTCGAAACCAAAAATACTTGAAACAATTACACTTTGAAAATCATAATATTTCAAAATCATACATTTGAAATCATGGGATATTCATTTAATTCTTTACATTTTACAATTCATTCAATTAATCCCAAAATTTCAATTTCCAACTTAATTCAATTCAAACCATCAGTTTCAATTAAATTTCCCAATAACCATTTCAAATCATATCAATTTCAAATATATATTTGATCCACAAATTAAACTATTTAATTTTTAATATATTTCAAAGCTTTAATATCCCGCATTTCAAAAACTAAATTTTATAATTTCATATATCTCAAATTTAGTTTCATTATTACTTAGTTTTGAAATATTCATTTCATAAATCCAATATTATTTAAATAAACTCAATTTACAATTAAACTAAATATCCTTTTATACCAATATAAACTTCAAATATTCATTTATCAAAAGTACATATCATTCCAATTCATATTCTTTATCAAAATAAAGATCAAATCATTTCCAAACCATTTCAATCATCAAATATCATATCTTTTCAAAACCTTATTATCAAATCATTATTTGAATTCAAATTCAAATACTCAAATTCAAATATCATTTTTAAATCAAATAAGTCATTCATTTGTTACTTCAAGTATCATTACAAAATACATTAAAAATTCCATTCAAAGATTCATTTATCTCATTACATTTCATTCCATTTAACACATAACCAAGTAAACCCTATTTAAATTCAAATTTAAATTCCTTAAAAATTCAAATTTAAATATTAAAATATATTCAAAACTTCTTAAATTTCACAACTAATCAATTTCCAAAAGTTAAATCATTTAACACTTTAAAATATAACTCAAACAGTGTTAAAATCTATAACATTTCAAACACTGTCAAATTATAGCAACGACGGCATTTATAAAGTGCTATCGTAGCTTATAGCTTCCAAAAATGGTTTAGTTCAAGAATAACGGCATTTATAAAATGTCGTAATAGATATTTAGTTATTTCGAACATTGTTAGATTCAAAACAACAACATTTAAAAATGCTGTCAAAAGACTACAACATTTTGAAAATGCTATAAAATTCCAGATTTCATTTTAGCTTTTCAAAAATAATAATAAAATTCCAAAATTTTATTATAACTTAAAAATCATATTTCTAGACTTCAAAATTTCACATTTAAAATCATTTTAACGTATGATTTAACACAACAAAATTTTTAGATCAATATTCAATTTAAAAACTCCATTCATTTATTAAGTCAAGATTCACTTTTTATTAACTTATAAATTTAATAAAACTTAAAATTTTACTTCAAATATAATTTCAAAACTTTAAATTTAATTTCCATTATTTATTTACATTTTAAAATAAAATTTAAAGTCTAAAATCTCAATTACTTCAAATTTACGTACTCAAATTCACAATTTCAAGACTTAATATTTAATTTTCTTAAAACCATAAAATATATATTTTTAAATCAAAATTTCATACTTTTAAAAATACATATTTTAATAATAATCATTTAAAAATATACCATGGGGTCTGTATAAAATTTTCTAACCTAGATCAAGTGATACAGATATATATCATTTCAATCCGCAGTTTACAAAGAAAACCCGGGTTCTATCGTTTCAAACCCGCAATCCCAAGTCAAATAAAATACAATAAAAATCGCTCAGGCCTATCATTTCAGCCCATAATGATTTTTTTTCCTATTCTAAAGTCCGTTCGGGTATGTATCATTTCAACCCACAGTGATTCTATTCTAACAGGGAACTTGCAGTGTGATCATATGCATAAACGATATAAACAATGTCAATGTCGCAATATATCAAATGTCAGGTGATAACTAACAGTTTTAACATGGTAATAACATGGCATAGCATATCATATGATCATCATTAACTTGCATAAACATTTTATATTACTATACACTTGCCATCAATTTACTATTTCATAAGTAAATATGTCAGAGTGAGAAAGACTCACCTTTTACGAAGCTAGAAACAAATAACACACAAGAGCGATTCCAAAGGCACGACAAGCACGATTTGATTTGAATTGATGGAGACCCTTGTAAACAACACAAAATATAACATACATAAGCATAAATATAGATATCGACATACAAATATAATCAACAACTTTAGTTTGCAGAACAGTTGCAAAACAAGAGAGATGACCAAACCTTAGAAGCAAAAGACTTGCACACGACAACATAAGCTTGTCACATGATCAAATGGGCTTGATATCACCACACTAGGCTCAGGCTAGGTGTCAACATGGCTCGTCCATGGCCTAGAGACAAGGCTTGGGGCATGAAAGTGGAAGGTAAAGGCAAAACAAATGGAAAGTAAAGGAGGCAAGGGGTTTGGGTTAAGGAATGGAAGTTTTGGTGTACATAGGCTCGGCCTATGGTCCTATGGGCTCGGCCTGATGCATCTTTAGGTCAGGTCAGAGATGATGATGATAGCTATAGGTCATGGCAGCAAGTGGTGGTGGTGTTAGAGGTGGTGGCCTGGGCTAAACATGAAGGAAACGGGAATACAAGGCTCGGCTAGGCAATATTTGGAGTTTTAAGCAAAGTTTTATGGAGATGGCTTCAATTGGATGGCATGGCTTGTCATGGTCAGAGGAGGAGGAGATGTTTGCTGCTGTAGATGATGGAGGAGATGCTGGAGCTAATGGTGGAGGTGATAGGCCAAGAATCATATGTGAAGTCAAGGCAAATTTAAGCAGAAAACAAGGAAAATTCAAGGAAGAAAGGTAGAAAAGAATAAAGAGAAGCCATTAACTTGGAAATTTTTTTATCAAATGAGAAATAGCCGTGAGTTGAAGAGGATAAGAAATATATTCATGTGAAATGCAATGGGAAATGTACGGCTATCAAGGAGAAAATGAAAAGCCAAGGAAATGAAGAGACTAGCTATTGAAAAGTCACAAGAAATGAAGAGCCTTGTCTCTTTGAATTTCTATTTTCTTTTAATCAAAATAAATAAATAAATTTCAGCAAAGTAAAAAAAATCTGAACAAAATAAAATAAAATAATTATTTGAAGGAAAAATAGAAAATAAATAGGAAAATAGCTTAATAATTTAAAACTAGGCTTTAAAAATATAAACCATATACAATTAACATTTTTAAAATTATAACAACACTTTAAAATGATTTAAAAATAAAATAAATGCATAACATATCATATAAAATATATATACACAAGATATGATAAACAAAAATATTATTTATAAAAATTAAATAAACAATTTTGTGAAATAAAAACAATGTACATACAATATTGTAAAAAGCATAACTTTCACAATATAAATTGTATTTCAACGAAACGAAAAGTAGTATTCTTGAAATTTTATCTATTTTCATAATAAAAGATAAAATTTAAAATTTTCAAATATTTAAATTTAAAAGTCAAAGTTTGACCACGCTGACCAAAATTCACATTTTTTGGAGATATTCAATTTATGCATGTTTGAAATTCTAATCCAAATCAAAATCAACATTTATATTTCAAATAACAAAATATATTCATTTTAATAAATAAAATAAAGTTTTTAAATTAGGAATTTAAATTAAAAAAAATTAAAATATATAATTACAATAATCAGAAAATACAGGGTTGTTACACAACACATCTCGTTCGTCATTAGTTCCCCGAACCAAAATTATGGATTGGCATCAACTTTGTTCAGCAGCAGCAATTCTGGTCTAATATGAGCACACTTCATTTGGACCGGCATAGGTTGGTATGACATAGCATGGTTCGACATTACTACTTCAGTTTGGACCGGCATGCTTCACCAAGTCACTGAGCATTCCACCAAACGAGACAATTCTTCTTTCCCAAACAAAATCAGCTACTCCAACTTCACCGAATGAGATTACGTTTGGCCTTCATAGCCTCAACGTCGAGCCATAAATCACCGGACGAGATTTCTTGTCTGGCTTCCTCATCACCGAACGAACTTCTTCTCTTCACTAAAATCACTCACCTCCACCGTACCAAACTTCTAGTTTGGCCTTCCTCAATCACCGAACCACATTTTCTTCCTTCATGTCGTGACATTGCATAAGGTTAGGGCTTTGGTGCTTCGTCTTCCTTCATGCTCTACAAGTATTGCCAATGGCATCATCTTCTCCAAATTTGGAATCAGGTATCAAAACTAACAATCTCCACCTTGATACTAGATTTCCAAACAAGCCTTCTAACTACATCTATACCTTTATGCTCCAAGCAATGGATACTTACCCAATGAGCTTCGGCAATGCCATCACCCGTTACACTTTTTCAACGAACTCCGACAAGGCCATCGCTCGTCAACAAAGTGTTTGAAGTATCCAGTCCGTATAGAACCAATCGGTCTCCACCATGACAGCAAACATTTCCATGAACTGACTCAACTCTCCCCCCATGCCACCCTGTGGCACCTACCACTTCATTAAGCGAGTCAGGTCCGAACAATGCTCGAACTTAGCAGTAGGCAATGACTTGGTATATATGTCTACTGCATTCTCCTTTATGTGGACTTTCTAAAGACGAACTAGCTTCTCTTCACCCATGAGACAAGGAATGACTCTCTCGCCTCAATATGCTTCGTCCTCGAGCTGAATGCCAGATTTTCAGCTAAGTGAATTGCACTCTGATTGTCACGGTACACATCCACTCCTTCATATACGAAGCCCAAATCACACAACAGTCTCCTCAAATAAAGTGCCTCCTTAGTTGCTTCAAGCGTAGCTATGAGCTCAGCCTCTGTAGTAGATAAAGCCACAATAGTTTGCAACCTCAATCTCCTACTGATCGGTGTCCCACCAATGGTAACACACATCGGGAGGTTGACTTTTTTTGATCTCTATCATCGGCATAGTCGGAATCAAAAAATCCAACCACACTGAAATATCTTCTTCTGCCGCCAAAGACAAGTCCATGGTTTGAAGTTCCTCTAAGGTATCTGAAGATACACTTCACTGCTTCCCAATGCGTCTTTTCTGGATTTTCCATGGACCTACTCACTAATCCAACAACCTGTGCAATGTCAGGCCTAGTGCAGACCATGGAATACATCAAGCTGCCAACTGCACTTGCATATGCGACCTTCATCATATAAGCCTTATCTTTTTCCGAGATTGGAGAGCCTTTACTAGAAAGCTATATGTGCAAGACATGAGTGTGCTGATTGCCTTTGCCCCTTCTATGCTAAAGTGAGCAAGCACCTTTCGAAAGTACTCCTTTTGAGTAAGGCTCAAAAGTCCTAGCTTTCTATCCCTTGGGATTTCCATACCCAAAATTTTCTTTGCTTCTCCAAGGTTTTTCATTTCGAATTTTGCTTTTAGCTTTCGCTTTAAACTATCAATTTCAGCCTTATCCTTGAAAGCAATCAACATATCATCCATGTACAATAGTAGGTACACACATCTACCATTCTTTAAATGCTTGAAGCACACATAAGCATCTTTGATGCTATGATCAAAACCAAGTGAAAGCATAAAAGAGTCAAGCCTCTTATATCATTGTCTAGGCGACTGCTTAAGTCCATATAATGACTTCTTCAATTTGCAAATCCAATTTTCCTTCCCATCTACAACAAATCATTCTGGTTGCTTCATGTAGATAGTCTCATCATGTCTCCATGCAAGAAACCGGTTTTCACGTCTGGTTGCTCCAGCTCCAAGTCATGAGCAGGAATGATAGCGAGCAAAATGCGAATGGACGTCTGCTTCAATACTGGAGAAATACGTAACAACCCGCAAACCCGTACCCCTTAAGTCAACACTATTTTCCAACACATCAACTCAAGGTGAACGGAAATACGAACCGTTAGGATAAAAGAAGAAGTAGATAGAAGAAGAGAAAACAAAACAACATCAGAATCTTACCATCGCAGCGGAATAAAATATAATAGATAATAACAGATCTTTCACAAAAGAGAACTATATCTGTTTTATACATGCGTCATCAGAATACATCATCAGAGTTCAACAGCATCAATAACATACAACTGGACAGTCATATAAACTTGTCCTCAAAACTAAATATACAGCGGAATAGTAATCAAGTACGGAAGTACGTATCACCATCCAGCTCGTCTTATGAGCTCCACAGCATCATACCTTGTATTCTATAATACTCGGTCTGACCCGAGCATTATAGTTAAATTCCAGCTACTAGCCACAGTCGTGAAACAAAACCGTAAAAGGCACGTAGAAAGAATGGATTTCCAACTAATGACTAGGCACCGGGGTACCACCTGTTACAGTACGTGGCCTAGATCACTGTAACGATCCTGGATTTTTACTAAGTTTAAATTATTAATTAATTTAATTTTTAAATAAAAATGGTGAAATTAATTGGTAATTAATATAAGATTTTAGTTAAATTATAAATTAACTGAGAATTAATTTGGATATTTGAAAATAAATATGTGTATAAAATAGGTTGAAATAGAATTTGAAATTGGGATTTATAAATAATGTAAGGATATTTGAACTTAAAATTATGAAATGGATTTTAAAAGTTGTGTAAATAATGAATGAATGAAAATAAGTATGTAAGTTAAAATAAATATTTAAATTAGAAATAGAAATAGATATATACAAGATAAATTAAAATATAAAGTGATTTAATTAGGAAAATTTAAACAACATATTGACTATAGAAATTCATTCATATTATAAAGTAATAAGACAATAATTTTTTTACATTTAACTACATTCAGACAAAATAGAATGCGTATGCAAGACAAAATAATTATGTACAAAACAAATAAAGTATACATATAAAAAGTGAAACAAGACAACATATATATATATATATATATATATATATATATATATATATATATATATATATATATATATATATGAAGATACTTGCAAAGGAAGACACTAAAATATATTCAAGCATGAATAAACAAAAATATAAATATGTATAAACAAAACAAATAACAATTAATATCTTAGCACACAAAATAGATTATCAGCCACTAAAGTAGATCCATCAGCCTCCAAACATTAAAAAAATCCGACTAGAAGAGAAAATAACTATGCTAGATAACAACTATATCACCCTGTACAAATAATCACCTGTACACTTCTTTTATATGCATCAACATCCTCATTTCAGTTCGTTCCTCCAAAGCTAAGAAATCTGAAGTAAACATCATCTAAAACTTAAACAAAAATTCAACTTAAACGACAATACAAATTCACACAAACCAGAGAAATCAAGAGATTTCAGCAAGCAAAGTTCAAAGCCTGTTTCAACATACAAACTCTATTCTTTCTTCTGAAACAAGGTGAGTAACATCAAAATTAAAATGGTTTAAATATATGGTTTTGTTGCATGCTTATCGTTTAAATTTAGTTTGTTTGTAAGTATATTTCTTTTAGCATACCTTTGTGTATATATATGGAAATATTGGAGAGCATTTCTGTGTTTCTCTTTGACTTTAGTTCCAGACCCAAATTCTTATCAAAATAAATTCTTTTCTCTTGATCTAATAACTATTAGCACTTAGAATATAAACAAAGATTGTTTATTTGATTATGAACTAAGTTTTAAAAATCTATTTAAGTTTAAACAACTCAGTATTGACTCTGGAAAACAAAGAACATAACAAAACTCTAAAATGGTTAAAATTTAAGATTCTTAATTTACAAATTCAGGTAGGCAACTTGAATTCGTATACTTAAACATGAATTTTAAAGCTAAAATCACAATTTTTAGAGCTAGGATTTAAGAGCAGTTTGGGTTTGTTCGAATTGGGCATTTCGAGTCGCCTCTGGTGATCTTGATGGTCAGAGGGGTCGAGCTTCCTCTTGGAGGTGGAGGAATGATCAGGGGTTATGGGAAAAATAGTGTGATGGTTGGTAGATGAACGTGGCGGCGGCGGCGGCGAGCATTTTAAGTTTTTTTGACCTAGTTTTGTCGTGGTTATGTTTCTGGCTTTGTTTGTCGTCTGTAAGCAATTGAGTTCAACGTGTTTTTAGAGATTGGTGGAGGGGTGGCAGTCGAAGCCATGGCCGGTGGTGATAGCTCTCAGGTGGTCGGTATCGGGAGTACGATGAAATTCCAGGTTTTAGTGGTGGTGGGTATTTTTGTTCCAGGTTTGGGTTTTAAAAACTCGATTTTTAATTCGAAAAGATGAAGGAGTTTTGACAATTCGGGATGGATGCGTGTATGGTCGTCGACTTGTTCGACGACGCAGCGTTGACCGGAGGTGGCGGCGGTGCCGTGTATGTGCACCATGCACGAGTTTATGGTAACCTGGGAATTTGATAGCTTGGGTGGTTTCAGGGTGCTTTGCGTGTTTAACTCGAGTTTTACTCGAAGCTCTTAAGTATTGGACTCGAAGTAATGTAGTATTGGCTCGGGTACAAATGATGGTACAGGATTAAAAAAAAACCGTTCTGTTGTTTTTTTTTTGAAATCTTAATTTCAAATTATAAATTAAAGTTTAAACTGAGTTTTGAATCATAGTTTAATCATGAATTCAGGTTATTTTAAAACGTAGTCGTGAATAAACAAAGTTTTGAAATGAAATTGTTTAATAACTTAAAAAGTTTTAAGCAATTAAGTGGATTTAAAAGATTTGAATTTAAAATGGATTTTGAAACCGTAAATGAAGAATTTAAAAAAGTTAAACTAAATTTGAAACCTAAACCTAAGTTTAAATTTGAAATTAAGATTTTGAAATAATATAAGTTTTATAAATTTAAATGTTTAAATAAGTTTAAAATGTTTAAGTATACTTTAATATGTAAACTTAAGGGGAATTTGATTTTAACTCTTTTAAATTCCTTTATAACAAAAGTGATACTTTGGCATGTGAAGTTAAAGTTTAAAAACAAAGGTTTTAAACTTTATCAAAGATAAATTGGTATTCATTTTAAATCTAAAAATTAAAATGAAATTAAAAGTAAATTTAGAAGTGGGTTGTTTTTAAATGTATTTGTGAGTTTTACTTTTAAGTAAACAAAGATTGAATGATTTGTAATTCATTAACTATTAAGTTAAGTAGAATGGATAATTAATGTTTTGTATTAATTAACATAGTAATTACAAGTTTGAACTTATTAATTAAAGTTAATTTAATTTAATTAAGGAATAATTAAATTGTATTTAAGAATTTATTAAGTTATAATCAACACTTAATTAATTAACTAATTAGGATTAATTAATGAGTTATTAATAGCTAATCAATTTTAATTAATAATAATGAATTTAAGTAATTTCTTTAACAAAGTAATTAAAGAATTGTTATTAGTTAATGAAGGTCAATTAACTAAGATTATTTAGATAATTAATTAATGTGATTAGTCTTAACAATTAATTAGAATTAATTAATTAATGATAATCATTTATAAAATTGTGTAAGTGTAATTACTTTATGAAGTAATTAAGGAAGTTAATTACTCATTGTAATTAACTGAATTTAAGTTACTTGTCAAATATTGTGCATTGGATTGATATTTATGTTGTGATTGTGATACAGTGTGATGCGAATTACTTTGTGCTGAATTGTGATTTGGTTTTGCATGTATGTGAAAACCCCTTTTGCCCATAAACGGCATTTAAATTTCGATGCGGCAGGGAGTCAGATTCCAGTTAGTTATCCGAAACCCACATCGAATCGTAATGGTAAATCTTTGTGATTGATTAATTTACTTTATCTGTGAATTTGTGATGATTGATGATGTTGCACTATAGTGTGAAACTCCTGGACTACACCATACACACACAAATATGGATTGCACGTGGAAATGGGTTAAGTCGCAGAATTTCGAAATAGTTTTGAATTTGATTTTTAAATCTAAATAATTTTAGAAATGGATGGGGATTAGAGTAAAAAGTTTTGAAAAGGAGTTTTAAAGACAAAATTTATTTTTGAATAACTTGATTGAGTTTTGAAGTTTAAATAATTTGATTTAAATTTAAATTCAAAATTTAAAACTGAATTCTGTGAATTGAAACTAGGGATTAAAGATGTTATATAAGTTATATATGGGTTAAACCATTTTAAATTTATTGATTTGGGAATTTGAATTTAAATTCAAAGGCTTTAGCTCGTGCAAATATAATCGAATTCTTCCGAAATGAAAACTATTTGTTTCCAAATAATAAAAGCTTTCACATAAGAAATGAACTTCCCATTGGTGTTAAAAGGATTTCAAGTTTGAAATGAAAATGATTTCCAAGTTATGGAAACGGCTTGAAAGCTATAAGTTTAATCTTTGATTTGAAGATTTAATGAGTTAATCCAATCGAAATGGAAATTATTTTGAAATCTGTAAATGGATATTTGTGAAATTGGGTAAATTTTGTGAAATAAATCTTTTTGTTTAAAGATTTAAAGTGGTAATTTGTTTAACCATTGAGAAAAAGGTTTTGGATTTTATAAGTTGTGACTTAACAGAAATCCATATCCATATGTTTTCAAGTATTGCGCTCATTATTCAGTTTAGCCGGGAGAGGACCCTGTGTCATATAACCCATTCCGAATAATGATACGTCGATATGGATAGCATTTGAAGACCGGTGGTGAAGACCGGGTATTTTCGAAAAGGAAAGGATAACCCGTCGATTGTCTCTGCACCGTGTCGAACCGGTATAGAAATTTCCCAAATGATGAGAAGTCCGATCGGGATTTGTGAATACCCGGATTTGCAAGGGCTTCTTTAGAAGTGCCTTCGGTTCTGTTCGAATCCGGAACAGACTTGGGTGGTTGTACGTCTAACACTACACTTTGAGATATAAAGCAGATTTATTCAAACACATATCTGTTGGTGGCGGAGAATTCATTCTCTTAGTTTAACACTCTTCTCTGAAACGTATGAGCTCAGAGGTTATGTAGTTGAAGGTTATCAGTGATATACTCCCAATTTGGTAGTGTGGTATGCTAAGTATTGTTGTGTGTTGATGATCATTTGTGATCAAAGCATGACTTTTGTATAAAGCGTAGCTTTGTGGACGAGACTGCATCAGGACCTCACTCCCCGGAAATGGTCGAAACAGGAAAGATGAGGCAAGGTCATGAGGGTCGTGCCCTTTAGGGCGTGTCATTCCCTTCTGGCAAAGGGTGGCATTATGGTATGGAGCCTAGATATTTACCTATGTGGTGGCTTCAATCTCATTTATTGTGTGGTTGTTGCTTTGTGGTTTGGATGCGCCTCGGATAAAGGTCCCAAAGGACTGAGGGATGGCATGCTCGTGTAGTAGTTACCTAGTTACAGAGGTAACCCAGCCTTGTGTTGGCAGAGAGCTGGTTAAGTTCTTGGGACGTCCCGCCAGAGGCGTACCCATGGACAGTGGGAAGTTCCTTAGCCCGACCATTTGTTGGAAATCCAAACAAAACAATACGAGCCATGTACGGTTCTAGTTGTATAACCTGCCATTTACTTATGGTGGCGCCCCACTGTTTAGATGGTAGCTATAGTAGGCATAGTTCGGAATGTCAATGCTGGCTAAGATTAATATTATATTTTCGAATGTTTTCTGCACTATGCACTAATAATAATATTGAAAAGAAATTTTCTTGTATCAAGCATGTTTGACTATCATAAGGAGAAATCTCCTTCAATTCTGCGTTTGCATTGTGTGTGTGGCGGGAGGCCTTATGTTAGTTTCATTTTTCAAAAAGTGTTGCGAACTTATTTTAAATTCTTTTGTCGTTT